>JALGPY010000001.1:23385000-24635000 GCA_023055425.1 Linanthus parryae | reverse complement strand
CATATATTAGTGCCAAAATATAATCAAGGCTTTGGATCAATGCGGAATAAGCAACGGACATAGAGTCATGAACCAATATAGAACGTCTCTGGGGTTCCAAGAAAAGTAGATTAATCGAATTCTGCCCACAAGCCGGGCATATGTGGCTGAAAATCATAAAATATGCCAAAAAAATTAAATCCCGAAATCGTCCGTACACTTTAACCTTACTGAAAGAAACGCGTGCGCGAAGTTCGACCCAACCCAAGACGGGTTCAGGCTGAGGTCCGAATAGGCAATGGAAATATAACCAGAAATAGTAAGAAATAACTAAAAATGCCCGTTTGACTGGTCGAACAGCGGAATTTGGGGATAAAGATGGACCCCGATGGAGCGTAGCTCAATCGTCCCCTCGTGCGTCTCGTCGAGAGCTTTCCGAATTGGGGTGGCTCGCGTCATTCTGATGCCCGTAGCCAAAGCTATGGCCAAAACAGTGCGGCGACACCAAAGTCCAGTAATCTTGCTTGTCGATTACTGGACTTTGGCCCCATGTCTTCTGAGAGATATATTAACGCCCGATTGGTGGATTTTTGGCCCCAATATCTCCCGTGACATATATTAGCACCAAAATGCATAACTATTGCTTACCAATTTGTGCATTTTGTCAGCAATTTATGTCTCACGAAATAATTGTATCAAAATCCACTAATCTTGCTCACCGATTAGTGGATTTTGGCCCCAGTATCTTGTGCGACATATATTAGTGCCAAAATATAATCAAGGCTTTGGATCAATGCGGAATAAGCAACGGACATAGAGTCATGAACCAATATAGAACGTCTCTGGGGTTCCAAGAAAAGTAGATTAATCGAATTCTGCCCACAAGCCGGGCATATGTGGCTGAAAATCATAAAATATGCCAAAAAAATTAAATCCCGAAATCGTCCGTACACTTTAACCTTACTGAAAGAAACGCGTGCGCGAAGTTCGACCCAACCCAAGACGGGTTCAGGCTGAGGTCCGAATAGGCAATGGAAATATAAACAGAAATAGTAAGAAATAAATAAAAATGCCCGTTTGACTGGTCGAACAGCGGAATTTGGGGATAAAGATGGACCCCGATGGAGCGTAGCTCAATCGTCCCCTCGTGCGTCTCGTCGAGAGCTTTCCGAATTGGGGTGGCTCGCGTCATTCTGATGCCCGTAGCCAAAGCTATGGCCAAAACAGTGCGGCGACACCAAAGTCCAGTAATCTTGCTTGTCGATTACTGGACTATGGCCCCATGTCTTCTGAGAGATATATTAACGCCCGATTGGTGGATTTTTGGCCCCAATATCTCCCGTGACATATATTAGCACCAAAATGCATAACTATTGCTTACCAATTTGTGCATTTTGTCAGCAATTTATGTCTCACGAAATAATTGTATCAAAATCCACTAATCTTGCTCACCGATTAGTGGATTTTGGCCCCAGTATCTTGTGCGACATGTATTAGTGCCAAAATCTAATCAAGGCTTTGGATCAATGCGGAATAAGCAACGGACATAGAGTCATGAACCAATATAGAACGTCTCTGGGGTTCCAAGAAAAGTAGATTAATCGAATTCTGCCCACAAGCCGGGCATATGTGGCTGAAAATCATAAAATATGCCAAAAAAATTAAATCCCGAAATCGTCCCAACACTTTAACCTTACTGAAAGAAACGCGTGCGCGAAGTTCGACCCAACCCAAGACGGGTTCAGGCTGAGGTCCGAATAGGCAATGGAAATATAACCAGAAATAGTAAGAAATAACTAAAAATGCCCGTTTGACTGGTCGAACAGCGGAATTTGGGGATAAAGATGGACCCCGATGGAGCGTAGCTCAATCGTCCCCTCGTGCGTCTCGTCGAGAGCTTTCCGAATTGGGGTGGCTCGCGTCATTCTGATGCCCGTAGCCAAAGCTATGGCCAAAACAGTGCGGCGACACCAAAGTCCAGTAATCTTGCTTGTCGATTACTGGACTTTGGCCCCATGTCTTCTGAGAGATATATTAACGCCCGATTGGTGGATTTTTGGCCCCAATATCTCCCGTGACATATATTAGCACCAAAATGCATAACTATTGCTTACCAATTTGTGCATTTTGTCAGCAATTTATGTCTCACGAAATAATTGTATCAAAATCCACTAATCTTGCTCACCGATTAGTGGATTTTGGCCCCAGTATCTTGTGCGACATATATTAGTGCCAAAATATAATCAAGGCTTTGGATCAATGCGGAATAAGCAACGGACATAGAGTCATGAACCAATATAGAACGTCTCTGGGGTTCCAAGAAAAGTAGATTAATCGAATTCTGCCCACAAGCCGGGCATATGTGGCTGAAAATCATAAAATATGCCAAAAAAATTAAATCCCGAAATCGTCCGTACACTTTAACCTTACTGAAAGAAACGCGTGCGCGAAGTTCGACCCAACCCAAGACGGGTTCAGGCTGAGGTCCGAATAGGCAATGGAAATATAACCAGAAATAGTAAGAAATAACTAAAAATGCCCGTTTGACTGGTCGAACAGCGGAATTTGGGGATAAAGATGGACCCCGATGGAGCGTAGCTCAATCGTCCCCTCGTGCGTCTCGTCGAGAGCTTTCCGAATTGGGGTGGCTCGCGTCATTCTGATGCCCGTAGCCAAAGCTATGGCCAAAACAGTGCGGCGACACCAAAGTCCAGTAATCTTGCTTGTCGATTACTGGACTTTGGCCCCATGTCTTCTGAGAGATATATTAACGCCCGATTGGTGGATTTTTGGCCCCAATATCTCCCGTGACATATATTAGCACCAAAATGCATAACTATTGCTTACCAATTTGTGCATTTTGTCAGCAATTTATGTCTCACGAAATAATTGTATCAAAATCCACTAATCTTGCTCACCGATTAGTGGATTTTGGCCCCAGTATCTTGTGCGACATATATTAGTGCCAAAATATAATCAAGGCTTTGGATCAATGCGGAATAAGCAACGGACATAGAGTCATGAACCAATATAGAACGTCTCTGGGGTTCCAAGAAAAGTAGATTAATCGAATTCTGCCCACAAGCCGGGCATATGTGGCTGAAAATCATAAAATATGCCAAAAAAATTAAATCCCGAAATCGTCCGTACACTTTAACCTTACTGAAAGAAACGCGTGCGCGAAGTTCGACCCAACCCAAGACGGGTTCAGGCTGAGGTCCGAATAGGCAATGGAAATATAAACAGAAATAGTAAGAAATAAATAAAAATGCCCGTTTGACTGGTCGAACAGCGGAATTTGGGGATAAAGATGGACCCCGATGGAGCGTAGCTCAATCGTCCCCTCGTGCGTCTCGTCGAGAGCTTTCCGAATTGGGGTGGCTCGCGTCATTCTGATGCCCGTAGCCAAAGCTATGGCCAAAACAGTGCGGCGACACCAAAGTCCAGTAATCTTGCTTGTCGATTACTGGACTATGGCCCCATGTCTTCTGAGAGATATATTAACGCCCGATTGGTGGATTTTTGGCCCCAATATCTCCCGTGACATATATTAGCACCAAAATGCATAACTATTGCTTACCAATTTGTGCATTTTGTCAGCAATTTATGTCTCACGAAATAATTGTATCAAAATCCACTAATCTTGCTCACCGATTAGTGGATTTTGGCCCCAGTATCTTGTGCGACATGTATTAGTGCCAAAATCTAATCAAGGCTTTGGATCAATGCGGAATAAGCAACGGACATAGAGTCATGAACCAATATAGAACGTCTCTGGGGTTCCAAGAAAAGTAGATTAATCGAATTCTGCCCACAAGCCGGGCATATGTGGCTGAAAATCATAAAATATGCCAAAAAAATTAAATCCCGAAATCGTCCCAACACTTTAACCTTACTGAAAGAAACGCGTGCGCGAAGTTCGACCCAACCCAAGACGGGTTCAGGCTGAGGTCCGAATAGGCAATGGAAATATAACCAGAAATAGTAAGAAATAACTAAAAATGCCCGTTTGACTGGTCGAACAGCGGAATTTGGGGATAAAGATGGACCCCGATGGAGCGTAGCTCAATCGTCCCCTCGTGCGTCTCGTCGAGAGCTTTCCGAATTGGGGTGGCTCGCGTCATTCTGATGCCCGTAGCCAAAGCTATGGCCAAAACAGTGCGGCGACACCAAAGTCCAGTAATCTTGCTTGTCGATTACTGGACTTTGGCCCCATGTCTTCTGAGAGATATATTAACGCCCGATTGGTGGATTTTTGGCCCCAATATCTCCCGTGACATATATTAGCACCAAAATGCATAACTATTGCTTACCAATTTGTGCATTTTGTCAGCAATTTATGTCTCACGAAATAATTGTATCAAAATCCACTAATCTTGCTCACCGATTAGTGGATTTTGGCCCCAGTATCTTGTGCGACATATATTAGTGCCAAAATCTAATCAAGGCTTTGGATCAATGCGGAATAAGCAACGGACATAGAGTCATGAACCAATATAGAACGTCTCTGGGGTTCCAAGAAAAGTAGATTAATCGAATTCTGCCCACAAGCCGGGCATATGTGGCTGAAAATCATAAAATATGCCAAAAAAATTAAATCCCGAAATCGTCCGTACACTTTAACCTTACTGAAAGAAACGCGTGCGCGAAGTTCGACCCAACCCAAGACGGGTTCAGGCTGAGGTCCGAATAGGCAATGGAAATATAAACAGAAATAGTAAGAAATAACTAAAAATGCCCGTTTGACTGGTCGAACAGCGGAATTTGGGGATAAAGATGGACCTTGATGGAGCGTAGCTCAATCGTCCCCT
Source organism: Linanthus parryae (assembly GCA_023055425.1). NCBI lineage: Eukaryota > Viridiplantae > Streptophyta > Magnoliopsida > Ericales > Polemoniaceae > Linanthus > Linanthus parryae. Next base: position 24,630,210 of record JALGPY010000001.1, on the reverse strand, counting down.
CGTGCGTCTCGTCGAGAGCTTTCCGAATTGGGGTCGCTCGCGTCATTCTGATGCCCGTAGCCAAAGCTATGGCCAAAACAGTGCGGCGACACCAAAGTCCAGTAATCTTGCTTGTCGATTACTGGACTTTGGCCCCATGTCTTCTGAGAGATATATTAACGCCCGATTGGTGGATTTTTGGTCCCAATATCTCCCGTGACATATATTAGCACCATAATGCATAACTATTGCTTACCAATTTGTGCATTTTGTCAGCAATTTATGTCTCACGAAATAATTGTATCAAAATCCACTAATCTTGCTCACCGATTAGTGGATTTTGGCCCCAGTATCTTGTGCGACATATATTAGTGCCAAAATCTAATCAAGGCTTTGGATCAATGCGGAATAAGCAACGAACATAGAGTCATGAACCAATATAGAACGTCTCTGGGGTTCCAAGAAAAGTAGATTAATCGAATTCTGCCCACAAGCCGGGCATATGTGGCTGAAAATCATAAAATATGCCAAAAAACTTAAATCCCGAAATCGTCCCAACAATTTAACCTTAGTGAAAGAAACGCGTGCGCGAAGTTCGACCCAACCCAAGACGGGTTCAGGCTGAGGTCCGAATAGGCAATGGAAATATAACCAGAAATAGTAAGAAATAACTAAAAATGCCCGTTTGACTGGTCGAACAGCGGAATTTGGGGATAAAGATGGACCCTGATGGAGCGTAGCTCAATCGTCCCCTCGTGCGTCTCGTCGAGAGCTTTCCGAATTGGGGTGGCTCGCGTCATTCTGATGCCCGTAGCCAAAGCTATGGCCAAAACAGTGCGGCGACACCAAAGTCCAGTAATCTTGCTTGTCGATTACTGGACTTTGGCCCCATGTCTTTTGAGAGATATATTAACGCCCGATTGGTGGATTTTTGGCCCCAATATCGCCCGTGACATATATTAGCACCATAATGCATAACTATTGCTTACCAATTTGTGCATTTTGTCAGCAATTTATGTCTCACGAAATAATTGTATCAAAATCCACTAATCTTGCTCACCGATTAGTGGATTTTGGCCCCAGTATCTTGTGCGACATATATTAGTGCCAAAATCTAATCAAGGCTTTGGATCAATGCGGAATAAGCAACGGACATAGAGTCATGAACCAATATAGAACGTCTCTGGGGTTCCAAGAAAAGTAGATTAATCGAATTCTGCCCACAAGCCGGGCATATGTGGCTGAAAATCATAAAATATGCCAAAAAAATTAAATCCCGAAATCGTCCCAACAATTTAACCTTACTGAAAGAAACGCGTGCGCGAAGTTCGACCCAACCCAAGACGGGTTCAGGCTGAGGTCCGAATAGGCAATGGAAATATAACCAGAAATAGTAAGAAATAACTAAAAATGCCCGTTTGACTGGTCGAACAGCGGAATTTGGGGATAAAGATGGACCCCGATGGAGCGTAGCTCAATCGTCCCCTCGTGCGTCTCGTCGAGAGCTTTCCGAATTGGGGTGGCTCGCGTCATTCTGATGCCCGTAGCCAAAGCTATGGCCAAAACAGTGCGGCGACACCAAAGTCCAGTAATCTTGCTTGTCGATTACTGGACTTTGGCCCCATGTCTTCTGAGAGATATATTAACGCCCGATTGGTGGATTTTTGGCCCCAATATCTCCCGTGACATATAGCACCAAAATGCATAACTATTGCTTACCAATTTGTGCATTTTGTCAGCAATTTATGTCTCACGAAATAATTGTATCAAAATCCACTAATCTTGCTCACCGATTAGTGGATTTTGGCCCCAGTATCTTGTGCGACATATATTAGTGCCAAAATCTAATCAAGGCTTTGGATCAATGCGGAATAAGCAACGGACATAGAGTCATGAACCAATATAGAACGTCTCTGGGGTTCCAAGAAAAGTAGATTAATCGAATTCTGCCCACAAGCCGGGCATATGTGGCTGAAAATCATAAAATATGCCAAAAAAATTAAATCCCGAAATCGTCCCAACACTTTAACCTTACTGAAAGAAACGCGTGCGCGAAGTTCGACCCAACCCAAGACGGGTTCAGGCTGAGGTCCGAATAGGCAATGGAAATATAACCAGAAATAGTAAGAAATAACTAAAAATGCCCGTTTGACTGGTCGAACAGCGGAATTTGGGGATAAAGATGGACCCCGATGGAGCGTAGCTCAATCGTCCCCTCGTGCGTCTCGTCGAGAGCTTTCCGAATTGGGGTGGCTCGCGTCATTCTGATGCCCGTAGCCAAAGCTATGGCCAAAACAGTGCGGCGACACCAAAGTCCAGTAATCTTGCTTGTCGATTACTGGACTTTGGCCCCATGTCTTCTGAGAGATATATTAACGCCCGATTGGTGGATTTTTGGCCCCAATATCTCCCGTGACATATATTAGCACCAAAATGCATAACTATTGCTTACCAATTTGTGCATTTTGTCAGCAATTTATGTCTCACGAAATAATTGTATCAAAATCCACTAATCTTGCTCACCGATTAGTGGATTTTGGCCCCAGTATCTTGTGCGACATATATTAGTGCCAAAATCTAATCAAGGCTTTGGATCAATGCGGAATAAGCAACGGACATAGAGTCATGAACCAATATAGAACGTCTCTGGGGTTCCAAGAAAAGTAGATTAATCGAATTCTGCCCACAAGCCGGGCATATGTGGCTGAAAATCATAAAATATGCCAAAAAAATTAAATCCCGAAATCGTCCCAACACTTTAACCTTACTGAAAGAAACGCGTGCGCGAAGTTCGACCCAACCCAAGACGGGTTCAGGCTGAGGTCCGAATAGGCAATGGAAATATAACCAGAAATAGTAAGAAATAACTAAAAATGCCCGTTTGACTGGTCGAACAGCGGAATTTGGGGATAAAGATGGACCCCGATGGAGCGTAGCTCAATCGTCCCCTCGTGCGTCTCGTCGAGAGCTTTCCGAATTGGGGTGGCTCGCGTCATTCTGATGCCCGTAGCCAAAGCTATGGCCAAAACAGTGCGGCGACACCAAAGTCCAGTAATCTTGCTTGTCGATTACTGGACTTTGGCCCCATGTCTTCTGAGAGATATATTAACGCCCGATTGGTGGATTTTTGGCCCCAATATCTCCCGTGACATATATTAGCACCAAAATGCATAACTATTGCTTACCAATTTGTGCATTTTGTCAGCAATTTATGTCTCACGAAATAATTGTATCAAAATCCACTAATCTTGCTCACCGATTAGTGGATTTTGGCCCCAGTATCTTGTGCGACATATATTAGTGCCAAAATCTAATCAAGGCTTTGGATCAATGCGGAATAAGCAACGGACATAGAGTCATGAACCAATATAGAACGTCTCTGGGGTTCCAAGAAAAGTAGATTAATCGAATTCTGCCCACAAGCCGGGCATATGTGGCTGAAAATCATAAAATATGCCAAAAAAATTAAATCCCGAAATCGTCCCAACACTTTAACCTTACTGAAAGAAACGCGTGCGCGAAGTTCGACCCAACCCAAGACGGGTTCAGGCTGAGGTCCGAATAGGCAATGGAAATATAACCAGAAATAGTAAGAAATAACTAAAAATGCCCGTTTGACTGGTCGAACAGCGGAATTTGGGGATAAAGATGGACCCCGATGGAGCGTAGCTCAATCGTCCCCTCGTGCGTCTCGTCGAGAGCTTTCCGAATTGGGGTGGCTCGCGTCATTCTGATGCCCGTAGCCAAAGCTATGGCCAAAACAGTGCGGCGACACCAAAGTCCAGTAATCTTGCTTGTCGATTACTGGACTTTGGCCCCATGTCTTCTGAGAGATATATTAACGCCCGATTGGTGGATTTTTGGCCCCAATATCTCCCGTGACATATATTAGCACCAAAATGCATAACTATTGCTTACCAATTTGTGCATTTTGTCAGCAATTTATGTCTCACGAAATAATTGTATCAAAATCCACTAATCTTGCTCACCGATTAGTGGATTTTGGCCCCAGTATCTTGTGCGACATATATTAGTGCCAAAATCTAATCAAGGCTTTGGATCAATGCGGAATAAGCAACGGACATAGAGTCATGAACCAATATAGAACGTCTCTGGGGTTCCAAGAAAAGTAGATTAATCGAATTCTGCCCACAAGCCGGGCATATGTGGCTGAAAATCATAAAATATGCCAAAAAAATTAAATCCCGAAATCGTCCCAACACTTTAACCTTACTGAAAGAAACGCGTGCGCGAAGTTCGACCCAACCCAAGACGGGTTCAGGCTGAGGTCCGAATAGGCAATGGAAATATAACCAGAAATAGTAAGAAATAACTAAAAATGCCCGTTTGACTGGTCGAACAGCGGAATTTGGGGATAAAGATGGACCCCGATGGAGTCCCCTCGTGCGTCTCGTCGAGAGCTTTCCGAATTGGGGTGGCTCGCGTCATTCTGATGCCCGTAGCCAAAGCTATGGCCAAAACAGTGCGGCGACACCAAAGTCCAGTAATCTTGCTTGTCGATTACTGGACTTTGGCCCCATGTCTTCTGAGAGATATATTAACGCCCGATTGGTGGATTTTTGGCCCCAATATCTCCCGTGACATATATTAGCACCAAAATGCATAACTATTGCTTACCAATTTGTGCATTTTGTCAGCAATTTATGTCTCACGAAATAATTGTATCAAAATCCACTAATCTTGCTCACCGATTAGTGGATTTTGGCCCCAGTATCTTGTGCGACATATATTAGTGCCAAAATCTAATCAAGGCTTTGGATCAATGCGGAATACGCAACGGACATAGAGTCATGAACCAATATAGAACGTCTCTGGGGTTCCAAGAAAAGTAGATTAATCGAATTCTGCCCACAAGCCGGGCATATGTGGCTGAAAATCATAAAATATGCCAAAAAAATTAAATCCCGAAATCGTCCCAACACTTTAACCTTACTGAAAGAAACGCGTGCGCGAAGTTCGACCCAACCCAAGACGGGTTCAGGCTGAGGTCCGAATAGGCAATGGAAATATAAACAGAAATAGTAAGAAATAACTAAAAATGCCCGTTTGACTGGTCGAACAGCGGAATTTGGGGATAAAGATGGACCCCGATGGAGCGTAGCTCGATCGTCCCCTCGTGCGTCTCGTCGAGAGCTTTCCGAATTGGGGTGGCTCGCGTCATTCTGATGCCCGTAGCCAAAGCTATGGCCAAAACAGTGCGGCGACACCAAAGTCCAGTAATCTTGCTTGTCGATTACTGGACTTTGGCCCCATGTCTTCTGAGAGATATATTAACGCCCGATTGGTGGATTTTTGGCCCCAATATCTCCCGTGACATATATTAGCACCATAATGCATAACTATTGCTTACCAATTTGTGCATTTTGTCAGCAATTTATGTCTCACGAAATAATTGTATCAAAATCCACTAATCTTGCTCACCGATTAGTGGATTTTGGCCCCAGTATCTTGTGCGACATATATTAGTGCCAAAATCTAATCAAGGCTTTGGATCAATGCGGAATAAGCAACGGACATAGAGTCATGAACCAATATAGAACGTCTCTGGGGTTCCAAGAAAAGTAGATTAATCGAATTCTGCCCACAAGCCGGGCATATGTGGCTGAAAATCATAAAATATGCCAAAAAACTTAATTCCCGAAATCGTCCCAACACTTTAACCTTACTGAAAGAAACGCGTGCGCGAAGTTCGACCCAACCCAAGACGGGTTCAGGCTGAGGTCCGAATAGGCAATGGAAATATAAACAGAAATAGTAAGAAATAACTAAAAATGCCCGTTTGACTGGTCGAACAGCGGAATTTGGGGATAAAGATGGACCCCGATGGAGCGTAGCTCAATCGTCCCCTCGTGCGTCTCGTCGAGAGCTTTCCGAATTGGGGTGGCTCGCGTCATTCTGATGCCCGTAGCCAAAGCTATGGCCAAAACAGTGCGGCGACACCAAAGTCCAGTAATCTTGCTTGTCGATTACTGGACTTTGGCCCCATGTCTTCTGAGAGATATATTAACGCCCGATTGGTGGATTTTTGGCCCCAATATCTCCCGTGACATATATTAGCACCAAAATGCATAACTATTGCTTACCAATTTGTGCATTTTGTCAGCAATTTATGTCTCACGAAATAATTGTATCAAAATCCACTAATCTTGCTCACCGATTAGTGGATTTTGGCCCCAGTATCTTGTGCGACATATATTAGTGCCAAAATCTAATCAAGGCTTTGGATCAATGCGGAATAAGCAACGGACATAGAGTCATGAACCAATATAGAACGTCTCTGGGGTTCCAAGAAAAGTAGATTAATCGAATTCTGCCCACAAGCCGGGCATATGTGGCTGAAAATCATAAAATATGCCAAAAAACTTAATTCCCGAAATCGTCCCAACACTTTAACCTTACTGAAAGAAACGCGTGCGCGAAGTTCGACCCAACCCAAGACGGGTTCAGGCTGAGGTCCGAATAGGCAATGGAAATATAAACAGAAATAGTAAGAAATAACTAAAAATGCCCGTTTGACTGGTCGAACAGCGGAATTTGGGGATAAAGATGGACCCCGATGGAGCGTAGCTCAATCGTCCCCTCGTGCGTCTCGTCGAGAGCTTTCCGAATTGGGGTGGCTCGCGTCATTCTGATGCCCGTAGCCAAAGCTATGGCCAAAACAGTGCGGCGACACCAAAGTCCAGTAATCTTGCTTGTCGATTACTGGACTTTGGCCCCATGTCTTCTGAGAGATATATTAACGCCCGATTGGTGGATTTTTGGCCCCAATATCTCCCGTGACATATATTAGCACCATAATGCATAACTATTGCTTACCAATTTGTGCATTTTGTCAGCAATTTATGTCTCACGAAATAATTGTATCAAAATCCACTAATCTTGCTCACCGATTAGTGGATTTTGGCCCCAGTATCTTGTGCGACATATATTAGTGCCAAAATCTAATCAAGGCTTTGGATCAATGCGGAATAAGCAACGGACATAGAGTCATGAACCAATATAGAACGTCTCTGGGGTTCCAAGAAAAGTAGATTAATCGAATTCTGCCCACAAGCCGGGCATATGTGGCTGAAAATCATAAAATATGCCAAAAAACTTAATTCCCGAAATCGTCCCAACACTTTAACCTTACTGAAAGAAACGCGTGCGCGAAGTTCGACCCAACCCAAGACGGGTTCAGGCTGAGGTCCGAATAGGCAATGGAAATATAAACAGAAATAGTAAGAAATAACTAAAAATGCCCGTTTGACTGGTCGAACAGCGGAATTTGGGGATAAAGATGGACCCCGATGGAGCGTAGCTCAATCGTCCCCTCGTGCGTCTCGTCGAGAGCTTTCCGAATTGGGGTGGCTCGCGTCATTCTGATGCCCGTAGCCAAAGCTATGGCCAAAACAGTGCGGCGACACCAAAGTCCAGTAATCTTGCTTGTCGATTACTGGACTTTGGCCCCATGTCTTCTGAGAGATATATTAACGCCCGATTGGTGGATTTTTGGCCCCAATATCTCCCGTGACATATATTAGCACCAAAATGCATAACTATTGCTTACCAATTTGTGCATTTTGTCAGCAATTTATGTCTCACGAAATAATTGTATCAAAATCCACTAATCTTGCTCACCGATTAGTGGATTTTGGCCCCAGTATCTTGTGCGACATATATTAGTGCCAAAATCTAATCAAGGCTTTGGATCAATGCGGAATAAGCAACGGACATAGAGTCATGAACCAATATAGAACGTCTCTGGGGTTCCAAGAAAAGTAGATTAATCGAATTCTGCCCACAAGCCGGGCATATGTGGCTGAAAATCATAAAATATGCCAAAAAAATTAAATCCCGAAATCGTCCCAACACTTTAACCTTACTGAAAGAAACGCGTGCGCGAAGTTCGACCCAACCCAAGACGGGTTCAGGCTGAGGTCCGAATAGGCAATGGAAATATAAACAGAAATAGTAAGAAATAACTAAAAATGCCCGTTTGACTGGTCGAACAGCGGAATTTGGGGATAAAGATGGACCCCGATGGAGCGTAGCTCGATCGTCCCCTCGTGCGTCTCGTCGAGAGCTTTCCGAATTGGGGTGGCTCGCGTCATTCTGATGCCCGTAGCCAAAGCTCTGGCCAAAACAGTGCGGCGACACCAAAGTCCAGTAATCTTGCTTGTCGATTACTGGACTTTGGCCCCATGTCTTCTGAGAGATATATTAACGCCCGATTGGTGGATTTTTGGCCCCAATATCTCCCGTGACATATATTAGCACCATAATGCATAACTATTGCTTACCAATTTGTGCATTTTGTCAGCAATTTATGTCTCACGAAATAATTGTATCAAAATCCACTAATCTTGCTCACCGATTAGTGGATTTTGGCCCCAGTATCTTGTGCGACATATATTAGTGCCAAAATCTAATCAAGGCTTTGGATCAATGCGGAATAAGCAACGGACATAGAGTCATGAACCAATATAGAACGTCTCTGGGGTTCCAAGAAAAGTAGATTAATCGAATTCTGCCCACAAGCCGGGCATATGTGGCTGAAAATCATAAAATATGCCAAAAAACTTAATTCCCGAAATCGTCCCAACACTTTAACCTTACTGAAAGAAACGCGTGCGCGAAGTTCGACCCAACCCAAGACGGGTTCAGGCTGAGGTCCGAATAGGCAATGGAAATATAAACAGAAATAGTAAGAAATAACTAAAAATGCCCGTTTGACTGGTCGAACAGCGGAATTTGGGGATAAAGATGGACCCCGATGGAGCGTAGCTCAATCGTCCCCTCGTGCGTCTCGTCGAGAGCTTTCCGAATTGGGGTGGCTCGCGTCATTCTGATGCCCGTAGCCAAAGCTATGGCCAAAACAGTGCGGCGACACCAAATTCCAGTAATCTTGCTTGTCGATTACTGGACTTTGGCCCCATGTCTTCTGAGAGATATATTAACGCCCGATTGGTGGATTTTTGGCCCCAATATCTCCCGTGACATATATTAGCACCAAAATGCATAACTATTGCTTACCAATTTGTGCATTTTGTCAGCAATTTATGTCTCACGAAATAATTGTATCAAAATCCACTAATCTTGCTCACCGATTAGTGGATTTTGGCCCCAGTATCTTGTGCGACATATATTAGTGCCAAAATCTAATCAAGGCTTTGGATCAATGCGGAATAAGCAACGGACATAGAGTCATGAACCAATATAGAACGTCTCTGGGGTTCCAAGAAAAGTAGATTAATCGAATTCTGCCCACAAGCCGGGCATATGTGGCTGAAAATCATAAAATATGCCAAAAAAATTAAATCCCGAAATCGTCCCAACACTTTAACCTTACTGAAAGAAACGCGTGCGCGAAGTTCGACCCAACCCAAGACGGGTTCAGGCTGAGGTCCGAATAGGCAATGGAAATATAAACAGAAATAGTAAGAAATAACTAAAAATGCCCGTTTGACTGGTCGAACAGCGGAATTTGGGGATAAAGATGGACCCCGATGGAGCGTAGCTCGATCGTCCCCTCGTGCGTCTCGTCGAGAGCTTTCCGAATTGGGGTGGCTCGCGTCATTCTGATGCCCGTAGCCAAAGCTATGGCCAAAACAGTGCGGCGACACCAAAGTCCAGTAATCTTGCTTGTCGATTACTGGACTTTGGCCCCATGTCTTCTGAGAGATATATTAACGCCCGATTGGTGGATTTTTGGCCCCAATATCGCCCGTGACATATATTAGCACCATAATGCATAACTATTGCTTACCAATTTGTGCATTTTGTCAGCAATTTATGTCTCACGAAATAATTGTATCAAAATCCACTAATCTTGCTCACCGATTAGTGGATTTTGGCCCCAGTATCTTGTGCGACATATATTAGTGCCAAAATCTAATCAAGGCTTTGGATCAATGCGGAATAAGCAACGGACATAGAGTCATGAACCAATATAGAACGTCTCTGGGGTTCCAAGAAAAGTAGATTAATCGAATTCTGCCCACAAGCCGGGCATATGTGGCTGAAAATCATAAAATATGCCAAAAAAATTAAATCCCGAAATCGTCCCAACAATTTAACCTTACTGAAAGAAACGCGTGCGCGAAGTTCGACCCAACCCACGACGGGTTCAGGCTGAGGTCCGAATAGGCAATGGAAATATAACCAGAAATAGTAAGAAATAACTAAAAATGCCCGTTTGACTGGTCGAACAGCGGAATTTGGGGATAAAGATGGACCCCGATGGAGCGTAGCTCAATCGTCCCCTCGTGCGTCTCGTCGAGAGCTTTCCGAATTGGGGTGGCTCGCGTCATTCTGATGCCCGTAGCCAAAGCTATGGCCAAAACAGTGCGGCGACACCAAAGTCCAGTAATCTTGCTTGTCGATTACTGGACTTTGGCCCCATGTCTTCTGAGAGATATATTAACGCCCGATTGGTGGATTTTTGGCCCCAATATCTCCCGTGACATATATTAGCACCAAAATGCATAACTATTGCTTACCAATTTGTGCATTTTGTCAGCAATTTATGTCTCACGAAATAATTGTATCAAAATCCACTAATCTTGCTCACCGATTAGTGGATTTTGGCCCCAGTATCTTGTGCGACATATATTAGTGCCAAACTCTAATCAAGGCTTTGGATCAATGCGGAATAAGCAACGGACATAGAGTCATGAACCAATATAGAACGTCTCTGGGGTTCCAAGAAAAGTAGATTAATCGAATTCTGCCCACAAGCCGGGCATATGTGGCTGAAAATCATAAAATATGCCAAAAAACTTAAATCCCGAAATCGTCCCAACACTTTAACCTTACTGAAAGAAACGCGTGCGCGAAGTTCGACCCAACCCAAGACGGGTTCAGGCTGAGGTCCGAATAGGCAATGGAAATATAACCAGAAATAGTAAGAAATAACTAAAAATGCCCGTTTGACTGGTCGAACAGCGGAATTTGGGGATAAAGATGGACCCCGATGGAGCGTAGCTCAATCGTCCCCTCGTGCGTCTCGTCGAGAGCTTTCCGAATTGGGGTGGCTCGCGTCATTCTGATGCCCGTAGCCAAAGCTATGGCCAAAACAGTGCGGCGACACCAAAGTCCAGTAATCTTGCTTGTCGATTACTGGACTTTGGCCCCATGTCTTCTGAGAGATATATTAACGCCCGATTGGTGGATTTTTGGCCCCAATATCTCCCGTGACATATATTAGCACCAAAATGCATAACTATTGCTTACCAATTTGTGCATTTTGTCAGCAATTTATGTCTCACGAAATAATTGTATCAAAATCCACTAATCTTGCTCACCGATTAGTGGATTTTGGCCCCAGTATCTTGTGCGACATATATTAGTGCCAAAATATAATTAAGGCTTTGGATCAATGCGGAATAAGCAACGGACATAGAGTCATGAACCAATATAGAACGTCTCTGGGGTTCCAAGAAAAGTAGATTAATCGAATTCTGCCCACAAGCCGGGCATATGTGGCTGAAAATCATAAAATATGCCAAAAAAATTAAATCCCGAAATCGTCCCAACACTTTAACCTTACTGAAAGAAACGCGTGCGCGAAGTTCGACCCAACCCAAGACGGGTTCAGGCTGAGGTCCGAATAGGCAATGGAAATATAAACAGAAATAGTAAGAAATAACTAAAAATGCCCGTTTGACTGGTCGAACAGCGGAATTTGGGGATAAAGATGGACCCCGATGGAGCGTAGCTCAATCGTCCCCTCGTGCGTCTCGTCGAGAGCTTTCCGAATTGGGGTGGCTCGCGTCATTCTGATGCCCGTAGCCAAAGCTATGGCAAAAACAGTGCGGCGACACCAAAGTCCAGAAATCTTGCTTGTCGATTACTGGACTTTGGCCCCATGTCTTCTGAGAGATATATTAACGCCCGATTGGTGGATTTTTGGCCCCAATATCTCCCATGACATATATTAGCACCATAATGCATAACTATTGCTTACCAATTTGTGCATTTTGTCAGCAATTTATGTCTCACGAAATAATTGTATCAAAATCCACTAATCTTGCTCACCGATTAGTGGATTTTGGCCCCAGTATCTTGTGCGACATATATTAGTGCCAAAATCTAATCAAGGCTTTGGATCAATGCGGAATAAGCAACGGACATAGAGTCATGAACCAATATAGAACGTCTCTGGGGTTCCAAGAAAAGTAGATTAATCGAATTCTGCCCACAAGCCGGGCATATGTGGCTGAAAATCATAAAATATGCCAAAAAACTTAATTCCCGAAATCGTCCCAACACTTTAACCTTACTGAAAGAAACGCGTGCGCGAAGTTCGACCCAACCCAAGACGGGTTCAGGCTGAGGTCCGAATAGGCAATGGAAATATAAACAGAAATAGTAAGAAATAACTAAAAATGCCCGTTTGACTGGTCGAACAGCGGAATTTGGGGATAAAGATGGACCCCGATGGAGCGTAGCTCGATCGTCCCCTCGTGCGTCTCGTCGAGAGCTTTCCGAATTGGGGTGGCTCGCGTCATTCTGATGCCCGTAGCCAAAGCTATGGCCAAAACAGTGCGGCGACACCAAAGTCCAGTAATCTTGCTTGTCGATTACTGGACTTTGGCCCCATGTCTTCTGAGAGATATATTAACGCCCGATTGGTGGATTTTTGGCCCCAATATCGCCCGTGACATATATTAGCACCATAATGCATAACTATTGCTTACCAATTTGTGCATTTTGTCAGCAATTTATGTCTCACGAAATAATTGTATCAAAATCCACTAATCTTGCTCACCGATTAGTGGATTTTGGCCCCAGTATCTTGTGCGACATATATTAGTGCCAAAATCTAATCAAGGCTTTGGATCAATGCGGAATAAGCAACGGACATAGAGTCATGAACCAATATAGAACGTCTCTGGGGTTCCAAGAAAAGTAGATTAATCGAATTCTGCCCACAAGCCGGGCATATGTGGCTGAAAATCATAAAATATGCCAAAAAACTTAATTCCCGAAATCGTCCCAACACTTTAACCTTACTGAAAGAAACGCGTGCGCGAAGTTCGACCCAACCCAAGACGGGTTCAGGCTGAGGTCCGAATAGGCAATGGAAATATAAACAGAAATAGTAAGAAATAACTAAAAATGCCCGTTTGACTGGTCGAACAGCGGAATTTGGGGATAAAGATGGACCCCGATGGAGCGTAGCTCAATCGTCCCCTCGTGCGTCTCGTCGAGAGCTTTCCGAATTGGGGTGGCTCGCGTCATTCTGATGCCCGTAGCCAAAGCTATGGCCAAAACAGTGCGGCGACACCAAAGTCCAGTAATCTTGCTTGTCGATTACTGGACTTTGGCCCCATGTCTTCTGAGAGATATATTAACGCCCGATTGGTGGATTTTTGGCCCCAATATCTCCCATGACATATATTAGCACCATAATGCATAACTATTGCTTACCAATTTGTGCATTTTGTCAGCAATTTATGTCTCACGAAATAATTGTATCAAAATCCACTAATCTTGCTCACCGATTAGTGGATTTTGGCCCCAGTATCTTGTGCGACATATATTAGTGCCAAAATCTAATCAAGGCTTTGGATCAATGCGGAATACGCAACGGACATAGAGTCATGAACCAATATAGAACGTCTCTGGGGTTCCAAGAAAAGTATATTAATCGAATTCTGCCCACAAGCCGGGCATATGTGGCTGAAAATCATAAAATATGCCAAAAAAATTAAATCCCGAAATCGTCCCAACACTTTAACCTTACTGAAAGAAACGCGTGCGCGAAGTTCGACCCAACCCAAGACGGGTTCAGGCTGAGGTCCGAATAGGCAATGGAAATATAAACAGAAATAGTAAGAAATAACTAAAAATGCCCGTTTGACTGGTCGAACAGCGGAATTTGGGGATAAAGATGGACCCCGATGGAGCGTAGCTCGATCGTCCCCTCGTGCGTCTCGTCGAGAGCTTTCCGAATTGGGGTGGCTCGCGTCATTCTGATGCCCGTAGCCAAAGCTATGGCCAAAACAGTGCGGCGACACCAAAGTCCAGTAATCTTGCTTGTCGATTACTGGACTTTGGCCCCATGTCTTCTGAGAGATATATTAACGCCCGATTGGTGGATTTTTGGCCCCAATATCTCCCGTGACATATATTAGCACCATAATGCATAACTATTGCTTACCAATTTGTGCATTTTGTCAGCAATTTATGTCTCACGAAATAATTGTATCAAAATCCACTAATCTTGCTCACCGATTAGTGGATTTTGGCCCCAGTATCTTGTGCGACATATATTAGTGCCAAAATCTAATCAAGGCTTTGGATCAATGCGGAATAAGCAACGGACATAGAGTCATGAACCAATATAGAACGTCTCTGGGGTTCCAAGAAAAGTAGATTAATCGAATTCTGCCCACAAGCCGGGCATATGTGGCTGAAAATCATAAAATATGCCAAAAAACTTAATTCCCGAAATCGTCCCAACACTTTAACCTTACTGAAAGAAACGCGTGCGCGAAGTTCGACCCAACCCAAGACGGGTTCAGGCTGAGGTCCGAATAGGCAATGGAAATATAAACAGAAATAGTAAGAAATAACTAAAAATGCCCGTTTGACTGGTCGAACAGCGGAATTTGGGGATAAAGATGGACCCCGATGGAGCGTAGCTCAATCGTCCCCTCGTGCGTCTCGTCGAGAGCTTTCCGAATTGGGGTGGCTCGCGTCATTCTGATGCCCGTAGCCAAAGCTATGGCCAAAACAGTGCGGCGACACCAAAGTCCAGTAATCTTGCTTGTCGATTACTGGACTTTGGCCCCATGTCTTCTGAGAGATATATTAACGCCCGATTGGTGGATTTTTGGCCCCAATATCTCCCGTGACATATATTAGCACCAAAATGCATAACTATTGCTTACCAATTTGTGCATTTTGTCAGCAATTTATGTCTCACGAAATAATTGTATCAAAATCCACTAATCTTGCTCACTGATTAGTGGATTTTGGCCCCAGTATCTTGTGCGACATATATTAGTGCCAAAATCTAATCAAGGCTTTGGATCAATGCGGAATAAGCAACGGACATAGAGTCATGAACCAATATAGAACGTCTCTGGGGTTCCAAGAAAAGTAGATTAATCGAATTCTGCCCACAAGCCGGGCATATGTGGCTGAAAATCATAAAATATGCCAAAAAAATTAAATCCCGAAATCGTCCCAACACTTTAACCTTACTGAAAGAAACGCGTGCGCGAAGTTCGACCCAACCCAAGACGGGTTCAGGCTAAGGTCCGAATAGGCAATGGAAATATAAACAGAAATAGTAAGAAATAACTAAAAATGCCCGTTTTACTGGTCGAACAGCGGAATTTGGGGATAAAGATGGACCCCGATGGAGCGTAGCTCAATTGTCCCCTCGTGCGTCTCGTCGAGAGCTTTCCGAATTGGGGTGGCTCGCGTCATTCTGATGCCCGTAGCCAAAGCTATGGCCAAAACAGTGCGGCGACACCAAAGTCCAGTAATCTTGCTTGTCGATTACTGGACTTTGGCCCCATGTCTTCTGAGAGATATATTAACGCCCGATTGGTGGATTTTTTACCCCAATATCTCCCATGACATATATAAGCACCATAATGCATAACTATTGCTTACCAATTTGTGCATTTTGTCAGCAATTTATGTCTCACGAAATAATTGTATCAAAATCCACTAATCTTGCTCACCGATTAGTGGATTTTGGCCCCAGTATCTTGTGCGACATATATTAGTGCCAAAAAATCTAATCAAGGCTTTGGATCAATGCGGAATAAGCAACGGACATAGAGTCATGAACCAATATAGAACGTCTCTGGGGTTCCAAGAAAAGTAGATTAATCGAATTCTGCCCACAAGCCGGGCATATGTGGCTGAAAATCATAAAATATGCCAAAAAACTTAAATCCCGAAATCGTCCCAACACTTTAACCTTACTGAAAGAAACGCGTGCGCGAAGTTCGACCCAACCCAAGACGGGTTCAGGCTGAGGTCCGAATAGGCAATGGAAATATAACCAGAAATAGTAAGAAATAACTAAAAATGCCCGTTTGACTGGTCGAACAGCGGAATTTGGGGATAAAGATGGACCCCGATGGAGCGTAGCTCAATAGTCCCCTCGTGCGTCTCGTCGAGAGCTTTCCGAATTGGGGTGGCTCGCGTCATTCTGATGCCCGTAGCCAAAGCTATGGCCAAAACAGTGCGGCGACACCAAAGTCCTGAAATCTTGCTTGTCGATTACTGGACTTTGGCCCCATGTCTTCTGAGAGATATATTAACGCCTGATTGGTGGATTTTTGGCCCCAATATCTCCCGTGACATATATTAGCACCAAAATGCATAACTATTGCTTACCAATTTGTGCATTTTGTCAGCAATTTATGTCTCACGAAATAATTGTATCAAAATCCACTAATCTTGCTCACCGATTAGTGGATTTTGGCCCCAGTATCTTGTGCGACATATATTAGTGCCAAAATCTAATCAAGGCTTTGGATCAATGCGGAATAAGCAACGGACATAGAGTCATGAACCAATATAGAACGTCTCTGGGGTTCCAAGAAAAGTAGATTAATCGAATTCTGCCCACAAGCCGGGCATATGTGGCTGAAAATCATAAAATATGCCAAAAAACTTAAATCCCGAAATCGTCCCAACACTTTAACCTTACTGAAAGAAACGCGTGCGCGAAGTTCGACCCAACCCAAGACGGGTTCAGGCTGAGGTCCGAATAGGCAATGGAAATATAACCAGAATTAGTAAGAAATAACTAAAAATGCCCGTTTGACTGGTCGAACAGCGGAATTTGGGGATAAAGATGGACCCTGATGGAGCGTAGCTCAATCGTCCCCTCGTGCGTCTCGTCGAGAGCTTTCCGAATTGGGGTGGCTCGCGTCATTCTGATGCCCGTAGCCAAAGCTATGGCCAAAACAGTGCGGCGACACCAAAGTCCAGTAATCTTGCTTGTCGATTACTGGACTTTGGCCCCATGTCTTCTGAGAGATATATTAACGCCCGATTGGTGGATTTTTGGCCCCAATATCTCCCGTGACATATATTAGCACCAAAATGCATAACTATTGCTTACCAATTTGTGCATTTTGTCAGCAATTTATGTCTCACGAAATAATTGTATCAAAATCCACTAATCTTGCTCACCGATTAGTGGATTTTGGCCCCAGTATCTTGTGCGACATATATTAGTGCCAAAATCTAATCAAGGCTTTGGATCAATGCGGAATAAGCAACGGACATAGAGTCATGAACCAATATAGAACGTCTCTGGGGTTCCAAGAAAAGTAGATTAATCGAATTCTGCCCACAAGCCGGGCATATGTGGCTGAAAATCATAAAATATGCCAAAAAACTTAAATCCCGAAATCGTCCCAACACTTTAACCTTACTGAAAGAAACGCGTGCGCGAAGTTCGACCCAACCCAAGACGGGTTCAGGCTGAGGTCCGAATAGGCAATGGAAATATAACCAGAATTAGTAAGAAATAACTAAAAATGCCCGTTTGACTGGTCGAACAGCGGAATTTGGGGATAAAGATGGACCCTGATGGAGCGTAGCTCAATCGTCCCCTCGTGCGTCTCGTCGAGAGCTTTCCGAATTGGGGTGGCTCGCGTCATTCTGATGCCCGTAGCCAAAGCTATGGCCAAAACAGTGCGGCGACACCAAAGTCCAGTAATCTTGCTTGTCGATTACTGGACTTTGGCCCCATGTCTTCTGAGAGATATATTAACGCCCGATTGGTGGATTTTTGGCCCCAATATCTCCCGTGACATATATTAGCACCAAAATGCATAACTATTGCTTACCAATTTGTGCATTTTGTCAGCAATTTATGTCTCACGAAATAATTGTATCAAAATCCACTAATCTTGCTCACCGATTAGTGGATTTTGGCCCCAGTATCTTGTGCGACATATATTAGTGCCAAAATCTAATCAAGGCTTTGGATCAATGCGGAATAAGCAACGGACATAGAGTCATGAACCAATATAGAACGTCTCTGGGGTTCCAAGAAAAGTAGATTAATCGAATTCTGCCCACAAGCCGGGCATATGTGGCTGAAAATCATAAAATATGCCAAAAAACTTAAATCCCGAAATCGTCCCAACACTTTAACCTTACTGAAAGAAACGCGTGCGCGAAGTTCGACCCAACCCAAGACGGGTTCAGGCTGAGGTCCGAATAGGCAATGGAAATATAACCAGAAATAGTAAGAAATAACTAAAAATGCCCGTTTGACTGGTCGAACAGCGGAATTTGGGGATAAAGATGGACCCCGATGGAGCGTAGCTCAATCGTCCCCTCGTGCGTCTCGTCGAGAGCTTTCCGAATTGGGGTGGCTCGCGTCATTCTGATGCCCGTAGCCAAAGCTATGGCCAGAACAGTGCGGCGACACCAAAGTCCAGTAATCTTGCTTGTCGATTACTGGACTTTGGCCCCATGTCTTCTGAGAGATATATTAACGCCCGATTGGTGGATTTTTGGCCCCAATATCTCCCGTGACATATATTAGCACCAAAATGCATAACTATTGCTTACCAATTTGTGCATTTTGTCAGCAATTTATGTCTCACGAAATAATTGTATCAAAATCCACTAATCTTGCTCACTGATTAGTGGATTTTGGCCCCAGTATCTTGTGCGACATATATTAGTGCCAAAATCTAATCAAGGCTTTGGATCAATGCGGAATAAGCAACGGACATAGAGTCATGAACCAATATAGAACGTCTCTGGGGTTCCAAGAAAAGTAGATTAATCGAATTCTGCCCACAAGCCGGGCATATGTGGCTGAAAATCATAAAATATGCCAAAAAAATTAAATCCCGAAATCGTCCCAACACTTTAACCTTACTGAAAGAAACGCGTGCGCGAAGTTCGACCCAACCCAAGACGGGTTCAGGCTAAGGTCCGAATAGGCAATGGAAATATAAACAGAAATAGTAAGAAATAACTAAAAATGCCCGTTTTACTGGTCGAACAGCGGAATTTGGGGATAAAGATGGACCCCGATGGAGCGTAGCTCAATTGTCCCCTCGTGCGTCTCGTCGAGAGCTTTCCGAATTGGGGTGGCTCGCGTCATTCTGATGCCCGTAGCCAAAGCTATGGCCAAAACAGTGCGGCGACACCAAAGTCCAGTAATCTTGCTTGTCGATTACTGGACTTTTGCCCCATGTCTTCTGAGAGATATATTAACGCCCGATTGGTGGATTTTTTACCCCAATATCTCCCATGACATATATTAGCACCATAATGCATAACTATTGCTTACCAATTTGTGCATTTTGTCAGCAATTTATGTCTCACGAAATAATTGTATCAAAATCCACTAATCTTGCTCACCGATTAGTGGATTTTGGCCCCAGTATCTTGTGCGACATATATTAGTGCCAAAAAATCTAATCAAGGCTTTGGATCAATGCGGAATAAGCAACGGACATAGAGTCATGAACCAATATAGAACGTCTCTGGGGTTCCAAGAAAAGTAGATTAATCGAATTCTGCCCACAAGCCGGGCATATGTGGCTGAAAATCATAAAATATGCCAAAAAACTTAAATCCCGAAATCGTCCCAACACTTTAACCTTACTGAAAGAAACGCGTGCGCGAAGTTCGACCCAACCCAAGACGGGTTCAGGCTGAGGTCCGAATAGGCAATGGAAATATAACCAGAAATAGTAAGAAATAACTAAAAATGCCCGTTTGACTGGTCGAACAGCGGAATTTGGGGATAAAGATGGACCCCGATGGAGCATAGCTCAATCGTCCCCTCGTGCGTCTCGTCGAGATCTTTCCGAATTGGGGTGGCTCGCGTCATTCTGATGCCCGTAGCCAAAGCTATGGCCAAAACAGTGCGGCGACACCAAAGTCCAGTAATCTTGCTTGTCGATTACTGGACTTTGGCCCCATGTCTTCTGAGAGATATATTAACGCCCGATTGGTGGATTTTTGGCCCCAATATCTCCCGTGACATATATTAGCACCAAAATGCATAACTATTGCTTACCAATTTGTGCATTTTGTCAGCAATTTATGTCTCACGAAATAATTGTATCAAAATCCACTAATCTTGCTCACCGATTAGTGGATTTTGGCCCCAGTATCTTGTGCGACATATATTAGTGCCAAAATCTAATCAAGGCTTTGGATCAATGCGGAATAAGAAACGGACATAGAGTCATGAACCAATATAGAACGTCTCTGGGGTTCCAAGAAAAGTAGATTAATCGAATTCTGCCCACAAGCCGGGCATATGTGGCTGAAAATCATAAAATATGCCAAAAAACTTAAATCCCGAAATCGTCCCAACACTTTAACCTTACTGAAAGAAACGCGTGCGCGAAGTTCGACCCAACCCAAGACGGGTTCAGGCTGAGGTCCGAATAGGCAATGGAAATATAACCAGAAATAGTAAGAAATAACTAAAAATGCCCGTTTGACTGGTCGAACAGCGGAATTTGGGGATAAAGATGGACCCCGATGGAGCGTAGCTCAATCGTCCCCTCGTGCGTCTCGTCGAGAGCTTTCCGAATTGGGGTGGCTCGCGTCATTCTGATGCCCGTAGCCAAAGCTATGGCCAAAACAGTGCGGCGACACCAAAGTCCAGTAATCTTGCTTGTCGATTACTGGACTTTGGCCCCATGTCTTCTGAGAGATATATTAACGCCCGATTGGTGGATTTTTGGCCCCAATATCTCCCGTGACATATATTAGCACCAAAATGCATAACTATTGCTTACCAATTTGTGCATTTTGTCACCAATTTATGTCTCACGAAATAATTGTATCAAAATCCACTAATCTTGCTCACTGATTAGTGGATTTTGGCCCCAGTATCTTGTGCGACATATATTAGTGCCAAAATCTAATCAAGGCTTTGGATCAATGCGGAATAAGCAACGGACATAGAGTCATGAACCAATATAGAACGTCTCTGGGGTTCCAAGAAAAGTAGATTAATCGAATTCTGCCCACAAGCCGGGCATATGTGGCTGAAAATCATAAAATATGCCAAAAAAATTAAATCCCGAAATCGTCCCAACACTTTAACCTTACTGAAAGAAACGCGTGCGCGAAGTTCGACCCAACCCAAGACGGGTTCAGGCTAAGGTCCGAATAGGCAATGGAAATATAAACAGAAATAGTAAGAAATAACTAAAAATGCCCGTTTTACTGGTCGAACAGCGGAATTTGGGGATAAAGATGGACCCCGATGGAGCGTAGCTCAATTGTCCCCTCGTGCGTCTCGTCGAGAGCTTTCCGAATTGGGGTGGCTCGCGTCATTCTGATGCCCGTAGCCAAAGCTATGGCCAAAACAGTGCGGCGACACCAAAGTCCAGTAATCTTGCTTGTCGATTACTGGACTTTGGCCCCATGTCTTCTGAGAGATATATTAACGCCCGATTGGTGGATTTTTGGCCCCAATATCTCCCATGACATATATTAGCACCATAATGCATAACTATTGCTTACCAATTTGTGCATTTTGTCAGCAATTTATGTCTCACGAAATAATTGTATCAAAATCCACTAATCTTGCTCACCGATTAGTGGATTTTGGCCCCAGTATCTTGTGCGACATATATTAGTGCCAAAATCTAATCAAGGCTTTGGATCAATGCGGAATAAGCAACGGACATAGAGTCATGAACCAATATAGAACGTCTCTGGGGTTCCAAGAAAAGTAGATTAATCGAATTCTGCCCACAAGCCGGGCATATGTGGCTGAAAATCATAAAATATGCCAAAAAACTTAAATCCCGAAATCGTCCCAACACTTTAACCTTACTGAAAGAAACGCGTGCGCGAAGTTCGACCCAACCCAAGACGGGTTCAGGCTGAGGTCCGAATAGGCAATGGAAATATAACCAGAAATAGTAAGAAATAACTAAAAATGCCCGTTTGACTGGTCGAACAGCGGAATTTGGGGATAAAGATGGACCCCGATGGAGCGTAGCTCAATCGTCCCCTCGTGCGTCTCGTCGAGAGCTTTCCGAATTGGGGTGGCTCGCGTCATTCTGATGCCCGTAGCCAAAGCTATGGCCAAAACAGTGCGGCGACACCAAAGTCCAGTAATCTTGCTTGTCGATTACTGGACTTTGGCCCCATGTCTTCTGAGAGATATATTAACGCCCGATTGGTGGATTTTTGGCCCCAATATCTCCCGTGACATATATTAGCACCAAAATGCATAACTATTGCTTACCAATTTGTGCAATTTGTCAGCAATTTATGTCTCACGAAATAATTGTATCAAAATCCACTAATCTTGCTCACTGATTAGTGGATTTTGGCCCCAGTATCTTGTGCGACATATATTAGTGCCAAAATCTAATCAAGGCTTTGGATCAATGCGGAATAAGCAACGGACATAGAGTCATGAACCAATATAGAACGTCTCTGGGGTTCCAAGAAAAGTAGATTAATCGAATTCTGCCCACAAGCCGGGCATATGTGGCTGAAAATCATAAAATATGCCAAAAAAATTAAATCCCGAAATCGTCCCAACACTTTAACCTTACTGAAAGAAACGCGTGCGCGAAGTTCGACCCAACCCAAGACGGGTTCAGGCTGAGGTCCGAATAGGCAATGGAAATATAAACAGAAATAGTAAGAAATAACTAAAAATGCCCGTTTGACTGGTCGAACAGCGGAATTTGGGGATAAAGATGGACCCCGATGGAGCGTAGCTCAATCGTCCCCTCGTGCGTCTCGTCGAGAGCTTTCCGAATTGGGGTGGCTCGCGTCATTCTGATGCCCGTAGCCAAAGCTATGGCCAAAACAGTGCGGCGACACCAAAGTCCAGTAATCTTGCTTGTCGATTACTGGACTTTGGCCCCATGTCTTCTGAGAGATATATTAACGCCCGATTGGTGGATTTTTGGCCCCAATATCTCCCGTGACATATATTAGCACCAAAATGCATAACTATTGCTTACCAATTTGTGCATTTTGTCAGCAATTTATGTCTCACGAAATAATTGTATCAAAATCCACTAATCTTGCTCACCGATTAGTGGATTTTGGCCCCAGTATCTTGTGCGACATATATTAGTGCCAAAATCTAATCAAGGCTTTGGATCAATGCGGAATAAGAAACGGACATAGAGTCATGAACCAATATAGAACGTCTCTGGGGTTCCAAGAAAAGTAGATTAATCGAATTCTGCCCACAAGCCGGGCATATGTGGCTGAAAATCATAAAATATGCCAAAAAACTTAAATCCCTAAATCGTCCCAACACTTTAACCTTACTGAAAGAAACGCGTGCGCGAAGTTCGACCCAACCCAAGACGGGTTCAGGCTGAGGTCCGAATAGGCAATGGAAATATAACCAGAATTAGTAAGAAATAACTAAAAATGCCCGTTTGACTGGTCGAACAGCGGAATTTGGGGATAAAGATGGACCCTGATGGAGCGTAGCTCAATCGTCCCCTCGTGCGTCTCGTCGAGAGCTTTCCGAATTGGGGTGGCTCGCGTCATTCTGATGCCCGTAGCCAAAGCTATGGCCAAAACAGTGCGGCGACACCAAAGTCCAGTAATCTTGCTTGTCGATTACTGGACTTTGGCCCCATGTCTTCTGAGAGATATATTAACGCCCGATTGGTGGATTTTTGGCCCCAATATCTCCCGTGACATATATTAGCACCAAAATGCATAACTATTGCTTACCAATTTGTGCATTTTGTCAGCAATTTATGTCTCACGAAATAATTGTATCAAAATCCACTAATCTTGCTCACCGATTAGTGGATTTTGGCCCCAGTATCTTGTGCGACATATATTAGTGCCAAAATATAATCAAGGCTTTGGATCAATGCGGAATAAGCAACGGACATAGAGTCATGAACCAATATAGAACGTCTCTGGGGTTCCAAGAAAAGTAGATTAATCGAATTCTGCCCACAAGCCGGGCATATGTGGCTGAAAATCATAAAATATGCCAAAAAAATTAAATCCCGAAATCGTCCCAACACTTTAACCTTACTGAAAGAAATGCGTGCGCGAAGTTCGACCCAACCCAAGACGGGTTCAGGCTGAGGTCCGAATAGGCAATGGAAATATAAACAGAAATAGTAAGAAATAACTAAAAATGCCCGTTTGACTGGTCGAACAGCGGAATTTGGGGATAAAGATGGACCCCGATGGAGCGTAGCTCAATTGTCCCCTCGTGCGTCTCGTCGAGAGCTTTCCGAATTGGGGTGGCTCGCGTCATTCTGATGCCCGTAGCCAAAGCTATGGCCAAAACAGTGCGGCGACACCAAAGTC
This sequence comes from Linanthus parryae, assembly GCA_023055425.1. Taxonomy (NCBI): domain Eukaryota; kingdom Viridiplantae; phylum Streptophyta; class Magnoliopsida; order Ericales; family Polemoniaceae; genus Linanthus; species Linanthus parryae. The sequence goes on along the minus strand of JALGPY010000001.1, from coordinate 24,605,934 downwards.
CAGTAATCTTGCTTGTCGATTACTGGACTTTGGCCCCATGTCTTCTGAGAGATATATTAACGCCCGATTGGTGGATTTTTGGCCCCAATATCTCCCTTGACATATATTAGCACCATAATGCATAACTATTGCTTACCAATTTGTGCATTTTGTCAGCAATTTATGTCTCACGAAATAATTGTATCAAAATCCACTAATCTTGCTCACCGATTAGTGGATTTTGGCCCCAGTATCTTCTGCGACATATATTAGTGCCAAAATCTAATCAAGGCTTTGGATCAATGCGGAATAAGCAACGGACATAGAGTCATGAACCAATATAGAACGTCTCTGGGGTTCCAAGAAAAGTAGATTAATCGAATTCTGCCCACAAGCCGGGCATATGTGGCTGAAAATCATAAAATATGCCAAAAAACTTAAATCCCGAAATCGTCCCAACACTTTAACCTTACTGAAAGAAACGCGTGCGCGAAGTTCGACCCAACCCAAGACGGGTTCAGGCTGAGGTCCGAATAGGCAATGGAAATATAACCAGAAATAGTAAGAAATAACTAAAAATGCCCGTTTGACTGGTCGAACAGCGGAATTTGGGGATAAAGATGGACCCCGATGGAGCGTAGCTCAATCGTCCCCTCGTGCGTCTCGTCGAGAGCTTTCCGAATTGGGGTGGCTCGCGTCATTCTGATGCCCGTAGCCAAAGCTATGGCCAAAACAGTGCGGCGACACCAAAGTCCAGTAATCTTGCTTGTCGATTACTGGACTTTGGCCCCATGTCTTCTGAGAGATATATTAACGCCCGATTGGTGGATTTTTGGCCCCAATATCTCCCGTGACATATATTAGCACCAAAATGCATAACTATTGCTTACCAATTTGTGCATTTTGTCAGCAATTTATGTCTCACGAAATAATTGTATCAAAATCCACTAATCTTGCTCACTGATTAGTGGATTTTGGCCCCAGTATCTTGTGCGACATATATTAGTGCCAAAATCTAATCAAGGCTTTGGATCAATGCGGAATAAGCAACGGACATAGAGTCATGAACCAATATAGAACGTCTCTGGGGTTCCAAGAAAAGTAGATTAATCGAATTCTGCCCACAAGCCGGGCATATGTGGCTGAAAATCATAAAATATGCCAAAAAAATTAAATCCCGAAATCGTCCCAACACTTTAACCTTACTGAAAGAAACGCGTGCGCGAAGTTCGACCCAACCCAAGACGGGTTCAGGCTAAGGTCCGAATAGGCAATGGAAATATAAACAGAAATAGTAAGAAATAACTAAAAATGCCCGTTTTACTGGTCGAACAGCGGAATTTGGGGATAAAGATGGACCCCGATGGAGCGTAGCTCAATTGTCCCCTCGTGCGTCTCGTCGAGAGCTTTCCGAATTGGGGTGGCTCGCGTCATTCTGATGCCCGTAGCCAAAGCTATGGCCAAAACAGTGCGGCGACACCAAAGTCCAGTAATCTTGCTTGTCGATTACTGGACTTTTGCCCCATGTCTTCTGAGAGATATATTAACGCCCGATTGGTGGATTTTTTACCCCAATATCTCCCATGACATATATTAGCACCATAATGCATAACTATTGCTTACCAATTTGTGCATTTTGTCAGCAATTTATGTCTCACGAAATAATTGTATCAAAATCCACTAATCTTGCTCACCGATTAGTGGATTTTGGCCCCAGTATCTTGTGCGACATATATTAGTGCCAAAAAATCTAATCAAGGCTTTGGATCAATGCGGAATAAGCAACGGACATAGAGTCATGAACCAATATAGAACGTCTCTGGGGTTCCAAGAAAAGTAGATTAATCGAATTCTGCCCACAAGCCGGGCATATGTGGCTGAAAATCATAAAATATGCCAAAAAACTTAAATCCCGAAATCGTCCCAACACTTTAACCTTACTGAAAGAAACGCGTGCGCGAAGTTCGACCCAACCCAAGACGGGTTCAGGCTGAGGTCCGAATAGGCAATGGAAATATAACCAGAAATAGTAAGAAATAACTAAAAATGCCCGTTTGACTGGTCGAACAGCGGAATTTGGGGATAAAGATGGACCCCGATGGAGCATAGCTCAATCGTCCCCTCGTGCGTCTCGTCGAGATCTTTCCGAATTGGGGTGGCTCGCGTCATTCTGATGCCCGTAGCCAAAGCTATGGCCAAAACAGTGCGGCGACACCAAAGTCCAGTAATCTTGCTTGTCGATTACTGGACTTTGGCCCCATGTCTTCTGAGAGATATATTAACGCCCGATTGGTGGATTTTTGGCCCCAATATCTCCCGTGACATATATTAGCACCAAAATGCATAACTATTGCTTACCAATTTGTGCATTTTGTCAGCAATTTATGTCTCACGAAATAATTGTATCAAAATCCACTAATCTTGCTCACCGATTAGTGGATTTTGGCCCCAGTATCTTGTGCGACATATATTAGTGCCAAAATCTAATCAAGGCTTTGGATCAATGCGGAATAAGAAACGGACATAGAGTCATGAACCAATATAGAACGTCTCTGGGGTTCCAAGAAAAGTAGATTAATCGAATTCTGCCCACAAGCCGGGCATATGTGGCTGAAAATCATAAAATATGCCAAAAAACTTAAATCCCGAAATCGTCCCAACACTTTAACCTTACTGAAAGAAACGCGTGCGCGAAGTTCGACCCAACCCAAGACGGGTTCAGGCTGAGGTCCGAATAGGCAATGGAAATATAACCAGAAATAGTAAGAAATAACTAAAAATGCCCGTTTGACTGGTCGAACAGCGGAATTTGGGGATAAAGATGGACCCCGATGGAGCGTAGCTCAATCGTCCCCTCGTGCGTCTCGTCGAGAGCTTTCCGAATTGGGGTGGCTCGCGTCATTCTGATGCCCGTAGCCAAAGCTATGGCCAAAACAGTGCGGCGACACCAAAGTCCAGTAATCTTGCTTGTCGATTACTGGACTTTGGCCCCATGTCTTCTGAGAGATATATTAACGCCCGATTGGTGGATTTTTGGCCCCAATATCTCCCGTGACATATATTAGCACCAAAATGCATAACTATTGCTTACCAATTTGTGCATTTTGTCACCAATTTATGTCTCACGAAATAATTGTATCAAAATCCACTAATCTTGCTCACTGATTAGTGGATTTTGGCCCCAGTATCTTGTGCGACATATATTAGTGCCAAAATCTAATCAAGGCTTTGGATCAATGCGGAATAAGCAACGGACATAGAGTCATGAACCAATATAGAACGTCTCTGGGGTTCCAAGAAAAGTAGATTAATCGAATTCTGCCCACAAGCCGGGCATATGTGGCTGAAAATCATAAAATATGCCAAAAAAATTAAATCCCGAAATCGTCCCAACACTTTAACCTTACTGAAAGAAACGCGTGCGCGAAGTTCGACCCAACCCAAGACGGGTTCAGGCTAAGGTCCGAATAGGCAATGGAAATATAAACAGAAATAGTAAGAAATAACTAAAAATGCCCGTTTTACTGGTCGAACAGCGGAATTTGGGGATAAAGATGGACCCCGATGGAGCGTAGCTCAATTGTCCCCTCGTGCGTCTCGTCGAGAGCTTTCCGAATTGGGGTGGCTCGCGTCATTCTGATGCCCGTAGCCAAAGCTATGGCCAAAACAGTGCGGCGACACCAAAGTCCAGTAATCTTGCTTGTCGATTACTGGACTTTGGCCCCATGTCTTCTGAGAGATATATTAACGCCCGATTGGTGGATTTTTGGCCCCAATATCTCCCATGACATATATTAGCACCATAATGCATAACTATTGCTTACCAATTTGTGCATTTTGTCAGCAATTTATGTCTCACGAAATAATTGTATCAAAATCCACTAATCTTGCTCACCGATTAGTGGATTTTGGCCCCAGTATCTTGTGCGACATATATTAGTGCCAAAATCTAATCAAGGCTTTGGATCAATGCGGAATAAGCAACGGACATAGAGTCATGAACCAATATAGAACGTCTCTGGGGTTCCAAGAAAAGTAGATTAATCGAATTCTGCCCACAAGCCGGGCATATGTGGCTGAAAATCATAAAATATGCCAAAAAACTTAAATCCCGAAATCGTCCCAACACTTTAACCTTACTGAAAGAAACGCGTGCGCGAAGTTCGACCCAACCCAAGACGGGTTCAGGCTGAGGTCCGAATAGGCAATGGAAATATAACCAGAAATAGTAAGAAATAACTAAAAATGCCCGTTTGACTGGTCGAACAGCGGAATTTGGGGATAAAGATGGACCCCGATGGAGCGTAGCTCAATCGTCCCCTCGTGCGTCTCGTCGAGAGCTTTCCGAATTGGGGTGGCTCGCGTCATTCTGATGCCCGTAGCCAAAGCTATGGCCAAAACAGTGCGGCGACACCAAAGTCCAGTAATCTTGCTTGTCGATTACTGGACTTTGGCCCCATGTCTTCTGAGAGATATATTAACGCCCGATTGGTGGATTTTTGGCCCCAATATCTCCCGTGACATATATTAGCACCAAAATGCATAACTATTGCTTACCAATTTGTGCAATTTGTCAGCAATTTATGTCTCACGAAATAATTGTATCAAAATCCACTAATCTTGCTCACTGATTAGTGGATTTTGGCCCCAGTATCTTGTGCGACATATATTAGTGCCAAAATCTAATCAAGGCTTTGGATCAATGCGGAATAAGCAACGGACATAGAGTCATGAACCAATATAGAACGTCTCTGGGGTTCCAAGAAAAGTAGATTAATCGAATTCTGCCCACAAGCCGGGCATATGTGGCTGAAAATCATAAAATATGCCAAAAAAATTAAATCCCGAAATCGTCCCAACACTTTAACCTTACTGAAAGAAACGCGTGCGCGAAGTTCGACCCAACCCAAGACGGGTTCAGGCTGAGGTCCGAATAGGCAATGGAAATATAAACAGAAATAGTAAGAAATAACTAAAAATGCCCGTTTGACTGGTCGAACAGCGGAATTTGGGGATAAAGATGGACCCCGATGGAGCGTAGCTCAATCGTCCCCTCGTGCGTCTCGTCGAGAGCTTTCCGAATTGGGGTGGCTCGCGTCATTCTGATGCCCGTAGCCAAAGCTATGGCCAAAACAGTGCGGCGACACCAAAGTCCAGTAATCTTGCTTGTCGATTACTGGACTTTGGCCCCATGTCTTCTGAGAGATATATTAACGCCCGATTGGTGGATTTTTGGCCCCAATATCTCCCGTGACATATATTAGCACCAAAATGCATAACTATTGCTTACCAATTTGTGCATTTTGTCAGCAATTTATGTCTCACGAAATAATTGTATCAAAATCCACTAATCTTGCTCACCGATTAGTGGATTTTGGCCCCAGTATCTTGTGCGACATATATTAGTGCCAAAATCTAATCAAGGCTTTGGATCAATGCGGAATAAGAAACGGACATAGAGTCATGAACCAATATAGAACGTCTCTGGGGTTCCAAGAAAAGTAGATTAATCGAATTCTGCCCACAAGCCTGGCATATGTGGCTGAAAATCATAAAATATGCCAAAAAACTTAAATCCCTAAATCGTCCCAACACTTTAACCTTACTGAAAGAAACGCGTGCGCGAAGTTCGACCGAACCCAAGACGGGTTCAGGCTGAGGTCCGAATAGGCAATGGAAATATAACCAGAAATAGTAAGAAATAACTAAAAATGCCCGTTTGACTGGTCGAACAGCGGAATTTGGGGATAAAGATGGACCCCGATGGAGCGTAGCTCAATCGTCCCCTCGTGCGTCTCGTCGAGAGCTTTCCGAATTGGGGTGGCTCGCGTCATTCTGATGCCCGTAGCCAAAGCTATGGCCAAAACAGTGCGGCGACACCAAAGTCCAGTAATCTTGCTTGTCGATTACTGGACTTTGGCCCCATGTCTTCTGAGAGATATATTAACGCCCGATTGGTGGATTTTTGGCCCCAATATCTCCCGTGACATATATTAGCACCAAAATGCATAACTATTGCTTACCAATTTGTGCATTTTGTCACCAATTTATGTCTCACGAAATAATTGTATCAAAATCCACTAATCTTGCTCACTGATTAGTGGATTTTGGCCCCAGTATCTTGTGCGACATATATTAGTGCCAAAATCTAATCAAGGCTTTGGATCAATGCGGAATAAGCAACGGACATAGAGTCATGAACCAATATAGAACGTCTCTGGGGTTCCAAGAAAAGTAGATTAATCGAATTCTGCCCACAAGCCGGGCATATGTGGCTGAAAATCATAAAATATGCCAAAAAAATTAAATCCCGAAATCGTCCCAACACTTTAACCTTACTGAAAGAAACGCGTGCGCGAAGTTCGACCCAACCCAAGACGGGTTCAGGCTAAGGTCCGAATAGGCAATGGAAATATAAACAGAAATAGTAAGAAATAACTGAAAATGCCCGTTTTACTGGTCGAACAGCGGAATTTGGGGATAAAGATGGACCCCGATGGAGCGTAGCTCAATCGTCCCCTCGTGCGTCTCGTCGAGAGCTTTCCAAATTGGGGTGGCTCGCGTCATTCTGATGCCCGTAGCCAAAGCTATGGCCAAAACAGTGCGGCGACACCAAAGTCCAGTAATCTTGCTTGTCGATTACTGGACTTTGGCCCCATGTCTTCTGAGAGATATATTAACGCCCGATTGGTGGATTTTTGGCCCCAATATCTCCCGTGACATATATTAGCACCAAAATGCATAACTATTGCTTACCAATTTGTGCATTTTGTCAGCAATTTATGTCTCACGAAATAATTGTATCAAAATCCACTAATCTTGCTCACCGATTAGTGGATTTTGGCCCCAGTATCTTGTGCGACATATATTAGTGCCAAAATCTAATCAAGGCTTTGGATCAATGCGGAATAAGAAACGGACATAGAGTCATGAACCAATATAGAACGTCTCTGGGGTTCCAAGAAAAGTAGATTAATCGAATTCTGCCCACAAGCCGGGCATATGTGGCTGAAAATCATAAAATATGCCAAAAAAATTAAATCCCGAAATCGTCCCAACACTTTAACCTTACTGAAAGAAACGCGTGCGCGAAGTTCGACCCAACCCAAGACGGGTTCAGGCTGAGGTCCGAATAGGCAATGGAAATATAAACAGAAATAGTAAGAAATAACTAAAAATGCCCGTTTGACTGGTCGAACAGCGGAATTTGGGGATAAAGATGGACCCCGATGGAGCGTAGCTCAATCGTCCCCTCGTGCGTCTCGTCGAGAGCTTTCCGAATTGGGGTGGCTCGCGTCATTCTGATGCCCGTAGCCAAAGCTATGGCCAAAACAGTGCGGCGACACCAAAGTCCAGTAATCTTGCTTGTCGATTACTGGACTTTGGCCCCATGTCTTCTGAGAGATATATTAACGCCCGATTGGTGGATTTTTGGCCCCAATATCTCCCGTGACATATATTAGCACCAAAATGCATAACTATTGCTTACCAATTTGTGCATTTTGTCAGCAATTTATGTCTCACGAAATAATTGTATCAAAATCCACTAATCTTGCTCACCGATTAGTGGATTTTGGCCCCAGTATCTTGTGCGACATATATTAGTGCCAAAATCTAATCAAGGCTTTGGATCAATGCGGAATAAGAAACGGACATAGAGTCATGAACCAATATAGAACGTCTCTGGGGTTCCAAGAAAAGTAGATTAATCGAATTCTGCCCACAAGCCTGGCATATGTGGCTGAAAATCATAAAATATGCCAAAAAACTTAAATCCCTAAATCGTCCCAACACTTTAACCTTACTGAAAGAAACGCGTGCGCGAAGTTCGACCGAACCCAAGACGGGTTCAGGCTGAGGTCCGAATAGGCAATGGAAATATAACCAGAAATAGTAAGAAATAACTAAAAATGCCCGTTTGACTGGTCGAACAGCGGAATTTGGGGATAAAGATGGACCCCGATGGAGCGTAGCTCAATCGTCCCCTCGTGCGTCTCGTCGAGAGCTTTCCGAATTGGGGTGGCTCGCGTCATTCTGATGCCCGTAGCCAAAGCTATGGCCAAAACAGTGCGGCGACACCAAAGTCCAGTAATCTTGCTTGTCGATTACTGGACTTTGGCCCCATGTCTTCTGAGAGATATATTAACGCCCGATTGGTGGATTTTTGGCCCCAATATCTCCCGTGACATATATTAGCACCAAAATGCATAACTATTGCTTACCAATTTGTGCATTTTGTCACCAATTTATGTCTCACGAAATAATTGTATCAAAATCCACTAATCTTGCTCACTGATTAGTGGATTTTGGCCCCAGTATCTTGTGCGACATATATTAGTGCCAAAATCTAATCAAGGCTTTGGATCAATGCGGAATAAGCAACGGACATAGAGTCATGAACCAATATAGAACGTCTCTGGGGTTCCAAGAAAAGTAGATTAATCGAATTCTGCCCACAAGCCGGGCATATGTGGCTGAAAATCATAAAATATGCCAAAAAAATTAAATCCCGAAATCGTCCCAACACTTTAACCTTACTGAAAGAAACGCGTGCGCGAAGTTCGACCCAACCCAAGACGGGTTCAGGCTAAGGTCCGAATAGGCAATGGAAATATAAACAGAAATAGTAAGAAATAACTGAAAATGCCCGTTTTACTGGTCGAACAGCGGAATTTGGGGATAAAGATGGACCCCGATGGAGCGTAGCTCAATCGTCCCCTCGTGCGTCTCGTCGAGAGCTTTCCAAATTGGGGTGGCTCGCGTCATTCTGATGCCCGTAGCCAAAGCTATGGCCAAAACAGTGCGGCGACACCAAAGTCCAGTAATCTTGCTTGTCGATTACTGGACTTTGGCCCCATGTCTTCTGAGAGATATATTAACGCCCGATTGGTGGATTTTTGGCCCCAATATCTCCCGTGACATATATTAGCACCAAAATGCATAACTATTGCTTACCAATTTGTGCATTTTGTCAGCAATTTATGTCTCACGAAATAATTGTATCAAAATCCACTAATCTTGCTCACCGATTAGTGGATTTTGGCCCCAGTATCTTGTGCGACATATATTAGTGCCAAAATCTAATCAAGGCTTTGGATCAATGCGGAATAAGAAACGGACATAGAGTCATGAACCAATATAGAACGTCTCTGGGGTTCCAAGAAAAGTAGATTAATCGAATTCTGCCCACAAGCCGGGCATATGTGGCTGAAAATCATAAAATATGCCAAAAAACTTAAATCCCGAAATCGTCCCAACACTTTAACCTTACTGAAAGAAACGCGTGCGCGAAGTTCGACCCAACCCAAGACGGGTTCAGGCTGAGGTCCGAATAGGCAATGGAAATATAACCAGAAATAGTAAGAAATAACTAAAAATGCCCGTTTGACTGGTCGAACAGCGGAATTTGGGGATAAAGATGGACCCCGATGGAGCGTAGCTCAATCGTCCCCTCGTGCGTCTCGTCGAGAGCTTTCCGAATTGGGGTGGCTCGCGTCATTCTGATGCCCGTAGCCAAAGCTATGGCCAAAACAGTGCGGCGACACCAAAGTCCAGTAATCTTGCTTGTCGATTACTGGACTTTGGCCCCATGTCTTCTGAGAGATATATTAACGCCCGATTGGTGGATTTTTGGCCCCAATATCTCCCGTGACATATATTAGCACCAAAATGCATAACTATTGCTTACCAATTTGTGCATTTTGTCAGCAATTTATGTCTCACGAAATAATTGTATCAAAATCCACTAATCTTGCTCACTGATTAGTGGATTTTGGCCCCAGTATCTTGTGCGACATATATTAGTGCCAAAATCTAATCAAGGCTTTGGATCAATGCGGAATAAGCAACGGACATAGAGTCATGAACCAATATAGAACGTCTCTGGGGTTCCAAGAAAAGTAGATTAATCGAATTCTGCCCACAAGCCGGGCATATGTGGCTGAAAATCATAAAATATGCCAAAAAAATTAAATCCCGAAATCGTCCCAACACTTTAACCTTACTGAAAGAAACGCGTGCGCGAAGTTCGACCCAACCCAAGACGGGTTCAGGCTAAGGTCCGAATAGGCAATGGAAATATAAACAGAAATAGTAAGAAATAACTAAAAATGCCCGTTTTACTGGTCGAACAGCGGAATTTGGGGATAAAGATGGACCGCGATGGAGCGTAGCTCAATTGTCCCCTCGTGCGTCTCGTCGAGAGCTTTCCGAATTGGGGTGGCTCGCGTCATTCTGATGCCCGTAGCCAAAGCTATGGCCAAAACAGTGCGGCGACACCAAAGTCCTGTAATCTTGCTTGTCGATTACTGGACTTTGGCCCCATGTCTTCTGAGAGATATATTAACGCCCGATTGGTGGATTTTTGGCCCCAATATCTCCCGTGACATATATTAGCACCAAAATGCATAACTATTGCTTACCAATTTGTGCATTTTGTCAGCAATTTATGTCTCACGAAATAATTGTATCAAAATCCACTAATCTTGCTCACCGATTAGTGGATTTTGGCCCCAGTATCTTGTGCGACATATATTAGTGCCAAAATCTAATTAAGGCTTTGGATCAATGCGGAATAAGAAACGGACATAGAGTCATGAACCAATATAGAACGTCTCTGGGGTTCCAAGAAAAGTAGATTAATCGAATTCTGCCCACAAGCCGGGCATATGTGGCTGAAAATCATAAAATATGCCAAAAAACTTAAATCCCGAAATCGTCCCAACACTTTAACCTTACTGAAAGAAACGCGTGCGCGAAGTTCGACCCAACCCAAGACGGGTTCAGGCTGAGGTCCGAATAGGCAATGGAAATATAACCAGAAATAGTAAGAAATAACTAAAAATGCCCGTTTGACTGGTCGAACAGCGGAATTTTGGGATAAAGATGGACCCCGATGGAGCGTAGCTCAATCGTCCCCTCGTGCGTCTCGTCGAGAGCTTTCCGAATTGGGGTGGCTCGCGTCATTCTGATGCCCGTAGCCAAAGCTATGGCCAAAACAGTGCGGCGACACCAAAGTCCAGTAATCTTGCTTGTCGATTACTGGACTTTGGCCCCATGTCTTCTGAGAGATATATTAACGCCCGATTGGTGGATTTTTGGCCCCAATATCTCCCGTGACATATATTAGCACCAAAATGCATAACTATTGCTTACCAATTTGTGCATTTTGTCACCAATTTATGTCTCACGAAATAATTGTATCAAAATCCACTAATCTTGCTCACTGATTAGTGGATTTTGGCCCCAGTATCTTGTGCGACATATATTAGTGCCAAAATCTAATCAAGGCTTTGGATCAATGCGGAATAAGCAACGGACATAGAGTCATGAACCAATATAGAACGTCTCTGGGGTTCCAAGAAAAGTAGATTAATCGAATTCTGCCCACAAGCCGGGCATATGTGGCTGAAAATCATAAAATATGCCAAAAAAATTAAATCCCGAAATCGTCCCAACACTTTAACCTTACTGAAAGAAACGCGTGCGCGAAGTTCGACCCAACCCAAGACGGGTTCAGGCTAAGGTCCGAATAGGCAATGGAAATATAAACAGAAATAGTAAGAAATAACTAAAAATGCCCGTTTTACTGGTCGAACAGCGGAATTTGGGGATAAAGATGGACCCCGATGGAGCGTAGCTCAATTGTCCCCTCGTGCGTCTCGTCGAGAGCTTTCCGAATTGGGGTGGCTCGCGTCATTCTGATGCCCGTAGCCAAAGCTATGGCCAAAACAGTGCGGCGACACCAAAGTCCTGTAATCTTGCTTGTCGATTACTGGACTTTGGCCCCATGTCTTCTGAGAGATATATTAACGCCCGATTGGTGGATTTTTGGCCCCAATATCTCCCGTGACATATATTAGCACCAAAATGCATAACTATTGCTTACCAATTTGTGCATTTTGTCAGCAATTTATGTCTCACGAAATAATTGTATCAAAATCCACTAATCTTGCTCACCGATTAGTGGATTTTGGCCCCAGTATCTTGTGCGACATATATTAGTGCCAAAATCTAATCAAGGCTTTGGATCAATGCGGAATAAGAAACGGACATAGAGTCATGAACCAATATAGAACGTCTCTGGGGTTCCAAGAAAAGTAGATTAATCGAATTCTGCCCACAAGCCGGGCATATGTGGCTGAAAATCATAAAATATGCCAAAAAACTTAAATCCCGAAATCGTCCCAACACTTTAACCTTACTGAAAGAAACGCGTGCGCGAAGTTCGACCCAACCCAAGACGGGTTCAGGCTGAGGTCCGAATAGGCAATGGAAATATAACCAGAAATAGTAAGAAATAACTAAAAATGCCCGTTTGACTGGTCGAACAGCGGAATTTGGGGATAAAGATGGACCCCGATGGAGCGTAGCTCAATCGTCCCCTCGTGCGTCTCGTCGAGAGCTTTCCGAATTGGGGTGGCTCGCGTCATTCTGATGCCCGTAGCCAAAGCTATGGCCAAAACAGTGCGGCGACACCAAAGTCCAGTAATCTTGCTTGTCGATTACTGGACTTTGGCCCCATGTCTTCTGAGAGATATATTAACGCCCGATTGGTGGATTTTTGGCCCCAATATCTCCCGTGACATATATTAGCACCAAAATGCATAACTATTGCTTACCAATTTGTGCATTTTGTCAGCAATTTATGTCTCACGAAATAATTGTATCAAAATCCACTAATCTTGCTCACCGATTAGTGGATTTTGGCCCCAGTATCTTGTGCGACATATATTAGTGCCAAAATCTAATCAAGGCTTTGGATCAATGCGGAATAAGAAACGGACATAGAGTCATGAACCAATATAGAACGTCTCTGGGGTTCCAAGAAAAGTAGATTAATCGAATTCTGCCCACAAGCCGGGCATATGTGGCTGAAAATCATAAAATATGCCAAAAAACTTAAATCCCTAAATCGTCCCAACACTTTAACCTTACTGAAAGAAACGCGTGCGCGAAGTTCGACCCAACCCAAGACGGGTTCAGGCTGAGGTCCGAATAGGCAATGGAAATATAACCAGAAATAGTAAGAAATAACTAAAAATGCCCGTTTGACTGGTCGAACAGCGGAATTTGGGGATAAAGATGGACCCCGATGGAGCGTAGCTCAATCGTCCCCTCGTGCGTCTCGTCGAGAGCTTTCCGAATTGGGGTGGCTCGCGTCATTCTGATGCCCGTAGCCAAAGCTATGGCCAAAACAGTGCGGCGACACCAAAGTCCAGTAATCTTGCTTGTCGATTACTGGACTTTGGCCCCATGTCTTCTGAGAGATATATTAACGCCCGATTGGTGGATTTTTGGCCCCAATATCTCCCGTGACATATATTAGCACCAAAATGCATAACTATTGCTTACCAATTTGTGCATTTTGTCACCAATTTATGACTCACGAAATAATTGTATCAAAATCCACTAATCTTGCTCACTGATTAGTGGATTTTGGCCCCAGTATCTTGTGCGACATATATTAGTGCCAAAATCTAATCAAGGCTTTGGATCAATGCGGAATAAGCAACGGACATAGAGTCATGAACCAATATAGAACGTCTCTGGGGTTCCAAGAAAAGTAGATTAATCGAATTCTGCCCACAAGCCGGGCATATGTGGCTGAAAATCATAAAATATGCCAAAAAAATTAAATCCCGAAATCGTCCCAACACTTTAACCTTACTGAAAGAAACGCGTGCGCGAAGTTCGACCCAACCCAAGACGGGTTCAGGCTAAGGTCCGAATAGGCAATGGAAATATAAACAGAAATAGTAAGAAATAACTAAAAATGCCCGTTTTACTGGTCGAACAGCGGAATTTGGGGATAAAGATGGACCCCGATGGAGCGTAGCTCAATTGTTCCCTCGTGCGTCTCGTCGAGAGCTTTCCGAATTGGGGTGGCTCGCGTCATTCTGATGCCCGTAGCCAAAGCTATGGCCAAAACAGTGCGGCGACACCAAAGTCCTGTAATCTTGCTTGTCGATTACTGGACTTTGGCCCCATGTCTTCTGAGAGATATATTAACGCCCGATTGGTGGATTTTTGGCCCCAATATCTCCCATGACATATATTAGCACCATAATGCATAACTATTGCTTACCAATTTGTGCATTTTGTCAGCAATTTATGTCTCACGAAATAATTGTATCAAAATCCACTAATCTTGCTCACCGATTAGTGGATTTTGGCCCCAGTATCTTGTGCGACATATATTAGTGCCAAAATCTAATCAAGGCTTTGGATCAATGCGGAATAAGCAACGGACATAGAGTCATGAACCAATATAGAACGTTTCTGGGGTTCCAAGAAAAGTAGATTAATCGAATTCTGCCCACAAGCCGGGCATATGTGGCTGAAAATCATAAAATATGCCAAAAAACTTAAATCCCGAAATCGTCCCAACACTTTAACCTTACTGAAAGAAACGCGTGCGCGAAGTTCGACCCAACCCAAGACGGGTTCAGGCTGAGGTCCGAATAGGCAATGGAAATATAACCAGAAATAGTAAGAAATAACTAAAAATGCCCGTTTGACTGGTCGAACAGCGGAATTTGGGGATAAAGATGGACCCCGATGGAGCGTAGCTCAATCGTCCCCTCGTGCGTCTCGTCGAGAGCTTTCCGAATTGGGGTGGCTCGCGTCATTCTGATGCCCGTAGCCAAAGCTATGGCCAAAACAGTGCGGCGACACCAAAGTCCAGTAATCTTGCTTGTCGATTACTGGACTTTGGCCCCATGTCTTCTGAGAGATATATTAACGCCCGATTGGTGGATTTTTGGCCCCAATATCTCCCGTGACATATATTAGCACCAAAATGCATAACTATTGCTTACCAATTTGTGCATTTTGTCAGCAATTTATGTCTCACGAAATAATTGTATCAAAATCCACTAATCTTGCTCACTGATTAGTGGATTTTGGCCCCAGTATCTTGTGCGACATATATTAGTGCCAAAATCTAATCAAGGCTTTGGATCAATGCGGAATAAGCAACGGACATAGAGTCATGAACCAATATAGAACGTCTCTGGGGTTCCAAGAAAAGTAGATTAATCGAATTCTGCCCACAAGCCGGGCATATGTGGCTGAAAATCATAAAATATGCCAAAAAACTTAAATCCCGAAATCGTCCCAACACTTTAACCTTACTGAAAGAAACGCGTGCGCGAAGTTCGACCCAACCCAAGACGGGTTCAGGCTGAGGTCCGAATAGGCAATGGAAATATAAACAGAAATAGTAAGAAATAACTAAAAATGCCCGTTTGACTGGTCGAACAGCGGAATTTGGGGATAAAGATGGACCCCGATGGAGCGTAGCTCAATCGTCCCCTCGTGCGTCTCGTCGAGAGCTTTCCGAATTGGGGTGGCTCGCGTCATTCTGATGCCCGTAGCCAAAGCTATGGCCAAAACAGTGCGGCGACACCAAAGTCCAGAAATCTTGCTTGTCGATTACTGGACTTTGGCCCCATGTCTTCTGAGAGATATATTAACGCCTGATTGGTGGATTTTTGGCCCCAATATCTCCCGTGACATATATTAGCACCAAAATGCATAACTATTGCTTACCAATTTGTGCATTTTGTCAGCAATTTATGTCTCACGAAATAATTGTATCAAAATCCACTAATCTTGCTCACCGATTAGTGGATTTTGGCCCCAGTATCTTGTGCGACATATATTAGTGCCAAAATCTAATCAAGGCTTTGGATCAATGCGGAATAAGCAACGGACATAGAGTCATGAACCAATATAGAACGTCTCTGGGGTTCCAAGAAAAGTAGATTAATCGAATTCTGCCCACAAGCCGGGCATATGTGGCTGAAAATCATAAAATATGCCAAAAAACTTAAATCCCGAAATCGTCCCAACACTTTAACCTTACTGAAAGAAACGCGTGCGCGAAGTTCGACCCAACCCAAGACGGGTTCAGGCTGAGGTCCGAATAGGCAATGGAAATATAACCAGAAATAGTAAGAAATAACTAAAAATGCCCGTTTGACTGGTCGAACAGCGGAATTTGGGGATAAAGATGGACCCCGATGGAGCCTAGCTCAATCGTCCCCTCGTGCGTCTCGTCGAGAGCTTTCCGAATTGGGGTGGCTCGCGTCATTCTGATGCCCGTAGCCAAAGCTATGGCCAAAACAGTGCGGCGACACCAAAGTCCAGAAATCTTGCTTGTCGATTACTGGACTTTGGCCCCATGTCTTCTGAGAGATATATTAACGCCCGATTGGTGGATTTTTGGCCCCAATATCTCCCGTGACATATATTAGCACCATAATGCATAACTATTGCTTACCAATTTGTGCATTTTGTCAGCAATTTATGTCTCACGAAATAATTGTATCAAAATCCACTAATCTTGCTCACCGATTAGTGGATTTTGGCCCCAGTATCTTGTGCGACATATATTAGTGCCAAAATCTAATCAAGGCTTTGGATCAATGCGGAATAAGCAACGGACATAGAGTCATGAACCAATATAGAACGTCTCTGGGGTTCCAAGAAAAGTAGATTAATCGAATTCTGCCCACAAGCCGGGCATATGTGGCTGAAAATCATAAAATATGCCAAAAAACTTAAATCCCGAAATCGTCCCAACACTTTAACCTTACTGAAAGAAACGCGTGCGCGAAGTTCGACCCAACCCAAGACGGGTTCAGGCTGAGGTCCGAATAGGCAATGGAAATATAACCAGAAATAGTAAGAAATAACTAAAAATGCCCGTTTGACTGGTCGAACAGCGGAATTTGGGGATAAAGATGGACCCCGATGGAGCGTAGCTCAATCGTCCCCTCGTGCGTCTCGTCGAGAGCTTTCCGAATTGGGGTGGCTCGCGTCATTCTGATGCCCGTAGCCAAAGCTATGGCCAAAACAGTGCGGCGACACCAAAGTCCAGAAATCTTGCTTGTCGATTACTGGACTTTGGCCCCATGTCTTCTGAGAGATATATTAACGCCCGATTGGTGGATTTTTGGCCCCAATATCTCCCGTGACATATATTAGCACCATAATGCATAACTATTGCTTACCAATTTGTGCATTTTGTCAGCAATTTATGTCTCACGAAATAATTGTATCAAAATCCACTAATCTTGCTCACCGATTAGTGGATTTTGGCCCCAGTATCTTGTGCGACATATATTAGTGCCAAAATCTAATCAAGGCTTTGGATCAATGCGGAATAAGCAACGGACATAGAGTCATGAACCAATATAGAACGTCTCTGGGGTTCCAAGAAAAGTAGATTAATCGAATTCTGCCCACAAGCCGGGCATATGTGGCTGAAAATCATAAAATATGCCAAAAAACTTAAATCCCGAAATCGTCCCAACACTTTAACCTTACTGAAAGAAACGCGTGCGCGAAGTTCGACCCAACCCAAGACGGGTTCAGGCTGAGGTCCGAATAGGCAATGGAAATATAACCAGAAATAGTAAGAAATAACTAAAAATGCCCGTTTGACTGGTCGAACAGCGGAATTTGGGGATAAAGATGGACCCCGATGGAGCCTAGCTCAATCGTCCCCTCGTGCGTCTCGTCGAGAGCTTTCCGAATTGGGGTGGCTCGCGTCATTCTGATGCCCGTAGCCAAAGCTATGGCCAAAACAGTGCGGCGACACCAAAGTCCAGAAATCTTGCTTGTCGATTACTGGACTTTGGCCCCATGTCTTCTGAGAGATATATTAACGCCCGATTGGTGGATTTTTGGCCCCAATATCTCCCGTGACATATATTAGCACCATAATGCATAACTATTGCTTACCAATTTGTGCATTTTTTCAGCAATTTATGTCTCACGAAATAATTGTATCAAAATCCACTAATCTTGCTCACCGATTAGTGGATTTTGGCCCCAGTATCTTGTGCGACATATATTAGTGCCAAAATCTAATCAAGGCTTTGGATCAATGCGGAATAAGCAACGGACATAGAGTCATGAACCAATATAGAACGTCTCTGGGGTTCCAAGAAAAGTAGATTAATCGAATTCTGCCCACAAGCCGGGCATATGTGGCTGAAAATCATAAAATATGCCAAAAAACTTAAATCCCGAAATCGTCCCAACACTTTAACCTTACTGAAAGAAACGCGTGCGCGAAGTTCGACCCAACCCAAGACGGGTTCAGGCTGAGGTCCGAATAGGCAATGGAAATATAACCAGAAATAGTAAGAAATAACTAAAAATGCCCGTTTGACTGGTCGAACAGCGGAATTTGGGGATAAAGATGGACCCCGATGGAGCGTAGCTCAATCGTCCCCTCGTGCGTCTCGTCGAGAGCTTTCCGAATTGGGGTGGCTCGCGTCATTCTGATGCCCGTAGCCAAAGCTATGGCCAAAACAGGGCGGCGACACCAAAGTCCAGAAATCTTGCTTGTCGATTACTGGACTTTGGCCCCATGTCTTCTGAGAGATATATTAACGCCCGATTGGTGGATTTTTGGCCCCAATATCTCCCGTGACATATATTAGCACCAAAATGCATAACTATTGCTTACCAATTTGTGCATTTTGTCAGCAATTTATGTCTCACGAAATAATTGTATCAAAATCCACTAATCTTGCTCACCGATTAGTGGATTTTGGCCCCAGTATCTTGTGCGACATATATTAGTGCCAAAATCTAATCAAGGCTTTGGATCAATGCGGAATAAGCAACGGACATAGAGTCATGAACCAATATAGAACGTCTCTGGGGTTCCAAGAAAAGTAGATTAATCGAATTCTGCCCACAAGCCGGGCATATGTGGCTGAAAATCATAAAATATGCCAAAAAACTTAAATCCCGAAATCGTCCCAACACTTTAACCTTACTGAAAGAAACGCGTGCGCGAAGTTCGACCCAACCCAAGACGGGTTCAGGCTGAGGTCCGAATAGGCAATGGAAATATAACCAGAAATAGTAAGAAATAACTAAAAATGCCCGTTTGACTGGTCGAACAGCGGAATTTGGGGATAAAGATGGACCCCGATGGAGCGTAGCTCAATCGTCCCCTCGTGCGTCTCGTCGAGAGCTTTCCGAATTGGGGTGGCTCGCGTCATTCTGATGCCCGTAGCCAAAGCTATGGCCAAAACAGGGCGGCGACACCAAAGTCCAGAAATCTTGCTTGTCGATTACTGGACTTTGGCCCCATGTCTTCTGAGAGATATATTAACGCCCGATTGGTGGATTTTTGGCCCCAATATCTCCCGTGACATATATTAGCACCAAAATGCATAACTATTGCTTACCAATTTGTGCATTTTGTCAGCAATTTATGTCTCACGAAATAATTGTATCAAAATCCACTAATCTTGCTCACCGATTAGTGGATTTTGGCCCCAGTATCTTGTGCGACATATATTAGTGCCAAAATCTAATCAAGGCTTTGGATCAATGCGGAATAAGCAACGGACATAGAGTCATGAACCAATATAGAACGTCTCTGGGGTTCCAAGAAAAGTAGATTAATCGAATTCTGCCCACAAGCCGGGCATATGTGGCTGAAAATCATAAAATATGCCAAAAAACTTAAATCCCGAAATCGTCCCAACACTTTAACCTTACTGAAAGAAACGCGTGCGCGAAGTTCGACCCAACCCAAGACGGGTTCAGGCTGAGGTCCGAATAGGCAATGGAAATATAACCAGAAATAGTAAGAAATAACTAAAAATGCCCGTTTGACTGGTCGAACAGCGGAATTTGGGGATAAAGATGGACCCCGATGGAGCCTAGCTCAATCGTCCCCTCGTGCGTCTCGTCGAGAGCTTTCCGAATTGGGGTGGCTCGCGTCATTCTGATGCCCGTAGCCAAAGCTATGGCCAAAACAGTGCGGCGACACCAAAGTCCAGTAATCTTGCTTGTCGATTACTGGACTTTGGCCCCATGTCTTCTGAGAGATATATTAACGCCCGATTGGTGGATTTTTGGCCCCAATATCTCCCGTGACATATATTAGCACCATAATGCATAACTATTGCTTACCAATTTGTGCATTTTGTCAGCAATTTATGTCTCACGAAATAATTGTATCAAAATCCACTAATCTTGCTCACCGATTAGTGGATTTTGGCCCCAGTATCTTGTGCGACATATATTAGTGCCAAAATCTAATCAAGGCTTTGGATCAATGCGGAATAAGCAACGGACATAGAGTCATGAACCAATATAGAACGTCTCTGGGGTTCCAAGAAAAGTAGATTAATCGAATTCTGCCCACAAGCCGGGCATATGTGGCTGAAAATCATAAAATATGCCAAAAAACTTAAATCCCGAAATCGTCCCAACACTTTAACCTTACTGAAAGAAACGCGTGCGCGAAGTTCGACCCAACCCAAGACGGGTTCAGGCTGAGGTCCGAATAGGCAATGGAAATATAACCAGAAATAGTAAGAAATAACTAAAAATGCCCGTTTGACTGGTCGAACAGCGGAATTTGGGGATAAAGATGGACCCCGATGGAGCGTAGCTCTATCGTCCCCTCGTGCGTCTCGTCGAGAGCTTTCCGAATTGGGGTGGCTCGCGTCATTCTGATGCCCGTAGCCAAAGCTATGGCCAAAACAGTGCGGCGACACCAAAGTCCAGAAATCTTGCTTGTCGATTACTGGACTTTGGCCCCATGTCTTCTGAGAGATATATTAACGCCTGATTGGTGGATTTTTGGCCCCAATATCTCCCGTGACATATATTAGCACCAAAATGCATAACTATTGCTTACCAATTTGTGCATTTTGTCAGCAATTTATGTCTCACGAAATAATTGTATCAAAATCCACTAATCTTGCTCACCGATTAGTGGATTTTGGCCCCAGTATCTTGTGCGACATATATTAGTGCCAAAATCTAATCAAGGCTTTGGATCAATGCGGAATAAGCAACGGACATAGAGTCATGAACCAATATAGAACGTCTCTGGGGTTCCAAGAAAAGTAGATTAATCGAATTCTGCCCACAAGCCGGGCATATGTGGCTGAAAATCATAAAATATGCCAAAAAACTTAAATCCCGAAATCGTCCCAACACTTTAACCTTACTGAAAGAAACGCGTGCGCGAAGTTCGACCCAACCCAAGACGGGTTCAGGCTGAGGTCCGAATAGGCAATGGAAATATAACCAGAAATAGTAAGAAATAACTAAAAATGCCCGTTTGACTGGTCGAACAGCGGAATTTGGGGATAAAGATGGACCCCGATGGAGCCTAGCTCAATCGTCCCCTCGTGCGTCTCGTCGAGAGCTTTCCGAATTGGGGTGGCTCGCGTCATTCTGATGCCCGTAGCCAAAGCTATGGCCAAAACAGTGCGGCGACACCAAAGTCCAGAAATCTTGCTTGTCGATTACTGGACTTTGGCCCCATGTCTTCTGAGAGATATATTAACGCCCGATTGGTGGATTTTTGGCCCCAATATCTCCCGTGACATATATTAGCACCATAATGCATAACTATTGCTTACCAATTTGTGCATTTTGTCAGCAATTTATGTCTCACGAAATAATTGTATCAAAATCCACTAATCTTGCTCACCGATTAGTGGATTTTGGCCCCAGTATCTTGTGCGACATATATTAGTGCCAAAATCTAATCAAGGCTTTGGATCAATGCGGAATAAGCAACGGACATAGAGTCATGAACCAATATAGAACGTCTCTGGGGTTCCAAGAAAAGTAGATTAATCGAATTCTGCCCACAAGCCGGGCATATGTGGCTGAAAATCATAAAATATGCCAAAAAACTTAAATCCCGAAATCGTCCCAACACTTTAACCTTACTGAAAGAAACGCGTGCGCGAAGTTCGACCCAACCCAAGACGGGTTCAGGCTGAGGTCCGAATAGGCAATGGAAATATAACCAGAAATAGTAAGAAATAACTAAAAATGCCCGTTTGACTGGTCGAACAGCGGAATTTGGGGATAAAGATGGACCCCGATGGAGCGTAGCTCAATCGTCACCTCGTGCGTCTCGTCGAGAGCTTTCCGAATTGGGGTGGCTCGCGTCATTCTGATGCCCGTAGCCAAAGCTATGGCCAAAACAGGGCGGCGACACCAAAGTCCAGAAATCTTGCTTGTCGATTACTGGACTTTGGCCCCATGTCTTCTGAGAGATATATTAACGCCCGATTGGTGGATTTTTGGCCCCAATATCTCCCGTGACATATATTAGCACCAAAATGCATAACTATTGCTTACCAATTTGTGCATTTTGTCAGCAATTTATGTCTCACGAAATAATTGTATCAAAATCCACTAATCTTGCTCACCGATTAGTGGATTTTGGCCCCAGTATCTTGTGCGACATATATTAGTGCCAAAATCTAATCAAGGCTTTGGATCAATGCGGAATAAGCAACGGACATAGAGTCATGAACCAATATAGAACGTCTCTGGGGTTCCAAGAAAAGTAGATTAATCGAATTCTGCCCACAAGCCGGGCATATGTGGCTGAAAATCATAAAATATGCCAAAAAACTTAAATCCCGAAATCGTCCCAACACTTTAACCTTACTGAAAGAAACGCGTGCGCGAAGTTCGACCCAACCCAAGACGGGTTCAGGCTGAGGTCCGAATAGGCAATGGAAATATAACCAGAAATAGTAAGAAATAACTAAAAATGCCCGTTTGACTGGTCGAACAGCGGAATTTGGGGATAAAGATGGACCCCGATGGAGCCTAGCTCAATCGTCCCCTCGTGCGTCTCGTCGAGAGCTTTCCGAATTGGGGTGGCTCGCGTCATTCTGATGCCCGTAGCCAAAGCTATGGCCAAAACAGTGCGGCGACACCAAAGTCCAGAAATCTTGCTTGTCGATTACTGGACTTTGGCCCCATGTCTTCTGAGAGATATATTAACGCCCGATTGGTGGATTTTTGGCCCCAATATCTCCCGTGACATATATTAGCACCATAATGCATAACTATTGCTTACCAATTTGTGCATTTTGTCAGCAATTTATGTCTCACGAAATAATTGTATCAAAATCCACTAATCTTGCTCACCGATTAGTGGATTTTGGCCCCAGTATCTTGTGCGACATATATTAGTGCCAAAATCTAATCAAGGCTTTGGATCAATGCGGAATAAGCAACGGACATAGAGTCATGAACCAATATAGAACGTCTCTGGGGTTCCAAGAAAAGTAGATTAATCGAATTCTGCCCACAAGCCGGGCATATGTGGCTGAAAATCATAAAATATGCCAAAAAACTTAAATCCCGAAATCGTCCCAACACTTTAACCTTACTGAAAGAAACGCGTGCGCGAAGTTCGACCCAACCCAAGACGGGTTCAGGCTGAGGTCCGAATAGGCAATGGAAATATAACCAGAAATAGTAAGAAATAACTAAAAATGCCCGTTTGACTGGTCGAACAGCGGAATTTGGGGATAAAGATGGACCCCGATGGAGCGTAGCTCAATCGTCACCTCGTGCGTCTCGTCGAGAGCTTTCCGAATTGGGGTGGCTCGCGTCATTCTGATGCCCGTAGCCAAAGCTATGGCCAAAACAGGGCGGCGACACCAAAGTCCAGAAATCTTGCTTGTCGATTACTGGACTTTGGCCCCATGTCTTCTGAGAGATATATTAACGCCCGATTGGTGGATTTTTGGCCCCAATATCTCCCGTGACATATATTAGCACCAAAATGCATAACTATTGCTTACCAATTTGTGCATTTTGTCAGCAATTTATGTCTCACGAAATAATTGTATCAAAATCCACTAATCTTGCTCACCGATTAGTGGATTTTGGCCCCAGTATCTTGTGCGACATATATTAGTGCCAAAATCTAATCAAGGCTTTGGATCAATGCGGAATAAGCAACGGACATAGAGTCATGAACCAATATAGAACGTCTCTGGGGTTCCAAGAAAAGTAGATTAATCGAATTCTGCCCACAAGCCGGGCATATGTGGCTGAAAATCATAAAATATGCCAAAAAAATTAAATCCCGAAATCGTCCCAACACTTTAACCTTACTGAAAGAAACGCGTGCGCGAAGTTCGACCCAACCCAAGACGGGTTCAGGCTGAGGTCCGAATAGGCAATGGAAATATAACCAGAAATAGTAAGAAATAACTAAAAATGCCCGTTTGACTGGTCGAACAGCGGAATTTGGGGATAAAGATAGACCCCGATGGAGCGTAGCTCAATCTTCCCCTCGTGCGTCTCGTCGAGAGCTTTCCGAATTGGGGTGGCTCGCGTCATTCTGATGCCCGTAGCCAAAGCTATGGCCAAAACAGTGCGGCGACACCAAAGTCCAGAAATCTTGCTTGTCGATTACTGGACTTTGGCCCCATGTCTTCTGAGAGATATATTAACGCCCGATTGGTGGATTTTTGGCCCCAATATCTCCCCTGACATATATTAGCACCATAATGCATAACTATTGCTTACCAATTTGTGCATTTTGTCAGCAATTTATGTCTCACGAAATAATTGTATCAAAATCCACTAATCTTGCTCACCGATTAGTGGATTTTGGCCCCAGTATCTTGTGCGACATATATTAGTGCCAAAATCTAATCAAGGCTTTGGATCAATGCGGAATAAGCAACGGACATAGAGTCATGAACCAATATAGAACGTCTCTGGGGTTCCAAGAAAAGTAGATTAATCGAATTCTGCCCACAAGCCGGGCATATGTGGCTGAAAATCATAAAATATGCCAAAAAACTTAAATCCCGAAATCGTCCCAACACTTTAACCTTACTGAAAGAAACGCGTGCGCGAAGTTCGACCCAACCCAAGACGGGTTCAGGCTGAGGTCCGAATAGGCAATGGAAATATAACCAGAAATAGTAAGAAATAACTAAAAATGCCCGTTTGACTGGTCGAACAGCGGAATTTGGGGATAAAGATGGACCCCGATGGAGCGTAGCTCAATCGTCCCCTCGTGCGTCTCGTCGAGAGCTTTCCGAATTGGGGTGGCTCGCGTCATTCTGATGCCCGTAGCCAAAGCTATGGCCAAAACAGGGCGGCGACACCAAAGTCCAGTAATCTTGCTTGTCGATTACTGGACTTTGGCCCCATGTCTTCTGAGAGATATATTAACGCCCGATTGGTGGATTTTTGGCCCCAATATCTCCCGTGACATATATTAGCACCAAAATGCATAACTATTGCTTACCAATTTGTGCATTTTGTCAGCAATTTATGTCTCACGAAATAATTGTATCAAAATCCACTAATCTTGCTCACCGATTAGTGGATTTTGGCCCCAGTATCTTGTGCGACATATATTAGTGCCAAAATCTAATCAAGGCTTTGGATCAATGCGGAATAAGCAACGGACATAGAGTCATGAACCAATATAGAACGTCTCTGGGGTTCCAAGAAAAGTAGATTAATCGAATTCTGCCCACAAGCCGGGCATATGTGGCTGAAAATCATAAAATATGCCAAAAAAATTAAATCCCGAAATCGTCCCAACACTTTAACCTTACTGAAAGAAACGCGTGCGCGAAGTTCGACCCAACCCAAGACGGGTTCAGGCTGAGGTCCGAATAGGCAATGGAAATATAACCAGAAATAGTAAGAAATAACTAAAAATGCCCGTTTGACTGGTCGAACAGCGGAATTTGGGGATAAAGATGGACCCCGATGGAGCGTAGCTCAATCTTCCCCTCGTGCGTCTCGTCGAGAGCTTTCCGAATTGGGGTGGCTCGCGTCATTCTGATGCCCGTAGCCAAAGCTATGGCCAAAACAGTGCGGCGACACCAAAGTCCAGAAATCTTGCTTGTCGATTACTGGACTTTGGCCCCATGTCTTCTGAGAGATATATTAACGCCCGATTGGTGGATTTTTGGCCCCAATATCTCCCGTGACATATATTAGCACCATAATGCATAACTATTGCTTACCAATTTGTGCATTTTGTCAGCAATTTATGTCTCACGAAATAATTGTATCAAAATCCACTAATCTTGCTCACCGATTAGTGGATTTTGGCCCCAGTATCTTGTGCGACATATATTAGTGCCAAAATCTAATCAAGGCTTTGGATCAATGCGGAATAAGCAACGGACATAGAGTCATGAACCAATATAGAACGTCTCTGGGGTTCCAAGAAAAGTAGATTAATCGAATTCTGCCCACAAGCCGGGCATATGTGGCTGAAAATCATAAAATATGCCAAAAAACTTAAATCCCGAAATCGTCCCAACACTTTAACCTTACTGAAAGAAACGCGTGCGCGAAGTTCGACCCAACCCAAGACGGGTTCAGGCTGAGGTCCGAATAGGCAATGGAAATATAACCAGAAATAGTAAGAAATAACTAAAAATGCCCGTTTGACTGGTCGAACAGCGGAATTTGGGGATAAAGATGGACCCCGATGGAGCGTAGCTCAATCGTCCCCTCGTGCGTCTCGTCGAGAGCTTTCCGAATTGGGGTGGCTCGCGTCATTCTGATGCCCGTAGCCAAAGCTATGGCCAAAACAGTGCGGCGACACCAAAGTCCAGTAATCTTGCTTGTCGATTACTGGACTTTGGCCCCATGTCTTCTGAGAGATATATTAACGCCCGATTGGTGGATTTTTGGCCCCAATATCTCCCGTGACATATATTAGCACCATAATGCATAACTATTGCTTACCAATTTGTGCATTTTGTCAGCAATTTATGTCTCACGAAATAATTGTATCAAAATCCACTAATCTTGCTCACCGATTAGTGGATTTTGGCCCCAGTATCTTGTGCGACATATATTAGTGCCAAAATCTAATCAAGGCTTTGGATCAATGCGGAATAAGCAACGGACATAGAGTCATGAACCAATATAGAACGTCTCTGGGGTTCCAAGAAAAGTAGATTAATCGAATTCTGCCCACAAGCCGGGCATATGTGGCTGAAAATCATAAAATATGCCAAAAAACTTAAATCCCGAAATCGTCCCAACACTTTAACCTTACTGAAAGAAACGCGTGCGCGAAGTTCGACCCAACCCAAGACGGGTTCAGGCTGAGGTCCGAATAGGCAATGGAAATATAACCAGAAATAGTAAGAAATAACTAAAAATGCCCGTTTGACTGGTCGAACAGCGGAATTTGGGGATAAAGATGGACCCCGATGGAGCGTAGCTCAATCGTCCCCTCGTGCGTCTCGTCGAGAGCTTTCCGAATTGGGGTGGCTCGCGTCATTCTGATGCCCGTAGCCAAAGCTATGGCCAAAACAGTGCGGCGACACCAAAGTCCAGTAATCTTGCTTGTCGATTACTGGACTTTGGCCCCATGTCTTCTGAGAGATATATTAACGCCCGATTGGTGGATTTTTGGCCCCAATATCTCCCGTGACATATATTAGCACCATAATGCATAACTATTGCTTACCAATTTGTGCATTTTGTCAGCAATTTATGTCTCACGAAATAATTGTATCAAAATCCACTAATCTTGCTCACCGATTAGTGGATTTTGGCCCCAGTATCTTGTGCGACATATATTAGTGCCAAAATCTAATCAAGGCTTTGGATCAATGCGGAATAAGCAACGGACATAGAGTCATGAACCAATATAGAACGTCTCTGGGGTTCCAAGAAAAGTAGATTAATCGAATTCTGCCCACAAGCCGGGCATATGTGGCTGAAAATCATAAAATATGCCAAAAAACTTAAATCCCGAAATCGTCCCAACACTTTAACCTTACTGAAAGAAACGCGTGCGCGAAGTTCGACCCAACCCAAGACGGGTTCAGGCTGAGGTCCGAATAGGCAATGGAAATATAACCAGAAATAGTAAGAAATAACTAAAAATGCCCGTTTGACTGGTCGAACAGCGGAATTTGGGGATAAAGATGGACCCCGATGGAGCGTAGCTCAATCGTCCCCTCGTGCGTCTCGTCGAGAGCTTTCCGAATTGGGGTGGCTCGCGTCATTCTGATGCCCGTAGCCAAAGCTATGGCCAAAACAGTGCGGCGACACCAAAGTCCAGTAATCTTGCTTGTCGATTACTGGACTTTGGCCCCATGTCTTCTGAGAGATATATTAACGCCCGATTGGTGGATTTTTGGCCCCAATATCTCCCGTGACATATATTAGCACCATAATGCATAACTATTGCTTACCAATTTGTGCATTTTGTCAGCAATTTATGTCTCACGAAATAATTGTATCAAAATCCACTAATCTTGCTCACCGATTAGTGGATTTTGGCCCCAGTATCTTGTGCGACATATATTAGTGCCAAAATCTAATCAAGGCTTTGGATCAATGCGGAATAAGCAACGGACATAGAGTCATGAACCAATATAGAACGTCTCTGGGGTTCCAAGAAAAGTAGATTAATCGAATTCTGCCCACAAGCCGGGCATATGTGGCTGAAAATCATAAAATATGCCAAAAAACTTAAATCCCGAAATCGTCCCAACACTTTAACCTTACTGAAAGAAACGCGTGCGCGAAGTTCGACCCAACCCAAGACGGGTTCAGGCTGAGGTCCGAATAGGCAATGGAAATATAACCAGAAATAGTAAGAAATAACTAAAAATGCCCGTTTGACTGGTCGAACAGCGGAATTTGGGGATAAAGATGGACCCCGATGGAGCGTAGCTCTATCGTCCCCTCGTGCGTCTCGTCGAGAGCTTTCCGAATTGGGGTGGCTCGCGTCATTCTGATGCCCGTAGCCAAAGCTATGGCCAAAACAGTGCGGCGACACCAAAGTCCAGTAATCTTGCTTGTCGATTACTGGACTTTGGCCCCATGTCTTCTGAGAGATATATTAACGCCCGATTGGTGGATTTTTGGCCCCAATATCTCCCGTGACATATATTAGCACCATAATGCATAACTATTGCTTACCAATTTGTGCATTTTGTCAGCAATTTATGTCTCACGAAATAATTGTATCAAAATCCACTAATCTTGCTCACCGATTAGTGGATTTTGGCCCCAGTATCTTGTGCGACATATATTAGTGCCAAAATCTAATCAAGGCTTTGGATCAATGCGGAATAAGCAACGGACATAGAGTCATGAACCAATATAGAACGTCTCTGGGGTTCCAAGAAAAGTAGATTAATCGAATTCTGCCCACAAGCCGGGCATATGTGGCTGAAAATCATAAAATATGCCAAAAAACTTAAATCCCGAAATCGTCCCAACACTTTAACCTTACTGAAAGAAACGCGTGCGCGAAGTTCGACCCAACCCAAGACGGGTTCAGGCTGAGGTCCGAATAGGCAATGGAAATATAACCAGAAATAGTAAGAAATAACTAAAAATGCCCGTTTGACTGGTCGAACAGCGGAATTTGGGGATAAAGATGGACCCCGATGGAGCGTAGCTCAATCGTCCCCTCGTGCGTCTCGTCGAGAGCTTTCCGAATTGGGGTGGCTCGCGTCATTCTGATGCCCGTAGCCAAAGCTATGGCCAAAACAGTGCGGCGACACCAAAGTCCAGTAATCTTGCTTGTCGATTACTGGACTTTGGCCCCATGTCTTCTGAGAGATATATTAACGCCCGATTGGTGGATTTTTGGCCCCAATATCTCCCGTGACATATATTAGCACCATAATGCATAACTATTGCTTACCAATTTGTGCATTTTGTCAGCAATTTATGTCTCACGAAATAATTGTATCAAAATCCACTAATCTTGCTCACCGATTAGTGGATTTTGGCCCCAGTATCTTGTGCGACATATATTAGTGCCAAAATCTAATCAAGGCTTTGGATCAATGCGGAATAAGCAACGGACATAGAGTCATGAACCAATATAGAACGTCTCTGGGGTTCCAAGAAAAGTAGATTAATCGAATTCTGCCCACAAGCCGGGCATATGTGGCTGAAAATCATAAAATATGCCAAAAAACTTAAATCCCGAAATCGTCCCAACACTTTAACCTTACTGAAAGAAACGCGTGCGCGAAGTTCGACCCAACCCAAGACGGGTTCAGGCTGAGGTCCGAATAGGCAATGGAAATATAACCAGAAATAGTAAGAAATAACTAAAAATGCCCGTTTGACTGGTCGAACAGCGGAATTTGGGGATAAAGATGGACCCCGATGGAGCGTAGCTCAATCGTCCCCTCGTGCGTCTCGTCGAGAGCTTTCCGAATTGGGGTGGCTCGCGTCATTCTGATGCCCGTAGCCAAAGCTATGGCCAAAACAGTGCGGCGACACCAAAGTCCAGTAATCTTGCTTGTCGATTACTGGACTTTGGCCCCATGTCTTCTGAGAGATATATTAACGCCCGATTGGTGGATTTTTGGCCCCAATATCTCCCGTGACATATATTAGCACCATAATGCATAACTATTGCTTACCAATTTGTGCATTTTGTCAGCAATTTATGTCTCACGAAATAATTGTATCAAAATCCACTAATCTTGCTCACCGATTAGTGGATTTTGGCCCCAGTATCTTGTGCGACATATATTAGTGCCAAAATCTAATCAAGGCTTTGGATCAATGCGGAATAAGCAACGGACATAGAGTCATGAACCAATATAGAACGTCTCTGGGGTTCCAAGAAAAGTAGATTAATCGAATTCTGCCCACAAGCCGGGCATATGTGGCTGAAAATCATAAAATATGCCAAAAAACTTAAATCCCGAAATCGTCCCAACACTTTAACCTTACTGAAAGAAACGCGTGCGCGAAGTTCGACCCAACCCAAGACGGGTTCAGGCTGAGGTCCGAATAGGCAATGGAAATATAACCAGAAATAGTAAGAAATAACTAAAAATGCCCGTTTGACTGGTCGAACAGCGGAATTTGGGGATAAAGATGGACCCCGATGGAGCGTAGCTCTATCGTCCCCTCGTGCGTCTCGTCGAGAGCTTTCCGAATTGGGGTGGCTCGCGTCATTCTGATGCCCGTAGCCAAAGCTATGGCCAAAACAGTGCGGCGACACCAAAGTCCAGTAATCTTGCTTGTCGATTACTGGACTTTGGCCCCATGTCTTCTGAGAGATATATTAACGCCCGATTGGTGGATTTTTGGCCCCAATATCTCCCGTGACATATATTAGCACCATAATGCATAACTATTGCTTACCAATTTGTGCATTTTGTCAGCAATTTATGTCTCACGAAATAATTGTATCAAAATCCACTAATCTTGCTCACGGATTAGTGGATTTTGGCCCCAGTATCTTGTGCGACATATATTAGTGCCAAAATCTAATCAAGGCTTTGGATCAATGCGGAATAAGCAACGGACATAGAGTCATGAACCAATATAGAACGTCTCTGGGGTTCCATGAAAAGTAGATTAATCGAATTCTGCCCACAAGCCGGGCATATGTGGCTGAAAATCATAAAATATGCCAAAAAACTTAAATCCCGAAATCGTCCCAACACTTTAACCTTACTGAAAGAAACGCGTGCGCGAAGTTCGACCCAACCCAAGACGGGTTCAGGCTGAGGTCCGAATAGGCAATGGAAATATAACCAGAAATAGTAAGAAATAACTAAAAATGCCCGTTTGACTGGTCGAACAGCGGAATTTGGGGATAAAGATGGACCCCGATGGAGCGTAGCTCAATCGTCCCCTCGTGCGTCTCGTCGAGAGCTTTCCGAATTGGGGTGGCTCGCGTCATTCTGATGCCCGTAGCCAAAGCTATGGCCAAAACAGTGCGGCGACACCAAAGTCCAGTAATCTTGCTTGTCGATTACTGGACTTTGGCCCCATGTCTTCTGAGAGATATATTAACGCCCGATTGGTGGATTTTTGGCCCCAATATCTCCCGTGACATATATTAGCACCATAATGCATAACTATTGCTTACCAATTTGTGCATTTTGTCAGCAATTTATGTCTCACGAAATAATTGTATCAAAATCCACTAATCTTGCTCACCGATTAGTGGATTTTGGCCCCAGTATCTTGTGCGACATATATTAGTGCCAAAATCTAATCAAGGCTTTGGATCAATGCGGAATAAGCAACGGACATAGAGTCATGAACCAATATAGAACGTCTCTGGGGTTCCAAGAAAAGTAGATTAATCGAATTCTGCCCACAAGCCGGGCATATGTGGCTGAAAATCATAAAATATGCCAAAAAAATTAAATCCCGAAATCGTCCCAACACTTTAACCTTACTGAAAGAAACGCGTGCGCGAAGTTCGACCCAACCCAAGACGGGTTCAGGCTGAGGTCCGAATAGGCAATGGAAATATAACCAGAAATAGTAAGAAATAACTAAAAATGCCCGTTTGACTGGTCGAACAGCGGAATTTGGGGATAAAGATGGACCCCGATGGAGCGTAGCTCAATCTTCCCCTCGTGCGTCTCGTCGAGAGCTTTCCGAATTGGGGTGGCTCGCGTCATTCTGATGCCCGTAGCCAAAGCTATGGCCAAAACAGTGCGGCGACACCAAAGTCCAGAAATCTTGCTTGTCGATTACTGGACTTTGGCCCCATGTCTTCTGAGAGATATATTAACGCCCGATTGGTGGATTTTTGGCCCCAATATCTCCCGTGACATATATTAGCACCATAATGCATAACTATTGCTTACCAATTTGTGCATTTTGTCAGCAATTTATGTCTCACGAAATAATTGTATCAAAATCCACTAATCTTGCTCACCGATTAGTGGATTTTGGCCCCAGTATCTTGTGCGACATATATTAGTGCCAAAATCTAATCAAGGCTTTGGATCAATGCGGAATAAGCAACGGACATAGAGTCATGAACCAATATAGAACGTCTCTGGGGTTCCAAGAAAAGTAGATTAATCGAATTCTGCCCACAAGCCGGGCATATGTGGCTGAAAATCATAAAATATGCCAAAAAACTTAAATCCCGAAATCGTCCCAACACTTTAACCTTACTGAAAGAAACGCGTGCGCGAAGTTCGACCCAACCCAAGACGGGTTCAGGCTGAGGTCCGAATAGGCAATGGAAATATAACCAGAAATAGTAAGAAATAACTAAAAATGCCCGTTTGACTGGTCGAACAGCGGAATTTGGGGATAAAGATGGACCCCGATGGAGCGTAGCTCAATCGTCCCCTCGTGCGTCTCGTCGAGAGCTTTCCGAATTGGGGTGGCTCGCGTCATTCTGATGCCCGTAGCCAAAGCTATGGCCAAAACAGTGCGGCGACACCAAAGTCCAGAAATCTTGCTTGTCGATTACTGGACTTTGGCCCCATGTCTTCTGAGAGATATATTAACGCCCGATTGGTGGATTTTTGGCCCCAATATCTCCCGTGACATATATTAGCACCATAATGCATAACTATTGCTTACCAATTTGTGCATTTTGTCAGCAATTTATGTCTCACGAAATAATTGTATCAAAATCCACTAATCTTGCTCACCGATTAGTGGATTTTGGCCCCAGTATCTTGTGCGACATATATTAGTGCCAAAATCTAATCAAGGCTTTGGATCAATGCGGAATAAGCAACGGACATAGAGTCATGAACCAATATAGAACGTCTCTGGGGTTCCAAGAAAAGTAGATTAATCGAATTCTGCCCACAAGCCGGGCATATGTGGCTGAAAATCATAAAATATGCCAAAAAACTTAAATCCCGAAATCGTCCCAACACTTTAACCTTACTGAAAGAAACGCGTGCGCGAAGTTCGACCCAACCCAAGACGGGTTCAGGCTGAGGTCCGAATAGGCAATGGAAATATAACCAGAAATAGTAAGAAATAACTAAAAATGCCCGTTTGACTGGTCGAACAGCGGAATTTGGGGATAAAGATGGACCCCGATGGAGCGTAGCTCAATCGTCCCCTCGTGCGTCTCGTCGAGAGCTTTCCGAATTGGGGTGGCTCGCGTCATTCTGATGCCCGTAGCCAAAGCTATGGCCAAAACAGGGCGGCGACACCAAAGTCCAGTAATCTTGCTTGTCGATTACTGGACTTTGGCCCCATGTCTTCTGAGAGATATATTAACGCCCGATTGGTGGATTTTTGGCCCCAATATCTCCCGTGACATATATTAGCACCAAAATGCATAACTATTGCTTACCAATTTGTGCATTTTGTCAGCAATTTATGTCTCACGAAATAATTGTATCAAAATCCACTAATCTTGCTCACCGATTAGTGGATTTTGGCCCCAGTATCTTGTGCGACATATATTAGTGCCAAAATCTAATCAAGGCTTTGGATCAATGCGGAATAAGCA
Source organism: Linanthus parryae (assembly GCA_023055425.1). NCBI lineage: Eukaryota > Viridiplantae > Streptophyta > Magnoliopsida > Ericales > Polemoniaceae > Linanthus > Linanthus parryae. The sequence goes on along the minus strand of JALGPY010000001.1, from coordinate 24,571,919 downwards.
ACGGACATAGAGTCATGAACCAATATAGAACGTCTCTGGGGTTCCAAGAAAAGTAGATTAATCGAATTCTGCCCACAAGCCGGGCATATGTGGCTGAAAATCATAAAATATGCCAAAAAAATTAAATCTCGAAATCGTCCCAACACTTTAACCTTACTGAAAGAAACGCGTGCGCGAAGTTCGACCCAACCCAAGACGGGTTCAGGCTGAGGTCCGAATAGGCAATGGAAATATAACCAGAAATAGTAAGAAATAACTAAAAATGCCCGTTTGACTGGTCGAACAGCGGAATTTGGGGATAAAGATGGACCCCGATGGAGCTTAGCTCAATCGTCCCCTCGTGCGTCTCGTCGAGAGCTTTCCGAATTGGGGTGGCTCGCGTCATTCTGATGCCCGTAGCCAAAGCTATGGCCAAAACAGGGCGGCGACACCAAAGTCCAGTAATCTTGCTTGTCGATTACTGGACTTTGGCCCCATGTCTTCTGAGAGATATATTAACGCCCGATTGGTGGATTTTTGGCCCCAATATCTCCCGTGACATATATTAGCACCAAAATGCATAACTATTGCTTACCAATTTGTGCATTTTGTCAGCAATTTATGTCTCACGAAATAATTGTATCAAAATCCACTAATCTTGCTCACCGATTAGTGGATTTTGGCCCCAGTATCTTGTGCGACATATATTAGTGCCAAAATCTAATCAAGGCTTTGGATCAATGCGGAATAAGCAACGGACATAGAGTCATGAACCAATATAGAACGTCTCTGGGGTTCCAAGAAAAGTAGATTAATCGAATTCTGCCCACAAGCCGGGCATATGTGGCTGAAAATCATAAAATATGCCAAAAAAATTAAATCCCGAAATCGTCCCAACACTTTAACCTTACTGAAAGAAACGCGTGCGCGAAGTTCGACCCAACCCAAGACGGGTTCAGGCTGAGGTCCGAATAGGCAATGGAAATATAACCAGAAATAGTAAGAAATAACTAAAAATGCCCGTTTGACTGGTCGAACAGCGGAATTTGGGGATAAAGATGGACCCCGATGGAGCGTAGCTCAATCTTCCCCTCGTGCGTCTCGTCGAGAGCTTTCCGAATTGGGGTGGCTCGCGTCATTCTGATGCCCGTAGCCAAAGCTATGGCCAAAACAGGGCGGCGACACCAAAGTCCAGAAATCTTGCTTGTCGATTACTGGACTTTGGCCCCATGTCTTCTCAGAGATATATTAACGCCCGATTGGTGGATTTTTGGCCCCAATATCTCCCGTGACATATATTAGCACCATAATGCATAACTATTGCTTACCAATTTGTGCATTTTGTCAGCAATTTATGTCTCACGAAATAATTGTATCAAAATCCACTAATCTTGCTCACCGATTAGTGGATTTTGGCCCCAGTATCTTGTGCGACATATATTAGTGCCAAAATCTAATCAAGGCTTTGGATCAATGCGGAATAAGCAACGGACATAGAGTCATGAACCAATATAGAACGTCTCTGGGGTTCCAAGAAAAGTAGATTAATCGAATTCTGCCCACAAGCCGGGCATATGTGGCTGAAAATCATAAAATATGCCAAAAAACTTAAATCCCGAAATCGTCCCAACACTTTAACCTTACTGAAAGAAACGCGTGCGCGAAGTTCGACCCAACCCAAGACGGGTTCAGGCTGAGGTCCGAATAGGCAATGGAAATATAACCAGAAATAGTAAGAAATAACTAAAAATGCCCGTTTGACTGGTCGAACAGCGGAATTTGGGGATAAAGATGGACCCCGATGGAGCGTAGCTCAATCGTCCCCTCGTGCGTCTCGTCGAGAGCTTTCCGAATTGGGGTGGCTCGCGTCATTCTGATGCCCGTAGCCAAAGCTATGGCCAAAACAGTGCGGCGACACCAAAGTCCAGAAATCTTGCTTGTCGATTACTGGACTTTGGCCCCATGTCTTCTGAGAGATATATTAACGCCCGATTGGTGGATTTTTGGCCCCAATATCTCCCGTGACATATATTAGCACCATAATGCATAACTATTGCTTACCAATTTGTGCATTTTGTCAGCAATTTATGTCTCACGAAATAATTGTATCAAAATCCACTAATCTTGCTCACCGATTAGTGGATTTTGGCCCCAGTATCTTGTGCGACATATATTAGTGCCAAAATCTAATCAAGGCTTTGGATCAATGCGGAATAAGCAACGGACATAGAGTCATGAACCAATATAGAACGTCTCTGGGGTTCCAAGAAAAGTAGATTAATCGAATTCTGCCCACAAGCCGGGCATATGTGGCTGAAAATCATAAAATATGCCAAAAAACTTAAATCCCGAAATCGTCCCAACACTTTAACCTTACTGAAAGAAACGCGTGCGCGAAGTTCGACCCAACCCAAGACGGGTTCAGGCTGAGGTCCGAATAGGCAATGGAAATATAACCAGAAATAGTAAGAAATAACTAAAAATGCCCGTTTGACTGGTCGAACAGCGGAATTTGGGGATAAAGATGGACCCCGATGGAGCGTAGCTCAATCGTCCCCTCGTGCGTCTCGTCGAGAGCTTTCCGAATTGGGGTGGCTCGCGTCATTCTGATGCCCGTAGCCAAAGCTATGGCCAAAACAGGGCGGCGACACCAAAGTCCAGTAATCTTGCTTGTCGATTACTGGACTTTGGCCCCATGTCTTCTGAGAGATATATTAACGCCCGATTGGTGGATTTTTGGCCCCAATATCTCCCGTGACATATATTAGCACCAAAATGCATAACTATTGCTTACCAATTTGTGCATTTTGTCAGCAATTTATGTCTCACGAAATAATTGTATCAAAATCCACTAATCTTGCTCACCGATTAGTGGATTTTGGCCCCAGTATCTTGTGCGACATATATTAGTGCCAAAATCTAATCAAGGCTTTGGATCAATGCGGAATAAGCAACGGACATAGAGTCATGAACCAATATAGAACGTCTCTGGGGTTCCAAGAAAAGTAGATTAATCGAATTCTGCCCACAAGCCGGGCATATGTGGCTGAAAATCATAAAATATGCCAAAAAAATTAAATCTCGAAATCGTCCCAACACTTTAACCTTACTGAAAGAAACGCGTGCGCGAAGTTCGACCCAACCCAAGACGGGTTCAGGCTGAGGTCCGAATAGGCAATGGAAATATAACCAGAAATAGTAAGAAATAACTAAAAATGCCCGTTTGACTGGTCGAACAGCGGAATTTGGGGATAAAGATGGACCCCGATGGAGCGTAGCTCAATCGTCCCCTCGTGCGTCTCGTCGAGAGCTTTCCGAATTGGGGTGGCTCGCGTCATTCTGATGCCCGTAGCCAAAGCTATGGCCAAAACAGGGCGGCGACACCAAAGTCCAGTAATCTTGCTTGTCGATTACTGGACTTTGGCCCCATGTCTTCTGAGAGATATATTAACGCCCGATTGGTGGATTTTTGGCCCCAATATCTCCCGTGACATATATTAGCACCAAAATGCATAACTATTGCTTACCAATTTGTGCATTTTGTCAGCAATTTATGTCTCACGAAATAATTGTATCAAAATCCACTAATCTTGCTCACCGATTAGTGGATTTTGGCCCCAGTATCTTGTGCGACATATATTAGTGCCAAAATCTAATCAAGGCTTTGGATCAATGCGGAATAAGCAACGGACATAGAGTCATGAACCAATATAGAACGTCTCTGGGGTTCCAAGAAAAGTAGATTAATCGAATTCTGCCCACAAGCCGGGCATATGTGGCTGAAAATCATAAAATATGCCAAAAAAATTAAATCTCGAAATCGTCCCAACACTTTAACCTTACTGAAAGAAACGCGTGCGCGAAGTTCGACCCAACCCAAGACGGGTTCAGGCTGAGGTCCGAATAGGCAATGGAAATATAACCAGAAATAGTAAGAAATAACTAAAAATGCCCGTTTGACTGGTCGAACAGCGGAATTTGGGGATAAAGATGGACCCCGATGGAGCGTAGCTCAATCGTCCCCTCGTGCGTCTCGTCGAGAGCTTTCCGAATTGGGGTGGCTCGCGTCATTCTGATGCCCGTAGCCAAAGCTATGGCCAAAACAGGGCGGCGACACCAAAGTCTAGTAATCTTGCTTGTCGATTACTGGACTTTGGCCCCATGTCTTCTGAGAGATATATTAACGCCCGATTGGTGGATTTTTGGCCCCAATATCTCCCGTGACATATATTAGCACCAAAATGCATAACTATTGCTTACCAATTTGTGCATTTTGTCAGCAATTTATGTCTCACGAAATAATTGTATCAAAATCCACTAATCTTGCTCACCGATTAGTGGATTTTGGCCCCAGTATCTTGTGCGACATATATTAGTGCCAAAATCTAATCAAGGCTTTGGATCAATGCGGAATAAGCAACGTACATAGAGTCATGAACCAATATAGAACGTCTCTGGGGTTCCAAGAAAAGTAGATTAATCGAATTCTGCCCACAAGCCGGGCATATGTGGCTGAAAATCATAAAATATGCCAAAAAAATTAAATCCCGAAATCGTCCCAACACTTTAACCTTACTGAAAGAAACGCGTGCGCGAAGTTCGACCCAACCCAAGACGGGTTCAGGCTGAGGTCCGAATAGGCAATGGAAATATAAACAGAAATAGTAAGAAATAACTAAAAATGCCCGTTTGACTGGTCGAACAGCGGAATTTGGGGATAAAGATGGACCCCGATGGAGCGTAGCTCAATCGTCCCCTCGTCCGTCTCGTCGAGAGCTTTCCGAATTGGGGTGGCTCGCGTCATTCTGATGCCCGTAGCCAAAGCTATGGCCAAAACAGTGCGGCGACACCAAAGTCCAGTAATCTTGCTTGTCGATTACTGGACTTTGGCCCCATGTCTTCTGAGAGATATATTAACGCCCGATTGGTGGATCTTTGGCCCCAATATCTCCCGTGACATATATTAGCACCATAATGCATAACTATTGCTTACCAATTTGTGCATTTTGTCAGCAATTTATGTCTCACGAAATAATTGTATCAAAATCCACTAATCTTGCTCACCGATTAGTGGATTTTGGCCCCAGTATCTTGTGCGACATATATTAGTGCCAAAATCTAATCAAGGCTTTGGATCAATGCGGAATAAGCAACGGACATAGAGTCATGAACCAATATAGAACGTCTCTGGGGTTCCAAGAAAAGTAGATTAATCGAATTCTGCCCACAAGCCGGGCATATGTGGCTGAAAATCATAAAATATGCCAAAAAAATTAAATCCCGAAATCGTCCCAACACTTTAACCTTACTGAAAGAAACGCGTGCGCGAAGTTCGACCCAACCCAAGACGGGTTCAGGCTGAGGTCCGAATAGGCAATGGAAATATAAACAGAAATAGTAAGAAATAACTAAAAATGGCCGTTTGACTGGTCGAACAGCGGAATTTGGGGATAAAGATGGACCCCGATGGAGCGTAGCTCAATCGTCCCCTCGTGCGTCTCGTCGAGAGCTTTCCGAATTGGGGTGGCTCGCGTCATTCTGATGCCCGTAGCCAAAGCTATGGCCAAAACAGTGCGGCGACACCAAAGTCCAGTAATCTTGCTTGTCGATTACTGGACTTTGGCCCCATGTCTTCTGAGAGATATATTAACGCCCGATTGGTGGATCTTTGGCCCCAATATCTCCCGTGACATATATTAGCACCATAATGCATAACTATTGCTTACCAATTTGTGCATTTTGTCAGCAATTTATGTCTCACGAAATAATTGTATCAAAATCCACTAATCTTGCTCACCGATTAGTGGATTTTGGCCCCAGTATCTTGTGCGACATATATTAGTGCCAAAATCTAATCAAGGCTTTGGATCAATGCGGAATAAGCAACGTACATAGAGTCATGAACCAATATAGAACGTCTCTGGGGTTCCAAGAAAAGTAGATTAATCGAATTCTGCCCACAAGCCGGGCATATGTGGCTGAAAATCATAAAATATGCCAAAAAAATTAAATCCCGAAATCGTCCCAACACTTTAACCTTACTGAAAGAAACGCGTGCGCGAAGTTCGACCCAACCCAAGACGGGTTCAGGCTGAGGTCCGAATAGGCAATGGAAATATAAACAGAAATAGTAAGAAATAACTAAAAATGCCCGTTTGACTGGTCGAACAGCGGAATTTGGGGATAAAGATGGACCCCGATGGAGCATAGCTCAATCGTCCCCTCGTGCGTCTCGTCGAGAGCTTTCCGAATTGGGGTGGCTCGCGTCATTCTGATGCCCGTAGCCAAAGCTATGGCCAAAACAGTGCGGCGACACCAAAGTCCAGTAATCTTGCTTGTCGATTACTGGACTTTGGCCCCATGTCTTCTGAGAGATATATTAACGCCCGATTGGTGGATTTTTGGCCCCAATATCTCCCGTGACATATATTAGCACCATAATGCATAACTATTGCTTACCAATTTGTGCATTTTGTCAGCAATTTATGTCTCACGAAATAATTGTATCAAAATCCACTAATCTTGCTCACCGATTAGTGGATTTTGGCCCCAGTATCTTGTGCGACATATATTAGTGCCAAAATCTAATCAAGGCTTTGGATCAATGCGGAATAAGCAACGGACATAGAATCATGAACCAATATAGAACGTCTCTGGGGTTCCAAGAAAAGTAGATTAATCGAATTCTGCCCACAAGCCGGGCATATGTGGCTGAAAATCATAAAATATGCCAAAAACTTAAATCCCGAAATCATCCCAACACTTTAACCTTACTGAAAGAAACGCGTGCGCGAAGTTCGACCCAACCCAAGACGGGTTCAGGCTGAGGTCCGAATAGGCAATGGAAATATAACCAGAAATAGTAAGAAATAACTAAAAATGCCCGTTTGACTGGTCGAACAGCGGAATTTGGGGATAAAGATGGACCCCGATGGAGCGTAGCTCAATCGTCCCCTCGTGCGTCTCGTCGAGAGCTTTCCGAATTGGGGTGGCTCGCGTCATTCTGATGCCCGTAGCCAAAGCTATGGCCAAAACAGTGCGGCGACACCAAAGTCCAGTAATCTTGCTTGTCGATTACTGGACTTTGGCCCCATGTCTTCTGAGAGATATATTAACGCCCGATTGGTGGATTTTTGGCCCCAATATCTCCCGTGACATATATTAGCACCAAAATGCATAACTATTGCTTACCAATTTGTGCATTTTGTCAGCAATTTATGTCTCACGAAATAATTGTATCAAAATCCACTAATCTTGCTCACCGATTAGTGGACCAGTATCTTGTGCGACATATATTAGTGCCAAAATCTAATCAAGGCTTTGGATCAATGCGGAATAAGCAACGTACATAGAGTCATGAACCAATATAGAACGTCTCTGGGGTTCCAAGAAAAGTAGATTAATCGAATTCTGCCCACAAGCCGGGCATATGTGGCTGAAAATCATAAAATATGCCAAAAAAATTAAATCCCGAAATCGTCCCAACACTTTAACCTTACTGAAAGAAACGCGTGCGCGAAGTTCGACCCAACCCAAGACGGGTTCAGGCTGAGGTCCGAATAGGCAATGGAAATATAAACAGAAATGGTAAGAAATAACTAAAAATGCCCGTTTGACTGGTCGAACAGCGGAATTTGGGGATAAAGATGGACCCCGATGGAGCGTAGCTCAATCGTCCCCTCGTGCGTCTCGTCGAGAGCTTTCCGAATTGGGGTGGCTCGCGTCATTCTGATGCCCGTAGCCAAAGCTATGGCCAAAACAGTGCGGCGACACCAAAGTCCAGTAATCTTGCTTGTCGATTACTGGACTTTGGCCCCATGTCTTCTGAGAGATATATTAACGCCCGATTGGTGGATTTTTGGCCCCAATATCTCCCGTGACATATATTAGCACCATAATGCATAACTATTGCTTACCAATTTGTGCATTTTGTCAGCAATTTATGTCTCACGAAATAATTGTATCAAAATCCACTAATCTTGCTCACCGATTAGTGGATTTTGGCCCCAGTATCTTGTGCGACATATATTAGTGCCAAAATCTAATCAAGGCTTTGGATCAATGCGCAATAAGCAACGTACATAGAGTCATGAACCAATATAGAACGTCTCTGGGGTTCCAAGAAAAGTAGATTAATCGAATTCTGCCCACAAGCCGGGCATATGTGGCTGAAAATCATAAAATATGCCAAAAAAATTAAATCCCGAAATCGTCCCAACACTTTAACCTTACTGAAAGAAACGCGTGCGCGAAGTTCGACCCAACCCAAGACGGGTTCAGGCTGAGGTCCGAATAGGCAATGGAAATATAAACAGAAATAGTAAGAAATAACTAAAAATGCCCGTTTGACTGGTCGAACAGCGGAATTTGGGGATAAAGATGGACCCCGATGGAGCATAGCTCAATCGTCCCCTCGTGCGTCTCGTCGAGAGCTTTCCGAATTGGGGTGGCTCGCGTCATTCTGATGCCCGTAGCCAAAGCTATGGCCAAAACAGTGCGGCGACACCAAAGTCCAGTAATCTTGCTTGTCGATTACTGGACTTTGGCCCCATGTCTTCTGAGAGATATATTAACGCCCGATTGGTGGATTTTTGGCCCCAATATCTCCCGTGACATATATTAGCACCATAATGCATAACTATTGCTTACCAATTTGTGCATTTTGTCAGCAATTTATGTCTCACGAAATAATTGTATCAAAATCCACTAATCTTGCTCACCGATTAGTGGATTTTGGCCCCAGTATCTTGTGCGACATATATTAGTGCCAAAATCTAATCAAGGCTTTGGATCAATGCGGAATAAGCAACGGACATAGAATCATGAACCAATATAGAACGTCTCTGGGGTTCCAAGAAAAGTAGATTAATCGAATTCTGCCCACAAGCCGGGCATATGTGGCTGAAAATCATAAAATATGCCAAAAAACTTAAATCCCGAAATCGTCCCAACACTTTAACCTTACTGAAAGAAACGCGTGCGCGAAGTTCGACCCAACCCAAGACGGGTTCAGGCTGAGGTCCGAATAGGCAATGGAAATATAACCAGAAATAGTAAGAAATAACTAAAAATGCCCGTTTGACTGGTCGAACAGCGGAATTTGGGGATAAAGATGGACCCCGATGGAGCGTAGCTCAATCGTCCCCTCGTGCGTCTCGTCGAGAGCTTTCCGAATTGGGGTGGCTCGCGTCATTCTGATGCCCGTAGCCAAAGCTATGGCCAAAACAGTGCGGCGACACCAAAGTCCAGTAATCTTGCTTGTCGATTACTGGACTTTGGCCCCATGTCTTCTGAGAGATATATTAACGCCCGATTGGTGGATTTTTGGCCCCAATATCTCCCGTGACATATATTAGCACCAAAATGCATAACTATTGCTTACCAATTTGTGCATTTTGTCAGCAATTTATGTCTCACGAAATAATTGTATCAAAATCCACTAATCTTGCTCACCGATTAGTGGACCAGTATCTTGTGCGACATATATTAGTGCCAAAATCTAATCAAGGCTTTGGATCAATGCGGAATAAGCAACGTACATAGAGTCATGAACCAATATAGAACGTCTCTGGGGTTCCAAGAAAAGTAGATTAATCGAATTCTGCCCACAAGCCGGGCATATGTGGCTGAAAATCATAAAATATGCCAAAAAAATTAAATCCCGAAATCGTCCCAACACTTTAACCTTACTGAAAGAAACGCGTGCGCGAAGTTCGACCCAACCCAAGACGGGTTCAGGCTGAGGTCCGAATAGGCAATGGAAATATAAACAGAAATGGTAAGAAATAACTAAAAATGCCCGTTTGACTGGTCGAACAGCGGAATTTGGGGATAAAGATGGACCCCGATGGAGCGTAGCTCAATCGTCCCCTCGTGCGTCTCGTCGAGAGCTTTCCGAATTGGGGTGGCTCGCGTCATTCTGATGCCCGTAGCCAAAGCTATGGCCAAAACAGTGCGGCGACACCAAAGTCCAGTAATCTTGCTTGTCGATTACTGGACTTTGGCCCCATGTCTTCTGAGAGATATATTAACGCCCGATTGGTGGATTTTTGGCCCCAATATCTCCCGTGACATATATTAGCACCATAATGCATAACTATTGCTTACCAATTTGTGCATTTTGTCAGCAATTTATGTCTCACGAAATAATTGTATCAAAATCCACTAATCTTGCTCACCGATTAGTGGATTTTGGCCCCAGTATCTTGTGCGACATATATTAGTGCCAAAATCTAATCAAGGCTTTGGATCAATGCGCAATAAGCAACGTACATAGAGTCATGAACCAATATAGAACGTCTCTGGGGTTCCAAGAAAAGTAGATTAATCGAATTCTGCCCACAAGCCGGGCATATGTGGCTGAAAATCATAAAATATGCCAAAAAAATTAAATCCCGAAATCGTCCCAACACTTTAACCTTACTGAAAGAAACGCGTGCGCGAAGTTCGACCCAACCCAAGACGGGTTCAGGCTGAGGTCCGAATAGGCAATGGAAATATAAACAGAAATAGTAAGAAATAACTAAAAATGCCCGTTTGACTGGTCGAACAGCGGAATTTGGGGATAAAGATGGACCCCGATGGAGCATAGCTCAATCGTCCCCTCGTGCGTCTCGTCGAGAGCTTTCCGAATTGGGGTGGCTCGCGTCATTCTGATGCCCGTAGCCAAAGCTATGGCCAAAACAGTGCGGCGACACCAAAGTCCAGTAATCTTGCTTGTCGATTACTGGACTTTGGCCCCATGTCTTCTGAGAGATATATTAACGCCCGATTGGTGGATTTTTGGCCCCAATATCTCCCGTGACATATATTAGCACCATAATGCATAACTATTGCTTACCAATTTGTGCATTTTGTCAGCAATTTATGTCTCACGAAATAATTGTATCAAAATCCACTAATCTTGCTCACCGATTAGTGGATTTTGGCCCCAGTATCTTGTGCGACATATATTAGTGCCAAAATCTAATCAAGGCTTTGGATCAATGCGGAATAAGCAACGGACATAGAATCATGAACCAATATAGAACGTCTCTGGGGTTCCAAGAAAAGTAGATTAATCGAATTCTGCCCACAAGCCGGGCATATGTGGCTGAAAATCATAAAATATGCCAAAAAACTTAAATCCCGAAATCGTCCCAACACTTTAACCTTACTGAAAGAAACGCGTGCGCGAAGTTCGACCCAACCCAAGACGGGTTCAGGCTGAGGTCCGAATAGGCAATGGAAATATAACCAGAAATAGTAAGAAATAACTAAAAATGCCCGTTTGACTGGTCGAACAGCGGAATTTGGGGATAAAGATGGACCCCGATGGAGCGTAGCTCAATCGTCCCCTCGTGCGTCTCGTCGAGAGCTTTCCGAATTGGGGTGGCTCGCGTCATTCTGATGCCCGTAGCCAAAGCTATGGCCAAAACAGTGCGGCGACACCAAAGTCCAGTAATCTTGCTTGTCGATTACTGGACTTTGGCCCCATGTCTTCTGAGAGATATATTAACGCCCGATTGGTGGATTTTTGGCCCCAATATCTCCCGTGACATATATTAGCACCAAAATGCATAACTATTGCTTACCAATTTGTGCATTTTGTCAGCAATTTATGTCTCACGAAATAATTGTATCAAAATCCACTAATCTTGCTCACCGATTAGTGGACCAGTATCTTGTGCGACATATATTAGTGCCAAAATCTAATCAAGGCTTTGGATCAATGCGGAATAAGCAACGTACATAGAGTCATGAACCAATATAGAATGTCTCTGGGGTTCCAAGAAAAGTAGATTAATCGAATTCTGCCCACAAGCCGGGCATATGTGGCTGAAAATCATAAAATATGCCAAAAAAATTAAATCCCGAAATCGTCCCAACACTTTAACCTTACTGAAAGAAACGCGTGCGCGAAGTTCGACCCAACCCAAGACGGGTTCAGGCTGAGGTCCGAATAGGCAATGGAAATATAAACAGAAATGGTAAGAAATAACTAAAAATGCCCGTTTGACTGGTCGAACAGCGGAATTTGGGGATAAAGATGGACCCCGATGGAGCGTAGCTCAATCGTCCCCTCGTGCGTCTCGTCGAGAGCTTTCCGAATTGGGGTGGCTCGCGTCATTCTGATGCCCGTAGCCAAAGCTATGGCCAAAACAGTGCGGCGACACCAAAGTCCAGTAATCTTGCTTGTCGATTACTGGACTTTGGCCCCATGTCTTCTGAGAGATATATTAACGCCCGATTGGTGGATTTTTGGCCCCAATATCTCCCGTGACATATATTAGCACCATAATGCATAACTATTGCTTACCAATTTGTGCATTTTGTCAGCAATTTATGTCTCACGAAATAATTCTATCAAAATCCACTAATCTTGCTCACCGATTAGTGGATTTTGGCCCCAGTATCTTGTGCGACATATATTAGTGCCAAAATCTAATCAAGGCTTTGGATCAATGCGCAATAAGCAACGTACATAGAGTCATGAACCAATATAGAACGTCTCTGGGGTTCCAAGAAAAGTAGATTAATCGAATTCTGCCCACAAGCCGGGCATATGTGGCTGAAAATCATAAAATATGCCAAAAAAATTAAATCCCGAAATCGTCCCAACACTTTAACCTTACTGAAAGAAACGCGTGCGCGAAGTTCGACCCAACCCAAGACGGGTTCAGGCTGAGGTCCGAATAGGCAATGGAAATATAAACAGAAATAGTAAGAAATAACTAAAAATGCCCGTTTGACTGGTCGAACAGCGGAATTTGGGGATAAAGATGGACCCCGATGGAGCGTAGCTCAATCGTCCCCTCGTGCGTCTCGTCGAGAGCTTTCCGAATTGGGGTGGCTCGCGTCATTCTGATGCCCGTAGCCAAAGCTATGGCCAAAACAGTGCGGCGACACCAAAGTCCAGTAATCTTGCTTGTCGATTACTGGACTTTGGCCCCATGTCTTCTGAGAGATATATTAACGCCCGATTGGTGGATTTTTGGCCCCAATATCTCCCGTGACATATATTAGCACCAAAATGCATAACTATTGCTTACCAATTTGTGCATTTTGTCAGCAATTTATGTCTCACGAAATAATTGTATCAAAATCCACTAATCTTGCTCACCGATTAGTGGATTTTGGCCCCAGTATCTTGTGCGACATATATTAGTGCCAAAATCTAATCAAGGCTTTGGATCAATGCGGAATAAGCAACGGACATAGAGTCATGAACCAATATAGAACGTCTCTGGGGTTCCAAGAAAAGTAGATTAATCGAATTCTGCCCACAAGCCGGGCATATGTGGCTGAAAATCACAAAATATACCAAAAAAATTAAATCCCGAAATCGTCCCAACACTTTAACCTTACTGAAAGAAACGCGTGCGCGAAGTTCGACCCAACCCAAGACGGGTTCAGGCTGAGGTCCGAATAGGCAATGGAAATATAACCAGAAATAGTAAGAAATAACTAAAAATGCCCGTTTGACTGGTCGAACAGCGGAATTTGGGGATAAAGATGGACCCCGATGGAGCGTAGCTCAATCGTCCCCTCGTGCGTCTCGTCGAGAGCTTTCCGAATTGGGGTGGCTCGCGTCATTCTGATGCCCGTAGCCAAAGCTATGGCCAAAACAGTGCGGCGACACCAAAGTCCAGTAATCTTGCTTGTCGATTACTGGACTTTGGCCCCATGTCTTCTGAGAGATATATTAACGCCCGATTGGTGGATTTTTGGCCCCAATATCTCCCGTGACATATATTAGCACCAAAATGCATAACTATTGCTTACCAATTTGTGCATTTTGTCAGCAATTTATGTCTCACGAAATAATTGTATCAAAATCCACTAATCTTGCTCACCGATTAGTGGATTTTGGCCCCAGTATCTTGTGCGACATATATTAGTGCCAAAATATAATCAAGGCTTTGGATCAATGCGGATTAAGCAACGGACATAGAGTCATGAACCAATATAGAACGTCTCTGGGGTTCCAAGAAAAGTAGATTAATCGAATTCTGCCCACAAGCCGGGCATATGTGGCTGAAAATCACAAAATATGCCAAAAAAATTAAATCCCGAAATCGTCCCAACACTTTAACCTTACTGAACGAAACGCGTGCGCGAAGTTCGACCCAACCCAAGACGGGTTCAGGCTGAGGTCCGAATAGGCAATGGAAATATAACCAGAAATAGTAAGAAATAACTAAAAATGCCCGTTTGACTGGTCGAACAGCGGAATTTGGGGATAAAGATGGACCCCGATGGAGCGTAGCTCAATCGTCCCCTCGTGCGTCTCGTCGAGAGCTTTCCGAATTGGGGTGGCTCGCGTCATTCTGATGCCCGTAGCCAAAGCTATGGCCAAAACAGTGCGGCGACACCAAAGTCCAGTAATCTTTCTTGTCGATTACTGGACTTTGGCCCCATGTCTTCTGAGAGATATATTAACGCCCGATTGGTGGATTTTTGGCCCCAATATCTCCCGTGACATATATTAGCACCATAATGCATAACTATTGCTTACCAATTTGTGCATTTTGTCAGCAATTTATGTCTCACGAAATAATTGTATCAAAATCCACTAATCTTGCTCACCGATTAGTGGATTTTGGCCCCAGTATCTTGTGCGACATATATTAGTGCCAAAATCTAATCAAGGCTTTGGATCAATGCGCAATAAGCAACGTACATAGAGTCATGAACCAATATAGAACGTCTCTGGGGTTCCAAGAAAAGTAGATTAATCGAATTCTGCCCACAAGCCGGGCATATGTGGCTGAAAATCATAAAATATGCCAAAAAAATTAAATCCCGAAATCGTCCCAACACTTTAACCTTACTGAAAGAAACGCGTGCGCGAAGTTCGACCCAACTCAAGACGGGTTCAGGCTGAGGTCCGAATAGGCAATGGAAATATAAACAGAAATAGTAAGAAATAACTAAAAATGCCCGTTTGACTGGTCGAACAGCGGAATTTGGGGATAAAGATGGACCCCGATGGAGCGTAGCTCAATCGTCCCCTCGTGCGTCTCGTCGAGAGCTTTCCGAATTGGGGTGGCTCGCGTCATTCTGATGCCCGTAGCCAAAGCTATGGCCAAAACAGTGCGGCGACACCAAAGTCCAGTAATCTTGCTTGTCGATTACTGGACTTTGGCCCCATGTCTTCTGAGAGATATATTAACGCCCGATTGGTGGATTTTTGGCCCCAATATCTCCCGTGACATATATTAGCACCAAAATGCATAACTATTGCTTACCAATTTGTGCATTTTGTCAGCAATTTATGTCTCACGAAATAATTGTATCAAAATCCACTAATCTTGCTCACCGATTAGTGGATTTTGGCCCCAGTATCTTGTGCGACATATATTAGTGCCAAAATCTAATCAAGGCTTTGGATCAATGCGGAATAAGCAACGGACATAGAGTCATGAACCAATATAGAACGTCTCTGGGGTTCCAAGAAAAGTAGATTAATCGAATTCTGCCCACAAGCCGGGCATATGTGGCTGAAAATCACAAAATATACCAAAAAAATTAAATCCCGAAATCGTCCCAACACTTTAACCTTACTGAAAGAAACGCGTGCGCGAAGTTCGACCCAACCCAAGACGGGTTCAGGCTGAGGTCCGAATAGGCAATGGAAATATAACCAGAAATAGTAAGAAATAACTAAAAATGCCCGTTTGACTGGTCGAACAGCGGAATTTGGGGATAAAGATGGACCCCGATGGAGCGTAGCTCAATCGTCCCCTCGTGCGTCTCGTCGAGAGCTTTCCGAATTGGGGTGGCTCGCGTCATTCTGATGCCCGTAGCCAAAGCTATGGCCAAAACAGTGCGGCGACACCAAAGTCCAGTAATCTTGCTTGTCGATTACTGGACTTTGGCCCCATGTCTTCTGAGAGATATATTAACGCCCGATTGGTGGATTTTTGGCCCCAATATCTCCCGTGACATATATTAGCACCAAAATGCATAACTATTGCTTACCAATTTGTGCATTTTGTCAGCAATTTATGTCTCACGAAATAATTGTATCAAAATCCACTAATCTTGCTCACCGATTAGTGGATTTTGGCCCCAGTATCTTGTGCGACATATATTAGTGCCAAAATATAATCAAGGCTTTGGATCAATGCGGATTAAGCAACGGACATAGAGTCATGAACCAATATAGAACGTCTCTGGGGTTCCAAGAAAAGTAGATTAATCGAATTCTGCCCACAAGCCGGGCATATGTGGCTGAAAATCACAAAATATGCCAAAAAAATTAAATCCCGAAATCGTCCCAACACTTTAACCTTACTGAACGAAACGCGTGCGCGAAGTTCGACCCAACCCAAGACGGGTTCAGGCTGAGGTCCGAATAGGCAATGGAAATATAACCAGAAATAGTAAGAAATAACTAAAAATGCCCGTTTGACTGGTCGAACAGCGGAATTTGGGGATAAAGATGGACCCCGATGGAGCGTAGCTCAATCGTCCCCTCGTGCGTCTCGTCGAGAGCTTTCCGAATTGGGGTGGCTCGCGTCATTCTGATGCCCGTAGCCAAAGCTATGGCCAAAACAGTGCGGCGACACCAAAGTCCAGTAATCTTTCTTGTCGATTACTGGACTTTGGCCCCATGTCTTCTGAGAGATATATTAACGCCCGATTGGTGGATTTTTGGCCCCAATATCTCCCGTGACATATATTAGCACCAAAATGCATAACTATTGCTTACCAATTTGTGCATTTTGTCAGCAATTTATGTCTCACGAAATAATTGTATCAAAATCCACTAATCTTGCTCACCGATTAGTGGACTTTGGCCCCAGTATCTTGTGCGACATATATTAGTGCCAAAATCTAATCAAGGCTTTGGATCAATGCGGAATAAGCAACGTACATAGAGTCATGAACCAATATAGAACGTCTCTGGGGTTCCAAGAAAAGTAGATTAATCGAATTCTGCCCACAAGCCGGGCATATGTGGCTGAAAATCACAAAATATACCAAAAAAATTAAATCCCGAAATCGTCCCAACACTTTAACCTTACTGAAAGAAACGCGTGCGCGAAGTTCGACCCAACCCAAGACGGGTTCAGGCTGAGGTCCGAATAGGCAATGGAAATATAACCAGAAATAGTAAGAAATAACTAAAAATGCCCGTTTGACTGGTCGAACAGCGGAATTTGGGGATAAAGATGGACCCCGATGGAGCGTAGCTCAATCGTCCCCTCGTGCGTCTCGTCGAGAGCTTTCCGAATTGGGGTGGCTCGCGTCATTCTGATGCCCGTAGCCAAAGCTATGGCCAAAACAGTGCGGCGACACCAAAGTCCAGTAATCTTGCTTGTCGATTACTGGACTTTGGCCCCATGTCTTCTGAGAGATATATTAACGCCCGATTGGTGGATTTTTGGCCCCAATATCTCCCGTGACATATATTAGCACCAAAATGCATAACTATTGCTTACCAATTTGTGCATTTTGTCAGCAATTTATGTCTCACGAAATAATTGTATCAAAATCCACTAATCTTGCTCACCGATTAGTGGATTTTGGCCCCAGTATCTTGTGCGACATATATTAGTGCCAAAATATAATCAAGGCTTTGGATCAATGCGGATTAAGCAACGGACATAGAGTCATGAACCAATATAGAACGTCTCTGGGGTTCCAAGAAAAGTAGATTAATCGAATTCTGCCCACAAGCCGGGCATATGTGGCTGAAAATCACAAAATATGCCAAAAAAATTAAATCCCGAAATCGTCCCAACACTTTAACCTTACTGAACGAAACGCGTGCGCGAAGTTCGACCCAACCCAAGACGGGTTCAGGCTGAGGTCCGAATAGGCAATGGAAATATAACCAGAAATAGTAAGAAATAACTAAAAATGCCCGTTTGACTGGTCGAACAGCGGAATTTGGGGATAAAGATGGACCCCGATGGAGCGTAGCTCAATCGTCCCCTCGTGCGTCTCGTCGAGAGCTTTCCGAATTGGGGTGGCTCGCGTCATTCTGATGCCCGTAGCCAAAGCTATGGCCAAAACAGTGCGGCGACACCAAAGTCCAGTAATCTTGCTTGTCGATTACTGGACTTTGGCCCCATGTCTTCTGAGAGATATATTAACGCCCGATTGGTGGATTTTTGGCCCCAATATCTCCCGTGACATATATTAGCACCAAAATGCATAACTATTGCTTACCAATTTGTGCATTTTGTCAGCAATTTATGTCTCACGAAATAATTGTATCAAAATCCACTAATCTTGCTCACCGATTAGTGGATTTTGGCCCCAGTATCTTGTGCGACATATATTAGTGCCAAAATCTAATCAAGGCTTTGGATCAATGCGGAATAAGCAACGGACATAGAGTCATGAACCAATATAGAACGTCTCTGGGGTTCCAAGAAAAGTAGATTAATCGAATTCTGCCCACAAGCCGGGCATATGTGGCTGAAAATCATAAAATATGCCAAAAAAATTAAATCCCGAAATCGTCCCAACACTTTAACCTTACAGAAAGAAACGCGTGCGCGAAGTTCGACCCAACCCAAGACGGGTTCAGGCTGAGGTCCGAATAGGCAATGGAAATATAACCAGAAATAGTAAGAAATAACTAAAAATGCCCGTTTGACTGGTCGAACAGCGGAATTTGGGGATAAAGATGGACCCCGATGGAGCGTAGCTCAATCGTCCCCTCGTGCGTCTCGTCGAGAGCTTTCCGAATTGGGGTGGCTCGCGTCATTCTGATGCCCGTAGCCAAAGCTATGGCCAAAACAGTGCGGCGACACCAAAGTCCAGTAATCTTGCTTGTCGATTACTGGACTTTGGCCCCATGTCTTCTGAGAGATATATTAACGCCCGATTGGTGGATTTTTGGCCCCAATATCTCCCGTGACATATATTAGCACCAAAATGCATAACTATTGCTTACCAATTTGTGCATTTTGTCAGCAATTTATGTCTCACGAAATAATTGTATCAAAATCCACTAATCTTGCTCACCGATTAGTGGATTTTGGCCCCAGTATCTTGTGCGACATATATTAGTGCCAAAATATAATCAAGGCTTTGGATCAATGCGCAATAAGCAACGTACATAGAGTCATGAACCAATATAGAACCTCTCTGGGGTTCCAAGAAAAGTAGATTAATCGAATTCTGCCCACAAGCCGGGCATATGTGGCTGAAAATCATAAAATATGCCAAAAAAATTAAATCCCGAAATCGTCCCAACACTTTAACCTTACTGAAAGAAACGCGTGCGCGAAGTTCGACCCAACCCAAGACAGGTTCAGGCTGAGGTCCGAATAGGCAATGGAAATATAACCAGAAATAGTAAGAAATAACTAAAAATGCCCGTTTGACTGGTCGAACAGCGGAATTTGGGGATAAAGATGGACCCCGATGGAGCGTAGCTCAATCGTCCCCTCGTGCGTCTCGTCGAGAGCTTTCCGAATTGGGGTGGCTCGCGTCATTCTGATGCCCGTAGCCAAAGCTATGGCCAAAACAGTGCGGCGACACCAAAGTCCAGTAATCTTGCTTGTCGATTACTGGACTTTGGCCCCATGTCTTCTGAGAGATATATTAACGCCCGATTGGTGGATTTTTGGCCCCAATATCTCCCGTGACATATATTAGCACCAAAATGCATAACTATTGCTTACCAATTTGTGCATTTTGTCAGCAATTTATGTCTCACGAAATAATTGTATCAAAATCCACTAATCTTGCTCACCGATTAGTGGATTTTGGCCCCAGTCTCTTGTGCGACATATATTAGTGCCAAAATATAATCAAGGCTTTGGATCAATGCGGATTAAGCAACGGACATAGAGTCATGAACCAATATAGAACGTCTCTGGGGTTCCAAGAAAAGTAGATTAATCGAATTCTGCCCACAAGCCGGGCATATGTGGCTGAAAATCATAAAATATGCCAAAAAAATTAAATCCCGAAATCGTCCCAACACTTTAACCTCACTGAACGAAACGCGTGCGCGAAGTTCGACCCAACCCAAGACGGGTTCAGGCTGAGGTCCGAATAGGCAATGGAAATATAACCAGAAATAGTAAGAAATAACTAATAATGCCCGTTTGACTGGTCGAACAGCGGAATTTGGGGATAAAGATGGACCCCGATGGAGCGTAGCTCAATCGTCCCCTCGTGCGTCTCGTCGAGAGCTTTCCGAATTGGGGTGGCTCGCGTCATTCTGATGCCCGTAGCCAAAGCTATGGCCAAAACAGTGCGGCGACACCAAAGTCCAGTAATCTTGCTTGTCGATTACTGGACTTTGGCCCCATGTCTTCTGAGAGATATATTAACGCCCGATTGGTGGATTTTTGGCCCCAATATCTCCCGTGACATATATTAGCACCAAAATGCATAACTATTGCTTACCAATTTGTGCATTTTGTCAGCAATTTATGTCTCACGAAATAATTGTATCAAAATCCACTAATCTTGCTCACCGATTAGTGGATTTTGGCCCCAGTATCTTGTGCGACATATATTAGTGCCAAAATCTAATCAAGGCTTTGGATCAATGCGGAATAAGCAACGGACATAGAGTCATGAACCAATATAGAACGTCTCTGGGGTTCCAAGAAAAGTAGATTAATCGAATTCTGCCCACAAGCCGGGCATATGTGGCTGAAAATCACAAAATATGCCAAAAAAATTAAATCCCGAAATCGTCCCAACACTTTAACCTTACTGAAAGAAACGCGTGCGCGAAGTTCGACCCAACCCAAGACGGGTTCAGGCTGAGGTCCGAATAGGCAATGGAAATATAACCAGAAATAGTAAGAAATAACTAAAAATGCCCGTTTGACTGGTCGAACAGCGGAATTTGGGGTTAAAGATGGACCCCGATGGAGCGTAGCTCAATCGTCCCCTCGTGCGTCTCGTCGAGAGCTTTCCGAATTGGGGTGGCTCGCGTCATTCTGATGCCCGTAGCCAAAGCTATGGCCAAAACAGTGCGGCGACACCAAAGTCCAGTAATCTTGCTTGTCGATTACTGGACTTTGGCCCCATGTCTTCTGAGAGATATATTAACGCCCGATTGGTGGATTTTTGGCCCCAATATCTCCCGTGACATATATTAGCACCAAAATGCATAACTATTGCTTACCAATTTGTGCATTTTGTCAGCAATTTATGTCTCACGAAATAATTGTATCAAAATCCACTAATCTTGCTCACCGATTAGTGGATTTTGGCCCCAGTATCTTGTGCGACATATATTAGTGCCAAAATCTAATCAAGGCTTTGGATCAATGCGGAATAAGCAACGGACATAGAGTCATGAACCAATATAGAACGTCTCTGGGGTTCCAAGAAAAGTAGATTAATCGAATTCTGCCCACAAGCCGGGCATATGTGGCTGAAAATCACAAAATATGCCAAAAAAATTAAATCCCGAAATCGTCCCAACACTTTAACCTTACTGAAAGAAACGCGTGCGCGAAGTTCGACCCAACCCAAGACGGGTTCAGGCTGAGGTCCGAATAGGCAATGGAAATATAACCAGAAATAGTAAGAAATAACTAAAAATGCCCGTTTGACTGGTCGAACAGCAGAATTTGGGGATAAAGATGGACCCCCCCTCGTGCGTCTCGTCGAGAGCTTTCCGAATTGGGGTGGCTCGCGTCATTCTGATGCCCGTAGCCAAAGCTATGGCCAAAACAGTGCGGCGACACCAAAGTCCAGTAATCTTGCTTGTCGATTACTGGACTTTGGCCCCATGTCTTCTGAGAGATATATTAACGCCCGATTGGTGGATTTTTGGCCCCAATATCTCCCGTGACATATATTAGCACCAAAATGCATAACTATTGCTTACCAATTTGTGCATTTTGTCAGCAATTTATGTCTCACGAAATAATTGTATCAAAATCCACTAATCTTGCTCACCGATTAGTGGATTTTGGCCCCAGTATCTTGTGCGACATATATTAGTGCCAAAATCTAATCAAGGCTTTGGATCAATGCGGAATAAGCAACGGACATAGAGTCATGAACCAATATAGAACGTCTCTGGGGTTCCAAGAAAAGTAGATTAATCGAATTCTGCCCACAAGCCGGGCATATGTGGCTGAAAATCATAAAATATGCCAAAAAAATTAAATCCCGAAATCGTCCCAACACTTTAACCTTACTGAAAGAAACGCGTGCGCGAAGTTCGACCCAACCCAAGACGGGTTCAGGCTGAGGTCCGAATAGGCAATGGAAATATAACCAGAAATAGTAAGAAATAACTAAAAATGCCCGTTTGACTGGTCGAACAGCGGAATTTGGGGATAAAGATGGACCCCGATGGAGCGTAGCTCAATCGTCCCCTCGTGCGTCTCGTCGAGAGCTTTCCGAATTGGGGTGGCTCGCGTCATTCTGATGCCCGTAGCCAAAGCTATGGCCAAAACAGTGCGGCGACACCAAAGTCCAGTAATCTTGCTTGTCGATTACTGGACTTTGGCCCCATGTCTTCTGAGAGATATATTAACGCCCGATTGGTGGATTTTTGGCCCCAATATCTCCCGTGACATATATTAGCACCAAAATGCATAACTATTGCTTACCAATTTGTGCATTTTGTCAGCAATTTATGTCTCACGAAATAATTGTATCAAAATCCACTAATCTTGCTCACCGATTAGTGGATTTTGGCCCCAGTATCTTGTGCGACATATATTAGTGCCAAAATATAATCAAGGCTTTGGATCAATGCGGATTAAGCAACGGACATAGAGTCATGAACCAATATAGAACGTCTCTGGGGTTCCAAGAAAAGTAGATTAATCGAATTCTGCCCACAAGCCGGGCATATGTGGCTGAAAATCATAAAATATGCCAAAAAAATTAAATCCCGAAATCGTCCCAACACTTTAACCTTACTGAACGAAACGCGTGCGCGAAGTTCGACCCAACCCAAGACGGGTTCAGGCTGAGGTCCGAATAGGCAATGGAAATATAACCAGAAATAGTAAGAAATAACTAATAATGCCCGTTTGACTGGTCGAACAGCGGAATTTGGGGATAAAGATGGACCCCGATGGAGCGTAGCTCAATCGTCCCCTCGTGCGTCTCGTCGAGAGCTTTCCGAATTGGGGTGGCTCGCGTCATTCTGATGCCCGTAGCCAAAGCTATGGCCAAAACAGTGCGGCGACACCAAAGTCCAGTAATCTTGCTTGTCGATTACTGGACTTTGGCCCCATGTCTTCTGAGAGATATATTAACGCCCGATTGGTGGATTTTTGGCCCCAATATCTCCCGTGACATATATTAGCACCAAAATGCATAACTATTGCTTACCAATTTGTGCATTTTGTCAGCAATTTATGTCTCACGAAATAATTGTATCAAAATCCACTAATCTTGCTCACCGATTAGTGGATTTTGGCCCCAGTATCTTGTGCGACATATATTAGTGCCAAAATCTAATCAAGGCTTTGGATCAATGCGGAATAAGCAACGGACATAGAGTCATGAACCAATATAGAACGTCTCTGGGGTTCCAAGAAAAGTAGATTAATCGAATTCTGCCCACAAGCCGGGCATATGTCGCTGAAAATCATAAAATATGCCAAAAAAATTAAATCCCGAAATCGTCCCAACACTTTAACCTTACTGAAAGAAACGCGTGCGCGAAGTTCGACCCAACCCAAGACGGGTTCAGGCTGAGGTCCGAATAGGCAATGGAAATATAACCAGAAATAGTAAGAAATAACTAAAAATGCCCGTTTGACTGGTCGAACAGCGGAATTTGGGGATAAAGATGGACCCCGATGGAGCGTAGCTCAATCGTCCCCTCGTGCGTCTCGTCGAGAGCTTTCCGAATTGGGGTGGCTCGCGTCATTCTGATGCCCGTAGCCAAAGCTATGGCCAAAACAGTGCGGCGACACCAAAGTCCAGTAATCTTGCTTGTCGATTACTGGACTTTGGCCCCATGTCTTCTGAGAGATATATTAACGCCCGATTGGTGGATTTTTGGCCCCAATATCTCCCGTGACATATATTAGCACCAAAATGCATAACTATTGCTTACCAATTTGTGCATTTTGTCAGCAATTTATGTCTCACGAAATAATTGTATCAAAATCCACTAATCTTGCTCACCGATTAGTGGATTTTGGCCCCAGTATCTTGTGCGACATATATTAGTGCCAAAATCTAATCAAGGCTTTGGATCAATGCGGAATAAGCAACGGACATAGAGTCATGAACCAATATAGAACGTCTCTGGGGTTCCAAGAAAAGTAGATTAATCGAATTCTGCCCACAAGCCGGGCATATGTGGCTGAAAATCACAAAATATGCCAAAAAAATTAAATCCCGAAATCGTCCCAACACTTTAACCTTACTGAAAGAAACGCGTGCGCGAAGTTCGACCCAACCCAAGACGGGTTCAGGCTGAGGTCCGAATAGGCAATGGAAATATAACCAGAAATAGTAAGAAATAACTAAAAATGCCCGTTTGACTGGTCGAACAGCGGAATTTGGGGATAAAGATGGACCCCGATGGAGCGTAGCTCAATCGTCCCCTCGTGCGTCTCGTCGAGAGCTTTCCGAATTGGGGTGGCTCGCGTCATTCTGATGCCCGTAGCCAAAGCTATGGCCAAAACAGTGCGGCGACACCAAAGTCCAGTAATCTTGCTTGTCGATTACTGGACTTTGGCCTCATGTCTTCTGAGAGATATATTAACGCCCGATTGGTGGATTTTTGGCCCCAATATCTCCCGTGACATATATTAGCACCAAAATGCATAACTATTGCTTACCAATTTGTGCATTTTGTCAGCAATTTATGTCTCACGAAATAATTGTATCAAAATCCACTAATCTTGCTCACCGATTAGTGGATTTTGGCCCCAGTATCTTGTGCGACATATATTAGTGCCAAAATCTAATCAAGGCTTTGGATCAATGCGGAATAAGCAACGGACATAGAGTCATGAACCAATATAGAACGTCTCTGGGGTTCCAAGAAAAGTAGATTAATCGAATTCTGCCCACAAGCCGGGCATATGTGGCTGAAAATCACAAAATATGCCAAAAAAATTAAATCCCGAAATCGTCCCAACACTTTAACCTTACTGAAAGAAACGCGTGCGCGAAGTTCGACCCAACCCAAGACGGGTTCAGGCTGAGGTCCGAATAGGCAATGGAAATATAACCAGAAATAGTAAGAAATAACTAAAAATGCCCGTTTGACTGGTCGAACAGCAGAATTTGGGGATAAAGATGGACCCCGATGGAGCGTAGCTCAATCGTCCCCTCGTGCGTCTCGTCGAGAGCTTTCCGAATTGGGGTGGCTCGCGTCATTCTGATGCCCGTAGCCAAAGCTATGGCCAAAACAGTGCGGCGACACCAAAGTCCAGTAATCTTGCTTGTCGATTACTGGACTTTGGCCCCATGTCTTCTGAGAGATATATTAACGCCCGATTGGTGGATTTTTGGCCCCAATATCTCCCGTGACATATATTAGCACCAAAATGCATAACTATTGCTTACCAATTTGTGCATTTTGTCAGCAATTTATGTCTCACGAAATAATTGTATCAAAATCCACTAATCTTGCTCACCGATTAGTGGATTTTGGCCCCAGTATCTTGTGCGACATATATTAGTGCCAAAATCTAATCAAGGCTTTGGATCAATGCGGAATAAGCAACGGACATAGAGTCATGAACCAATATAGAACGTCTCTGGGGTTCCAAGAAAAGTAGATTAATCGAATTCTGCCCACAAGCCGGGCATATGTGGCTGAAAATCATAAAATATGCCAAAAAAATTAAATCCCGAAATCGTCCCAACACTTTAACCTTACTGAAAGAAACGCGTGCGCGAAGTTCGACCCAACCCAAGACGGGTTCAGGCTGAGGTCCGAATAGGCAATGGAAATATAACCAGAAATAGTAAGAAATAACTAAAAATGCCCGTTTGACTGGTCGAACAGCGGAATTTGGGGATAAAGATGGACCCCGATGGAGCGTAGCTCAATCGTCCCCTCGTGCGTCTCGTCGAGAGCTTTCCGAATTGGGGTGGCTCGCGTCATTCTGATGCCCGTAGCCAAAGCTATGGCCAAAACAGTGCGGCGACACCAAAGTCCAGTAATCTTGCTTGTCGATTACTGGACTTTGGCCCCATGTCTTCTGAGAGATATATTAACGCCCGATTGGTGGATTTTTGGCCCCAATATCTCCCGTGACATATATTAGCACCAAAATGCATAACTATTGCTTACCAATTTGTGCATTTTGTCAGCAATTTATGTCTCACGAAATAATTGTATCAAAATCCACTAATCTTGCTCACCGATTAGTGGATTTTGGCCCCAGTATCTTGTGCGACATATATTAGTGCCAAAATCTAATCAAGGCTTTGGATCAATGCGGAATAAGCAACGGACATAGAGTCATGAACCAATATAGAACGTCTCTGGGGTTCCAAGAAAAGTAGATTAATCGAATTCTGCCCACAAGCCGGGCATATGTGGCTGAAAATCACAAAATATGCCAAAAAAATTAAATCCCGAAATCGTCCCAACACTTTAACCTTACTGAAAGAAACGCGTGCGCGAAGTTCGACCCAACCCAAGACGGGTTCAGGCTGAGGTCCGAATAGGCAATGGAAATATAACCAGAAATAGTAAGAAATAACTAAAAATGCCCGTTTGACTGGTCGAACAGCAGAATTTGGGGATAAAGATGGACCCCGATGGAGCGTAGCTCAATCGTCCCCTCGTGCGTCTCGTCGAGAGCTTTCCGAATTGGGGTGGCTCGCGTCATTCTGATGCCCGTAGCCAAAGCTATGGCCAAAACAGTGCGGCGACACCAAAGTCCAGTAATCTTGCTTGTCGATTACTGGACTTTGGCCCCATGTCTTCTGAGAGATATATTAACGCCCGATTGGTGGATTTTTGGCCCCAATATCTCCCGTGACATATATTAGCACCAAAATGCATAACTATTGCTTACCAATTTGTGCATTTTGTCAGCAATTTATGTCTCACGAAATAATTGTATCAAAATCCACTAATCTTGCTCACCGATTAGTGGATTTTGGCCCCAGTATCTTGTGCGACATATATTAGTGCCAAAATCTAATCAAGGCTTTGGATCAATGCGGAATAAGCAACGGACATAGAGTCATGAACCAATATAGAACGTCTCTGGGGTTCCAAGAAAAGTAGATTAATCGAATTCTGCCCACAAGCCGGGCATATGTGGCTGAAAATCATAAAATATGCCAAAAAAATTAAATCCCGAAATCGTCCCAACACTTTAACCTTACTGAAAGAAACGCGTGCGCGAAGTTCGACCCAACCCAAGACGGGTTCAGGCTGAGGTCCGAATAGGCAATGGAAATATAACCAGAAATAGTAAGAAATAACTAAAAATGCCCGTTTGACTGGTCGAACAGCGGAATTTGGGGATAAAGATGGACCCCGATGGAGCGTAGCTCAATCGTCCCCTCGTGCGTCTCGTCGAGAGCTTTCCGAATTGGGGTGGCTCGCGTCATTCTGATGCCCGTAGCCAAAGCTATGGCCAAAACAGTGCGGCGACACCAAAGTCCAGTAATCTTGCTTGTCGATTACTGGACTTTGGCCCCATGTCTTCTGAGAGATATATTAACGCCCGATTGGTGGATTTTTGGCCCCAATATCTCCCGTGACATATATTAGCACCAAAATGCATAACTATTGCTTACCAATTTGTGCATTTTGTCAGCAATTTATGTCTCACGAAATAATTGTATCAAAATCCACTAATCTTGCTCACCGATTAGTGGATTTTGGCCCCAGTATCTTGTGCGACATATATTAGTGCCAAAATATAATCAAGGCTTTGGATCAATGCGGATTAAGCAACGGACATAGAGTCATGAACCAATATAGAACGTCTCTGGGGTTCCAAGAAAAGTAGATTAATCGAATTCTGCCCACAAGCCGGGCATATGTGGCTGAAAATCATAAAATATGCCAAAAAAATTAAATCCCGAAATCGTCCCAACACTTTAACCTTACTGAACGAAACGCGTGCGCGAAGTTCGACCCAACCCAAGACGGGTTCAGGCTGAGGTCCGAATAGGCAATGGAAATATAACCAGAAATAGTAAGAAATAACTAAAAATGCCCGTTTGACTGGTCGAACAGCGGAATTTGGGGATAAAGATGGACCCCGATGGAGCGTAGCTCAATCGTCCCCTCGTGCGTCTCGTCGAGAGCTTTCCGAATTGGGGTGGCTCGCGTCACTCTGATGCCCGTAGCCAAAGCTATGGCCAAAACAGTGCGGCGACACCAAAGTCCAGTAATCTTGCTTGTCGATTACTGGACTTTGGCCCCATGTCTTCTGAGAGATATATTAACGCCCGATTGGTGGATTTTTGGCCCCAATATCTCCCGTGACATATATTAGCACCAAAATGCATAACTATTGCTTACCAATTTGTGCATTTTGTCAGCAATTTATGTCTCACGAAATAATTGTATCAAAATCCACTAATCTTGCTCACCGATTAGTGGATTTTGGCCCCAGTATCTTGTGCGACATATATTAGTGCCAAAATATAATCAAGGCTTTGGATCAATGCGGAATAAGCAACGGACATAGAGTCATGAACCAATATAGAACGTCTCTGGGGTTCCAAGAAAAGTAGATTAATCGAATTCTGCCCACAAGCCGGGCATATGTGGCTGAAAATCATAAAATATGCCAAAAAAATTAAATCCCGAAATCGTCCCAACACTTTAACCTTACTGAAAGAAACGCGTGCGCGAAGTTCGACCCAACCCAAGACGGGTTCAGGCTGAGGTCCGAATAGGCAATGGAAATATAACCAGAAATAGTAAGAAATAACTAAAAATGCCCGTTTGACTGGTCGAACAGCGGAATTTGGGGATAAAGATGGACCCCGATGGAGCGTAGCTCAATCGTCCCCTCGTGCGTCTCGTCGAGAGCTTTCCGAATTGGGGTGGCTCGCGTCATTCTGATGCCCGTAGCCAAAGCTATGGCCAAAACAGTGCGGCGACACCAAAGTCCAGTAATCTTGCTTGTCGATTACTGGACTTTGGCCCCATGTCTTCTGAGAGATATATTAACGCCCGATTGGTGGATTTTTGGCCCCAATATCTCCCGTGACATATATTAGCACCAAAATGCATAACTATTGCTTACCAATTTGTGCATTTTGTCAGCAATTTATGTCTCACGAAATAATTGTATCAAAATCCACTAATCTTGCTCACCGATTAGTGGATTTTGGCCCCAGTATCTTGTGCGACATATATTAGTGCAAAAATCTAATCAAGGCTTTGGATCAATGCGGAATAAGCAACGGACATAGAGTCATGAACCAATATAGAACGTCTCTGGGGTTCCAAGAAAAGTAGATTAATCGAATTCTGCCCACAAGCCGGGCATATGTGGCTGAAAATCATAAAATATGCCAAAAAAATTAAATCCCGAAATCGTCCCAACACTTTAACCTTACTGAAAGAAACGCGTGCGCGAAGTTTGACCCAACCCAAGACGGGTTCAGGCTGAGGTCCGAATAGGAATGGAAATATAACCAGAAATAGTAAGAAATAACTAAAAATGCCCGTTTGACTGGTCGAACAGCGGAATTTGGGGATAAAGATGGACCCCGATGGAGCGTAGCTCAATCGTCCCCTCGTGCGTCTCGTCGAGAGCTTTCCGAATTGGGGTGGCTCGCGTCATTCTGATGCCCGTAGCCAAAGCTATGGCCAAAACAGTGCGGCGACACCAAAGTCCAGTAATCTTGCTTGTCGATTACTGGACTTTGGCCCCATGTCTTCTGAGAGATATATTAACGCCCGATTGGTGGATTTTTGGCCCCAATATCTCCCGTGACATATATTAGCACCAAAATGCATAACTATTGCTTACCAATTTGTGCATTTTGTCAGCAATTTATGTCTCACGAAATAATTGTATCAAAATCCACTAATCTTGCTCACCGATTAGTGGATTTTGGCCCCAGTATCTTGTGCGACATATATTAGTGCCAAAATATAATCAAGGCTTTGGATCAATGCGGATTAAGCAACGGACATAGAGTCATGAACCAATATAGAACGTCTCTGGGGTTCCAAGAAAAGTAGATTAATCGAATTCTGCCCACAAGCCGGGCATATGTGGCTGAAAATCATAAAATATGCCAAAAAAATTAAATCCCGAAATCGTCCCAACACTTTAACCTTACTGAACGAAACGCGTGCGCGAAGTTCGACCCAACCCAAGACGGGTTCAGGCTGAGGTCCGAATAGGCAATGGAAATATAACCAGAAATAGTAAGAAATAACTAAAAATGCCCGTTTGACTGGTCGAACAGCGGAATTTGGGGATAAAGATGGACCCCGATGGAGCATAGCTCAATCGTCCCCTCGTGCGTCTCGTCGAGAGCTTTCCGAATTGGGGTGGCTCGCGTCATTCTGATGCCCGTAGCCAAAGCTATGGCCAAAACAGTGCGGCGACACCAAAGTCCAGTAATCTTGCTTGTCGATTACTGGACTTTGGCCCCATGTCTTCTGAGAGATATATTAACGCCCGATTGGTGGATTTTTGGCCCCAATATCTCCCGTGACATATATTAGCACCAAAATGCATAACTATTGCTTACCAATTTGTGCATTTTGTCAGCAATTTATGTCTCACGAAATAATTGTATCAAAATCCACTAATCTTGCTCACCGATTAGTGGATTTTGGCCCCAGTATCTTGTGCGACATATATTAGTGCCAAAATATAATCAAGGCTTTGGATCAATGCGGATTAAGCAACGGACATAGAGTCATGAACCAATATAGAACGTCTCTGGGGTTCCAAGAAAAGTAGATTAATCGAATTCTGCCCACAAGCCGGGCATATGTGGCTGAAAATCATAAAATATGCCAAAAAAATTAAATCCCGAAATCGTCCCAACACTTTAACCTTACTGAACGAAACGCGTGCGCGAAGTTCGACCCAACCCAAGACGGGTTCAGGCTGAGGTCCGAATAGGCAATGGAAATATAACCAGAAATAGTAAGAAATAACTAAAAATGCCCGTTTGACTGGTCGAACAGCGGAATTTGGGGATAAAGATGGACCCCGATGGAGCGTAGCTCAATCGTCCCCTCGTGCGTCTCGTCGAGAGCTTTCCGAATTGGGGTGGCTCGCGTCATTCTGATGCCCGTAGCCAAAGCTATGGCCAAAACAGTGCGGCGACACCAAAGTCCAGTAATCTTGCTTGTCGATTACTGGACTTTGGCCCCATGTCTTCTGAGAGATATATTAACGCCCGATTGGTGGATTTTTGGCCCCAATATCTCCCGTGACATATATTAGCACCAAAATGCATAACTATTGCTTACCAATTTGTGCATTTTGTCAGCAATTTATGTCTCACGAAATAATTGTATCAAAATCCACTAATCTTGCTCACCGATTAGTGGATTTTGGCCCCAGTATCTTGTGCGACATATATTAGTGCCAAAATATAATCAAGGCTTTGGATCAATGCGGATTAAGCAACGGACATAGAGTCATGAACCAATATAGAACGTCTCTGGGGTTCCAAGAAAAGTAGATTAATCGAATTCTGCCCACAAGCCGGGCATATGTGGCTGAAAATCATAAAATATGCCAAAAAAATTAAATCCCGAAATCGTCCCAACACTTTAACCTTACTGAACGAAACGCGTGCGCGAAGTTCGACCCAACCCAAGACGGGTTCAGGCTGAGGTCCGAATAGGCAATGGAAATATAACCAGAAATAGTAAGAAATAACTAAAAATGCCCGTTTGACTGGTCGAACAGCGGAATTTGGGGATAAAGATGGACCCCGATGGAGCGTAGCTCAATCGTCCCCTCGTGCGTCTCGTCGAGAGCTTTCCGAATTGGGGTGGCTCGCGTCATTCTGATGCCCGTAGCCAAAGCTATGGCCAAAACAGTGCGGCGACACCAAAGTCCAGTAATCTTGCTTGTCGATTACTGGACTTTGGCCCCATGTCTTCTGAGAGATATATTAACGCCCGATTGGTGGATTTTTGGCCCCAATATCTCCCGTGACATATATTAGCACCAAAATGCATAACTATTGCTTACCAATTTGTGCATTTTGTCAGCAATTTATGTCTCACGAAATAATTGTATCAAAATCCACTAATCTTGCTCACCGATTAGTGGATTTTGGCCCCAGTATCTTGTGCGACATATATTAGTGCCAAAATATAATCAAGGCTTTGGATCAATGCGGATTAAGCAACGGACATAGAGTCATGAACCAATATAGAACGTCTCTGGGGTTCCAAGAAAAGTAGATTAATCGAATTCTGCCCACAAGCCGGGCATATGTGGCTGAAAATCATAAAATATGCCAAAAAAATTAAATCCCGAAATCGTCCCAACACTTTAACCTTACTGAACGAAACGCGTGCGCGAAGTTCGACCCAACCCAAGACGGGTTCAGGCTGAGGTCCGAATAGGCAATGGAAATATAACCAGAAATAGTAAGAAATAACTAAAAATGCCCGTTTGACTGGTCGAACAGCGGAATTTGGGGATAAAGATGGACCCCGATGGAGCGTAGCTCAATCGTCCCCTCGTGCGTCTCGTCGAGAGCTTTCCGAATTGGGGTGGCTCGCGTCATTCTGATGCCCGTAGCCAAAGCTATGGCCAAAACAGTGCGGCGACACCAAAGTCCAGTAATCTTGCTTGTCGATTACTGGACTTTGGCCCCATGTCTTCTGAGAGATATATTAACGCCCGATTGGTGGATTTTTGGCCCCAATATCTCCCGTGACATATATTAGCACCAAAATGCATAACTATTGCTTACCAATTTGTGCATTTTGTCAGCAATTTATGTCTCACGAAATAATTGTATCAAAATCCACTAATCTTGCTCACCGATTAGTGGATTTTGGCCCCAGTATCTTGTGCGACATATATTAGTGCCAAAATATAATCAAGGCTTTGGATCAATGCGGATTAAGCAACGGACATAGAGTCATGAACCAATATAGAACGTCTCTGGGGTTCCAAGAAAAGTAGATTAATCGAATTCTGCCCACAAGCCGGGCATATGTGGCTGAAAATCATAAAATATGCCAAAAAAATTAAATCCCGAAATCGTCCCAACACTTTAACCTTACTGAACGAAACGCGTGCGCGAAGTTCGACCCAACCCAAGACGGGTTCAGGCTGAGGTCCGAATAGGCAATGGAAATATAACCAGAAATAGTAAGAAATAACTAAAAATGCCCGTTTGACTGGTCGAACAGCGGAATTTGGGGATAAAGATGGACCCCGATGGAGCGTAGCTCAATCGTCCCCTCGTGCGTCTCGTCGAGAGCTTTCCGAATTGGGGTGGCTCGCGTCATTCTGATGCCCGTAGCCAAAGCTATGGCCAAAACAGTGCGGCGACACCAAAGTCCAGTAATCTTGCTTGTCGATTACTGGACTTTGGCCCCATGTCTTCTGAGAGATATATTAACGCCCGATTGGTGGATTTTTGGCCCCAATATCTCCCGTGACATATATTAGCACCAAAATGCATAACTATTGCTTACCAATTTGTGCATTTTGTCAGCAATTTATGTCTCACGAAATAATTGTATCAAAATCCACTAATCTTGCTCACCGATTAGTGGATTTTGGCCCCAGTATCTTGTGCGACATATATTAGTGCCAAAATATAATCAAGGCTTTGGATCAATGCGGATTAAGCAACGGACATAGAGTCATGAACCAATATAGAACGTCTCTGGGGTTCCAAGAAAAGTAGATTAATCGGATTCTGCCCACAAGCCGGGCATATGTGGCTGAAAATCATAAAATATGCCAAAAAAATTAAATCCCGAAATCGTCCCAACACTTTAACCTTACTGAACGAAACGCGTGCGCGAAGTTCGACCCAACCCAAGACGGGTTCAGGCTGAGGTCCGAATAGGCAATGGAAATATAACCAGAAATAGTAAGAAATAACTAAAAATGCCCGTTTGACTGGTCGAACAGCGGAATTTGGGGATAAAGATGGACCCCGATGGAGCGTAGCTCAATCGTCCCCTCGTGCGTCTCGTCGAGAGCTTTCCGAATTGGGGTGGCTCGCGTCATTCTGATGCCCGTAGCCAAAGCTATGGCCAAAACAGTGCGGCGACACCAAAGTCCAGTAATCTTGCTTGTCGATTACTGGACTTTGGCCCCATGTCTTCTGAGAGATATATTAACGCCCGATTGGTGGATTTTTGGCCCCAATATCTCCCGTGACATATATTAGCACCAAAATGCATAACTATTGCTTACCAATTTGTGCATTTTGTCAGCAATTTATGTCTCACGAAATAATTGTATCAAAATCCACTAATCTTGCTCACCGATTAGTGGATTTTGGCCCCAGTATCTTGTGCGACATATATTAGTGCCAAAATCTAATCAAGGCTTTGGATCAATGCGGAATAAGCAACGGACATAGAGTCATGAACCAATATAGAACGTCTCTGGGGTTCCAAGAAAAGTAGATTAATCGAATTCTGCCCACAAGCCGGGCATATGTGGCTGAAAATCACAAAATATGCCAAAAAAATTAAATCCCGAAATCGTCCCAACACTTTAACCTTACTGAACGAAAAGCGTGCGCGAAGTTCGACCCAACCCAAGACGGGTTCAGGCTGAGGTCCGAATAGGCAATGGAAATATAACCAGAAATAGTAAGAAATAACTAAAAATGCCCGTTTGACTGGTCGAACAGCGGAATTTGGGGATAAAGATGGACCCCGATGGAGCATAGCTCAATCGTCCCCTCGTGCGTCTCGTCGAGAGCTTTCCGAATTGGGGTGGCTCGCGTCATTCTGATGCCCGTAGCCAAAGCTATGGCCAAAACAGTGCGGCGACACCAAAGTCCAGTAATCTTGCTTGTCGATTACTGGACTTTGGCCCCATGTCTTCTGAGAGATATATTAACGCCCGATTGGTGGATTTTTGGCCCCAATATCTCCCGTGACATATATTAGCACCAAAATGCATAACTATTGCTTACCAATTTGTGCATTTTGTCAGCAATTTATGTCTCACGAAATAATTGTATCAAAATCCACTAATCTTGCTCACCGATTAGTGGATTTTGGCCCCAGTATCTTGTGCGACATATATTAGTGCCAAAATATAATCAAGGCTTTAGATCAATGCGGATTAAGCAACGGACATAGAGTCATGAACCAATATAGAACGTCTCTGGGGTTCCAAGAAAAGTAGATTAATCGAATTCTGCCCACAAGCCGGGCATATGTGGCTGAAAATCATAAAATATGCCAAAAAAATTAAATCCCGAAATCGTCCCAACACTTTAACCTTACTGAACGAAACGCGTGCGCGAAGTTCGACCCAACCCAAGACGGGTTCAGGCTGAGGTCCGAATAGGCAATGGAAATATAACCAGAAATAGTAAGAAATAACTAAAAATGCCCGTTTGACTGGTCGAACAGCGGAATTTGGGGATAAAGATGGACCCCGATGGAGCGTAGCTCAATCGTCCCCTCGTGCGTCTCGTCGAGAGCTTTCCGAATTGGGGTGGCTCGCGTCATTCTGATGCCCGTAGCCAAAGCTATGGCCAAAACAGTGCGGCGACACCAAAGTCCAGTAATCTTGCTTGTCGATTACTGGACTTTGGCCCCATGTCTTCTGAGAGATATATTAACGCCCGATTGGTGGATTTTTGGCCCCAATATCTCCCGTGACATATATTAGCACCAAAATGCATAACTATTGCTTACCAATTTGTGCATTTTGTCAGCAATTTATGTCTCACGAAATAATTGTATCAAAATCCACTAATCTTGCTCACCGATTAGTGGATTTTGGCCCCAGTATCTTGTGCGACATATATTAGTGCCAAAATATAATCAAGGCTTTGGATCAATGCGGATTAAGCAACGGACATAGAGTCATGAACCAATATAGAACGTCTCTGGGGTTCCAAGAAAAGTAGATTAATCGAATTCTGCCCACAAGCCGGGCATATGTGGCTGAAAATCACAAAATATGCCAAAAAATTTAAATCCCGAAATCGTCCCAACACTTTAACCTTACTGAAAGAAACGCGTGCGCGAAGTTCGACCCAACCCAAGACGGGTTCAGGCTGAGGTCCGAATAGGCAATGGAAATATAACCAGAAATAGTAAGAAATAACTAAAAATGCCCGTTTGACTGGTCGAACAGCGGAATTTGGGGATAAAGATGGACCCCGATGGAGCGTAGCTCAATCGTCCCCTCGTGCGTCTCGTCGAGAGCTTTCCGAATTGGGGTGGCTCGCGTCATTCTGATGCCCGTAGCCAAAGCTATGGCCAAAACAGTGCGGCGACACCAAAGTCCAGTAATCTTGCTTGTCGATTACTGGACTTTGGCCCCATGTCTTCTGAGAGATATATTAACGCCCGATTGGTGGATTTTTGGCCCCAATATCTCCCGTGACATATATTAGCACCAAAATGCATAACTATTGCTTACCAATTTGTGCATTTTGTCAGCAATTTATGTCTCACGAAATAATTGTATCAAAATCCACTAATCTTGCTCACCGATTAGTGGATTTTGGCCCCAGTATCTTGTGCGACATATATTAGTGCCAAAATATAATCAAGGCTTTGGATCAATGCGGATTAAGCAACGGACATAGAGTCATGAACCAATATAGAACGTCTCTGGGGTTCCAAGAAAAGTAGATTAATCGAATTCTGCCCACAAGCCGGGCATATGTGGCTGAAAATCATAAAATATGCCAAAAAAATTAAATCCCGAAATCGTCCCAACACTTTAACCTTACTGAACGAAACGCGTGCGCGAAGTTCGACCCAACCCAAGACGGGTTCAGGCTGAGGTCCGAATAGGCAATGGAAATATAACCAGAAATAGTAAGAAATAACTAAAAATGCCCGTTTGACTGGTCGAACAGCGGAATTTGGGGATAAAGATGGACCCCGATGGAGCGTAGCTCAATCGTCCCCTCGTGCGTCTCGTCGAGAGCTTTCCGAATTGGGGTGGCTCGCGTCATTCTGATGCCCGTAGCCAAAGCTATGGCCAAAACAGTGCGGCGACACCAAAGTCCAGTAATCTTGCTTGTCGATTACTGGACTTTGGCCCCATGTCTTCTGAGAGATATATTAACGCCCGATTGGTGGATTTT
The DNA here is from genome assembly GCA_023055425.1 of Linanthus parryae. Classification (NCBI taxonomy): domain Eukaryota; kingdom Viridiplantae; phylum Streptophyta; class Magnoliopsida; order Ericales; family Polemoniaceae; genus Linanthus; species Linanthus parryae. The sequence goes on along the minus strand of JALGPY010000001.1, from coordinate 24,534,800 downwards.
TGGCCCCAATATCTCCCGTGACATATATTAGCACCAAAATGCATAACTATTGCTTACCAATTTGTGCATTTTGTCAGCAATTTATGTCTCACGAAATAATTGTATCAAAATCCACTAATCTTGCTCACCGATTAGTGGATTTTGGCCCCAGTATCTTGTGCGACATATATTAGTGCCAAAATATAATCAAGGCTTTGGATCAATGCGGATTAAGCAACGGACATAGAGTCATGAACCAATATAGAACGTCTCTGGGGTTCCAAGAAAAGTAGATTAATCGAATTCTGCCCACAAGCCGGGCATATGTGGCTGAAAATCACAAAATATGCCAAAAAAATTAAATCCCGAAATCGTCCCAACACTTTAACCTTACTGAAAGAAACGCGTGCGCGAAGTTCGACCCAACCCAAGACGGGTTCAGGCTGAGGTCCGAATAGGCAATGGAAATATAACCAGAAATAGTAAGAAATAACTAAAAATGCCCGTTTGACTGGTCGAACAGCAGAATTTGGGGATAAAGATGGACCCCGATGGAGCGTAGCTCAATCGTCCCCTCGTGCGTCTCGTCGAGAGCTTTCCGAATTGGGGTGGCTCGCGTCATTCTGATGCCCGTAGCCAAAGCTATGGCCAAAACAGTGCGGCGACACCAAAGTCCAGTAATCTTGCTTGTCGATTACTGGACTTTGGCCCCATGTCTTCTGAGAGATATATTAACGCCCGATTGGTGGATTTTTGGCCCCAATATCTCCCGTGACATATATTAGCACCAAAATGCATAACTATTGCTTACCAATTTGTGCATTTTGTCAGCAATTTATGTCTCACGAAATAATTGTATCAAAATCCACTAATCTTGCTCACCGATTAGTGGATTTTGGCCCCAGTATCTTGTGCGACATATATTAGTGCCAAAATATAATCAAGGCTTTGGATCAATGCGGATTAAGCAACGGACATAGAGTCATGAACCAATATAGAACGTCTCTGGGGTTCCAAGAAAAGTAGATTAATCGAATTCTGCCCACAAGCCGGGCATATGTGGCTGAAAATCACAAAATATGCCAAAAAAATTAAATCCCGAAATCGTCCCAACACTTTAACCTTACTGAAAGAAACGCGTGCGCGAAGTTCGACCCAACCCAAGACGGGTTCAGGCTGAGGTCCGAATAGGCAATGGAAATATAACCAGAAATAGTAAGAAATAACTAAAAATGCCCGTTTGACTGGTCGAACAGCAGAATTTGGGGATAAAGATGGACCCCGATGGAGCTTAGCTCAATTGTCCCCTCGTGCGTCTCGTCGAGAGCTTTCCGAATTGGGGTGGCTCGCGTCATTCTGATGCCCGTAGCCAAAGCTATGGCCAAAACAGTGCGGCGACACCAAAGTCCAGTAATCTTGCTTGTCGATTACTGGACTTTGGCCCCATGTCTTCTGAGAGATATATTAACGCCCGATTGGTGGATTTTTGGCCCCAATATCTCCCGTGACATATATTAGCACCAAAATGCATAACTATTGCTTACCAATTTGTGCATTTTGTCAGCAATTTATGTCTCACGAAATAATTGTATCAAAATCCACTAATCTTGCTCACCGATTAGTGGATTTTGGCCCCAGTATCTTGTGCGACATATATTAGTGCCAAAATATAATCAAGGCTTTGGATCAATGCGGATTAAGCAACGGACATAGAGTCATGAACCAATATAGAACGTCTCTGGGGTTCCAAGAAAAGTAGATTAATCGAATTCTGCCCACAAGCCGGGCATATGTGGCTGAAAATCATAAAATATGCCAAAAAAATTAAATCCCGAAATCGTCCCAACACTTTAACCTTACTGAACGAAACGCGTGCGCGAAGTTCGACCCAACCCAAGACGGGTTCAGGCTGAGGTCCGAATAGGCAATGGAAATATAACCAGAAATAGTAAGAAATAACTAAAAATGCCCGTTTGACTGGTCGAACAGCGGAATTTGGGGATAAAGATGGACCCCGATGGAGCGTAGCTCAATCGTCCCCTCGTGCGTCTCGTCGAGAGCTTTCCGAATTGGGGTGGCTCGCGTCATTCTGATGCCCGTAGCCAAAGCTATGGCCAAAACAGTGCGGCGACACCAAAGTCCAGTAATCTTGCTTGTCGATTACTGGACTTTGGCCCCATGTCTTCTGAGAGATATATTAACGCCCGATTGGTGGATTTTTGGCCCCAATATCTCCCGTGACATATATTAGCACCAAAATGCATAACTATTGCTTACCAATTTGTGCATTTTGTCAGCAATTTATGTCTCACGAAATAATTGTATCAAAATCCACTAATCTTGCTCACCGATTAGTGGATTTTGGCCCCAGTATCTTGTGCGACATATATTAGTGCCAAAATATAATCAAGGCTTTGGATCAATGCGGATTAAGCAACGGACATAGAGTCATGAACCAATATAGAACGTCTCTGGGGTTCCAAGAAAAGTAGATTAATCGAATTCTGCCCACAAGCCGGGCATATGTGGCTGAAAATCATAAAATATGCCAAAAAAATTAAATCCCGAAATCGTCCCAACACTTTAACCTTACTGAACGAAACGCGTGCGCGAAGTTCGACCCAACCCAAGACGGGTTCAGGCTGAGGTCCGAATAGGCAATGGAAATATAACCAGAAATAGTAAGAAATAACTAAAAATGCCCGTTTGACTGGTCGAACAGCGGAATTTGGGGATAAAGATGGACCCCGATGGAGCGTAGCTCAATCGTCCCCTCGTGCGTCTCGTCGAGAGCTTTCCGAATTGGGGTGGCTCGCGTCATTCTGATGCCCGTAGCCAAAGCTATGGCCAAAACAGTGCGGCGACACCAAAGTCCAGTAATCTTGCTTGTCGATTACTGGACTTTGGCCCCATGTCTTCTGAGAGATATATTAACGCCCGATTGGTGGATTTTTGGCCCCAATATCTCCCGTGACATATATTAGCACCAAAATGCATAACTATTGCTTACCAATTTGTGCATTTTGTCAGCAATTTATGTCTCACGAAATAATTGTATCAAAATCCACTAATCTTGCTCACCGATTAGTGGATTTTGGCCCCAGTATCTTGTGCGACATATATTAGTGCCAAAATATAATCAAGGCTTTGGATCAATGCGGATTAAGCAACGGACATAGAGTCATGAACCAATATAGAACGTCTCTGGGGTTCCAAGAAAAGTAGATTAATCGAATTCTGCCCACAAGCCGGGCATATGTGGCTGAAAATCACAAAATATGCCAAAAAAATTAAATCCCGAAATCGTCCCAACACTTTAACCTTACTGAAAGAAACGCGTGCGCGAAGTTCGACCCAACCCAAGACGGGTTCAGGCTGAGGTCCGAATAGGCAATGGAAATATAACCAGAAATAGTAAGAAATAACTAAAAATGCCCGTTTGACTGGTCGAACAGCAGAATTTGGGGATAAAGATGGACCCCGATGGAGCGTAGCTCAATCGTCCCCTCGTGCGTCTCGTCGAGAGCTTTCCGAATTGGGGTGGCTCGCGTCATTCTGATGCCCGTAGCCAAAGCTATGGCCAAAACAGTGCGGCGACACCAAAGTCCAGTAATCTTGCTTGTCGATTACTGGACTTTGGCCCCATGTCTTCTGAGAGATATATTAACGCCCGATTGGTGGATTTTTGGCCCCAATATCTCCCGTGACATATATTAGCACCAAAATGCATAACTATTGCTTACCAATTTGTGCATTTTGTCAGCAATTTATGTCTCACGAAATAATTGTATCAAAATCCACTAATCTTGCTCACCGATTAGTGGATTTTGGCCCCAGTATCTTGTGCGACATATATTAGTGCCAAAATATAATCAAGGCTTTGGATCAATGCGGATTAAGCAACGGACATAGAGTCATGAACCAATATAGAACGTCTCTGGGGTTCCAAGAAAAGTAGATTAATCGAATTCTGCCCACAAGCCGGGCATATGTGGCTGAAAATCATAAAATATGCCAAAAAAATTAAATCCCGAAATCGTCCCAACACTTTAACCTTACTGAACGAAACGCGTGCGCGAAGTTCGACCCAACCCAAGACGGGTTCAGGCTGAGGTCCGAATAGGCAATGGAAATATAACCAGAAATAGTAAGAAATAACTAAAAATGCCCGTTTGACTGGTCGAACAGCGGAATTTGGGGATAAAGATGGACCCCGATGGAGCGTAGCTCAATCGTCCCCTCGTGCGTCTCGTCGAGAGCTTTCCGAATTGGGGTGGCTCGCGTCATTCTGATGCCCGTAGCCAAAGCTATGGCCAAAACAGTGCGGCGACACCAAAGTCCAGTAATCTTGCTTGTCGATTACTGGACTTTGGCCCCATGTCTTCTGAGAGATATATTAACGCCCGATTGGTGGATTTTTGGCCCCAATATCTCCCGTGACATATATTAGCACCAAAATGCATAACTATTGCTTACCAATTTGTGCATTTTGTCAGCAATTTATGTCTCACGAAATAATTGTATCAAAATCCACTAATCTTGCTCACCGATTAGTGGATTTTGGCCCCAGTATCTTGTGCGACATATATTAGTGCCAAAATATAATCAAGGCTTTGGATCAATGCGGATTAAGCAACGGACATAGAGTCATGAACCAATATAGAACGTCTCTGGGGTTCCAAGAAAAGTAGATTAATCGAATTCTGCCCACAAGCCGGGCATATGTGGCTGAAAATCATAAAATATGCCAAAAAAATTAAATCCCGAAATCGTCCCAACACTTTAACCTTACTGAACGAAACGCGTGCGCGAAGTTCGACCCAACCCAAGACGGGTTCAGGCTGAGGTCCGAATAGGCAATGGAAATATAACCAGAAATAGTAAGAAATAACTAAAAATGCCCGTTTGACTGGTCGAACAGCGGAATTTGGGGATAAAGATGGACCCCGATGGAGCGTAGCTCAATCGTCCCCTCGTGCGTCTCGTCGAGAGCTTTCCGAATTGGGGTGGCTCGCGTCATTCTGATGCCCGTAGCCAAAGCTATGGCCAAAACAGTGCGGCGACACCAAAGTCCAGTAATCTTGCTTGTCGATTACTGGACTTTGGCCCCATGTCTTCTGAGAGATATATTAACGCCCGATTGGTGGATTTTTGGCCCCAATATCTCCCGTGACATATATTAGCACCAAAATGCATAACTATTGCTTACCAATTTGTGCATTTTGTCAGCAATTTATGTCTCACGAAATAATTGTATCAAAATCCACTAATCTTGCTCACCGATTAGTGGATTTTGGCCCCAGTATCTTGTGCGACATATATTAGTGCCAAAATCTAATCAAGGCTTTGGATCAATGCGGAATAAGCAACGGACATAGAGTCATGAACCAATATAGAACGTCTCTGGGGTTCCAAGAAAAGTAGATTAATCGAATTCTGCCCACAAGCCGGGCATATGTGGCTGAAAATCACAAAATATGCCAAAAAAATTAAATCCCGAAATCGTCCCAACACTTTAACCTTACTGAACGAAACGCGTGCGCGAAGTTCGACCCAACCCAAGACGGGTTCAGGCTGAGGTCCGAATAGGCAATGGAAATATAACCAGAAATAGTAAGAAATAACTAAAAATGCCCGTTTGACTGGTCGAACAGCGGAATTTGGGGATAAAGATGGACCCCGATGGAGCAAAGCTCAATCGTCCCCTCGTGCGTCTCGTCGAGAGCTTTCCGAATTGGGGTGGCTCGCGTCATTCTGATGCCCGTAGCCAAAGCTATGGCCAAAACAGTGCGGCGACACCAAAGTCCAGTAATCTTGCTTGTCGATTACTGGACTTTGGCCCCATGTCTTCTGAGAGATATATTAACGCCCGATTGGTGGATTTTTGGCCCCAATATCTCCCGTGACATATATTAGCACCAAAATGCATAACTATTGCTTACCAATTTGTGCATTTTGTCAGCAATTTATGTCTCACGAAATAATTGTATCAAAATCCACTAATCTTGCTCACCGATTAGTGGATTTTGGCCCCAGTATCTTGTGCGACATATATTAGTGCCAAAATATAATCAAGGCTTTGGATCAATGCGGATTAAGCAACGGACATAGAGTCATGAACCAATATAGAACGTCTCTGGGGTTCCAAGAAAAGTAGATTAATCGAATTCTGCCCACAAGCCGGGCATATGTGGCTGAAAATCATAAAATATGCCAAAAAAATTAAATCCCGAAATCGTCCCAACACTTTAACCTTACTGAACGAAACGCGTGCGCGAAGTTCGACCCAACCCAAGACGGGTTCAGGCTGAGGTCCGAATAGGCAATGGAAATATAACCAGAAATAGTAAGAAATAACTAAAAATGCCCGTTTGACTGGTCGAACAGCGGAATTTGGGGATAAAGATGGACCCCGATGGAGCGTAGCTCAATCGTCCCCTCGTGCGTCTCGTCGAGAGCTTTCCGAATTGGGGTGGCTCGCGTCATTCTGATGCCCGTAGCCAAAGCTATGGCCAAAACAGTGCGGCGACACCAAAGTCCAGTAATCTTGCTTGTCGATTACTGGACTTTGGCCCCATGTCTTCTGAGAGATATATTAACGCCCGATTGGTGGATTTTTGGCCCCAATATCTCCCGTGACATATATTAGCACCAAAATGCATAACTATTGCTTACCAATTTGTGCATTTTGTCAGCAATTTATGTCTCACGAAATAATTGTATCAAAATCCACTAATCTTGCTCACCGATTAGTGGATTTTGGCCCCAGTATCTTGTGCGACATATATTAGTGCCAAAATCTAATCAAGGCTTTGGATCAATGCGGAATAAGCAACGGACATAGAGTCATGAACCAATATAGAACGTCTCTGGGGTTCCAAGAAAAGTAGATTAATCGAATTCTGCCCACAAGCCGGGCATATGTGGCTGAAAATCACAAAATATGCCAAAAAAATTAAATCCCGAAATCGTCCCAACACTTTAACCTTACTGAACGAAACGCGTGCGCGAAGTTCGACCCAACCCAAGACGGGTTCAGGCTGAGGTCCGAATAGGCAATGGAAATATAACCAGAAATAGTAAGAAATAACTAAAAATGCCCGTTTGACTGGTCGAACAGCGGAATTTGGGGATAAAGATGGACCCCGATGGAGCGTAGCTCAATCGTCCCCTCGTGCGTCTCGTCGAGAGCTTTCCGAATTGGGGTGGCTCGCGTCATTCTGATGCCCGTAGCCAAAGCTATGGCCAAAACAGTGCGGCGACACCAAAGTCCAGTAATCTTGCTTGTCGATTACTGGACTTTGGCCCCATGTCTTCTGAGAGATATATTAACGCCCGATTGGTGGATTTTTGGCCCCAATATCTCCCGTGACATATATTAGCACCAAAATGCATAACTATTGCTTACCAATTTGTGCATTTTGTCAGCAATTTATGTCTCACGAAATAATTGTATCAAAATCCACTAATCTTGCTCACCGATTAGTGGATTTTGGCCCCAGTATCTTGTGCGACATATATTAGTGCCAAAATCTAATCAAGGCTTTGGATCAATGCGGAATAAGCAACGGACATAGAGTCATGAACCAATATAGAACGTCTCTGGGGTTCCAAGAAAAGTAGATTAATCGAATTCTGCCCACAAGCCGGGCATATGTGGCTGAAAATCATAAAATATGCCAAAAAAATTAAATCCCGAAATCGTCCCAACACTTTAACCTTACTGAACGAAACGCGTGCGCGAAGTTCGACCCAACCCAAGACGGGTTCAGGCTGAGGTCCGAATAGGCAATGGAAATATAACCAGAAATAGTAAGAAATAACTAAAAATGCCCGTTTGACTGGTCGAACAGCGGAATTTGGGGATAAAGATGGACCCCGATGGAGCGTAGCTCAATCGTCCCCTCGTGCGTCTCGTCGAGAGCTTTCCGAATTGGGGTGGCTCGCGTCATTCTGATGCCCGTAGCCAAAGCTATGGCCAAAACAGTGCGGCGACACCAAAGTCCAGTAATCTTGCTTGTCGATTACTGGACTTTGGCCCCATGTCTTCTGAGAGATATATTAACGCCCGATTGGTGGATTTTTGGCCCCAATATCTCCCGTGACATATATTAGCACCAAAATGCATAACTATTGCTTACCAATTTGTGCATTTTGTCAGCAATTTATGTCTCACGAAATAATTGTATCAAAATCCACTAATCTTGCTCACCGATTAGTGGATTTTGGCCCCAGTATCTTGTGCGACATATATTAGTGCCAAAATCTAATCAAGGCTTTGGATCAATGCGGAATAAGCAACGGACATAGAGTCATGAACCAATATAGAACGTCTCTGGGGTTCCAAGAAAAGTAGATTAATCGAATTCTGCCCACAAGCCGGGCATATGTGGCTGAAAATCATAAAATATGCCAAAAAAATTAAATCCCGAAATCGTCCCAACACTTTAACCTTACTGAAAGAAACGCGTGCGCGAAGTTCGACCCAACCCAAGACGGGTTCAGGCTGAGGTCCGAATAGGCAATGGAAATATAACCAGAAATAGTAAGAAATAACTAAAAATGCCCGTTTGACTGGTCGAACAGCGGAATTTGGGGATAAAGATGGACCCCGATGGAGCGTAGCTCAATCGTCCCCTCGTGCGTCTCGTCGAGAGCTTTCCGAATTGGGGTGGCTCGCGTCATTCTGATGCCCGTAGCCAAAGCTATGGCCAAAACAGTGCGGCGACACCAAAGTCCAGTAATCTTGCTTGTCGATTACTGGACTTTGGCCCCATGTCTTCTGAGAGATATATTAACGCCCGATTGGTGGATTTTTGGCCCCAATATCTCCCGTGACATATATTAGCACCAAAATGCATAACTATTGCTTACCAATTTGTGCATTTTGTCAGCAATTTATGTCTCACGAAATAATTGTATCAAAATCCACTAATCTTGCTCACCGATTAGTGGATTTTGGCCCCAGTATCTTGTGCGACATATATTAGTGCCAAAATCTAATCAAGGCTTTGGATCAATGCGGAATAAGCAACGGACATAGAGTCATGAACCAATATAGAACGTCTCTGGGGTTCCAAGAAAAGTAGATTAATCGAATTCTGCCCACAAGCCGGGCATATGTGGCTGAAAATCATAAAATATGCCAAAAAAATTAAATCCCGAAATCGTCCCAACACTTTAACCTTACTGAAAGAAACGCGTGCGCGAAGTTCGACCCAACCCAAGACGGGTTCAGGCTGAGGTCCGAATAGGCAATGGAAATATAACCAGAAATAGTAAGAAATAACTAAAAATGCCCGTTTGACTGGTCGAACAGCGGAATTTGGGGATAAAGATGGACCCCGATGGAGCGTAGCTCAATCGTCCCCTCGTGCGTCTCGTCGAGAGCTTTCCGAATTGGGGTGGCTCGCGTCATTCTGATGCCCGTAGCCAAAGCTATGGCCAAACCAGTGCGGCGACACCAAAGTCCAGTAATCTTGCTTGTCGATTACTGGACTTTGGCCCCATGTCTTCTGAGAGATATATTAACGCCCGATTGGTGGATTTTTGGCCCCAATATCTCCCGTGACATATATTAGCACCAAAATGCATAACTATTGCTTACCAATTTGTGCATTTTGTCAGCAATTTATGTCTCACGAAATAATTGTATCAAAATCCACTAATCTTGCTCACCGATTAGTGGATTTTGGCCCCAGTATCTTGTGCGACATATATTAGTGCCAAAATCTAATCAAGGCTTTGGATCAATGCGGAATAAGCAACGGACATAGAGTCATGAACCAATATAGAACGTCTCTGGGGTTCCAAGAAAAGTAGATTAATCGAATTCTGCCCACAAGCCGGGCATATGTGGCTGAAAATCATAAAATATGCCAAAAAAATTAAATCCCGAAATCGTCCCAACACTTTAACCTTACTGAAAGAAACGCGTGCGCGAAGTTCGACCCAACCCAAGACGGGTTCAGGCTGAGGTCCGAATAGGCAATGGAAATATAACCAGAAATAGTAAGAAATAACTAAAAATGCCCGTTTGACTGGTCGAACAGCGGAATTTGGGGATAAAGATGGACCCCGATGGAGCGTAGCTCAATCGTCCCCTCGTGCGTCTCGTCGAGAGCTTTCCGAATTGGGGTGGCTCGCGTCATTCTGATGCCCGTAGCCAAAGCTATGGCCAAAACAGTGCGGCGACACCAAAGTCCAGTAATCTTGCTTGTCGATTACTGGACTTTGGCCCCATGTCTTCTGAGAGATATATTAACGCCCGATTGGTGGATTTTTGGCCCCAATATCTCCCGTGACATATATTAGCACCAAAATGCATAACTATTGCTTACCAATTTGTGCATTTTGTCAGCAATTTATGTCTCACGAAATAATTGTATCAAAATCCACTAATCTTGCTCACCGATTAGTGGATTTTGGCCCCAGTATCTTGTGCGACATATATTAGTGCCAAAATCTAATCAAGGCTTTGGATCAATGCGGAATAAGCAACGGACATAGAGTCATGAACCAATATAGAACGTCTCTGGGGTTCCAAGAAAAGTAGATTAATCGAATTCTGCCCACAAGCCGGGCATATGTGGCTGAAAATCACAAAATATGCCAAAAAAATTAAATCCCGAAATCGTCCCAACACTTTAACCTTACTGAAAGAAACGCGTGCGCGAAGTTCGACCCAACCCAAGACGGGTTCAGGCTGAGGTCCGAATAGGCAATGGAAATATAACCAGAAATAGTAAGAAATAACTAAAAATGCCCGTTTGACTGGTCGAACAGCGGAATTTGGGGATAAAGATGGACCCCGATGGAGCGTAGCTCAATCGTCCCCTCGTGCGTCTCATCGAGAGCTTTCCGAATTGGGGTGGCTCGCGTCATTCTGATGCCCGTAGCCAAAGCTATGGCCAAAACAGTGCGGCGACACCAAAGTCCAGTAATCTTGCTTGTCGATTACTGGACTTTGGCCCCATGTCTTCTGAGAGATATATTAACGCCCGATTGGTGGATTTTTGGCCCCAATATCTCCCGTGACATATATTAGCACCAAAATGCATAACTATTGCTTACCAATTTGTGCATTTTGTCAGCAATTTATGTCTCACGAAATAATTGTATCAAAATCCACTAATCTTGCTCACCGATTAGTGGATTTTGGCCCCAGTATCTTGTGCGACATATATTAGTGCCAAAATCTAATCAAGGCTTTGGATCAATGCGGAATAAGCAACGGACATAGAGTCATGAACCAATATAGAACGTCTCTGGGGTTCCAAGAAAAGTAGATTAATCGAATTCTGCCCACAAGCCGGGCATATGTGGCTGAAAATCACAAAATATGCCAAAAAAATTAAATCCCGAAATCGTCCCAACACTTTAACCTTACTGAAAGAAACGCGTGCGCGAAGTTCGACCCAACCCAAGACGGGTTCAGGCTGAGGTCCGAATAGGCAATGGAAATATAACCAGAAATAGTAAGAAATAACTAAAAATGCCCGTTTGACTGGTCGAACAGCGGAATTTGGGGATAAAGATGGACCCCGATGGAGCGTAGCTCAATCGTCCCCTCGTGCGTCTCATCGAGAGCTTTCCGAATTGGGGTGGCTCGCGTCATTCTGATGCCCGTAGCCAAAGCTATGGCCAAAACAGTGCGGCGACACCAAAGTCCAGTAATCTTGCTTGTCGATTACTGGACTTTGGCCCCATGTCTTCTGAGAGATATATTAACGCCCGATTGGTGGATTTTTGGCCCCAATATCTCCCGTGACATATATTAGCACCAAAATGCATAACTATTGCTTACCAATTTGTGCATTTTGTCAGCAATTTATGTCTCACGAAATAATTGTATCAAAATCCACTAATCTTGCTCACCGATTAGTGGATTTTGGCCCCAGTATCTTGTGCGACATATATTAGTGCCAAAATCTAATCAAGGCTTTGGATCAATGCGGAATAAGCAACGGACATAGAGTCATGAACCAATATAGAACGTCTCTGGGGTTCCAAGAAAAGTAGATTAATCGAATTCTGCCCACAAGCCGGGCATATGTGGCTGAAAATCATAAAATATGCCAAAAAAATTAAATCCCGAAATCGTCCCAACACTTTAACCTTACTGAAAGAAACGCGTGCGCGAAGTTCGACCCAACCCAAGACGGGTTCAGGCTGAGGTCCGAATAGGCAATGGAAATATAACCAGAAATAGTAAGAAATAACTAAAAATGCCCGTTTGACTGGTCGAACAGCGGAATTTGGGGATAAAGATGGACCCCGATGGAGCGTAGCTCAATCGTCCCCTCGTGCGTCTCGTCGAGAGCTTTCCGAATTGGGGTGGCTCGCGTCATTCTGATGCCCGTAGCCAAAGCTATGGCCAAAACAGTGCGGCGACACCAAAGTCCAGTAATCTTGCTTGTCGATTACTGGACTTTGGCCCCATGTCTTCTGAGAGATATATTAACGCCCGATTGGTGGATTTTTGGCCCCAATATCTCCCGTGACATATATTAGCACCAAAATGCATAACTATTGCTTACCAATTTGTGCATTTTGTCAGCAATTTATGTCTCACGAAATAATTGTATCAAAATCCACTAATCTTGCTCACCGATCAGTGGATTTTGGCCCCAGTATCTTGTGCGACATATATTAGTGCCAAAATCTAATCAAGGCTTTGGATCAATGCAGAATAAGCAACGGACATAGAGTCATGAACCAATATAGAACGTCTCTGGGGTTCCAAGAAAAGTAGATTAATCGAATTCTGCCCACAAGCCGGGCATATGTGGCTGAAAATCATAAAATATGCCAAAACAATTAAATCCCGAAATCGTCCCAACACTTTAACCTTACTGAAAGAAACGCGTGCGCGAAGTTCGACCCAACCCAAGACGGGTTCAGGCTGAGGTCCGAATAGGCAATGGAAATATAACCAGAAATAGTAAGAAATAACTAAAAATGCCCGTTTGACTGGTCGAACAGCGGAATTTGGGGATAAAGATGGACCCCGATGGAGCGTAGCTCAATCGTCCCCTCGTGCGTCTCGTCGAGAGCTTTCCGAATTGGGGTGGCTCGCGTCATTCTGATGCCCGTAGCCAAAGCTATGGCCAAAACAGTGCGGCGACACCAAAGTCCAGTAATCTTGCTTGTCGATTACTGGACTTTGGCCCCATGTCTTCTGAGAGATATATTAACGCCCGATTGGTGGATTTTTGGCCCCAATATCTCCCGTGACATATATTAGCACCAAAATGCATAACTATTGCTTACCAATTTGTGCATTTTGTCAGCAATTTATGTCTCACGAAATAATTGTATCAAAATCCACTAATCTTGCTCACCGATTAGTGGATTTTGGCCCCAGTATCTTGTGCGACATATATTAGTGCCAAAATCTAATCAAGGCTTTGGATCAATGCGGAATAAGCAACGGACATAGAGTCATGAACCAATATAGAACGTCTCTGGGGTTCCAAGAAAAGTAGATTAATCGAATTCTGCCCACAAGCCGGGCATATGTGGCTGAAAATCATAAAATATGCCAAAAAAATTAAATCCCGAAATCGTCCCAACACTTTAACCTTACTGAAAGAAACGCGTGCGCGAAGTTCGACCCAACCCAAGACGGGTTCAGGCTGAGGTCCGAATAGGCAATGGAAATATAACCAGAAATAGTAAGAAATAACTAAAAATGCCCGTTTGACTGGTCGAACAGCGGAATTTGGGGATAAAGATGGACCCCGATGGAGCGTAGCTCAATCGTCCCCTCGTGCGTCTCGTCGAGAGCTTTCCGAATTGGGGTGGCTCGCGTCATTCTGATGCCCGTAGCCAAAGCTATGGCCAAAACAGTGCGGCGACACCAAAGTCCAGTAATCTTGCTTGTCGATTACTGGACTTTGGCCCCATGTCTTCTGAGAGATATATTAACGCCCGATTGGTGGATTTTTGGCCCCAATATCTCCCGTGACATATATTAGCACCAAAATGCATAACTATTGCTTACCAATTTGTGCATTTTGTCAGCAATTTATGTCTCACGAAATAATTGTATCAAAATCCACTAATCTTGCTCACCGATTAGTGGATTTTGGCCCCAGTATCTTGTGCGACATATATAAGTGCCAAAATCTAATCAAGGCTTTGGATCAATGCGGAATAAGCAACGGACATAGAGTCATGAACCAATATAGAACGTCTCTGGGGTTCCAAGAAAAGTAGATTAATCGAATTTTGCCCACAAGCCGGGCATATGTGGCTGAAAATCATAAAATATGCCAAAAAAATTAAATCCCGAAATCGTCCCAACACTTTAACCTTACTGAAAGAAACGCGTGCGCGAAGTTCGACCCAACCCAAGACGGGTTCAGGCTGAGGTCCGAATAGGCAATGGAAATATAACCAGAAATAGTAAGAAATAACTAAAAATGCCCGTTTGACTGGTCGAACAGCGGAATTTGGGGATAAAGATGGACCCCGATGGAGCGTAGCTCAATCGTCCCCTCGTGCGTCTCGTCGAGAGCTTTCCGAATTGGGGTGGCTCGCGTCATTCTGATGCCCGTAGCCAAAGCTATGGCCAAAACAGTGCGGCGACACCAAAGTCCAGTAATCTTGCTTGTCGATTACTGGACTTTGGCCGCATGTCTTCTGAGAGATATATTAACGCCCGATTGGTGGATTTTTGGCCCCAATATCTCCCGTGACATATATTAGCACCAAAATGCATAACTATTGCTTACCAATTTGTGCATTTTGTCAGCAATTTATGTCTCACGAAATAATTGTATCAAAATCCACTAATCTTGCTCACCGATTAGTGGATTTTGGCCCCAGTATCTTGTGCGACATATATTAGTGCCAAAATCTAATCAAGGCTTTGGATCAATGCGGAATAAGCAACGGACATAGAGTCATGAACCAATATAGAACGTCTCTGGGGTTCCAAGAAAAGTAGATTAATCGAATTCTGCCCACAAGCCGGGCATATGTGGCTGAAAATCATAAAATATGCCAAAAAAATTAAATCCCGAAATCGTCCCAACACTTTAACCTTACTTAAAGAAACGCGTGCGCGAAGTTCGACCCAACCCAAGACGGGTTCAGGCTGAGGTCCGAATAGGCAATGGAAATATAACCAGAAATAGTAAGAAATAACTAAAAATGCCCGTTTGACTGGTCGAACAGCGGAATTTGGGGATAAAGATGGACCCCGATGGAGCGTAGCTCAATCGTCCCCTCGTGCGTCTCGTCGAGAGCTTTCCGAATTGGGGTGGCTCGCGTCATTCTGATGCCCGTAGCCAAAGCTATGGCCAAAACAGTGCGGCGACACCAAAGTCCAGTAATCTTGCTTGTCGATTACTGGACTTTGGCCCCATGTCTTCTGAGAGATATATTAACGCCCGATTGGTGGATTTTTGGCCCCAATATCTCCCGTGACATATATTAGCACCAAAATGCATAACTATTGCTTACCAATTTGTGCATTTTGTCAGCAATTTATGTCTCACGAAATAATTGTATCAAAATCCACTAATCTTGCTCACCGATTAGTGGATTTTGGCCCCAGTATCTTGTGCGACATATATTAGTGCCAAAATCTAATCAAGGCTTTGGATCAATGCGGAATAAGCAACGGACATAGAGTCATGAACCAATATAGAACGTCTCTGGGGTTCCAAGAAAAGTAGATTAATCGAATTCTGCCCACAAGCCGGGCATATGTGGCTGAAAATCATAAAATATGCCAAAAAAATTAAATCCCGAAATCGTCCCAACACTTTAACCTTACTGAAAGAAACGCGTGCGCGAAGTTCGACCCAACCCAAGACGGGTTCAGGCTGAGGTCCGAATAGGCAATGGAAATATAACCAGAAATAGTAAGAAATAACTAAAAATGCCCGTTTGACTGGTCGAACAGCGGAATTTGGGGATAAAGATGGACCCCGATGGAGCGTAGCTCAATCGTCCCCTCGTGCGTCTCGTCGAGAGCTTTCCGAATTGGGGTGGCTCGCGTCATTCTGATGCCCGTAGCCAAAGCTATGGCCAAAACAGTGCGGCGACACCAAAGTCCAGTAATCTTGCTTGTCGATTACTGGACTTTGGCCCCATGTCTTCTGAGAGATATATTAACGCCCGATTGGTGGATTTTTGGCCCCAATATCTCCCGTGACATATATTAGCACCAAAATGCATAACTATTGCTTACCAATTTGTGCATTTTGTCAGCAATTTATGTCTCACGAAATAATTGTATCAAAATCCACTAATCTTGCTCACCGATCAGTGGATTTTGGCCCCAGTATCTTGTGCGACATATATTAGTGCCAAAATCTAATCAAGGCTTTGGATCAATGCAGAATAAGCAACGGACATAGAGTCATGAACCAATATAGAACGTCTCTGGGGTTCCAAGAAAAGTAGATTAATCGAATTCTGCCCACAAGCCGGGCATATGTGGCTGAAAATCATAAAATATGCCAAAACAATTAAATCCCGAAATCGTCCCAACACTTTAACCTTACTGAAAGAAACGCGTGCGCGAAGTTCGACCCAACCCAAGACGGGTTCAGGCTGAGGTCCGAATAGGCAATGGAAATATAACCAGAAATAGTAAGAAATAACTAAAAATGCCCGTTTGACTGGTCGAACAGCGGAATTTGGGGATAAAGATGGACCCCGATGGAGCGTAGCTCAATCGTCCCCTCGTGCGTCTCGTCGAGAGCTTTCCGAATTGGGGTGGCTCGCGTCATTCTGATGCCCGTAGCCAAAGCTATGGCCAAAACAGTGCGGCGACACCAAAGTCCAGTAATCTTGCTTGTCGATTACTGGACTTTGGCCCCATGTCTTCTGAGAGATATATTAACGCCCGATTGGTGGATTTTTGGCCCCAATATCTCCCGTGACATATATTAGCACCAAAATGCATAACTATTGCTTACCAATTTGTGCATTTTGTCAGCAATTTATGTCTCACGAAATAATTGTATCAAAATCCACTAATCTTGCTCACCGATTAGTGGATTTTGGCCCCAGTATCTTGTGCGACATATATTAGTGCCAAAATCTAATCAAGGCTTTGGATCAATGCGGAATAAGCAACGGACATAGAGTCATGAACCAATATAGAACGTCTCTGGGGTTCCAAGAAAAGTAGATTAATCGAATTCTGCCCACAAGCCGGGCATATGTGGCTGAAAATCATAAAATATGCCAAAAAAATTAAATCCCGAAATCGTCCCAACACTTTAACCTTACTGAAAGAAACGCGTGCGCGAAGTTCGACCCAACCCAAGACGGGTTCAGGCTGAGGTCCGAATAGGCAATGGAAATATAACCAGAAATAGTAAGAAATAACTAAAAATGCCCGTTTGACTGGTCGAACAGCGGAATTTGGGGATAAAGATGGACCCCGATGGAGCGTAGCTCAATCGTCCCCTCGTGCGTCTCGTCGAGAGCTTTCCGAATTGGGGTGGCTCGCGTCATTCTGATGCCCGTAGCCAAAGCTATGGCCAAAACAGTGCGGCGACACCAAAGTCCAGTAATCTTGCTTGTCGATTACTGGACTTTGGCCCCATGTCTTCTGAGAGATATATTAACGCCCGATTGGTGGATTTTTGGCCCCAATATCTCCCGTGACATATATTAGCACCAAAATGCATAACTATTGCTTACCAATTTGTGCATTTTGTCAGCAATTTATGTCTCACGAAATAATTGTATCAAAATCCACTAATCTTGCTCACCGATTAGTGGATTTTGGCCCCAGTATCTTGTGCGACATATATAAGTGCCAAAATCTAATCAAGGCTTTGGATCAATGCGGAATAAGCAACGGACATAGAGTCATGAACCAATATAGAACGTCTCTGGGGTTCCAAGAAAAGTAGATTAATCGAATTTTGCCCACAAGCCGGGCATATGTGGCTGAAAATCATAAAATATGCCAAAAAAATTAAATCCCGAAATCGTCCCAACACTTTAACCTTACTGAAAGAAACGCGTGCGCGAAGTTCGACCCAACCCAAGACGGGTTCAGGCTGAGGTCCGAATAGGCAATGGAAATATAACCAGAAATAGTAAGAAATAACTAAAAATGCCCGTTTGACTGGTCGAACAGCGGAATTTGGGGATAAAGATGGACCCCGATGGAGCGTAGCTCAATCGTCCCCTCGTGCGTCTCGTCGAGAGCTTTCCGAATTGGGGTGGCTCGCGTCATTCTGATGCCCGTAGCCAAAGCTATGGCCAAAACAGTGCGGCGACACCAAAGTCCAGTAATCTTGCTTGTCGATTACTGGACTTTGGCCGCATGTCTTCTGAGAGATATATTAACGCCCGATTGGTGGATTTTTGGCCCCAATATCTCCCGTGACATATATTAGCACCAAAATGCATAACTATTGCTTACCAATTTGTGCATTTTGTCAGCAATTTATGTCTCACGAAATAATTGTATCAAAATCCACTAATCTTGCTCACCGATTAGTGGATTTTGGCCCCAGTATCTTGTGCGACATATATTAGTGCCAAAATCTAATCAAGGCTTTGGATCAATGCGGAATAAGCAACGGACATAGAGTCATGAACCAATATAGAACGTCTCTGGGGTTCCAAGAAAAGTAGATTAATCGAATTCTGCCCACAAGCCGGGCATATGTGGCTGAAAATCATAAAATATGCCAAAAAAATTAAATCCCGAAATCGTCCCAACACTTTAACCTTACTTAAAGAAACGCGTGCGCGAAGTTCGACCCAACCCAAGACGGGTTCAGGCTGAGGTCCGAATAGGCAATGGAAATATAACCAGAAATAGTAAGAAATAACTAAAAATGCCCGTTTGACTGGTCGAACAGCGGAATTTGGGGATAAAGATGGACCCCGATGGAGCGTAGCTCAATCGTCCCCTCGTGCGTCTCGTCGAGAGCTTTCCGAATTGGGGTGGCTCGCGTCATTCTGATGCCCGTAGCCAAAGCTATGGCCAAAACAGTGCGGCGACACCAAAGTCCAGTAATCTTGCTTGTCGATTACTGGACTTTGGCCCCATGTCTTCTGAGAGATATATTAACGCCCGATTGGTGGATTTTTGGCCCCAATATCTCCCGTGACATATATTAGCACCAAAATGCATAACTATTGCTTACCAATTTGTGCATTTTGTCAGCAATTTATGTCTCACGAAATAATTGTATCAAAATCCACTAATCTTGCTCACCGATTAGTGGATTTTGGCCCCAGTATCTTGTGCGACATATATTAGTGCCAAAATCTAATCAAGGCTTTGGATCAATGCGGAATAAGCAACGGACATAGAGTCATGAACCAATATAGAACGTCTCTGGGGTTCCAAGAAAAGTAGATTAATCGAATTCTGCCCACAAGCCGGGCATATGTGGCTGAAAATCATAAAATATGCCAAAAAAATTAAATCCCGAAATCGTCCCAACACTTTAACCTTACTGAAAGAAACGCGTGCGCGAAGTTCGACCCAACCCAAGACGGGTTCAGGCTGAGGTCCGAATAGGCAATGGAAATATAACCAGAAATAGTAAGAAATAACTAAAAATGCCCGTTTGACTGGTCGAACAGCGGAATTTGGGGATAAAGATGGACCCCGATGGAGCGTAGCTCAATCGTCCCCTCGTGCGTCTCGTCGAGAGCTTTCCGAATTGGGGTGGCTCGCGTCATTCTGATGCCCGTAGCCAAAGCTATGGCCAAAACAGTGCGGCGACACCAAAGTCCAGTAATCTTGCTTGTCGATTACTGGACTTTGGCCCCATGTCTTCTGAGAGATATATTAACGCCCGATTGGTGGATTTTTGGCCCCAATATCTCCCGTGACATATATTAGCACCAAAATGCATAACTATTGCTTACCAATTTGTGCATTTTGTCAGCAATTTATGTCTCACGAAATAATTGTATCAAAATCCACTAATCTTGCTCACCGATTAGTGGATTTTGGCCCCAGTATCTTGTGCGACATATATTAGTGCCAAAATCTAATCAAGGCTTTGGATCAATGCGGAATAAGCAACGGACATAGAGTCATGAACCAATATAGAACGTCTCTGGGGTTCCAAGAAAAGTAGATTAATCGAATTCTGCCCACAAGCCGGGCATATGTGGCTGAAAATCATAAAATATGCCAAAAAAATTAAATCCCGAAATCGTCCCAACACTTTAACCTTACTGAAAGAAACGCGTGCGCGAAGTTCGACCCAACCCAAGACGGGTTCAGGCTGAGGTCCGAATAGGCAATGGAAATATAACCAGAAATAGTAAGAAATAACTAAAAATGCCCGTTTGACTGGTCGAACAGCGGAATTTGGGGATAAAGATGGACCCCGATGGAGCGTAGCTCAATCGTCCCCTCGTGCGTCTCGTCGAGAGCTTTCCGAATTGGGGTGGCTCGCGTCATTCTGATGCCCGTAGCCAAAGCTATGGCCAAAACAGTGCGGCGACACCAAAGTCCAGTAATCTTGCTTGTCGATTACTGGACTTTGGCCCCATGTCTTCTGAGAGATATATTAACGCCCGATTGGTGGATTTTTGGCCCCAATATCTCCCGTGACATATATTAGCACCAAAATGCATAACTATTGCTTACCAATTTGTGCATTTTGTCAGCAATTTATGTCTCACGAAATAATTGTATCAAAATCCACTAATCTTGCTCACCGATTAGTGGATTTTGGCCCCAGTATCTTGTGCGACATATATTAGTGCCAAAATCTAATCAAGGCTTTGGATCAATGCGGAATAAGCAACGGACATAGAGTCATGAACCAATATAGAACGTCTCTGGGGTTCCAAGAAAAGTAGATTAATCGAATTCTGCCCACAAGCCGGGCATATGTGGCTGAAAATCATAAAATATGCCAAAAAAATTAAATCCCGAAATCGTCCCAACACTTTAACCTTACTGAAAGAAACGCGTGCGCGAAGTTCGACCCAACCCAAGACGGGTTCAGGCTGAGGTCCGAATAGGCAATGGAAATATAACCAGAAATAGTAAGAAATAACTAAAAATGCCCGTTTGACTGGTCGAACAGCGGAATTTGGGGATAAAGATGGACCCCGATGGAGCGTAGCTCAATCGTCCCCTCGTGCGTCTCGTCGAGAGCTTTCCGAATTGGGGTGGCTCGCGTCATTCTGATGCCCGTAGCCAAAGCTATGGCCAAAACAGTGCGGCGACACCAAAGTCCAGTAATCTTGCTTGTCGATTACTGGACTTTGGCCCCATGTCTTCTGAGAGATATATTAACGCCCGATTGGTGGATTTTTGGCCCCAATATCTCCCGTGACATATATTAGCACCAAAATGCATAACTATTGCTTACCAATTTGTGCATTTTGTCAGCAATTTATGTCTCACGAAATAATTGTATCAAAATCCACTAATCTTGCTCACCGATTAGTGGATTTTGGCCCCAGTATCTTGTGCGACATATATTAGTGCCAAAATCTAATCAAGGCTTTGGATCAATGCGGAATAAGCAACGGACATAGAGTCATGAACCAATATAGAACGTCTCTGGGGTTCCAAGAAAAGTAGATTAATCGAATTCTGCCCACAAGCCGGGCATATGTGGCTGAAAATCATAAAATATGCCAAAAAAATTAAATCCCGAAATCGTCCCAACACTTTAACCTTACTGAAAGAAACGCGTGCGCGAAGTTCGACCCAACCCAAGACGGGTTCAGGCTGAGGTCCGAATAGGCAATGGAAATATAACCAGAAATAGTAAGAAATAACTAAAAATGCCCGTTTGACTGGTCGAACAGCGGAATTTGGGGATAAAGATGGACCCCGATGGAGCGTAGCTCAATCGTCCCCTCGTGCGTCTCGTCGAGAGCTTTCCGAATTGGGGTGGCTCGCGTCATTCTGATGCCCGTAGCCAAAGCTATGGCCAAAACAGTGCGGCGACACCAAAGTCCAGTAATCTTGCTTGTC
Organism: Linanthus parryae; assembly: GCA_023055425.1. Lineage (NCBI taxonomy): Eukaryota > Viridiplantae > Streptophyta > Magnoliopsida > Ericales > Polemoniaceae > Linanthus > Linanthus parryae. Next base: position 24,512,872 of record JALGPY010000001.1, on the reverse strand, counting down.
GATTACTGGACTTTGGCCCCATGTCTTCTGAGAGATATATTAACGCCCGATTGGTGGATTTTTGGCCCCAATATCTCCCGTGACATATATTAGCACCAAAATGCATAACTATTGCTTACCAATTTGTGCATTTTGTCAGCAATTTATGTCTCACGAAATAATTGTATCAAAATCCACTAATCTTGCTCACCGATTAGTGGATTTTGGCCCCAGTATCTTGTGCGACATATATTAGTGCCAAAATCTAATCAAGGCTTTGGATCAATGCGGAATAAGCAACGGACATAGAGTCATGAACCAATATAGAACGTCTCTGGGGTTCCAAGAAAAGTAGATTAATCGAATTCTGCCCACAAGCCGGGCATATGTGGCTGAAAATCATAAAATATGCCAAAAAAATTAAATCCCGAAATCGTCCCAACACTTTAACCTTACTGAAAGAAACGCGTGCGCGAAGTTCGACCCAACCCAAGACGGGTTCAGGCTGAGGTCCGAATAGGCAATGGAAATATAACCAGAAATAGTAAGAAATAACTAAAAATGCCCGTTTGACTGGTCGAACAGCGGAATTTGGGGATAAAGACGGACCCCGATGGAGCGTAGCTCAATCGTCCCCTCGTGCGTCTCGTCGAGAGCTTTCCGAATTGGGGTGGCTCGCGTCATTCTGATGCCCGTAGCCAAAGCTATGGCCAAAACAGTGCGGCGACACCAAAGTCCAGTAATCTTGCTTGTCGATTACTGGACTTTGGCCCCATGTCTTCTGAGAGATATATTAACGCCCGATTGGTGGATTTTTGGCCCCAATATCTCCCGTGACATATATTAGCACCAAAATGCATAACTATTGCTTACCAATTTGTGCATTTTGTCAGCAATTTATGTCTCACGAAATAATTGTATCAAAATCCACTAATCTTGCTCACCGATTAGTGGATTTTGGCCCCAGTATCTTGTGCGACATATATTAGTGCCAAAATCTAATCAAGGCTTTGGATCAATGCGGAATAAGCAACGGACATAGAGTCATGAACCAATATAGAACGTCTCTGGGGTTCCAAGAAAAGTAGATTAATCGAATTCTGCCCACAAGCCGGGCATATGTGGCTGAAAATCATAAAATATGCCAAAAAAATTAAATCCCGAAATCGTCCCAACACTTTAACCTTACTGAAAGAAACGCGTGCGCGAAGTTCGACCCAACCCAAGACGGGTTCAGGCTGAGGTCCGAATAGGCAATGGAAATATAACCAGAAATAGTAAGAAATAACTAAAAATGCCCGTTTGACTGGTCGAACAGCGGAATTTGGGGATAAAGATGGACCCCGATGGAGCGTAGCTCAATCGTCCCCTCGTGCGTCTCGTCGAGAGCTTTCCGAATTGGGGTGGCTCGCGTCATTCTGATGCCCGTAGCCAAAGCTATGGCCAAAACAGTGCGGCGACACCAAAGTCCAGTAATCTTGCTTGTCGATTACTGGACTTTGGCCCCATGTCTTCTGAGAGATATATTAACGCCCGATTGGTGGATTTTTGGCCCCAATATCTCCCGTGACATATATTAGCACCAAAATGCATAACTATTGCTTACCAATTTGTGCATTTTGTCAGCAATTTATGTCTCACGAAATAATTGTATCAAAATCCACTAATCTTGCTCACCGATTAGTGGATTTTGGCCCCAGTATCTTGTGCGACATATATTAGTGCCAAAATCTAATCAAGGCTTTGGATCAATGCGGAATAAGCAACGGACATAGAGTCATGAACCAATATAGAACGTCTCTGGGGTTCCAAGAAAAGTAGATTAATCGAATTCTGCCCACAAGCCGGGCATATGTGGCTGAAAATCATAAAATATGCCAAAAAAATTAAATCCCGAAATCGTCCCAACACTTTAACCTTACTGAAAGAAACGCGTGCGCGAAGTTCGACCCAACCCAAGACGGGTTCAGGCTGAGGTCCGAATAGGCAATGGAAATATAACCAGAAATAGTAAGAAATAACTAAAAATGCCCGTTTGACTGGTCGAACAGCGGAATTTGGGGATAAAGATGGACCCCGATGGAGCGTAGCTCAATCGTCCCCTCGTGCGTCTCGTCGAGAGCTTTCCGAATTGGGGTGGCTCGCGTCATTCTGATGCCCGTAGCCAAAGCTATGGCCAAAACAGTGCGGCGACACCAAAGTCCAGTAATCTTGCTTGTCGATTACTGGACTTTGGCCCCATGTCTTCTGAGAGATATATTAACGCCCGATTGGTGGATTTTTGGCCCCAATATCTCCCGTGACATATATTAGCACCAAAATGCATAACTATTGCTTACCAATTTGTGCATTTTGTCAGCAATTTATGTCTCACGAAATAATTGTATCAAAATCCACTAATCTTGCTCACCGATTAGTGGATTTTGGCCCCAGTATCTTGTGCGACATATATTAGTGCCAAAATCTAATCAAGGCTTTGGATCAATGCGGAATAAGCAACGGACATAGAGTCATGAACCAATATAGAACGTCTCTGGGGTTCCAAGAAAAGTAGATTAATCGAATTCTGCCCACAAGCCGGGCATATGTGGCTGAAAATCATAAAATATGCCAAAAAAATTAAATCCCGAAATCGTCCCAACACTTTAACCTTACTGAAAGAAACGCGTGCGCGAAGTTCGACCCAACCCAAGACGGGTTCAGGCTGAGGTCCGAATAGGCAATGGAAATATAACCAGAAATAGTAAGAAATAACTAAAAATGCCCGTTTGACTGGTCGAACAGCGGAATTTGGGGATAAAGATGGACCCCGATGGAGCGTAGCTCAATCGTCCCCTCGTGCGTCTCGTCGAGAGCTTTCCGAATTGGGGTGGCTCGCGTCATTCTGATGCCCGTAGCCAAAGCTATGGCCAAAACAGTGCGGCGACACCAAAGTCCAGTAATCTTGCTTGTCGATTACTGGACTTTGGCCCCATGTCTTCTGAGAGATATATTAACGCCCGATTGGTGGATTTTTGGCCCCAATATCTCCCGTGACATATATTAGCACCAAAATGCATAACTATTGCTTACCAATTTGTGCATTTTGTCAGCAATTTATGTCTCACGAAATAATTGTATCAAAATCCACTAATCTTGCTCACCGATTAGTGGATTTTGGCCCCAGTATCTTGTGCGACATATATTAGTGCCAAAATCTAATCAAGGCTTTGGATCAATGCGGAATAAGCAACGGACATAGAGTCATGAACCAATATAGAACGTCTCTGGGGTTCCAAGAAAAGTAGATTAATCGAATTCTGCCCACAAGCCGGGCATATGTGGCTGAAAATCATAAAATATGCCAAAAAAATTAAATCCCGAAATCGTCCCAACACTTTAACCTTACTGAAAGAAACGCGTGCGCGAAGTTCGACCCAACCCAAGACGGGTTCAGGCTGAGGTCCGAATAGGCAATGGAAATATAACCAGAAATAGTAAGAAATAACTAAAAATGCCCGTTTGACTGGTCGAACAGCGGAATTTGGGGATAAAGATGGACCCCGATGGAGCGTAGCTCAATCGTCCCCTCGTGCATCTCGTCGAGAGCTTTCCGAATTGGGGTGGCTCGCGTCATTCTGATGCCCGTAGCCAAAGCTATGGCCAAAACAGTGCGGCGACACCAAAGTCCAGTAATCTTGCTTGTCGATTACTGGACTTTGGCCCCATGTCTTCTGAGAGATATATTAACGCCCGATTGGTGGATTTTTGGCCCCAATATCTCCCGTGACATATATTAGCACCAAAATGCATAACTATTGCTTACCAATTTGTGCATTTTGTCAGCAATTTATGTCTCACGAAATAATTGTATCAAAATCCACTAATCTTGCTCACCGATTAGTGGATTTTGGCCCCAGTATCTTGTGCGACATATATTAGTGCCAAAATCTAATCAAGGCTTTGGATCAATGCGGAATAAGCAACGGACATAGAGTCATGAACCAATATAGAACGTCTCTGGGGTTCCAAGAAAAGTAGATTAATCGAATTCTGCCCACAAGCCGGGCATATGTGGCTGAAAATCATAAAATATGCCAAAAAAATTAAATCCCGAAATCGTCCCAACAATTTAACCTTACTGAAAGAAACGCGTGCGCGAAGTTCGACCCAACCCAAGACGGGTTCAGGCTGAGGTCCGAATAGGCAATGGAAATATAACCAGAAATAGTAAGAAATAACTAAAAATGCCCGTTTGACTGGTCGAACAGCGGAATTTGGGGATAAAGATGGACCCCGATGGAGCGTAGCTCAATCGTCCCCTCGTGCGTCTCGTCGAGAGCTTTCCGAATTGGGGTGGCTCGCGTCATTCTGATGCCCGTAGCCAAAGCTATGGCCAAAACAGTGCGGCGACACCAAAGTCCAGTAATCTTGCTTGTCGATTACTGGACTTTGGCCCCATGTCTTCTGAGAGATATATTAACGCCCGATTGGTGGATTTTTGGCCCCAATATCTCCCGTGACATATATTAGCACCAAAATGCATAACTATTGCTTACCAATTTGTGCATTTTGTCAGCAATTTATGTCTCACGAAATAATTGTATCAAAATCCACTAATCTTGCTCACCGATTAGTGGATTTTGGCCCCAGTATCTTGTGCGACATATATTAGTGCCAAAATCTAATCAAGGCTTTGGATCAATGCGGAATAAGCAACGGACATAGAGTCATGAACCAATATAGAACGTCTCTGGGGTTCCAAGAAAAGTAGATTAATCGAATTCTGCCCACAAGCCGGGCATATGTGGCTGAAAATCATAAAATATGCCAAAAAAATTAAATCCCGAAATCGTCCCAACACTTTAACCTTACTGAAAGAAACGCGTGCGCGAAGTTCGACCCAACCCAAGACGGGTTCAGGCTGAGGTCCGAATAGGCAATGGAAATATAACCAGAAATAGTAAGAAATAACTAAAAATGCCCGTTTGACTGGTCGAACAGCGGAATTTGGGGATAAAGATGGACCCCGATGGAGCGTAGCTCAATCGTCCCCTCGTGCGTCTCGTCGAGAGCTTTCCGAATTGGGGTGGCTCGCGTCATTCTGATGCCCGTAGCCAAAGCTATGGCCAAAACAGTGCGGCGACACCAAAGTCCAGTAATCTTGCTTGTCGATTACTGGACTTTGGCCCCATGTCTTCTGAGAGATATATTAACGCCCGATTGGTGGATTTTTGGCCCCAATATCTCCCGTGACATATATTAGCACCAAAATGCATAACTATTGCTTACCAATTTGTGCATTTTGTCAGCAATTTATGTCTCACGAAATAATTGTATCAAAATCCACTAATCTTGCTCACCGATTAGTGGATTTTGGCCCCAGTATCTTGTGCGACATATATTAGTGCCAAAATCTAATCAAGGCTTTGGATCAATGCGGAATAAGCAACGGACATAGAGTCATGAACCAATATAGAACGTCTCTGGGGTTCCAAGAAAAGTAGATTAATCGAATTCTGCCCACAAGCCGGGCATATGTGGCTGAAAATCATAAAATATGCCAAAAAAATTAAATCCCGAAATCGTCCCAACAATTTAACCTTACTGAAAGAAACGCGTGCGCGAAGTTCGACCCAACCCAAGACGGGTTCAGGCTGAGGTCCGAATAGGCAATGGAAATATAACCAGAAATAGTAAGAAATAACTAAAAATGCCCGTTTGACTGGTCGAACAGCGGAATTTGGGGATAAAGATGGACCCCGATGGAGCGTAGCTCAATCGTCCCCTCGTGCGTCTCGTCGAGAGCTTTCCGAATTGGGGTGGCTCGCGTCATTCTGATGCCCGTAGCCAAAGCTATGGCCAAAACAGTGCGGCGACACCAAAGTCCAGTAATCTTGCTTGTCGATTACTGGACTTTGGCCCCATGTCTTCTGAGAGATATATTAACGCCCGATTGGTGGATTTTTGGCCCCAATATCTCCCGTGACATATATTAGCACCAAAATGCATAACTATTGCTTACCAATTTGTGCATTTTGTCAGCAATTTATGTCTCACGAAATAATTGTATCAAAATCCACTAATCTTGCTCACCGATTAGTGGATTTTGGCCCCAGTATCTTGTGCGACATATATTAGTGCCAAAATCTAATCAAGGCTTTGGATCAATGCGGAATAAGCAACGGACATAGAGTCATGAACCAATATAGAACGTCTCTGGGGTTCCAAGAAAAGTAGATTAATCGAATTCTGCCCACAAGCCGGGCATATGTGGCTGAAAATCATAAAATATGCCAAAAAAATTAAATCCCGAAATCGTCCCAACACTTTAACCTTACTGAAAGAAACGCGTGCGCGAAGTTCGACCCAACCCAAGACGGGTTTAGGCTGAGGTCCGAATAGGCAATGGAAATATAACCAGAAATAGTAAGAAATAACTAAAAATGCCCGTTTGACTGGTCGAACAGCGGAATTTGGGGATAAAGATGGACCCCGATGGAGCGTAGCTCAATCGTCCCCTCGTGCGTCTCGTCGAGAGCTTTCCGAATTGGGGTGGCTCGCGTCATTCTGATGCCCGTAGCCAAAGCTATGGCCAAAACAGTGCGGCGACACCAAAGTCCAGTAATCTTGCTTGTCGATTACTGGACTTTGGCCCCATGTCTTCTGAGAGATATATTAACGCCCGATTGGTGGATTTTTGGCCCCAATATCTCCCGTGACATATATTAGCACCAAAATGCATAACTATTGCTTACCAATTTGTGCATTTTGTCAGCAATTTATGTCTCACGAAATAATTGTATCAAAATCCACTAATCTTGCTCACCGATTAGTGGATTTTGGCCCCAGTATCTTGTGCGACATATATTAGTGCCAAAATCTAATCAAGGCTTTGGATCAATGCGGAATAAGCAACGGACATAGAGTCATGAACCAATATAGAACGTCTCTGGGGTTCCAAGAAAAGTAGATTAATCGAATTCTGCCCACAAGCCGGGCATATGTGGCTGAAAATCATAAAATATGCCAAAAAAATTAAATCCCGAAATCGTCCCAACACTTTAACCTTACTGAAAGAAACGCGTGCGCGAAGTTCGACCCAACCCAAGACGGGTTCAGGCTGAGGTCCGAATAGGCAATGGAAATATAACCAGAAATAGTAAGAAATAACTAAAAATGCCCGTTTGACTGGTCGAACAGCGGAATTTGGGGATAAAGATGGACCCCGATGGAGCGTAGCTCAATCGTCCCCTCGTGCGTCTCGTCGAGAGCTTTCCGAATTGGGGTGGCTCGCGTCATTCTGATGCCCGTAGCCAAAGCTATGGCCAAAACAGTGCGGCGACACCAAAGTCCAGTAATCTTGCTTGTCGATTACTGGACTTTGGCCCCATGTCTTCTGAGAGATATATTAACGCCCGATTGGTGGATTTTTGGCCCCAATATCTCCCGTGCATATATTAGCACCAAAATGCATAACTATTGCTTACCAATTTGTGCATTTTGTCAGCAATTTATGTCTCACGAAATAATTGTATCAAAATCCACTAATCTTGCTCACCGATTAGTGGATTTTGGCCCCAGTATCTTGTGCGACATATATTAGTGCCAAAATCTAATCAAGGCTTTGGATCAATGCGGAATAAGCAACGGACATAGAGTCATGAACCAATATAGAACGTCTCTGGGGTTCCAAGAAAAGTAGATTAATCGAATTCTGCCCACAAGCCGGGCATATGTGGCTGAAAATCATAAAATATGCCAAAAAAATTAAATCCCGAAATCGTCCCAACACTTTAACCTTACTGAAAGAAACGCGTGCGCGAAGTTCGACCCAACCCAAGACGGGTTCAGGCTGAGGTCCGAATAGGCAATGGAAATATAACCAGAAATAGTAAGAAATAACTAAAAATGCCCGTTTGACTGGTCGAACAGCGGAATTTGGGGATAAAGATGGACCCCGATGGAGCGTAGCTCAATCGTCCCCTCGTGCGTCTCGTCGAGAGCTTTCCGAATTGGGGTGGCTCGCGTCATTCTGATGCCCGTAGCCAAAGCTATGGCCAAAACAGTGCGGCGACACCAAAGTCCAGTAATCTTGCTTGTCGATTACTGGACTTTGGCCCCATGTCTTCTGAGAGATATATTAACGCCCGATTGGTGGATTTTTGGCCCCAATATCTCCCGTGACATATATTAGCACCAAAATGCATAACTATTGCTTACCAATTTGTGCATTTTGTCAGCAATTTATGTCTCACGAAATAATTGTATCAAAATCCACTAATCTTGCTCACCGATTAGTGGATTTTGGCCCCAGTATCTTGTGCGACATATATTAGTGCCAAAATCTAATCAAGGCTTTGGATCAATGCGGAATAAGCAACGGACATAGAGTCATGAACCAATATAGAACGTCTCTGGGGTTCCAAGAAAAGTAGATTAATCGAATTCTGCCCACAAGCCGGGCATATGTGGCTGAAAATCATAAAATATGCCAAAAAAATTAAATCCCGAAATCGTCCCAACACTTTAACCTTACTGAAAGAAACGCGTGCGCGAAGTTCGACCCAACCCAAGACGGGTTCAGGCTGAGGTCCGAATAGGCAATGGAAATATAACCAGAAATAGTAAGAAATAACTAAAAATGCCCGTTTGACTGGTCGAACAGCGGAATTTGGGGATAAAGATGGACCCCGATGGAGCGTAGCTCAATCGTCCCCTCGTGCGTCTCGTCGAGAGCTTTCCGAATTGGGGTGGCTCGCGTCATTCTGATGCCCGTAGCCAAAGCTATGGCCAAAACAGTGCGGCGACACCAAAGTCCAGTAATCTTGCTTGTCGATTACTGGACTTTGGCCCCATGTCTTCTGAGAGATATATTAACGCCCGATTGGTGGATTTTTGGCCCCAATATCTCCCGTGACATATATTAGCACCAAAATGCATAACTATTGCTTACCAATTTGTGCATTTTGTCAGCAATTTATGTCTCACGAAATAATTGTATCAAAATCCACTAATCTTGCTCACCGATTAGTGGATTTTGGCCCCAGTATCTTGTGCGACATATATTAGTGCCAAAATCTAATCAAGGCTTTGGATCAATGCGGAATAAGCAACGGACATAGAGTCATGAACCAATATAGAACGTCTCTGGGGTTCCAAGAAAAGTAGATTAATCGAATTCTGCCCACAAGCCGGGCATATGTGGCTGAAAATCATAAAATATGCCAAAAAAATTAAATCCCGAAATCGTCCCAACACTTTAACCTTACTGAAAGAAACGCGTGCGCGAAGTTCGACCCAACCCAAGACGGGTTCAGGCTGAGGTCCGAATAGGCAATGGAAATATAACCAGAAATAGTAAGAAATAACTAAAAATGCCCGTTTGACTGGTCGAACAGCGGAATTTGGGGATAAAGATGGACCCCGATGGAGCGTAGCTCAATCGTCCCCTCGTGCGTCTCGTCGAGAGCTTTCCGAATTGGGGTGGCTCGCGTCATTCTGATGCCCGTAGCCAAAGCTATGGCCAAAACAGTGCGGCGACACCAAAGTCCAGTAATCTTGCTTGTCGATTACTGGACTTTGGCCCCATGTCTTCTGAGAGATATATTAACGCCCGATTGGTGGATTTTTGGCCCCAATATCTCCCGTGACATATATTAGCACCAAAATGCATAACTATTGCTTACCAATTTGTGCATTTTGTCAGCAATTTATGTCTCACGAAATAATTGTATCAAAATCCACTAATCTTGCTCACCGATTAGTGGATTTTGGCCCCAGTATCTTGTGCGACATATATTAGTGCCAAAATCTAATCAAGGCTTTGGATCAATGCGGAATAAGCAACGGACATAGAGTCATGAACCAATATAGAACGTCTCTGGGGTTCCAAGAAAAGTAGATTAATCGAATTCTGCCCACAAGCCGGGCATATGTGGCTGAAAATCATAAAATATGCCAAAAAAATTAAATCCCGAAATCGTCCCAACACTTTAACCTTACTGAAAGAAACGCGTGCGCGAAGTTCGACCCAACCCAAGACGGGTTCAGGCTGAGGTCCGAATAGGCAATGGAAATATAACCAGAAATAGTAAGAAATAACTAAAAATGCCCGTTTGACTGGTCGAACAGCGGAATTTGGGGATAAAGATGGACCCCGATGGAGCGTAGCTCAATCGTCCCCTCGTGCGTCTCGTCGAGAGCTTTCCGAATTGGGGTGGCTCGCGTCATTCTGATGCCCGTAGCCAAAGCTATGGCCAAAACAGTGCGGCGACACCAAAGTCCAGTAATCTTGCTTGTCGATTACTGGACTTTGGCCCCATGTCTTCTGAGAGATATATTAACGCCCGATTGGTGGATTTTTGGCCCCAATTTCTCCCGTGACATATATTAGCACCAAAATGCATAACTATTGCTTACCAATTTGTGCATTTTGTCAGCAATTTATGTCTCACGAAATAATTGTATCAAAATCCACTAATCTTGCTCACCGATTAGTGGATTTTGGCCCCAGTATCTTGTGCGACATATATTAGTGCCAAAATCTAATCAAGGCTTTGGATCAATGCGGAATAAGCAACGGACATAGAGTCATGAACCAATATAGAACGTCTCTGGGGTTCCAAGAAAAGTAGATTAATCGAATTCTGCCCACAAGCCGGGCATATGTGGCTGAAAATCATAAAATATGCCAAAAAAATTAAATCCCGAAATCGTCCCAACACTTTAACCTTACTGAAAGAAACGCGTGCGCGAAGTTCGACCCAACCCAAGACGGGTTCAGGCTGAGGTCCGAATAGGCAATGGAAATATAACCAGAAATAGTAAGAAATAACTAAAAATGCCCGTTTGACTGGTCGAACAGCGGAATTTGGGGATAAAGATGGACCCCGATGGAGCGTAGCTCAATCGTCCCCTCGTGCGTCTCGTCGTGAGCTTTCCGAATTGGGGTGGCTCGCGTCATTCTGATGCCCGTAGCCAAAGCTATGGCCAAAACAGTGCGGCGACACCAAAGTCCAGTAATCTTGCTTGTCGATTACTGGACTTTGGCCCCATGTCTTCTGAGAGATATATTAACGCCCGATTGGTGGATTTTTGGCCCCAATATCTCCCGTGACATATATTAGCACCAAAATGCATAACTATTGCTTACCAATTTGTGCATTTTGTCAGCAATTTATGTCTCACGAAATAATTGTATCAAAATCCACTAATCTTGCTCACCGATTAGTGGATTTTGGCCCCAGTATCTTGTGCGACATATATTAGTGCCAAAATCTAATCAAGGCTTTGGATCAATGCGGAATAAGCAACGGACATAGAGTCATGAACCAATATAGAACGTCTCTGGGGTTCCAAGAAAAGTAGATTAATCGAATTCTGCCCACAAGCCGGGCATATGTGGCTGAAAATCATAAAATATGCCAAAAAAATTAAATCCCGAAATCGTCCCAACACTTTAACCTTACTGAAAGAAACGCGTGCGCGATGTTCGACCCAACCCAAGACGGGTTCAGGCTGAGGTCCGAATAGGCAATGGAAATATAACCAGAAATAGTAAGAAATAACTAAAAATGCCCGTTTGACTGGTCGAACAGCGGAATTTGGGGATAAAGATGGACCCCGATGGAGCGTAGCTCAATCGTCCCCTCGTGCGTCTCGTCGAGAGCTTTCCGAATTGGGGTGGCTCGCGTCATTCTGATGCCCGTAGCCAAAGCTATGGCCAAAACAGTGCGGCGACACCAAAGTCCAGTAATCTTGCTTGTCGATTACTGGACTTTGGCCCCATGTCTTCTGAGAGATATATTAACGCCCGATTGGTGGATTTTTGGCCCCAATATCTCCCGTGACATATATTAGCACCAAAATGCATAACTATTGCTTACCAATTTGTGCATTTTGTCAGCAATTTATGTCTCACGAAATAATTGTATCAAAATCCACTAATCTTGCTCACCGATTAGTGGATTTTGGCCCCAGTATCTTGTGCGACATATATTAGTGCCAAAATCTAATCAAGGCTTTGGATCAATGCGGAATAAGCAACGGACATAGAGTCATGAACCAATATAGAACGTCTCTGGGGTTCCAAGAAAAGTAGATTAATCGAATTCTGCCCACAAGCCGGGCATATGTGGCTGAAAATCATAAAATATGCCAAAAAAATTAAATCCCGAAATCGTCCCAACACTTTAACCTTACTGAAAGAAACGCGTGCGCGAAGTTCGACCCAACCCAAGACAGGTTCAGGCTGAGGTCCGAATAGGCAATGGAAATATAACCAGAAATAGTAAGAAATAACTAAAAATGCCCGTTTGACTGGTCGAACAGCGGAATTTGGGGATAAAGATGGACCCCGATGGAGCGTAGCTCAATCGTCCCCTCGTGCGTCTCGTCGAGAGCTTTCCGAATTGGGGTGGCTCGCGTCATTCTGATGCCCGTAGCCAAAGCTATGGCCAAAACAGTGCGGCGACACCAAAGTCCAGTAATCTTGCTTGTCGATTACTGGACTTTGGCCCCATGTCTTCTGAGAGATATATTAACGCCCGATTGGTGGATTTTTGGCCCCAATATCTCCCGTGACATATATTAGCACCAAAATGCATAACTATTGCTTACCAATTTGTGCATTTTGTCAGCAATTTATGTCTCACGAAATAATTGTATCAAAATCCACTAATCTTGCTCACCGATTAGTGGATTTTGGCCCCAGTATCTTGTGCGACATATATTAGTGCCAAAATCTAATCAAGGCTTTGGATCAATGCGGAATAAGCAACGGACATAGAGTCATGAACCAATATAGAACGTCTCTGGGGTTCCAAGAAAAGTAGATTAATCGAATTCTGCCCACAAGCCGGGCATATGTGGCTGAAAATCATAAAATATGCCAAAAAAATTAAATCCCGAAATCGTCCCAACACTTTAACCTTACTGAAAGAAACGCGTGCGCGAAGTTCGACCCAACCCAAGACGGGTTCAGGCTGAGGTCCGAATAGGCAATGGAAATATAACCAGAAATAGTAAGAAATAACTAAAAATGCCCGTTTGACTGGTCGAACAGCGGAATTTGGGGATAAAGATGGACCCCGATGGAGCGTAGCTCAATCGTCCCCTCGTGCGTCTCGTCGAGAGCTTTCCGAATTGGGGTGGCTCGCGTCATTCTGATGCCCGTAGCCAAAGCTATGGCCAAAACAGTGCGGCGACACCAAAGTCCAGTAATCTTGCTTGTCGATTACTGGACTTTGGCCCCATGTCTTCTGAGAGATATATTAACGCCCGATTGGTGGATTTTTGGCCCCAATTTCTCCCGTGACATATATTAGCACCAAAATGCATAACTATTGCTTACCAATTTGTGCATTTTGTCAGCAATTTATGTCTCACGAAATAATTGTATCAAAATCCACTAATCTTGCTCACCGATTAGTGGATTTTGGCCCCAGTATCTTGTGCGACATATATTAGTGCCAAAATCTAATCAAGGCTTTGGATCAATGCGGAATAAGCAACGGACATAGAGTCATGAACCAATATAGAACGTCTCTGGGGTTCCAAGAAAAGTAGATTAATCGAATTCTGCCCACAAGCCGGGCATATGTGGCTGAAAATCATAAAATATGCCAAAAAAATTAAATCCCGAAATCGTCCCAACACTTTAACCTTACTGAAAGAAACGCGTGCGCGAAGTTCGACCCAACCCAAGACGGGTTCAGGCTGAGGTCCGAATAGGCAATGGAAATATAACCAGAAATAGTAAGAAATAACTAAAAATGCCCGTTTGACTGGTCGAACAGCGGAATTTGGGGATAAAGATGGACCCCGATGGAGCGTAGCTCAATCGTCCCCTCGTGCGTCTCGTCGTGAGCTTTCCGAATTGGGGTGGCTCGCGTCATTCTGATGCCCGTAGCCAAAGCTATGGCCAAAACAGTGCGGCGACACCAAAGTCCAGTAATCTTGCTTGTCGATTACTGGACTTTGGCCCCATGTCTTCTGAGAGATATATTAACGCCCGATTGGTGGATTTTTGGCCCCAATATCTCCCGTGACATATATTAGCACCAAAATGCATAACTATTGCTTACCAATTTGTGCATTTTGTCAGCAATTTATGTCTCACGAAATAATTGTATCAAAATCCACTAATCTTGCTCACCGATTAGTGGATTTTGGCCCCAGTATCTTGTGCGACATATATTAGTGCCAAAATCTAATCAAGGCTTTGGATCAATGCGGAATAAGCAACGGACATAGAGTCATGAACCAATATAGAACGTCTCTGGGGTTCCAAGAAAAGTAGATTAATCGAATTCTGCCCACAAGCCGGGCATATGTGGCTGAAAATCATAAAATATGCCAAAAAAATTAAATCCCGAAATCGTCCCAACACTTTAACCTTACTGAAAGAAACGCGTGCGCGATGTTCGACCCAACCCAAGACGGGTTCAGGCTGAGGTCCGAATAGGCAATGGAAATATAACCAGAAATAGTAAGAAATAACTAAAAATGCCCGTTTGACTGGTCGAACAGCGGAATTTGGGGATAAAGATGGACCCCGATGGAGCGTAGCTCAATCGTCCCCTCGTGCGTCTCGTCGAGAGCTTTCCGAATTGGGGTGGCTCGCGTCATTCTGATGCCCGTAGCCAAAGCTATGGCCAAAACAGTGCGGCGACACCAAAGTCCAGTAATCTTGCTTGTCGATTACTGGACTTTGGCCCCATGTCTTCTGAGAGATATATTAACGCCCGATTGGTGGATTTTTGGCCCCAATATCTCCCGTGACATATATTAGCACCAAAATGCATAACTATTGCTTACCAATTTGTGCATTTTGTCAGCAATTTATGTCTCACGAAATAATTGTATCAAAATCCACTAATCTTGCTCACCGATTAGTGGATTTTGGCCCCAGTATCTTGTGCGACATATATTAGTGCCAAAATCTAATCAAGGCTTTGGATCAATGCGGAATAAGCAACGGACATAGAGTCATGAACCAATATAGAACGTCTCTGGGGTTCCAAGAAAAGTAGATTAATCGAATTCTGCCCACAAGCCGGGCATATGTGGCTGAAAATCATAAAATATGCCAAAAAAATTAAATCCCGAAATCGTCCCAACACTTTAACCTTACTGAAAGAAACGCGTGCGCGAAGTTCGACCCAACCCAAGACGGGTTCAGGCTGAGGTCCGAATAGGCAATGGAAATATAACCAGAAATAGTAAGAAATAACTAAAAATGCCCGTTTGACTGGTCGAACAGCAGAATTTGGGGATAAAGATGGACCCCGATGGAGCGTAGCTCAATCGTCCCCTCGTGCGTCTCGTCGAGAGCTTTCCGAATTGGGGTGGCTCGCGTCATTCTGATGCCCGTAGCCAAAGCTATGGCCAAAACAGTGCGGCGACACCAAAGTCCAGTAATCTTGCTTGTCGATTACTGGACTTTGGCCCCATGTCTTCTGAGAGATATATTAACGCCCGATTGGTGGATTTTTGGCCCCAATATCTCCCGTGACATATATTAGCACCAAAATGCATAACTATTGCTTACCAATTTGTGCATTTTGTCAGCAATTTATGTCTCACGAAATAATTGTATCAAAATCCACTAATCTTGCTCACCGATTAGTGGATTTTGGCCCCAGTATCTTGTGCGACATATATTAGTGCCAAAATCTAATCAAGGCTTTGGATCAATGCGGAATAAGCAACGGACATAGAGTCATGAACCAATATAGAACGTCTCTGGGGTTCCAAGAAAAGTAGATTAATCGAATTCTGCCCACAAGCCGGGCATATGTGGCTGAAAATCATAAAATATGCCAAAAAAATTAAATCCCGAAATCGTCCCAACACTTTAACCTTACTGAAAGAAACGCGTGCGCGAAGTTCGACCCAACCCAAGACGGGTTCAGGCTGAGGTCCGAATAGGCAATGGAAATATAACCAGAAATAGTAAGAAATAACTAAAAATGCCCGTTTGACTGGTCGAACAGCGGAATTTGGGGATAAATATGGACCCCGATGGAGCGTAGCTCAATCGTCCCCTCGTGCGTCTCGTCGAGAGCTTTCCGAATTGGGGTGGCTCGCGTCATTCTGATGCCCGTAGCCAAAGCTATGGCCAAAACAGTGCGGCGACACCAAAGTCCAGTAATCTTGCTTGTCGATTACTGGACTTTGGCCCCATGTCTTCTGAGAGATATATTAACGCCCGATTGGTGGATTTTTGGCCCCAATATCTCCCGTGACATATATTAGCACCAAAATGCATAACTATTGCTTACCAATTTGTGCATTTTGTCAGCAATTTATGTCTCACGAAATAATTGTATCAAAATCCACTAATCTTGCTCACCGATTAGTGGATTTTGGCCCCAGTATCTTGTGCGACATATATTAGTGCCAAAATCTAATCAAGGCTTTGGATCAATGCGGAATAAGCAACGGACATAGAGTCATGAACCAATATAGAACGTCTCTGGGGTTCCAAGAAAAGTAGATTAATCGAATTCTGCCCACAAGCCGGGCATATGTGGCTGAAAATCATAAAATATGCCAAAAAAATTAAATCCCGAAATCGTCCCAACACTTTAACCTTACTGAACGAAACGCGTGCGCGAAGTTCGACCCAACCCAAGACGGGTTCAGGCTGAGGTCCGAATAGGCAATGGAAATATAACCAGAAATAGTAAGAAATAACTAAAAATGCCCGTTTGACTGGTCGAACAGCGGAATTTGGGGATAAAGATGGACCCCGATGGAGCGTAGCTCAATCGTCCCCTCGTGCGTCTCGTCGAGAGCTTTCCGAATTGGGGTGGCTCGCGTCATTCTGATGCCCGTAGCCAAAGCTATGGCCAAAACAGTGCGGCGACACCAAAGTCCAGTAATCTTGCTTGTCGATTACTGGACTTTGGCCCCATGTCTTCTGAGAGATATATTAACGCCCGATTGGTGGATTTTTGGCCCTAATATCTCCCGTGACATATATTAGCACCAAAATGCATAACTATTGCTTACCAATTTGTGCATTTTGTCAGCAATTTATGTCTCACGAAATAATTGTATCAAAATCCACTAATCTTGCTCACCGATTAGTGGATTTTGGCCCCAGTATCTTGTGCGACATATATTAGTGCCAAAATCTAATCAAGGCTTTGGATCAATGCGGAATAAGCAACGGACATAGAGTCATGAACCAATATAGAACGTCTCTGGGGTTCCAAGAAAAGTAGATTAATCGAATTCTGCCCACAAGCCGGGCATATGTGGCTGAAAATCATAAAATATGCCAAAAAAATTAAATCCCGAAATCGTCCCAACACTTTAACCTTACTGAAAGAAACGCGTGCGCGAAGTTCGACCCAACCCAAGACGGGTTCAGGCTGAGGTCCGAATAGGCAATGGAAATATAACCAGAAATAGTAAGAAATAACTAAAAATGCCCGTTTGACTGGTCGAACAGCGGAATTTGGGGATAAAGATGGACCCCGATGGAGCGTAGCTCAATCGTCCCCTCGTGCGTCTCGTCGAGAGCTTTCCGAATTGGGGTGGCTCGCGTCATTCTGATGCCCGTAGCCAAAGCTATGGCCAAAACAGTGCGGCGACACCAAAGTCCAGTAATCTTGCTTGTCGATTACTGGACTTTGGCCCCATGTCTTCTGAGAGATATATTAACGCCCGATTGGTGGATTTTTGGCCCCAATATCTCCCGTGACATATATTAGCACCAAAATGCATAACTATTGCTTACCAATTTGTGCATTTTGTCAGCAATTTATGTCTCACGAAATAATTGTATCAAAATCCACTAATCTTGCTCACCGATTAGTGGATTTTGGCCCCAGTATCTTGTGCGACATATATTAGTGCCAAAATCTAATCAAGGCTTTGGATCAATGCGGAATAAGCAACGGACATAGAGTCATGAACCAATATAGAACGTCTCTGGGGTTCCAAGAAAAGTAGATTAATCGAATTCTGCCCACAAGCCGGGCATATGTGGCTGAAAATCATAAAATATGCCAAAAAAATTAAATCCCGAAATCGTCCCAACACTTTAACCTTACTGAAAGAAACGCGTGCGCGAAGTTCGACCCAACCCAAGACGGGTTCAGGCTGAGGTCCGAATAGGCAATGGAAATATAACCAGAAATAGTAAGAAATAACTAAAAATGCCCGTTTGACTGGTCGAACAGCGGAATTTGGGGATAAAGATGGACCCCGATGGAGCGTAGCTCAATCGTCCCCTCGTGCGTCTCGTCGAGAGCTTTCCGAATTGGGGTGGCTCGCGTCATTCTGATGCCCGTAGCCAAAGCTATGGCCAAAACAGTGCGGCGACACCAAAGTCCAGTAATCTTGCTTGTCGATTACTGGACTTTGGCCCCATGTCTTCTGAGAGATATATTAACGCCCGATTGGTGGATTTTTGGCCCCAATATCTCCCGTGACATATATTAGCACCAAAATGCATAACTATTGCTTACCAATTTGTGCATTTTGTCAGCAATTTATGTCTCACGAAATAATTGTATCAAAATCCACTAATCTTGCTCACCGATTAGTGGATTTTGGCCCCAGTATCTTGTGCGACATATATTAGTGCCAAAATCTAATCAAGGCTTTGGATCAATGCGGAATAAGCAACGGACATAGAGTCATGAACCAATATAGAACGTCTCTGGGGTTCCAAGAAAAGTAGATTAATCGAATTCTGCCCACAAGCCGGGCATATGTGGCTGAAAATCATAAAATATGCCAAAAAAATTAAATCCCGAAATCGTCCCAACACTTTAACCTTACTGAAATAAACGCGTGCGCGAAGTTCGACCCAACCCAAGACGGGTTCAGGCTGAGGTCCGAATAGGCAATGGAAATATAACCAGAAATAGTAAGAAATAACTAAAAATGCCCGTTTGACTGGTCGAACAGCGGAATTTGGGGATAAAGATGGACCCCGATGGAGCGTAGCTCAATCGTCCCCTCGTGCGTCTCGTCGAGAGCTTTCCGAATTGGGGTGGCTCGCGTCATTCTGATGCCCGTAGCCAAAGCTATGGCCAAAACAGTGCGGCGACACCAAAGTCCAGTAATCTTGCTTGTCGATTACTGGACTTTGGCCCCATGTCTTCTGAGAGATATATTAACGCCCGATTGGTGGATTTTTGGCCCCAATATCTCCCGTGACATATATTAGCACCAAAATGCATAACTATTGCTTACCAATTTGTGCATTTTGTCAGCAATTTATGTCTCACGAAATAATTGTATCAAAATCCACTAATCTTGCTCACCGATTAGTGGATTTTGGCCCCAGTATCTTGTGCGACATATATTAGTGCCAAAATCTAATCAAGGCTTTGGATCAATGCGGAATAAGCAACGGACATAGAGTCATGAACCAATATAGAACGTCTCTGGGGTTCCAAGAAAAGTAGATTAATCGAATTCTGCCCACAAGCCGGGCATATGTGGCTGAAAATCATAAAATATGCCAAAAAAATTAAATCCCGAAATCGTCCCAACACTTTAACCTTACTGAACGAAACGCGTGCGCGAAGTTCGACCCAACCCAAGACGGGTTCAGGCTGAGGTCCGAATAGGCAATGGAAATATAACCAGAAATAGTAAGAAATAACTAAAAATGCCCGTTTGACTGGTCGAACAGCGGAATTTGGGGATAAAGATGGACCCCGATGGAGCGTAGCTCAATCGTCCCCTCGTGCGTCTCGTCGAGAGCTTTCCGAATTGGGGTGGCTCGCGTCATTCTGATGCCCGTAGCCAAAGCTATGGCCAAAACAGTGCGGCGACACCAAAGTCCAGTAATCTTGCTTGTCGATTACTGGACTTTGGCCCCATGTCTTCTGAGAGATATATTAACGCCCGATTGGTGGATTTTTGGCCCCAATATCTCCCGTGACATATATTAGCACCAAAATGCATAACTATTGCTTACCAATTTGTGCATTTTGTCAGCAATTTATGTCTCACGAAATAATTGTATCAAAATCCACTAATCTTGCTCACCGATTAGTGGATTTTGGCCCCAGTATCTTGTGCGACATATATTAGTGCCAAAATCTAATCAAGGCTTTGGATCAATGCGGAATAAGCAACGGACATAGAGTCATGAACCAATATAGAACGTCTCTGGGGTTCCAAGAAAAGTAGATTAATCGAATTCTGCCCACAAGCCGGGCATATGTGGCTGAAAATCATAAAATATGCCAAAAAAATTAAATCCCGAAATCGTCCCAACACTTTAACCTTACTGAAAGAAACGCGTGCGCGAAGTTCGACCCAACCCAAGACGGGTTCAGGCTGAGGTCCGAATAGGCAATGGAAATATAACCAGAAATAGTAAGAAATAACTAAAAATGCCCGTTTGACTGGTCGAACAGCGGAATTTGGGGATAAAGATGGACCCCGATGGAGCGTAGCTCAATCGTCCCCTCGTGCGTCTCGTCGAGAGCTTTCCGAATTGGGGTGGCTCGCGTCATTCTGATGCCCGTAGCCAAAGCTATGGCCGAAACAGTGCGGCGACACCAAAGTCCAGTAATCTTGCTTGTCGATTACTGGACTTTGGCCCCATGTCTTCTGAGAGATATATTAACGCCCGATTGGTGGATTTTTGGCCCCAATATCTCCCGTGACATATATTAGCACCAAAATGCATAACTATTGCTTACCAATTTGTGCATTTTGTCAGCAATTTATGTCTCACGAAATAATTGTATCAAAATCCACTAATCTTGCTCACCGATTAGTGGATTTTGGCCCCAGTATCTTGTGCGACATATATTAGTGCCAAAATCTAATCAAGGCTTTGGATCAATGCGGAATAAGCAACGGACATAGAGTCATGAACCAATATAGAACGTCTCTGGGGTTCCAAGAAAAGTAGATTAATCGAATTCTGCCCACAAGCCGGGCATATGTGGCTGAAAATCATAAAATATGCCAAAAAAATTAAATCCCGAAATCGTCCCAACACTTTAACCTTACTGAAAGAAACGCGTGCGCGAAGTTCGACCCAACCCAAGACGGGTTCAGGCTGAGGTCCGAATAGGCAATGGAAATATAACCAGAAATAGTAAGAAATAACTAAAAATGCCCGTTTGACTGGTCGAACAGCGGAATTTGGGGATAAAGATGGACCCCGATGGAGCGTAGCTCAATCGTCCCCTCGTGCGTCTCGTCGAGAGCTTTCCGAATTGGGGTGGCTCGCGTCATTCTGATGCCCGTAGCCAAAGCTATGGCCAAAACAGTGCGGCGACACCAAAGTCCAGTAATCTTGCTTGTCGATTACTGGACTTTGGCCCCATGTCTTCTGAGAGATATATTAACGCCCGATTGGTGGATTTTTGGCCCCAATATCTCCCGTGACATATATTAGCACCAAAATGCATAACTATTGCTTACCAATTTGTGCATTTTGTCAGCAATTTATGTCTCACGAAATAATTGTATCAAAATCCACTAATCTTGCTCACCGATTAGTGGATTTTGGCCCCAGTATCTTGTGCGACATATATTAGTGCCAAAATCTAATCAAGGCTTTGGATCAATGCGGAATAAGCAACGGACATAGAGTCATGAACCAATATAGAACGTCTCTGGGGTTCCAAGAAAAGTAGATTAATCGAATTCTGCCCACAAGCCGGGCATATGTGGCTGAAAATCATAAAATATGCCAAAAAAATTAAATCCCGAAATCGTCCCAACACTTTAACCTTACTGAAAGAAACGCGTGCGCGAAGTTCGACCCAACCCAAGACGGGTTCAGGCTGAGGTCCGAATAGGCAATGGAAATATAACCAGAAATAGTAAGAAATAACTAAAAATGCCCGTTTGACTGGTCGAACAGCGGAATTTGGGGATAAAGATGGACCCCGATGGAGCGTAGCTCAATCGTCCCCTCGTGCGTCTCGTCGAGAGCTTTCCGAATTGGGGTGGCTCGCGTCATTCTGATGCCCGTAGCCAAAGCTATGGCCAAAACAGTGCGGCGACACCAAAGTCCAGTAATCTTGCTTGTCGATTACTGGACTTTGGCCCCATGTCTTCTGAGAGATATATTAACGCCCGATTGGTGGATTTTTGGCCCCAATATCTCCCGTGACATATATTAGCACCAAAATGCATAACTATTGCTTACCAATTTGTGCATTTTGTCAGCAATTTATGTCTCACGAAATAATTGTATCAAAATCCACTAATCTTGCTCACCGATTAGTGGATTTTGGCCCCAGTATCTTGTGCGACATATATTAGTGCCAAAATCTAATCAAGGCTTTGGATCAATGCGGAATAAGCAACGGACATAGAGTCATGAACCAATATAGAACGTCTCTGGGGTTCCAAGAAAAGTAGATTAATCGAATTCTGCCCACAAGCCGGGCATATGTGGCTGAAAATCATAAAATATGCCAAAAAAATTAAATCCCGAAATCGTCCCAACACTTTAACCTTACTGAACGAAACGCGTGCGCGAAGTTCGACCCAACCCAAGACGGGTTCAGGCTGAGGTCCGAATAGGCAATGGAAATATAACCAGAAATAGTAAGAAATAACTAAAAATGCCCGTTTGACTGGTCGAACAGCGGAATTTGGGGATAAAGATGGACCCCGATGGAGCGTAGCTCAATCGTCCCCTCGTGCGTCTCGTCGAGAGCTTTCCGAATTGGGGTGGCTCGCGTCATTCTGATGCCCGTAGCCAAAGCTATGGCCGAAACAGTGCGGCGACACCAAAGTCCAGTAATCTTGCTTGTCGATTACTGGACTTTGGCCCCATGTCTTCTGAGAGATATATTAACGCCCGATTGGTGGATTTTTGGCCCCAATATCTCCCGTGACATATATTAGCACCAAAATGCATAACTATTGCTTACCAATTTGTGCATTTTGTCAGCAATTTATGTCTCACGAAATAATTGTATCAAAATCCACTAATCTTGCTCACCGATTAGTGGATTTTGGCCCCAGTATCTTGTGCGACATATATTAGTGCCAAAATCTAATCAAGGCTTTGGATCAATGCGGAATAAGCAACGGACATAGAGTCATGAACCAATATAGAACGTCTCTGGGGTTCCAAGAAAAGTAGATTAATCGAATTCTGCCCACAAGCCGGGCATATGTGGCTGAAAATCATAAAATATGCCAAAAAAATTAAATCCCGAAATCGTCCCAACACTTTAACCTTACTGAAAGAAACGCGTGCGCGAAGTTCGACCCAACCCAAGACGGGTTCAGGCTGAGGTCCGAATAGGCAATGGAAATATAACCAGAAATAGTAAGAAATAACTAAAAATGCCCGTTTGACTGGTCGAACAGCGGAATTTGGGGATAAAGATGGACCCCGATGGAGCGTAGCTCAATCGTCCCCTCGTGCGTCTCGTCGAGAGCTTTCCGAATTGGGGTGGCTCGCGTCATTCTGATGCCCGTAGCCAAAGCTATGGCCAAAACAGTGCGGCGACACCAAAGTCCAGTAATCTTGCTTGTCGATTACTGGACTTTGGCCCCATGTCTTCTGAGAGATATATTAACGCCCGATTGGTGGATTTTTGGCCCCAATATCTCCCGTGACATATATTAGCACCAAAATGCATAACTATTGCTTACCAATTTGTGCATTTTGTCAGCAATTTATGTCTCACGAAATAATTGTATCAAAATCCACTAATCTTGCTCACCGATTAGTGGATTTTGGCCCCAGTATCTTGTGCGACATATATTAGTGCCAAAATCTAATCAAGGCTTTGGATCAATGCGGAATAAGCAACGGACATAGAGTCATGAACCAATATAGAACGTCTCTGGGGTTCCAAGAAAAGTAGATTAATCGAATTCTGCCCACAAGCCGGGCATATGTGGCTGAAAATCATAAAATATGCCAAAAAAATTAAATCCCGAAATCGTCCCAACACTTTAACCTTACTGAAAGAAACGCGTGCGCGAAGTTCGACCCAACCCAAGACGGGTTCAGGCTGAGGTCCGAATAGGCAATGGAAATATAACCAGAAATAGTAAGAAATAACTAAAAATGCCCGTTTGACTGGTCGAACAGCGGAATTTGGGGATAAAGATGGACCCCGATGGAGCGTAGCTCAATCGTCCCCTCGTGCGTCTCGTCGAGAGCTTTCCGAATTGGGGTGGCTCGCGTCATTCTGATGCCCGTAGCCAAAGCTATGGCCAAAACAGTGCGGCGACACCAAAGTCCAGTAATCTTGCTTGTCGATTACTGGACTTTGGCCCCATGTCTTCTGAGAGATATATTAACGCCCGATTGGTGGATTTTTGGCCCCAATATCTCCCGTGACATATATTAGCACCAAAATGCATAACTATTGCTTACCAATTTGTGCATTTTGTCAGCAATTTATGTCTCACGAAATAATTGTATCAAAATCCACTAATCTTGCTCACCGATTAGTGGATTTTGGCCCCAGTATCTTGTGCGACATATATTAGTGCCAAAAAATAATCAAGGCTTTGGATCAATGCGGAATAAGCAACGGACATAGAGTCATGAACCAATATAGAACGTCTCTGGGGTTCCAAGAAAAGTAGATTAATCGAATTCTACCCACAAGCCGGGCATATGTGGCTGAAAATCATAAAATATGCCAAAAAAATTAAATCCCGAAATCGTCCCAACACTTTAACCTTACTGAAAGAAACGCGTGCGCGAAGTTCGACCCAACCCAAGACGGGTTCAGGCTGAGGTCCGAATAGGCAATGGAAATATAACCAGAAATAGTAAGAAATAACTAAAAATGCCCGTTTGACTGGTCGAACAGCGGAATTTGGGGATAAAGATGGACCCCGATGGAGCGTAGCTCAATCATCCCCTCGTGCGTCTCGTCGAGAGCTTTCCGAATTGGGGTGGCTCGCGTCATTCTGATGCTCGTAGCCAAAGCTATGGCCAAAACAGTGCGGCGACACCAAAGTCCAGTAATCTTGCTTGTCGATTACTGGACTTTGGCCCCATGTCTTCTGAGAGATATATTAACGCCCGATTGGTGGATTTTTGGCCCCAATATCTCCCGTGACATATATTAGCACCAAAATGCATAACTATTGCTTACCAATTTGTGCATTTTGTCAGCAATTTATGTCTCACGAAATAATTGTATCAAAATCCACTAATCTTGCTCACCGATTAGTGGATTTTGGCCCCAGTATCTTGTGCGACATATATTAGTGCCAAAATCTAATCAAGGCTTTGGATCAATGCGGAATAAGCAACGGACATAGAGTCATGAACCAATATAGAACGTCTCTGGGGTTCCAAGAAAAGTAGATTAATCGAATTCTGCCCACAAGCCGGGCATATGTGGCTGAAAATCATAAAATATGCCAAAAAAATTAAATCCCGAAATCGTCCCAACACTTTAACCTTACTGAAAGAAACGCGTGCGCGAAGTTCGACCCAACCCAAGACGGGTTCAGGCTGAGGTCCGAATAGGCAATGGAAATATAACCAGAAATAGTAAGAAATAACTAAAAATGCCCGTTTGACTGGTCGAACAGCGGAATTTGGGGATAAAGATGGACCCCGATGGAGCGTAGCTCAATCGTCCCCTCGTGCGTCTCGTCGAGAGCTTTCCGAATTGGGGTGGCTCGCGTCATTCTGATGCCCGTAGCCAAAGCTATGGCCAAAACAGTGCGGCGACACCAAAGTCCAGTAATCTTGCTTGTCGATTACTGGACTTTGGCCCCATGTCTTCTGAGAGATATATTAACGCCCGATTGGTGGATTTTTGGCCCCAATATCTCCCGTGACATATATTAGCACCATAATGCATAACTATTGCTTACCAATTTGTGCATTTTGTCAGCAATTTATGTCTCACGAAATAATTGTATCAAAATCCACTAATCTTGCTCACCGATTAGTGGATTTTGGCCCCAGTATCTTGTGCGACATATATTAGTGCCAAAATCTAATCAAGGCTTTGGATCAATGCGGAATAAGCAACGGACATAGAGTCATGAACCAATATAGAACGTCTCTGGGGTTCCAAGAAAAGTAGATTAATCGAATTCTGCCCACAAGCCGGGCATATGTGGCTGAAAATCATAAAATATGCCAAAAAACTTAAATCCCGAAATCGTCCCAACACTTTAACCTTACTGAAAGAAACGCGTGCGCGAAGTTCGACCCAACCCAAGACGGGTTCAGGCTGAGGTCCGAATAGGCAATGGAAATATAACCAGAAATAGTAAGAAATAACTAAAAATGCCCGTTTGACTGGTCGAACAGCGGAATTTGGGGATAAAGATGGACCCCGATGGAGCGTAGCTCAATCGTCCCCTCGTGCGTCTCGTCGAGAGCTTTCCGAATTGGGGTGGCTCGCGTCATTCTGATGCCCGTAGCCAAAGCTATGGCCAAAACAGTGCGGCGACACCAAAGTCCAGTAATCTTGCTTGTCGATTACTGGACTTTGGCCCCATGTCTTCTGAGAGATATATTAACGCCCGATTGGTGGATTTTTGGCCCCAATATCTCCCGTGACATATATTAGCACCATAATGCATAACTATTGCTTACCAATTTGTGCATTTTGTCAGCAATTTATGTCTCACGAAATAATTGTATCAAAATCCACTAATCTTGCTCACCGATTAGTGGATTTTGGCCCCAGTATCTTGTGCGACATATATTAGTGCCAAAATCTAATCAAGGCTTTGGATCAATGCGGAATAAGCAACGGACATAGAGTCATGAACCAATATAGAACGTCTCTGGGGTTCCAAGAAAAGTAGATTAATCGAATTCTGCCCACAAGCCGGGCATATGTGGCTGAAAATCATAAAATATGCCAAAAAAATTAAATCCCGAAATCGTCCCAACACTTTAACCTTACTGAAAGAAACGCGTGCGCGAAGTTCGACCCAACCCAAGACGGGTTCAGGCTGAGGTCCGAATAGGCAATGGAAATATAACCAGAAATAGTAAGAAATAACTAAAAATGCCCGTTTGACTGGTCGAACAGCGGAATTTGGGGATAAAGATGGACCCCGATGGAGCGTAGCTCAATCGTCCCCTCGTGCGTCTCGTCGAGAGCTTTCCGAATTGGGGTGGCTCGCGTCATTCTGATGCCCGTAGCCAAAGCTATGGCCAAAACAGTGCGGCGACACCAAAGTCCAGTAATCTTGCTTGTCGATTACTGGACTTTGGCCCCATGTCTTCTGAGAGATATATTAACGCCCGATTGGTGGATTTTTGGCCCCAATATCTCCCGTGACATATATTAGCACCAAAATGCATAACTATTGCTTACCAATTTGTGCATTTTGTCAGCAATTTATGTCTCACGAAATAATTGTATCAAAATCCACTAATCTTGCTCACCGATTAGTGGATTTTGGCCCCAGTATCTTGTGCGACATATATTAGTGCCAAAATCTAATCAAGGCTTTGGATCAATGCGGAATAAGCAACGGACATAGAGTCATGAACCAATATAGAACGTCTCTGGGGTTCCAAGAAAAGTAGATTAATCGAATTCTGCCCACAAGCCGGGCATATGTGGCTGAAAATCATAAAATATGCCAAAAAAATTAAATCCCGAAATCGTCCCAACACTTTAACCTTACTGAAAGAAACGCGTGCGCGAAGTTCGACCCAACCCAAGACGGGTTCAGGCTGAGGTCCGAATAGACAATGGAAATATAACCAGAAATAGTAAGAAATAACTAAAAATGCCCGTTTGACTGGTCGAACAGCGGAATTTGGGGATAAAGATGGACCCCGATGGAGCGTAGCTCAATTGTCCCCTCGTGCGTCTCGTCGAGAGCTTTCCGAATTGGGGTGGCTCGCGTCATTCTGATGCCCGTAGCCAAAGCTATGGCCAAAACAGTGCGGCGACACCAAAGTCCAGTAATCTTGCTTGTCGATTACTGGACTTTGGCCCCATGTCTTCTGAGAGATATATTAACGCCCGATTGGTGGATTTTTGGCCCCAATATCTCCCGTGACATATATTAGCACCAAAATGCATAACTATTGCTTACCAATTTGTGCATTTTGTCAGCAATTTATGTCTCACGAAATAATTGTATCAAAATCCACTAATCTTGCTCACCGATTAGTGGATTTTGGCTCCAGTATCTTGTGCGACATATATTAGTGCCAAAATCTAATCAAGGCTTTGGATCAATGCGGAATAAGCAACGGACATAGAGTCATGAACCAATATAGAACGTCTCTGGGGTTCCAAGAAAAGTAGATTAATCGAATTCTGCCCACAAGCCGGGCATATGTGGCTGAAAATCATAAAATATGCCAAAAAAATTAAATCCCGAAATCGTCCCAACACTTTAACCTTACTGAAAGAAACGCGTGCGCGAAGTTCGACCCAACCCAAGACGGGTTCAGGCTGAGGTCCGAATAGACAATGGAAATATAACCAGAAATAGTAAGAAATAACTAAAAATGCCCGTTTGACTGGTCGAACAGCGGAATTTGGGGATAAAGATGGACCCCGATGGAGCGTAGCTCAATCGTCCCCTCGTGCGTCTCGTCGAGAGCTTTCCGAATTGGGGTGGCTCGCGTCATTCTGATGCCCGTAGCCAAAGCTATGGCCAAAACAGTGCGGCGACACCAAAGTCCAGTAATCTTGCTTGTCGATTACTGGACTTTGGCCCCATGTCTTCTGAGAGATATATTAACGCCCGATTGGTGGATTTTTGGCCCCAATATCTCCCGTGACATATATTAGCACCAAAATGCATAACTATTGCTTACCAATTTGTGCATTTTGTCAGCAATTTATGTCTCACGAAATAATTGTATCAAAATCCACTAATCTTGCTCACCGATTAGTGGATTTTGGCCCCAGTATCTTGTGCGACATATATTAGTGCCAAAAAATAATCAAGGCTTTGGATCAATGCGGAATAAGCAACGGACATAGAGTCATGAACCAATATAGAACGTCTCTGGGGTTCCAAGAAAAGTAGATTAATCGAATTCTACCCACAAGCCGGGCATATGTGGCTGAAAATCATAAAATATGCCAAAAAAATTAAATCCCGAAATCGTCCCAACACTTTAACCTTACTGAAAGAAACGCGTGCGCGAAGTTCGACCCAACCCAAGACGGGTTCAGGCTGAGGTCCGAATAGGCAATGGAAATATAACCAGAAATAGTAAGAAATAACTAAAAATGCCCGTTTGACTGGTCGAACAGCGGAATTTGGGGATAAAGATGGACCCCGATGGAGCGTAGCTCAATCGTCCCCTCGTGCGTCTCGTCGAGAGCTTTCCGAATTGGGGTGGCTCGCGTCATTCTGATGCCCGTAGCCAAAGCTATGGCCAAAACAGTGCGGCGACACCAAAGTCCAGTAATCTTGCTTGTCGATTACTGGACTTTGGCCCCATGTCTTCTGAGAGATATATTAACGCCCGATTGGTGGATTTTTGGCCCCAATATCTCCCGTGACATATATTAGCACCAAAATGCATAACTATTGCTTACCAATTTGTGCATTTTGTCAGCAATTTATGTCTCACGAAATAATTGTATCAAAATCCACTAATCTTGCTCACCGATTAGTGGATTTTGGCCCCAGTATCTTGTGCGACATATATTAGTGCCAAAATCTAATCAAGGCTTTGGATCAATGCGGAATAAGCAACGGACATAGAGTCATGAACCAATATAGAACGTCTCTGGGGTTCCAAGAAAAGTAGATTAATCGAATTCTGCCCACAAGCCGGGCATATGTGGCTGAAAATCATAAAATATGCCAAAAAAATTAAATCCCGAAATCGTCCCAACACTTTAACCTTACTGAAAGAAACGCGTGCGCGAAGTTCGACCCAACCCAAGACGGGTTCAGGCTGAGGTCCGAATAGGCAATGGAAATATAACCAGAAATAGTAAGAAATAACTAAAAATGCCCGTTTGACTGGTCGAACAGCGGAATTTGGGGATAAAGATGGACCCCGATGGAGCGTAGCTCAATCGTCCCCTCGTGCGTCTCGTCGAGAGCTTTCCGAATTGGGGTGGCTCGCGTCATTCTGATGCCCGTAGCCAAAGCTATGGCCAAAACAGTGCGGCGACACCAAAGTCCAGTAATCTTGCTTGTCGATTACTGGACTTTGGCCCCATGTCTTCTGAGAGATATATTAACGCCCGATTGGTGGATTTTTGGCCCCAATATCTCCCGTGACATATATTAGCACCAAAATGCATAACTATTGCTTACCAATTTGTGCATTTTGTCAGCAATTTATGTCTCACGAAATAATTGTATCAAAATCCACTAATCTTGCTCACCGATTAGTGGATTTTGGCCCCAGTATCTTGTGCGACATATATTAGTGCCAAAAAATAATCAAGGCTTTGGATCAATGCGGAATAAGCAACGGACATAGAGTCATGAACCAATATAGAACGTCTCTGGGGTTCCAAGAAAAGTAGATTAATCGAATTCTACCCACAAGCCGGGCATATGTGGCTGAAAATCATAAAATATGCCAAAAAAATTAAATCCCGAAATCGTCCCAACACTTTAACCTTACTGAAAGAAACGCGTGCGCGAAGTTCGACCCAACCCAAGACGGGTTCAGGCTGAGGTCCGAATAGGCAATGGAAATATAACCAGAAATAGTAAGAAATAACTAAAAATGCCCGTTTGACTGGTCGAACAGCGGAATTTGGGGATAAAGATGGACCCCGATGGAGCGTAGCTCAATCGTCCCCTCGTGCGTCTCGTCGAGAGCTTTCCGAATTGGGGTGGCTCGCGTCATTCTGATGCCCGTAGCCAAAGCTATGGCCAAAACAGTGCGGCGACACCAAAGTCCAGTAATCTTGCTTGTCGATTACTGGACTTTGGCCCCATGTCTTCTGAGAGATATATTAACGCCCGATTGGTGGATTTTTGGCCCCAATATCTCCCGTGACATATATTAGCACCAAAATGCATAACTATTGCTTACCAATTTGTGCATTTTGTCAGCAATTTATGTCTCACGAAATAATTGTATCAAAATCCACTAATCTTGCTCACCGATTAGTGGATTTTGGCCCCAGTATCTTGTGCGACATATATTAGTGCCAAAATCTAATCAAGGCTTTGGATCAATGCGGAATAAGCAACGGACATAGAGTCATGAACCAATATAGAACGTCTCTGGGGTTCCAAGAAAAGTAGATTAATCGAATTCTGCCCACAAGCCGGGCATATGTGGCTGAAAATCATAAAATATGCCAAAAAAATTAAATCCCGAAATCGTCCCAACACTTTAACCTTACTGAAAGAAACGCGTGCGCGAAGTTCGACCCAACCCAAGACGGGTTCAGGCTGAGGTCCGAATAGGCAATGGAAATATAACCAGAAATAGTAAGAAATAACTAAAAATGCCCGTTTGACTGGTCGAACAGCGGAATTTGGGGATAAAGATGGACCCCGATGGAGCGTAGCTCAATCGTCCCCTCGTGCGTCTCGTCGAGAGCTTTCCGAATTGGGGTGGCTCGCGTCATTCTGATGCCCGTAGCCAAAGCTATGGCCAAAACAGTGCGGCGACACCAAAGTCCAGTAATCTTGCTTGTCGATTACTGGACTTTGGCCCCATGTCTTCTGAGAGATATATTAACGCCCGATTGGTGGATTTTTGGCCCCAATATCTCCCGTGACATATATTAGCACCAAAATGCATAACTGTTGCTTACCAATTTGTGCATTTTGTCAGCAATTTATGTCTCACGAAATAATTGTATCAAAATCCACTAATCTTGCTCACCGATTAGTGGATTTTGGCCCCAGTATCTTGTGCGACATATATTAGTGCCAAAATCTAATCAAGGCTTTGGATCAATGCGGAATAAGCAACGGACATAGAGTCATGAACCAATATAGAACGTCTCTGGGGTTCCAAGAAAAGTAGATTAATCGAATTCTGCCCACAAGCCGGGCATATGTGGCTGAAAATCATAAAATATGCCAAAAAAATTAAATCCCGAAATCGTCCCAACACTTTAACCTTACTGAAAGAAACGCGTGCGCGAAGTTCGACCCAACCCAAGACGGGTTCAGGCTGAGGTCCGAATAGGCAATGGAAATATAACCAGAAATAGTAAGAAATAACTAAAAATGCCCGTTTGACTGGTCAAACAGCGGAATTTGGGGATAAAGATGGACCCCGATGGAGCGTAGCTCAATCGTCCCCTCGTGCGTCTCGTCGAGAGCTTTCCGAATTGGGGTGGCTCGCGTCATTCTGATGCCCGTAGCCAAAGCTATGGCCAAAACAGTGCGGCGACACCAAAGTCCAGTAATCTTGCTTGTCGATTACTGGACTTTGGCCCCATGTCTTCTGAGAGATATATTAACGCCCGATTGGTGGATTTTTGGCCCCAATATCTCCCGTGACATATATTAGCACCAAAATGCATAACTGTTGCTTACCAATTTGTGCATTTTGTCAGCAATTTATGTCTCACGAAATAATTGTATCAAAATCCACTAATCTTGCTCACCGATTAGTGGATTTTGGCCCCAGTATCTTGTGCGACATATATTAGTGCCAAAATCTAATCAAGGCTTTGGATCAATGCGGAATAAGCAACGGACATAGAGTCATGAACCAATATAGAACGTCTCTGGGGTTCCAAGAAAAGTAGATTAATCGAATTCTGCCCACAAGCCGGGCATATGTGGCTGAAAATCATAAAATATGCCAAAAAAATTAAATCCCGAAATCGTCCCAACACTTTAACCTTACTGAAAGAAACGCGTGCGCGAAGTTCGACCCAACCCAAGACGGGTTCAGGCTGAGGTCCGAATAGGCAATGGAAATATAACCAGAAATAGTAAGAAATAACTAAAAATGCCCGTTTGACTGGTCGAACAGCGGAATTTGGGGATAAAGATGGACCCCGATGGAGCGTAGCTCAATCGTCCCCTCGTGCGTCTCGTCGAGAGCTTTCCGAATTGGGGTGGCTCGCGTCATTCTGATGCCCGTAGCCAAAGCTATGGCCAAAACAGTGCGGCGACACCAAAGTCCAGTAATCTTGCTTGTCGATTACTGGACTTTGGCCCCATGTCTTCTGAGAGATATATTAACGCCCGATTGGTGGATTTTTGGCCCCAATATCTCCCGTGACATATATTAGCACCAAAATGCATAACTATTGCTTACCAATTTGTGCATTTTGTCAGCAATTTATGTCTCACGAAATAATTGTATCAAAATCCACTAATCTTGCTCACCGATTAGTGGATTTTGGCCCCAGTATCTTGTGCGACATATATTAGTGCCAAAAAATAATCAAGGCTTTGGATCAATGCGGAATAAGCAACGGACATAGAGTCATGAACCAATATAGAACGTCTCTGGGGTTCCAAGAAAAGTAGATTAATCGAATTCTACCCACAAGCCGGGCATATGTGGCTGAAAATCATAAAATATGCCAAAAAAATTAAATCCCGAAATCGTCCCAACACTTTAACCTTACTGAAAGAAACGCGTGCGCGAAGTTCGACCCAACCCAAGACGGGTTCAGGCTGAGGTCCGAATAGGCAATGGAAATATAACCAGAAATAGTAAGAAATAACTAAAAATGCCCGTTTGACTGGTCGAACAGCGGAATTTGGGGATAAAGATGGACCCCGATGGAGCGTAGCTCAATCATCCCCTCGTGCGTCTCGTCGAGAGCTTTCCGAATTGGGGTGGCTCGCGTCATTCTGATGCCCGTAGCCAAAGCTATGGCCAAAACAGTGCGGCGACACCAAAGTCCAGTAATCTTGCTTGTCGATTACTGGACTTTGGCCCCATGTCTTCTGAGAGATATATTAACGCCCGATTGGTGGATTTTTGGCCCCAATATCTCCCGTGACATATATTAGCACCAAAATGCATAACTATTGCTTACCAATTTGTGCATTTTGTCAGCAATTTATGTCTCACGAAATAATTGTATCAAAATCCACTAATCTTGCTCACCGATTAGTGGATTTTGGCCCCAGTATCTTGTGCGACATATATTAGTGCCAAAATCTAATCAAGGCTTTGGATCAATGCGGAATAAGCAACGGACATAGAGTCATGAACCAATATAGAACGTCTCTGGGGTTCCAAGAAAAGTAGATTAATCGAATTCTGCCCACAAGCCGGGCATATGTGGCTGAAAATCATAAAATATGCCAAAAAAATTAAATCCCGAAATCGTCCCAACACTTTAACCTTACTGAAAGAAACGCGTGCGCGAAGTTCGACCCAACCCAAGACGGGTTCAGGCTGAGGTCCGAATAGGCAATGGAAATATAACCAGAAATAGTAAGAAATAACTAAAAATGCCCGTTTGACTGGTCGAACAGCGGAATTTGGGGATAAAGATGGACCCCGATGGAGCGTAGCTCAATCGTCCCCTCGTGCGTCTCGTCGAGAGCTTTCCGAATTGGGGTGGCTCGCGTCATTCTGATGCCCGTAGCCAAAGCTATGGCCAAAACAGTGCGGCGACACCAAAGTCCAGTAATCTTGCTTGTCGATTACTGGACTTTGGCCCCATGTCTTCTGAGAGATATATTAACGCCCGATTGGTGGATTTTTGGCCCCAATATCTCCCGTGACATATATTAGCACCAAAATGCATAACTGTTGCTTACCAATTTGTGCATTTTGTCAGCAATTTATGTCTCACGAAATAATTGTATCAAAATCCACTAATCTTGCTCACCGATTAGTGGATTTTGGCCCCAGTATCTTGTGCGACATATATTAGTGCCAAAATCTAATCAAGGCTTTGGATCAATGCGGAATAAGCAACGGACATAGAGTCATGAACCAATATAGAACGTCTCTGGGGTTCCAAGAAAAGTAGATTAATCGAATTCTGCCCACAAGCCGGGCATATGTGGCTGAAAATCATAAAATATGCCAAAAAAATTAAATCCCGAAATCGTCCCAACACTTTAACCTTACTGAAAGAAACGCGTGCGCGAAGTTCGACCCAACCCAAGACGGGTTCAGGCTGAGGTCCGAATAGGCAATGGAAATATAACCAGAAATAGTAAGAAATAACTAAAAATGCCCGTTTGACTGGTCAAACAGCGGAATTTGGGGATAAAGATGGACCCCGATGGAGCGTAGCTCAATCGTCCCCTCGTGCGTCTCGTCGAGAGCTTTCCGAATTGGGGTGGCTCGCGTCATTCTGATGCCCGTAGCCAAAGCTATGGCCAAAACAGTGCGGCGACACCAAAGTCCAGTAATCTTGCTTGTCGATTACTGGACTTTGGCCCCATGTCTTCTGAGAGATATATTAACGCCCGATTGGTGGATTTTTGGCCCCAATATCTCCCGTGACATATATTAGCACCAAAATGCATAACTGTTGCTTACCAATTTGTGCATTTTGTCAGCAATTTATGTCTCACGAAATAATTGTATCAAAATCCACTAATCTTGCTCACCGATTAGTGGATTTTGGCCCCAGTATCTTGTGCGACATATATTAGTGCCAAAATCTAATCAAGGCTTTGGATCAATGCGGAATAAGCAACGGACATAGAGTCATGAACCAATATAGAACGTCTCTGGGGTTCCAAGAAAAGTAGATTAATCGAATTCTGCCCACAAGCCGGGCATATGTGGCTGAAAATCATAAAATATGCCAAAAAAATTAAATCCCGAAATCGTCCCAACACTTTAACCTTACTGAAAGAAACGCGTGCGCGAAGTTCGACCCAACCCAAGACGGGTTCAGGCTGAGGTCCGAATAGGCAATGGAAATATAACCAGAAATAGTAAGAAATAACTAAAAATGCCCGTTTGACTGGTCGAACAGCGGAATTTGGGGATAAAGATGGACCCCGATGGAGCGTAGCTCAATCGTCCCCTCGTGCGTCTCGTCGAGAGCTTTCCGAATTGGGGTGGCTCGCGTCATTCTGATGCCCGTAGCCAAAGCTATGGCCAAAACAGTGCGGCGACACCAAAGTCCAGTAATCTTGCTTGTCGATTACTGGACTTTGGCCCCATGTCTTCTGAGAGATATATTAACGCCCGATTGGTGGATTTTTGGCCCCAATATCTCCCGTGACATATATTAGCACCAAAATGCATAACTATTGCTTACCAATTTGTGCATTTTGTCAGCAATTTATGTCTCACGAAATAATTGTATCAAAATCCACTAATCTTGCTCACCGATTAGTGGATTTTGGCCCCAGTATCTTGTGCGACATATATTAGTGCCAAAATCTAATCAAGGCTTTGGATCAATGCGGAATAAGCAACGGACATAGAGTCATGAACCAATATAGAACGTCTCTGGGGTTCCAAGAAAAGTAGATTAATCGAATTCTGCCCACAAGCCGGGCATATGTGGCTGAAAATCATAAAATATGCCAAAAAAATTAAATCCCGAAATCGTCCCAACACTTTAACCTTACTGAAAGAAACGCGTGCGCGAAGTTCGACCCAACCCAAGACGGGTTCAGGCTGAGGTCCGAATAGGCAATGGAAATATAACCAGAAATAGTAAGAAATAACTAAAAATGCCCGTTTGACTGGTCGAACAGCGGAATTTGGGGATAAAGATGGACCCCGATGGAGCGTAGCTCAATCGTCCCCTCGTGCGTCTCGTCGAGAGCTTTCCGAATTGGGGTGGCTCGCGTCATTCTGATGCCCGTAGCCAAAGCTATGGCCAAAACAGTGCGGCGACACCAAAGTCCAGTAATCTTGCTTGTCGATTACTGGACTTTGGCCCCATGTCTTCTGAGAGATATATTAACGCCCGATTGGTGGATTTTTGGCCCCAATATCTCCCGTGACATATATTAGCACCAAAATGCATAACTATTGCTTACCAATTTGTGCATTTTGTCAGCAATTTATGTCTCACGAAATAATTGTATCAAAATCCACTAATCTTGCTCACCGATTAGTGGATTTTGGCCCCAGTATCTTGTGCGACATATATTAGTGCCAAAATCTAATCAAGGCTTTGGATCAATGCGGAATAAGCAACGGACATAGAGTCATGAACCAATATAGAACGTCTCTGGGGTTCCAAGAAAAGTAGATTAATCGAATTCTGCCCACAAGCCGGGCATATGTGGCTGAAAATCATAAAATATGCCAAAAAAATTAAATCCCGAAATCGTCCCAACACTTTAACCTTACTGAAAGAAACGCGTGCGCGAAGTTCGACCCAACCCAAGACGGGTTCAGGCTGAGGTCCGAATAGGCAATGGAAATATAACCAGAAATAGTAAGAAATAACTAAAAATGCCCGTTTGACTGGTCGAACAGCGGAATTTGGGGATAAAGATGGACCCCGATGGAGCGTAGCTCAATCGTCCCCTCGTGCGTCTCGTCGAGAGCTTTCCGAATTGGGGTGGCTCGCGTCATTCTGATGCCCGTAGCCAACGCTATGGCCAAAACAGTGCGGCGACACCAAAGTCCAGTAATCTTGCTTGTCGATTACTGGACTTTGGCCCCATGTCTTCTGAGAGATATATTAACGCCCGATTGGTGGATTTTTGGCCCCAATATCTCCCGTGACATATATTAGCACCAAAATGCATAACTATTGCTTACCAATTTGTGCATTTTGTCAGCAATTTATGTCTCACGAAATAATTGTATCAAAATCCACTAATCTTGCTCACCGATTAGTGGATTTTGGCCCCAGTATCTTGTGCGACATATATTAGTGCCAAAATCTAATCAAGGCTTTGGATCAATGCGGAATAAGCAACGGACATAGAGTCATGAACCAATATAGAACGTCTCTGGGGTTCCAAGAAAAGTAGATTAATCGAATTCTGCCCACAAGCCGGGCATATGTGGCTGAAAATCATAAAATATGCCAAAAAAATTAAATCCCGAAATCGTCCCAACACTTTAACCTTACTGAAAGAAACGCGTGCGCGAAGTTCGACCCAACCCAAGACGGGTTCAGGCTGAGGTCCGAATAGGCAATGGAAATATAACCAGAAATAGTAAGAAATAACTAAAAATGCCCGTTTGACTGGTCGAACAGCGGAATTTGGGGATAAAGATGGACCCCGATGGAGCGTAGCTCAATCGTCCCCTCGTGCGTCTCGTCGAGAGCTTTCCGAATTGGGGTGGCTCTCGTCATTCTGATGCCCGTAGCCAAAGCTATGGCCAAAACAGTGCGGCGACACCAAAGTCCAGTAATCTTGCTTGTCGATTACTGGACTTTGACCCCATGTCTTCTGAGAGATATATTAACGCCCGATTGGTGGATTTTTGGCCCCAATATCTCCCGTGACATATATTAGCACCAAAATGCATAACTATTGCTTACCAATTTGTGCATTTTGTCAGCAATTTATGTCTCACGAAATAATTGTATCAAAATCCACTAATCTTGCTCACCGATTAGTGGATTTTGGCCCCAGTATCTTGTGCGACATATATTAGTGCCAAAATCTAATCAAGGCTTTGGATCAATGCGGAATAAGCAACGGACATAGAGTCATGAACCAATATAGAACGTCTCTGGGGTTCCAAGAAAAGTAGATTAATCGAATTCTGCCCACAAGCCGGGCATATGTGGCTGAAAATCATAAAATATGCCAAAAAAATTAAATCCCGAAATCGTCCCAACACTTTAACCTTACTGAAAGAAACGCGTGCGCGAAGTTCGACCCAACCCAAGACGGGTTCAGGCTGAGGTCCGAATAGGCAATGGAAATATAACCAGAAATAGTAAGAAATAACTAAAAATGCCCGTTTGACTGGTCGAACAGCGGAATTTGGGGATAAAGATGGACCCCGATGGAGCGTAGCTCAATCGTCCCCTCGTGCGTCTCGTCGAGAGCTTTCCGAATTGGGGTGGCTCGCGTCATTCTGATGCCCGTAGCCAAAGCTATGGCCAAAACAGTGCGGCGACACCAAAGTCCAGTAATCTTGCTTGTCGATTACTGGACTTTGGCCCCATGTCTTCTGAGAGATATATTAACGCCCGATTGGTGGATTTTTGGCCCCAATATCTCCCGTGACATATATTAGCACCAAAATGCATAACTATTGCTTACCAATTTGTGCATTTTGTCAGCAATTTATGTCTCACGAAATAATTGTATCAAAATCCACTAATCTTGCTCACCGATTAGTGGATTTTGGCCCCAGTATCTTGTGCGACATATATTAGTGCCAAAATCTAATCAAGGCTTTGGATCAATGCGGAATAAGCAACGGACATAGAGTCATGAACCAATATAGAACGTCTCTGGGGTTCCAAGAAAAGTAGATTAATCGAATTCTGCCCACAAGCCGGGCATATGTGGCTGAAAATCATAAAATATGCCAAAAAAATTAAATCCCGAAATCGTCCCAACACTTTAACCTTACTGAAAGAAACGCGTGCGCGAAGTTCGACCCAACCCAAGACGGGTTCAGGCTGAGGTCCGAATAGGCAATGGAAATATAACCAGAAATAGTAAGAAATAACTAAAAATGCCCGTTTGACTGGTCGAACAGCGGAATTTGGGGATAAAGATGGACCCCGATGGAGCGTAGCTCAATCGTCCCCTCGTGCGTCTCGTCGAGAGCTTTCCGAATTGGGGTGGCTCGCGTCATTCTGATGCCCGTAGCCAACGCTATGGCCAAAACAGTGCGGCGACACCAAAGTCCAGTAATCTTGCTTGTCGATTACTGGACTTTGGCCCCATGTCTTCTGAGAGATATATTAACGCCCGATTGGTGGATTTTTGGCCCCAATATCTCCCGTGACATATATTAGCACCAAAATGCATAACTATTGCTTACCAATTTGTGCATTTTGTCAGCAATTTATGTCTCACGAAATAATTGTATCAAAATCCACTAATCTTGCTCACCGATTAGTGGATTTTGGCCCCAGTATCTTGTGCGACATATATTAGTGCCAAAATCTAATCAAGGCTTTGGATCAATGCGGAATAAGCAACGGACATAGAGTCATGAACCAATATAGAACGTCTCTGGGGTTCCAAGAAAAGTAGATTAATCGAATTCTGCCCACAAGCCGGGCATATGTGGCTGAAAATCATAAAATATGCCAAAAAAATTAAATCCCGAAATCGTCCCAACACTTTAACCTTACTGAAAGAAACGCGTGCGCGAAGTTCGACCCAACCCAAGACGGGTTCAGGCTGAGGTCCGAATAGGCAATGGAAATATAACCAGAAATAGTAAGAAATAACTAAAAATGCCCGTTTGA
This sequence comes from Linanthus parryae, assembly GCA_023055425.1. Taxonomy (NCBI): domain Eukaryota; kingdom Viridiplantae; phylum Streptophyta; class Magnoliopsida; order Ericales; family Polemoniaceae; genus Linanthus; species Linanthus parryae. Next base: position 24,472,739 of record JALGPY010000001.1, on the reverse strand, counting down.
CTGGTCGAACAGCGGAATTTGGGGATAAAGATGGACCCCGATGGAGCGTAGCTCAATCGTCCCCTCGTGCGTCTCGTCGAGAGCTTTCCGAATTGGGGTGGCTCGCGTCATTCTGATGCCCGTAGCCAACGCTATGGCCAAAACAGTGCGGCGACACCAAAGTCCAGTAATCTTGCTTGTCGATTACTGGACTTTGGCCCCATGTCTTCTGAGAGATATATTAACGCCCGATTGGTGGATTTTTGGCCCCAATATCTCCCGTGACATATATTAGCACCAAAATGCATAACTATTGCTTACCAATTTGTGCATTTTGTCAGCAATTTATGTCTCACGAAATAATTGTATCAAAATCCACTAATCTTGCTCACCGATTAGTGGATTTTGGCCCCAGTATCTTGTGCGACATATATTAGTGCCAAAATCTAATCAAGGCTTTGGATCAATGCGGAATAAGCAACGGACATAGAGTCATGAACCAATATAGAACGTCTCTGGGGTTCCAAGAAAAGTAGATTAATCGAATTCTGCCCACAAGCCGGGCATATGTGGCTGAAAATCATAAAATATGCCAAAAAAATTAAATCCCGAAATCGTCCCAACACTTTAACCTTACTGAAAGAAACGCGTGCGCGAAGTTCGACCCAACCCAAGACGGGTTCAGGCTGAGGTCCGAATAGGCAATGGAAATATAACCAGAAATAGTAAGAAATAACTAAAAATGCCCGTTTGACTGGTCGAACAGCGGAATTTGGGGATAAAGATGGACCCCGATGGAGCGTAGCTCAATCGTCCCCTCGTGCGTCTCGTCGAGAGCTTTCCGAATTGGGGTGGCTCTCGTCATTCTGATGCCCGTAGCCAAAGCTATGGCCAAAACAGTGCGGCGACACCAAAGTCCAGTAATCTTGCTTGTCGATTACTGGACTTTGACCCCATGTCTTCTGAGAGATATATTAACGCCCGATTGGTGGATTTTTGGCCCCAATATCTCCCGTGACATATATTAGCACCAAAATGCATAACTATTGCTTACCAATTTGTGCATTTTGTCAGCAATTTATGTCTCACGAAATAATTGTATCAAAATCCACTAATCTTGCTCACCGATTAGTGGATTTTGGCCCCAGTATCTTGTGCGACATATATTAGTGCCAAAATCTAATCAAGGCTTTGGATCAATGCGGAATAAGCAACGGACATAGAGTCATGAACCAATATAGAACGTCTCTGGGGTTCCAAGAAAAGTAGATTAATCGAATTCTGCCCACAAGCCGGGCATATGTGGCTGAAAATCATAAAATATGCCAAAAAAATTAAATCCCGAAATCGTCCCAACACTTTAACCTTACTGAAAGAAACGCGTGCGCGAAGTTCGACCCAACCCAAGACGGGTTCAGGCTGAGGTCCGAATAGGCAATGGAAATATAACCAGAAATAGTAAGAAATAACTAAAAATGCCCGTTTGACTGGTCGAACAGCGGAATTTGGGGATAAAGATGGACCCCGATGGAGCGTAGCTCAATCGTCCCCTCGTGCGTCTCGTCGAGATCTTTCCGAATTGGGGTGGCTCGCGTCATTCTGATGCCCGTAGCCAAAGCTATGGCCAAAACAGTGCGGCGACACCAAAGTCCAGTAATCTTGCTTGTCGATTACTGGACTTTGGCCCCATGTCTTCTGAGAGATATATTAACTCCCGATTGGTGGATTTTTGGCCCCAATATCTCCCGTGACATATATTAGCACCAAAATGCATAACTATTGCTTACCAATTTGTGCATTTTGTCAGCAATTTATGTCTCAAGAAATAATTGTATCAAAATCCACTAATCTTGCTCACCGATTAGTGGATTTTGGCCCCAGTATCTTGTGCGACATATATTAGTGCCAAAATCTAATCAAGGCTTTGGATCAATGCGGAATAAGCAACGGACATAGAGTCATGAACCAATATAGAACGTCTCTGGGGTTCCAAGAAAAGTAGATTAATCGAATTCTGCCCACAAGCCGGGCATATGTGGCTGAAAATCATAAAATATGCCAAAAAAATTAAATCCCGAAATCGTCCCAACACTTTAACCTTATTGAAAGAAACGCGTGCGCGAAGTTCGACCCAACCCAAGACGGGTTCAGGCTGAGGTCCGAATAGGCAATGGAAATATAACCAGAAATAGTAAGAAATAACTAAAAATGCCCGTTTGACTGGTCGAACAGCGGAATTTGGGGATAAAGATGGACCCCGATGGAGCGTAGCTCAATCGTCCCCTCGTGCGTCTCGTCGAGAGCTTTCCGAATTGGGGTGGCTCGCGTCATTCTGATGCCCGTAGCCAAAGCTATGGCCAAAACAGTGCGGCGACACCAAAGTCCAGTAATCTTGCTTGTCGATTACTGGACTTTGGCCCCATGTCTTCTGAGAGATATATTAACGCCCGATTGGTGGATTTTTGGCCCCAATATCTCCCGTGACATATATTAGCACCAAAATGCATAACTATTGCTTACCAATTTGTGCATTTTGTCAGCAATTTATGTCTCACGAAATAATTGTATCAAAATCCACTAATCTTGCTCACCGATTAGTGGATTTTGGCCCCAGTATCTTGTGCGACATATATTAGTGCCAAAATCTAATCAAGGCTTTGGATCAATGCGGAATAAGCAACGGACATAGAGTCATGAACCAATATAGAACGTCTCTGGGGTTCCAAGAAAAGTAGATTAATCGAATTCTGCCCACAAGCCGGGCATATGTGGCTGAAAATCATAAAATATGCCAAAAAAATTAAATCCCGAAATCGTCCCAACACTTTAACCTTACTGAAAGAAACGCGTGCGCGAAGTTCGACCCAACCCAAGACGGGTTCAGGCTGAGGTCCGAATAGGCAATGGAAATATAACCAGAAATAGTAAGAAATAACTAAAAATGCCCGTTTGACTGGTCGAACAGCGGAATTTGGGGATAAAGATGGACCCCGATGGAGCGTAGCTCAATCGTCCCCTCGTGCGTCTCGTCGAGAGCTTTCCGAATTGGGGTGGCTCGCGTCATTCTGATGCCCGTAGCCAAAGCTATGGCCAAAACAGTGCGGCGACACCAAAGTCTAGTAATCTTGCTTGTCGATTACTGGACTTTGGCCCCATGTCTTCTGAGAGATATATTAACGCCCGATTGGTGGATTTTTGGCCCCAATATCTCCCGTGACATATATTAGCACCAAAATGCATAACTATTGCTTACCAATTTGTGCATTTTGTCAGCAATTTATGTCTCACGAAATAATTGTATCAAAATCCACTAATCTTGCTCACCGATTAGTGGATTTTGGCCCCAGTATCTTGTGCGACATATATTAGTGCCAAAATATAATCAAGGCTTTGGATCAATGCGGAATAAGCAACGGACATAGAGTCATGAACCAATATAGAACGTCTCTGGGGTTCCAAGAAAAGTAGATTAATCGAATTCTACCCACAAGCCGGGCATATGTGGCTGAAAATCATAAAATATGCCAAAAAAATTAAATCCCGAAATCGTCCCAACACTTTAACCTTACTGAAAGAAACGCGTGCGCGAAGTTCGACCCAACCCAAGACGGGTTCAGGCTGAGGTCCGAATAGGCAATGGAAATATAACCAGAAATAGTAAGAAATAACTAAAAATGCCCGTTTGACTGGTCGAACAGCGGAATTTGGGGATAAAGATGGACCCCGATGGAGCGTAGCTCAATCGTCCCCTCGTGCGTCTCGTCGAGAGCTTTCCGAATTGGGGTGGCTCGCGTCATTCTGATGCCCGTAGCCAAAGCTATGGCCAAAACAGTGCGGCGACACCAAAGTCCAGTAATCTTGCTTGTCGATTACTGGACTTTGGCCCCATGTCTTCTGAGAGATATATTAACGCCCGATTGGTGGATTTTTGGCCCCAATATCTCCCGTGACATATATTAGCACCAAAATGCATAACTATTGCTTACCAATTTGTGCATTTTGTCAGCAATTTATGTCTCACGAAATAATTGTATCAAAATCCACTAATCTTGCTCACCGATTAGTGGATTTTGGCCCCAGTATCTTGTGCGACATATATTAGTGCCAAAATCTAATCAAGGCTTTGGATCAATGCGGAATAAGCAACGGACATAGAGTCATGAACCAATATAGAACGTCTCTGGGGTTCCAAGAAAAGTAGATTAATCGAATTCTGCCCACAAGCCGGGCATATGTGGCTGAAAATCATAAAATATGCCAAAAAAATTAAATCCCGAAATCGTCCCAACACTTTAACCTTACTGAAAGAAACGCGTGCGCGAAGTTCGACCCAACCCAAGACGGGTTCAGGCTGAGGTCCGAATAGGCAATGGAAATATAACCAGAAATAGTAAGAAATAACTAAAAATGCCCGTTTGACTGGTCGAACAGCGGAATTTGGGGATAAAGATGGACCCCGATGGAGCGTAGCTCAATCGTCCCCTCGTGCGTCTCGTCGAGAGCTTTCCGAATTGGGGTGGCTCGCGTCATTCTGATGCCCGTAGCCAAAGCTATGGCCAAAACAGTGCGGCGACACCAAAGTCCAGTAATCTTGCTTGTCGATTACTGGACTTTGGCCCCATGTCTTCTGAGAGATATATTAACGCCCGATTGGTGGATTTTTGGCCCCAATATCTCCCGTGACATATATTAGCACCAAAATGCATAACTATTGCTTACCAATTTGTGCATTTTGTCAGCAATTTATGTCTCACGAAATAATTGTATCAAAATCCACTAATCTTGCTCACCGATTAGTGGATTTTGGCCCCAGTATCTTGTGCGACATATATTAGTGCCAAAATCTAATCAAGGCTTTGGATCAATGCGGAATAAGCAACGGACATAGAGTCATGAACCAATATAGAACGTCTCTGGGGTTCCAAGAAAAGTAGATTAATCGAATTCTGCCCACAAGCCGGGCATATGTGGCTGAAAATCATAAAATATGCCAAAAAAATTAAATCCCGAAATCGTCCCAACACTTTAACCTTACTGAAAGAAACGCGTGCGCGAAGTTCGACCCAACCCAAGACGGGTTCAGGCTGAGGTCCGAATAGGCAATGGAAATATAACCAGAAATAGTAAGAAATAACTAAAAATGCCCGTTTGACTGGTCGAACAGCGGAATTTGGGGATAAAGATGGACCCCGATGGAGCGTAGCTCAATCGTCCCCTCGTGCGTCTCGTCGAGAGCTTTCCGAATTGGGGTGGCTCGCGTCATTCTGATGCCCGTAGCCAAAGCTATGGCCAAAACAGTGCGGCGACACCAAAGTCCAGTAATCTTGCTTGTCGATTACTGGACTTTGGCCCCATGTCTTCTGAGAGATATATTAACGCCCGATTGGTGGATTTTTGGCCCCAATATCTCCCGTGACATATATTAGCACCAAAATGCATAACTATTGCTTACCAATTTGTGCATTTTGTCAGCAATTTATGTCTCACGAAATAATTGTATCAAAATCCACTAATCTTGCTCACCGATTAGTGGATTTTGGCCCCAGTATCTTGTGCGACATATATTAGTGCCAAAATCTAATCAAGGCTTTGGATCAATGCGGAATAAGCAACGGACATAGAGTCATGAACCAATATAGAACGTCTCTGGGGTTCCAAGAAAAGTAGATTAATCGAATTCTACCCACAAGCCGGGCATATGTGGCTGAAAATCATAAAATATGCCAAAAAAATTAAATCCCGAAATCGTCCCAACACTTTAACCTTACTGAAAGAAACGCGTGCGCGAAGTTCGACCCAACCCAAGACGGGTTCAGGCTGAGGTCCGAATAGGCAATGGAAATATAACCAGAAATAGTAAGAAATAACTAAAAATGCCCGTTTGACTGGTCGAACAGCGGAATTTGGGGATAAAGATGGACCCCGATGGAGCGTAGCTCAATCGTCCCCTCGTGCTTCTCGTCGAGAGCTTTCCGAATTGGGGTGGCTCGCGTCATTCTGATGCCCGTAGCCAAAGCTATGGCCAAAACAGTGCGGCGACACCAAAGTCCAGTAATCTTGCTTGTCGATTACTGGACTTTGGCCCCATGTGTTCTGAGAGATATATTAACGCCCGATTTGTGGATTTTTGGCCCCGATATCTCCCGTGACATATATTAGCACCAAAATGCATAACTATTGCTTACCAATTTGTGCATTTTGTCAGCAATTTATGTCTAACGAAATAATTGTATCAAAATCCACTAATCTTGCTCACCGATTAGTGGATTTTGGCCCCAGTATCTTGTGCGACATATATTAGTGCCAAAATATAATCAAGGCTTTGGATCAATGCGGAATAAGCAACGGACATAGAGTCATGAACCAATATAGAACGTCTCTGGGGTTCCAAGAAAAGTAGATTAATCGAATTCTACCCACAAGCCGGGCATATGTGGCTGAAAATCATAAAATATGCCAAAAAAATTAAATCCCGAAATCGTCCCAACACTTTAACCTTACTGAAAGAAACGCGTGCGCGAAGTTCGACCCAACCCAAGACGGGTTCAGGCTGAGGTCCGAATAGGCAATGGAAATATAACCAGAAATAGTAAGAAATAACTAAAAATGCCCGTTTGACTGGTCGAACAGCGGAATTTGGGGATAAAGATGGACCCCGATGGAGCGTAGCTCAATCGTCCCCTCGTGCTTCTCGTCGAGAGCTTTCCGAATTGGGGTGGCTCGCGTCATTCTGATGCCCGTAGCCAAAGCTATGGCCAAAACAGTGCGGCGACACCAAAGTCCAGTAATCTTGCTTGTCGATTACTGGACTTTGGCCCCATGTGTTCTGAGAGATATATTAACGCCCGATTGGTGGATTTTTGGCCCCGATATCTCCCGTGACATATATTAGCACCAAAATGCATAACTATTGCTTACCAATTTGTGCATTTTGTCAGCAATTTATGTCTCACGAAATAATTGTATCAAAATCCACTAATCTTGCTCACCGATTAGTGGATTTTGGCCCCAGTATCTTGTGCGACATATATTAGTGCCAAAATATAATCAAGGCTTTGGATCAATGCGGAATAAGCAACGGACATAGAGTCATGAACCAATATAGAACGTCTCTGGGGTTCCAAGAAAAGTAGATTAATCGAATTCTGCCCACAAGCCGGGCATATGTGGCTGAAAATCATAAAATATGCCAAAAAAATTAAATCCCGAAATCGTCCCAACACTTTAACCTTACTGAAAGAAACGCGTGCGCGAAGTTCGACCCAACCCAAGACGGGTTCAGGCTGAGGTCCGAATAGGCAATGGAAATATAACCAGAAATAGTAAGAAATAACTAAAAATGCCCGTTTGACTGGTCGAACAGCGGAATTTGGGGATAAAGATGGACCCCGATGGAGCGTAGCTCAATCGTCCCCTCGTGCTTCTCGTCGAGAGCTTTCCGAATTGGGGTGGCTCGCGTCATTCTGATGCCCGTAGCCAAAGCTATGGCCAAAACAGTGCGGCGACACCAAAGTCCAGTAATCTTGCTTGTCGATTACTGGACTTTGGCCCCATGTGTTCTGAGAGATATATTAACGCCCGATTGGTGGATTTTTGGCCCCGATATCTCCCGTGACATATATTAGCACCAAAATGCATAACTATTGCTTACCAATTTGTGCATTTTGTCAGCAATTTATGTCTCACGAAATAATTGTATCAAAATCCACTAATCTTGCTCACCGATTAGTGGATTTTGGCCCCAGTATCTTGTGCGACATATATTAGTGCCAAAATCTAATCAAGGCTTTGGATCAATGCGGAATAAGCAACGGACATAGAGTCATGAACCAATATAGAACGTCTCTGGGGTTCCAAGAAAAGTAGATTAATCGAATTCTGCCCACAAGCCGGGCATATGTGGCTGAAAATCATAAAATATGCCAAAAAAATTAAATCCCGAAATCGTCCCAACACTTTAACCTTACTGAAAGAAACGCGTGCGCGAAGTTCGACCCAACCCAAGACGGGTTCAGGCTGAGGTCCGAATAGGCAATGGAAATATAACCAGAAATAGTAAGAAATAACTAAAAATGCCCGTTTGACTGGTCGAACAGCGGAATTTGGGGATAAAGATGGACCCCGATGGAGCGTAGCTCAATCGTCCCCTCGTGCGTCTCGTCGAGAGCTTTCCGAATTGGGGTGGCTCGCGTCATTCTGATGCCCGTAGCCAAAGCTATGGCCAAAACAGTGCGGCGACACCAAAGTCCAGTAATCTTGCTTGTCGATTACTGGACTTTGGCCCCATGTCTTCTGAGAGATATATTAACGCCCGATTGGTGGATTTTTGGCCCCAATATCTCCCGTGACATATATTAGCACCAAAATGCATAACTATTGCTTACCAATTTGTGCATTTTGTCAGCAATTTATGTCTCACGAAATAATTGTATCAAAATCCACTAATCTTGCTCACCGATTAGTGGATTTTGGCCCCAGTATCTTGTGCGACATATATTAGTGCCAAAATCTAATCAAGGCTTTGGATCAATGCGGAATAAGCAACGGACATAGAGTCATGAACCAATATAGAACGTCTCTGGGGTTCCAAGAAAAGTAGATTAATCGAATTCTGCCCACAAGCCGGGCATATGTGGCTGAAAATCATAAAATATGCCAAAAAAATTAAATCCCGAAATCGTCCCAACACTTTAACCTTACTGAAAGAAACGCGTGCGCGAAGTTCGACCCAACCCAAGACGGGTTCAGGCTGAGGTCCGAATAGGCAATGGAAATATAACCAGAAATAGTAAGAAATAACTAAAAATGCCCGTTTGACTGGTCGAACAGCGGAATTTGGGGATAAAGATGGACCCCGATGGAGCGTAGCTCAATCGTCCCCTCGTGCGTCTCGTCGAGAGCTTTCCGAATTGGGGTGGCTCGCGTCATTCTGATGCCCGTAGCCAAAGCTATGGCCAAAACAGTGCGGCGACACCAAAGTCCAGTAATCTTGCTTGTCGATTACTGGACTTTGGCCCCATGTCTTCTGAGAGATATATTAACGCCCGATTGGTGGATTTTTGGCCCCAATATCTCCCGTGACATATATTAGCACCAAAATGCATAACTATTGCTTACCAATTTGTGCATTTTGTCAGCAATTTATGTCTCACGAAATAATTGTATCAAAATCCACTAATCTTGCTCACCGATTAGTGGATTTTGGCCCCAGTATCTTGTGCGACATATATTAGTGCCAAAATCTAATCAAGGCTTTGGATCAATGCGGAATAAGCAACGGACATAGAGTCATGAACCAATATAGAACGTCTCTGGGGTTCCAAGAAAAGTAGATTAATCGAATTCTGCCCACAAGCCGGGCATATGTGGCTGAAAATCATAAAATATGCCAAAAAAATTAAATCCCGAAATCGTCCCAACACTTTAACCTTACTGAAAGAAACGCGTGCGCGAAGTTCGACCCAACCCAAGACGGGTTCAGGCTGAGGTCCGAATAGGCAATGGAAATATAACCAGAAATAGTAAGAAATAACTAAAAATGCCCGTTTGACTGGTCGAACAGCGGAATTTGGGGATAAAGATGGACCCCGATGGAGCGTAGCTCAATCGTCCCCTCGTGCGTCTCGTCGAGAGCTTTCCGAATTGGGGTGGCTCGCGTCATTCTGATGCCCGTAGCCAAAGCTATGGCCAAAACAGTGCGGCGACACCAAAGTCCAGTAATCTTGCTTGTCGATTACTGGACTTTGGCCCCATGTCTTCTGAGAGATATATTAACGCCCGATTGGTGGATTTTTGGCCCCAATATCTCCCGTGACATATATTAGCACCAAAATGCATAACTATTGCTTACCAATTTGTGCATTTTGTCAGCAATTTATGTCTCACGAAATAATTGTATCAAAATCCACTAATCTTGCTCACCGATTAGTGGATTTTGGCCCCAGTATCTTGTGCGACATATATTAGTGCCAAAATCTAATCAAGGCTTTGGATCAATGCGGAATAAGCAACGGACATAGAGTCATGAACCAATATAGAACGTCTCTGGGGTTCCAAGAAAAGTAGATTAATCGAATTCTGCCCACAAGCCGGGCATATGTGGCTGAAAATCATAAAATATGCCAAAAAAATTAAATCCCGAAATCGTCCCAACACTTTAACCTTACTGAAAGAAACGCGTGCGCGAAGTTCGACCCAACCCAAGACGGGTTCAGGCTGAGGTCCGAATAGGCAATGGAAATATAACCAGAAATAGTAAGAAATAACTAAAAATGCCCGTTTGACTGGTCGAACAGCGGAATTTGGGGATAAAGATGGACCCCGATGGAGCGTAGCTCAATCGTCCCCTCGTGCGTCTCGTCGAGAGCTTTCCGAATTGGGGTGGCTCGCGTCATTCTGATGCCCGTAGCCAACGCTATGGCCAAAACAGTGCGGCGACACCAAAGTCCAGTAATCTTGCTTGTCGATTACTGGACTTTGGCCCCATGTCTTCTGAGAGATATATTAACGCCCGATTGGTGGATTTTTGGCCCCAATATCTCCCGTGACATATATTAGCACCAAAATGCATAACTATTGCTTACCAATTTGTGCATTTTGTCAGCAATTTATGTCTCACGAAATAATTGTATCAAAATCCACTAATCTTGCTCACCGATTAGTGGATTTTGGCCCCAGTATCTTGTGCGACATATATTAGTGCCAAAATCTAATCAAGGCTTTGGATCAATGCGGAATAAGCAACGGACATAGAGTCATGAACCAATATAGAACGTCTCTGGGGTTCCAAGAAAAGTAGATTAATCGAATTCTGCCCACAAGCCGGGCATATGTGGCTGAAAATCATAAAATATGCCAAAAAAATTAAATCCCGAAATCGTCCCAACACTTTAACCTTACTGAAAGAAACGCGTGCGCGAAGTTCGACCCAACCCAAGACGGGTTCAGGCTGAGGTCCGAATAGGCAATGGAAATATAACCAGAAATAGTAAGAAATAACTAAAAATGCCCGTTTGACTGGTCGAACAGCGGAATTTGGGGATAAAGATGGACCCCGATGGAGCGTAGCTCAATCGTCCCCTCGTGCGTCTCGTCGAGAGCTTTCCGAATTGGGGTGGCTCGCGTCATTCTGATGCCCGTAGCCAAAGCTATGGCCAAAACAGTGCGGCGACACCAAAGTCCAGTAATCTTGCTTGTCGATTACTGGACTTTGGCCCCATGTCTTCTGAGAGATATATTAACGCCCGATTGGTGGATTTTTGGCCCCAATATCTCCCGTGACATATATTAGCACCAAAATGCATAACTATTGCTTACCAATTTGTGCATTTTGTCAGCAATTTATGTCTCACGAAATAATTGTATCAAAATCCACTAATCTTGCTCACCGATTAGTGGATTTTGGCCCCAGTATCTTGTGCGACATATATTAGTGCCAAAATATAATCAAGGCTTTGGATCAATGCGGAATAAGCAACGGACATAGAGTCATGAACCAATATAGAACGTCTCTGGGGTTCCAAGAAAAGTAGATTAATCGAATTCTACCCACAAGCCGGGCATATGTGGCTGAAAATCATAAAATATGCCAAAAAAATTAAATCCCGAAATCGTCCCAACACTTTAACCTTACTGAAAGAAACGCGTGCGCGAAGTTCGACCCAACCCAAGACGGGTTCAGGCTGAGGTCCGAATAGGCAATGGAAATATAACCAGAAATAGTAAGAAATAACTAAAAATGCCCGTTTGACTGGTCGAACAGCGGAATTTGGGGATAAAGATGGACCCCGATGGAGCGTAGCTCAATCGTCCCCTCGTGCGTCTCGTCGAGAGCTTTCCGAATTGGGGTGGCTCGCGTCATTCTGATGCCCGTAGCCAAAGCTATGGCCAAAACAGTGCGGCGACACCAAAGTCCAGTAATCTTGCTTGTCGATTACTGGACTTTGGCCCCATGTCTTCTGAGAGATATATTAACGCCCGATTGGTGGATTTTTGGCCCCAATATCTCCCGTGACATATATTAGCACCAAAATGCATAACTATTGCTTACCAATTTGTGCATTTTGTCAGCAATTTATGTCTCACGAAATAATTGTATCAAAATCCACTAATCTTGCTCACCGATTAGTGGATTTTGGCCCCAGTATCTTGTGCGACATATATTAGTGCCAAAATCTAATCAAGGCTTTGGATCAATGCGGAATAAGCAACGGACATAGAGTCATGAACCAATATAGAACGTCTCTGGGGTTCCAAGAAAAGTAGATTAATCGAATTCTGCCCACAAGCCGGGCATATGTGGCTGAAAATCATAAAATATGCCAAAAAAATTAAATCCCGAAATCGTCCCAACACTTTAACCTTACTGAAAGAAACGCGTGCGCGAAGTTCGACCCAACCCAAGACGGGTTCAGGCTGAGGTCCGAATAGGCAATGGAAATATAACCAGAAATAGTAAGAAATAACTAAAAATGCCCGTTTGACTGGTCGAACAGCGGAATTTGGGGATAAAGATGGACCCCGATGGAGCGTAGCTCAATCGTCCCCTCGTGCGTCTCGTCGAGAGCTTTCCGAATTGGGGTGGCTCGCGTCATTCTGATGCCCGTAGCCAAAGCTATGGCCAAAACAGTGCGGCGACACCAAAGTCCAGTAATCTTGCTTGTCGATTACTGGACTTTGGCCCCATGTCTTCTGAGAGATATATTAACGCCCGATTGGTGGATTTTTGGCCCCAATATCTCCCGTGACATATATTAGCACCAAAATGCATAACTATTGCTTACCAATTTGTGCATTTTGTCAGCAATTTATGTCTCACGAAATAATTGTATCAAAATCCACTAATCTTGCTCACCGATTAGTGGATTTTGGCCCCAGTATCTTGTGCGACATATATTAGTGCCAAAATCTAATCAAGGCTTTGGATCAATGCGGAATAAGCAACGGACATAGAGTCATGAACCAATATAGAACGTCTCTGGGGTTCCAAGAAAAGTAGATTAATCGAATTCTGCCCACAAGCCGGGCATATGTGGCTGAAAATCATAAAATATGCCAAAAAAATTAAATCCCGAAATCGTCCCAACACTTTAACCTTACTGAAAGAAACGCGTGCGCGAAGTTCGACCCAACCCAAGACGGGTTCAGGCTGAGGTCCGAATAGGCAATGGAAATATAACCAGAAATAGTAAGAAATAACTAAAAATGCCCGTTTGACTGGTCGAACAGCGGAATTTGGGGATAAAGATGGACCCCGATGGAGCGTAGCTCAATCGTCCCCTCGTGCGTCTCGTCGAGAGCTTTCCGAATTGGGGTGGCTCGCGTCATTCTGATGCCCGTAGCCAAAGCTATGGCCAAAACAGTGCGGCGACACCAAAGTCCAGTAATCTTGCTTGTCGATTACTGGACTTTGGCCCCATGTCTTCTGAGAGATATATTAACGCCCGATTGGTGGATTTTTGGCCCCAATATCTCCCGTGACATATATTAGCACCAAAATGCATAACTATTGCTTACCAATTTGTGCATTTTGTCAGCAATTTATGTCTCACGAAATAATTGTATCAAAATCCACTAATCTTGCTCACCGATTAGTGGATTTTGGCCCCAGTATCTTGTGCGACATATATTAGTGCCAAAATCTAATCAAGGCTTTGGATCAATGCGGAATAAGCAACGGACATAGAGTCATGAACCAATATAGAACGTCTCTGGGGTTCCAAGAAAAGTAGATTAATCGAATTCTACCCACAAGCCGGGCATATGTGGCTGAAAATCATAAAATATGCCAAAAAAATTAAATCCCGAAATCGTCCCAACACTTTAACCTTACTGAAAGAAACGCGTGCGCGAAGTTCGACCCAACCCAAGACGGGTTCAGGCTGAGGTCCGAATAGGCAATGGAAATATAACCAGAAATAGTAAGAAATAACTAAAAATGCCCGTTTGACTGGTCGAACAGCGGAATTTGGGGATAAAGATGGACCCCGATGGAGCGTAGCTCAATCGTCCCCTCGTGCTTCTCGTCGAGAGCTTTCCGAATTGGGGTGGCTCGCGTCATTCTGATGCCCGTAGCCAAAGCTATGGCCAAAACAGTGCGGCGACACCAAAGTCCAGTAATCTTGCTTGTCGATTACTGGACTTTGGCCCCATGTGTTCTGAGAGATATATTAACGCCCGATTGGTGGATTTTTGGCCCCGATATCTCCCGTGACATATATTAGCACCAAAATGCATAACTATTGCTTACCAATTTGTGCATTTTGTCAGCAATTTATGTCTAACGAAATAATTGTATCAAAATCCACTAATCTTGCTCACCGATTAGTGGATTTTGGCCCCAGTATCTTGTGCGACATATATTAGTGCCAAAATATAATCAAGGCTTTGGATCAATGCGGAATAAGCAACGGACATAGAGTCATGAACCAATATAGAACGTCTCTGGGGTTCCAAGAAAAGTAGATTAATCGAATTCTACCCACAAGCCGGGCATATGTGGCTGAAAATCATAAAATATGCCAAAAAAATTAAATCCCGAAATCGTCCCAACACTTTAACCTTACTGAAAGAAACGCGTGCGCGAAGTTCGACCCAACCCAAGACGGGTTCAGGCTGAGGTCCGAATAGGCAATGGAAATATAACCAGAAATAGTAAGAAATAACTAAAAATGCCCGTTTGACTGGTCGAACAGCGGAATTTGGGGATAAAGATGGACCCCGATGGAGCGTAGCTCAATCGTCCCCTCGTGCTTCTCGTCGAGAGCTTTCCGAATTGGGGTGGCTCGCGTCATTCTGATGCCCGTAGCCAAAGCTATGGCCAAAACAGTGCGGCGACACCAAAGTCCAGTAATCTTGCTTGTCGATTACTGGACTTTGGCCCCATGTGTTCTGAGAGATATATTAACGCCCGATTGGTGGATTTTTGGCCCCGATATCTCCCGTGACATATATTAGCACCAAAATGCATAACTATTGCTTACCAATTTGTGCATTTTGTCAGCAATTTATGTCTCACGAAATAATTGTATCAAAATCCACTAATCTTGCTCACCGATTAGTGGATTTTGGCCCCAGTATCTTGTGCGACATATATTAGTGCCAAAATATAATCAAGGCTTTGGATCAATGCGGAATAAGCAACGGACATAGAGTCATGAACCAATATAGAACGTCTCTGGGGTTCCAAGAAAAGTAGATTAATCGAATTCTGCCCACAAGCCGGGCATATGTGGCTGAAAATCATAAAATATGCCAAAAAAATTAAATCCCGAAATCGTCCCAACACTTTAACCTTACTGAAAGAAACGCGTGCGCGAAGTTCGACCCAACCCAAGACGGGTTCAGGCTGAGGTCCGAATAGGCAATGGAAATATAACCAGAAATAGTAAGAAATAACTAAAAATGCCCGTTTGACTGGTCGAACAGCGGAATTTGGGGATAAAGATGGACCCCGATGGAGCGTAGCTCAATCGTCCCCTCGTGCTTCTCGTCGAGAGCTTTCCGAATTGGGGTGGCTCGCGTCATTCTGATGCCCGTAGCCAAAGCTATGGCCAAAACAGTGCGGCGACACCAAAGTCCAGTAATCTTGCTTGTCGATTACTGGACTTTGGCCCCATGTGTTCTGAGAGATATATTAACGCCCGATTGGTGGATTTTTGGCCCCGATATCTCCCGTGACATATATTAGCACCAAAATGCATAACTATTGCTTACCAATTTGTGCATTTTGTCAGCAATTTATGTCTCACGAAATAATTGTATCAAAATCCACTAATCTTGCTCACCGATTAGTGGATTTTGGCCCCAGTATCTTGTGCGACATATATTAGTGCCAAAATCTAATCAAGGCTTTGGATCAATGCGGAATAAGCAACGGACATAGAGTCATGAACCAATATAGAACGTCTCTGGGGTTCCAAGAAAAGTAGATTAATCGAATTCTGCCCACAAGCCGGGCATATGTGGCTGAAAATCATAAAATATGCCAAAAAAATTAAATCCCGAAATCGTCCCAACACTTTAACCTTACTGAAAGAAACGCGTGCGCGAAGTTCGACCCAACCCAAGACGGGTTCAGGCTGAGGTCCGAATAGGCAATGGAAATATAACCAGAAATAGTAAGAAATAACTAAAAATGCCCGTTTGACTGGTCGAACAGCGGAATTTGGGGATAAAGATGGACCCCGATGGAGCGTAGCTCAATCGTCCCCTCGTGCGTCTCGTCGAGAGCTTTCCGAATTGGGGTGGCTCGCGTCATTCTGATGCCCGTAGCCAAAGCTATGGCCAAAACAGTGCGGCGACACCAAAGTCCAGTAATCTTGCTTGTCGATTACTGGACTTTGGCCCCATGTCTTCTGAGAGATATATTAACGCCCGATTGGTGGATTTTTGGCCCCAATATCTCCCGTGACATATATTAGCACCAAAATGCATAACTATTGCTTACCAATTTGTGCATTTTGTCAGCAATTTATGTCTCACGAAATAATTGTATCAAAATCCACTAATCTTGCTCACCGATTAGTGGATTTTGGCCCCAGTATCTTGTGCGACATATATTAGTGCCAAAATCTAATCAAGGCTTTGGATCAATGCGGAATAAGCAACGGACATAGAGTCATGAACCAATATAGAACGTCTCTGGGGTTCCAAGAAAAGTAGATTAATCGAATTCTGCCCACAAGCCGGGCATATGTGGCTGAAAATCATAAAATATGCCAAAAAAATTAAATCCCGAAATCGTCCCAACACTTTAACCTTACTGAAAGAAACGCGTGCGCGAAGTTCGACCCAACCCAAGACGGGTTCAGGCTGAGGTCCGAATAGGCAATGGAAATATAACCAGAAATAGTAAGAAATAACTAAAAATGCCCGTTTGACTGGTCGAACAGCGGAATTTGGGGATAAAGATGGACCCCGATGGAGCGTAGCTCAATCGTCCCCTCGTGCGTCTCGTCGAGAGCTTTCCGAATTGGGGTGGCTCGCGTCATTCTGATGCCCGTAGCCAAAGCTATGGCCAAAACAGTGCGGCGACACCAAAGTCCAGTAATCTTGCTTGTCGATTACTGGACTTTGGCCCCATGTCTTCTGAGAGATATATTAACGCCCGATTGGTGGATTTTTGGCCCCAATATCTCCTGTGACATATATTAGCACCAAAATGCATAACTATTGCTTACCAATTTGTGCATTTTGTCAGCAATTTATGTCTCACGAAATAATTGTATCAAAATCCACTAATCTTGCTCACCGATTAGTGGATTTTGGCCCCAGTATCTTGTGCGACATATATTAGTGCCAAAATCTAATCAAGGCTTTGGATCAATGCGGAATAAGCAACGGACATAGAGTCATGAACCAATATAGAACGTCTCTGGGGTTCCAAGAAAAGTAGATTAATCGAATTCTGCCCACAAGCCGGGCATATGTGGCTGAAAATCATAAAATATGCCAAAAAAATTAAATCCCGAAATCGTCCCAACACTTTAACCTTACTGAAAGAAACGCGTGCGCGAAGTTCGACCCAACCCAAGACGGGTTCAGGCTGAGGTCCGAATAGGCAATGGAAATATAAACAGAAATAGTAAGAAATAACTAAAAATGCCCGTTTGACTGGTCGAACAGCGGAATTTGGGGATAAAGATGGACTCCGATGGAGCGTAGCTCAATCGTCCCCTCGTGCGTCTCGTCGAGAGCTTTCCGAATTGGGGTGGCTCGCGTCATTCTGATGCCCGTAGCCAAAGCTATGGCCAAAACAGTGCGGCGACACCAAAGTCCAGTAATCTTGCTTGTCGATTACTGGACTTTGGCCCCATGTCTTCTGAGAGATATATTAACGCCCGATTGGTGGATTTTTGGCCCCAATATCTCCCGTGACATATATTAGCACCAAAATGCATAACTATTGCTTACCAATTTGTGCATTTTGTCAGCAATTTATGTCTCACGAAATAATTGTATCAAAATCCACTAATCTTGCTCACCGATTAGTGGATTTTGGCCCAAGTATCTTGTGCGACATGTATTAGTGCCAAAATCTAATCAAGGCTTTGGATCAATGCGGAATAAGCAACGGACATAGAGTCATGAACCAATATAGAACGTCTCTGGGGTTCCAAGAAAAGTAGATTAATCGAAGACGGGTTCAGGCTGAGGTCCGAATAGGCAATGGAAATATAAACAGAAATAGTAAGAAATAACTAAAAATGCCCGTTTGACTGGTCGAACAGCGGAATATTGGGATAAAGATGGACCCCGATGGAGCGTAGCTCAATCGTCCCCTCGTGCGTCTCGTCGAGAGCTTTCCGAATTGGGGTGGCTCGCGTTATTCTGATGCCCGTAGCCAAAGCTATGGCCAAAACAGTGCGGCGACACCAAAGTCCAGTAATCTTGCTTGTCGATTACTGGACTTTGGCCCCATGTCTTCTGAGAGATATATTAACGCCCGATTGGTGGATTTTTGGCCCCAATATCTCCCGTGACATATATTAGCACCAAAATGCATAACTATTGCTTACCAATTTGTGCATTTTGTCAGCAATTTATGTCTCACGAAATAATTGTATCAAAATCCACTAATCTTGCTCACCGATTAGTGGATTTTGGCCCCAGTATCTTGTGCGACATATATTAGTGCCAAAATCTAATCAAGGCTTTGGATCAATGCGGAATAAGCAACGGACATAGAGTCATGAACCAATATAGAACGTCTCTGGGGTTCCAAGAAAAGTAGATTAATCGAATTCTGCCCACAAGCCGGGCATATGTGGCTGAAAATCATAAAATATGCCAAAAAAATTAAATCCCGAAATCGTCCCAACACTTTAACCTTACTGAAAGAAACGCGTGCGCGAAGTTCGACCCAACCCAAGACGGGTTCAGGCTGAGGTCCGAATAGGCAATGGAAATATAACCAGAAATAGTAAGAAATAACTAAAAATGCCCGTTTGACTGGTCGAACAGCGGAATTTGGGGATAAAGATGGACCCCGATGGAGCGTAGCTCAATCGTCCCCTCGTGCGTCTCGTCGAGAGCTTTCCGAATTGGGGTGGCTCGCGTCATTCTGATGCCCGTAGCCAAAGCTATGGCCAAAACAGTGCGGCGACACCAAAGTCCAGTAATCTTGCTTGTCGATTACTGGACTTTGGCCCCATGTCTTCTGAGAGATATATTAACGCCCGATTGGTGGATTTTTGGCCCCAATATCTCCTGTGACATATATTAGCACCAAAATGCATAACTATTGCTTACCAATTTGTGCATTTTGTCAGCAATTTATGTCTCACGAAATAATTGTATCAAAATCCACTAATCTTGCTCACCGATTAGTGGATTTTGGCCCCAGTATCTTGTGCGACATATATTAGTGCCAAAATCTAATCAAGGCTTTGGATCAATGCGGAATAAGCAACGGACATAGAGTCATGAACCAATATAGAACGTCTCTGGGGTTCCAAGAAAAGTAGATTAATCGAATTCTGCCCACAAGCCGGGCATATGTGGCTGAAAATCATAAAATATGCCAAAAAAATTAAATCCCGAAATCGTCCCAACACTTTAACCTTACTGAAAGAAACGCGTGCGCGAAGTTCGACCCAACCCAAGACGGGTTCAGGCTGAGGTCCGAATAGGCAATGGAAATATAACCAGAAATAGTAAGAAATAACTAAAAATGCCCGTTTGACTGGTCGAACAGCGGAATTTGGGGATAAAGATGGACCCCGATGGAGCGTAGCTCAATCGTCCCCTCGTGCGTCTCGTCGAGAGCTTTCCGAATTGGGGTGGCTCGCGTCATTCTGATGCCCGTAGCCAAAGCTATGGCCAAAACAGTGCGGCGACACCAAAGTCCAGTAATCTTGCTTGTCGATTACTGGACTTTGGCCCCATGTCTTCTGAGAGATATATTAACGCCCGATTGGTGGATTTTTGGCCCCAATATCTCCCGTGACATATATTAGCACCAAAATGCATAACTATTGCTTACCAATTTGTGCATTTTGTCAGCAATTTATGTCTCACGAAATAATTGTATCAAAATCCACTAATCTTGCTCACCGATTAGTGGATTTTGGCCCCAGTATCTTGTGCGACATATATTAGTGCCAAAATCTAATCAAGGCTTTGGATCAATGCGGAATAAGCAACGGACATAGAGTCATGAACCAATATAGAACGTCTCTGGGGTTCCAAGAAAAGTAGATTAATCGAATTCTGCCCACAAGCCGGGCATATGTGGCTGAAAATCATAAAATATGCCAAAAAAATTAAATCCCGAAATCGTCCCAACACTTTAACCTTACTGAAAGAAACGCGTGCGCGAAGTTCGACCCAACCCAAGACGGGTTCAGGCTGAGGTCCGAATAGGCAATGGAAATATAACCAGAAATAGTAAGAAATAACTAAAAATGCCCGTTTGACTGGTCGAACAGCGGAATTTGGGGATAAAGATGGACCCCGATGGAGCGTAGCTCAATCGTCCCCTCGTGCGTCTCGTCGAGAGCTTTCCGAATTGGGGTGGCTCGCGTCATTCTGATGCCCGTAGCCAAAGCTATGGCCAAAACAGTGCGGCGACACCAAAGTCCAGTAATCTTGCTTGTCGATTACTGGACTTTGGCCCCATGTCTTCTGAGAGATATATTAACGCCCGATTGGTGGATTTTTGGCCCCAATATCTCCCGTGACATATATTAGCACCAAAATGCATAACTATTGCTTACCAATTTGTGCATTTTGTCAGCAATTTATGTCTCACGAAATAATTGTATCAAAATCCACTAATCTTGCTCACCGATTAGTGGATTTTGGCCCCAGTATCTTGTGCGACATATATTAGTGCCAAAATCTAATCAAGGCTTTGGATCAATGCGGAATAAGCAACGGACATAGAGTCATGAACCAATATAGAACGTCTCTGGGGTTCCAAGAAAAGTAGATTAATCGAATTCTGCCCACAAGCCGGGCATATGTGGCTGAAAATCATAAAATATGCCAAAAAAATTAAATCCCGAAATCGTCCCAACACTTTAACCTTAGTGAAAGAAACGCGTGCGCGAAGTTCGACCCAACCCAAGACGGGTTCAGGCTGAGGTCCGAATAGGCAATGGAAATATAACCAGAAATAGTAAGAAATAACTAAAAATGCCCGTTTGACTGGTCGAACAGCGGAATTTGGGGATAAAGATGGACCCCGATGGAGCGTAGCTCAATCGTCCCCTCGTGCGTCTCGTCGAGAGCTTTCCGAATTGGGGTGGCTCGCGTCATTCTGATGCCCGTAGCCAAAGCTATGGCCAAAACAGTGCGGCGACACCAAAGTCCAGTAATCTTGCTTGTCGATTACTGGACTTTGGCCCCATGTCTTCTGAGAGATATATTAACGCCCGATTGGTGGATTTTTGGCCCCAATATCTCCCGTGACATATATTAGCACCAAAATGCATAACTATTGCTTACCAATTTGTGCATTTTGTCAGCAATTTATGTCTCACGAAATAATTGTATCAAAATCCACTAATCTTGCTCACCGATTAGTGGATTTTGGCCCCAGTATCTTGTGCGACATATATTAGTGCCAAAATCTAATCAAGGCTTTGGATCAATGCGGAATAAGCAACGGACATAGAGTCATGAACCAATATAGAACGTCTCTGGGGTTCCAAGAAAAGTAGATTAATCGAATTCTGCCCACAAGCCGGGCATATGTGGCTGAAAATCATAAAATATGCCAAAAAAATTAAATCCCGAAATCGTCCCAACACTTTAACCTTAGTGAAAGAAACGCGTGCGCGAAGTTCGACCCAACCCAAGACGGGTTCAGGCTGAGGTCCGAATAGGCAATGGAAATATAACCAGAAATAGTAAGAAATAACTAAAAATGCCCGTTTGACTGGTCGAACAGCGGAATTTGGGGATAAAGATGGACCCCGATGGAGCGTAGCTCAATCGTCCCCTCGTGCGTCTCGTCGAGAGCTTTCCGAATTGGGGTGGCTCGCGTCATTCTGATGCCCGTAGCCAAAGCTATGGCCAAAACAGTGCGGCGACACCAAAGTCCAGTAATCTTGCTTGTCGATTACTGGACTTTGGCCCCATGTCTTCTGAGAGATATATTAACGCCCGATTGGTGGATTTTTGGCCCCAATATCTCCCGTGACATATATTAGCACCAAAATGCATAACTATTGCTTACCAATTTGTGCATTTTGTCAGCAATTTATGTCTCACGAAATAATTGTATCAAAATCCACTAATCTTGCTCACCGATTAGTGGATTTTGGCCCCAGTATCTTGTGCGACATATATTAGTGCCAAAATCTAATCAAGGCTTTGGATCAATGCGGAATAAGCAACGGACATAGAGTCATGAACCAATATAGAACGTCTCTGGGGTTCCAAGAAAAGTAGATTAATCGAATTCTGCCCACAAGCCGGGCATATGTGGCTGAAAATCATAAAATATGCCAAAAAAATTAAATCCCGAAATCGTCCCAACACTTTAACCTTACTGAAAGAAACGCGTGCGCGAAGTTCGACCCAACCCAAGACGGGTTCAGGCTGAGGTCCGAATAGGCAATGGAAATATAAACAGAAATAGTAAGAAATAACTAAAAATGCCCGTTTGATTGGTCGAACAGCGGAATTTGGGGATAAAGATGGACCCCGATGGAGCGTAGCTCAATCGTCCCCTCGTGCGTCTCGTCGAGAGCTTTCCGAATTGGGGTGGCTCGCGTCATTCTGATGCCCGTAGCCAAAGCTATGGCCAAAACAGTGCGGCGACACCAAAGTCCAGTAATCTTGCTTGTCGATTACTGGACTTTGGCCCCATGTCTTCTGAGAGATATATTAACGCCCGATTGGTGGATTTTTGGCCCCAATATCTCCCGTGACATATATTAGCACCAAAATGCATAACTATTGCTTACCAATTTGTGCATTTTGTCAGCAATTTATGTCTCACGAAATAATTGTATCAAAATCCACTAATCTTGCTCACCGATTAGTGGATTTTGGCCCCAGTATCTTGTGCGACATGTATTTGTGCCAAAATCTAATCAAGGCTTTGGATCAATGCGGAATAAGCAACGGACATAGAGTCATGAACCAATATAGAACGTCTCTGGGGTTCCAAGAAAAGTAGATTAATCGAATTCTGCCCACAAGCCGGGCATATGTGGCTGAAAATCATAAAATATGCCAAAAAAATTAAATCCCGAAATCGTCCGTACACTTTAACCTTACTGAAAGAAACGCGTGCGCGAAGTTCGACCCAACCCAAGACGGGTTCAGGCTGAGGTCCGAATAGGCAATGGAAATATAAACAGAAATAGTAAGAAATAACTAAAAATGCCCGTTTGACTGGTCGAACAGCGGAATTTGGGGATAAAGATGGACCCCGATGGAGCGTAGCTCAATCGTCCCCTCGTGCGTCTCGTCGAGAGCTTTCCGAATTGGGGTGGCTCGCGTCATTCTGATGCCCGTAGCCAAAGCTATGGCCAAAACAGTGCGGCGACACCAAAGTCCAGTAATCTTGCTTGTCGATTACTGGACTTTGGCCCCATGTCTTCTGAGAGATATATTAACGCCCGATTGGTGGATTTTTGGCCCCAATATCTCCCGTGACATATATTAGCACCAAAATGCATAACTATTGCTTACCAATTTGTGCATTTTGTCAGCAATTTATGTCTCACGAAATAATTGTATCAAAATCCACTAATCTTGCTCACCGATTAGTGGATTTTGGCCCCAGTATCTTGTGCGACATATATTAGTGCCAAAATCTAATCAAGGCTTTGGATCAATGCGGAATAAGCAACGGACATAGAGTCATGAACCAATATAGAACGTCTCTGGGGTTCCAAGAAAAGTAGATTAATCGAATTCTGCCCACAAGCCGGGCATATGTGGCTGAAAATCATAAAATATGCCAAAAAAATTAAATCCCGAAATCGTCCCAACACTTTAACCTTACTGAAAGAAACGCGTGCGCGAAGTTCGACCCAACCCAAGACGGGTTCAGGCTGAGGTCCGAATAGGCAATGGAAATATAAACAGAAATAGTAAGAAATAACTAAAAATGCCCGTTTGACTGGTCGAACAGCGGAATTTGGGGATAAAGATGGACCCCGATGGAGCGTAGCTCAATCGTCCCCTCGTGCGTCTCGTCGAGAGCTTTCCGAATTGGGGTGGCTCGCGTCATTCTGATGCCCGTAGCCAAAGCTATGGCCAAAACAGTGCGGCGACACCAAAGTCCAGTAATCTTGCTTGTCGATTACTGGACTTTGGCCCCATGTCTTCTGAGAGATATATTAACGCCCGATTGGTGGATTTTTGGCCCCAATATCTCCCGTGACATATATTAGCACCAAAATGCATAACTATTGCTTACCAATTTGTGCATTTTGTCAGCAATTTATGTCTCACGAAATAATTGTATCAAAATCCACTAATCTTGCTCACCGATTAGTGGATTTTGGCCCCAGTATCTTGTGCGACATATATTAGTGCCAAAATCTAATCAAGGCTTTGGATCAATGCGGAATAAGCAACGGACATAGAGTCATGAACCAATATAGAACGTCTCTGGGGTTCCAAGAAAAGTAGATTAATCGAATTCTGCCCACAAGCCGGGCATATGTGGCTGAAAATCATAAAATATGCCAAAAAAATTAAATCCCGAAATCGTCCCAACACTTTAACCTTACTGAAAGAAACGCGTGCGCGAAGTTCGACCCAACCCAAGACGGGTTCAGGCTGAGGTCCGAATAGGCAATGGAAATATAAACAGAAATAGTAAGAAATAACTAAAAATGCCCGTTTGACTGGTCGAACAGCGGAATTTGGGGATAAAGATGGACCCCGATGGAGCGTAGCTCAATCGTCCCCTCGTGCGTCTCGTCGAGAGCTTTCCGAATTGGGGTGGCTCGCGTCATTCTGATGCCCGTAGCCAAAGCTATGGCCAAAACAGTGCGGCGACACCAAAGTCCAGTAATCTTGCTTGTCGATTACTGGACTTTGGCCCCATGTCTTCTGAGAGATATATTAACGCCCGATTGGTGGATTTTTGGCCCCAATATCTCCCGTGACATATATTAGCACCAAAATGCATAACTATTGCTTACCAATTTGTGCATTTTGTCAGCAATTTATGTCTCACGAAATAATTGTATCAAAATCCACTAATCTTGCTCACCGATTAGTGGATTTTGGCCCAAGTATCTTGTGCGACATGTATTAGTGCCAAAATCTAATCAAGGCTTTGGATCAATGCGGAATAAGCAACGGACATAGAGTCATGAACCAATATAGAACGTCTCTGGGGTTCCAAGAAAAGTAGATTAATCGAAGACGGGTTCAGGCTGAGGTCCGAATAGGCAATGGAAATATAAACAGAAATAGTAAGAAATAACTAAAAATGCCCGTTTGACTGGTCGAACAGCGGAATATTGGGATAAAGATGGACCCCGATGGAGCGTAGCTCAATCGTCCCCTCGTGCGTCTCGTCGAGAGCTTTCCGAATTGGGGTGGCTCGCGTTATTCTGATGCCCGTAGCCAAAGCTATGGCCAAAACAGTGCGGCGACACCAAAGTCCAGTAATCTTGCTTGTCGATTACTGGACTTTGGCCCCATGTCTTCTGAGAGATATATTAACGCCCGATTGGTGGATTTTTGGCCCCAATATCTCCCGTGACATATATTAGCACCAAAATGCATAACTATTGCTTACCAATTTGTGCATTTTGTCAGCAATTTATGTCTCACGAAATAATTGTATCAAAATCCACTAATCTTGCTCACCGATTAGTGGATTTTGGCCCCAGTATCTTGTGCGACATGTATTAGTGCCAAAATCTAATCAAGGCTTTGGATCAATGCGGAATAAGCAACGGACATAGAGTCATGAACCAATATAGAACGTCTCTGGGGTTCCAAGAAAAGTAGATTAATCGAATTCTGCCCACAAGCCGGGCATATGTGGCTGAAAATCATAAAATATGCCAAAAAAATTAAATCCCGAAATCGTCCGTACACTTTAACCTTACTGAAAGAAACGCGTGCGCGAAGTTCGACCCAACCCAAGACGGGTTCAGGCTGAGGTCCGAATAGGCAATGGAAATATAAACAGAAATAGTAAGAAATAACTAAAAATGCCCGTTTGACTGGTCGAACAGCGGAATTTGGGGATAAAGATGGACCCCGATGGAGCGTAGCTCAATCGTCCCCTCGTGCGTCTCGTCGAGAGCTTTCCGAATTGGGGTGGCTCGCGTCATTCTGATGCCCGTAGCCAAAGCTATGGCCAAAACAGTGCGGCGACACCAAAGTCCAGTAATCTTGCTTGTCGATTACTGGACTTTGGCCCCATGTCTTCTGAGAGATATATTAACGCCCGATTGGTGGATTTTTGGCCCCAATATCTCCCGTGACATATATTAGCACCAAAATGCATAACTATTGCTTACCAATTTGTGCATTTTGTCAGCAATTTATGTCTCACGAAATAATTGTATCAAAATCCACTAATCTTGCTCACCGATTAGTGGATTTTGGCCCCAGTATCTTGTGCGACATATATTAGTGCCAAAATCTAATCAAGGCTTTGGATCAATGCGGAATAAGCAACGGACATAGAGTCATGAACCAATATAGAACGTCTCTGGGGTTCCAAGAAAAGTAGATTAATCGAATTCTGCCCACAAGCCGGGCATATGTGGCTGAAAATCATAAAATATGCCAAAAAAATTAAATCCCGAAATCGTCCCAACACTTTAACCTTACTGAAAGAAACGCGTGCGCGAAGTTCGACCCAACCCAAGACGGGTTCAGGCTGAGGTCCGAATAGGCAATGGAAATATAACCAGAATTAGTAAGAAATAACTAAAAATGCCCGTTTGACTGGTCGAACAGCGCAATTTGGGGATAAAGATGGACCCCGATGGAGCGTAGCTCAATCGTCCCCTCGTGCGTCTCGTCGAGAGCTTTCCGAATTGGGGTGGCTCGCGTCATTCTGATGCCCGTAGCCAAAGCTATGACCAAAACAGTGCGGCGACACCAAAGTCCAGTAATCTTGCTTGTCGATTACTGGACTTTGGCCCCATGTCTTCTGAGAGATATATTAACGCCCGATTGGTGGATTTTTGGCCCCAATATCTCCCGTGACATATATTAGCACCAAAATGCATAACTATTGCTTACCAATTTGTGCATTTTGTCAGCAATTTATGTCTCACGAAATAATTGTATCAAAATCCACTAATCTTGCTCACCGATTAGTGGATTTTGGCCCCAGTATCTTGTGCGACATATATTAGTGCCAAAATCTAATCAAGGCTTTGGATCAATGCGGAATAAGCAACGGACATAGAGTCATGAACCAATATAGAACGTCTCTGGGGTTCCAAGAAAAGTAGATTAATCGAATTCTGCCCACAAGCCGGGCATATGTGGCTGAAAATCATAAAATATGCCAAAAAAATTAAATCCCGAAATCGTCCCAACACTTTAACCTTACTGAAAGAAACGCGTGCGCGAAGTTCGACCCAACCCAAGACGGGTTCAGGCTGAGGTCCGAATAGGCAATGGAAATATAACCAGAAATAGTAAGAAATAACTAAAAATGCCCGTTTGACTGGTCGAACAGCGGAATTTGGGGATAAAGATGGACCCCGATGGAGCGTAGCTCAATCGTCCCCTCGTGCGTCTCGTCGAGAGCTTTCCGAATTGGGGTGGCTCGCGTCATTCTGATGCCCGTAGCCAAAGCTATGACCAAAACAGTGCGGCGACACCAAAGTCCAGTAATCTTGCTTGTCGATTACTGGACTTTGGCCCCATGTCTTCTGAGAGATATATTAACGCCCGATTGGTGGATTTTTGGCCCCAATATCTCCCGTGACATATATTAGCACCAAAATGCATAACTATTGCTTACCAATTTGTGCATTTTGTCAGCAATTTATGTCTCACGAAATAATTGTATCAAAATCCACTAATCTTGCTCACCGATTAGTGGATTTTGGCCCCAGTATCTTGTGCGACATATATTAGTGCCAAAATCTAATCAAGGCTTTGGATCAATGCGGAATAAGCAACGGACATAGAGTCATGAACCAATATAGAACGTCTCTGGGGTTCCAAGAAAAGTAGATTAATCGAATTCTGCCCACAAGCCGGGCATATGTGGCTGAAAATCATAAAATATGCCAAAAAAATTAAATCCCGAAATCGTCCCAACACTTTAACCTTACTGAAAGAAACGCGTGCGCGAAGTTCGACCCAACCCAAGACGGGTTCAGGCTGAGGTCCGAATAGGCAATGGAAATATAACCAGAAATAGTAAGAAATAACTAAAAATGCCCGTTTGACTGGTCGAACAGCGGAATTTGGGGATAAAGATGGACCCCGATGGAGCGTAGCTCAATCGTCCCCTCGTGCGTCTCGTCGAGAGCTTTCCGAATTGGGGTGGCTCGCGTCATTCTGATGCCCGTAGCCAAAGCTATGGCCAAAACAGTGCGGCGACACCAAAGTCCAGTAATCTTGCTTGTCGATTACTGGACTTTGGCCCCATGTCTTCTGAGAGATATATTAACGCCCGATTGGTGGATTTGTGGCCCCAATATCTCCCGTGACATATATTAGCACCAAAATGCATAACTATTGCTTACCAATTTGTGCATTTTGTCAGCAATTTATGTCTCACGAAATAATTGTATCAAAATCCACTAATCTTGCTCACCGATTAGTGGATTTTGGCCCCAGTATCTTGTGCGACATATATTAGTGCCAAAATCTAATCAAGGCTTTGGATCAATGCGGAATAAGCAACGGACATAGAGTCATGAACCAATATAGAACGTCTCTGGGGTTCCAAGAAAAGTAGATTAATCGAATTCTGCCCACAAGCCGGGCATATGTGGCTGAAAATCATAAAATATGCCAAAAAAATTAAATCCCGAAATCGTCCCAACACTTTAACCTTACTGAAAGAAACGCGTGCGCGAAGTTCGACCCAACCCAAGACGGGTTCAGGCTGAGGTCCGAATAGGCAATGGAAATATAACCAGAATTAGTAAGAAATAACTAAAAATGCCCGTTTGACTGGTCGAACAGCGGAATTTGGGGATAAAGATGGACCCCGATGGAGCGTAGCTCAATCGTCCCCTCGTGCGTCTCGTCGAGAGCTTTCCGAATTGGGGTGGCTCGCGTCATTCTGATGCCCGTAGCCAAAGCTATGGCCAAAACAGTGCGGCGACACCAAAGTCCAGTAATCTTGCTTGTCGATTACTGGACTTTGGCCCCATGTCTTCTGAGAGATATATTAACGCCCGATTGGTGGATTTTTGGCCCCAATATCTCCCGTGACATATATTAGCACCAAAATGCATAACTATTGCTTACCAATTTGTGCATTTTGTCAGCAATTTATGTCTCACGAAATAATTGTATCAAAATCCACTAATCTTGCTCACCGATTAGTGGATTTTGGCCCCAGTATCTTGTGCGACATATATTAGTGCCAAAATCTAATCAAGGCTTTGGATCAATGCGGAATAAGCAACGGACATAGAGTCATGAACCAATATAGAATGTCTCTGGGGTTCCAAGAAAAGTAGATTAATCGAATTCTGCCCACAAGCCGGGCATATGTGGCTGAAAATCATAAAATATGCCAAAAAAATTAAATCCCGAAATCGTCCCAACACTTTAACCTTACTGAAAGAAACGCGTGCGCGAAGTTCGACCCAACCCAAGACGGGTTCAGGCTGAGGTCCGAATAGGCAATGGAAATATAACCAGAAATAGTAAGAAATAACTAAAAATGCCCGTTTGACTGGTCGAACAGCGGAATTTGGGGATAAAGATGGACCCCGATGGAGCGTAGCTCAATCGTCCCCTCGTGCGTCTCGTCGAGAGCTTTCCGAATTGGGGTGGCTCGCGTCATTCTGATGCCCGTAGCCAAAGCTATGACCAAAACAGTGCGGCGACACCAAAGTCCAGTAATCTTGCTTGTCGATTACTGGACTTTGGCCCCATGTCTTCTGAGAGATATATTAACGCCCGATTGGTGGATTTTTGGCCCCAATATCTCCCGTGACATATATTAGCACCAAAATGCATAACTATTGCTTACCAATTTGTGCATTTTGTCAGCAATTTATGTCTCACGAAATAATTGTATCAAAATCCACTAATCTTGCTCACCGATTAGTGGATTTTGGCCCCAGTATCTTGTGCGACATATATTAGTGCCAAAATCTAATCAAGGCTTTGGATCAATGCGGAATAAGCAACGGACATAGAGTCATGAACCAATATAGAACGTCTCTGGGGTTCCAAGAAAAGTAGATTAATCGAATTCTGCCCACAAGCCGGGCATATGTGGCTGAAAATCATAAAATATGCCAAAAAAATTAAATCCCGAAATCGTCCCAACACTTTAACCTTACTGAAAGAAACGCGTGCGCGAAGTTCGACCCAACCCAAGACGGGTTCAGGCTGAGGTCCGAATAGGCAATGGAAATATAACCAGAAATAGTAAGAAATAACTAAAAATGCCCGTTTGACTGGTCGAACAGCGGAATTTGGGGATAAAGATGGACCCCGATGGAGCGTAGCTCAATCGTCCCCTCGTGCGTCTCGTCGAGAGCTTTCCGAATTGGGGTGGCTCGCGTCATTCTGATGCCCGTAGCCAAAGCTATGGCCAAAACAGTGCGGCGACACCAAAGTCCAGTAATCTTGCTTGTCGATTACTGGACTTTGGCCCCATGTCTTCTGAGAGATATATTAACGCCCGATTGGTGGATTTGTGGCCCCAATATCTCCCGTGACATATATTAGCACCAAAATGCATAACTATTGCTTACCAATTTGTGCATTTTGTCAGCAATTTATGTCTCACGAAATAATTGTATCAAAATCCACTAATCTTGCTCACCGATTAGTGGATTTTGGCCCCAGTATCTTGTGCGACATATATTAGTGCCAAAATCTAATCAAGGCTTTGGATCAATGCGGAATAAGCAACGGACATAGAGTCATGAACCAATATAGAACGTCTCTGGGGTTCCAAGAAAAGTAGATTAATCGAATTCTGCCCACAAGCCGGGCATATGTGGCTGAAAATCATAAAATATGCCAAAAAAATTAAATCCCGAAATCGTCCCAACACTTTAACCTTACTGAAAGAAACGCGTGCGCGAAGTTCGACCCAACCCAAGACGGGTTCAGGCTGAGGTCCGAATAGGCAATGGAAATATAACCAGAATTAGTAAGAAATAACTAAAAATGCCCGTTTGACTGGTCGAACAGCGGAATTTGGGGATAAAGATGGACCCCGATGGAGCGTAGCTCAATCGTCCCCTCGTGCGTCTCGTCGAGAGCTTTCCGAATTGGGGTGGCTCGCGTCATTCTGATGCCCGTAGCCAAAGCTATGACCAAAACAGTGCGGCGACACCAAAGTCCAGTAATCTTGCTTGTCGATTACTGGACTTTGGCCCCATGTCTTCTGAGAGATATATTAACGCCCGATTGGTGGATTTTTGGCCCCAATATCTCCCGTGACATATATTAGCACCAAAATGCATAACTATTGCTTACCAATTTGTGCATTTTGTCAGCAATTTATGTCTCACGAAATAATTGTATCAAAATCCACTAATCTTGCTCACCGATTAGTGGATTTTGGCCCCAGTATCTTGTGCGACATATATTAGTGCCAAAATCTAATCAAGGCTTTGGATCAATGCGGAATAAGCAACGGACATAGAGTCATGAACCAATATAGAACGTCTCTGGGGTTCCAAGAAAAGTAGATTAATCGAATTCTGCCCACAAGCCGGGCATATGTGGCTGAAAATCATAAAATATGCCAAAAAAATTAAATCCCGAAATCGTCCCAACACTTTAACCTTACTGAAAGAAACGCGTGCGCGAAGTTCGACCCAACCCAAGACGGGTTCAGGCTGAGGTCCGAATAGGCAATGGAAATATAACCAGAAATAGTAAGAAATAACTAAAAATGCCCGTTTGACTGGTCGAACAGCGGAATTTGGGGATAAAGATGGACCCCGATGGAGCGTAGCTCAATCGTCCCCTCGTGCGTCTCGTCGATAGCTTTCCGAATTGGGGTGGCTCGCGTCATTCTGATGCCCGTAGCCAAAGCTATGGCCAAAACAGTGCGGCGACACCAAAGTCCAGTAATCTTGCTTGTCGATTACTGGACTTTGGCCCCATGTCTTCTGAGAGATATATTAACGCCCGATTGGTGGATTTGTGGCCCCAATATCTCCCGTGACATATATTAGCACCAAAATGCATAACTATTGCTTACCAATTTGTGCATTTTGTCAGCAATTTATGTCTCACGAAATAATTGTATCAAAATCCACTAATCTTGCTCACCGATTAGTGGATTTTGGCCCCAGTATCTTGTGCGACATATATTAGTGCCAAAATATAATCAAGGCTTTGGATCAATGCGGAATAAGCAACGGACATAGAGTCATGAACCAATATAGAACGTCTCTGGGGTTCCAAGAAAAGTAGATTAATCGAATTCTGCCCACAAGCCGGGCATATGTGGCTGAAAATCATAAAATATGCCAAAAAAATTAAATCCCGAAATCGTCCCAACACTTTAACCTTACTGAAAGAAACGCGTGCGCGAAGTTCGACCCAACCCAAGACGGGTTCAGGCTGAGGTCCGAATAGGCAATGGAAATATAACCAGAATTAGTAAGAAATAACTAAAAATGCCCGTTTGACTGGTCGAACAGCGGAATTTGGGGATAAAGATGGACCCCGATGGAGCGTAGCTCAATCGTCCCCTCGTGCGTCTCGTCGAGAGCTTTCCGAATTGGGGTGGCTCGCGTCATTCTGATGCCCGTAGCCAAAGCTATGGCCAAAACAGTGCGGCGACACCAAAGTCCAGTAATCTTGCTTGTCGATTACTGGACTTTGGCCCCATGTCTTCTGAGAGATATATTAACGCCCGATTGGTGGATTTTTGGCCCCAATATCTCCCGTGACATATATTAGCACCAAAATGCATAACTATTGCTTACCAATTTGTGCATTTTGTCAGCAATTTATGTCTCACGAAATAATTGTATCAAAATCCACTAATCTTGCTCACCGATTAGTGGATTTTGGCCCCAGTATCTTGTGCGACATATATTAGTGCCAAAATCTAATCAAGGCTTTGGATCAATGCGGAATAAGCAACGGACATAGAGTCATGAACCAATATAGAACGTCTCTGGGGTTCCAAGAAAAGTAGATTAATCGAATTCTGCCCACAAGCCGGGCATATGTGGCTGAAAATCATAAAATATGCCAAAAAAATTAAATCCCAAAATCGTCCCAACACTTTAACCTTACTGAAAGAAACGCGTGCGCGAAGTTCGACCCAACCCAAGACGGGTTCAGGCTGAGGTCCGAATAGGCAATGGAAATATAACCAGAAATAGTAAGAAATAACTAAAAATGCCCGTTTGACTGGTCGAACAGCGGAATTTGGGGATAAAGATGGACCCCGATGGAGCGTAGCTCAATCGTCCCCTCGTGCGTCTCGTCGAGAGCTTTCCGAATTGGGGTGGCTCGCGTCATTCTGATGCCCGTAGCCAAAGCTATGGCCAAAACAGTGCGGCGACACCAAAGTCCAGTAATCTTGCTTGTCGATTACTGGACTTTGGCCCCATGTCTTCTGAGAGATATATTAACGCCCGATTGGTGGATTTTTGGCCCCAATATCTCCCGTGACATATATTAGCACCAAAATGCATAACTATTGCTTACCAATTTGTGCATTTTGTCAGCAATTTATGTCTCACGAAATAATTGTATCAAAATCCACTAATCTTGCTCACCGATTAGTGGATTTTGGCCCCAGTATCTTGTGCGACATATATTAGTGCCAAAATCTAATCAAGGCTTTGGATCAATGCAGAATAAGCAACGGACATAGAGTCATGAACCAATATAGAACGTCTCTGGGGTTCCAAGAAAAGTAGATTAATCGAATTCTGCCCACAAGCCGGGCATATGTGGCTGAAAATCATAAAATATGCCAAAAAAATTAAATCCCGAAATCGTCCCAACACTTTAACCTTACTGAAAGAAACGCGTGCGCGAAGTTCGACCCAACCCAAGACGGGTTCAGGCTGAGGTCCGAATAGGCAATGGAAATATAACCAGAAATAGTAAGAAATAACTAAAAATGCCCGTTTGACTGGTCGAACAGCGGAATTTGGGGATAAAGATGGACCCCGATGGAGCGTAGCTCAATCGTCCCCTCGTGCGTCTCGTCGAGAGCTTTCCGAATTGGGGTGGCTCGCGTCATTCTGATGCCCGTAGCCAAAGCTATGGCCAAAACAGTGCGGCGACACCAAAGTCCAGTAATCTTGCTTGTCGATTACTGGACTTTGGCCCCATGTCTTCTGAGAGATATATTAACGCCCGATTGGTGGATTTTTGGCCCCAATATCTCCCGTGACATATATTAGCACCAAAATGCATAACTATTGCTTACCAATTTGTGCATTTTGTCAGCAATTTATGTCTCACGAAATAATTGTATCAAAATCCACTAATCTTGCTCACCGATTAGTGGATTTTGGCCCCAGTATCTTGTGCGACATATATTAGTGCCAAAATCTAATCAAGGCTTTGGATCAATGCGGAATAAGCAACGGACATAGAGTCATGAACCAATATAGAACGTCTCTGGGGTTCCAAGAAAAGTAGATTAATCGAATTCTGCCCACAAGCCGGGCATATGTGGCTGAAAATCATAAAATATGCCAAAAAAATTAAATCCCGAAATCGTCCCAACACTTTAACCTTACTGAAAGAAACGCGTGCGCGAAGTTCGACCCAACCCAAGACGGGTTCAGGCTGAGGTCCGAATAGGCAATGGAAATATAACCAGAAATAGTAAGAAATAACTAAAAATGCCCGTTTGACTGGTCGAACAGCGGAATTTGGGGATAAAGATGGACCCCGATGGAGCGTAGCTCAATCGTCCCCTCGTGCGTCTCGTCGAGAGCTTTCCGAATTGGGGTGGCTCGCGTCATTCTGATGCCCGTAGCCAAAGCTATGGCCAAAACAGTGCGGCGACACCAAAGTCCAGTAATCTTGCTTGTCGATTACTGGACTTTGGCCCCATGTCTTCTGAGAGATATATTAACGCCCGATTGGTGGATTTTTGGCCCCAATATCTCCCGTGACATATATTAGCACCAAAATGCATAACTATTGCTTACCAATTTGTGCATTTTGTCAGCAATTTATGTCTCACGAAATAATTGTATCAAAATCCACTAATCTTGCTCACCGATTAGTGGATTTTGGCCCCAGTATCTTGTGCGACATATATTAGTGCCAAAATCTAATCAAGGCTTTGGATCAATGCGGAATAAGCAACGGACATAGAGTCATGAACCAATATAGAACGTCTCTGGGGTTCCAAGAAAAGTAGATTAATCGAATTCTGCCCACAAGCCGGGCATATGTGGCTGAAAATCATAAAATATGCCAAAAAAATTAAATCCCGAAATCGTCCCAACACTTTAACCTTACTGAAAGAAACGCGTGCGCGAAGTTCGACCCAACCCAAGACGGGTTCAGGCTGAGGTCCGAATAGGCAATGGAAATATAACCAGAAATAGTAAGAAATAACTAAAAATGCCCGTTTGACTGGTCGAACAGCGGAATTTGGGGATAAAGATGGACCCCGATGGAGTCCCCTCGTGCGTCTCGTCGAGAGCTTTCCGAATTGGGGTGGCTCGCGTCATTCTGATGCCCGTAGCCAAAGCTATGGCCAAAACAGTGCGGCGACACCAAAGTCCAGTAATCTTGCTTGTCGATTACTGGACTTTGGCCCCATGTCTTCTGAGAGATATATTAACGCCCGATTGGTGGATTTTTGGCCCCAATATCTCCCGTGACATATATTAGCACCAAAATGCATAACTATTGCTTACCAATTTGTGCATTTTGTCAGCAATTTATGTCTCACGAAATAATTGTATCAAAATCCACTAATCTTGCTCACCGATTAGTGGATTTTGGCCCCAGTATCTTGTGCGACATATATTAGTGCCAAAATCTAATCAAGGCTTTGGATCAATGCGGAATAAGCAACGGACATAGAGTCATGAACCAATATAGAACGTCTCTGGGGTTCCAAGAAAAGTAGATTAATCGAATTCTGCCCACAAGCCGGGCATATGTGGCTGAAAATCATAAAATATGCCAAAAAAATTAAATCCCGAAATCGTCCCAACACTTTAACCTTACTGAAAGAAACGCGTGCGCGAAGTTCGACCCAACCCAAGACGGGTTCAGGCTGAGGTCCGAATAGGCAATGGAAATATAACCAGAAATAGTAAGAAATAACTAAAAATGCCCGTTTGACTGGTCGAACAGCGGAATTTGGGGATAAAGATGGACCCCGATGGAGCGTAGCTCAATCGTCCCCTCGTGCGTCTCGTCGAGAGCTTTCCGAATTGGGGTGGCTCGCGTCATTCTGATGCCCGTAGCCAAAGCTATGGCCAAAACAGTGCGGCGACACCAAAGTCCAGTAATCTTGCTTGTCGATTACTGGACTTTGGCCCCATGTCTTCTGAGAGATATATTAACGCCCGATTGGTGGATTTTTGGCCCCAATATCTCCCGTGACATATATTAGCACCAAAATGCATAACTATTGCTTACCAATTTGTGCATTTTGTCAGCAATTTATGTCTCACGAAATAATTGTATCAAAATCCACTAATCTTGCTCACCGATTAGTGGATTTTGGCCCCAGTATCTTGTGCGACATATATTAGTGCCAAAATCTAATCAAGGCTTTGGATCAATGCGGAATAAGCAACGGACATAGAGTCATGAACCAATATAGAACGTCTCTGGGGTTCCAAGAAAAGTAGATTAATCGAATTCTGCCCACAAGCCGGGCATATGTGGCTGAAAATCATAAAATATGCCAAAAAAATTAAATCCCGAAATCGTCCCAACACTTTAACCTTACTGAAAGAAACGCGTGCGCGAAGTTCGACCCAACCCAAGACGGGTTCAGGCTGAGGTCCGAATAGGCAATGGAAATATAACCAGAAATAGTAAGAAATAACTAAAAATGCCCGTTTGACTGGTCGAACAGCGGAATTTGGGGATAAAGATGGACCCCGATGGAGCGTAGCTCAATCGTCCCCTCGTGCGTCTCGTCGAGAGCTTTCCGAATTGGGGTGGCTCGCGTCATTCTGATGCCCGTAGCCAAAGCTATGGCCAAAACAGTGCGGCGACACCAAAGTCCAGTAATCTTGCTTGTCGATTACTGGACTTTGGCCCCATGTCTTCTGAGAGATATATTAACGCCCGATTGGTGGATTTTTGGCCCCAATATCTCCCGTGACATATATTAGCACCAAAATGCATAACTATTGCTTACCAATTTGTGCATTTTGTCAGCAATTTATGTCTCACGAAATAATTGTATCAAAATCCACTAATCTTGCTCACCGATTAGTGGATTTT
This sequence comes from Linanthus parryae, assembly GCA_023055425.1. NCBI lineage: Eukaryota > Viridiplantae > Streptophyta > Magnoliopsida > Ericales > Polemoniaceae > Linanthus > Linanthus parryae. The sequence continues at coordinate 24,435,239 of JALGPY010000001.1, read as the reverse complement.
GGCCCCAGTATCTTGTGCGACATATATTAGTGCCAAAATCTAATCAAGGCTTTGGATCAATGCGGAATAAGCAACGGACATAGAGTCATGAACCAATATAGAACGTCTCTGGGGTTCCAAGAAAAGTAGATTAATCGAATTCTGCCCACAAGCCGGGCATATGTGGCTGAAAATCATAAAATATGCCAAAAAAATTAAATCCCGAAATCGTCCCAACACTTTAACCTTACTGAAAGAAACGCGTGCGCGAAGTTCGACCCAACCCAAGACGGGTTCAGGCTGAGGTCCGAATAGGCAATGGAAATATAACCAGAAATAGTAAGAAATAACTAAAAATGCCCGTTTGACTGGTCGAACAGCGGAATTTGGGGATAAAGATGGACCCCGATGGAGTCCCCTCGTGCGTCTCGTCGAGAGCTTTCCGGATTGGGGTGGCTCGCGTCATTCTGATGCCCGTAGCCAAAGCTATGGCCAAAACAGTGCGGCGACACCAAAGTCCAGTAATCTTGCTTGTCGATTACTCGACTTTGGCCCCATGTCTTCTGAGAGATATATTAACGCCCGATTGGTGGATTTTTGGCCCCAATATCTCCCGTGACATATATTAGCACCAAAATGCATAACTATTGCTTACCAATTTGTGCATTTTGTCAGCAATTTATGTCTCACGAAATAATTGTATCAAAATCCACTAATCTTGCTCACCGATTAGTGGATTTTGGCCCCAGTATCTTGTGCGACATATATTAGTGCCAAAATCTAATCAAGGCTTTGGATCAATGCGGAATAAGCAACGGACATAGAGTCATGAACCAATATAGAACGTCTCTGGGGTTCCAAGAAAAGTAGATTAATCGAATTCTGCCCACAAGCCGGGCATATGTGGCTGAAAATCATAAAATATGCCAAAAAAATTAAATCCCGAAATCGTCCCAACACTTTAACCTTACTGAAAGAAACGCGTGCGCGAAGTTCGACCCAACCCAAGACGGGTTCAGGCTGAGGTCCGAATAGGCAATGGAAATATAACCAGAAATAGTAAGAAATAACTAAAAATGCCCGTTTGACTGGTCGAACAGCGGAATTTGGGGATAAAGATGGACCCCGATGGAGCGTAGCTCAATCGTCCCCTCGTGCGTCTCGTCGAGAGCTTTCCGAATTGGGGTGGCTCGCGTCATTCTGATGCCCGTAGCCAAAGCTATGGCCAAAACAGTGCGGCGACACCAAAGTCCAGTAATCTTGCTTGTCGATTACTGGACTTTGGCCCCATGTCTTCTGAGAGATATATTAACGCCCGATTGGTGGATTTTTGGCCCCAATATCTCCCGTGACATATATTAGCACCAAAATGCATAACTATTGCTTACCAATTTGTGCATTTTGTCAGCAATTTATGTCTCACGAAATAATTGTATCAAAATCCACTAATCTTGCTCACCGATTAGTGGATTTTGGCCCCAGTATCTTGTGCGACATATATTAGTGCCAAAATCTAATCAAGGCTTTGGATCAATGCGGAATAAGCAACGGACATAGAGTCATGAACCAATATAGAACGTCTCTGGGGTTCCAAGAAAAGTAGATTAATCGAATTCTGCCCACAAGCCGGGCATATGTGGCTGAAAATCATAAAATATGCCAAAAAAATTAAATCCCGAAATCGTCCCAACACTTTAACCTTACTGAAAGAAACGCGTGCGCGAAGTTCGACCCAACCCAAGACGGGTTCAGGCTGAGGTCCGAATAGGCAATGGAAATATAACCAGAAATAGTAAGAAATAACTAAAAATGCCCGTTTGACTGGTCGAACAGCGGAATTTGGGGATAAAGATGGACCCCGATGGAGTCCCCTCGTGCGTCTCGTCGAGAGCTTTCCGAATTGGGGTGGCTCGCGTCATTCTGATGCCCGTAGCCAAAGCTATGGCCAAAACAGTGCGGCGACACCAAAGTCCAGTAATCTTGCTTGTCGATTACTGGACTTTGGCCCCATGTCTTCTGAGAGATATATTAACGCCCGATTGGTGGATTTTTGGCCCCAATATCTCCCGTGACATATATTAGCACCAAAATGCATAACTATTGCTTACCAATTTGTGCATTTTGTCAGCAATTTATGTCTCACGAAATAATTGTATCAAAATCCACTAATCTTGCTCACCGATTAGTGGATTTTGGCCCCAGTATCTTGTGCGACATATATTAGTGCCAAAATCTAATCAAGGCTTTGGATCAATGCGGAATAAGCAACGGACATAGAGTCATGAACCAATATAGAACGTCTCTGGGGTTCCAAGAAAAGTAGATTAATCGAATTCTGCCCACAAGCCGGGCATATGTGGCTGAAAATCATAAAATATGCCAAAAAAATTAAATCCCGAAATCGTCCCAACACTTTAACCTTACTGAAAGAAACGCGTGCGCGAAGTTCGACCCAACCCAAGACGGGTTCAGGCTGAGGTCCGAATAGGCAATGGAAATATAACCAGAAATAGTAAGAAATAACTAAAAATGCCCGTTTGACTGGTCGAACAGCGGAATTTGGGGATAAAGATGGACCCCGATGGAGCGTAGCTCAATCGTCCCCTCGTGCGTCTCGTCGAGAGCTTTCCGAATTGGGGTGGCTCGCGTCATTCTGATGCCCGTAGCCAAAGCTATGGCCAAAACAGTGCGGCGACACCAAAGTCCAGTAATCTTGCTTGTCGATTACTGGACTTTGGCCCCATGTCTTCTGAGAGATATATTAACGCCCGATTGGTGGATTTTTGGCCCCAATATCTCCCGTGACATATATTAGCACCAAAATGCATAACTATTGCTTACCAATTTGTGCATTTTGTCAGCAATTTATGTCTCACGAAATAATTGTATCAAAATCCACTAATCTTGCTCACCGATTAGTGGATTTTGGCCCCAGTATCTTGTGCGACATATATTAGTGCCAAAATCTAATCAAGGCTTTGGATCAATGCGGAATAAGCAACGGACATAGAGTCATGAACCAATATAGAACGTCTCTGGGGTTCCAAGAAAAGTAGATTAATCGAATTCTGCCCACAAGCCGGGCATATGTGGCTGAAAATCATAAAATATGCCAAAAAAATTAAATCCCGAAATCGTCCCAACACTTTAACCTTACTGAAAGAAACGCGTGCGCGAAGTTCGACCCAACCCAAGACGGGTTCAGGCTGAGGTCCGAATAGGCAATGGAAATATAACCAGAAATAGTAAGAAATAACTAAAAATGCCCGTTTGACTGGTCGAACAGCGGAATTTGGGGATAAAGATGGACCCCGATGGAGCGTAGCTCAATCGTCCCCTCGTGCGTCTCGTCGAGAGCTTTCCGAATTGGGGTGGCTCGCGTCATTCTGATGCCCGTAGCCAAAGCTATGGCCAAAACAGTGCGGCGACACCAAAGTCCAGTAATCTTGCTTGTCGATTACTGGACTTTGGCCCCATGTCTTCTGAGAGATATATTAACGCCCGATTGGTGGATTTTTGGCCCCAATATCTCCCGTGACATATATTAGCACCAAAATGCATAACTATTGCTTACCAATTTGTGCATTTTGTCAGCAATTTATGTCTCACGAAATAATTGTATCAAAATCCACTAATCTTGCTCACCGATTAGTGGATTTTGGCCCCAGTATCTTGTGCGACATATATTAGTGCCAAAATCTAATCAAGGCTTTGGATCAATGCGGAATAAGCAACGGACATAGAGTCATGAACCAATATAGAACGTCTCTGGGGTTCCAAGAAAAGTAGATTAATCGAATTCTGCCCACAAGCCGGGCATATGTGGCTGAAAATCATAAAATATGCCAAAAAAATTAAATCCCGAAATCGTCCCAACACTTTAACCTTACTGAAAGAAACGCGTGCGCGAAGTTCGACCCAACCCAAGACGGGTTCAGGCTGAGGTCCGAATAGGCAATGGAAATATAACCAGAAATAGTAAGAAATAACTAAAAATGCCCGTTTGACTGGTCGAACAGCGGAATTTGGGGATAAAGATGGACCCCGATGGAGTCCCCTCGTGCGTCTCGTCGAGAGCTTTCCGAATTGGGGTGGCTCGCGTCATTCTGATGCCCGTAGCCAAAGCTATGGCCAAAACAGTGCGGCGACACCAAAGTCCAGTAATCTTGCTTGTCGATTACTGGACTTTGGCCCCATGTCTTCTGAGAGATATATTAACGCCCGATTGGTGGATTTTTGGCCCCAATATCTCCCGTGACATATATTAGCACCAAAATGCATAACTATTGCTTACCAATTTGTGCATTTTGTCAGCAATTTATGTCTCACGAAATAATTGTATCAAAATCCACTAATCTTGCTCACCGATTAGTGGATTTTGGCCCCAGTATCTTGTGCGACATATATTAGTGCCAAAATCTAATCAAGGCTTTGGATCAATGCGGAATAAGCAACGGACATAGAGTCATGAACCAATATAGAACGTCTCTGGGGTTCCAAGAAAAGTAGATTAATCGAATTCTGCCCACAAGCCGGGCATATGTGGCTGAAAATCATAAAATATGCCAAAAAAATTAAATCCCGAAATCGTCCCAACACTTTAACCTTACTGAAAGAAACGCGTGCGCGAAGTTCGACCCAACCCAAGACGGGTTCAGGCTGAGGTCCGAATAGGCAATGGAAATATAACCAGAAATAGTAAGAAATAACTAAAAATGCCCGTTTGACTGGTCGAACAGCGGAATTTGGGGATAAAGATGGACCCCGATGGAGTCCCCTCGTGCGTCTCGTCGAGAGCTTTCCGAATTGGGGTGGCTCGCGTCATTCTGATGCCCGTAGCCAAAGCTATGGCCAAAACAGTGCGGCGACACCAAAGTCCAGTAATCTTGCTTGTCGATTACTGGACTTTGGCCCCATGTCTTCTGAGAGATATATTAACGCCCGATTGGTAGATTTTTGGCCCCAATATCTCCCGTGACATATATTAGCACCAAAATGCATAACTATTGCTTACCAATTTGTGCATTTTGTCAGCAATTTATGTCTCACGAAATAATTGTATCAAAATCCACTAATCTTGCTCACCGATTAGTGGATTTTGGCCCCAGTATCTTGTGCGACATATATTAGTGCCAAAATCTAATCAAGGCTTTGGATCAATGCGGAATAAGCAACGGACATAGAGTCATGAACCAATATAGAACGTCTCTGGGGTTCCAAGAAAAGTAGATTAATCGAATTCTGCCCACAAGCCGGGCATATGTGGCTGAAAATCATAAAATATGCCAAAAAAATTAAATCCCGAAATCGTCCCAACACTTTAACCTTACTGAAAGAAACGCGTGCGCGAAGTTCGACCCAACCCAAGACGGGTTCAGGCTGAGGTCCGAATAGGCAATGGAAATATAACCAGAAATAGTAAGAAATAACTAAAAATGCCCGTTTGACTGGTCGAACAGCGGAATTTGGGGATAAAGATGGACCCCGATGGAGCGTAGCTCAATCGTCCCCTCGTGCGTCTCGTCGAGAGCTTTCCGAATTGGGGTGGCTCGCGTCATTCTGATGCCCGTAGCCAAAGCTATGGCCAAAACAGTGCGGCGACACCAAAGTCCAGTAATCTTGCTTGTCGATTACTGGACTTTGGCCCCATGTCTTCTGAGAGATATATTAACGCCCGATTGGTGGATTTTTGGCCCCAATATCTCCCGTGACATATATTAGCACCAAAATGCATAACTATTGCTTACCAATTTGTGCATTTTGTCAGCAATTTATGTCTCACGAAATAATTGTATCAAAATCCACTAATCTTGCTCACCGATTAGTGGATTTTGGCCCCAGTATCTTGTGCGACATATATTAGTGCCAAAATCTAATCAAGGCTTTGGATCAATGCGGAATAAGCAACGGACATAGAGTCATGAACCAATATAGAACGTCTCTGGGGTTCCAAGAAAAGTAGATTAATCGAATTCTGCCCACAAGCCGGGCATATGTGGCTGAAAATCATAAAATATGCCAAAAAAATTAAATCCCGAAATCGTCCCAACACTTTAACCTTACTGAAAGAAACGCGTGCGCGAAGTTCGACCCAACCCAAGACGGGTTCAGGCTGAGGTCCGAATAGGCAATGGAAATATAACCAGAAATAGTAAGAAATAACTAAAAATGCCCGTTTGACTGGTCGAACAGCGGAATTTGGGGATAAAGATGGACCCCGATGGAGCGTAGCTCAATCGTCCCCTCGTGCGTCTCGTCGAGAGCTTTCCGAATTGGGGTGGCTCGCGTCATTCTGATGCCCGTAGCCAAAGCTATGGCCAAAACAGTGCGGCGACACCAAAGTCCAGTAATCTTGCTTGTCGATTACTGGACTTTGGCCCCATGTCTTCTGAGAGATATATTAACGCCCGATTGGTGGATTTTTGGCCCCAATATCTCCCGTGACATATATTAGCACCAAAATGCATAACTATTGCTTACCAATTTGTGCATTTTGTCAGCAATTTATGTCTCACGAAATAATTGTATCAAAATCCACTAATCTTGCTCACCGATTAGTGGATTTTGGCCCCAGTATCTTGTGCGACATATATTAGTGCCAAAATATAATCAAGGCTTTGGATCAATGCGGAATAAGCAACGGACATAGAGTCATGAACCAATATAGAACGTCTCTGGGGTTCCAAGAAAAGTAGATTAATCGAATTCTGCCCACAAGTCGGGCATATGTGGCTGAAAATCATAAAATATGCCAAAAAAATTAAATCCCGAAATCGTCCCAACACTTTAACCTTACTGAAAGAAACGCGTGCGCGAAGTTCGACCCAACCCAAGACGGGTTCAGGCTGAGGTCCGAATAGGCAATGGAAATATAACCAGAATTAGTAAGAAATAACTAAAAATGCCCGTTTGACTGGTCGAACAGCGGAATTTGGGGATAAAGATGGACCCCGATGGAGCGTAGCTCAATCGTCCCCTCGTGCGTCTCGTCGAGAGCTTTCCGAATTGGGGTGGCTCGCGTCATTCTGATGCCCGTAGCCAAAGCTATGGCCAAAACAGTGCGGCGACACCAAAGTCCAGTAATCTTGCTTGTCGATTACTGGACTTTGGCCCCATGTCTTCTGAGAGATATATTAACGCCCGATTGGTGGATTTTTTGCCCCAATATCTCCCGTGACATATATTAGCACCAAAATGCATAACTATTGCTTACCAATTTGTGCATTTTGTCAGCAATTTATGTCTCACGAAATAATTGTATCAAAATCCACTAATCTTGCTCACCGATTAGTGGATTTTGGCCCCAGTATCTTGTGCGACATATATTAGTGCCAAAATCTAATCAAGGCTTTGGATCAATGCGGAATAAGCAACGGACATAGAGTCATGAACCAATATAGAACGTCTCTGGGGTTCCAAGAAAAGTAGATTAATCGAATTCTGCCCACAAGCCGGGCATATGTGGCTGAAAATCATAAAATATGCCAAAAAAATTAAATCCCGAAATCGTCCCAACACTTTAACCTTACTGAAAGAAACGCGTGCGCGAAGTTCGACCCAACCCAAGACGGGTTCAGGCTGAGGTCCGAATAGGCAATGGAAATATAACCAGAAATAGTAAGAAATAACTAAAAATGCCCGTTTGACTGGTCGAACAGCGGAATTTGGGGATAAAGATGGACCCCGATGGAGCGTAGCTCAATCGTCCCCTCGTGCGTCTCGTCGAGAGCTTTCCGAATTGGGGTGGCTCGCGTCATTCTGATGCCCGTAGCCAAAGCTATGGCCAAAACAGTGCGGCGACACCAAAGTCCAGTAATCTTGCTTGTCGATTACTGGACTTTGGCCCCATGTCTTCTGAGAGATATATTAACGCCCGATTGGTGGATTTTTGGCCCCAATATCTCCCGTGACATATATTAGCACCAAAATGCATAACTATTGCTTACCAATTTGTGCATTTTGTCAGCAATTTATGTCTCACGAAATAATTGTATCAAAATCCACTAATCTTGCTCACCGATTAGTGGATTTTGGCCCCAGTATCTTGTGCGACATATATTAGTGCCAAAATATAATCAAGGCTTTGGATCAATGCGGAATAAGCAACGGACATAGAGTCATGAACCAATATAGAACGTCTCTGGGGTTCCAAGAAAAGTAGATTAATCGAATTCTGCCCACAAGCCGGGCATATGTGGCTGAAAATCATAAAATATGCCAAAAAAATTAAATCCCGAAATCGTCCCAACACTTTAACCTTACTGAAAGAAACGCGTGCGCGAAGTTCGACCCAACCCAAGACGGGTTCAGGCTGAGGTCCGAATAGGCAATGGAAATATAACCAGAATTAGTAAGAAATAACTAAAAATGCCCGTTTGACTGGTCGAACAGCGGAATTTGGGGATAAAGATGGACCCCGATGGAGCGTAGCTCAATCGTCCCCTCGTGCGTCTCGTCGAGAGCTTTCCGAATTGGGGTGGCTCGCGTCATTCTGATGCCCGTAGCCAAAGCTATGGCCAAAACAGTGCGGCGACACCAAAGTCCAGTAATCTTGCTTGTCGATTACTGGACTTTGGCCCCATGTCTTCTGAGAGATATATTAACGCCCGATTGGTGGATTTTTTGCCCCAATATCTCCCGTGACATATATTAGCACCAAAATGCATAACTATTGCTTACCAATTTGTGCATTTTGTCAGCAATTTATGTCTCACGAAATAATTGTATCAAAATCCACTAATCTTGCTCACCGATTAGTGGATTTTGGCCCCAGTATCTTGTGCGACATATATTAGTGCCAAAATCTAATCAAGGCTTTGGATCAATGCGGAATAAGCAACGGACATAGAGTCATGAACCAATATAGAACGTCTCTGGGGTTCCAAGAAAAGTAGATTAATCGAATTCTGCCCACAAGCCGGGCATATGTGGCTGAAAATCATAAAATATGCCAAAAAAATTAAATCCCGAAATCGTCCCAACACTTTAACCTTACTGAAAGAAACGCGTGCGCGAAGTTCGACCCAACCCAAGACGGGTTCAGGCTGAGGTCCGAATAGGCAATGGAAATATAACCAGAAATAGTAAGAAATAACTAAAAATGCCCGTTTGACTGGTCGAACAGCGGAATTTGGGGATAAAGATGGACCCCGATGGAGCGTAGCTCAATCGTCCCCTCGTGCGTCTCGTCGAGAGCTTTCCGAATTGGGGTGGCTCGCGTCATTCTGATGCCCGTAGCCAAAGCTATGGCCAAAACAGTGCGGCGACACCAAAGTCCAGTAATCTTGCTTGTCGATTACTGGACTTTGGCCCCATGTCTTCTGAGAGATATATTAACGCCCGATTGGTGGATTTTTGGCCCCAATATCTCCCGTGACATATATTAGCACCAAAATGCATAACTATTGCTTACCAATTTGTGCATTTTGTCAGCAATTTATGTCTCACGAAATAATTGTATCAAAATCCACTAATCTTGCTCACCGATTAGTGGATTTTGGCCCCAGTATCTTGTGCGACATATATTAGTGCCAAAATATAATCAAGGCTTTGGATCAATGCGGAATAAGCAACGGACATAGAGTCATGAACCAATATAGAACGTCTCTGGGGTTCCAAGAAAAGTAGATTAATCGAATTCTGCCCACAAGCCGGGCATATGTGGCTGAAAATCATAAAATATGCCAAAAAAATTAAATCCCGAAATCGTCCCAACACTTTAACCTTACTGAAAGAAACGCGTGCGCGAAGTTCGACCCAACCCAAGACGGGTTCAGGCTGAGGTCCGAATAGGCAATGGAAATATAACCAGAATTAGTAAGAAATAACTAAAAATGCCCGTTTGACTGGTCGAACAGCGGAATTTGGGGATAAAGATGGACCCCGATGGAGCGTAGCTCAATCGTCCCCTCGTGCGTCTCGTCGAGAGCTTTCCGAATTGGGGTGGCTCGCGTCATTCTGATGCCCGTAGCCAAAGCTATGGCCAAAACAGTGCGGCGACACCAAAGTCCAGTAATCTTGCTTGTCGATTACTGGACTTTGGCCCCATGTCTTCTGAGAGATATATTAACGCCCGATTGGTGGATTTTTTGCCCCAATATCTCCCGTGACATATATTAGCACCAAAATGCATAACTATTGCTTACCAATTTGTGCATTTTGTCAGCAATTTATGTCTCACGAAATAATTGTATCAAAATCCACTAATCTTGCTCACCGATTAGTGGATTTTGGCCCCAGTATCTTGTGCGACATATATTAGTGCCAAAATCTAATCAAGGCTTTGGATCAATGCGGAATAAGCAACGGACATAGAGTCATGAACCAATATAGAACGTCTCTGGGGTTCCAAGAAAAGTAGATTAATCGAATTCTGCCCACAAGCCGGGCATATGTGGCTGAAAATCATAAAATATGCCAAAAAAATTAAATCCCGAAATCGTCCCAACACTTTAACCTTACTGAAAGAAACGCGTGCGCGAAGTTCGACCCAACCCAAGACGGGTTCAGGCTGAGGTCCGAATAGGCAATGGAAATATAACCAGAAATAGTAAGAAATAACTAAAAATGCCCGTTTGACTGGTCGAACAGCGGAATTTGGGGATAAAGATGGACCCCGATGGAGCGTAGCTCAATCGTCCCCTCGTGCGTCTCGTCGAGAGCTTTCCGAATTGGGGTGGCTCGCGTCATTCTGATGCCCGTAGCCAAAGCTATGGCCAAAACAGTGCGGCGACACCAAAGTCCAGTAATCTTGCTTGTCGATTACTGGACTTTGGCCCCATGTCTTCTGAGAGATATATTAACGCCCGATTGGTGGATTTTTGGCCCCAATATCTCCCGTGACATATATTAGCACCAAAATGCATAACTATTGCTTACCAATTTGTGCATTTTGTCAGCAATTTATGTCTCACGAAATAATTGTATCAAAATCCACTAATCTTGCTCACCGATTAGTGGATTTTGGCCCCAGTATCTTGTGCGACATATATTAGTGCCAAAATCTAATCAAGGCTTTGGATCAATGCGGAATAAGCAACGGACATAGAGTCATGAACCAATATAGAACGTCTCTGGGGTTCCAAGAAAAGTAGATTAATCGAATTCTGCCCACAAGCCGGGCATATGTGGCTGAAAATCATAAAATATGCCAAAAAAATTAAATCCCGAAATCGTCCCAACACTTTAACCTTACTGAAAGAAACGCGTGCGCGAAGTTCGACCCAACCCAAGACGGGTTCAGGCTGAGGTCCGAATAGGCAATGGAAATATAACCAGAATTAGTAAGAAATAACTAAAAATGCCCGTTTGACTGGTCGAACAGCGGAATTTGGGGATAAAGATGGACCCCGATGGAGCGTAGCTCAATCTTCCCCTCGTGCGTCTCGTCGAGAGCTTTCCGAATTGGGGTGGCTCGCGTCATTCTGATGCCCGTAGCCAAAGCTATGGCCAAAACAGTGCGGCGACACCAAAGTCCAGTAATCTTGCTTGTCGATTACTGGACTTTGGCCCCATGTCTTCTGAGAGATATATTAACGCCCGATTGGTGGATTTTTGGCCCCAATATCTCCCGTGACATATATTAGCACCAAAATGCATAACTATTGCTTACCAATTTGTGCATTTTGTCAGCAATTTATGTCTCACGAAATAATTGTATCAAAATCCACTAATCTTGCTCACCGATTAGTGGATTTTGGCCCCAGTATCTTGTGCGACATATATTAGTGCCAAAATATAATCAAGGCTTTGGATCAATGCGGAATAAGCAACGGACATAGAGTCATGAACCAATATAGAACGTCTCTGGGGTTCCAAGAAAAGTAGATTAATCGAATTCTGCCCACAAGCCGGACATATGTGGCTGAAAATCATAAAATATGCCAAAAAAATTAAATCCCGAAATCGTCCCAACACTTTAACCTTACTGAAAGAAACGCGTGCGCGAAGTTCGACCCAACCCAAGACGGGTTCAGGCTGAGGTCCGAATAGGCAATGGAAATATAACCAGAATTAGTAAGAAATAACTAAAAATGCCCGTTTGACTGGTCGAACAGCGGAATTTGGGGATAAAGATGGACCCCGATGGAGCGTAGCTCAATCGTCCCCTCGTGCGTCTCGTCGAGAGCTTTCCGAATTGGGGTGGCTCGCGTCATTCTGATGCCCGTAGCCAAAGCTATGGCCAAAACAGTGCGGCGACACCAAAGTCCAGTAATCTTGCTTGTCGATTACTGGACTTTGGCCCCATGTCTTCTGAGAGATATATTAACGCCCGATTGGTGGATTTTTTGCCCCAATATCTCCCGTGACATATATTAGCACCAAAATGCATAACTATTGCTTACCAATTTGTGCATTTTGTCAGCAATTTATGTCTCACGAAATAATTGTATCAAAATCCACTAATCTTGCTCACCGATTAGTGGATTTTGGCCCCAGTATCTTGTGCGACATATATTAGTGCCAAAATCTAATCAAGGCTTTGGATCAATGCGGAATAAGCAACGGACATAGAGTCATGAACCAATATAGAACGTCTCTGGGGTTCCAAGAAAAGTAGATTAATCGAATTCTGCCCACAAGCCGGGCATATGTGGCTGAAAATCATAAAATATGCCAAAAAAATTAAATCCCGAAATCGTCCCAACACTTTAACCTTACTGAAAGAAACGCGTGCGCGAAGTTCGACCCAACCCAAGACGGGTTCAGGCTGAGGTCCGAATAGGCAATGGAAATATAACCAGAAATAGTAAGAAATAACTAAAAATGCCCGTTTGACTGGTCGAACAGCGGAATTTGGGGATAAAGATGGACCCCGATGGAGCGTAGCTCAATCGTCCCCTCGTGCGTCTCGTCGAGAGCTTTCCGAATTGGGGTGGCTCGCGTCATTCTGATGCCCGTAGCCAAAGCTATGGCCAAAACAGTGCGGCGACACCAAAGTCCAGTAATCTTGCTTGTCGATTACTGGACTTTGGCCCCATGTCTTCTGAGAGATATATTAACGCCCTATTGGTGGATTTTTGGCCCCAATATCTCCCGTGACATATATTAGCACCAAAATGCATAACTATTGCTTACCAATTTGTGCATTTTGTCAGCAATTTATGTCTCACGAAATAATTGTATCAAAATCCACTAATCTTGCTCACCGATTAGTGGATTTTGGCCCCAGTATCTTGTGCGACATATATTAGTGCCAAAATCTAATCAAGGCTTTGGATCAATGCGGAATAAGCAACGGACATAGAGTCATGAACCAATATAGAACGTCTCTGGGGTTCCAAGAAAAGTAGATTAATCGAATTCTGCCCACAAGCCGGGCATATGTGGCTGAAAATCATAAAATATGCCAAAAAAATTAAATCCCGAAATCGTCCCAACACTTTAACCTTACTGAAAGAAACGCGTGCGCGAAGTTCGACCCAACCCAAGACGGGTTCAGGCTGAGGTCCGAATAGGCAATGGAAATATAACCAGAATTAGTAAGAAATAACTAAAAATGCCCGTTTGACTGGTCGAACAGCGGAATTTGGGGATAAAGATGGACCCCGATGGAGCGTAGCTCAATCTTCCCCTCGTGCGTCTCGTCGAGAGCTTTCCGAATTGGGGTGGCTCGCGTCATTCTGATGCCCGTAGCCAAAGCTATGGCCAAAACAGTGCGGCGACACCAAAGTCCAGTAATCTTGCTTGTCGATTACTGGACTTTGGCCCCATGTCTTCTGAGAGATATATTAACGCCCGATTGGTGGATTTTTGGCCCCAATATCTCCCGTGACATATATTAGCACCAAAATGCATAACTATTGCTTACCAATTTGTGCATTTTGTCAGCAATTTATGTCTCACGAAATAATTGTATCAAAATCCACTAATCTTGCTCACCGATTAGTGGATTTTGGCCCCAGTATCTTGTGCGACATATATTAGTGCCAAAATATAATCAAGGCTTTGGATCAATGCGGAATAAGCAACGGACATAGAGTCATGAACCAATATAGAACGTCTCTGGGGTTCCAAGAAAAGTAGATTAATCGAATTCTGCCCACAAGCCGGGCATATGTGGCTGAAAATCATAAAATATGCCAAAAAAATTAAATCCCGAAATCGTCCCAACACTTTAACCTTACTGAAAGAAACGCGTGCGCGAAGTTCGACCCAACCCAAGACGGGTTCAGGCTGAGGTCCGAATAGGCAATGGAAATATAACCAGAATTAGTAAGAAATAACTAAAAATGCCCGTTTGACTGGTCGAACAGCGGAATTTGGGGATAAAGATGGACCCCGATGGAGCGTAGCTCATTCGTCCCCTCGTGCGTCTCGTCGAGAGCTTTCCGAATTGGGGTGGCTCGCGTCATTCTGATGCCCGTAGCCAAAGCTATGGCCAAAACAGTGCGGCGACACCAAAGTCCAGTAATCTTGCTTGTCGATTACTGGACTTTGGCCCCATGTCTTCTGAGAGATATATTAACGCCCGATTGGTGGATTTTTGGCCCCAATATCTCCCGTGACATATATTAGCACCAAAATGCATAACTATTGCTTACCAATTTGTGCATTTTGTCAGCAATTTATGTCTCACGAAATAATTGTATCAAAATCCACTAATCTTGCTCACCGATTAGTGGATTTTGGCCCCAGTATCTTGTGCGACATATATTAGTGCCAAAATATAATCAAGGCTTTGGATCAATGCGGAATAAGCAACGGACATAGAGTCATGAACCAATATAGAACGTCTCTGGGGTTCCAAGAAAAGTAGATTAATCGAATTCTGCCCACAAGCCGGGCATATGTGGCTGAAAATCATAAAATATGCCAAAAAAATTAAATCCCGAAATCGTCCCAACACTTTAACCTTACTGAAAGAAACGCGTGCGCGAAGTTCGACCCAACCCAAGACGGGTTCAGGCTGAGGTCCGAATAGGCAATGGAAATATAACCAGAATTAGTAAGAAATAACTAAAAATGCCCGTTTGACTGGTCGAACAGCGGAATTTGGGGATAAAGATGGACCCCGATGGAGCGTAGCTCAATCGTCCCCTCGTGCGTCTCGTCGAGAGCTTTCCGAATTGGGGTGGCTCGCGTCATTCTGATGCCCGTAGCCAAAGCTATGGCCAAAACAGTGCGGCGACACCAAAGTCCAGTAATCTTGCTTGTCGATTACTGGACTTTGGCCCCATGTCTTCTGAGAGATATATTAACGCCCGATTGGTGGATTTTTTGCCCCAATATCTCCCGTGACATATATTAGCACCAAAATGCATAACTATTGCTTACCAATTTGTGCATTTTGTCAGCAATTTATGTCTCACGAAATAATTGTATCAAAATCCACTAATCTTGCTCACCGATTAGTGGATTTTGGCCCCAGTATCTTGTGCGACATATATTAGTGCCAAAATATAATCAAGGCTTTGGATCAATGCGGAATAAGCAACGGACATAGAGTCATGAACCAATATAGAACGTCTCTGGGGTTCCAAGAAAAGTAGATTAATCGAATTCTGCCCACAAGCCGGGCATATGTGGCTGAAAATCATAAAATATGCCAAAAAAATTAAATCCCGAAATCGTCCCAACACTTTAACCTTACTGAAAGAAACGCGTGCGCGAAGTTCGACCCAACCCAAGACGGGTTCAGGCTGAGGTCCGAATAGGCAATGGAAATATAACCAGAAATAGTAAGAAATAACTAAAAATGCCCGTTTGACTGGTCGAACAGCGGAATTTGGGGATAAAGATGGACCCCGATGGAGCATAGCTCAATCGTCCCCTCGTGCGTCTCGTCGAGAGCTTTCCGAATTGGGGTGGCTCGCGTCATTCTGATGCCCGTAGCCAAAGCTATGGCCAAAACAGTGCGGCGACACCAAAGTCCAGTAATCTTGCTTGTCGATTACTGGACTTTGGCCCCATGTCTTCTGAGAGATATATTAACGCCCGATTGGTGGATTTTTGGCCCCAATATCTCCCGTGACATATATTAGCACCAAAATGCATAACTATTGCTTACCAATTTGTGCATTTTGTCAGCAATTTATGTCTCACGAAATAATTGTATCAAAATCCACTAATCTTGCTCACCGATTAGTGGATTTTGGCCCCAGTATCTTGTGCGACATATATTAGTGCCAAAATCTAATCAAGGCTTTGGATCAATGCGGAATAAGCAACGGACATAGAGTCATGAACCAATATAGAACGTCTCTGGGGTTCCAAGAAAAGTAGATTAATCGAATTCTGCCCACAAGCCGGGCATATGTGGCTGAAAATCATAAAATATGCCAAAAAAATTAAATCCCGAAATCGTCCCAACACTTTAACCTTACTGAAAGAAACGCGTGCGCGAAGTTCGACCCAACCCAAGACGGGTTCAGGCTGAGGTCCGAATAGGCAATGGAAATATAACCAGAAATAGTAAGAAATAACTAAAAATGCCCGTTTGACTGGTCGAACAGCGGAATTTGGGGATAAAGATGGACCCCGATGGAGCGTAGCTCAATCGTCCCCTCGTGCGTCTCGTCGAGAGCTTTCCGAATTGGGGTGGCTCGCGTCATTCTGATGCCCGTAGCCAAAGCTATGGCCAAAACAGTGCGGCGACACCAAAGTCCAGTAATCTTGCTTGTCGATTACTGGACTTTGGCCCCATGTCTTCTGAGAGATATATTAACGCCCGATTGGTGGATTTTTGGCCCCAATATCTCCCGTGACATATATTAGCACCAAAATGCATAACTATTGCTTACCAATTTGTGCATTTTGTCAGCAATTTATGTCTCACGAAATAATTGTATCAAAATCCACTAATCTTGCTCACCGATTAGTGGATTTTGGCCCCAGTATCTTGTGCGACATATATTAGTGCCAAAATCTAATCAAGGCTTTGGATCAATGCGGAATAAGCAACGGACATAGAGTCATGAACCAATATAGAACGTCTCTGGGGTTCCAAGAAAAGTAGATTAATCGAATTCTGCCCACAAGCCGGGCATATGTGGCTGAAAATCATAAAATATGCCAAAAAAATTAAATCCCGAAATCGTCCCAACACTTTAACCTTACTGAAAGAAACGCGTGCGCGAAGTTCGACCCAACCCAAGACGGGTTCAGGCTGAGGTCCGAATAGGCAATGGAAATATAACCAGAAATAGTAAGAAATAACTAAAAATGCCCGTTTGACTGGTCGAACAGCGGAATTTGGGGATAAAGATGGACCCCGATGGAGCGTAGCTCAATCGTCCCCTCGTGCGTCTCGTCGAGAGCTTTCCGAATTGGGGTGGCTCGCGTCATTCTGATGCCCGTAGCCAAAGCTATGGCCAAAACAGTGCGGCGACACCAAAGTCCAGTAATCTTGCTTGTCGATTACTGGACTTTGGCCCCATGTCTTCTGAGAGATATATTAACGCCCGATTGGTGGATTTTTGGCCCCAATATCTCCCGTGACATATATTAGCACCAAAATGCATAACTATTGCTTACCAATTTGTGCATTTTGTCAGCAATTTATGTCTCACGAAATAATTGTATCAAAATCCACTAATCTTGCTCACCGATTAGTGGATTTTGGCCCCAGTATCTTGTGCGACATATATTAGTGCCAAAATCTAATCAAGGCTTTGGATCAATGCGGAATAAGCAACGGACATAGAGTCATGAACCAATATAGAACGTCTCTGGGGTTCCAAGAAAAGTAGATTAATCGAATTCTGCCCACAAGCCGTGCATATGTGGCTGAAAATCATAAAATATGCCAAAAAAATTAAATCCCGAAATCGTCCCAACACTTTAACCTTACTGAAAGAAACGCGTGCGCGAAGTTCGACCCAACCCAAGACGGGTTCAGGCTGAGGTCCGAATAGGCAATGGAAATATAACCAGAAATAGTAAGAAATAACTAAAAATGCCCGTTTGACTGGTCGAACAGCGGAATTTGGGGATAAAGATGGACCCCGATGGAGCGTAGCTCAATCGTCCCCTCGTGCGTCTCGTCGAGAGCTTTCCGAATTGGGGTGGCTCGCGTCATTCTGATGCCCGTAGCCAAAGCTATGGCCAAAACAGTGCGGCGACACCAAAGTCCAGTAATCTTGCTTGTCGATTACTGGACTTTGGCCCCATGTCTTCTGAGAGATATATTAACGCCCGATTGGTGGATTTTTGGCCCCAATATCTCCCGTGACATATATTAGCACCAAAATGCATAACTATTGCTTACCAATTTGTGCATTTTGTCAGCAATTTATGTCTCACGAAATAATTGTATCAAAATCCACTAATCTTGCTCACCGATTAGTGGATTTTGGCCCCAGTATCTTGTGCGACATATATTAGTGCCAAAATCTAATCAAGGCTTTGGATCAATGCGGAATAAGCAACGGACATAGAGTCATGAACCAATATAGAACGTCTCTGGGGTTCCAAGAAAAGTAGATTAATCGAATTCTGCCCACAAGCCGGGCATATGTGGCTGAAAATCATAAAATATGCCAAAAAAATTAAATCCCGAAATCGTCCCAACACTTTAACCTTACTGAAAGAAACGCGTGCGCGAAGTTCGACCCAACCCAAGACGGGTTCAGGCTGAGGTCCGAATAGGCAATGGAAATATAACCAGAAATAGTAAGAAATAACTAAAAATGCCCGTTTGACTGGTCGAACAGCGGAATTTGGGGATAAAGATGGACCCCGATGGAGCGTAGCTCAATCGTCCCCTCGTGCGTCTCGTCGAGAGCTTTCCGAATTGGGGTGGCTCGCGTCATTCTGATGCCCGTAGCCAAAGCTATGGCCAAAACAGTGCGGCGACACCAAAGTCCAGTAATCTTGCTTGTCGATTACTGGACTTTGGCCCCATGTCTTCTGAGAGATATATTAACGCCCGATTGGTGGATTTTTGGCCCCAATATCTCCCGTGACATATATTAGCACCAAAATGCATAACTATTGCTTACCAATTTGTGCATTTTGTCAGCAATTTATGTCTCACGAAATAATTGTATCAAAATCCACTAATCTTGCTCACCGATTAGTGGATTTTGGCCCCAGTAACTTGTGCGACATATATTAGTGCCAAAATATAATCAAGGCTTTGGATCAATGCGGAATAAGCAACGGACATAGAGTCATGAACCAATATAGAACGTCTCTGGGGTTCCAAGAAAAGTAGATTAATCGAATTCTGCCCACAAGCCGGGCATATGTGGCTGAAAATCATAAAATATGCCAAAAAAATTAAATCCCGAAATCGTCCCAACACTTTAACCTTACTGAAAGAAACGCGTGCGCGAAGTTCGACCCAACCCAAGACGGGTTCAGGCTGAGGTCCGAATAGGCAATGGAAATATAACCAGAAATAGTAAGAAATAACTAAAAATGCCCGTTTGACTGGTCGAACAGCGGAATTTGGGGATAAAGATGGACCCCGATGGAGCGTAGCTCAATCGTCCCCTCGTGCGTCTCGTCGAGAGCTTTCCGAATTGGGGTGGCTCGCGTCATTCTGATGCCCGTAGCCAAAGCTATGGCCAAAACAGTGCGGCGACACCAAAGTCCAGTAATCTTGCTTGTCGATTACTGGACTTTGGCCCCATGTCTTCTGAGAGATATATTAACGCCCGATTGGTGGATTTTTGGCCCCAATATCTCCCGTGACATATATTAGCACCAAAATGCATAACTATTGCTTACCAATTTGTGCATTTTGTCAGCAATTTATGTCTCACGAAATAATTGTATCAAAATCCACTAATCTTGCTCACCGATTAGTGGATTTTGGCCCCAGTATCTTGTGCGACATATATTAGTGCCAAAATCTAATCAAGGCTTTGGATCAATGCGGAATAAGCAACGGACATAGAGTCATGAACCAATATAGAACGTCTCTGGGGTTCCAAGAAAAGTAGATTAATCGAATTCTGCCCACAAGCCGGGCATATGTGGCTGAAAATCATAAAATATGCCAAAAAAATTAAATCCCGAAATCGTCCCAACACTTTAACCTTACTGAAAGAAACGCGTGCGCGAAGTTCGACCCAACCCAAGACGGGTTCAGGCTGAGGTCCGAATAGGCAATGGAAATATAACCAGAAATAGTAAGAAATAACTAAAAATGCCCGTTTGACTGGTCGAACAGCGGAATTTGGGGATAAAGATGGACCCCGATGGAGCGTAGCTCAATCTTCCCCTCGTGCGTCTCGTCGAGAGCTTTCCGAATTGGGGTGGCTCGCGTCATTCTGATGCCCGTAGCCAAAGCTATGGCCAAAACAGTGCGGCGACACCAAAGTCCAGTAATCTTGCTTGTCGATTACTGGACTTTGGCCCCATGTCTTCTGAGAGATATATTAACGCCCGATTGGTGGATTTAATATCTCCCGTGACATATATTAGCACCAAAATGCATAACTATTGCTTACCAATTTGTGCATTTTGTCAGCAATTTATGTCTCACGAAATAATTGTATCAAAATCCACTAATCTTGCTCACCGATTAGTGGATTTTGGCCCCAGTATCTTGTGCGACATATATTAGTGCCAAAATCTAATCAAGGCTTTGGATCAATGCGGAATAAGCAACGGACATAGAGTCATGAACCAATATAGAACGTCTCTGGGGTTCCAAGAAAAGTAGATTAATCGAATTCTGCCCACAAGCCGGGCATATGTGGCTGAAAATCATAAAATATGCCAAAAAAATTAAATCCCGAAATCGTCCCAACACTTTAACCTTACTGAAAGAAACGCGTGCGCGAAGTTCGACCCAACCCAAGACGGGTTCAGGCTGAGGTCCGAATAGGCAATGGAAATATAACCAGAAATAGTAAGAAATAACTAAAAATGCCCGTTTGACTGGTCGAACAGCGGAATTTGGGGATAAAGATGGACCCCGATGGAGCGTAGCTCAATCTTCCCCTCGTGCGTCTCGTCGAGAGCTTTCCGAATTGGGGTGGCTCGCGTCATTCTGATGCCCGTAGCCAAAGCTATGGCCAAAACAGTGCGGCGACACCAAAGTCCAGTAATCTTGCTTGTCGATTACTGGACTTTGGCCCCATGTCTTCTGAGAGATATATTAACGCCCGATTGGTGGATTTAATATCTCCCGTGACATATATTAGCACCAAAATGCATAACTATTGCTTACCAATTTGTGCATTTTGTCAGCAATTTATGTCTCACGAAATAATTGTATCAAAATCCACTAATCTTGCTCACCGATTAGTGGATTTTGGCCCCAGTATCTTGTGCGACATATATTAGTGCCAAAATCTAATCAAGGCTTTGGATCAATGCGGAATAAGCAACGGACATAGAGTCATGAACCAATATAGAACGTCTCTGGGGTTCCAAGAAAAGTAGATTAATCGAATTCTGCCCACAAGCCGGGCATATGTGGCTGAAAATCATAAAATATGCCAAAAAAATTAAATCCCGAAATCGTCCCAACACTTTAACCTTACTGAAAGAAACGCGTGCGCGAAGTTCGACCCAACCCAAGACGGGTTCAGGCTGAGGTCCGAATAGGCAATGGAAATATAACCAGAAATAGTAAGAAATAACTAAAAATGCCCGTTTGACTGGTCGAACAGCGGAATTTGGGGATAAAGATGGACCCCGATGGAGCGTAGCTCAATCGTCCCCTCGTGCGTCTCGTCGAGAGCTTTCCGAATTGGGGTGGCTCGCGTCATTCTGATGCCCGTAGCCAAAGCTATGGCCAAAACAGTGCGGCGACACCAAAGTCCAGTAATCTTGCTTGTCGATTACTGGACTTTGGCCCCATGTCTTCTGAGAGATATATTAACGCCCGATTGGTGGATTTTTGGCCCCAATATCTCCCGTGACATATATTAGCACCAAAATGCATAACTATTGCTTACCAATTTGTGCATTTTGTCAGCAATTTATGTCTCACGAAATAATTGTATCAAAATCCACTAATCTTGCTCACCGATTAGTGGATTTTGGCCCCAGTATCTTGTGCGACATATATTAGTGCCAAAATATAATCAAGGCTTTGGATCAATGCGGAATAAGCAACGGACATAGAGTCATGAACCAATATAGAACGTCTCTGGGGTTCCAAGAAAAGTAGATTAATCGAATTCTGCCCACAAGCCGGGCATATGTGGCTGAAAATCATAAAATATGCCAAAAAAATTAAATCCCGAAATCGTCCCAACACTTTAACCTTACTGAAAGAAACGCGTGCGCGAAGTTCGACCCAACCCAAGACGGGTTCAGGCTGAGGTCCGAATAGGCAATGGAAATATAACCAGAAATAGTAAGAAATAACTAAAAATGCCCGTTTGACTGGTCGAACAGCGGAATTTGGGGATAAAGATGGACCCCGATGGAGCGTAGCTCAATCGTCCCCTCGTGCGTCTCGTCGAGAGCTTTCCGAATTGGGGTGGCTCGCGTCATTCTGATGCCCGTAGCCAAAGCTATGGCCAAAACAGTGCGGCGACACCAAAGTCCAGTAATCTTGCTTGTCGATTACTGGACTTTGGCCCCATGTCTTCTGAGAGATATATTAACGCCCGATTGGTGGATTTTTGGCCCCAATATCTCCCGTGACATATATTAGCACCAAAATGCATAACTATTGCTTACCAATTTGTGCATTTTGTCAGCAATTTATGTCTCACGAAATAATTGTATCAAAATCCACTAATCTTGCTCACCGATTAGTGGATTTTGGCCCCAGTATCTTGTGCGACATATATTAGTGCCAAAATCTAATCAAGGCTTTGGATCAATGCGGAATAAGCAACGGACATAGAGTCATGAACCAATATAGAACGTCTCTGGGGTTCCAAGAAAAGTAGATTAATCGAATTCTGCCCACAAGCCGGGCATATGTGGCTGAAAATCATAAAATATGCCAAAAAAATTAAATCCCGAAATCGTCCCAACACTTTAACCTTACTGAAAGAAACGCGTGCGCGAAGTTCGACCCAACCCAAGACGGGTTCAGGCTGAGGTCCGAATAGGCAATGGAAATATAACCAGAAATAGTAAGAAATAACTAAAAATGCCCGTTTGACTGGTCGAACAGCGGAATTTGGGGATAAAGATGGACCCCGATGGAGCGTAGCTCAATCTTCCCCTCGTGCGTCTCGTCGAGAGCTTTCCGAATTGGGGTGGCTCGCGTCATTCTGATGCCCGTAGCCAAAGCTATGGCCAAAACAGTGCGGCGACACCAAAGTCCAGTAATCTTGCTTGTCGATTACTGGACTTTGGCCCCATGTCTTCTGAGAGATATATTAACGCCCGATTGGTGGATTTTTGGCCCCAATATCTCCCGTGACATATATTAGCACCAAAATGCATAACTATTGCTTACCAATTTGTGCATTTTGTCAGCAATTTATGTCTCACGAAATAATTGTATCAAAATCCACTAATCTTGCTCACCGATTAGTGGATTTTGGCCCCAGTATCTTGTGCGACATATATTAGTGCCAAAATCTAATCAAGGCTTTGGATCAATGCGGAATAAGCAACGGACATAGAGTCATGAACCAATATAGAACGTCTCTGGGGTTCCAAGAAAAGTAGATTAATCGAATTCTGCCCACAAGCCGGGCATATGTGGCTGAAAATCATAAAATATGCCAAAACAATTAAATCCCGAAATCGTCCCAACACTTTAACCTTACTGAAAGAAACGCGTGCGCGAAGTTCGACCCAACCCAAGACGGGTTCAGGCTGAGGTCCGAATAGGCAATGGAAATATAACCAGAAATAGTAAGAAATAACTAAAAATGCCCGTTTGACTGGTCGAACAGCGGAATTTGGGGATAAAGATGGACCCCGATGGAGCGTAGCTCAATCTTCCCCTCGTGCGTCTTGTCGAGAGCTTTCCGAATTGGGGTGGCTCGCGTCATTCTGATGCCCGTAGCCAAAGCTATGGCCAAAACAGTGCGGCGACACCAAAGTCCAGTAATCTTGCTTGTCGATTACTGGACTTTGGCCCCATGTCTTCTGAGAGATATATTAACGCCCGATTGGTGGATTTTTGGCCCCAATATCTCCCGTGACATATATTAGCACCAAAATGCATAACTATTGCTTACCAATTTGTGCATTTTGTCAGCAATTTATGTCTCACGAAATAATTGTATCAAAATCCACTAATCTTGCTCACCGATTAGTGGATTTTGGCCCCAGTATCTTGTGCGACATATATTAGTGCCAAAATCTAATCAAGGCTTTGGATCAATGCGGAATAAGCAACGGACATAGAGTCATGAACCAATATAGAACGTCTCTGGGGTTCCAAGAAAAGTAGATTAATCGAATTCTGCCCACAAGCCGGGCATATGTGGCTGAAAATCATAAAATATGCCAAAAAAATTAAATCCCGAAATCGTCCCAACACTTTAACCTTACTGAAAGAAACGCGTGCGCGAAGTTCGACCCAACCCAAGACGGGTTCAGGCTGAGGTCCGAATAGGCAATGGAAATATAACCAGAAATAGTAAGAAATAACTAAAAATGCCCGTTTGACTGGTCGAACAGCGGAATTTGGGGATAAAGATGGACCCCGATGGAGCGTAGCTCAATCGTCCCCTCGTGCGTCTCGTCGAGAGCTTTCCGAATTGGGGTGGCTCGCGTCATTCTGATGCCCGTAGCCAAAGCTATGGCCAAAACAGTGCGGCGACACCAAAGTCCAGTAATCTTGCTTGTCGATTACTGGACTTTGGCCCCATGTCTTCTGAGAGATATATTAACGCCCGATTGGTGGATTTTTGGCCCCAATATCTCCCGTGACATATATTAGCACCAAAATGCATAACTATTGCTTACCAATTTGTGCATTTTGTCAGCAATTTATGTCTCACGAAATAATTGTATCAAAATCCACTAATCTTGCTCACCGATTAGTGGATTTTGGCCCCAGTATCTTGTGCGACATATATTAGTGCCAAAATCTAATCAAGGCTTTGGATCAATGCGGAATAAGCAACGGACATAGAGTCATGAACCAATATAGAACGTCTCTGGGGTTCCAAGAAAAGTAGATTAATCGAATTCTGCCCACAAGCCGGGCATATGTGGCTGAAAATCATAAAATATGCCAAAAAAATTAAATCCCGAAATCGTCCCAACACTTTAACCTTACTGAAAGAAACGCGTGCGCGAAGTTCGACCCAACCCAAGACGGGTTCAGGCTGAGGTCCGAATAGGCAATGGAAATATAACCAGAAATAGTAAGAAATAACTAAAAATGCCCGTTTGACTGGTCGAACAGCGGAATTTGGGGATAAAGATGGACCCCGATGGAGCGTAGCTCAATCGTCCCCTCGTGCGTCTCGTCGAGAGCTTTCCGAATTGGGGTGGCTCGCGTCATTCTGATGCCCGTAGCCAAAGCTATGGCCAAAACAGTGCGGCGACACCAAAGTCCAGTAATCTTGCTTGTCGATTACTGGACTTTGGCCCCATGTCTTCTGAGAGATATATTAACGCCCGATTGGTGGATTTTTGGCCCCAATATCTCCCGTGACATATATTAGCACCAAAATGCATAACTATTGCTTACCAATTTGTGCATTTTGTCAGCAATTTATGTCTCACGAAATAATTGTATCAAAATCCACTAATCTTGCTCACCGATTAGTGGATTTTGGCCCCAGTATCTTGTGCGACATATATTAGTGCCAAAATCTAATCAAGGCTTTGGATCAATGCGGAATAAGCAACGGACATAGAGTCATGAACCAATATAGAACGTCTCTGGGGTTCCAAGAAAAGTAGATTAATCGAATTCTGCCCACAAGCCGGGCATATGTGGCTGAAAATCATAAAATATGCCAAAAAAATTAAATCCCGAAATCGTCCCAACACTTTAACCTTACTGAAAGAAACGCGTGCGCGAAGTTCGACCCAACCCAAGACGGGTTCAGGCTGAGGTCCGAATAGGCAATGGAAATATAACCAGAAATAGTAAGAAATAACTAAAAATGCCCGTTTGACTGGTCGAACAGCGGAATTTGGGGATAAAGATGGACCCCGATGGAGCGTAGCTCAATCGTCCCCTCGTGCGTCTCGTCGAGAGCTTTCCGAATTGGGGTGGCTCGCGTCATTCTGATGCCCGTAGCCAAAGCTATGGCCAAAACAGTGCGGCGACACCAAAGTCCAGTAATCTTGCTTGTCGATTACTGGACTTTGGCCCCATGTCTTCTGAGAGATATATTAACGCCCGATTGGTGGATTTTTGGCCCCAATATCTCCCGTGACATATATTAGCACCAAAATGCATAACTATTGCTTACCAATTTGTGCATTTTGTCAGCAATTTATGTCTCACGAAATAATTGTATCAAAATCCACTAATCTTGCTCACCGATTAGTGGATTTTGGCCCCAGTATCTTGTGCGACATATATTAGTGCCAAAATCTAATCAAGGCTTTGGATCAATGCGGAATAAGCAACGGACATAGAGTCATGAACCAATATAGAACGTCTCTGGGGTTCCAAGAAAAGTAGATTAATCGAATTCTGCCCACAAGCCGGGCATATGTGGCTGAAAATCATAAAATATGCCAAAAAAATTAAATCCCGAAATCGTCCCAACACTTTAACCTTACTGAAAGAAACGCGTGCGCGAAGTTCGACCCAACCCAAGACGGGTTCAGGCTGAGGTCCGAATAGGCAATGGAAATATAACCAGAAATAGTAAGAAATAACTAAAAATGCCCGTTTGACTGGTCGAACAGCGGAATTTGGGGATAAAGATGGACCCCGATGGAGCGTAGCTCAATCGTCCCCTCGTGCGTCTCGTCGAGAGCTTTCCGAATTGGGGTGGCTCGCGTCATTCTGATGCCCGTAGCCAAAGCTATGGCCAAAACAGTGCGGCGACACCAAAGTCCAGTAATCTTGCTTGTCGATTACTGGACTTTGGCCCCATGTCTTCTGAGAGATATATTAACGCCCGATTGGTGGATTTTTGGCCCCAATATCTCCCGTGACATATATTAGCACCAAAATGCATAACTATTGCTTACCAATTTGTGCATTTTGTCAGCAATTTATGTCTCACGAAATAATTGTATCAAAATCCACTAATCTTGCTCACCGATTAGTGGATTTTGGCCCCAGTATCTTGTGCGACATATATTAGTGCCAAAATCTAATCAAGGCTTTGGATCAATGCGGAATAAGCAACGGACATAGAGTCATGAACCAATATAGAACGTCTCTGGGGTTCCAAGAAAAGTAGATTAATCGAATTCTGCCCACAAGCCGGGCATATGTGGCTGAAAATCATAAAATATGCCAAAAAAATTAAATCCCGAAATCGTCCCAACACTTTAACCTTACTGAAAGAAACGCGTGCGCGAAGTTCGACCCAACCCAAGACGGGTTCAGGCTGAGGTCCGAATAGGCAATGGAAATATAACCAGAAATAGTAAGAAATAACTAAAAATGCCCGTTTGACTGGTCGAACAGCGGAATTTGGGGATAAAGATGGACCCCGATGGAGCGTAGCTCAATCGTCCCCTCGTGCGTCTCGTCGAGAGCTTTCCGAATTGGGGTGGCTCGCGTCATTCTGATGCCCGTAGCCAAAGCTATGGCCAAAACAGTGCGGCGACACCAAAGTCCAGTAATCTTGCTTGTCGATTACTGGACTTTGGCCCCATGTCTTCTGAGAGATATATTAACGCCCGATTGGTGGATTTTTGGCCCCAATATCTCCCGTGACATATATTAGCACCAAAATGCATAACTATTGCTTACCAATTTGTGCATTTTGTCAGCAATTTATGTCTCACGAAATAATTGTATCAAAATCCACTAATCTTGCTCACCGATTAGTGGATTTTGGCCCCAGTATCTTGTGCGACATATATTAGTGCCAAAATCTAATCAAGGCTTTGGATCAATGCGGAATAAGCAACGGACATAGAGTCATGAACCAATATAGAACGTCTCTGGGGTTCCAAGAAAAGTAGATTAATCGAATTCTGCCCACAAGCCGGGCATATGTGGCTGAAAATCATAAAATATGCCAAAAAAATTAAATCCCGAAATCGTCCCAACACTTTAACCTTACTGAAAGAAACGCGTGCGCGAAGTTCGACCCAACCCAAGACGGGTTCAGGCTGAGGTCCGAATAGGCAATGGAAATATAACCAGAAATAGTAAGAAATAACTAAAAATGCCCGTTTGACTGGTCGAACAGCGGAATTTGGGGATAAAGATGGACCCCGATGGAGCGTAGCTCAATCGTCCCCTCGTGCGTCTCGTCGAGAGCTTTCCGAATTGGGGTGGCTCGCGTCATTCTGATGCCCGTAGCCAAAGCTATGGCCAAAACAGTGCGGCGACACCAAAGTCCAGTAATCTTGCTTGTCGATTACTGGACTTTGGCCCCATGTCTTCTGAGAGATATATTAACGCCCGATTGGTGGATTTTTGGCCCCAATATCTCCCGTGACATATATTAGCACCAAAATGCATAACTATTGCTTACCAATTTGTGCATTTTGTCAGCAATTTATGTCTCACGAAATAATTGTATCAAAATCCACTAATCTTGCTCACCGATTAGTGGATTTTGGCCCCAGTATCTTGTGCGACATATATTAGTGCCAAAATCTAATCAAGGCTTTGGATCAATGCGGAATAAGCAACGGACATAGAGTCATGAACCAATATAGAACGTCTCTGGGGTTCCAAGAAAAGTAGATTAATCGAATTCTGCCCACAAGCCGGGCATATGTGGCTGAAAATCATAAAATATGCCAAAAAAATTAAATCCCGAAATCGTCCCAACACTTTAACCTTACTGAAAGAAACGCGTGCGCGAAGTTCGACCCAACCCAAGACGGGTTCAGGCTGAGGTCCGAATAGGCAATGGAAATATAACCAGAAATAGTAAGAAATAACTAAAAATGCCCGTTTGACTGGTCGAACAGCGGAATTTGGGGATAAAGATGGACCCCGATGGAGCGTAGCTCAATCGTCCCCTCGTGCGTCTCGTCGAGAGCTTTCCGAATTGGGGTGGCTCGCGTCATTCTGATGCCCGTAGCCAAAGCTATGGCCAAAACAGTGCGGCGACACCAAAGTCCAGTAATCTTGCTTGTCGATTACTGGACTTTGGCCCCATGTCTTCTGAGAGATATATTAACGCCCGATTGGTGGATTTTTGGCCCCAATATCTCCCGTGACATATATTAGCACCAAAATGCATAACTATTGCTTACCAATTTGTGCATTTTGTCAGCAATTTATGTCTCACGAAATAATTGTATCAAAATCCACTAATCTTGCTCACCGATTAGTGGATTTTGGCCCCAGTATCTTGTGCGACATATATTAGTGCCAAAATCTAATCAAGGCTTTGGATCAATGCGGAATAAGCAACGGACATAGAGTCATGAACCAATATAGAACGTCTCTGGGGTTCCAAGAAAAGTAGATTAATCGAATTCTGCCCACAAGCCGGGCATATGTGGCTGAAAATCATAAAATATGCCAAAAAAATTAAATCCCGAAATCGTCCCAACACTTTAACCTTACTGAAAGAAACGCGTGCGCGAAGTTCGACCCAACCCAAGACGGGTTCAGGCTGAGGTCCGAATAGGCAATGGAAATATAACCAGAAATAGTAAGAAATAACTAAAAATGCCCGTTTGACTGGTCGAACAGCGGAATTTGGGGATAAAGATGGACCCCGATGGAGCGTAGCTCAATCGTCCCCTCGTGCGTCTCGTCGAGAGCTTTCCGAATTGGGGTGGCTCGCGTCATTCTGATGCCCGTAGCCAAAGCTATGGCCAAAACAGTGCGGCGACACCAAAGTCCAGTAATCTTGCTTGTCGATTACTGGACTTTGGCCCCATGTCTTCTGAGAGATATATTAACGCCCGATTGGTGGATTTTTGGCCCCAATATCTCCCGTGACATATATTAGCACCAAAATGCATAACTATTGCTTACCAATTTGTGCATTTTGTCAGCAATTTATGTCTCACGAAATAATTGTATCAAAATCCACTAATCTTGCTCACCGATTAGTGGATTTTGGCCCCAGTATCTTGTGCGACATATATTAGTGCCAAAATCTAATCAAGGCTTTGGATCAATGCGGAATAAGCAACGGACATAGAGTCATGAACCAATATAGAACGTCTCTGGGGTTCCAAGAAAAGTAGATTAATCGAATTCTGCCCACAAGCCGGGCATATGTGGCTGAAAATCATAAAATATGCCAAAAAAATTAAATCCCGAAATCGTCCCAACACTTTAACCTTACTGAAAGAAACGCGTGCGCGAAGTTCGACCCAACCCAAGACGGGTTCAGGCTGAGGTCCGAATAGGCAATGGAAATATAACCAGAAATAGTAAGAAATAACTAAAAATGCCCGTTTGACTGGTCGAACAGCGGAATTTGGGGATAAAGATGGACCCCGATGGAGCGTAGCTCAATCGTCCCCTCGTGCGTCTCGTCGAGAGCTTTTCGAATTGGGGTGGCTCGCGTCATTCTGATGCCCGTAGCCAAAGCTATGGCCAAAACAGTGCGGCGACACCAAAGTCCAGTAATCTTGCTTGTCGATTACTGGACTTTGGCCCCATGTCTTCTGAGAGATATATTAACGCCCGATTGGTGGATTTTTGGCCCCAATATCTCCCGTGACATATATTAGCACCAAAATGCATAACTATTGCTTACCAATTTGTGCATTTTGTCAGCAATTTATGTCTCACGAAATAATTGTATCAAAATCCACTAATCTTGCTCACCGATTAGTGGATTTTGGCCCCAGTATCTTGTGCGACATATATTAGTGCCAAAATCTAATCAAGGCTTTGGATCAATGCGGAATAAGCAACGGACATAGAGTCATGAACCAATATAGAACGTCTCTGGGGTTCCAAGAAAAGTAGATTAATCGAATTCTGCCCACAAGCCGGGCATATGTGGCTGAAAATCATAAAATATGCCAAAAAAATTAAATCCCGAAATCGTCCCAACACTTTAACCTTACTGAAAGAAACGCGTGCGCGAAGTTCGACCCAACCCAAGACGGGTTCAGGCTGAGGTCCGAATAGGCAATGGAAATATAACCAGAAATAGTAAGAAATAACTAAAAATGCCCGTTTGACTGGTCGAACAGCGGAATTTGGGGATAAAGATGGACCCCGATGGAGCGTAGCTCAATCGTCCCCTCGTGCGTCTCGTCGAGAGCTTTCCGAATTGGGGTGGCTCGCGTCATTCTGATGCCCGTAGCCAAAGCTATGGCCAAAACAGTGCGGCGACACCAAAGTCCAGTAATCTTGCTTGTCGATTACTGGACTTTGGCCCCATGTCTTCTGAGAGATATATTAACGCCCGATTGGTGGATTTTTGGCCCCAATATCTCCCGTGACATATATTAGCACCAAAATGCATAACTATTGCTTACCAATTTGTGCATTTTGTCAGCAATTTATGTCTCACGAAATAATTGTATCAAAATCCACTAATCTTGCTCACCGATTAGTGGATTTTGGCCCCAGTATCTTGTGCGACATATATTAGTGCCAAAATCTAATCAAGGCTTTGGATCAATGCGGAATAAGCAACGGACATAGAGTCATGAACCAATATAGAACGTCTCTGGGGTTCCAAGAAAAGTAGATTAATCGAATTCTGCCCACAAGCCGGGCATATGTGGCTGAAAATCATAAAATATGCCAAAAAAATTAAATCCCGAAATCGTCCCAACACTTTAACCTTACTGAAAGAAACGCGTGCGCGAAGTTCGACCCAACCCAAGACGGGTTCAGGCTGAGGTCCGAATAGGCAATGGAAATATAACCAGAAATAGTAAGAAATAACTAAAAATGCCCGTTTGACTGGTCGAACAGCGGAATTTGGGGATAAAGATGGACCCCGATGGAGCGTAGCTCAATCGTCCCCTCGTGCGTCTCGTCGAGAGCTTTCCGAATTGGGGTGGCTCGCGTCATTCTGATGCCCGTAGCCAAAGCTATGGCCAAAACAGTGCGGCGACACCAAAGTCCAGTAATCTTGCTTGTCGATTACTGGACTTTGGCCCCATGTCTTCTGAGAGATATATTAACGCCCGATTGGTGGATTTTTGGCCCCAATATCTCCCGTGACATATATTAGCACCAAAATGCATAACTATTGCTTACCAATTTGTGCATTTTGTCAGCAATTTATGTCTCACGAAATAATTGTATCAAAATCCACTAATCTTGCTCACCGATTAGTGGATTTTGGCCCCAGTATCTTGTGCGACATATATTAGTGCCAAAATATAATCAAGGCTTTGGATCAATGCGGAATAAGCAACGGACATAGAGTCATGAACCAATATAGAACGTCTCTGGGGTTCCAAGAAAAGTAGATTAATCGAATTCTGCCCACAAGCCGGGCATATGTGGCTGAAAATCATAAAATATGCCAAAAAAATTAAATCCCGAAATCGTCCCAACACTTTAACCTTACTGAAAGAAACGCGTGCGCGAAGTTCGACCCAACCCAAGACGGGTTCAGGCTGAGGTCCGAATAGGCAATGGAAATATAACCAGAAATAGTAAGAAATAACTAAAAATGCCCGTTTGACTGGTCGAACAGCGGAATTTGGGGATAAAGATGGACCCCGATGGAGCGTAGCTCAATCGTCCCCTCGTGCGTCTCGTCGAGAGCTTTCCGAATTGGGGTGGCTCGCGTCATTCTGATGCCCGTAGCCAAAGCTATGGCCAAAACAGTGCGGCGACACCAAAGTCCAGTAATCTTGCTTGTCGATTACTGGACTTTGGCCCCATGTCTTCTGAGAGATATATTAACGCCCGATTGGTGGATTTTTGGCCCCAATATCTCCCGTGACATATATTAGCACCAAAATGCATAACTATTGCTTACCAATTTGTGCATTTTGTCAGCAATTTATGTCTCACGAAATAATTGTATCAAAATCCACTAATCTTGCTCACCGATTAGTGGATTTTGGCCCCAGTATCTTGTGCGACATATATTAGTGCCAAAATCTAATCAAGGCTTTGGATCAATGCGGAATAAGCAACGGACATAGAGTCATGAACCAATATAGAACGTCTCTGGGGTTCCAAGAAAAGTAGATTAATCGAATTCTGCCCACAAGCCGGGCATATGTGGCTGAAAATCATAAAATATGCCAAAAAAATTAAATCCCGAAATCGTCCCAACACTTTAACCTTACTGAAAGAAACGCGTGCGCGAAGTTCGACCCAACCCAAGACGGGTTCAGGCTGAGGTCCGAATAGGCAATGGAAATATAACCAGAAATAGTAAGAAATAACTAAAAATGCCCGTTTGACTGGTCGAACAGCGGAATTTGGGGATAAAGATGGACCCCGATGGAGCGTAGCTCAATCGTCCCCTCGTGCGTCTCGTCGAGAGCTTTCCGAATTGGGGTGGCTCGCGTCATTCTGATGCCCGTAGCCAAAGCTATGGCCAAAACAGTGCGGCGACACCAAAGTCCAGTAATCTTGCTTGTCGATTACTGGACTTTGGCCCCATGTCTTCTGAGAGATATATTAACGCCCGATTGGTGGATTTAATATCTCCCGTGACATATATTAGCACCAAAATGCATAACTATTGCTTACCAATTTGTGCATTTTGTCAGCAATTTATGTCTCACGAAATAATTGTATCAAAATCCACTAATCTTGCTCACCGATTAGTGGATTTTGGCCCCAGTATCTTGTGCGACATATATTAGTGCCAAAATCTAATCAAGGCTTTGGATCAATGCGGAATAAGCAACGGACATAGAGTCATGAACCAATATAGAACGTCTCTGGGGTTCCAAGAAAAGTAGATTAATCGAATTCTGCCCACAAGCCGGGCATATGTGGCTGAAAATCATAAAATATGCCAAAAAAATTAAATCCCGAAATCGTCCCAACACTTTAACCTTACTGAAAGAAACGCGTGCGCGAAGTTCGACCCAACCCAAGACGGGTTCAGGCTGAGGTCCGAATAGGCAATGGAAATATAACCAGAAATAGTAAGAAATAACTAAAAATGCCCGTTTGACTGGTCGAACAGCGGAATTTGGGGATAAAGATGGACCCCGATGGAGCGTAGCTCAATCGTCCCCTCGTGCGTCTCGTCGAGAGCTTTCCGAATTGGGGTGGCTCGCGTCATTCTGATGCCCGTAGCCAAAGCTATGGCCAAAACAGTGCGGCGACACCAAAGTCCAGTAATCTTGCTTGTCGATTACTGGACTTTGGCCCCATGTCTTCTGAGAGATATATTAACGCCCGATTGGTGGATTTAATATCTCCCGTGACATATATTAGCACCAAAATGCATAACTATTGCTTACCAATTTGTGCATTTTGTCAGCAATTTATGTCTCACGAAATAATTGTATCAAAATCCACTAATCTTGCTCACCGATTAGTGGATTTTGGCCCCAGTATCTTGTGCGACATATATTAGTGCCAAAATCTAATCAAGGCTTTGGATCAATGCGGAATAAGCAACGGACATAGAGTCATGAACCAATATAGAACGTCTCTGGGGTTCCAAGAAAAGTAGATTAATCGAATTCTGCCCACAAGCCGGGCATATGTGGCTGAAAATCATAAAATATGCCAAAAAAATTAAATCCCGAAATCGTCCCAACACTTTAACCTTACTGAAAGAAACGCGTGCGCGAAGTTCGACCCAACCCAAGACGGGTTCAGGCTGAGGTCCGAATAGGCAATGGAAATATAACCAGAAATAGTAAGAAATAACTAAAAATGCCCGTTTGACTGGTCGAACAGCGGAATTTGGGGATAAAGATGGACCCCGATGGAGCGTAGCTCAATCGTCCCCTCGTGCGTCTCGTCGAGAGCTTTCCGAATTGGGGTGGCTCGCGTCATTCTGATGCCCGTAGCCAAAGCTATGGCCAAAACAGTGCGGCGACACCAAAGTCCAGTAATCTTGCTTGTCGATTACTGGACTTTGGCCCCATGTCTTCTGAGAGATATATTAACGCCCGATTGGTGGATTTAATATCTCCCGTGACATATATTAGCACCAAAATGCATAACTATTGCTTACCAATTTGTGCATTTTGTCAGCAATTTATGTCTCACGAAATAATTGTATCAAAATCCACTAATCTTGCTCACCGATTAGTGGATTTTGGCCCCAGTATCTTGTGCGACATATATTAGTGCCAAAATCTAATCAAGGCTTTGGATCAATGCGGAATAAGCAACGGACATAGAGTCATGAACCAATATAGAACGTCTCTGGGGTTCCAAGAAAAGTAGATTAATCGAATTCTGCCCACAAGCCGGGCATATGTGGCTGAAAATCATAAAATATGCCAAAAAAATTAAATCCCGAAATCGTCCCAACACTTTAACCTTACTGAAAGAAACGCGTGCGCGAAGTTCGACCCAACCCAAGACGGGTTCAGGCTGAGGTCCGAATAGGCAATGGAAATATAACCAGAAATAGTAAGAAATAACTAAAAATGCCCGTTTGACTGGTCGAACAGCGGAATTTGGGGATAAAGATGGACCCCGATGGAGCGTAGCTCAATCGTCCCCTCGTGCGTCTCGTCGAGAGCTTTCCGAATTGGGGTGGCTCGCGTCATTCTGATGCCCGTAGCCAAAGCTATGGCCAAAACAGTGCGGCGACACCAAAGTCCAGTAATCTTGCTTGTCGATTACTGGACTTTGGCCCCATGTCTTCTGAGAGATATATTAACGCCCGATTGGTGGATTTTTGGCCCCAATATCTCCCGTGACATATATTAGCACCAAAATGCATAACTATTGCTTACCAATTTGTGCATTTTGTCAGCAATTTATGTCTCACGAAATAATTGTATCAAAATCCACTAATCTTGCTCACCGATTAGTGGATTTTGGCCCCAGTATCTTGTGCGACATATATTAGTGCCAAAATCTAATCAAGGCTTTGGATCAATGCGGAATAAGCAACGGACATAGAGTCATGAACCAATATAGAACGTCTCTGGGGTTCCAAGAAAAGTAGATTAATCGAATTCTGCCCACAAGCCGGGCATATGTGGCTGAAAATCATAAAATATGCCAAAAAAATTAAATCCCGAAATCGTCCCAACACTTTAACCTTACTGAAAGAAACGCGTGCGCGAAGTTCGACCCAACCCAAGACGGGTTCAGGCTGAGGTCCGAATAGGCAATGGAAATATAACCAGAAATAGTAAGAAATAACTAAAAATGCCCGTTTGACTGGTCGAACAGCGGAATTTGGGGATAAAGATGGACCCCGATGGAGCGTAGCTCAATCGTCCCCTCGTGCGTCTCGTCGAGAGCTTTCCGAATTGGGGTGGCTCGCGTCATTCTGATGCCCGTAGCCAAAGCTATGGCCAAAACAGTGCGGCGACACCAAAGTCCAGTAATCTTGCTTGTCGATTACTGGACTTTGGCCCCATGTCTTCTGAGAGATATATTAACGCCCGATTGGTGGATTTTTGGCCCCAATATCTCCCGTGACATATATTAGCACCAAAATGCATAACTATTGCTTACCAATTTGTGCATTTTGTCAGCAATTTATGTCTCACGAAATAATTGTATCAAAATCCACTAATCTTGCTCACCGATTAGTGGATTTTGGCCCCAGTATCTTGTGCGACATATATTAGTGCCAAAATCTAATCAAGGCTTTGGATCAATGCGGAATAAGCAACGGACATAGAGTCATGAACCAATATAGAACGTCTCTGGGGTTCCAAGAAAAGTAGATTAATCGAATTCTGCCCACAAGCCGGGCATATGTGGCTGAAAATCATAAAATATGCCAAAAAAATTAAATCCCGAAATCGTCCCAACACTTTAACCTTACTGAAAGAAACGCGTGCGCGAAGTTCGACCCAACCCAAGACGGGTTCAGGCTGAGGTCCGAATAGGCAATGGAAATATAACCAGAAATAGTAAGAAATAAATAAAAATGCCCGTTTGACTGGTCGAACAGCGGAATTTGGGGATAAAGATGGACCCCGATGGAGCGTAGCTCAATCGTCCCCTCGTGCGTCTCGTCGAGAGCTTTCCGAATTGGGGTGGCTCGCGTCATTCTGATGCCCGTAGCCAAAGCTATGGCCAAAACAGTGCGGCGACACCAAAGTCCAGTAATCTTGCTTGTCGATTACTGGACTTTGGCCCCATGTCTTCTGAGAGATATATTAACGCCCGATTGGTGGATTTTTGGCCCCAATATCTCCCGTGACATATATTAGCACCAAAATGCATAACTATTGCTTACCAATTTGTGCATTTTGTCAGCAATTTATGTCTCACGAAATAATTGTATCAAAATCCACTAATCTTGCTCACCGATTAGTGGATTTTGGCCCCAGTATCTTGTGCGACATATATTAGTGCCAAAATCTAATCAAGGCTTTGGATCAATGCGGAATAAGCAACGGACATAGATTCATGAACCAATATAGAACGTCTCTGGGGTTCCAAGAAAAGTAGATTAATCGAATTCTGCCCACAAGCCGGGCATATGTGGCTGAAAATCATAAAATATGCCAAAAAAATTAAATCCCGAAATCGTCCCAACACTTTAACCTTACTGAAAGAAACGCGTGCGCGAAGTTCGACCCAACCCAAGACGGGTTCAGGCTGAGGTCCGAATAGGCAATGGAAATATAACCAGAAATAGTAAGAAATAACTAAAAATGCCCGTTTGACTGGTCGAACAGCGGAATTTGGGGATAAAGATGGACCCCGATGGAGCGTAGCTCAATCGTCCCCTCGTGCGTCTCGTCGAGAGCTTTCCGAATTGGGGTGGCTCGCGTCATTCTGATGCCCGTAGCCAAAGCTATGGCCAAACCAGTGCGGCGACACCAAAGTCCAGTAATCTTGCTTGTCGATTACTGGACTTTGGCCCCATGTCTTCTGAGAGATATATTAACGCCCGATTGGTGGATTTTTGGCCCCAATATCTCCCGTGACATATATTAGCACCAAAATGCATAACTATTGCTTACCAATTTGTGCATTTTGTCAGCAATTTATGTCTCACGAAATAATTGTATCAAAATCCACTAATCTTGCTCACCGATTAGTGGATTTTGGCCCCAGTATCTTGTGCGACATATATTAGTGCCAAAATCTAATCAAGGCTTTGGATCAATGCGGAATAAGCAACGGACATAGAGTCATGAACCAATATAGAACGTCTCTGGGGTTCCAAGAAAAGTAGATTAACCGAATTCTGCCCACAAGCCGGGCATATGTGGCTGAAAATCATAAAATATTTAAAAAAAATTAAATCCCGAAATCGTCCCAACACTTTAACCTTACTGAAAGAAACGCGTGCGCGAAGTTCGACCCAACCCAAGACGGGTTCAGGCTGAGGTCCGAATAGGCAATGGAAATATAACCAGAAATAGTAAGAAATAACTAAAAATGCCCGTTTGACTGGTCGAACAGCGGAATTTGGGGATAAAGATGGACCCCGATGGAGCGTAGCTC
The DNA here is from genome assembly GCA_023055425.1 of Linanthus parryae. NCBI lineage: Eukaryota > Viridiplantae > Streptophyta > Magnoliopsida > Ericales > Polemoniaceae > Linanthus > Linanthus parryae. The sequence continues at coordinate 24,396,814 of JALGPY010000001.1, read as the reverse complement.
AATCGTACCCTCGTGCGTCTCGTCGAGAGCTTTCCGAATTGGGGTGGCTCGCGTCATTCTGATGCCCGTAGCCAAAGCTATGGCCAAAACAGTGCGGCGACACCAAAGTCCAGTAATCTTGCTTGTCGATTACTGGACTTTGGCCCCATGTCTTCTGAGAGATATATTAACGCCCGATTGGTGGATTTTTGGCCCCAATATCTCCCGTGACATATATTAGCACCAAAATGCATAACTATTGCTTACCAATTTGTGCATTTTGTCAGCAATTTATGTCTCACGAAATAATTGTATCAAAATCCACTAATCTTGCTCACCGATTAGTGGATTTTGGCCCCAGTATCTTGTGCGACATATATTAGTGCCAAAATCTAATCAAGGCTTTGGATCAATGCGGAATAAGCAACGGACATAGAGTCATGAACCAATATAGAACGTCTCTGGGGTTCCAAGAAAAGTAGATTAATCGAATTCTGCCCACAAGCCGAGCATATGTGGGTGAAAATCATAAAATATGCCAAAAAAATTAAATCCCGAAATCGTCCCAACACTTTAACCTTACTGAAAGAAACGCGTGCGCGAAGTTCGACCCAACCCAAGACGGGTTCAGGCTGAGGTCCGAATAGGCAATGGAAATATAACCAGAAATAGTAAGAAATAACTAAAAATGCCCGTTTGACTGGTCGAACAACGGAATTTGGGGATAAAGATGGACCCCGATGGAGCGTAGCTCAATCGTCCCCTCGTGCGTCTCGTCGAGAGCTTTCCGAATTGGGGTGGCTCGCGTCATTCTGATGCCCGTAGCCAAAGCTATGGCCAAACCAGTGCGGCGACACCAAAGTCCAGTAATCTTGCTTGTCGATTACTGGACTTTGGCCCCATGTCTTCTGAGAGATATATTAACGCCCGATTGGTGGATTTTTGGCCCCAATATCTCCCGTGACATATATTAGCACCAAAATGCATAACTATTGCTTACCAATTTGTGCATTTTGTCAGCAATTTATGTCTCACGAAATAATTGTATCAAAATCCACTAATCTTGCTCACCGATTAGTGGAATTTGGCCCCAGTATCTTGTGCGACATATATTAGTGCCAAAATCTAATCAAGGCTTTGGATCAATGCAGAATAAGCAACGGACATAGAGTCATGAACCAATATAGAACGTCTCTGGGGTTCCAAGAAAAGTAGATTAATCGAATTCTGCCCACAAGCCGGGCATATGTGGCTGAAAATCATAAAATATGCCAAAAAACTTAAATCCCGAAATCGTCCCTACACTTTAACCTTACTGAAAGAAACGCGTGCGCGAAGTTCGACCCAACCCAAGACGGGTTCAGGCTGAGGTCCGAATAGGCAATGGAAATATAACCAGAAATAGTAAGAAATAACTAAAAATGCCCGTTTGACTGGTCGAACAGCGGAATTTGGGGATAAAGATGGACCCCGATGGAGCGTAGCTCAATCGTCCCCTCGTGCGTCTCGTCGAGAGCTTTCCGAATTGGGGTGGCTCGTGTCAATCTGATGCCCGTAGCCAAAGCTATGGCCAAAACAGTGCGGCGACACCAAAGTCCAGTAATCTTGCTTGTCGATTACTGGACTTTGGCCCCATGTCTTCTGAGAGATATATTAACGCCCGATTGGTGGATTTTTGGCCCCAATATCTCCCGTGACATATATTAGCACCAAAATGCATAACTATTGCTTACCAATTTGTGCATTTTTTCAGCAATTTATGTCTCACGAAATAATTGTATCAAAATCCACTAATCTTGCTCACCGATTAGTGGATTTTGACCCAGTATCTTGTGCCACATATATTAGTGCCAAAATCTAATCAAGGCTTTGGATCAATGCGGAATAAGCAACGGACATAGAGTCATGAACCAATATAGAACGTCTCTGGGGTTCCAAGAAAAGTAGATTAATCGAATTCTGCCCACAAGCCGGGCATATGTGGCTGAAAATCATAAAATATTTAAAAAAAATTAAATCCCGAAATCGTCCCAACACTTTAACCTTACTGAAAGAAACGCGTGCGCGAAGTTCGACCCAACCCAAGACGGGTTCAGGCTGAGGTCCGAATAGGCAATGGAAATATAACCAGAAATAGTAAGAAATAACTAAAAATGCCCGTTTGACTGGTCGAATAGCGGAATTTGGGGATAAAGATGGACCCCGATGGAGCTTAGCTCAATCGTCCCCTCGTGCGTCTCGTCGAGAGCTTTCCGAATTGGGGTGGCTCGCGTCATTCTGATGCCCGTAGCCAAAGCTATGGCCAAAACAGTGCGGCGACACCAAAGTCCAGTAATCTTGCTTGTCGATTACTGGACTTTGGCCCCATGTCTTCTGAGAGATATATTAACGCCCGATTGGTGGATTTTTGGCCCCAATATCTCCCGTGACATATATTAGCACCAAAATGCATAACTATTGCTTACCAATTTGTGCATTTTGTCAGCAATTTATGTCTCACGAAATAATTGTATCAAAATCCACTAATCTTGCTCACCGATTAGTGGATTTTGGCCCCAGTATCTTGTGCGACATATATTAGTGCCAAAATCTAATCAAGGCTTTGGATCAATGCGGAATAAGCAACGGACATAGAGTCATGAACCAATATAGAACGTCTCTGGGGTTCCAAGAAAAGTAGATTAATCGAATTCTGCCCACAAGCCGGGCATATGTGGCTGAAAATCATAAAATATTTAAAAAAAATTAAATCCCGAAATCGTCCCAACACTTTAACCTTACTGAAAGAAACGCGTGCGCGAAGTTCGACCCAACCCAAGACGGGTTCAGGCTGAGGTCCGAATAGGCAATGGAAATATAACCAGAAATAGTAAGAAATAACTAAAAATGCCTGTTTGACTGGTCGAACAGCGGAATTTGGGGATAAAGATGGACCCCGATGGAGCGTAGCTCAATCGTCCCCTCGTGCGTCTCGTCGAGAGCTTTCCGAATTGGGGTGGCTCGTGTCAATCTGATGCCCGTAGCCAAAGCTATGGCCAAAACAGTGCGGCGACACCAAAGTCCAGTAATCTTGCTTGTCGATTACTGGACTTTGGCCCCATGTCTTCTGAGAGATATATTAACGCCCGATTGGTGGATTTTTGGCCCCAATATCTCCCGTGACATATATTAGCACCAAAATGCATAACTATTGCTTACCAATTTGTGCATTTTTTCAGCAATTTATGTCTCACGAAATAATTGTATCAAAATCCACTAATCTTGCTCACCGATTAGTGGATTTTGACCCAGTATCTTGTGCCACATATATTAGTGCCAAAATCTAATCAAGGCTTTGGATCAATGCGGAATAAGCAACGGACATAGAGTCATGAACCAATATAGAACGTCTCTGGGGTTCCAAGAAAAGTAGATTAATCGAATTCTGCCCACAAGCCGGGCATATGTGGCTGAAAATCATAAAATATTTAAAAAAAATTAAATCCCGAAATCGTCCCAACACTTTAACCTTACTGAAAGAAACGCGTGCGCGAAGTTCGACCCAACCCAAGACGGGTTCAGGCTGAGGTCCGAATAGGCAATGGAAATATAACCAGAAATAGTAAGAAATAACTAAAAATGCCCGTTTGACTGGTCGAATAGCGGAATTTGGGGATAAAGATGGACCCCGATGGAGCTTAGCTCAATCGTCCCCTCGTGCGTCTCGTCGAGAGCTTTCCGAATTGGGGTGGCTCGCGTCATTCTGATGCCCGTAGCCAAAGCTATGGCCAAAACAGTGCGGCGACACCAAAGTCCAGTAATCTTGCTTGTCGATTACTGGACTTTGGCCCCATGTCTTCTGAGAGATATATTAACGCCCGATTGGTGGATTTTTGGCCCCAATATCTCCCGTGACATATATTAGCACCAAAATGCATAACTATTGCTTACCAATTTGTGCATTTTGTCAGCAATTTATGTCTCACGAAATAATTGTATCAAAATCCACTAATCTTGCTCACCGATTAGTGGATTTTGGCCCCAGTATCTTGTGCGACATATATTAGTGCCAAAATCTAATCAAGGCTTTGGATCAATGCGGAATAAGCAACGGACATAGAGTCATGAACCAATATAGAACGTCTCTGGGGTTCCAAGAAAAGTAGATTAATCGAATTCTGCCCACAAGCCGGGCATATGTGGCTGAAAATCATAAAATATTTAAAAAAAATTAAATCCCGAAATCGTCCCAACACTTTAACCTTACTGAAAGAAACGCGTGCGCGAAGTTCGACCCAACCCAAGACGGGTTCAGGCTGAGGTCCGAATAGGCAATGGAAATATAACCAGAAATAGTAAGAAATAACTAAAAATGCCTGTTTGACTGGTCGAACAGCGGAATTTGGGGATAAAGATGGACCCCGATGGAGCGTAGCTCAATCGTCCCCTCGTGCGTCTCGTCGAGAGCTTTCCGAATTGGGGTGGCTCGCGTCATTCTGATGCCCGTAGCCAAAGCTATGGCCAAAACAGTGCGGCGACACCAAAGTCCAGTAATCTTGCTTGTCGATTACTGGACTTTGGCCCCATGTATTCTGAGAGATATATTAACGCCCGATTGGTGGATTTTTGGCCCCAATATCTCCCGTGACATATATTAGCACCAAAATGCATAACTATTGCTTACCAATTTGTGCATTTTGTCAGCAATTTATGTCTCACGAAATAATTGTATCAAAATCCACTAATCTTGCTCACCGATTAGTGGAATTTGGCCCCAGTATCTTGTGCGACATATATTAGTGCCAAAATCTAATCAAGGCTTTGTATCAATGCAGAATAAGCAACGGACATAGAGTCATGAACCAATATAGAACGTCTCTGGGGTTCCAAGAAAAGTAGATTAATCGAATTCTGCCCACAAGCCGGGCATATGTGGCTGAAAATCATAAAATATGCCAAAAAACTTAAATCCCGAAATCGTCCCTACACTTTAACCTTACTGAAAGAAACGCGTGCGCGAAGTTCGACCCAACCCAAGACGGGTTCAGGCTGAGGTCCGAATAGGCAATGGAAATATAACCAGAAATAGTAAGAAATAACTAAAAATGCCCGTTTGACTGGTCGAACAGCGGAATTTGGGGATAAAGATGGACCCCGATGGAGCATAGCTCAATCGTCCCCTCGTGCGTCTCGTCGAGAGCTTTCCGAATTGGGGTGGCTCGTGTCATTCTGATGCCCGTAGCCAAAGCTATGGCCAAAACAGTGCGGCGACACCAAAGTCCAGTAATCTTGCTTGTCGATTACTGGACTTTGGCCCCATGTCTTCTGAGAGATATATTAACGCCCGATTGGTGGATTTTTGGCCCCAATATCTCCCGTGACATATATTAGCACCAAAATGCATAACTATTGCTTACCAATTTGTGCATTTTTTCAGCAATTTATGTCTCACGAAATAATTGTATCAAAATCCACTAATCTTGCTCACCGATTAGTGGATTTTGACCCAGTATCTTGTGCCACATATATTAGTGCCAAAATCTAATCAAGGCTTTGGATCAATGCGGAATAAGCAACGGACATAGAGTCATGAACCAATATAGAACGTCTCTGGGGTTCCAAGAAAAGTAGATTAATCGAATTCTGCCCACAAGCCGGGCATATGTGGCTGAAAATCATAAAATATTTAAAAAAAATTAAATTCCGAAATCGTCCCAACACTTTAACCTTACTGAAAGAAACGCGTGCGCGAAGTTCGACCCAACCCAAGACGGGTTCAGGCTGAGGTCCGAATAGGCAATGGAAATATAACCAGAAATAGTAAGAAATAACTAAAAATGCCCGTTTGACTGGTCGAACTGCGGAATTTGGGGGATAAATATGGACCCCGATGGAGCGTAGCTCAATCGTCCCCTCGTGCGTCTCGTCGAGAGCTTTCCGAATTGGGGTGGCTCGCGTCATTCTGATGCCCGTAGCCAAAGCTATGGCCAAAACAGTGCGGCGACACCAAAGTCCAGTAATCTTGCTTGTCGATTACTGGACTTTGGCCCCATGTCTTCTGAGAGATATATTAACGCCCGATTGGTGGATTTTTGGCCCCAATATCTCCCGTGACATATATTAGCACCAAAATGCATAACTATTGCTTACCAATTTGTGCATTTTGTCAGCAATTTATGTCTCACGAAATAATTGTATCAAAATCCACTAATCTTGCTCACCGATTAGTGGATTTTGGCCCCAGTATCTTGTGCGACATATATTAGTGCCAAAATCTAATCAAGGCTTTGGATCAATGCGGAATAAGCAACGGACATAGAGTCATGAACCAATATAGAACGTCTCTGGGGTTCCAAGAAAAGTAGATTAATCGAATTCTGCCCACAAGCCGGGCATATGTGGCTGAAAATCATAAAATATTTAAAAAAAATTAAATCCCGAAATCGTCCCAACACTTTAACCTTACTGAAAGAAACGCGTGCGCGAAGTTCGACCCAACCCAAGACGGGTTCAGGCTGAGGTCCGAATAGGCAATGGAAATATAACCAGAAATAGTAAGAAATAACTAAAAATGCCTGTTTGACTGGTCGAACAGCGGAATTTGGGGATAAAGATGGACCCCGATGGAGCGTAGCTCAATCGTCCCCTCGTGCGTCTCGTCGAGAGCTTTCCGAATTGGGGTGGCTCGCGTCATTCTGATGCCCGTAGCCAAAGCTATGGCCAAAACAGTGCGGCGACACCAAAGTCCAGTAATCTTGCTTGTCGATTACTGGACTTTGGCCCCATGTCTTCTGAGAGATATATTAACGCCCGATTGGTGGATTTTTGGCCCCAATATCTCCCGTGACATATATTAGCACCAAAATGCATAACTATTGCTTACCAATTTGTGCATTTTGTCAGCAATTTATGTCTCACGAAATAATTGTATCAAAATCCACTAATCTTGCTCACCGATTAGTGGATTTTGGCCCCAGTATCTTGTGCGACATATATTAGTGCCAAAATCTAATCAAGGCTTTGGATCAATGCAGAATAAGCAACAGACATAGAGTCATGAACCAATATAGAACGTCTCTGGGGTTCCAAGAAAAGTAGATTAATCGAATTCTGCCCACAAGCCGGGCATATGTGGCTGAAAATCATAAAATATGCCAAAAAACTTAAATCCCGAAATCGTCCCAACACTTTAACCTTACTGAAAGAAACGCGTGCGCGAAGTTCGACCCAACCCAAGACGGGTTCAGGCTGAGGTCCGAATAGGCAATGGAAATATAACCAGAAATAGTAAGAAATAACTAAAAATGCCCGTTTGACTGGTCGAACTGCGGAATTTGGGGGATAAATATGGACCCCGATGGAGCGTAGCTCAATCGTCCCCTCGTGCGTCTCGTCGAGAGCTTTCCGAATTGGGGTGGCTCGCGTCATTCTGATGCCCGTAGCCAAAGCTATGGCCAAAACAGTGCGGCGACACCAAAGTCCAGTAATCTTGCTTGTCGATTACTGGACTTTGGCCCCATGTCTTCTGAGAGATATATTAACGCCCGATTGGTGGATTTTTGGCCCCAATATCTCCCGTGACATATATTAGCACCAAAATGCATAACTATTGCTTACCAATTTGTGCATTTTGTCAGCAATTTATGTCTCACGAAATAATTGTATCAAAATCCACTAATCTTGCTCACCGATTAGTGGATTTTGGCCCCAGTATCTTGTGCGACATATATTAGTGCCAAAATCTAATCAAGGCTTTGGATCAATGCAGAATAAGCAACGGACATAGAGTCATGAACCAATATAGAACGTCTCTGGGGTTCCAAGAAAAGTAGATTAATCGAATTCTGCCCACAAGCCGGGCATATGTGGCTGAAAATCATAAAATATGCCAAAAAAATTAAATCCCGAAATCGTCCCAACACTTTAACCTTACTGAAAGAAACGCGTGCGCGAAGTTCGACCCAACCCAAGACGGGTTCAGGCTGAGGTCCGAATAGGCAATGGAAATATAACCAGAAATAGTAAGAAATAACTAAAAATGCCCGTTTGACTGGTCGAACAGCGGAATTTGGGGATAAAGATGGACCCCGAAGGAGCATAGATCAATCGTCCCCTCGTGCGTCTCGTCGAGAGCTTTCCGAATTGGGGTGGCTCGTGTCATTCTGATGCCCGTAGCCAAAGCTATGGCCAAAACAGTGCGGCGACACCAAAGTCCAGTAATCTTGCTTGTCGATTACTGGACTTTGGCCCCATGTCTTCTGAGAGATATATTAACGCCCGATTGGTGGATTTTTGGCCCCAATATCTCCCGTGACATATATTAGCACCAAAATGCATAACTATTGCTTACCAATTTGTGCATTTTGTCAGCAATTTATGTCTCACGAAATAATTGTATCAAAATCCACTAATCTTGCTCACCGATTAGTTGATTTTGGCCCCAGTATCTTGTGCGACATATATTAGTGCCAAAATCTAATCAAGGCTTTGGATCAATGCGGAATAAGCAACGGACATAGAGTCATGAACCAATATAGAACGTCTCTGGGGTTCCAAGAAAAGTAGATTAATCGAATTATGCCCACAAGCCGGGCATATGTGGCTGAAAATCATAAAATATGCCAAAAAAATCAAATCCCGAAATCGTCCCAACACTTTAACCCTACTGAAAGAAACGCGTGCGCGAAGTTCGACCCAACCCAAGACGGGTTCAGGCTGAGGTCCGAATAGGCAATGGAAATATAACCAGAAATTGTAAGAAATAACTAAAAATGCCCGTTTGACTGGTCGAACAGCGAAATTTGGGGATAAAGATGGACCCCGATGGAGCATAGCTCAATTGTCCCCTCGTGCGTCTCGTCGAGAGCTTTCCGAATCGGGGTGGCTCGCGTCATTCTGATGCCCGTAGCCAAAGCTATGGCCAAAACAGTGCGGCGACACCAAAGTCCAGTAATCTTGCTTGTCGATTACTGGACTTTGGCCCCATGTCTTCTGAGAGATATATTAACGCCCGATTGGTGGATTTTTGGCCCCAATATCTCCCGTGACATATATTAGCACCAAAATGCATAACTATTGCTTACCAATTTGTGCATTTTGTCAGCAATTTATGTCTCACGAAATAATTGTATCAAAATCCACTAATCTTGCTCACCGATTAGTGGATTTTAGCCCCAGTATCTTGTGCGACATATATTAGTGCCAAAATCTAATCAAGGCTTTGGATCAATGCGAAATAAGCAACTGACATAGAGTCATGAACCGATATAGAACGTCTCTGGGGTTCCAAGAAAAGTAGATTAATCGCCCACAAGCCGGGCATATGTGGCTGAAAATCATAAAATATGCCAAAAAAATTAAATCCCGAAATCGTCCCAACACTTTAACCTTACTGACAGAAACGCGTGCGCGAAGTTCGACCCAACCCAAGACGGGTTCAGGCTGATGTCCGAATAGGCAATGGAAATATAACCAGAAATAGTAAGAAATAACTAAAAATGCCCGTTTGACTGGTCGAACAGCGGAATTTGGGGATAAAGATGGACCCCGATGGAGCGTAGCTCAATCGTCCCCTCGTGCGTCTCGTCGAGAGCTTTCCGAATTGGGGTGGCTCGCGTCATTCTGATGCCCGTAGCCAAAGCTATGGCCAAAACAGTGCGGCGACACCAAAGTCCAGTAATCTTGCTTGTCGATTACTGGACTTAAGCCCCATGTCTTCTGAGAGATATATTAACGCCCGATTGGTGGATTTTTGGCCCCAATATCTCCCGTGACATATATTAGCACCAAAATGCATAACTATTGCTTACCAATTTGTGCATTTTGTCAGCAATTTATGTCTCACGAAATAATTGTATCAAAATCCACTAATCTTGCTCACCGATTAGTGGATTTTGGCCCCAGTATCTTGTGCGACATATATTAGTGCCAAAATCTAATCAAGGCTTTGGATCAATGCAGAATAAGCAACAGACATAGAGTCATGAACCAATATAGAACGTCTCTGGGGTTCCAAGAAAAGTAGATTAATCGAATTCTGCCCACAAGCCGGGCATATGTGGCTGAAAATCATAAAATATGCCAAAAAACTTAAATCCCGAAATCGTCCCAACACTTTAACCTTACTGAAAGAAACGCGTGCGCGAAGTTCGACCCAACCCAAGACGGGTTCAGGCTGAGGTCCGAATAGGCAATGGAAATATAACCAGAAATAGTAAGAAATAACTAAAAATGCCCGTTTGACTGGTCGAACTGCGGAATTTGGGGGATAAAGATGGACCCCGATGGAGCGTAGCTCAATCGTCCCCTCGTGCGTCTCGTCGAGAGCTTTCCGAATTGGGGTGGCTTGCGTCATTCTGATGCCCGTAGCCAAAGCTATGGCCAAAACAGTGCGGCGACACCAAAGTCCAGTAATCTTGCTTGTCGATTACTGGACTTTGGCCCCATGTCTTCTGAGAGATATATTAACGCCCGATTGGTGGATTTTTGGCCCCAATATCTCCCGTGACATATATTAGCACCAAAATGCATAACTATTGCTTACCAATTTGTGCATTTTGTCAGCAATTTATGTCTCACGAAATAATTGTATCAAAATCCACTAATCTTGCTCACCGATTAGTGGATTTTGGCCCCAGTATCTTGTGCGACATATATTAGTGCCAAAATCTAATCAAGGCTTTGGATCAATGCAGAATAAGCAACGGACATAGAGTCATGAACCAATATAGAACGTCTCTGGGGTTCCAAGAAAAGTAGATTAATCGAATTCTGCCCACAAGCCGGGCATATGTGGCTGAAAATCATAAAATATGCCAAAAAAATTAAATCCCGAAATCGTCCCAACACTTTAACCTTACTGAAAGAAACGCGTGCGCGAAGTTCGACCCAACCCGAGACGGGTTCAGGCTGAGGTCCGAATAGGCAATGGAAATATAACCAGAAATAGTAAGAAATAACTAAAAATGCCCGTTTGACTGGTCGAACAGCGGAATTTGGGGATAAAGATGGACCCCGAAGGAGCATAGATCAATCGTCCCCTCGTGCGTCTCGTCGAGAGCTTTCCGAATTGGGGTGGCTCGTGTCATTCTGATGCCCGTAGCCAAAGCTATGGCCAAAACAGTGCGGCGACACCAAAGTCCAGTAATCTTGCTTGTCGATTACTGGACTTTGGCCCCATGTCTTCTGAGAGATATATTAACGCCCGATTGGTGGATTTTTGGCCCCAATATCTCCCGTGACATATATTAGCACCAAAATGCATAACTATTGCTTACCAATTTGTGCATTTTGTCAGCAATTTATGTCTCACGAAATAATTGTATCAAAATCCACTAATCTTGCTCACCGATTAGTTGATTTTGGCCCCAGTATCTTGTGCGACATATATTAGTGCCAAAATCTAATCAAGGCTTTGGATCAATGCGGAATAAGCAACGGACATAGAGTCATGAACCAATATAGAACGTCTCTGGGGTTCCAAGAAAAGTAGATTAATCGAATTCTGCCCACAAGCCGGGCATATGTGGCTGAAAATCATAAAATATGCCAAAAAAATCAAATCCCGAAATCGTCCCAACACTTTAACCCTACTGAAAGAAACGCGTGCGCGAAGTTCGACCCAACCCAAGACGGGTTCAGGCTGAGGTCCGAATAGGCAATGGAAATATAACCAGAAATAGTAAGAAATAACTAAAAATGCCCGTTTGACTGGTCGAACAGCGAAATTTGGGGATAAAGATGGACCCCGATGGAGCATAGCTCAATTGTCCCCTCGTGCGTCTCGTCGAGAGCTTTCCGAATCGGGGTGGCTCGCGTCATTCTGATGCCCGTAGCCAAAGCTATGGCCAAAACAGTGCGGCGACACCAAAGTCGAGTAATCTTGCTTGTCGATTACTGGACTTTGGCCCCATGTCTTCTGAGAGATATATTAACGCCCGATTGGTGGATTTTTGGCCCCAATATCTCCCGTGACATATATTAGCACCAAAATGCATAACTATTGCTTACCAATTTGTGCATTTTGTCAGCAATTTATGTCTCACGAAATAATTGTATCAAAATCCACTAATCTTGCTCACCGATTAGTGGATTTTAGCCCCAGTATCTTGTGCGACATATATTAGTGCCAAAATCTAATCAAGGCTTTGGATCAATGCGAAATAAGCAACTGACATAGAGTCATGAACCAATATAGAACGTCTCTGGGGTTCCAAGAAAAGTAGATTAATCGCCCACAAGCCGGGCATATGTGGCTGAAAATCATAAAATATGCCAAAAAAATTAAATCCCGAAATCGTCCCAACACTTTAACCTTACTGACAGAAACGCGTGCGCGAAGTTCGACCCAACCCAAGACGGGTTCAGGCTGATGTCCGAATAGGCAATGGAAATATAACCAGAAATAGTAAGAAATAACTAAAAATGCCCGTTTGACTGGTCGAACAGCGGAATTTGGGGATAAAGATGGACCCCGATGGAGCTTAGCTCAATCGTCCCCTCGTGCGTCTCGTCGAGAGCTTTCCGAATTGGGGTGGCTCGCGTCATTCTGATGCCCGTAGCCAAAGCTAAGGCCAAAACAGTGCGGCGACACCAAAGTCCAGTAATCTTGCTTGTCGATTACTGGACTTTGGCCCCATGTCTTCTGAGAGATATATTAACGCCCGATTGGTGGATTTTTGGCCCCAATATCTCCCGTGACATATATTAGCACCAAAATGCATAACTATTGCTTACCAATTTGTGCATTTTGTCAGCAATTTATGTCTCACGAAATAATTGTATCAAAATCCACTAATCTTGCTCACCGATTAGTGGATTTTGGCCCCAGTATCTTGTGCGACATATATTAGTGCCAAAATCTAATCAAGGCTTTGGATCAATGCGGAATAAGCAACGGACATAGAGTCATGAACCAATATAGAACGTCTCTGGGGTTCCAAGAAAAGTAGATTAATCGCCCACAAGCCGGGCATATGTGGCTGAAAATCATAAAATATGCCAAAAAAATCAAATCCCGAAATCGTCCCAACACTTTAACCTTACTGAAAGAAACGCGTGCGCGAAATTCGACCCAACGGTTCAGGCTGAGGTCCGAATAGGCAATGGAAATATAACCAGAAATAGTAAGAAATAACTAAAAATGCCCGTTTGACTGGTCGAACAGCGGAATTTGAGGATAAAGATGGACCCCGATGGAGCGTAGCTCAATCGTCCCCTCGTGCGTCTCGTCGAGAGCTTTCCGAATTGGGGTGGCTCGCGTCATTCTGATGCCCGTAGCCAAAGCTAAGGCCAAAACAGTGCGGCGACACCAAAGTCCAGTAATCTTGCTTGTCGATTACTGGACTTTGGCCCCATGTCTTCTGAGAGATATATTAACGCCCGATTGGTGGATTTTTGGCCCCAATATATCCCGTGACATATATTAGCACCAAAATGCATAACTATTGCTTACCAATTTGTGCATTTTGTCAGCAATTTATGTCTCACGAAATAATTGTATCAAAATCCACTAATCTTGCTCACCGATTAGTGGATTTTGGCCCCAGTATCTTGTGCGACATATATTAGTGCCAAAATCTAATCAAGGCTTTGGATCAATGCGGAATAAGCAACGGACATAGAGTCATGAACCAATATAGAACGTCTCTGGGGTTCCAAGAAAAGTAGATTAATCGCCCACAAGCCGGGCATATGTGGCTGAAAATCATAAAATATGCCAAAAAAATTAAATCCCGAAATCGTCCCAACACTTTAACCTTACTGAAAGAAACGCGTGCGCGAAGTTCGACCCAACCCAAGACGGGTTCAGGCTGAGGTCCGAATAGGCAATGGAAATATAACCAGAAATAGTAAGAAATAACTAAAAATGCCCGTTTGACTGGTCGAACAGCGGAATTTGGGGATAAAGATGGACCCCGATGGAGCGTATCTCAATCGTCCCCTCGTGCGTCTCGTCGAGAGCTTTCCGAATTGGGGTGGCTCGCGTCATTCTGATGCCCGTAGCCAAAGCTAAGGCCAAAACAGTGCGGCGACACCAATGTCCAGTAATCTTGCTTGTCGATTACTGGACTTTGGCCCCATGTCTTCTGAGAGATATATTAACGCCCGATTGGTGGATTTTTGGCCCCAATATCTCCCGTGACATATATTAGCACCAAAATGCATAACTATTGCTTACCAATTTGTGCATTTTGTCAGCAATTTATGTCTCACGAAATAATTGTATCAAAATCCACTAATCTTGCTCACCGATTAGTGGATTTTGGCCCCAGTATCTTTTGCGACATATATTAGTGCCAAAATCTAATCAAGGCTTTGGATCAATGCGGAATAAGCAACGGACATAGAGTCATGAACCAATATAGAACGTCTCTGGGGTTCCAAGAAAAGTAGATTAATCGAATTCTGCCCACAAGCCGGGCATATGTGGCTGAAAATCATAAAATATTTAAAAAAAATTAAATCCCGAAATCGTCCCAACACTTTAACCTTACTGAAAGAAACGCGTGCGCGAAGTTCGACCCAACCCAAGACGGGTTCAGGCTGAGGTCCGAATAGGCAATGGAAATATAACCAGAAATAGTAAGAAATAACTAAAAATGCCTGTTTGACTGGTCGAACAGAGGAATTTGGGGATAAAGATGGACCCCGATGGAGCGTAGCTCAATCGTCCCCTCGTGCGTCTCGTCGAGAGCTTTCCGAATTGGGGTGGCTCGCGTCATTCTGATGCCCGTAGCCAAAGCTATGGCCAAAACAGTGCGGCGACACCAAAGTCCAGTAATCTTGCTTGTCGATTACTGGACTTTGGCCCCATGTCTTCTGAGAGATATCTTAACGCCCGATTGGTGGATTTTTGGCCCCAATATCTCCCGTGACATATATTAGCACCAAAATGCATAACTATTGCTTACCAATTTGTGCATTTTGTCAGCAATTTATGTCTCACGAAATAATTGTATCAAAATCCACTAATCTTGCTCACCGATTAGTGGATTTTGGCCCCAGTATCTTGTGCGACATATATTAGTGCCAAAATCTAATCAAGGCTTTGGATCAATGCGGAATAAGAAACGGACATAGAGTCATAAACCAATATAGAACGTCTCTGGGGTTCCAAGAAAAGTAGATTAATCGAATTCTGCCCACAAGCCGGGCATATGTGGCTGAAAATCATAAAATATGCCAAAAAAATTAAATCCCGAAATTGTCCCAACACTTTAACCTTACTGAAAGAAACGCGTGCGCGAAGTTCGACCCAACCCAAGACGGGTTCAGGCTGAGGTCCGAATAGGCAATGGAAATATAACCAGAAATAGTAAGAAATAACTAAAAATGCCCGTTTGACTGGTCGAACAGCGGAACTTGGGGATAAAGATGGACCCCGATGGAGCGTATCTCAATCGTCCCCTCGTGCGTCTCGTCGAGAGCTTTCCGAATTGGGGTGGCTCGCGTCATTCTGATGCCCGTAGCCAAAGCTAAGGCCAAAACAGTGCGGCGACACCAAAGTCCAGTAATCTTGCTTGTCGATTACTGGACTTTGGCCCCATGTCTTCTGAGAGATATATTAACGCCCGATTGGTGGATTTTTGGCCCCAATATCTCCCGTGACATATATTAGCACCAAAATGCATAACTATTGCTTACCAATTTGTGCATTTTGTCAGCAATTTATGTCTCACGAAATAATTGTATCAAAATCCACTAATCTTGCTCACCGATTAGTGGATTTTGGCCCCAGTATCTTGTGCGACATATATTAGTGCCAAAATCTAATCAAGGCTTTGGATCAATGCGTAATAAGCAACGGACATAGAGTCATGAACCAATATAGAACGTCTCTGGGGTTCCAAGAAAAGTAGATTAATCGAATTCTGCCCACAAGCCGGGCATATGTGGCTGAAAATCATAAAATATGCCAAAAAAATTAAATCCCGAAATCGTCCCAACACTTTAACCTTACTGAAAGAAACGCGTGCGCGAAGTTCGACCCAACCCAAGACGGGTTCAGGCTGAGGTCCGAATAGGCAATGGAAATATAACCAGAAATAGTAAGAAATAACTAAAAATGCCTGTTTGACTGGTCGAACAGCGGAATTTGGGGATAAAGATGGACCCCGATGGAGCGTAGCGCAATCGTCCCCTCGTGCGTCTCGTCGAGAGCTTTCCGAATTGGGGTGGCTCGCGTCATTCTGATGCCCGTAGCCAAAGCTATGGCCAAAACAGTGCGGCGACACCAAAGTCCAGTAATCTTGCTTGTCGATTACTGGACTTTGGCCCCATGTCTTCTGAGAGATATCTTAACGCCCGATTGGTGGATTTTTGGCCCCAATATCTCCCGTGACATATATTAGCACCAAAATGCATAACTATTGCTTACCAATTTGTGCATTTTGTCAGCAATTTATGTCTCACGAAATAATTGTATCAAAATCCACTAATCTTGCTCACCGATTAGTGGATTTTGGCCCCAGTATCTTGTGCGACATATATTAGTGCCAAAATCTAATCAAGGCTTTGGATCAATGCGGAATAAGAAACGGACATAGAGTCATAAACAAATATAGAACGTCTCTGGGGTTCCAAGAAAAGTAGATTAATCGAATTCTGCCCACAAGCCGGGCATATGTGGCTGAAAATCATAAAATATGCCAAAAAAATTAAATCCCGAAATCGTCCCAACACTTTAACCTTACTGAAAGAAACGCGTGCGCGAAGTTCGACCCAACCCAAGACGGGTTCAGGATGAGGTCCGAATAGGCAATGGAAATATAACCAGAAATAGTAAGAAATAACTAAAAATGCCCGTTTGACTGGTCGAACAGCGGAACTTGGGGATAAAGATGGACCCCGATGGAGCGTATCTCAATCGTGCCCTCGTGCGTCTCGTCGAGAGCTTTCCGAATTGGGGTGGCTCGCGTCATTCTGATGCCCGTAGCCAAAGCTAAGGCCAAAACAGTGCGGCGACACCAAAGTCCAGTAATCTTGCTTGTCGATTACTGGACTTTGGCCCCATGTCTTCTGAGAGATATATTAACGCCCGATTGGTGGATTTTTGGCCCCAATATCTCCCGTGACATATATTAGCACCAAAATGCATAACTATTGCTTACCAATTTGTGCATTTTGTCAGCAATTTATGTCTCACGAAATAATTGTATCAAAATCCACTAATCTTGCTCACCGATTAGTGGATTTTGGCCCCAGTATCTTGTGCGACATATATTAGTGCCAAAATCTAATCAAGGCTTTGGATCAATGCGGAATAAGCAACGGACATAGAGTCATGAACCAATATAGAACGTCTCTGGGGTTCCAAGAAAAGTAGATTAATCGAATTCTGCCCACAAGCCGGGCATATGTGGCTGAAAATCATAAAATATTTAAAAAAAATTAAATCCCGAAATCGTCCCAACACTTTAACCTTACTGAAAGAAACGCGTGCGCGAAGTTCGACCCAACCCAAGACGGGTTCAGGCTGAGGTCCGAATAGGCAATGGAAATATAACCAGAAATAGTAAGAAATAACTAAAAATGCCTGTTTGACTGGTCGAACAGCGGAATTTGGGGATAAATATGGACCCCGATGGAGCGTAGCTCAATCGTCCCCTCGTGCGTCTCGTCGAGAGCTTTCCGAATTGGGGTGGCTCGCGTCATTCTGATGCCCGTAGCCAAAGCTAAGGCCAAAACAGTGCGGCGACACCAAAGTCCAGTAATCTTGCTTGTCGATTACTGGACTTTGGCCCCATGTCTTCTGAGAGATATATTAACGCCCGATTGGTGGATTTTTGGCCCCAATATCTCCCGTGACATATATTAGCACCAAAATGCATAACTATTGCTTACCAATTTGTGCATTTTGTCAGCAATTTATGTCTCACGAAATAATTGTATCAAAATCCACTAATCTTGCTCACCGATTAGTGGATTTTGGCCCCAGTATCTTGTGCAACATATATTAGTGCCAAAATCTAATCAAGGCTTTGGATCAATGCGGAATAAGCAACGGACATAGAGTCATGAACCAATATAGAACGTCTCTAGGGTTCCAAGAAAAGTAGATTAATCGAATTCTGCCCACAAGCCGGGCATATGTGGCTGAAAATCATAAAATATTTAAAAAAAATTAAATCCCGAAATCGTCCCAACACTTTAACCTTACTGAAAGAAACGCGTGCGCGAAGTTCGACCCAACCCAAGACGGGTTCAGGCTGAGGTCCGAATAGGCAATGGAAATATAACCAGAAATAGTAAGAAATAACTAAAAATGCCTGTTTGACTGGTCGAACAGCGGAATTTGGGGATAAAGATGGACCCTGATGGAGCGTAGCTCAATCGTCCCCTCGTGCGTCTCGTCGAGAGCTTTCCGAATTGGGGTGGCTCGCGTCATTCTGATGCCCGTAGCCAAAGCTATGGCCAAAACAGTGCGGCGACACCAAAGTCCAGTAATCTTGCTTGTCGATTACTGGACTTTGGCCCCATGTCTTCTGAGAGATATCTTAACGCCCGATTGGTGGATTTTTGGCCCCAATATCTCCCGTGACATATATTAGCACCAAAATGCATAACTATTGCTTACCAATTTGTGCATTTTGTCAGCAATTTATGTCTCACGAAATAATTGTATCAAAATCAACTAATCTTGCTCACCGATTAGTGGATTTTGGCCCCAGTATCTTGTGCGACATATATTAGTGCCAAAATCTAATCAAGGCTTTGGATCAATGCGGAATAAGAAACGGACATAGAGTCATAAACCAATATAGAACGTCTCTGGGGTTCCAAGAAAAGTAGATTAATCGAATTCTGCCCACAAGCCGGGCATATGTGGCTGAAAATCATAAAATATGCCAAAAAAATTAAATCCCGAAATCGTCCCAACACTTTAACCTTACTGAAAGAAACGCGTGCGCGAAGTTCGACCCAACCCAAGACGGGTTCAGGCTGAGGTCCGAATAGGCAATGGAAATATAACCAGAAATAGTAAGAATTAACTAAAAATGCCCGTTTGACTGGTCGAACAGCGGAATTTGGGGATAAAGATGGACCCCGATGGAGCGTATCTCAATCGTGCCCTCGTGCGTCTCGTCGAGAGCTTTCCGAATTGGGGTGGCTCGCGTCATTCTGATGCCCGTAGCCAAAGCTAAGGCCAAAACAGTGCGGCGACACCAAAGTCCAGTAATCTTGCTTGTCGATTACTGGACTTTGGCCCCATGTCTTCTGAGAGATATATTAACGCCCGATTGGTGGATTTTTGGCCCCAATATCTCCCGTGACATATATTAGCACCAAAATGCATAACTATTGCTTACCAATTTGTGCATTTTGTCAGCAATTTATGTCTCACGAAATAATTGTATCAAAATCCACTAATCTTGCTCACCGATTAGTGGATTTTGGCCCCAGTATCTTGTGCGACATATATTAGTGCCAAAATCTAATCAAGGCTTTGGATCAATGCGGAATAAGCAACGGACATAGAGTCATGAACCAATATAGAACGTCTCTGGGGTTCCAAGAAAAGTAGATTAATCGAATTCTGCCCACAAGCCGGGCATATGTGGCTGAAAATCATAAAATATTTAAAAAAAATTAAATCCCGAAATCGTCCCAACACTTTAACCTTACTGAAAGAAACGCGTGCGCGAAGTTCGACCCAACCCAAGACGGGTTCAGGCTGAGGTCCGAATAGGCAATGGAAATATAACCAGAAATAGTAAGAAATAACTAAAAATGCCTGTTTGACTGGTCGAACAGCGGAATTTGGGGATAAAGATGGACCCCGATGGAGCGTAGCTCAATCGTCCCCTCGTGCGTCTCGTCGAGAGCTTTCCGAATTGGGGTGGCTCGCGTCATTCTGATGCCCGTAGCCAAAGCTATGGCCAAAACAGTGCGGCGACACCAAAGTCCAGTAATCTTGCTTGTCGATTACTGGACTTTGGCCCCATGTCTTCTGAGAGATATCTTAACGCCCGATTGGTGGATTTTTGGCCCCAATATCTCCCGTGACATATATTAGCACCAAAATGCATAACTATTGCTTACCAATTTGTGCATTTTGTCAGCAATTTATGTCTCACGAAATAATTGTATCAAAATCCACTAATCTTGCTCACCGATTAGTGGATTTTGGCCCCAGTATCTTGTGCGACATATATTAGTGCCAAAATCTAATCAAGGCTTTGGATCAATGCGGAATAAGAAACGGACATAGAGTCATAAACCAATATAGAACGTCTCTGGGGTTCCAAGAAAAGTAGATTAATCGAATTCTGCCCACAAGCCGGGCATATGTGGCTGAAAATCATAAAATATGCCAAAAAAATTAAATCCCGAAATCGTCCCAACACTTTAACCTTACTGAAAGAAACGCGTGCGCGAAGTTCGACCCAACCCAAGACGGGTTCAGGCTGAGGTCCGAATAGGCAATGGAAATATAACCAGTAATAGTAAGAAATAACTAAAAATGCCCGTTTGACTGGTCGAACAGCGGAATTTGGGGATAAAGATGGACCCCGATGGAGCGTATCTCAATCGTCCCCTCGTGCGTCTCGTCGAGAGCTTTCCGAATTGGGGTGGCTCGCGTCATTCTGATGCCCGTAGCCAAAGCTAAGGCCAAAACAGTGCGGCGACACCAAAGTCCAGTAATCTTGCTTGTCGATTACTGGGCTTTGGCCCCATGTCTTCTGAGAGATATATTAACGCCCGATTGGTGGATTTTTGGCCCCAATATCTCCCGTGACATATATTAGCACCAAAATGCATAACTATTGCTTACCAATTTGTGCATTTTGTCAGCAATTTATGTCTCACGAAATAATTGTATCAAAATCCACTAATCTTGCTCACCGATTAGTGGATTTTGGCCCCAGTATCTTGTGCAACATATATTAGTGCCAAAATCTAATCAAGGCTTTGGATCAATGCGGAATAAGCAACGGACATAGAGTCATGAACCAATATAGAACGTCTCTGGGGTTCCAAGAAAAGTAGATTAATCGAATTCTGCCCACAAGCCGGGCATATGTGGCTGAAAATCATAAAATATTTAAAAAAAATTAAATCCCGAAATCGTCCCAACACTTTAACCTTACTGAAAGAAACGCGTGCGCGAAGTTCGACCCAACCCAAGACGGGTTCAGGCTGAGGTCCGAATAGGCAATGGAAATATAACCAGAAATAGTAAGAAATAACTAAAAATGCCTGTTTGACTGGTCGAACAGCGGAATTTGGGGATAAAGATGGACCCTGATGGAGCGTAGCTCAATCGTCCCCTCGTGCGTCTCGTCGAGAGCTTTCCGAATTGGGGTGGCTCGCGTCATTCTGATGCCCGTAGCCAAAGCTATGGCCAAAACAGTGCGGCGACACCAAAGTCCAGTAATCTTGCTTGTCGATTACTGGACTTTGGCCCCATGTCTTCTGAGAGATATCTTAACGCCCGATTGGTGGATTTTTGGCCCCAATATCTCCCGTGACATATATTAGCACCAAAATGCATAACTATTGCTTACCAATTTGTGCATTTTGTCAGCAATTTATGTCTCACGAAATAATTGTATCAAAATCAACTAATCTTGCTCACCGATTAGTGGATTTTGGCCCCAGTATCTTGTGCGACATATATTAGTGCCAAAATCTAATCAAGGCTTTGGATCAATGCGGAATAAGAAACGGACATAGAGTCATAAACCAATATAGAACGTCTCTGGGGTTCCAAGAAAAGTAGATTAATCGAATTCTGCCCACAAGCCGGGCATATGTGGCTGAAAATCATAAAATATGCCAAAAAAATTAAATCCCGAAATCGTCCCAACACTTTAACCTTACTGAAAGAAACGCGTGCGCGAAGTTCGACCCAACCCAAGACGGGTTCAGGCTGAGGTCCGAATAGGCAATGGAAATATAACCAGAAATAGTAAGAATTAACTAAAAATGCCCGTTTGACTGGTCGAACAGCGGAATTTGGGGATAAAGATGGACCCCGATGGAGCGTATCTCAATCGTCCCCTCGTGCGTCTCGTCGAGAGCTTTCCGAATTGGGGTGGCTCGCGTCATTCTGATGCCCGTAGCCAAAGCTAAGGCCAAAACAGTGCGGCGACACCAATGTCCAGTAATCTTGCTTGTCGATTACTGGACTTTGGCCCCATGTCTTCTGAGAGATATATTAACGCCCGATTGGTGGATTTTTCGCCCCAATATCTCCCGTGACATATATTAGCACCAAAATGCATAACTATTGCTTACCAGTTTGTGCATTTTGTCAGCAATTTATGTCTCACGAAATAATTGTATCAAAATCCACTAATCTTGCTCACCGATTAGTGGATTTTGGCCCCAGTATCTTGTGCGACATATATTAGTGCCAAAATCTAATCAAGGCTTTGGATCAATGCGGAATAAGCAACGGACATAGAGTCATGAACCAATATAGAACGTCTCTGGGGTTCCAAGAAAAGTAGATTAATCGAATTCTGCCCACAAGCCGGGCATATGTGGCTGAAAATCATAAAATATTTAAAAAAAATTAAATCCCGAAATCGTCCCAACACTTTAACCTTACTGAAAGAAACGCGTGCGCGAAGTTCGACCCAACCCAAGACGGGTTCAGGCTGAGGTCCGAATAGGCAATGGAAATATAACGAGAAATAGTAAGAAATAACTAAAAATGCCTGTTTGACTGGTCGAACAGCGGAATTTGGGGATAAAGATGGACCCCGATGGAGCGTAGCTCAATCGTCCCCTCGTGCGTCTCGTCGAGAGCTTTCCGAATTGGGGTGGCTCGCGTCATTCTGATGCCCGTAGCCAAAGCTATGGCCAAAACAGTGCGGCGACACCAAAGTCCAGTAATCTTGCTTGTCGATTACTGGACTTTGGCCCCATGTCTTCTGAGAGATATCTTAACGCCCGATTGGTGGATTTTTGGCCCCAATATCTCCCGTGACATATATTAGCACCAAAATGCATAACTATTGCTTACCAATTTGTGCATTTTGTCAGCAATTTATGTCTCACGAAATAATTGTATCTAAATCCACTAATCTTGCTCACCGATTAGTGGATTTTGGCCCCAGTATCTTGTGCGACATATATTAGTGCCAAAATCTAATCAAGGCTTTGGATCAATGCGGAATAAGAAACGGACATAGAGTCATAAACCAATATAGAACGTCTCTGGGGTTCCAAGAAAAGTAGATTAATCGAATTCTGCCCACAAGCCGGGCATATGTGGCTGAAAATCATAAAATATGCCAAAAAAATTAAATCCCGAAATTGTCCCAACACTTTAACCTTACTGAAAGAAACGCGTGCGCGAAGTTCGACCCAACCAAAGACGGGTTCAGGCTGAGGTCCGAATAGGCAATGGAAATATAACCAGAAATAGTAAGAAATAACTAAAAATGCCCGTTTGACTGGTCGAACAGCGGAATTTGGGGATAAAGATGGGCCCCGATGGAGCGTAGCTCAATCGTCCTTTCGTGAGTCTCGTCGAGAGCTTTCCGAATTGGGGTGGCTCGCGTCATTCTGATGCCCGTAGCCAAAGCTATGGTCAAAACAGTGCGGCGACACCAAAGTCCAGTAATCTTGCTTGTCGATTACTGGACTTTGGCCCCATGTCTTCTGAGAGATATATTAACGCCCGATTGATGGATTTTTGGCCCCAATATCTCCCGTGACATATATTAGCACCAAAATGCATAACTATTGCTTACCAATTTGTGCATTTTGTCAGCAATTTATGTCTCACGAAATAATTGTATCAAAATCCACTAATCTTGCTCACCGATTAGTGGATTTTGGCCCCAGTATCTTGTGCGACATATATTAGTCCCAAAATCTAATCAAGGCTTTGGATCAATGCGGAATAAGCAACGGACATAGAGTCATGAACCAATATAGAACGTCTCTGGGGTTCCAAGAAAAGTAGATTAATCGAATTCTTCCCACAACCCGGGCATATGTGGCTGAAAATCATAAAATATGCCAAAAAAATTAAATCCCGAAATCGTCCCAACACTTTAACCTTACTGAAAGAAACGCGTGCGCGAAGTTCGACCCAACCCAAGACGGGTTCAGGCTGAGGTCCGAATAGGCAATGGAAATATAACCAGAAATAGTAAGAAATGACTAAAAATGCCCGTTTGACTGGTCGAACAGCGGAATTTGGGGATAAATATGGACCCCGATGGAGCGTAGCTCAATCGTCCCCTCGTGCGTCTCGTCGAGAGCTTTCCGAATTGGGGTGGCTCGCGTCATTCTGATGCCCGTAGCCAAAGCTATGGCCAAAACAGTGCGGCAACACCAAAGTCCAGTAATCTTGCTTGTCGATTACTGGACTTTGGCCCCATGTCTTCTGAGAGATATATTAACGCCCGATTGGTGGATTTTTGGCCCCAATATCTCCCGTGACATATATTAGCACCAAAATGCATAACTATTGCTTACCAATTTGTGCATTTTGTCAGCAATTTATGTCTCACGAAATAATTGTATCAAAATCCACTAATCTTGCTCACCGATTAGTGGATTTTGGCCCCAGTATCTTGTGCGACATATATTAGTGCCAAAATCTAATCAAGGCTTTGGATCAATGCGGAATAAGCAACGGACATAGAGTCATGAACCAATATAGAACGTCTCTGGGGTTCCAAGAAAAGTAGATTAATCGAATTCTGCCCACAAGCCGGGCATATGTGACTGAAAATCATAAAATATGCCAAAAAAATCAAATCCCGAAATCGTCCCAACATTTTAACCTTACTGAAAGAAACGCGTGCGCGAAGTTCGACCCAACCCAAGACGGGTTCAGGCTGAGGTCCGAATAGGCAATGGAAATATAACCAGAAATAGTAAGCAATAACTAAAAATGCCCGTTTGACTGGTCGAACAGCGGAATTTGGGGATAAATATGGACCCCGATGGAGCGTAGCTCAATCGTCCCCTCGTGCGTCTCGTCGAGAGCTTTCCGAATTGGGGTGGCTCGCGTCATTCTGATGCCCGTAGCCAAAGCTATGGCCAAAACAGTGCGGCGACACCAAAGTCCAGTAATCTTGCTTGTCGATTACTGGACTTTGGCCCCATGTCTTCTGAGAGATATATTAACGCCCGATTGGTGGATTTTTGGCCCCAATATCTCCCGTGACATATATTAGCACCAAAATGCATAACTATTGCTTACCAATTTGTGCATTTTGTCAGCAATTTATGTCTCACGAAATAATTGTATCAAAATCCACTAATCTTGCTCACCGATTAGTGGATTTTGGCCCCAGTATCTTGTGCGACATATATTAGTCCCAAAATCTAATCAAGGCTTTGGATCAATGCGGAATAAGCAACGGACATAGAGTCATGAACCAATTTAGAACGTCTCTGGGGTTCCAAGAAAAGTACATTAATCGAATTCTTCCCACAACCCGGGCATATGTGGCTGAAAATCATAAAATATGCCAAAAAAATTAAATCCCGAAATCGTCCCAACACTTTAACCTTACTGAAAGAAACGCGTGCGCGAAGTTCGACCAAACCCAAGACGGGTTCAGGCTGAGGTCCGAATAGGCAATGGAAATATAACCAGAAATAGTAAGAAATAACTAAAAATGCCCGTTTGACTGGTCGAACAGCGGAATTTGGGGATAAATATGGACCCCGATGGAGCGTAGCTCAATCGTCCCCTCGTGCGTCTCGTCGAGAGCTTTCCGAATTGGGGTGGCTCGCGTCATTCTGATGCCCGTAGCCAAAGCTATGGCCAAAACAGTGCGGCGACACCAAAGTCCAGTAATCTTGCTTGTCGATTACTGGACTTTGGCCCCATGTCTTCTGAGAGATATATTAACGCCCGATTGGTGGATTTTTGGCCCCAATATCTCCCGTGACATATATTAGCACCAAAATGCATAACTATTGCTTACCAATTTGTGCATTTTGTCAGCAATTTATGTCTCACGAAATAATTGTATCAAAATCCACTAATCTTGCTCACCGATTAGTGGATTTTGGCCCCAGTATCTTGTGCGACATATATTAGTCCCAAAATCTAATCAAGGCTTTGGATCAATGCGGAATAAGCAACGGACATAGAGTCATGAACCAATATAGAACGTCTCTGGGGTTCCAAGAAAAGTAGATTAATCGAATTCTGCCCACAAGCCGGGCATATGTGGCTGAAAATCATAAAATATGCCAAAAAAATTAAATCCCGAAATCGTCCCAACACTTTAACCTTACTGAAAGAAACGCGTGCGCGAAGTTCGACCCAACCCAAGACGGGTTCAGGCTGAGGTCCGAATAGGCAATGGAAATATAACCAGAAATAGTAAGCAATAACTAAAAATGCCCGTTTGACTGGTTCAACAGCGGAATTTGGGGATAAATATGGACCCCGATGGAGCGAAGCTCAATCGTTTCCTCGTGCGTCTCGTCGAGAGCTTTCCGAATTGGGGTGGCTCGCGTCATTCTGATGCCCGTAGCCAAAGCTATGGCCAAAACAGTGCGGCGACACCAAAGTCCAGTAATCTTGCTTGTCGATTACTGGACTTTGGCCCCATGTCTTCTGAGAGATATATTAACGCCCGATTGGTGGATTTTTGGCCCCAATATCTCCCGTGACATATATTAGCACCAAAATGCATAACTATTGCTTACCAATTTGTGCATTTTGTCAGCAATTTATGTCTCACGAAATAATTGTATCAAAATCCACTAATCTTGCTCACCGATTAGTGGATTTTGGCCCCAGTATCTTGTGCGACATATATTAGTGCCAAAATCTAATCAAGGCTTTGGATCAATGCGGAATAAGCAACGGACATAGAGTCATGAACCAATATAGAACGTCTCTGGGGTTCCAAGAAAAGTAGATTAATCGAATTCTGCCCACAAGCCGGGCATATGTGACTGAAAATCATAAAATATGCCAAAAAAATCAAATCCCGAAATCGTCCCAACATTTTAACCTTACTGAAAGAAACGCGTGCGCGAAGTTCGACCCAACCAAAGACGGGTTCAGGCTGAGGTCCGAATAGGCAATGGAAATATAACCAGAAATAGTAAGAAATAACTAAAAATGCCCGTTTGACTGGTCGAACAGCGGAATTTGGGGATAAAGATGGGCCCCGATGGAGCGTAGCTCAATCGTCCTTTCGTGAGTCTCGTCGAGAGCTTTCCGAATTGGGGTGGCTCGCGTCATTCTGATGCCCGTAGCCAAAGCTATGGTCAAAACAGTGCGGCGACACCAAAGTCCAGTAATCTTGCTTGTCGATTACTGGACTTTGGCCCCATGTCTTCTGAGAGATATATTAACGCCCGATTGATGGATTTTTGGCCCCAATATCTCCCGTGACATATATTAGCACCAAAATGCATAACTATTGCTTACCAATTTGTGCATTTTGTCAGCAATTTATGTCTCACGAAATAATTGTATCAAAATCCACTAATCTTGCTCACCGATTAGTGGATTTTGGCCCCAGTATCTTGTGCGACATATATTAGTCCCAAAATCTAATCAAGGCTTTGGATCAATGCGGAATAAGCAACGGACATAGAGTCATGAACCAATATAGAACGTCTCTGGGGTTCCAAGAAAAGTAGATTAATCGAATTCTTCCCACAACCCGGGCATATGTGGCTGAAAATCATAAAATATGCCAAAAAAATTAAATCCCGAAATCGTCCCAACACTTTAACCTTACTGAAAGAAACGCGTGCGCGAAGTTCGACCCAACCCAAGACGGGTTCAGGCTGAGGTCCGAATAGGCAATGGAAATATAACCAGAAATAGTAAGAAATGACTAAAAATGCCCGTTTGACTGGTCGAACAGCGGAATTTGGGGATAAATATGGACCCCGATGGAGCGTAGCTCAATCGTCCCCTCGTGCGTCTCGTCGAGAGCTTTCCGAATTGGGGTGGCTCGCGTCATTCTGATGCCCGTAGCCAAAGCTATGGCCAAAACAGTGCGGCAACACCAAAGTCCAGTAATCTTGCTTGTCGATTACTGGACTTTGGCCCCATGTCTTCTGAGAGATATATTAACGCCCGATTGGTGGATTTTTGGCCCCAATATCTCCCGTGACATATATTAGCACCAAAATGCATAACTATTGCTTACCAATTTGTGCATTTTGTCAGCAATTTATGTCTCACGAAATAATTGTATCAAAATCCACTAATCTTGCTCACCGATTAGTGGATTTTGGCCCCAGTATCTTGTGCGACATATATTAGTGCCAAAATCTAATCAAGGCTTTGGATCAATGCGGAATAAGCAACGGACATAGAGTCATGAACCAATATAGAACGTCTCTGGGGTTCCAAGAAAAGTAGATTAATCGAATTCTGCCCACAAGCCGGGCATATGTGACTGAAAATCATAAAATATGCCAAAAAAATCAAATCCCGAAATCGTCCCAACATTTTAACCTTACTGAAAGAAACGCGTGCGCGAAGTTCGACCCAACCCAAGACGGGTTCAGGCTGAGGTCCGAATAGGCAATGGAAATATAACCAGAAATAGTAAGCAATAACTAAAAATGCCCGTTTGACTGGTCGAACAGCGGAATTTGGGGATAAATATGGACCCCGATGGAGCGTAGCTCAATCGTCCCCTCGTGCGTCTCGTCGAGAGCTTTCCGAATTGGGGTGGCTCGCGTCATTCTGATGCCCGTAGCCAAAGCTATGGCCAAAACAGTGCGGCGACACCAAAGTCCAGTAATCTTGCTTGTCGATTACTGGACTTTGGCCCCATGTCTTCTGAGAGATATATTAACGCCCGATTGGTGGATTTTTGGCCCCAATATCTCCCGTGACATATATTAGCACCAAAATGCATAACTATTGCTTACCAATTTGTGCATTTTGTCAGCAATTTATGTCTCACGAAATAATTGTATCAAAATCCACTAATCTTGCTCACCGATTAGTGGATTTTGGCCCCAGTATCTTGTGCGACATATATTAGTCCCAAAATCTAATCAAGGCTTTGGATCAATGCGGAATAAGCAACGGACATAGAGTCATGAACCAATTTAGAACGTCTCTGGGGTTCCAAGAAAAGTACATTAATCGAATTCTTCCCACAACCCGGGCATATGTGGCTGAAAATCATAAAATATGCCAAAAAAATTAAATCCCGAAATCGTCCCAACACTTTAACCTTACTGAAAGAAACGCGTGCGCGAAGTTCGACCAAACCCAAGACGGGTTCAGGCTGAGGTCCGAATAGGCAATGGAAATATAACCAGAAATAGTAAGAAATAACTAAAAATGCCCGTTTGACTGGTCGAACAGCGGAATTTGGGGATAAATATGGACCCCGATGGAGCGTAGCTCAATCGTCCCCTCGTGCGTCTCGTCGAGAGCTTTCCGAATTGGGGTGGCTCGCGTCATTCTGATGCCCGTAGCCAAAGCTATGGCCAAAACAGTGCGGCGACACCAAAGTCCAGTAATCTTGCTTGTCGATTACTGGACTTTGGCCCCATGTCTTCTGAGAGATATATTAACGCCCGATTGGTGGATTTTTGGCCCCAATATCTCCCGTGACATATATTAGCACCAAAATGCATAACTATTGCTTACCAATTTGTGCATTTTGTCAGCAATTTATGTCTCACGAAATAATTGTATCAAAATCCACTAATCTTGCTCACCGATTAGTGGATTTTGGCCCCAGTATCTTGTGCGACATATATTAGTCCCAAAATCTAATCAAGGCTTTGGATCAATGCGGAATAAGCAACGGACATAGAGTCATGAACCAATATAGAACGTCTCTGGGGTTCCAAGAAAAGTAGATTAATCGAATTCTGCCCACAAGCCGGGCATATGTGGCTGAAAATCATAAAATATGCCAAAAAAATTAAATCCCGAAATCGTCCCAACACTTTAACCTTACTGAAAGAAACGCGTGCGCGAAGTTCGACCCAACCCAAGACGGGTTCAGGCTGAGGTCCGAATAGGCAATGGAAATATAACCAGAAATAGTAAGCAATAACTAAAAATGCCCGTTTGACTGGTTCAACAGCGGAATTTGGGGATAAATATGGACCCCGATGGAGCGAAGCTCAATCGTTTCCTCGTGCGTCTCGTCGAGAGCTTTCCGAATTGGGGTGGCTCGCGTCATTCTGATGCCCGTAGCCAAAGCTATGGCCAAAACAGTGCGGCGACACCAAAGTCCAGTAATCTTGCTTGTCGATTACTGGACTTTGGCCCCATGTCTTCTGAGAGATATATTAACGCCCGATTGGTGGATTTTTGGCCCCAATATCTCCCGTGACATATATTAGCACCAAAATGCATAACTATTGCTTACCAATTTGTGCATTTTGTCAGCAATTTATGTCTCACGAAATAATTGTATCAAAATCCACTAATCTTGCTCACCGATTAGTGGATTTTGGCCCCAGTATCTTGTGCGACATATATTAGTGCCAAAATCTAATCAAGGCTTTGGATCAATGCGGAATAAGCAACGGACATAGAGTCATGAACCAATATAGAACGTCTCTGGGGTTCCAAGAAAAGTAGATTAATCGAATTCTGCCCACAAGCCGGGCATATGTGACTGAAAATCATAAAATATGCCAAAAAAATCAAATCCCGAAATCGTCCCAACATTTTAACCTTACTGAAAGAAACGCGTGCGCGAAGTTCGACCCAACCCAAGACGGGTTCAGGCTGAGGTCCGAATAGGCAATGGAAATATAACCAGAAATAGTAAGCAATAACTAAAAATGCCCGTTTGACTGGTCGAACAGCGGAATTTGGGGATAAAGATGGACCCCGATGGAGCGTAGCTCAATCGTCCCCTCGTGCGTCTCGTCGAGAGCTTTCCGAATTGGGGTGGCTCGCGTCATTCTGATGCCCGTAGCCAAAGCTATGGCCAAAACAGTGCGGCTACACCAAAGTCCAGTAATCTTGCTTGTCGATTACTGGACTTTGGCCCCATGTCTTCTGAGAGATATATTAACGCCCGATTGATGGATTTTTGGCCCCAATATCTCCCGTGACATATATTAGCACCAAAATGCATAACTATTGCTTACCAATTTGTGCATTTTGTCAGCAATTTATGTCTCACGAAATAATTGTATCAAAATCCACTAATCTTGCTCACCGATTAGTGGATTTTGGCCCCAGTATCTTGTGCGACATATATTAGTCCCAAAATCTAATCAAGGCTTTGGATCAATGCGGAATAAGCAACGGACATAGAGTCATGAACCAATATAGAACGTCTCTGGGGTTCCAAGAAAAGTAGATTAATCGAATTCTTCCCACAACCCGGGCATATGTGGCTGAAAATCATAAAATATGCCAAAAAAATTAAATCCCGAAATCGTCCCAACACTTTAACCTTACTGAAAGAAACGCGTGCGCGAAGTTCGACCCAACTTAAGACGGGTTCAGGCTGAGGTCCGAATAGGCAATGGAAATATAACCAGAAATAGTAAGAAATAACTAAAAATGCCCGTTTGACTGGTCGAACAGCGGAATTTGGGGATAAATATGGACCCCTATGGAGCGTAGCTCAATCGTCCCCTCGTGCGTCTCGTCGAGAGCTTTCCGAATTGGGGTGGCTCGCGTCATTCTGATGCCCGTAGCCAAAGCTATGGCCAAAACAGTGCGGCGACACCAAAGTCCAGTAATCTTGCTTGTCGATTACTGGACTTTGGCCCCATGTCTTCTGAGAGATATATTAACGCCCGATTGATGGATTTTTGGCCCCAATATCTCCCGTGACATATATTAGCACCAAAATGCATAACTATTGCTTACCAATTTGTGCATTTTGTCAGCAATTTATGTCTCACGAAATAATTGTATCAAAATCCACTAATCTTGCTCACCGATTAGTGGATTTTGGCCCCAGTATCTTGTGCGACATATATTAGTCCCAAAATCTAATCAAGGCTTTGGATCAATGCGGAATAAGCAACGGACATAGAGTCATGAACCAATATAGAACGTCTCTGGGGTTCCAAGAAAAGTAGATTAATCGATTTCTTCCCACAACCCGGGCATATGTGGCTGAAAATCATAAAATATGCCAAAAAAATTAAATCCCGAAATCGTCCCAACACTTTAACCTTACTGAAAGAAACGCGTGCGCGAAGTTCGACCCAACCCAAGACGGGTTCAGGCTGAGGTCCGAATAGGCAATGGAAATATAACTAGAAATAGTAAGAAATAACTAAAAATGCCCGTTTGACTGATCGAACAGCGGAATTTGGGGATAAATATGGACCCCTATGGAGCGTAGCTCAATCGTCCCCTCGTGCGTCTCGTCGAGAGCTTTCCGAATTGGGGTGGCTCGCGTCATTCTGATGCCCGTAGCCAAAGCTATGGCCAAAACAGTGCGGCGACACCAAAGTCCAGTAATCTTGCTTGTCGATTACTGGACTTTGGCCCCATGTCTTCTGAGAGATATATTAACGCCCGATTGGTGGATTTTTGGCCCCAATATCTCCCGTGACATATATTAGCACCAAAATGCATAACTATTGCTTACCAATTTGTGCATTTTGTCAGCAATTTATGTCTCACGAAATAATTGTATCAAAATCCACTAATCTTGCTCACCGATTAGTGGATTTTGGCCCCAGTATCTTGTGCGACATATATTAGTGCCAAAATCTAATCAAGGCTTTGGATCAATGCGGAATAAGCAACGGACATAGAGTCATGAACCAATATAGAACGTCTCTGGGGTTCCAAGAAAAGTAGATTAATCGAATACTGCCCACAAGCCGGGCATATGTGACTGAAAATCATAAAATATGCCAAAAAAATCAAATCCCGAAATCGTCCCAACATTTTAACCTTACTGAAAGAAACGCGTGCGCGAAGTTCGACCCAACCCAAGACGGGTTCAGGCTGAGGTCCGAATAGGCAATGGAAATATAACCAGAAATAGTAAGCAATAACTAAAAATGCCCGTTTGACTGGTCGAACAGCGGAATTTGGGGATAAATATGGACCCCGATGGAGCGTAGCTCAATCGTCCCCTCGTGCGTCTCGTCGAGAGCTTTCCGAATTGGGGTGGCTCGCGTCATTCTGATGCCCGTAGCCAAAGCTATGGCCAAAACAGTGCGGCGACACCAAAGTCCAGTAATCTTGCTTGTCGATTACTGGACTTTGGCCCCATGTCTTCTGAGAGATATATTAACGCCCGATTGGTGGATTTTTGGCCCCAATATCTCCCGTGACATATATTAGCACCAAAATGCATAACTATTGCTTACCAATTTGTGCATTTTGTCAGCAATTTATGTCTCACGAAATAATTGTATCAAAATCCACTAATCTTGCTCACCGATTAGTGGATTTTGGCCCCAGTATCTTGTGCGACATATATTAGTGCCAAAATCTAATCAAGGCTTTGGATCAATGCGGAATAAGCAACGGACATAGAGTCATGAACCAATATAGAACGTCTCTGGGGTTCCAAGAAAAGTAGATTAATCGAATTCTGCCCACAAGCCGGGCATATGTGACTGAAAATCATAAAATATGCCAAAAAAATCAAATCCCGAAATCGTCCCAACATTTTAACCTTACTGAAAGAAACGCGTGCGCGAAGTTCGACCCAACCCAAGACGGGTTCAGGCTGAGGTCCGAATAGGCAATGGAAATATAACCAGAAATAGTAAGCAATAACTAAAAATGCCCGTTTGACTGGTCGAACAGCGGAATTTGGGGATAAATATGGACCCCGATGGAGCGTAGCTCAATCGTCCCCTCGTGCGTCTCGTCGAGAGCTTTCCGAATTGGGGTGGCTCGCGTCATTCTGATGCCCGTAGCCAAAGCTATGGCCAAAACAGTGCGGCGACACCAAAGTCCAGTAATCTTGCTTGTCGATTACTGGACTTTGGCCCCATGTCTTCTGAGAGATATATTAACGCCCGATTGGTGGATTTTTGGCCCCAATATCTCCCGTGACATATATTAGCACCAAAATGCATAACTATTGCTTACCAATTTGTGCATTTTGTCAGCAATTTATGTCTCACGAAATAATTGTATCAAAATCCACTAATCTTGCTCACCGATTAGTGGATTTTGGCCCCAGTATCTTGTGCGACATATATTAGTGCCAAAATCTAATCAAGGCTTTGGATCAATGCGGAATAAGCAACGGACATAGAGTCATGAACCAATATAGAACGTCTCTGGGGTTCCAAGAAAAGTAGATTAATCGAATTCTGCCCACAAGCCGGGCATATGTGACTGAAAATCATAAAATATGCCAAAAAAATCAAATCCCGAAATCGTCCCAACATTTTAACCTTACTGAAAGAAACGCGTGCGCGAAGTTCGACCCAACCCAAGACGGGTTCAGGCTGAGGTCCGAATAGGCAATGGAAATATAACCAGAAATAGTAAGCAATAACTAAAAATGCCCGTTTGACTGGTCGAACAGCGGAATTTGGGGATAAAGATGGACCCCGATGGAGCGTAGCTCAATCGTCCCCTCGTGCGTCTCGTCGAGAGCTTTCCGAATTGGGGTGGCTCGCGTCATTCTGATGCCCGTAGCCAAAGCTATGGCCAAAACAGTGCGGCGACACCAAAGTCCAGTAATCTTGCTTGTCGATTACTGGACTTTGGCCCCATGTCTTCTGAGAGATAAATTAACGCCCGATTGATGGATTTTTGGCCCCAATATCTCCCGTGACATATATTAGCACCAAAATGCATAACTATTGCTTACCAATTTGTGCATTTTGTCAGCAATTTATGTCTCACGAAATAATTGTATCAAAATCCACTAATCTTGCTCACCGATTAGTGGATTTTGGCCCCAGTATCTTGTGCGACATATATTAGTCCCAAAATCTAATCAAGGCTTTGGATCAATGCGGAATAAGCAACGGACATAGAGTCATGAACCAATATAGAACGTCTCTAGGGTTCCAAGAAAAGTAGATTAATCGAATTCTTCCCACAACCCGGGCATATGTGGCTGAAAATCATAAAATATGCCAAAAAAATTAAATCCCGAAATCGTCCCAACACTTTAACCTTACTGAAAGAAACGCGTGCGCGAAGTTCGACCCAACTTAAGACGGGTTCAGGCTGAGGTCCGAATAGGCAATGGAAATATAACCAGAAATAGTAAGAAATAACTAAAAATGCCCGTTTGACTGGTCGAACAGCGGAATTTGGGGATAAATATGGACCCCTATGGAGCGTAGCTCAATCGTCCCCTCGTGCGTCTCGTCGAGAGCTTTCCGAATTGGGGTGGCTCGCGTCATTCTGATGCCCGTAGCCAAAGCTATGGCCAAAACAGTGCGGCGACACCAAAGTCCAGTAATCTTGCTTGTCGATTACTGGACTTTGGCCCCATGTCTTCTGAGAGATATATTAACGCCCGATTGATGGATTTTTGGCCCCAATATATCCCGTGACATATATTAGCACCAAAATGCATAACTATTGCTTACCAATTTGTGCATTTTGTCAGCAATTTATGTCTCACGAAATAATTGTATCAAAATCCACTAATCTTGCTCACCGATTAGTGGATTTTGGCCCCAGTATCTTGTGCGACATATATTAGTCCCAAAATCTAATCAAGGCTTTGGATCAATGCGGAATAAGCAACGGACATAGAGTCATGAACCAATATAGAACGTCTCTGGGGTTCCAAGAAAAGTAGATTAATCGATTTCTTCCCACAACCCGGGCATATGTGGCTGAAAATCATAAAATATGCCAAAAAAATTAAATCCCGAAATCGTCCCAACACTTTAACCTTACTGAAAGAAACGCGTGCGCAAAGTTCGACCCAACCCAAGACGGGTTCAGGCTGAGGTCCGAATAGGCAATGGAAATATAACCAGAAATAGTAAGAAATAACTAAAAATGCCCGTTTGACTGGTCGAACAGCGGAATTTGGGGATAAATATGGACCCCTATGGAGCGTAGCTCAATCGTCCCCTCGTGCGTCTCGTCGAGAGCTTTCCGAATTGGGGTGGCTCGCGTCATTCTGATGCCCGTAGCCAAAGCTATGGCCAAAACAGTGCGGCGACACCAAAGTCCAGTAATCTTGCTTGTCGATTACTGGACTTTGGCCCCATGTCTTCTGAGAGATATATTAACGCCCGATTGGTGGATTTTTGGCCCCAATATCTCCCGTGACATATATTAGCACCAAAATGCATAACTATTGCTTACCAATTTGTGCATTTTGTCAGCAATTTATGTCTCACGAAATAATTGTATCAAAATCCACTAATCTTGCTCACCGATTAGTGGATTTTGGCCTCAGTATCTTGTGCGACATATATTAGTGCCAAAATCTAATCAAGGCTTTGGATCAATGCGGAATAAGCAACGGACATAGAGTCATGAACCAATATAGAACGTCTCTGGGGTTCCAAGAAAAGTAGATTAATCGAATTCTGCCCACAAGCCGGGCATATGTGACTGAAAATCATAAAATATGCCAAAAAAATCAAATCCCGAAATCGTCCCAACATTTTAACCTTACTGAAAGAAACGCGTGCGCGAAGTTCGACCCAACCCAAGACGGGTTCAGGCTGAGGTCCGAATAGGCAATGGAAATATAACCAGAAATAGTAAGCAATAACTAAAAATGCCCGTTTGACTGGTCGAACAGCGGAATTTGGGGATAAATATGGACCCCGATGGAGCGTAGCTCAATCGTCCCCTCGTGCGTCTCGTCGAGAGCTTTCCGAATTGGGGTGGCTCGCGTCATTCTTATGCCCGTAGCCAAAGCTATGGCCAAAACAGTGAGCCGACACCAAAGTCCAGTAATCTTGCTTGTCGATTACTGGACTTTGGCCCCATGTCTTCTGAGAGATATATTAACGCCCGATTGATGGATTTTTGGCCCCAATATCTCCCGTGACATATATTAGCACCAAAATGCATAACTATTGCTTACCAATTTGTGCATTTTGTCAGCAATTTATGTCTCACGAAATAATTGTATCAAAATCCACTAATCTTGCTCACCGATTAGTGGATTTTGGCCCCAGTATCTTGTGCGACATATATTAGTCCCAAAATCTAATCAAGGCTTTGGATCAATGCGGAATAAGCAACGGACATAGAGTCATGAACCAATATAGAACGTCTCTAGGGTTCCAAGAAAAGTAGATTAATCGAATTCTTCCCACAACCCGGGCATATGTGGCTGAAAATCATAAAATATGCCAAAAAAATTAAATCCCGAAATCGTCCCAACACTTTAACCTTACTGAAAGAAACGCGTGCGCGAAGTTCGACCCAACTTAAGACGGGTTC
Organism: Linanthus parryae; assembly: GCA_023055425.1. Lineage (NCBI taxonomy): Eukaryota > Viridiplantae > Streptophyta > Magnoliopsida > Ericales > Polemoniaceae > Linanthus > Linanthus parryae. The sequence continues at coordinate 24,359,592 of JALGPY010000001.1, read as the reverse complement.
AGGCTGAGGTCCGAATAGGCAATGGAAATATAACCAGAAATAGTAAGAAATAACTAAAAATGCCCGTTTGACTGGTCGAACAGCGGAATTTGGGGATAAATATGGACCCCTATGGAGCGTAGCTCAATCGTCCCCTCGTGCGTCTCGTCGAGAGCTTTCCGAATTGGGGTGGCTCGCGTCATTCTGATGCCCGTAGCCAAAGCTATGGCCAAAACAGTGCGGCGACACCAAAGTCCAGTAATCTTGCTTGTCGATTACTGGACTTTGGCCCCATGTCTTCTGAGAGATATATTAACGCCCGATTGATGGATTTTTGGCCCCAATATCTCCCGTGACATATATTAGCACCAAAATGCATAACTATTGCTTACCAATTTGTGCATTTTGTCAGCAATTTATGTCTCACGAAATAATTGTATCAAAATCCACTAATCTTGCTCACCGATTAGTGGATTTTGGCCCCAGTATCTTGTGCGACATATATTAGTCCCAAAATCTAATCAAGGCTTTGGATCAATGCGGAATAAGCAACGGACATAGAGTCATGAACCAATATAGAACGTCTCTGGGGTTCCAAGAAAAGTAGATTAATCGATTTCTTCCCACAACCCGGGCATATGTGGCTGAAAATCATAAAATATGCCAAAAAAATTAAATCCCGAAATCGTCCCAACACTTTAACCTTACTGAAAGAAACGCGTGCGCGAAGTTCGACCCAACCCAAGACGGGTTCAGGCTGAGGTCCGAATAGGCAATGGAAATATAACCAGAAATAGTAAGAAATAACTAAAAATGCCCGTTTGACTGGTCGAACAGCGGAATTTGGGGATAAATATGGACCCCTATGGAGCGTAGCTCAATCGTCCCCTCGTGCGTCTCGTCGAGAGCTTTCCGAATTGGGGTGGCTCGCGTCATTCTGATGCCCGTAGCCAAAGCTATGGCCAAAACAGTGCGGCGACACCAAAGTCCAGTAATCTTGCTTGTCGATTACTGGACTTTGGCCCCATGTCTTCTGAGAGATATATTAACGCCCGATTGGTGGATTTTTGGCCCCAATATCTCCCGTGACATATATTAGCACCAAAATGCATAACTATTGCTTACCAATTTGTGCATTTTGTCAGCAATTTATGTCTCACGAAATAATTGTATCAAAATCCACTAATCTTGCTCACCGATTAGTGGATTTTGGCCTCAGTATCTTGTGCGACATATATTAGTGCCAAAATCTAATCAAGGCTTTGGATCAATGCGGAATAAGCAACGGACATAGAGTCATGAACCAATATAGAACGTCTCTGGGGTTCCAAGAAAAGTAGATTAATCGAATTCTGCCCACAAGCCGGGCATATGTGACTGAAAATCATAAAATATGCCAAAAAAATCAAATCCCGAAATCGTCCCAACATTTTAACCTTACTGAAAGAAACGCGTGCGCGAAGTTCGACCCAACCCAAGACGGGTTCAGGCTGAGGTCCGAATAGGCAATGGAAATATAACCAGAAATAGTAAGAAATAACTAAAAATGCCCGTTTGACTGGTCGAACAGCGGAATTTGGGGATAAATATGGACCCCGATGGAGCGTAGCTCAATCGTCCCCTCGTGCGTCTCGTCGAGAGCTTTCCGAATTGGGGTGGCTCGCGTCATTCTTATGCCCGTAGCCAAAGCTATGGCCAAAACAGTGAGCCGACACCAAAGTCCAGTAATCTTGCTTGTCGATTACTGGACTTTGGCCCCATGTCTTCTGAGAGATATATTAACGCCCGATTGGTGGATTTTTGGCCCCAATATCTCCCGTGACATATATTAGCACCAAAATGCATAACTATTGCTTACCAATTTGTGCATTTTGTCAGCAATTTATGTCTCACGAAATAATTGTATCAAAATCCACTAATCTTGCTCACCGATTAGTGGATTTTGGCCCCAGTATCTTGTGCGACATATATTAGTGCCAAAATCTAATCAAGGCTTTGGATCAATGCAGAATAAGCAACGGACATAGAGTCATGAACCAATATAGAACGTCTCTGGGGTTCCAAGAAAAGTAGATTAATCGAATTCTGCCCACAAGCCAGGCATATGTGACTGAAAATCATAAAATATGCCAAAAAAATCAAATCCCGAAATCGTCCCAACATTTTAACCTTACTGAAAGAAACACGTGCGCGAAGTTCGACCCAACCCAAGACGGGTTCAGGCTGAGGTCCGAATAGGCAATGGAAATATAACCAGAAATAGTAAGCAATAACTAAAAATGCCCGTTTGACTGGTCGAACAGCGGAATTTGGGGATAAAGATGGACCCCGATGGAGCGTAGCTCAATCGTCCCCTCGTGCGTCTCGTCGAGAGCTTTCCGAATTGGGGTGGCTCGCGTCATTCTGATGCCCGTAGCCAAAGCTATGGCCAAAACAGTGCGGCGACACCAAAGTCCAGTAATCTTGCTTGTCGATTACTGGACTTTGGCCCCATGTCTTCTGAGAGATATATTAACGCCCGATTGATGGATTTTTGGCCCCAATATCTCCCGTGACATATATTAGCACCAAAATGCATAACTATTGCTTACCAATTTGTGCATTTTGTCAGCAATTTATGTCTCACGAAATAATTGTATCAAAATCCACTAATCTTGCTCACCGATTAGTGGATTTTGGCCCCAGTATCTTGTGCGACATATATTAGTCCCAAAATCTAATCAAGGCTTTGGATCAATGCGGAATAAGCAACGGACATAGAGTCATGAACCAATATAGAACGTCTCTGGGGTTCCAAGAAAAGTAGATTAATCGAATTCTTCCCACAACCCGGGCATATGTGGCTGAAAATCATAAAATATGCCAAAAAAATTAAATCCCGAAATCGTCCCAACACTTTAACCTTACTGAAAGAAACGCGTGCGCGAAGTTCGACCCAACCCAAGACGGGTTCAGGCTGAGGTCCGAATAGGCAATGGAAATATAACCAGAAATAGTAAGAAATAACTAAAAATGCCCGTTTGACTGGTCGAACAGCGGAATTTGGGGATAAATATGGACCCCTATGGAGCGTAGCTCAATCGTCCCCTCGTGCGTCTCGTCGAGAGCTTTCCGAATTGGGGTGGCTCGCGTCATTCTGATGCCCGTAGCCAAAGCTATGGCCAAAACAGTGCGGCGACACCAAAGTCCAGTAATCTTGCTTGTCGATTACTGGACTTTGGCCCCATGTCTTCTGAGAGATATATTAACGCCCGATTGATGGATCTTTGGCCCCAATATCTCCCGTGACATATATTAGCACAAAAATGCATAACTATTGCTTACCAATTTGTGCATTTTGTCAGCAATTTATGTCTCACGAAATAATTGTATCAAAATCCACTAATCTTGCTCACCGATTAGTGGATTTTGGCCCCAGTATCTTGTGCGACATATATTAGTCCCAAAATCTAATCAAGGCTTTGGATCAATGCGGAATAAGCAACGGACATAGAGTCATGAACCAATATAGAACGTCTCTGGGGTTCCAAGAAAAGTAGATTAATCGATTTCTTCCCACAACCCGGGCATATGTGGCTGAAAATCATAAAATATGCCAAAAAAATTAAATCCCGAAATCGTCCCAACACTTTAACCTTACTGAAAGAAACGCGTGCGCGAAGTTCGACCCAACCCAAGACGGGTTCAGGCTGAGGTCCGAATAGGCAATGGAAATATAACCAGAAATAGTAAGAAATAACTAAAAATGCCCGTTTGACTGGTCGAACAGCGGAATTTGGGGATAAATATGGACCCCTATGGAGCGTAGCTCAATCGTCCCCTCGTGCGTCTCGTCGAGAGCTTTCCGAATTAGGGTGGCTCGCGTCATTCTGATGCCCGTAGCCAAAGCTATGGCCAAAACAGTGCGGCGACACCAAAGTCCAGTAATCTTGCTTGTCGATTACTGGACTTTGGCCCCATGTCTTCTGAGAGATATATTAACGCCCGATTGATGGATTTTTGGCCCCAATATCTCCCGTGACATATATTAGCACCAAAATGCATAACTATTGCTTACCAATTTGTGCATTTTGTCAGCAATTTATGTCTCACGAAATAATTGTATCAAAATCCACTAATCTTGCTCACCGATTAGTGGATTTTGGCCCCAGTATCTTGTGCGACATATATTAGTCCCAAAATCTAATCAAGGCTTTGGATCAATGCGGAATAAGCAACGGACATAGAGTCATGAACCAATATAGAACGTCTCTGGGGTTCCAAGAAAAGTAGATTAATCGATTTCTTCCCACAACCCGGGCATATGTGGCTGAAAATCATAAAATATGCCAAAAAAATTAAATCCCGAAATCGTCCCAACACTTTAACCTTACTGAAAGAAACGCGTGCGCGAAGTTCGACCCAACCCAAGACGGGTTCAGGCTGAGGTCCGAATAGGCAATGGAAATATAACCAGAAATAGTAAGAAATAACTAAAAATGCCCGTTTGACTGGTCGAACAGCGGAATTTGGGGATAAATATGGACCCCTATGGAGCGTAGCTCAATCGTCCCCTCGTGCGTCTCGTCGAGAGCTTTCCGAATTAGGGTGGCTCGCGTCATTCTGATGCCCGTAGCCAAAGCTATGGCCAAAACAGTGCGGCGACACCAAAGTCCAGTAATCTTGCTTGTCGATTACTGGACTTTGGCCCCATGTCTTCTGAGAGATATATTAACGCCCGATTGGTGGATTTTTGGCCCCAATATCTCCCGTGACATATATTAGCACCAAAATGCATAACTATTGCTTACCAATTTGTGCATTTTGTCAGCAGTTTATGTCTCACGAAATAATTGTATCAAAATCCACTAATCTTGCTCACCGATTAGTGGATTTTGGCCCCAGTATCTTGTGCGACATATATTAGTGCAAAAATCTAATCAAGGATTTGGATCAATGCAGAATAAGCAACGGACATAGAGTCATGAACCAATATAGAACGTCTCTGGGGTTCCAAGAAAAGTAGATTAATCGAATTCTGCCCACAAGCCGGGCATATGTGACTGAAAATCATAAAATATGCCAAAAAAATCAAATCCCGAAATCGTCCCAACATTTTAACCTTACTGAAAGAAACGCGTGCGCGAAGTTCGACCCAACCCAAGACGGGTTCAGGCTGAGGTCCGAATAGGCAATGGAAATATAACCAGAAATAGTAAGCAATAACTAAAAATGCCCGTTTGACTGGTCGAACAGCGGAATTTGGGGATAAAGATGGACCCCGATGGAGCGTAGCTCAATCGTCCTTTCGTGCGTCTCGTCGAGAGCTTTCCGAATTGGGGTGGCTCGCGTCATTCTGATGCCCGTAGCCAAAGCTATGGTCAAAACAGTGCGGCGACACCAAAGTCCAGTAATCTTGCTTGTCGATTACTGGACTTTGGCCCCATGTCTTCTGAGAGATATATTAACGCCCGATTGATGGATTTTCTGCCCCAATATCTCCCGTGACATATATTAGCACCAAAATGCATAACTATTGCTTACCAATTTGTGCATTTTGTCAGAAATTTATGTCTCACGAAATAATTGTATCAAAATCCACTAATCTTGCTCACCGATTAGTGGATTTTGGCCCCAGTATCTTGTGCGACATATATTAGTCCCAAAATCTAATCAAGGCTTTGGATCAATGCGGAATAAGCAACGGACATAGAGTCATGAACCAATATAGAACGTCTCTGGGGTTCCAAGAAAAGTAGATTAATCGAATTCTTCCCACAAGCCGGGCATATGTGGCTGAAAATCATAAAATATGCCAAAAAAATTAAATCCCGAAATCGTCCCAACACTTTAACCTTACTGAAAGAAACGCGTGCGCGAAGTTCGACCCAACCCAAGACGGGTTCAGGCTGAGGTCCGAATAGGCAATGGAAATATAACCAGAAATAGTAAGAAATAACTAAAAATGCCCGTTTGACTGGTCGAACAGCGGAATTTGGGGATAAATATGGACCCCGATGGAGCGTAGCTCAATCGTCCCCTCGTGCGTCTCGTCGAGAGCTTTCCGAATTGGGGTGGCTCGCGTCATTCTGATGCCTGTAGCCAAAGCTATGGCCAAAACAGTGCGGCGACACCAAAGTCTAGTAATCTTGCTTGTCGATTACTGGACTTTGGCCCCATGTCTTCTGAGAGATATATTAACGCCCGATTGGTGGATTTTTGGCCCCAATATCTCCCGTGACATATATTAGCACCAAAATGCATAACTATTGCTTACCAATTTGTGCATTTTGTCAGCAATTTATGTCTCACGAAATAATTGTATCAAAATCCACTAATCTTGCTCACCGATTAGTGGATTTTTGCCCCAGTATCTTGTGCGACATATATTAGTGCCAAAATCTAATCAAGGCTTTGGATCAATGCGGAATAAGCAACGGACATAGAGTCATGAACCAATATAGAACGTCTCTGGGGTTCCAAGAAAAGTAGATTAATCGAATTCTGCCCACAAGCCGGGCATATGTGACTGAAAATTATAAAATATGCCAAAAAAATCAAATCCCGAAATCGTCCCAACATTTTAACCTTACTGAAAGAAACGCGTGCGCGAAGTTCGACCCAACCCAAGACGGGTTCAGGCTGAGGTCCGAATAGGCAATGGAAATATAACCAGAAATAGTAAGCAATAACTAAAAATGCCCGTTTGACTGGTCGAACAGCGGAATTTGGGGATAAAGATGGACCCCGATGGAGCGTAGCTCAATCGTCCTTTCGTGCGTCTCGTCGAGAGCTTTCCGAATTGGGGTGGCTCGCGTCATTCTGATGCCCGTAGCCAAAGCTATGGTCAAAACAGTGCGGCGACACCAAAGTCCAGTAATCTTGCTTGTCGATTACTGGACTTTGGCCCCATGTCTTCTGAGAGATATATTAACGCCCGATTGATGGATTTTCGGCCCCAATATCTCCCGTGACATATATTAGCACCAAAATGCATAACTATTGCTTACCAATTTGTGCATTTTGTCAGCAATTTATGTCTCACGAAATAATTGTATCAAAATCCACTAATCTTGCTCACCGATTAGTGGATTTTGGCCCCAGTATCTTGTGCGACATATATTAGTCCCAAAATCTAATCAAGGCTTTGGATCAATGCGGAATAAGCAACGGACATAGAGTCATGAACCAATATAGAACGTCTCTGGGGTTCCAAGAAAAGTAGATTAATCGAATTCTTCCCACAAGCCGGGCATATGTGGCTGAAAATCATAAAATATGCCAAAAAAATTAAATCCCGAAATCGTCCCAACACTTTAACCTTACTGAAAGAAACGCGTGCGCGAAGTTCGACCCAACCCAAGACGGGTTCAGGCTGAGGTCCGAATAGGCAATGGAAATATAACCAGAAATAGTAAGAAATAACTAAAAATGCCCGTTTGACTGGTCGAACAGCGGAATTTGGGGATAAATATGGACCCCAATGGAGCGTAGCTCAATCGTCCCCTCGTGCGTCTCGTCGAGAGCTTTCCGAATTGGGGTGGCTCGCGTCATTCTGATGCCTGTAGCCAAAGCTATGGCCAAAACAGTGCGGCGACACCAAAGTCTAGTAATCTTGCTTGTCGATTACTGGACTTTGGCCCCATGTCTTCTGAGAGATATATTAACGCCCGATTGGTGGATTTTTGGCCCCAATATCTCCCGTGACATATATTAGCACCAAAATGCATAACTATTGCTTACCAATTTGTGCATTTTGTCAGCAATTTATGTCTCACGAAATAATTGTATCAAAATCCACTAATCTTGCTCACCGATTAGTGGATTTTTGCCCCAGTATCTTGTGCGACATATATTAGTGCCAAAATCTAATCAAGGCTTTGGATCAATGCGGAATAAGCAACGGACATAGAGTCATGAACCAATATAGAACGTCTCTGGGGTTCCAAGAAAAGTAGATTAATCGAATTCTGCCCACAAGCCGGGCATATGTGACTGAAAATTATAAAATATGCCAAAAAAATCAAATCCCGAAATCGTCCCAACATTTTAACCTTACTGAAAGAAACCCGTGCGCGAAGTTCGACCCAACCCAAGACGGGTTCAGGCTGAGGTCCGAATAGGCAATGGAAATATAACCAGAAATAGTAAGCAATAACTAAAAATGCCCGTTTGACTGGTCGAACAGCGGAATTTGGGGATAAAGATGGACCCCGATGGAGCGTAGCTCAATCGTCCTTTCGTGCGTCTCGTCGAGAGCTTTCCGAATTGGGGTGGCTCGCGTCATTCTGATGCCCGTAGCCAAAGCTATGGTCAAAACAGTGCGGCGACACCAAAGTCCAGTAATCTTGCTTGTCGATTACTGGACTTTGGCCCCATGTCTTCTGAGAGATATATTAACGCCCGATTGATGGATTTTCGGCCCCAATATCTCCCGTGACATATATTAGCACCAAAATGCATAACTATTGCTTACCAATTTGTGCATTTTGTCAGCAATTTATGTCTCACGAAATAATTGTATCAAAATCCACTAATCTTGCTCACCGATTAGTGGATTTTGGCCCCAGTATCTTGTGCGACATATATTAGTCCCAAAATCTAATCAAGGCTTTGGATCAATGCGGAATAAGCAACGGACATAGAGTCATGAACCAATATAGAACGTCTCTGGGGTTCCAAGAAAAGTAGATTAATCGAATTCTTCCCACAAGCCGGGCATATGTGGCTGAAAATCATAAAATATGCCAAAAAAATTAAATCCCGAAATCGTCCCAACACTTTAACCTTACTGAAAGAAACGCGTGCGCGAAGTTCGACCCAACCCAAGACGGGTTCAGGCTGAGGTCCGAATAGGCAATGGAAATATAACCAGAAATAGTAAGAAATAACTAAAAATGCCCGTTTGACTGGTCGAACAGCGGAATTTGGGGATAAATATGGACCCCGATGGAGCGTAGCTCAATCGTCCCCTCGTGCGTCTCGTCGAGAGCTTTCCGAATTGGGGTGGCTCGCGTCATTCTGATGCCTGTAGCCAAAGCTATGGCCAAAACAGTGCGGCGACACCAAAGTCTAGTAATCTTGCTTGTCGATTACTGGACTTTGGCCCCATGTCTTCTGAGAGATATATTAACGCCCGATTGGTGGATTTTTGGCCCCAATATCTCCCGTGACATATATTAGCACCAAAATGCATAACTATTGCTTACCAATTTGTGCATTTTGTCAGCAATTTATGTCTCACGAAATAATTGTATCAAAATCCACTAATCTTGCTCACCGATTAGTGGATTTTTGCCCCAGTATCTTGTGCGACATATATTAGTGCCAAAATCTAATCAAGGCTTTGGATCAATGCGGAATAAGCAACGGACATAGAGTCATGAACCAATATAGAACGTCTCTGGGGTTCCAAGAAAAGTAGATTAATCGAATTCTGCCCACAAGCCGGGCATATGTGACTGAAAATCATAAAATATGCCAAAAAAATCAAATCCCGAAATCGTCCCAACATTTTAACCTTACTGAAAGAAACGCGTGCGCGAAGTTCGACCCAACCCAAGACGGGTTCAGGCTGAGGTCCGAATAGGCAATGGAAATATAACCAGAAATACGAAGAAATAACTAAAAATGCCCGTTTGACTGGTCGAACAGCGGAATTTGGGGATAAATATGGACCCCGATGGAGCGTAGCTCAATCGTCCCCTCGTGCGTCTCGTCGAGAGCTTTCCGAATTGGGGTGGCTCGCGTCATTCTGATGCCCGTAGCCAAAGCTATGGCCAAAACAGTGCGGCGACACCAAAGTCCAGTAATCTTGCTTGTCGATTACTGGACTTTGGCCCCATGTCTTCTGAGAGATATATTAACGCCCGATTGGTGGATTTTTGGCCCCAATATCTCCCGTGACATATATTAGCACCAAAATGCATAACTATTGCTTACCAATTTGTGCATTTTGTCAGCAATTTATGTCTCACGAAATAATTGTATCAAAATCCACTAATCTTGCTCACCGATTAGTGGATTTTGGCCCCAGTATCTTGTGCGACATATATTAGTGCCAAAATCTAATCAAGGCTTTGGATCAATGCGGAATAAGCAACGGACATAGAGTCATGAACCAATATAGAACGTCTCTGGGGTTCCAAGAAAAGTAGATTAATCGAATTCTGCCCACAAGCCGGGCATATGTGACTGAAAATCATAAAATATGCCAAAAAAATCAAATCCCGAAATCGTCCCAACATTTTAACCTTACTGAAAGAAACGCGTGCGCGAAGTTCGACCCAACCCAAGACGGGTTCAGGCTGAGGTCCGAATAGGCAATGGAAATATAACCAGAAATACGAAGAAATAACTAAAAATGCCCGTTTGACTGGTCGAACAGCGGAATTTGGGGATAAATATGGACCCCGATGGAGCGTAGCTCAATCGTCCCCTCGTGCGTCTCGTCGAGAGCTTTCCGAATTGGGGTGGCTCGCGTCATTCTGATGCCCGTAGCCAAAGCTATGGCCAAAACAGTGCGGCGACACCAAAGTCCAGTAATCTTGCTTGTCGATTACTGGACTTTGGCCCCATGTCTTCTGAGAGATATATTAACGCCCGATTGGTGGATTTTTGGCCCCAATATCTCCCGTGACATATATTAGCACCAAAATGCATAACTATTGCTTACCAATTTGTGCATTTTGTCAGCAATTTATGTCTCACGAAATAATTGTATCAAAATCCACTAATCTTGCTCACCGATTAGTGGATTTTGGCCCCAGTATCTTGTGCGACATATATTAGTGCCAAAATCTAATCAAGGCTTTGGATCAATGCGGAATAAGCAACGGACATAGAGTCATGAACCAATATAGAACGTCTCTGGGGTTCCAAGAAAAGTAGATTAATCGAATTCTGCCCACAAGCCGGGCATATGTGACTGAAAATCATAAAATATGCCAAAAAAATCAAATCCCGAAATCGTCCCAACATTTTAACCTTACTGAAAGAAACGCGTGCGCGAAGTTCGACCCAACCCAAGACGGGTTCAGGCTGAGGTCCGAATAGGCAATGGAAATATAACCAGAAATAGTAAGCAATAACTAAAAATGCCCGTTTGACTGGTCGAACAGCGGAATTTGGGGATAAAGATGGACCCCGATGGAGCGTAGCTCAATCGTCCCCTCGTGCGTCTCGTCGAGAGCTTTCCGAATTGGGGTGGCTCGCGTCATTCTGATGCCCGTAGCCAAAGCTATGGCCAAAACAGTGCGGCGACACCAAAGTCCAGTAATCTTGCTTGTCGATTACTGGACTTTGGCCCCATGTCTTCTGAGAGATATATTAACGCCCGATTTGTGGATTTTTGGCCCCAATATCTCCCGTGACATATATTATCACCAAAATGCATAACTATTGCTTACCAATTTGTGCATTTTGTCAGCAATTTATGTCTCACGAAATAATTGTATCAAAATCCACTAATCTTGCTCACCGATTAGTGGATTTTTGCCCCAGTATCTTGTGCGACATATATTAGTGCCAAAATCTAATCAAGGCTTTGGATCAATGCGGAATAAGCAACGGACATAGAGTCATGAACCAATATAGAACGTCTCTGGGGTTCCAAGAAAAGTAGATTAATCGAATTCTGCCCACAAGCCGGGCATATGTGACTGAAAATCATAAAATATGCCAAAAAAATCAAATCCCGAAATCGTCCCAACATTATAACCTTACTGAAAGAAACGCGTGCGCGAAGTTCGACCCAACCCAAGACGGGTTCAGGCTGAGGTCCGAATAGGCAATGGAAATATAACCAGAAATAGTAATAAATAACTAAAAATGCCCGTTTGACTGGTCGAACAGCGGAATTTGGGGATAAAGCATCGTCCCCTCGTGCGTCTCGTTGAGAGCTTTCCGAATTGGGGTGGCTCGCGTCATTCTGATGCCCGTAGCCAAAGCTATGGCCAAAACAGTGCGGCGACACCAAAGTCCAGTAATCTTGCTTGTCGATTACTGGACTTTGGCCCCATGTCTTCTGAGAGATATATTAACACCCGATTGGTAGATTTTTGGCCCCAATATCTCCCGTAACATATATTAGCATCAAAATGCATAACTCTTGCTTACCAATTTGTGCATTTTGTCAGCAATTTATGTCTCACGAAATAATTGTATCAAAATCCACTAATCTTGCTCACCGATTAGTGGATTTTGGCCCCAGTATCTTGTGCGACATATATTAGTGCCAAAATCTAATCAAGGCTTTGGATCAATGCGGAATAAGCAACGGAAATAGAGTCATGAACCAATATAGAACGTCTCTGGGGTTCCAAGAAAAGTAGATTAATCGAATTCTGCCCACAAGCCGGGCATATGTGGCTGAAAATCATAAATTATGCCAAAAAATCAAATCCCGAAATCGTCCCAACACTTTAACCTTACTGAAAGAAACGCGTGCGCGAAGTTCGACCCAACCCAAGACGGGTTCAGGCTGAGGTCCGAATAGGCAATGGAAATATAACCAGAAATAGGAAGAAATAACTAAAAATGCCCGTTTGACTGGTCGAACAGCGGAATTTGGGGATAAATATGGACCCCGATGGAGCGTAGCTCAATCGTCCCCTCGTGCGTCTCGTCGAGAGCTTTCCGAATTGGGGTGGCTCGCGTCATTCTGATGCCCGTAGCCAAAGCTATGGCCAAAACAGTGCGGCGACACCAAAGTCCAGTAATCTTGCTTGTCGATTACTGGACTTTGGCCCCATGTCTTCTGAGAGATATATTAACGCCCGATTGGTGGATTTTTGGCCCCAATATCTCGCGTGACATATATTAGCACCAAAATGCATAACTATTGCTTACCAATTTGTGCATTTTGTCAGCAATTTATGTCTCACGAAATAATTGTATCAAAATCCACTAATCTTGCTCACCGATTAGTGGATTTTGGCCCCAGTATCTTGTGCGACATATATTAGTGCCAAAATCTAATCAAGGCTTTGGATCAATGCGGAATAAGCAACGGACATAGAGTCATGAACCAATATAGAACGTCTCTGGGGTTCCAAGAAAAGTAGATTAATCGAATTCTGCCCACAAGCCGGGCATATGTGACTGAAAATCATAAAATATGCCAAAAAAATCAAATCCCGAAATCGTCCGAACACTTTAACCTTACTGAAAGAAACGCGTGCGCGAAGTTCGACCCAACCCAAGACGGGTTCAGGCTGAGGTCCGAATAGGCAATGGAAATATAACCAGAAATAGTAAGAAATAACTAAAAATGCCCGTTTGACTGGTCGAACAGCGGAATTTGGGGATAAAGATGGACCCCGATGGAGCGCAGCTCAATCGTCCCCTCGTGCGTCTCGTCGAGAGCTTTCCGAATTGGGGTGGCTCGCGTCATTCTGATGCCCGTAGCCAAAGCTATGGCCAAAACAGTGCGGCGACACCAAAGTCCAGTAATCTTGCTTGTCGATTACTGGACTTTGGCCCCATGTCTTCTGAGAGATATATTAACGCCCGATTTGTGGATTTTTGGCCCCAATATCTCCCGTGACATATATTATCACCAAAATGCATAACTATTGCTTACCAATTTGTGCATTTTGTCAGCAATTTATGTCTCACGAAATAATTGTATCAAAATCCACTAATCTTGCTCACCGATTAGTGGATTTTTGCCCCAGTATCTTGTGCGACATATATTAGTGCCAAAATCTAATCAAGGCTTTGGATCAATGCGGAATAAGCAACGGACATAGAGTCATGAACCAATATAGAACGTCTCTGGGGTTCCAAGAAAAGTAGATTAATCGAATTCTGCCCACAAGCCGGGCATATGTGACTGAAAATCATAAAATATGCCAAAAAAATCAAATCCCGAAATCGTCCCAACATTATAACCTTACTGAAAGAAACGCGTGCGCGAAGTTCGACCCAACCCAAGACGGGTTCAGGCTGAGGTCCGAATAGGCAATGGAAATATAACCAGAAATAGTAATAAATAACTAAAAATGCCCGTTTGACTGGTCGAACAGCGGAATTTGGGGATAAAGCATCGTCCCCTCGTGCGTCTCGTTGAGAGCTTTCCGAATTGGGGTGGCTCGCGTCATTCTGATGCCCGTAGCCAAAGCTATGGCCAAAACAGTGCGGCGACACCAAAGTCCAGTAATCTTGCTTGTCGATTACTGGACTTTGGCCCCATGTCTTCTGAGAGATATATTAACACCCGATTGGTAGATTTTTGGCCCCAATATCTCCCGTAACATATATTAGCATCAAAATGCATAACTCTTGCTTACCAATTTGTGCATTTTGTCAGCAATTTATGTCTCACGAAATAATTGTATCAAAATCCACTAATCTTGCTCACCGATTAGTGGATTTTGGCCCCAGTATCTTGTGCGACATATATTAGTGCCAAAATCTAATCAAGGCTTTGGATCAATGCGGAATAAGCAACGGAAATAGAGTCATGAACCAATATAGAACGTCTCTGGGGTTCCAAGAAAAGTAGATTAATCGAATTCTGCCCACAAGCCGGGCATATGTGGCTGAAAATCATAAATTATGCCAAAAAATCAAATCCCGAAATCGTCCCAACACTTTAACCTTACTGAAAGAAACGCGTGCGCGAAGTTCGACCCAACCCAAGACGGGTTCAGGCTGAGGTCCGAATAGGCAATGGAAATATAACCAGAAATAGGAAGAAATAACTAAAAATGCCCGTTTGACTGGTCGAACAGCGGAATTTGGGGATAAATATGGACCCCGATGGAGCGTAGCTCAATCGTCCCCTCGTGCGTCTCGTCGAGAGCTTTCCGAATTGGGGTGGCTCGCGTCATTCTGATGCCCGTAGCCAAAGCTATGGCCAAAACAGTGCGGCGACACCAAAGTCCAGTAATCTTGCTTGTCGATTACTGGACTTTGGCCCCATGTCTTCTGAGAGATATATTAACGCCCGATTGGTGGATTTTTGGCCCCAATATCTCGCGTGACATATATTAGCACCAAAATGCATAACTATTGCTTACCAATTTGTGCATTTTGTCAGCAATTTATGTCTCACGAAATAATTGTATCAAAATCCACTAATCTTGCTCACCGATTAGTGGATTTTGGCCCCAGTATCTTGTGCGACATATATTAGTGCCAAAATCTAATCAAGGCTTTGGATCAATGCGGAATAAGCAACGGACATAGAGTCATGAACCAATATAGAACGTCTCTGGGGTTCCAAGAAAAGTAGATTAATCGAATTCTGCCCACAAGCCGGGCATATGTGACTGAAAATCATAAAATATGCCAAAAAAATCAAATCCCGAAATCGTCCCAACATTTTAACCTTACTGAAAGAAACGCGTGCGCGAAGTTCGACCCAACCCAAGACGGGTTCAGGCTGAGGTCCGAATAGGCAATGGAAATATAACCAGAAATAGTAAGCAATAACTAAAAATGCCCGTTTGACTGGTCGAACAGCGGAATTTGGGGATAAAGATGGACCCCGATGGAGCGTAGCTCAATCGTCCCCTCGTGCGTCTCGTCGAGAGCTTTCCGAATTGGGGTGGCTCGCGTCATTCTGATGCCCGTAGCCAACGCTATGGCCAAAACAGTGCGGCGACACCAAAGTCCAGTAATCTTGCTTGTCGATTACTGGACTTTGGCCCCATGTCTTCTGAGAGATATATTAACGCCCGATTGGTGGATTTTTGGCCCCAATATCTCCCGTGACATATATTATCACCAAAATGCATAACTATTGCTTACCAATTTGTGCATTTTGTCAGCAATTTATGTCTCACGAAATAATTGTATCAAAATCCACTAATCTTGCTCACCGATTAGTGGATTTTTGCCCCAGTATCTTGTGCGACATATATTAGTGCCAAAATCTAATCAAGGCTTTGGATCAATGCGGAATAAGCAACGGACATAGAGTCATGAACCAATATAGAACGTCTCTGGGGTTCCAAGAAAAGTAGATTAATCGAATTCTGCCCACAAGCCGGGCATATGTGACTGAAAATCATAAAATATGCCAAAAAAATCAAATCCCGAAATCGTCCCAACATTATAACCTTACTGAAAGAAACGCGTGCGCGAAGTTCGACCCAACCCAAGACGGGTTCAGGCTGAGGTCCGAATAGGCAATGGAAATATAACCAGAAATAGTAATAAATAACTAAAAATGCCCGTTTGACTGGTCGAACAGCGGAATTTGGGGATAAAGCATCGTCCCCTCGTGCGTCTCGTCGAGAGCTTTCCGAATTGGGGTGGCTCGCGTCATTCTGATGCCCGTAGCCAAAGCTATGGCCAAAACAGTGCGGCGACACCAAAGTCCAGTAATCTTGCTTGTCGATTACTGGACTTTGGCCCCATGTCTTCTGAGAGATATATTAACACCCGATTGGTAGATTTTTGGCCCCAATATCTCCCGTAACATATATTAGCATCAAAATGCATAACTCTTGCTTACCAATTTGTGCATTTTGTCAGCAATTTATGTCTCACGAAATAATTGTATCAAAATCCACTAATCTTGCTCACCGATTAGTGGATTTTGGCCCCAGTATCTTGTGCGACATATATTAGTGCCAAAATCTAATCAAGGCTTTGGATCAATGCGGAATAAGCAACGGAAATAGAGTCATGAACCAATATAGAACGTCTCTGGGGTTCCAAGAAAAGTAGATTAATCGAATTCTGCCCACAAGCCGGGCATATGTGGCTGAAAATCATAAATTATGCCAAAAAATCAAATCCCGAAATCGTCCCAACACTTTAACCTTACTGAAAGAAACGCGTGCGCGAAGTTCGACCCAACCCAAGACGGGTTCAGGCTGAGGTCCGAATAGGCAATGGAAATATAACCAGAAATAGGAAGAAATAACTAAAAATGCCCGTTTGACTGGTCGAACAGCGGAATTTGGGGATAAAGCATCGTCCCCTCGTGCGTCTCGTCGAGAGCTTTCCGAATTGGGGTGGCTCGCGTCATTCTGATGCCCGTAGCCAAAGCTATGGCCAAAACAGTGCGGCGACACCAAAGTCCAGTAATCTTGCTTGTCGATTACTGGACTTTGGCCCCATGTCTTCTGAGAGATATATTAACGCCCGATTGGTGGATTTTTGGCCCCAATATCTCCCGTGACATATATTATCACCAAAATGCATAACTATTGCTTACCAATTTGTGCATTTTGTCAGCAATTTATGTCTCACGAAATAATTGTATCAAAATCCACTAATCTTGCTCACCGATTAGTGGATTTTTGCCCCAGTATCTTGTGCGACATATATTAGTGCCAAAATCTAATCAAGGCTTTGGATCAATGCGGAATAAGCAACGGACATAGAGTCATGAACCAAAATAGTACGTCTCTGGGGTTCCAAGAAAAGTAGATTAATCGAATTCTGCCCACAAGCCGGGCATATGTGACTGAAAATCATAAAATATGCCAAAAAAATCAAATCCCGAAATCGTCCCAACATTATAACCTTACTGGAAGAAACGCGTGGGCGAAGTTCGACCCAACCCAAGACGGGTTCAGGCTGAGGTCCGAATAGGCAATGGAAATATAACCAGAAATAGTAATAAATAACTAAAAATGCCCGTTTAACTGGTCGAACAGCGGAATTTGGGGATAAAGCATCGTCCCCTCGTGCGTCTCGTCGAGAGCTTTCCGAATTGGGGTGGCTCGCGTCATTCTGATGCCCGTAGCCAAAGCTATGGCCAAAACAGTGCGGCGACACCAAAGTCCAGTAATCTTGCTTGTCGATTACTGGACTTTGGCCCCATGTCTTCTGAGAGATATATTAACACCCGATTGGTAGATTTTTGGCCCCAATATCTCCCGTAACATATATTAGCATCAAAATGCATAACTCTTGCTTACCAATTTGTGCATTTTGTCAGCAATTTATGTCTCACGAAATAATTGTATCAAAATCCACTAATCTTGCTCACCGATTAGTGGATTTTGGCCCCAGTATCTTGTGCGACATATATTAGTGCCAAAATCTAATCAAGGCTTTGGATCAATGCGGAATAAGCAACGGAAATAGAGTCATGAACCAATATAGAACGTCTCTGGGGTTCCAAGAAAAGTAGATTAATCGAATTCTGCCCACAAGCCGGGCATATGTGGCTGAAAATCATAAATTATGCCAAAAAATCAAATCCCGAAATCGTCCCAACACTTTAACCTTACTGAAAGAAACGCGTGCGCGAAGTTCGACCCAACCCAAGACGGGTTCAGGCTGAGGTCCGAATAGGCAATGGAAATATAACCAGAAATACGAAGAAATAACTAAAAATGCCCGTTTGACTGGTCGAACAGCGGAATTTGGGGATAAATATGGACCCCGATGGAGCGTAGCTCAATCGTCCCCTCGTGCGTCTCGTCGAGAGCTTTCCGAATTGGGGTGGCTCGCGTCATTCTGATGCCCGTAGCCAAAGCTATGGCCAAAACAGTGCGGCGACACCAAAGTCCAGTAATCTTGCTTGTCGATTACTGGACTTTGGCCCCATGTCTTCTGAGAGATATATTAACGCCCGATTGGTGGATTTTTGGCCCCAATATCTCCCGTGACATATATTAGCACCAAAATGCATAACTATTGCTTACCAATTTGTGCATTTTGTCAGCAATTTATGTCTCACGAAATAATTGTATCAAAATCCACTAATCTTGCTCACCGATTAGTGGATTTTGGCCCCAGTATCTTGTGCGACATATATTAGTGCCAAAATCTAATCAAGGCTTTGGATCAATGCGGAATAAGCAACGGACATAGAGTCATGAACCAATATAGAACGTCTCTGGGGTTCCAAGAAAAGTAGATTAATCGAATTCTGCCCACAAGCCGGGCATATGTGACTGAAAATCATAAAATATGCCAAAAAAATCAAATCCCGAAATCGTCCCAACATTTTAACCTTACTGAAAGAAACGCGTGCGCGAAGTTCGACCCAACCCAAGACGGGTTCAGGCTGAGGTCCGAATAGGCAATGGAAATATAACCAGAAATAGTAAGCAATAACTAAAAATGCCCGTTTGACTGGTCGAACAGCGGAATTTGGGGATAAAGATGGACCCCGATGGAGCGTAGCTCAATCGTCCCCTCGTGCGTCTCGTCGAGAGCTTTCCGAATTGGGGTGGCTCGCGTCATTCTGATGCCCGTAGCCAAAGCTATGGCCAAAACAGTGCGGCGACACCAAAGTCCAGTAATCTTGCTTGTCGATTACTGGACTTTGGCCCCATGTCTTCTGAGAGATATATTAACGCCCGATTGGTGGATTTTTGGCCCCAATATCTCCCGTGACATATATTATCACCAAAATGCATAACTATTGCTTACCAATTTGTGCATTTTGTCAGCAATTTATGTCTCACGAAATAATTGTATCAAAATCCACTAATCTTGCTCACCGATTAGTGGATTTTTGCCCCAGTATCTTGTGCGACATATATTAGTGCCAAAATCTAATCAAGGCTTTGGATCAATGCGGAATAAGCAACGGACATAGAGTCATGAACCAAAATAGTACGTCTCTGGGGTTCCAAGAAAAGTAGATTAATCGAATTCTGCCCACAAGCCGGGCATATGTGACTGAAAATCATAAAATATGCCAAAAAAATCAAATCCCGAAATCGTCCCAACATTATCACCTTACTGGAAGAAACGCGTGGGCGAAGTTCGACCCAACCCAAGACGGGTTCAGGCTGAGGTCCGAATAGGCAATGGAAATATAACCAGAAATAGTAATAAATAACTAAAAATGCCCGTTTAACTGGTCGAACAGCGGAATTTGGGGATAAAGCATCGTCCCCTCGTGCGTCTCGTCGAGAGCTTTCCGAATTGGGGTGGCTCGCGTCATTCTGATGCCCGTAGCCAAAGCTATGGCCAAAACAGTGCGGCGACACCAAAGTCCAGTAATCTTGCTTGTCGATTACTGGACTTTGGCCCCATGTCTTCTGAGAGATATATTAACACCCGATTGGTAGATTTTTGGCCCCAATATCTCCCGTAACATATATTAGCATCAAAATGCATAACTCTTGCTTACCAATTTGTGCATTTTGTCAGCAATTTATGTCTCACGAAATAATTGTATCAAAATCCACTAATCTTGCTCACCGATTAGTGGATTTTGGCCCCAGTATCTTGTGCGACATATATTAGTGCCAAAATCTAATCAAGGCTTTGGATCAATGCGGAATAAGCAACGGAAATAGAGTCATGAACCAATATAGAACGTCTCTGGGGTTCCAAGAAAAGTAGATTAATCGAATTCTGCCCACAAGCCGGGCATATGTGGCTGAAAATCATAAATTATGCCAAAAAATCAAATCCCGAAATCGTCCCAACACTTTAACCTTACTGAAAGAAACGCGTGCGCGAAGTTCGACCCAACCCAAGACGGGTTCAGGCTGAGGTCCGAATAGGCAATGGAAATATAACCAGAAATAGGAAGAAATAACTAAAAATGCCCGTTTGACTTGTCGAACAGCGGAATTTGGGGATAAATATGGACCCCGATGGAGCGTAGCTCAATCGTCCCCTCGTGCGTCTCGTCGAGAGCTTTCCGAATTGGGGTGGCTCGCGTCATTCTGATGCCCGTAGCCAAAGCTATGGCCAAAACAGTGCGGCGACACCAAAGTCCAGTAATCTTGCTTGTCGATTACTGGACTTTGGCCCCATGTCTTCTGAGAGATATATTAACGCCCGATTGGTGGATTTTTGGCCCCAATATCTCCCGTGACATATATTAGCACCAAAATGCATAACTATTGCTTACCAATTTGTGCATTTTGTCAGCAATTTATGTCTCACGAAATAATTGTATCAAAATCCACTAATCTTGCTCACCGATTAGTGGATTTTGGCCCCAGTATCTTGTGCGACATATATTAGTGCCAAAATCTAATCAAGGCTTTGGATCAATGCGGAATAAGCAACGGACATAGAGTCATGAACCAATATAGAACGTCTCTCGGGTTCCAAGAAAAGTAGATTAATCGAATTCTGCCCACAAGCCGGGCATATGTGACTGAAAATCATAAAATATGCCAAAAAAATCAAATCCCGAAATCGTCCCAACATTTTAACCTTACTGAAAGAAACGCGTGCGCGAAGTTCGACCCAACCCAAGACGGGTTCAGGCTGAGGTCCGAATAGGCAATGGAAATATAACCAGAAATAGTAAGCAATAACTAAAAATGCCCGTTTGACTGGTCGAACAGCGGAATTTGGGGATAAATATGGACCCCGATGGAGCGTAGCTCAATCGTCCCCTCGTGCGTCTCGTCGAGAGCTTTCCGAATTGGGGTGGCTCGCGTCATTCTGATGCCCGTAGCCAAAGCTATGGCCAAAACAGTGCGGCGACACCAAAGTCCAGTAATCTTGCTTGTCGATTACTGGACTTTGGCCCCATGTCTTCTGAGAGATATATTAACGCCCTATTGGTGGATTTTTGGCCCCAATATCTCCCGTGACATATATTATCACCAAAATGCATAACTATTGCTTACCAATTTGTGCATTTTGTCAGCAATTTATGTCTCACGAAATAATTGTATCAAAATCCACTAATCTTGCTCACCGATTAGTGGATTTTTGCCCCAGTATCTTGTGCGACATATATTAGTGCCAAAATCTAATCAAGGCTTTGGATCAATGCGGAATAAGCAACGGACATAGAGTCATGAACCAATATAGTACATCTCTGGGGTTCCAAGAAAAGTAGATTAATCGAATTCTGCCCACAAGCCGGGCATATGTGACTGAAAATCATAAAATATGCCAAAAAAATCAAATCCCGAAATCGTCCCAACATTATAACCTTACTGGAAGAAACGCGTGTGCGAAGTTCGACCCAACCCAAGACGGGTTCAGGCTGAGGTCCGAATAGGCAATGGAAATATAACCAGAAATAGTAATAAATAACTAAAAATGCCCGTTTGACTGGTCGAACAGCGGAATTTGGGGATAAAGCATCGTCCCCTCGTGCGTCTCGTCGAGAGCTTTCCGAATTGGGGTGGCTCGCGTCATTCTGATGCCCGTAGCCAAAGCTATGGCCAAAACAGTGCGGCGACACCAAAGTCCAGTAATCTTGCTTGTCGATTACTGGACTTTGGCCCCATGTCTTCTGAGAGATATATTAACACCCGATTGGTAGATTTTTGGCCCCAATATCTCCCGTGACATATATTAGCATCAAAATGCATAACTCTTGCTTACCAATTTGTGCATTTTGTCAGCAATTTATGTCTCACGAAATAATTGTATCAAAATCCACTAATCTTGCTCACCGATTAGTGGATTTTGGCCCCAGTATCTTGTGCGACATATATTAGTGCCAAAATCTAATCAAGGCTTTGGATCAATGCGGAATAAGCAACGGAAATAGAGTCATGAACCAATATAGAACGTCTCTGGGGTTCCAAGAAAAGTAGATTAATCGAATTCTGCCCACAAGCCGGGCATATGTGGCTGAAAATCATAAATTATGCCAAAAATCAAATCCCGAAATCGTCCCAACACTTTAACCTTACTGAAAGAAAGGCGTGCGCGAAGTTTGAACCAACCCAAGACGGGTTCAGGCTGAGGTCCGAATAGGCAATGGAAATATAACCGGAAATAGTAAGAAATAACTAAAAATGCCCGTTTGACTGGTCGAACAGCGGAATTTGGGGATAAAGATGGACCCCAATCGTCCCCTCGTGCGTCTCGTCGAGAGCTTTCTGAATTGGGGTGGCTCGTGTCATTCTGATGCCCGTAGCCAAAGCTATGGCCAAAACAGTGCGGCGACACCAATGTCCAGTAATCTTGCTTGTCGATTACTGGACTTTGGCCCCATGTCTTCTGAGAGATATATTAACGCCCGATTGGTGGATTTTTGGCCCCAATATCTCCCGTGACATATATTAGCACCAAAATGCATAACTATTGCTTACCAATTTGTGCATTTTGTCAGCAATTTATGTCTCACGAAATAATTGTATCAAAATCCACTAATCTTGCTCAACGATTAGTGGATTTTTGCCCCAGTATCTTGTGCGACATATATTAGTGCCAAAATCTAATCAAGGCTTTGGATCAATGCGGAATAAGCAACGGACATAGAGTCATGAACCAATATAGAACGTCTCTGGGGTTCCAAGAAAAGTAGATTAATCGAATTCTGCCCACAAGCCGGGCATATGTGACTGAAAATCATAAAATATGCCAAAAAAATCAAATCCCGAAATCGTCCCAACAGTTTAACCTTACTGAAAGAAACGCGTGCGCGAAGTTCGACCCAACCCAAGACGGGTTGAGGCTGAGGTCCGAATAGGCAATGGAAATATAACCAGAAATAGTAAGAAATAACTAAAAATGCCCGTTTGACTGGTCGAACAGCGGAATTTGGGGATAAAGATGGACCCCGATGGAGCATAGCTCAATCGTCCCCTCGTGCGTCTCGTCGAGAGCTTTCCGAATTGGGGTGGCTCGCGTCATTCTGATGCCCGTAGCCAAAGCTATGGCCAAAACAGTGCGGCGACACCAAAGTCCAGTAATCTTGCTTGTCGATTACTGGACTTTGGCCCCATGTCTTCTGAGAGATATATTAACGCCCGATTGGTGGATTTTTGGCCCCAATATCTCCCGTGACATATATTAGCACCAAAATGCATAACTATTGCTTACCAATTTGTGCATTTTGTCAGCAATTTATGTCTCCGAAATAATTGTATCAAAATCCACTAATCTTGCTCACCGATTAGTGGATTTTGGCCCCAGTATCTTGTGCGATATATATTAGTGCCAAAATCTAATCAAGGCTTTGGATCAATGCGGAATAAGCAACGGACATAGAGTCATGAACCAATATAGAACGTCTCTGGGGTTCCAAGAAAAGTAGATTAATCGAATTCTGCCCACAAGCCGGGCATATGTGGCTGAAAATCATAAAATATGCCAAAAAAATCAAATCTCGAAATCGTCCCAACACTTTAACCTTACTGAAAGAAACGCGTGCGCGAAGTTCGACCCAACCCAAGACGGGTTCAGGCTGAGGTCCGAATAGGCAATGGAAATATAACCAGAAATAGTAAGAAATAACTAAAAATGCCCGTTTGACTGGTCGAACAGCGGAATTTGGGGATTAAGATGGACCCCGATGGAGCGTAGCTCAATCTTCCCCTCGTGCGTCTCGTCGAGAGCTTTCCGAATTGGGGTGGCTCGCGTCATTCTGATGCCCGTAGCCAAAGCTATGGCCAAAACAGTGCGGCGACACCAAAGTCCAGTAATCTTGCTTGTCGATTACTGGACTTTGGCCCCATGTCTTCTGAGAGATATATTAACGCCCGATTGGTGGATTTTTGGCCCCAATATCTCCCGTGACATATATTAGCATCAAAATGCATAACTCTTGCTTACCAATTTGTGCATTTTGTCAGCAATTTATGTCTCACGAAATAATTGTATCAAAATCCACTAATCTTGCTCACCGATTAGTGGATTTTGGCCCCAGTATCTTGTGCGACATATATTAGTGCCAAAATCTAATCAAGGCTTTGGATCAATGCGGAATAAGCAACGGACATAGAGTCATGAACCAATATAGAACGTCTCTGGGGTTCCAAGAAAAGTAGATTAATCGAATTCTGCCCACAAGCCGGGCATATGTGGCTGAAAATCATAAAATATGCCAAAAAAAATTAAATCCCGAAATCGTCCGAACACTTTAACCTTACTGAAAGAAACACGTGCGCGAAGTTCGACCCAACCCAAGACGGGTTCAGGCTGAGGTCCGAATAGGCAATGGAAATATAACCAGAAATAGTAAGAAATAACTAAAAATGCCCGTTTGACTGGTCGAACAGCGGAATTTGGGGATAAATATGGACCCCGATGCAGCGCAGCTCTATCGTCCCCTCGTGCGTCTCGTCGAGGGCTTTCCGAATTGGGGTGGCTCGCGTCATTCTGATGCCCGTAGCCAAAGCTATGGCCAAAACAGTGCGGCGACACCAAAGTCCAGTAATCTTGCTTGTCGATTACTGGACTTTGGCCCCATGTCTTCTGAGAGATATATTAACGCCCGATTGGTGGATTTTTGGCCCCAATATCTCCCGTGACATATATTAGCACCAAAATGCATAACTATTGCTTACCAATTTGTGCATTTTGTCAGCAATTTATGTCTCACGAAATAATTGTATCAAAATCCACTAATCTTGCTCACCGATTAGTGGATTTTGGCCCCAGTATCTTGTGCGACATATATTAGTGCCAAAATCTAATCAAGGCTTTGGATCAATGCGGAATAAGCAACGGAAATAGAGTCATGAACCAATATAGAACGTCTCTGGGGTTCCAAGAAAAGTAGATTAATCGAATTCTGCCCACAAGCCGGGCATATGTGGCTGAAAATCATAAAATATGCCAAAAAAATTAAATCCCGAAATCGTCCGATTACTTTAACCTTACTGAAAGAAACACGTGCGCGAAGTTCGACCCAACCCAAGACGGGTTCAGGCTGAGGTCCGAATAGGCAATGGAAATATAACCAGAAATAGTAAGAAATAACTAAAAATGCCCGTTTGACTGGTCGAACAGCGGAATTTGGGGATAAATATGGACCCCGATGGAGCGCAGCTCAATCGTCCCCTCGTGCGTCTCGTCGAGGGCTTTCCGAATTGGGGTGGCTCGCGTCATTCTGATGCCCGTAGCCAAAGCTATGGCCAAAACAGTGCGGCGACACCAAAGTCCAGTAATCTTGCTTGTCGATTACTGGACTTTGGCCCCATGTCTTCTGAGAGATATATTAACGCCCGATTGGTGGATTTTTGGCCCCAATATCTCCCGTGACATATATTAGCATCAAAATGCATAACTCTTGCTTACCAATTTGTGCATTTTGTCAGCAATTTATGTCTCACGAAATAATTGTATCAAAATCCACTAATCTTGCTCACCGATTAGTGGATTTTTGCCCCAGTATCTTGTGCGACATATATTAGTGCCAAAATCTGATCAAGGCTTTGGATCAATGCGGAATAAGCAACGGACATAGAGTCATGAACCAATATAGAACGTCTCTGGGGTTCCAAGAAAAGTAGATTAATCGAATTCTGCCCACAAGCCGGGCATATGTGACTGAAAATCATAAAATATGCCAAAAAAATCAAATCCCGAAATCGTCCCAACAGTTTAGCCTTACTGAAAGAAACGCGTGCGCGAAGTTTGACCCAACCCAAGACGGGTTCAGGCTGAGGTCCGAATAGGCAATGGAAATATAACCGGAAATAGTAAGAAATAACTAAAAATGCCCGTTTGACTGGTCGAACAGCGGAATTTGGGGATAAAGATGGACCCCGATGGAGCATAGCTCAATCGTCCCCTCGTGCGTCTCGTCGAGAGCTTTCTGAATTGGGGTGGCTCGCGTCATTCTGATGCCCGTAGCCAAAGCTATGGCCAAAACAGTGCGGCGACACCAATGTCCAGTAATCTTGCTTGTCGATTACTGGACTTTGGCCCCATGTCTTCTGAGAGATATATTAACGCCCGATTGGTGGATTTTTGGCCCCAATATCTCCCGTGACATATATTAGCACCAAAATGCATAACTATTGCTTACCAATTTGTGCATTTTGTCAGCAATTTATGTCTCACGAAATAATTGTATCAAAATCCACTAATCTTGCTCACCGATTAGTGGATTTTGGCCCCAGTATCTTGTGCGACATATATTAGTGCCAAAATCTAATCAAGGATTTGGATCAATGCGGAATAAGCAACGGACATAGAGTCATGAACCAATATAGAACGTCTCTGGGGTTCCAAGAAAAGTAGATTAATCGAATTCTGCCCACAAGCCGGGCATATGTGACTGAAAATCATAAAATATGCCAAAAAAATCAAATCCCGAAATCGTCCCAACAGTTTAACCTTACTGAAAGAAACGCGTGCGCGAAGTTCGACCCAACCCAAGACGGGTTCAGGCTGAGGTCCGAATAGGCAATGGAAATATAACCAGAAATAGTAAGAAATAACTAAAAATGCCCGTTTGACTGGTCGAACAGCGGAATTTGGGGATAAAGATGGACCCCGATGGAGCATAGCTCAATCGTCCCCTCGTGCGTCTCGTCGAGAGCTTTCCGAATTGGGGTGGCTCGCGTCATTCTGATGCCCGTAGCCAAAGCTATGGCCAAAACAGTGCGGCGACACCAAAGTCCAGTAATCTTGCTTGTCGATTACTGGACTTTGGCCCCATGTCTTCTGAGAGATATATTAACGCCCGATTGGTGGATTTTTGGCCCCAATATCTCCCGTGACATATATTAGCACCAAAATGCATAACTATTGCTTACCAATTTGTGCATTTTGTCAGCAATTTATGTCTCACGAAATAATTGTATCAAAATCCACTAATCTTGCTCACCGATTAGTGGATTTTGGCCCCAGTATCTTGTGCGATATATATTAGTGCCAAAATCTAATCAAGGCTTTGGATCAATGCGGAATAAGCAACGGACATAGAGTCATGAACCAATATAGAACGTCTCTGGGGTTCCAAGAAAAGTAGATTAATCGAATTCTGCCCACAAGCCGGGCATATGGGGCTGAAAATCATAAAATATGCCAAAAAAATCAAATCCCGAAATCGTCCCAACACTTTAACCTTACTGAAAGAAACGCGTGCGCGAAGTTCGACCCAACCCAAGACGGGTTCAGGCTGAGGTCCGAATAGGCAATGGAAATATAACCAGAAATAGTAAGAAATAACTAAAAATGCCCGTTTGACTGGTCGAACAGCGGAATTTGGGGATTAAGATGGACCCCGATGGAGCGTAGCTCGATCGTCCCCTCGTGCGTCTCGTCGAGAGCTTTCCGAATTGGGGGTGCTCGCGTCATTCTGATGCCCGTAGCCAAAGCTATGGCCAAAACAGTGCGGCGACACCAAAGTCCAGTAATCTTGCTTGTCGATTACTGGACTTTGGCCCCATGTCTTCTGAGAGATATATTAACGCCCGATTGGTGGATTTTTGGCCCCAATATCTCCCGTGACATATATTAGCATCAAAATGCATAACTCTTGCTTACCAATTTGTGCATTTTGTCAGCAATTTATGTCTCACGAAATAATTGTATCAAAATCCACTAATCTTGCTCACCGATTAGTGGATTTTTGCCCCAGTATCTTGTGGGACATATATTAGTGCCAAAATCTGATCAAGGCTTTGGATCAATGCGGAATAAGCAACGGACATAGAGTCATGAACCAATATAGAACGTCTCTGGGGTTCCAAGAAAAGTAGATTAATCGAATTCTGCCCACAAGCCGGGCATATGTGACTGAAAATCATAAAATATGCCAAAAAAATCAAATCCCGAAATCGTCCCAACAGTTTAGCCTTACTGAAAGAAACGCGTGCGCGAAGTTTGACCCAACCCAAGACGGGTTCAGGCTGAGGTCCGAATAGGCAATGGAAATATAACCGGAAATAGTAAGAAATAACTAAAAATGCCCGTTTGACTGGTCGAACAGCGGAATTTGGGGATAAAGATGGACCCCGATGGAGCATAGCTCAATCGTCCCCTCGTGCGTCTCGTCGAGAGCTTTCTGAATTGGGGTGGCTCGCGTCATTCTGATGCCCGTAGCCAAAGCTATGGCCAAAACAGTGCGGCGACACCAATGTCCAGTAATCTTGCTTGTCGATTACTGGACTTTGGCCCCATGTCTTCTGAGAGATATATTAACGCCCGATTGGTGGATTTTTGGCCCCAATATCTCCCGTGACATATATTAGCACCAAAATGCATAACTATTGCTTACCAATTTGTGCATTTTGTCAGCAATTTATGTCTCACGAAATAATTGTATCAAAATCCACTAATCTTGCTCACCGATTAGTGGATTTTGGCCCCAGTATCTTGTGCGACATATATTAGTGCCAAAATCTAATCAAGGATTTGGATCAATGCGGAATAAGCAACGGACATAGAGTCATGAACCAATATAGAACGTCTCTGGGGTTCCAAGAAAAGTAGATTAATCGAATTCTGCCCACAAGCCGGGCATATGTGACTGAAAATCATAAAATATGCCAAAAAAATCAAATCCCGAAATCGTCCCAACAGTTTAACCTTACTGAAAGAAACGCGTGCGCGAAGTTCGACCCAACCCAAGACGGGTTCAGGCTGAGGTCCGAATAGGCAATGGAAATATAACCAGAAATAGTAAGAAATAACTAAAAATGCCCGTTTGACTGGTCGAACAGCGGAATTTGGGGATAAAGATGGACCCCGATGGAGCATAGCTCAATCGTCCCCTCGTGCGTCTCGTCGAGAGCTTTCCGAATTGGGGTGGCTCGCGTCATTCTGATGCCCGTAGCCAAAGCTATGGCCAAAACAGTGCGGCGACACCAAAGTCCAGTAATCTTGCTTGTCGATTACTGGACTTTGGCCCCATGTCTTCTGAGAGATATATTAACGCCCGATTGGTGGATTTTTGGCCCCAATATCTCCCGTGACATATATTAGCACCAAAATGCATAACTATTGCTTACCAATTTGTGCATTTTGTCAGCAATTTATGTCTCACGAAATAATTGTATCAAAATCCACTAATCTTGCTCACCGATTAGTGGATTTTGGCCCCAGTATCTTGTGCGATATATATTAGTGCCAAAATCTAATCAAGGCTTTGGATCAATGCGGAATAAGCAACGGACATAGAGTCATGAACCAATATAGAACGTCTCTGGGGTTCCAAGAAAAGTAGATTAATCGAATTCTGCCCACAAGCCGGGCATATGGGGCTGAAAATCATAAAATATGCCAAAAAAATCAAATCCCGAAATCGTCCCAACACTTTAACCTTACTGAAAGAAACGCGTGCGCGAAGTTCGACCCAACCCAAGACGGGTTCAGGCTGAGGTCCGAATAGGCAATGGAAATATAACCAGAAATAGTAAGAAATAACTAAAAATGCCCGTTTGACTGGTCGAACAGCGGAATTTGGGGATTAAGATGGACCCCGATGGAGCGTAGCTCGATCGTCCCCTCGTGCGTCTCGTCGAGAGCTTTCCGAATTGGGGGTGCTCGCGTCATTCTGATGCCCGTAGCCAAAGCTATGGCCAAAACAGTGCGGCGACACCAAAGTCCAGTAATCTTGCTTGTCGATTACTGGACTTTGGCCCCATGTCTTCTGAGAGATATATTAACGCCCGATTGGTGGATTTTTGGCCCCAATATCTCCCGTGACATATATTAGCACCAAAATGCATAACTATTGCTTACCAATTTGTGCATTTTGTCAGCAATTTATGTCTCACGAAATAATTGTATCAAAATCCACTAATCTTGCTCACCGATTAGTGGATTTTGGCCCCAGTATCTTGTGCGATATATATTAGTGCCAAAATCTAATCAAGGCTTTGGATCAATGCGGAATAAGCAACGGACATAGAGTCATGAACCAATATAGAACGTCTCTGGGGTTCCAAGAAAAGTAGATTAATCGAATTCTGCCCACAAGCCGGGCATATGTGGCTGAAAATCATAAAATATGCCAAAAAAATAAAATCCCGAAATCGTCCCAACACTTTAACCTTACTGAAAGAAACGCGTGCGCGAAGTTCGACCCAACCCAAGACGGGTTCAGGCTGAGGTCCGAATAGGCAATGGAAATATAACCAGAAATAGTAAGAAATAACTAAAAATGCCCGTTTGACTGGTCGAACAGCGAATTTGGGGATTAAGATGGACCCCGATGGAGCGTAGCTCAATCGTCCCCTCGTGCGTCTCGTCGAGAGCTTTCCGAATTGGGGTGGCTCGCGTCATTCTGATGCCCGTAGCCAAAGCTATGGCCAAAACAGTGCGGCGACACCAAAGTCCAGTAATCTTGCTTGTCGATTACTGGACTTTGGCCCCATGTCTTCTGAGAGATATATTAACGCCCGATTGGTGGATTTTTGGCCCCAATATCTCCCGTGACATATATTAGCACCAAAATGCATAACTATTGCTTACCAATTTGTGCATTTTGTCAGCAATTTATGTCTCACGAAATAATTGTATCAAAATCCACTAATCTTGCTCACCGATTAGTGGATTTTGGCCCCAGTATCTTGTGCGACATATATTAGTGCCAAAATCTAATCACGGCTTTGGATCAATGCGGAATAAGCAACGGACATAGAGTCATGAACCAATATAGAACGTCTCTGGGGTTCCAAGAAAAGTAGATTAATCGAATTCTGCCCACAAGCCGGGCATATGTGGCTGAAAATCATAAAATATGCCAAAAAAATTAAATCCCTAAATCGTCCGAACACTTTAACCTTACTGAAAGAAACACGTGCGCGAAGTTCGACCCAACCCAAGACGGGTTCAGGCTGAGGTCCGAATAGGCAATGGAAATATAACCAGAAATAGTAAGAAATAACTAAAAATGCCCGTTTGACTGGTCGAACAGCGGAATTTGGGGATAAATATGGACCCCGATGGAGCGTAGCTCAATCGTCCCCTCGTGCGTCTCGTCGAGAGCTTTCCGAATTGGGGTGGCTCGCGTCATTCTGATGCCCGTAGCCAAAGCTATGGCCAAAACAGTGCGGCGACACCAAAGTCCAGTAATCTTGCTTGTCGATTACTGGACTTTGGCCCCATGTCTTCTGAGAGATATATTAACGCCCGATTGGTGGATTTTTGGCCCCAATATCTCCCGTGACATATATTAGCACCAAAATGCATAACTATTGCTTACAAATTTGTGCATTTTGTCAGCAATTTATGTCTCACGAAATAATTGTATCAAAATCCACTAATCTTGCTAACCGATTAGTGGATTTTGGCCCCAGTATCTTGTGCGACATATATTAGTGCCAAAATCTAATCAAGGCTTTGGATCAATGCGGAATAAGCAACGGACATAGAGTCATGAACCAATGTAGAACGTCTCTGGGGTTCCAAGAAAAGTAGATTAATCGAATTCTGCCCACAAGCCGGGCATATGTGGCTGAAAATCATAAAATATGCCAAAAAAATCAAATCCCGAAATCGTCCCAACACTTTAACCTTACTGAAAGAAACGCGTGCGCGAAGTTCGACCCAACCCAAGACGGGTTCAGGCTGAGGTCCGAATAGGCAATGGAAATATAACCAGAAATAGTAAGAAATAACTAAAAATGCCCGTTTGACTGGTCGAACAGCGGAATTTGGGGATAAAGATGGACCCCGATGGAGCGCAGCTCAATCGTCCCCTCGTGCGTCTCGTCGAGAGCTTTCCGAATTGGGGTGGCTCGCGTCATTCTGATGCCCGTAGCCAAAGCTATGGCCAAAACAGTGCGGCGACACCAAAGTCCAGTAATCTTGCTTGTCGATTACTGGACTTTGGCCCCATGTCTTCTGAGAGATATATTAACGCCCGATTGGTGGATTTTTGGCCCCAATATCTCCCGTGACATATATTAGCACCAAAATGCATAACTATTGCTTACCAATTTGTGCATTTTGTCAGCAATTTATGTCTCACGAAATAATTGTATCAAAATCCACTAATCTTGCTCACCGATTAGTGGATTTTGGCCCCAGTATCTTGTGCGACATATATTAGTGCCAAAATCTAATCAAGGCTTTGGATCAATGCGGAATAAGCAACAGACATAGAGTCATGAACCAATATAGAACGTCTCTGGGGTTCCAAGAAAAGTAGATTAATCGAATTCTGCCCACAAGCCAGGCATATGTGGCTGAAAATCATAAAATATGCCAAAAAAATTAAATCCCGAAATCGTCCGAACACTTTAACCTTACTGAAAGAAACACGTGCGCGAAGTTCGACCCAACCCAAGACGGGTTCAGGCTGAGGTCCGAATAGGCAATGGAAATATAACCAGAAATAGTAAGAAATAACTAAAAATGCCCGTTTGAATGGTCGAACAGCGGAATTTGGGGATAAATATGGACCTCGATGGAGCGCAGCTCAATCGTCCCCTCGTGCGTCTCGTCGAGAGCTTTCCGAATTGGGGTGGCTCGCGTCATTCTGATGCCCGTAGCCAAAGCTATGGCCAAAACAGTGCGGCGACACCAAAGTCCAGTAATCTTGCTTGGCGATTACTGGACTTTGGCCCCATGTCTTCTGAGAGATATATTAACGCCCGATTGGTGGATTTTTGGCCCCAATATCTCCCGTGACATATATTAGCACCAAAATGCATAACTATTGCTTACCAATTTGTGCATTTTGTCAGCAATTTATGTCTCACGAAATAATTGTATCAAAATCCACTAATCTTGCTCACCGATTAGTGGATTTTGGCCCCAGTATCTTGTGCGACATATATTAGTGCCAAAATCTAATCAAGGCTTTGGATCAATGCGGAATAAGCAACGGACATAGAGTCATGAACCAATATAGAACGTCTCTGGGGTTCCAAGAAAAGTAGATTAATCGAATTCTGCCCACAAGCCAGGCATATGTGGCTGAAAATCATAAAATATGCCAAAAAAATTAAATCCCTAAATCGTCCGAACACTTTAACCTTACTGAAAGAAACACGTGCGCGAAGTTCGACCCAACCCAAGACGGGTTCAGGCTGAGGTCCGAATAGGCAATGGAAATATAACCAGAAATAGTAAGAAATAACTAAAAATGCCCGTTTGACTGGTCGAACAGCGGAATTTGGGGATAAAGATGGACCCCGATGGATATGCTCCATCGTCCCCTCGTGCGTCTCGTCGAGAGCTTTCCGAATTGGGGTGGCTCGCGTCATTCTGATGCCCGTAGCCAAAGCTATGGCCAAAACAGTGCGGCGACACCAAAGTCCAGTAATCTTGCTTGTCGATTACTGGACTTTGGCCCCATGTCTTCTGAGAGATATATTAACGCCCGATTGGTGGATTTTTGGCCCCAATATCTCCCGTGACATATATTAGCACCAAAATGCATAACTATTGCTTACCAATTTGTGCATTTTGTCAGCAATTTATGTCTCACGAAATAATTGTATCAAAATCCACTAATCTTGCTCACCGATTAGTGGATTTTGGCCCCAGTATCTTGTGCGACATATATTAGTGCCAAAATCTAATCAAGGCTTTGGATCAATGCAGAATAAGCAACGGACATAGAGTCATGAACCAATATAGAACGTCTCTGGGGTTCCAAGAAAAGTAGATTAATCGAATTCTGCCCACAAGCCGGGCATATGTGGCTGAAAATCATAAAATATGCCAAAAAACTTAAATCCCGAAATCGTCCGAACACTTTAACCTTACTGAAAGAAACGCGTGCGCGAAGTTCGACCCAACCCAAGACGGGTTCAGGCTGAGGTCCGAATAGGCAATGGAAATATAACCAGAAATAGTAAGAAATAACTAAAAATGCCCGTTTGACTGGTCGAACAGCGGAATTTGGGGATAAAGATGGATCCCGATGGAGCATAGCTCAATCGTCCCCTCGTGCGTCTCGTCGAGAGCTTTCCGAATTGGGGTGGCTTGTGTCATTCTGATGCCCGTAGCCAAAGCTATGGCCAAAACAGTGCGGCGACACCAAAGTCCAGTAATCTTGCTTGTCGATTACTGGACTTTGGCCCCATGTCTTCTGAGAGATATATTAACGCCCGATTGGTGGATTTTTGGCCCCAATATCTCCCGTGACATATATTAGCACCAAAATGCATAACTATTGCTTACCAATTTGTGCATTTTGTCAGCAATTTATGTCTCACGAAATAATTGTATCAAAATCCACTAATCTTGCTCACCGATTAGTGGATTTTGGCCCCAGTATCTTGTGCGACATATATTAGTGCCAAAATCTAATCACGGCTTTGGATCAATGCGGAATAAGCAACGGACATAGAGTCATGAACCAATATAGAACGTCTCTGGGGTTCCAAGAAAAGTAGATTAATCGAATTCTGCCCACAAGCCGGGCATATGTGGCTGAAAATCATAAAATATGCCAAAAAAATTAAATCCCGAAATCGTCCGAACACTTTAACCTTACTGAAAGAAACGCGTGCGCGAAGTTCGACCCAACCCAAGACGGGTTCAGGCTGAGGTCCGAATAGGCAATGGAAATATAACCAGAAATAGTAAGAAATAACTAAAAATGCCCGTTTGACTGGTCGAACAGCGGAATTTGGGGATAAAGATGGACCCCGATGGAGCGCAGCTCAATCGTCCCCTCGTGCGTCTCGTCGAGAGCTTTCCGAATTGGGGTGGCTCGCGTCATTCTGATGCCCGTAGCCAAAGCTATGGCCAAAACAGTGCGGCGACACCAAAGTCCAGTAATCTTGCTTGTCGATTACTGGACTTTGGCCCCATGTCTTCTGAGAGATATATTAACGCCCGATTGGTGGATTTTTGGCCCCAATATCTCCCCTGACATATATTAGCACCAAAATGCATAACTATTGCTTACCAATTTGTGCATTTTGTCAGCAATTTATGTCTCACGAAATAATTGTATCAAAATCCACTAATCTTGCTCACCGATTAGTGGATTTTGGCCCCAGTATCTTGTGCGACATATATTAGTGCCAAAATCTAATCAAGGCTTTGGATCAATGCAGAATAAGCAACGGACATAGAGTCATGAACCAATATAGAACGTCTCTGGGGTTCCAAGAAAAGTAGATTAATCGAATTCTGCCCACAAGCCAGGCATATGTGGCTGAAAATCATAAAATATGCCAAAAAAATTAAATCCCGAAATCGTCCGAACACTTTAACCTTACTGAAAGAAACACGTGCGCGAAGTTCGACCCAACCCAAGACGGGTTCATGCTGAGGTCCGAATAGGCAATGGAAATATAACCAGAAATAGTAAAAAATAACTAAAAATGCCCGTTTGACTGGTCGAACAGCGGAATTTGGGGATAAATATGGACCCCGATGGAGCGCAGCTCAATCTTCCCCTCGTGCGTCTCGTCGAGAGCTTTACGAATTGGGGTGGCTCGCGTCATTCTGATGCCCGTAGCCAAAGCTATGGCCAAAACAGTGCGGCGACACCAAAGTCCAGTAATCTTGCTTGTCGATTACTGGACTTTGGCCCCATGTCTTCTGAGAGATATATTAACGCCCGATTGGTGGATTTTTGGCCCCAATATCTCCCGTGACATATATTAGCACCAAAATGCATAACTATTGCTTACCAATTTGTGCATTTTGTCAGCAATTTATGTCTCACGAAATAATTGTATCAAAATCCACTAATCTTGCACACCGATTAGTGGATTTTGGCCCCAGTATCTTGTGCGACATATATTAGTGCCAAAATCTAATCAAGGCTTTGGATCAATGCGGAATAAGCAACGGACATAGAGTCATGAACCAATGTAGAACGTCTCTGGGGTTCCAAGAAAAGTAGATTAATCGAATTCTGCCCACAAGCCGGGCATATGTGGCTGAAAATCATAAAATATGCCAAAAAAATTAAATCCCGAAATCGTCCGAACACTTTAACCTTACTGAAAGAAACGCGTGCGCGAAGTTCGACCCAACCCAAGACGGGTTAAGGCTGAGGTCCGAATAGGCAATGGAAATATAACCAGAAATAGTAAGAAATAACTAAAAATGCCCGTTTGACTGGTCGAACAGCGGAATTTGGGGATAAAGATGGACCCGATAGCTCCATCGTCCCCTCGTGCGTCTCGTCGAGAGCTTTCCGAATTGGGGTGGCTCGCGTCATTCTGATGCCCGTAGCCAAAGCTATGGCCAAAACAGTGCGGCGACACCAAAGTCCAGTAATCTTGCTTGTCGATTACTGGACTTTGGCCCCATGTCTTCTGAGAGATATATTAACGCCCGATTGGTGGATTTTTGGCCCCAATATCTCCCGTGACATATATTAGCACCAAAATGCATAACTATTGCTTACCAATTTGTGCATTTTGTCAGCAATTTATGTCTCACGAAATAATTGTATCAAAATCCACTAATCTTGCTCACCGATTAGTGGATTTTTGCCCCAGTATCTTGTGCGACATATATTAGTGCCAAAATCTAATCAAGGCTTTGGATCAATGCAGAATAAGCAACGGACATAGAGTCATGAACCAATATAGAACGTCTCTGGGGTTCCAAGAAAAGTAGATTAATCGAATTCTGCCCACAAGCCGGGCATATGTGGCTGAAAATCATAAAATATGCCAAAAAACTTAAATCCCGAAATCGTCCGAACACTTTAACCTTACTGAAAGAAACGCGTGCGCGAAGTTCGACCCAACCCAAGACGGGTTCAGGCTGAGGTCCGAATAGGCAATGGAAATATAACCAGAAATAGTAAGAAATAACTAAAAATGCCCGTTTGACTGGTCGAACAGCGGAATTTGGGGATAAAGATGGATCCCGATGGAGCATAGCTCAATCGTCCCCTCGTGCGTCTCGTCGAGAGCTTTCCGAATTGGGGTGGCTTGTGTCATTCTGATGCCCGTAGCCAAAGCTATGGCCAAAACAGTGCGGCGACACCAAAGTCCAGTAATCTTGCTTGTCGATTACTGGACTTTGGCCCCATGTCTTCTGAGAGATATATTAACGCCCGATTGGTGGATTTTTGGCCCCAATATCTCCCGTGACATATATTAGCACCAAAATGCATAACTATTGCTTACCAATTTGTGCATTTTGTCAGCAATTTATGTCTCACGAAATAATTGTATCAAAATCCACTAATCTTGCTCACCGATTAGTGGATTTTGGCCCCAGTATCTTGTGCGACATATATTAGTGCCAAAATCTAATCACGGCTTTGGATCAATGCGGAATAAGCAACGGACATAGAGTCATGAACCAATATAGAACGTCTCTAGGGTTCCAAGAAAAGTAGATTAATCGAATTCTGCCCACAAGCCGGGCATATGTGGCTGAAAATCATAAAATATGCCAAAAAAATTAAATCCCTAAATCGTCCGAACACTTTAACCTTACTGAAAGAAACACGTGCGCGAAGTTCGACCCAACCCAAGACGGGTTCAGGTCCGAATAGGCAATGGAAATATAACCAGAAATAGTAAGAAATAACTAAAAATGCCCGTTTGACTGGTCGAACAGCGGAATTTGGGGATAAATATGGACCCCGATGGAGCGCAGCTCAATCGTCCCCTCGTGCGTCTCGTCGAGAGCTTTCGCGTCATTCTGATGCCCGTAGCCAAAGCTATGGCCAAAACAGTGCGGCGACACCAAAGTCCAGTAATCTTGCTTGTCGATTACTGGACTTTGGCCCCATGTCTTCTGAGAGATATATTAACGCCCGATTGGTGGATTTTTGGCCCCAATATCTCCCGTGACATATATTAGCACCAAAATGCATAACTATTGCTTACCAATTTGTGCATTTTGTCAGCAATTTATGTCTCACGAAATAATTGTATCAAAATCCACTAATCTTGCTCACCGATTAGTGGATTTTGGCCCCAGTATCTTGTGCGACATATATTAGTGCCAAAATCTAATCAAGGCTTTGGATCAATGCGGAATAAGCAACGGACATAGAGTCATGAACCAATGTAGAACGTCTCTGGGGTTCCAAGAAAAGTAGATTAATCGAATTCTGCCCACAAGCCGGGCATATGTGGCTGAAAATCATAAAATATGCCAAAAAAATTAAATCCCGAAATCGTCCGAACACTTTAACCTTACTGAAAGAAACGCGTGCGCGAAGTTCGACCCAACCCAAGACGGGTTCAGGCTGAGGTCCGAATAGGCAATGGAAATATAACCAGAAATAGTAAGAAATAACTAAAAATGCCCGTTTGACTGGTCGAACAGCGGAATTTGGGGATAAATATGGACCCCGATGGAGCGCAGCTCAATCGTCCCCTCGTGCGTCTCGTCGAGAGCTTTCCGAATTGGGGTGGCTCGCGTCATTCTGATGCCCGTAGCCAAAGCTTT
Organism: Linanthus parryae; assembly: GCA_023055425.1. Taxonomy (NCBI): domain Eukaryota; kingdom Viridiplantae; phylum Streptophyta; class Magnoliopsida; order Ericales; family Polemoniaceae; genus Linanthus; species Linanthus parryae. Next base: position 24,320,760 of record JALGPY010000001.1, on the reverse strand, counting down.
GGCCAAAACAGTGCGGCGACACCAAAGTCCAGTAATCTTGCTTGTCGATTACTGGACTTTGGCCCCATGTCTTCTGAGAGATATATTAACGCCCGATTGGTGGATTTTTGGCCCCAATATCTCCCGTGACATATATTAGCACCAAAATGCATAACTATTGCTTACCAATTTATGCATTTTGTCAGCAATTTATGTCTCACGAAATAATTGTATCAAAATCCACTAATCTTGCTCACCGATTAGTGGATTTTGGCCCCAGTATCTTGTGCGACATATATTAGTGCCAAAATCTAATCAAGGCTTGGGATCAATGCGGAATAAGCAACGGACATAGAGTCATGAACCAATGTAGAACGTCTCTGGGGTTCCAAGAAAAGTAGATTAATCGAATTCTGCCCACAAGCCGGGCATATGTGGCTGAAAATCATAAAATATGCCAAAAAAATTAAATCCCGAAATCGTCCGAACACTTTAACCTTACTGAAAGAAACGCGTGCGCGAAGTTCGACCCAACCCAAGACGGGTTCAGGCTGAGGTCCGAATAGGCAATGGAAATATAACCAGAAATAGTAAGAAATAACTAAAAATGCCCGTTTGACTGGTCGAACAGCGGAATTTGGGGATAAAGATGGATCCCGATGGAGCATAGCTCAATCGTCCCCTCGTGCGTCTCGTCGAGAGCTTTCCGAATTGGGGTGGCTCGCGTCATTCTGATGCCCGTAGCCAAAGCTATGGCCAAAACAGTGCGGCGACACCAAAGTCCAGTAATCTTGCTTGTCGATTACTGGACTTTGGCCCCATGTCTTCTGAGAGATATATTAACGCCCGATTGGTGGATTTTTGGCCCCAATATCTCCCGTGACATATATTAGCACCAAAATGCATAACTATTGCTTACCAATTTGTGCATTTTGTCAGCAATTTATGTCTCACGAAATAATTGTATCAAAATCCACTAATCTTGCTCACCGATTAGTGGATTTTGGCCCCAGTATCTTGTGCGACATATATTAGTGCCAAAATCTAATCACGGCTTTGGATCAATGCGGAATAAGCAACGGACATAGAGTCATGAACCAATATAAAACGTCTCTGGGGTTCCAAGAAAAGTAGATTAATCGAATTCTGCCCACAAGCCGGGCATATGTGGCTGAAAATCATAAAATATGCCAAAAAAATTAAATCCCTAAATCGTCCGAACACTTTAACCTTACTGAAAGAAACACGTGCGCGAAGTTCGACCCAACCCAAGACGGGTTCAGGCTGAGGTCCGAATAGGCAATGGAAATATAACCAGAAATAGTAAGAAATAACTAAAAATGCCCGTTTGACTGGTCGAACAGCGGAATTTGGGGATAAATATGGACCCCGATGGAGCGCAGCTCAATCGTCCCCTCGTGCGTCTCGTCGAGAGCTTTCCGAATTGGGGTGGCTCGCGTCATTCTGATGCCCGTAGCCAAAGCTATGGCCAAAACAGTGCGGCGACACCAAAGTCCAGTAATCTTGCTTGTCGATTACTGGACTTTGGCCCCATGTCTTCTGAGAGATATATTAACGCCCGATTGGTGGATTTTTGGCCCCAATATCTCCCGTGACATATATTAGCACCAAAATGCATAACTATTGCTTACCAATTTGTGCATTTTGTCAGCAATTTATGTCTCACGAAATAATTGTATCAAAATCCACTAATCTTGCACACCGATTAGTGGATTTTGGCCCCAGTATCTTGTGCGACATATATTAGTGCCAAAATCTAATCAAGGCTTTGGATCAATGCGGAATAAGCAACGGACATAGAGTCATGAACCAATGTAGAACGTCTCTGGGGTTCCAAGAAAAGTAGATTAATCGAATTCTGCCCACAAGCCGGGCATATGTGGCTGAAAATCATAAAATATGCCAAAAAAATTAAATCCCGAAATCGTCCGAACACTTTAAACTTACTGAAAGAAACGCGTGCGCGAAGTTCGACCCAACCCAAGACGGGTTAAGGCTGAGGTCCGAATAGGCAATGGAAATATAACCAGAAATAGTAAGAAATAACTAAAAATGCCCGTTTGACTGTTCGAACAGCGGAATTTGGGGATAAAGATGGACCCCGATGGAGCATAGCTCCATCGTCCCCTCGTGCGTCTCGTCGAGAGCTTTCCGAATTGGGGTGGCTCGCGTCATTCTGATGCCCGTAGCCAAAGCTATGGCCAAAACAGTGCGGCGACACCAAAGTCCAGTAATCTTGCTTGTCGATTACTGGACTTTGGCCCCATGTCTTCTGAGAGATATATTAACGCCGGATTGGTGGATTTTTGGCCCCAATATCTCCCGTGACATATATTAGCACCAAAATGCATAACTATTGCTTACCAATTTGTGCATTTTGTCAGCAATTTATGTCTCACGAAATAATTGTATCAAAATCCACTAATCTTGCTCACCGATTAGTGGATTTTTGCCCCAGTATCTTGTGCGACATATATTAGTGCCAAAATCTAATCAAGGCTTTGGATCAATGCAGAATAAGCAACGGACATAGAGTCATGAACCAATATAGAACGTCTCTGGGGTTCCAAGAAAAGTAGATTAATCGAATTCTGCCCACAAGCCGGGCATATGTGGCTGAAAATCATAAAATATGCCAAAAAACTTAAATCCCGAAATCGTCCGAACACTTTAACCTTACTGAAAGAAACGCGTGCGTGAAGTTCGACCCAACCCAAGACGGGTTCAGGCTGAGGTCCGAATAGGCAATGGAAATATAACCAGAAATAGTAAGAAATAACTAAAAATGCCCGTTTGACTGGTCGAACAGCGGAATTTGGGGATAAAGATGGATCCTGATGGAGCATAGCTCAATCGTCCCCTCGTGCGTCTCGTCGAGAGCTTTCCAAATTGGGGTGGCTTGTGTCATTCTGATGCCCGTAGCCAAAGCTATGGCCAAAACAGTGCGGCGACACCAAAGTCCAGTAATCTTGCTTGTCGATTACTGGACTTTGGCCCCATGTCTTCTGAGAGATATATTAACGCCCGATTGGTGGATTTTTGGCCCCAATATCTCCCGTGACATATATTAGCACCAAAATGCATAACTATTGCTTACCAATTTGTGCATTTTGTCAGCAATTTATGTCTCACGAAATAATTGTATCAAAATCCACTAATCTTGCTCACCGATTAGTGGATTTTGGCCCCAGTATCTTGTGCGACATATATTAGTGCCAAAATCTAATCACGGCTTTGGATCAATGCGGAATAAGCAACGGACATAGAGTCATGAACCAATATAGAACGTCTCTGGGGTTCCAAGAAAAGTAGATTAATCGAATTCTGCCCACAAGCCGGGCATATGTGGCTGAAAATCATAAAATATGCCAAAAAAATTAAATCCCTAAATCGTCCGAACACTTTAACCTTACTGAAAGAAACACGTGCGCGAAGTTCGACCCAACCCAAGACGGGTTCAGGCTGAGGTCCGAATAGGCAATGGAAATATAACCAGAAATAGTAAGAAATAACTAAAAATGCCCGTTTGACTGGTCGAACAGCGGAATTTGGGGATAAATATGGACCCCGATGGAGCGCAGCTCAATCGTCCCCTCGTGCGTCTCGTCGAGAACTTTCGCGTCATTCTGATGCCCGTAGCCAAAGCTATGGCCAAAACAGTGCGGCGACACCAAAGTCCAGTAATCTTGCTTGTCGATTACTGGACTTTGGCCCCATGTCTTCTGAGAGATATATTAACGCCCGATTGGTGGATTTTTGGCCCCAATATCTCCCGTGACATATATTAGCACCAAAATGCATAACTATTGCTTACCAATTTGTGCATTTTGTCAGCAATTTATGTCTCACGAAATAATTGTATCAAAATCCACTAATCTTGCTCACCGATTAGTGGATTTTGGCCCCAGTATCTTGTGCGACATATATTAGTGCCAAAATCTAATCAAGGCTTTGGATCAATGCGGAATAAGCAACGGACATAGAGTCATGAACCAATGTAGAACGTCTCTGGGGTTCCAAGAAAAGTAGATTAATCGAATTCTGCCCACAAGCCGGGCATATGTGGCTGAAAATCATAAAATATGCCAAAAAAATTAAATCCCGAAATCGTCCGAACACTTTAACCTTACTGAAAGAAACGCGTGCGCGAAGTTCGACCCAACCCAAGACGGGTTCAGGCTGAGGTCCGAATAGGCAATGGAAATATAACCAGAAATAGTAAGAAATAACTAAAAATGCCCGTTTGACTGGTCGAACAGCGGAATTTGGGGATAAATATGGACCCCGATGGAGCGCAGCTCAATCGTCCCCTCGTGCGTCTCGTCGAGAGCTTTCCGAATTGGGGTGGCTCGCGTCATTCTGATGCCCGTAGCCAAAGCTTTGGCCAAAACAGTGCGGCGACACCAAAGTCCAGTAATCTTGCTTGTCGATTACTGGACTTTGGCCCCATGTCTTCTGAGAGATATATTAACGCCCGATTGGTGGATTTTTGGCCCCAATATCTCCCGTGACATATATTAGCACCAAAATGCATAACTATTGCTTACCAATTTATGCATTTTGTCAGCAATTTATGTCTCACGAAATAATTGTATCAAAATCCACTAATCTTGCTCACCGATTAGTGGATTTTGGCCCCAGTATCTTGTGCGACATATATTAGTGCCAAAATCTAATCAAGGCTTGGGATCAATGCGGAATAAGCAACGGACATAGAGTCATGAACCAATGTAGAACGTCTCTGGGGTTCCAAGAAAAGTAGATTAATCGAATTCTGCCCACAAGCCGGGCATATGTGGCTGAAAATCATAAAATATGCCAAAAAAATTAAATCCCGAAATCGTCCGAACACTTTAACCTTACTGAAAGAAACGCGTGCGCGAAGTTCGACCCAACCCAAGACGGGTTAAGGCTGAGGTCCGAGTAGGCAATGGAAATATAACCAGAAATAGTAAGAAATAACTAAAAATGCCCGTTTGACTGGTCGAACAGCGGAATTTGGGGATAAAGATGGACCCCGATGGAGCGCAGCTCAATCGTCCCCTCGTGCGTCTCGTCGAGAGCTTTCCGAATTGGGGTGGCTCGCGTCATTCAGATGCCCGTAGCCAAAGCTATGGCCAAAACAGTGCGGCGACACCAAAGTCCAGTAATCTTGCTTGTCGATTACTGGACTTTGGCCCCATGTCTTCTGAGAGATATATTAACGCCCGATTGGTGGATTTTTGGCCCCAATATCTCCCGTGACATATATTAGCACCAAAATGCATAACTATTGCTTACCAATTTGTGCATTTTGTCAGCAATTTATGTCTCACGAAATAATTGTATCAAAATCCACTAATCTTGCTCACCGATTAGTGGATTTTGGCCCCAGTATCTTGTGCGACATATATTAGTGCCAAAATCTAATCAAGGCTTTGGATCAATGCGGAATAAGCAACGGACATAGAGTCATGAACCAATGTAGAACGTCTCTGGGGTTCCAAGAAAAGTAGATTAATCGAATTCTGCCCACAAGCCGGGCATATGTGGCTGAAAATCATAAAATATGCCAAAAAAATTAAATCCCGAAATCGTCCGAACACTTTAACCTTACTGAAAGAAACGCGTGCGCGAAGTTCGACCCAACCCAAGACGGGTTCAGGCTGAGGTCCGAATAGGCAATGGAAATATAACCAGAAATAGTAAGAAATAACTAAAAATGCCCGTTTGACTGGTCGAACAGCGGAATTTGGGGATAAATATGGACCCCGATGGAGCGCAGCTCAATCGTCCCCTCGTGCGTCTCGTCGAGAGCTTTCCGAATTGGGGTGGCTCGCGTCATTCTGATGCCCGTAGCCAAAGCTATGGCCAAAACAGTGCGGCGACACCAAAGTCCAGTAATCTTGCTTGTCGATTACTGGACTTTGGCCCCATGTCTTCTGAGAGATATATTAACGCCCGATTGGTGGATTTTTGGCCCCAATATCTCCCGTGACATATATTAGCACCAAAATGCATAACTATTGCTTACCAATTTATGCATTTTGTCAGCAATTTATGTCTCACGAAATAATTGTATCAAAATCCACTAATCTTGCTCACCGATTAGTGGATTTTGGCCCCAGTATCTTGTGCGACATATATTAGTGCCAAAATCTAATCAAGGCTTTGGATCAATGCGGAATAAGCAACGGACATAGAGTCATGAACCAATGTAGAACGTCTCTGGGGTTCCAAGAAAAGTAGATTAATCCAATTCTGCCCACAAGCCGGGCATATGTGGCTGAAAATCATAAAATATGCCAAAAAAATTAAATCCCGAAATCGTCCGAACACTTTAACCTTACTGAAAGAAACGCGTGCGCGAAGTTCGACCCAACCCAAGACGGGTTCAGGCTGAGGTCCGAATAGGCAATGGAAATATAACCAGAAATAGTAAGAAATAACTAAAAATGCCCGTTTGACTGGTCGAACAGCGGAATTTGGGGATAAATATGGACCCCGATGGAGCGCAGCTCAATCGTCCCCTCGTGCGTCTCGTCGAGAGCTTTCCGAATTGGGGTGGCTCGCGTCATTCTGATGCCCGTAGCCAAAGCTTTGGCCAAAACAGTGCGGCGACACCAAAGTCCAGTAATCTTGCTTGTCGATTACTGGACTTTGGCCCCATGTCTTCTGAGAGATATATTAACGCCCGATTGGTGGATTTTTGGCCCCAATATCTCCCGTGACATATATTAGCACCAAAATGCATAACTATTGCTTACCAATTTATGCATTTTGTCAGCAATTTATGTCTCACGAAATAATTGTATCAAAATCCACTAATCTTGCTCACCGATTAGTGGATTTTGGCCCCAGTATCTTGTGCGACATATATTAGTGCCAAAATCTAATCAAGGCTTGGGATCAATGCGGAATAAGCAACGGACATAGAGTCATGAACCAATGTAGAACGTCTCTGGGGTTCCAAGAAAAGTAGATTAATCGAATTCTGCCCACAAGCCGGGCATATGTGGCTGAAAATCATAAAATATGCCAAAAAAATTAAATCCCGAAATCGTCCGAACACTTTAACCTTACTGAAAGAAACGCGTGCGCGAAGTTCGACCCAACCCAAGACGGGTTAAGGCTGAGGTCCGAGTAGGCAATGGAAATATAACCAGAAATAGTAAGAAATAACTAAAAATGCCCGTTTGACTGGTCGAACAGCGGAATTTGGGGATAAAGATGGACCCCGATGGAGCGCAGCTCAATCGTCCCCTCGTGCGTCTCGTCGAGAGCTTTCCGAATTGGGGTGGCTCGCGTCATTCAGATGCCCGTAGCCAAAGCTATGGCCAAAACAGTGCGGCGACACCAAAGTCCAGTAATCTTGCTTGTCGATTACTGGACTTTGGCCCCATGTCTTCTGAGAGATATATTAACGCCCGATTGGTGGATTTTTGGCCCCAATATCTCCCGTGACATATATTAGCACCAAAATGCATAACTATTGCTTACCAATTTGTGCATTTTGTCAGCAATTTATGTCTCACGAAATAATTGTATCAAAATCCACTAATCTTGCTCACCGATTAGTGGATTTTGGCCCCAGTATCTTGTGCGACATATATTAGTGCCAAAATCTAATCAAGGCTTTGGATCAATGCGGAATAAGCAACGGACATAGAGTCATGAACCAATGTAGAACGTCTCTGGGGTTCCAAGAAAAGTAGATTAATCGAATTCTGCCCACAAGCCGGGCATATGTGGCTGAAAATCATAAAATATGCCAAAAAAATTAAATCCCGAAATCGTCCGAACACTTTAACCTTACTGAAAGAAACGCGTGCGCGAAGTTCGACCCAACCCAAGACGGGTTCAGGCTGAGGTCCGAATAGGCAATGGAAATATAACCAGAAATAGTAAGAAATAACTAAAAATGCCCGTTTGACTGGTCGAACAGCGGAATTTGGGGATAAATATGGACCCCGATGGAGCGCAGCTCAATCGTCCCCTCGTGCGTCTCGTCGAGAGCTTTCCGAATTGGGGTGGCTCGCGTCATTCTGATGCCCGTAGCCAAAGCTATGGCCAAAACAGTGCGGCGACACCAAAGTCCAGTAATCTTGCTTGTCGATTACTGGACTTTGGCCCCATGTCTTCTGAGAGATATATTAACGCCCGATTGGTGGATTTTTGGCCCCAATATCTCCCGTGACATATATTAGCACCAAAATGCATAACTATTGCTTACCAATTTATGCATTTTGTCAGCAATTTATGTCTCACGAAATAATTGTATCAAAATCCACTAATCTTGCTCACCGATTAGTGGATTTTGGCCCCAGTATCTTGTGCGACATATATTAGTGCCAAAATCTAATCAAGGCTTTGGATCAATGCGGAATAAGCAACGGACATAGAGTCATGAACCAATGTAGAACGTCTCTGGGGTTCCAAGAAAAGTAGATTAATCGAATTCTGCCCACAAGCCGGGCATATGTGGCTGAAAATCATAAAATATGCCAAAAAAATTAAATCCCGAAATCGTCCGAACACTTTAACCTTACTGAAAGAAACGCGTGCGCGAAGTTCGACCCAACCCAAGACGGGTTCAGGCTGAGGTCCGAATAGGCAATGGAAATATAACCAGAAATAGTAAGAAATAACTAAAAATGCCCGTTTGACTGGTCGAACAGCGGAATTTGGGGATAAAGATGGACCCCGATGGATCGTCCCCTCGTGCGTCTCGTCGAGAGCTTTCCGAATTGGGGTGGCTCGCGTCATTCTGATGCCCGTAGCCAAAGCTATGGCCAAAACAGTGCGGCGACACCAAAGTCCTGTAATCTTGCTTGTCGATTACTGGACTTTGGCCCCATGTCTTCTGAGAGATATATTAACGCCCGATTGGTGGATTTTTGGCCCCAATATCTCCCGTGACATATATTAGCACCAAAATGCATAACTATTGCTTACCAATTTATGCATTTTGTCAGCAATTTATGTCTCACGAAATAATTGTATCAAAATCCACTAATCTTGCTCACCGATTAGTGGATTTTGGCCCCAGTATCTTGTGCGACATATATTAGTGCCAAAATCTTATCAAGGCTTTGGATCAATGCGGAATAAGCAACGGACATAGAGTCATGAACCAATGTAGAACGTCTCTGGGGTTCCAAGAAAAGTAGATTAATCGAATTCTGCCCACAAGCCGGGCATATGTGGCTGAAAATCATAAAATATGCCAAAAAAATTAAATCCCGAAATCGTCCGAACACTTTAACCTTACTGAAAGAAACGCGTGCGCGAAGTTCGACCCAACCCAAGACGGGTTAAGGCTGAGGTCCGAATAGGCAATGGAAATATAACCAGAAATAGTAAGAAATAACTAAAAATGCCCGTTTGACTGGTCGAACAGCGGAATTTGGGGATAAAGATGGACCCCGATGGAGCGCAGCTCAATCGTCCCCTCGTGCGTCTCGTCGAGAGCTTTCCGAATTGGGGTGGCTCGCGTCATTCTGATGCCCGTAGCCAAAGCTATGGCCAAAACAGTGCGGCGACACCAAAGTCCAGTAATCTTGCTTGTCGATTACTGGACTTTGGCCCCATGTCTTCTGAGAGATATATTAACGCCCGATTGGTGGATTTTTGGCCCCAATATCTCCCGTGACATATATTAGCACCAAAATGCATAACTATTGCTTACCAATTTGTGCATTTTGTCAGCAATTTATGTCTCACGAAATAATTGTATCAAAATCCACTAATCTTGCTCACCGATTAGTGGATTTTGGCCCCAGTATCTTGTGCGACATATATTAGTGCCAAAATCTAATCAAGGCTTTGGATCAATGCGGAATAAGCAACGGACATAGAGTCATGAACCAATGTAGAACGTCTCTGGGGTTCCAAGAAAAGTAGATTAATCGAATTCTGCCCACAAGCCGGGCATATGTGGCTGAAAATCATAAAATATGCCAAAAAAATTAAATCCCGAAATCGTCCGAACACTTTAACCTTACTGAAAGAAACGCGTGCGCGAAGTTCGACCCAACCCAAGACGGGTTCAGGCTGAGGTCCGAATAGGCAATGGAAATATAACCAGAAATAGTAAGAAATAACTAAAAATGCCCGTTTGACTGGTCGAACAGCGGAATTTGGGGATAAAGATGGACCCCGATGGAGCGCAGCTCAATCGTCCCCTCGTGCGTCTCGTCGAGAGCTTTCCGAATTGGGGTGGCTCGCGTCATTCTGATGCCCGTAGCCAAAGCTTTGGCCAAAACAGTGCGGCGACACCAAAGTCCAGTAATCTTGCTTGTCGATTACTGGACTTTGGCCCCATGTCTTCTGAGAGATATATTAACGCCCGATTGGTGGATTTTTGGCCCCAATATCTCCCGTGACATATATTAGCACCAAAATGCATAACTATTGCTTACCAATTTATGCATTTTGTCAGCAATTTATGTCTCACGAAATAATTGTATCAAAATCCACTAATCTTGCTCACCGATTAGTGGATTTTGGCCCCAGTATCTTGTGCGACATATATTAGTGCCAAAATCTAATCAAGGCTTGGGATCAATGCGGAATAAGCAACGGACATAGAGTCATGAACCAATGTAGAACGTCTCTGGGGTTCCAAGAAAAGTAGATTAATCGAATTCTGCCCACAAGCCGGGCATATGTGGCTGAAAATCATAAAATATGCCAAAAAAATTAAATCCCGAAATCGTCCGAACACTTTAACCTTACTGAAAGAAACGCGTGCGCGAAGTTCGACCCAACCCAAGACGGGTTCAGGCTGAGGTCCGAATAGGCAATGGAAATATAACCAGAAATAGTAAGAAATAACTAAAAATGCCCGTTTGACTGGTCGAACAGCGGAATTTGGGGATAAAGATGGACCCCGATGGAGCGCAGCTCAATCGTCCCCTCGTGCGTCTCGTCGAGAGCTTTCCGAATTGGGGTGGCTCGCGTCATTCTGATGCCCGTAGCCAAAGCTTTGGCCAAAACAGTGCGGCGACACCAAAGTCCAGTAATCTTGCTTGTCGATTACTGGACTTTGGCCCCATGTCTTCTGAGAGATATATTAACGCCCGATTGGTGGATTTTTGGCCCCAATATCTCCCGTGACATATATTAGCACCAAAATGCATAACTATTGCTTACCAATTTATGCATTTTGTCAGCAATTTATGTCTCACGAAATAATTGTATCAAAATCCACTAATCTTGCTCACCGATTAGTGGATTTTGGCCCCAGTATCTTGTGCGACATATATTAGTGCCAAAATCTAATCAAGGCTTGGGATCAATGCGGAATAAGCAACGGACATAGAGTCATGAACCAATGTAGAACGTCTCTGGGGTTCCAAGAAAAGTAGATTAATCGAATTCTGCCCACAAGCCGGGCATATGTGGCTGAAAATCATAAAATATGCCAAAAAAATTAAATCCCGAAATCGTCCGAACACTTTAACCTTACTGAAAGAAACGCGTGCGCGAAGTTCGACCCAACCCAAGACGGGTTAAGGCTGAGGTCCGAATAGGCAATGGAAATATAACCAGAAATAGTAAGAAATAACTAAAAATGCCCGTTTGACTGGTCGAACAGCGGAATTTGGGGATAAAGATGGACCCCGATGGAGCGCAGCTCAATCGTCCCCTCGTGCGTCTCGTCGAGAGCTTTCCGAATTGGGGTGGCTCGCGTCATTCTGATGCCCGTAGCCAAAGCTATGGCCAAAACAGTGCGGCGACACCAAAGTCCAGTAATCTTGCTTGTCGATTACTGGACTTTGGCCCCATGTCTTCTGAGAGATATATTAACGCCCGATTGGTGGATTTTTGGCCCCAATATCTCCCGTGACATATATTAGCACCAAAATGCATAACTATTGCTTACCAATTTGTGCATTTTGTCAGCAATTTATGTCTCACGAAATAATTGTATCAAAATCCACTAATCTTGCTCACCGATTAGTGGATTTTGGCCCCAGTATCTTGTGCGACATATATTAGTGCCAAAATCTAATCAAGGCTTTGGATCAATGCGGAATAAGCAACGGACATAGAGTCATGAACCAATGTAGAACGTCTCTGGGGTTCCAAGAAAAGTAGATTAATCGAATTCTGCCCACAAGCCGGGCATATGTGGCTGAAAATCATAAAATATGCCAAAAAAATTAAATCCCGAAATCGTCCGAACACTTTAACCTTACTGAAAGAAACGCGTGCGCGAAGTTCGACCCAACCCAAGACGGGTTCAGGCTGAGGTCCGAATAGGCAATGGAAATATAACCAGAAATAGTAAGAAATAACTAAAAATGCCCGTTTGACTGGTCGAACAGCGGAATTTGGGGATAAATATGGACCCCGATGGAGCGCAGCTCAATCGTCCCCTCGTGCGTCTCGTCGAGAGCTTTCCGAATTGGGGTGGCTCGCGTCATTCTGATGCCCGTAGCCAAAGCTATGGCCAAAACAGTGCGGCGACACCAAAGTCCAGTAATCTTGCTTGTCGATTACTGGACTTTGGCCCCATGTCTTCTGAGAGATATATTAACGCCCGATTGGTGGATTTTTGGCCCCAATATCTCCCGTGACATATATTAGCACCAAAATGCATAACTATTGCTTACCAATTTATGCATTTTGTCAGCAATTTATGTCTCACGAAATAATTGTATCAAAATCCACTAATCTTGCTCACCGATTAGTGGATTTTGGCCCCAGTATCTTGTGCGACATATATTAGTGCCAAAATCTAATCAAGGCTTTGGATCAATGCGGAATAAGCAACGGACATAGAGTCATGAACCAATGTAGAACGTCTCTGGGGTTCCAAGAAAAGTAGATTAATCGAATTCTGCCCACAAGCCGGGCATATGTGGCTGAAAATCATAAAATATGCCAAAAAAATTAAATCCCGAAATCGTCCGAACACTTTAACCTTACTGAAAGAAACGCGTGCGCGAAGTTCGACCCAACCCAAGACGGGTTAAGGCTGAGGTCCGAATAGGCAATGGAAATATAACCAGAAATAGTAAGAAATAACTAAAAATGCCCGTTTGACTGGTCGAACAGCGGAATTTGGGGATAAAGATGGACCCCGATGGATCGTCCCCTCGTGCGTCTCGTCGAGAGCTTTCCGAATTGGGGTGGCTCGCGTCATTCTGATGCCCGTAGCCAAAGCTATGGCCAAAACAGTGCGGCGACACCAAAGTCCTGTAATCTTGCTTGTCGATTACTGGACTTTGGCCCCATGTCTTCTGAGAGATATATTAACGCCCGATTGGTGGATTTTTGGCCCCAATATCTCCCGTGACATATATTAGCACCAAAATGCATAACTATTGCTTACCAATTTATGCATTTTGTCAGCAATTTATGTCTCACGAAATAATTGTATCAAAATCCACTAATCTTGCTCACCGATTAGTGGATTTTGGCCCCAGTATCTTGTGCGACATATATTAGTGCCAAAATCTTATCAAGGCTTTGGATCAATGCGGAATAAGCAACGGACATAGAGTCATGAACCAATGTAGAACGTCTCTGGGGTTCCAAGAAAAGTAGATTAATCGAATTCTGCCCACAAGCCGGGCATATGTGGCTGAAAATCATAAAATATGCCAAAAAAATTAAATCCCGAAATCGTCCGAACACTTTAACCTTACTGAAAGAAACGCGTGCGCGAAGTTCGACCCAACCCAAGACGGGTTAAGGCTGAGGTCCGAATAGGCAATGGAAATATAACCAGAAATAGTAAGAAATAACTAAAAATGCCCGTTTGACTGGTCGAACAGCGGAATTTGGGGATAAAGATGGACCCCGATGGAGCGCAGCTCAATCGTCCCCTCGTGCGTCTCGTCGAGAGCTTTCCGAATTGGGGTGGCTCGCGTCATTCTGATGCCCGTAGCCAAAGCTTTGGCCAAAACAGTGCGGCGACACCAAAGTCCAGTAATCTTGCTTGTCGATTACTGGACTTTGGCCCCATGTCTTCTGAGAGATATATTAACGCCCGATTGGTGGATTTTTGGCCCCAATATCTCCCGTGACATATATTAGCACCAAAATGCATAACTATTGCTTACCAATTTATGCATTTTGTCAGCAATTTATGTCTCACGAAATAATTGTATCAAAATCCACTAATCTTGCTCACCGATTAGTGGATTTTGGCCCCAGTATCTTGTGCGACATATATTAGTGCCAAAATCTAATCAAGGCTTGGGATCAATGCGGAATAAGCAACGGACATAGAGTCATGAACCAATGTAGAACGTCTCTGGGGTTCCAAGAAAAGTAGATTAATCGAATTCTGCCCAAGAGCCGGGCATATGTGGCTGAAAATCATAAAATATGCCAAAAAAATTAAATCCCGAAATCGTCCGAACACTTTAACCTTACTGAAAGAAACGCGTGCGCGAAGTTCGACCCAACCCAAGACGGGTTAAGGCTGAGGTCCGAATAGGCAATGGAAATATAACCAGAAATAGTAAGAAATAACTAAAAATGCCCGTTTGACTGGTCGAACAGCGGAATTTGGGGATAAAGATGGACCCCGATGGAGCGCAGCTCAATCGTCCCCTCGTGCGTCTCGTCGAGAGATTTCCGAATTGGGGTGGCTCGCGTCATTCTGATGCCCGTAGCCAAAGCTATGGCCAAAACAGTGCGGCGACACCAAAGTCCAGTAATCTTGCTTGTCGATTACTGGACTTTGGCCCCATGTCTTCTGAGAGATATATTAACGCCCGATTGGTGGATTTTTGGCCCCAATATCTCCCGTGACATATATTAGCACCAAAATGCATAACTATTGCTTACCAATTTGTGCATTTTGTCAGCAATTTATGTCTCACGAAATAATTGTATCAAAATCCACTAATCTTGCTCACCGATTAGTGGATTTTGGCCCCAGTATCTTGTGCGACATATATTAGTGCCAAAATCTAATCAAGGCTTTGGATCAATGCGGAATAAGCAACGGACATAGAGTCATGAACCAATGTAGAACGTCTCTGGGGTTCCAAGAAAAGTAGATTAATCGAATTCTGCCCACAAGCCGGGCATATGTGGCTGAAAATCATAAAATATGCCAAAAAAATTAAATCCCGAAATCGTCCGAACACTTTAACCTTACTGAAAGAAACGCGTGCGCGAAGTTCGACCCAACCCAAGACGGGTTCAGGCTGAGGTCCGAATAGGCAATGGAAATATAACCAGAAACAGTAAGAAATAACTAAAAATGCCCGTTTGACTGGTCGAACAGCGGAATTTGGGGATAAATATGGACCCCGATGGAGCGCAGCTCAATCGTCCCCTCGTGCGTCTCGTCGAGAGCTTTCCGAATTGGGGTGGCTCGCGTCATTCTGATGCCCGTAGCCAAAGCTATGGCCAAAACAGTGCGGCGACACCAAAGTCCAGTAATCTTGCTTGTCGATTACTGGACTTTGGCCCCATGTCTTCTGAGAGATATATTAACGCCCGATTGGTGGATTTTTGGCCCCAATATCTCCCGTGACATATATTAGCACCAAAATGCATAACTATTGCTTACCAATTTATGCATTTTGTCAGCAATTTATGTCTCACGAAATAATTGTATCAAAATCCACTAATCTTGCTCACCGATTAGTGGATTTTGGCCCCAGTATCTTGTGCGACATATATTAGTGCCAAAATCTAATCAAGGCTTTGGATCAATGCGGAATAAGCAACGGACATAGAGTCATGAACCAATGTAGAACGTCTCTGGGGTTCCAAGAAAAGTAGATTAATCGAATTCTGCCCACAAGCCGGGCATATGTGGCTGAAAATCATAAAATATGCCAAAAAAATTAAATCCCGAAATCGTCCGAACACTTTAACCTTACTGAAAGAAACGCGTGCGCGAAGTTCGACCCAACCCAAGACGGGTTAAGGCTGAGGTCCGAATAGGCAATGGAAATATAACCAGAAATAGTAAGAAATAACTAAAAATGCCCGTTTGACTGGTCGAACAGCGGATTTGGGGATAAAGATGGACCCCGATGGATCGTCCCCTCGTGCGTCTCGTCGAGAGCTTTCCGAATTGGGGTGGCTCGCGTCATTCTGATGCCCGTAGCCAAAGCTATGGCCAAAACAGTGCGGCGACACCAAAGTCCTGTAATCTTGCTTGTCGATTACTGGACTTTGGCCCCATGTCTTCTGAGAGATATATTAACGCCCGATTGGTGGATTTTTGGCCCCAATATCTCCCGTGACATATATTAGACCAAAATGCATAACTATTGCTTACCAATTTATGCATTTTGTCAGCAATTTATGTCTCACGAAATAATTGTATCAAAATCCACTAATCTTGCTCACCGATTAGTGGATTTTGGCCCCAGTATCTTGTGCGACATATATTAGTGCCAAAATCTTATCAAGGCTTTGGATCAATGCGGAATAAGAAACGGACATAGAGTCATGAACCAATGTAGAACGTCTCTGGGGTTCCAAGAAAAGTAGATTAATCGAATTCTGCCCACAAGCCGGGCATATGTGGCTGAAAATCATAAAATATGCCAAAAAAATTAAATCCCGAAATCGTCCGAACACTTTAACCTTACTGAAAGAAACGCGTGCGCGAAGTTCGACCCAACCCAAGACGGGTTAAGGCTGAGGTCCGAATAGGCAATGGAAATATAACCAGAAATAGTAAGAAATAACTAAAAATGCCCGTTTGACTGGTCGAACAGCGGAATTTGGGGATAAAGATGGACCCCGATGGAGCGCAGCTCAATCGTCCCCTCGTGCGTCTCGTCGAGAGCTTTCCGAATTGGGGTGGCTCGCGTCATTCTGATGCCCGTAGCCAAAGCTATGGCCAAAACAGTGCGGCGACACCAAAGTCCAGTAATCTTGCTTGTCGATTACTGGACTTTGGCCCCATGTCTTCTGAGAGATATATTAACGCCCGATTGGTGGATTTTTGGCCCCAATATCTCCCGTGACATATATTAGCACCAAAATGCATAACTATTGCTTACCAATTTATGCATTTTGTCAGCAATTTATGTCTCACGAAATAATTGTATCAAAATCCACTAATCTTGCTCACCGATTAGTGGATTTTGGCCCCAGTATCTTGTGCGACATATATTAGTGCCAAAATCTAATCAAGGCTTTGGATCAATGCGGAATAAGCAACGGACATAGAGTCATGAACCAATGTAGAACGTCTCTGGGGTTCCAAGAAAAGTAGATTAATCGAATTCTGCCCACAAGCCGGGCATATGTGGCTGAAAATCATAAAATATGCCAAAAAAATTAAATCCCGAAATCGTCCGAACACTTTAACCTTACTGAAAGAAACGCGTGCGCGAAGTTCGACCCAACCCAAGACGGGTTAAGGCTGAGGTCCGAATAGGCAATGGAAATATAACCAGAAATAGTAAGAAATAACTAAAAATGCCCGTTTGACTGGTCGAACAGCGGAATTTGGGGATAAAGATGGACCCCGATGGATCGTCCCCTCGTGCGTCTCGTCGAGAGCTTTCCGAATTGGGGTGGCTCGCGTCATTCTGATGCCCGTAGCCAAAGCTATGGCCAAAACAGTGCGGCGACACCAAAGTCCTGTAATCTTGCTTGTCGATTACTGGACTTTGGCCCCATGTCTTCTGAGAGATATATTAACGCCCGATTGGTGGATTTTTGGCCCCAATATCTCCCGTGACATATATTAGCACCAAAATGCATAACTATTGCTTACCAATTTATGCATTTTGTCAGCAATTTATGTCTCACGAAATAATTGTATCAAAATCCACTAATCTTGCTCACCGATTAGTGGATTTTGGCCCCAGTATCTTGTGCGACATATATTAGTGCCAAAATCTTATCAAGGCTTTGGATCAATGCGGAATAAGCAACGGACATAGAGTCATGAACCAATGTAGAACGTCTCTGGGGTTCCAAGAAAAGTAGATTAATCGAATTCTGCCCACAAGCCGGGCATATGTGGCTGAAAATCATAAAATATGCCAAAAAAATTAAATCCCGAAATCGTCCGAACACTTTAACCTTACTGAAAGAAACGCGTGCGCGAAGTTCGACCCAACCCAAGACGGGTTAAGGCTGAGGTCCGAATAGGCAATGGAAATATAACCAGAAATAGTAAGAAATAACTAAAAATGCCCGTTTGACTGGTCGAACAGCGGAATTTGGGGATAAAGATGGACCCCGATGGAGCGCAGCTCAATCGTCCCCTCGTGCGTCTCGTCGAGAGCTTTCCGAATTGGGGTGGCTCG
The DNA here is from genome assembly GCA_023055425.1 of Linanthus parryae. Classification (NCBI taxonomy): domain Eukaryota; kingdom Viridiplantae; phylum Streptophyta; class Magnoliopsida; order Ericales; family Polemoniaceae; genus Linanthus; species Linanthus parryae. Next base: position 24,302,527 of record JALGPY010000001.1, on the reverse strand, counting down.
CGTCATTCTGATGCCCGTAGCCAAAGCTATGGCCAAAACAGTGCGGCGACACCAAAGTCCAGTAATCTTGCTTGTCGATTACTGGACTTTGGCCCCATGTCTTCTGAGAGATATATTAACGCCCGATTGGTGGATTTTTGGCCCCAATATCTCCCGTGACATATATTAGCACCAAAATGCATAACTATTGCTTACCAATTTGTGCATTTTGTCAGCAATTTATGTCTCACGAAATAATTGTATCAAAATCCACTAATCTTGCTCACCGATTAGTGGATTTTGGCCCCAGTATCTTGTGCGACATATATTAGTGCCAAAATCTAATCAAGGCTTTGGATCAATGCGGAATAAGCAACGGACATAGAGTCATGAACCAATGTAGAACGTCTCTGGGGTTCCAAGAAAAGTAGATTAATCGAATTCTGCCCACAAGCCGGGCATATGTGGCTGAAAATCATAAAATATGCCAAAAAAATTAAATCCCGAAATCGTCCGAACACTTTAACCTTACTGAAAGAAACGCGTGCGCGAAGTTCGACCCAACCCAAGACGGGTTCAGGCTGAGGTCCGAATAGGCAATGGAAATATAACCAGAAATAGTAAGAAATAACTAAAAATGCCCGTTTGACTGGTCGAACAGCGGAATTTGGGGATAAAGATGGACCCCGATGGAGCGCAGCTCAATCGTCCCCTCGTGCGTCTCGTCGAGAGCTTTCCGAATTGGGGTGGCTCGCGTCATTCTGATGCCCGTAGCCAAAGCTATGGCCAAAACAGTGCGGCGACACCAAAGTCCAGTAATCTTGCTTGTCGATTACTGGACTTTGGCCCCATGTCTTCTGAGAGATATATTAACGCCCGATTGGTGGATTTTTGGCCCCAATATCTCCCGTGACATATATTAGCACCAAAATGCATAACTATTGCTTACCAATTTGTGCATTTTGTCAGCAATTTATGTCTCACGAAATAATTGTATCAAATCCACTAATCTTGCTCACCGATTAGTGGATTTTGGCCCCAGTATCTTGTGCGACATATATTAGTGCCAAAATCTAATCAAGGCTTTGGATCAATGCGGAATAAGCAACGGACATAGAGTCATGAACCAATATAGAACGTCTCTGGGGTTCCAAGAAAAGTAGATTAATCGAATTCTGCCCACAAGTCGGGCATATGTGGCTGAAAATCATAAAATATGCCAAAAAAATTAAATCCCGAAATCGTCCGAAAACTTTAACCTTACTGAAAGAAACACGTGCGCGAAGTTCGACCCAACCCAAGACGGGTTCAGGCTGAGGTCCGAATAGGCAATGGAAATATAACCAGAAATAGTAAGAAATAACTAAAAATGCCCGTTTGTTTGGTCGAACAGCGGAATTTGGGGATAAATATGGACCCCGATGGAGCGCAGCTCAATCGTCCCCTCGTGCGTCTCGTCGATAGCTTTCCGAATTGGGGTGGCTCGCGTCATTCTGATGCCCGTAGCCAAAGCTATGGCCAAAACAGTGCGGCGACACCAAAGTCCAGTAATCTTGCTTGTCGATTACTGGACTTTGGCCCCATGTCTTCTGAGAGATATATTAACGCCCGATTGGTGGAGTTTTGGCCCCAATATCTCCCGTGACATATATTAGCACCAAAATGCATAACTATTGCTTACCAATTTGTGCATTTTGTCAGCAATTTATGTCTCACGAAATAATTGTATCAAATCCACTAATCTTGCTCACCGATTAGTGGATTTTGGCCCCAGTATCTTGTGCGACATATATTAGTGCCAAAATCTAATCAAGGCTTTGGATCAATGCGGAATAAGCAACGGACATAGAGTCATGAACCAATATAGAACGTCTCTGGGGTTCCAAGAAAAGTAGATTAATCGAATTCTGCCCACAAGTCGGGCATATGTGGCTGAAAATCATAAAATATGCCAAAAAAATTAAATCCCGAAATCGTCCGAAAACTTTAACCTTACTGAAAGAAACACGTGCGCGAAGTTCGACCCAACCCAAGACGGGTTCAGGCTGAGGTCCGAATAGGCAATGGAAATATAACCAGAAATAGTAAGAAATTGCCCGTTTGACTGGTCGAACAGCGGAATTTGGGGATAAAGATGGACCCCGATGGAGCGTAGCTCAATCGTACCCTCGTGCGTCTCGTCGAGAGCTTTCCGAATTGGGGTGGCTCGCGTCATTCTGATGCCCGTAGCCAAAGCTATGGCCAAAACAGTGCGGCGACACCAAAGTCCAGTAATCTTGCTTGTCGATTACTGGACTTTTGCCCCATGTCTTCTGAGAGATATATTAACGCCCGATTGGTGGATTTTTGGCCCCAATATCTCCCGTGACATATATTAGCACCAAAATGCATAACTATTGCTTACCAATTTGTGCATTTTGTCAGCAATTTATGTCTCACGAAATAATTGTATCAAAATCCACTAATCTTGCTCACCGATTAGTGGATTTTGGCCCCAGTATCTTGTGCGACATATATTAGTGCCAAAATCTAATCAAGGCTTTGGATCAATGCGGAATAAGCAACGGACATAGAGTCATGAACCAATATAGAACGTCTCTGGGGTTCCAAGAAAAGTAGATTAATCGAATTCTGCCCACAAGCCGGGCATATGTGGCTGAAAATCATAAAATATGCCAAAAAAATTAAATCCCGAAATCGTCCGAACACTTTAAACTTACTGAAAGAAACACGTGCGCGAAGTTCGACCCAACCCAAGACGGGTTCAGGCTGAGGTCCGAATAGGCAATGGAAATATAACCAGAAATAGTAAGAAATAACTAAAAATGCCCGTTTGACTGGTCGAACAGCGGAATTTGGGGATAAATATGGACCCCGATGGAGCGCAGCTCAATCGTCCCCTCGTGCGTCTCGTCGAGAGCTTTCCGAATTGGGGTGGCTCGCGTCATTCTGATGCCCGTAGCCAAAGCTATGGCCAAAACAGTGCGGCGACACCAAAGTCCAGTAATCTTGCTTGTCGATTACTGGAATTTGGCCCCATGTCTTCTGAGAGATATATTAACGCCCGATTGATGGATTTTTGGCCCCAATATCTCCCGTGACATATATTAGCACCAAAATGCATAACTATTGCTTACCAATTTGTGCATTTTGTCAGCAATTTATGTCTCACGAAATAATTGTATCAAAATCCACTAATCTTGCTCACCGATTAGTGGATTTTGGCCCCAGTATCTTGTGCGACATATATTAGTGCCAAAATCTAATCAAGGCTTTGGATCAATGCGGAATAAGCAACGGACATAGAGTCATGAACCAATGTAGAACGTCTCTGGGGTTCCAAGAAAAGTAGATTAATCGAATTCTGCCCACAAGCCGGGCATATGTGGCTGAAAATCATAAAATATGCCAAAAAAATCAAATCCCGAAATCGTCCGAACACTTTAACCTTACTGAAAGAAACGCGTGCGCGAAGTTCGACCCAACCCAAGACGGGTTCAGGCTGAGGTCCGAATAGGCAATGGAAATATAACCAGAAATAGTAAGAAATAACTAAAAATGCCCGTTTGACTGGTCGAACAGCGGAATTTGGGGATAAATATGGACCCCGATGGAGCCCAGCTCAATCGTCCCCTCGTGCGTCTCGTCGAGAGCTTTCCGAATTGGGGTGGCTCGCGTCATTCTGATGCCTGTAGCCAAAGCTATGGCCAAAACAGTGCGGCGACACAAAAGTCCAGTAATCTTGCTTGTCGATTACTGGACTTTGGCCCCATGTCTTCTGAGAGATATATTAACGCCCGATTGGTGGATTTTTGGCCCCAATATCTCCCGTGGCATATATTAGCACCAAAATGCATAACTATTGCTTACCAATTTGTGCATTTTGTCAGCAATTTATGTCTCACGAAATAATTGTATCAAAATCCACTAATCTTGCTCACCGATTAGTGGATTTTGGCCCCAGTATCTTGTGCGATATATATAAGTGCCAAAATCTAATCAAGGCTTTGGATCAATGCGGAATAAGCAACGGACATAGAGTCATGAACCAATATAGAACGTCTCTGGGGTTCCAAGAAAAGTAGATTAATCGAATTCTGCCCACAAGCCGGGCATATGTGGCTGAAAATCATAAAATATGCCAAAAAAATCAAATCCCGAAATCGTCCCAACACTTTAACCTTACTGAAAGAAACGCGTGCGCGAAGTTCGACCCAACCCAAGACGGGTTCAGGCTGAGGTCCGAATAGGCAATGGAAATATAACCAGAAATAGTAAGAAATAACTAAAAATGCCCGTTTGACTGGTCGAACAGCGGAATTTGGGGATAAAGATGGACCCCGATGGAGCGCAGCTCAATCGTCCCCTCGTGCGTCTCGTCGAGAGCTTTCCGAATTGGGGTGGCTCGCGTCATTCTGATGCCTGTAGCCAAAGCTATGGCCAAAACAGTGCGGCGACACCAAAGTCCAGTAATCTTGCTTGTCGATTACTGGACTTTGGCCCCATGTCTTCTGAGAGATATATTAACGCCCGATTGGTGGATTTTTGGCCCCAATATCTCCCGTGACATATATTAGCACCAAAATGCATAACTATTGCTTACCAATTTGTGCATTTTGTCAGCAATTTATGTCTCACGAAATAATTGTATCAAAATCCACTAATCTTGCTCACCGATTAGTGGATTTTGGCCCCAGTATCTTGTGCGACATATATTAGTGCCAAAATCTAATCAAGGCTTTGGATCAATGCGGAATAAGCAACGGACATAGAGTCATGAACCAATATAGAACGTCTCTGGGGTTCCAAGAAAAGTAGATTAATCGAATTCTGCCCACAAGCCGGGCATATGTGGCTGAAAATCAAAAAAATATGCCAAAAAAATTAAATCCCGAAATCGTCCGAACACTTTAAACTTACTGAAAGAAACACGTGCGCGAAGTTCGACCCAACCCAAGACGGGTTCAGGCTGAGGTCCGAATAGGCAATGGAAATATAACCAGAAATAGTAAGAAATAACTAAAAATGCCCGTTTGACTGGTCGAACAGCGGAATTTGGGGATAAATATGGACCCCGATGGAGCGCAACTCAATCGTCCCCTCCTGCGTCTCGTCGAGAGCTTTCCGAATTGGGGTGGCTCGCGTCATTCTGATGCCCGTAGCCAAAGCTATGGCCAAAACAGTGCGGCGACACCAAAGTCCAGTAATCTTGCTTGTCGATTACTGGACTTTGGCCCCATGTCTTCTGAGAGATATATTAACGCCCGATTGGTGGATTTTTGGCCCCAATATCTCCCGTGACATATATTAGCACCAAAATGCATAATTATTGCTTACCAATTTGTGCATTTTGTCAGCAATTTATGTCTCACGAAATAATTGTATCAAAATCCACTAATCTTGCTCACCGATTAGTGGATTTTGGCCCCAGTATCTTGTGCGACATATATTAGTGCCAAAATCTAATCAAGGCTTTGGATCAATGCAGAATAAGCAACGGACATAGAGTCATGAACCAATATAGAACGTCTCTGGGGTTCCAAGAAAAGTAGATTAATCGAATTCTGCCCACAAGCCGGGCATATGTGGCTGAAAATCATAAAATATGCCAAAAAAATTAAATCCCGAAATCGTCCGAACACTTTAACCTTACTGAAAGAAACACGTGCGCGAAGTTCGACCCAACCCAAGACGAGTTCAGGCTGAGGTCCGAATAGGCAATGGAAATATAACCAGAAATAGTAAGAAATAACTAAAAATGCCCGTTTGACTGGTCGAACAGCGGAATTTGGGGATAAATATGGACCCCGATGGAGCGCAGCTCAATCGTCCCCTCGTGCGTCTCGTCGAGAGCTTTCCGAATTGGGGTGGCTCGCGTCATTCTGATGCCCGTAGCCAAAGCTATGGCCAAAACAGTGCGGCGACACCAAAGTCCAGTAATCTTGCTTGTCGATTACTGGAATTTGGCCCCATGTCTTCTGAGAGATATATTAACGCCCGATTGGTGGATTTTTGGCCCCAATATCTCCCGTGACATATATTAGCACCAAAATGCATAACTATTGCTTACCAATTTGTGCATTTTGTCAGCAATTTATGTCTCACGAAATAATTGTATCAAAATCCACTAATCTTGCTCACCGATTAGTGGATTTTGGCCCCAGTATCTTGTGCGACATATATTAGTGCCAAAATCTAATCAAGGCTTTGGATCAATGCGGAATAAGCAACGGACATAGAGTCATGAACCAATGTAGAACGTCTCTGGGGTTCCAAGAAAAGTAGATTAATCGAATTCTGCCCACAAGCCGGGCATATGTGGCTGAAAATCATAAAATATGCCAAAAAAATCAAATCCCGAAATCGTCCGAACACTTTAACCTTACTGAAAGAAACGCGTGCGCGAAGTTCGACCCAACCCAAGACGGGTTCAGGCTGAGGTCCGAATAGGCAATGGAAATATAACCAGAAATAGTAAGAAATAACTAAAAATGCCCGTTTGACTGGTCGAACAGCGGAATTTGGGGATAAATATGGACCCCGATGGAGCCCAGCTCAATCGTCCCCTCGTGCGTCTCGTCGAGAGCTTTCCGAATTGGGGTGGCTCGCGTCATTCTGATGCCTGTAGCCAAAGCTATGGCCAAAACAGTGCGGCGACACAAAAGTCCAGTAATCTTGCTTGTCGATTACTGGACTTTGGCCCCATGTCTTCTGAGAGATATATTAACGCCCGATTGGTGGATTTTTGGCCCCAATATCTCCCGTGGCATATATTAGCACCAAAATGCATAACTATTGCTTACCAATTTGTGCATTTTGTCAGCAATTTATGTCTCACGAAATAATTGTATCAAAATCCACTAATCTTGCTCACCGATTAGTGGATTTTGGCCCCAGTATCTTGTGCGATATATATAAGTGCCAAAATCTAATCAAGGCTTTGGATCAATGCGGAATAAGCAACGGACATAGAGTCATGAACCAATATAGAACGTCTCTGGGGTTCCAAGAAAAGTAGATTAATCGAATTCTGCCCACAAGCCGGGCATATGTGGCTGAAAATCATAAAATATGCCAAAAAAATCAAATCCCGAAATCGTCCCAACACTTTAACCTTACTGAAAGAAACGCGTGCGCGAAGTTCGACCCAACCCAAGACGGGTTCAGGCTGAGGTCCGAATAGGCAATGGAAATATAACCAGAAATAGTAAGAAATAACTAAAAATGCCCGTTTGACTGGTCGAACAGCGGAATTTGGGGATAAAGATGGACCCCGATGGAGCGCAGCTCAATCGTCCCCTCGTGCGTCTCGTCGAGAGCTTTCCGAATTGGGGTGGCTCGCGTCATTCTGATGCCTGTAGCCAAAGCTATGGCCAAAACAGTGCGGCGACACCAAAGTCCAGTAATCTTGCTTGTCGATTACTGGACTTTGGCCCCATGTCTTCTGAGAGATATATTAACGCCCGATTGGTGGATTTTTGGCCCCAATATCTCCCGTGACATATATTAGCACCAAAATGCATAACTATTGCTTACCAATTTGTGCATTTTGTCAGCAATTTATGTCTCACGAAATAATTGTATCAAAATCCACTAATCTTGCTCACCGATTAGTGGATTTTGGCCCCAGTATCTTGTGCGACATATATTAGTGCCAAAATCTAATCAAGGCTTTGGATCAATGCTGGAATAAGCAACGGACATAGAGTCATGAACCAATATAGAACGTCTCTGGGGTTCCAAGAAAAGTAGATTAATCGAATTCTGCCCACAAGCCGGGCATATGTGGCTGAAAATCAAAAAAATATGCCAAAAAAATTAAATCCCGAAATCGTCCGAACACTTTAAACTTACTGAAAGAAACACGTGCGCGAAGTTCGACCCAACCCAAGACGGGTTCAGGCTGAGGTCCGAATAGGCAATGGAAATATAACCAGAAATAGTAAGAAATAACTAAAAATGCCCGTTTGACTGGTCGAACAGCGGAATTTGGGGATAAATATGGACCCCGATGGAGCGCAACTCAATCGTCCCCTCGTGCGTCTCGTCGAGAGCTTTCCGAATTGGGGTGGCTCGCGTCATTCTGATGCCCGTAGCCAAAGCTATGGCCAAAACAGTGCGGCGACACCAAAGTCCAGTAATCTTGCTTGTCGATTACTGGACTTTGGCCCCATGTCTTCTGAGAGATATATTAACGCCCGATTGGTGGATTTTTGGCCCCAATATCTCCCGTGACATATATTAGCACCAAAATGCATAATTATTGCTTACCAATTTGTGCATTTTGTCAGCAATTTATGTCTCACGAAATAATTGTATCAAAATCCACTAATCTTGCTCACCGATTAGTGGATTTTGGCCCCAGTATCTTGTGCGACATATATTAGTGCCAAAATCTAATCAAGGCTTTGGATCAATGCAGAATAAGCAACGGACATAGAGTCATGAACCAATATAGAACGTCTCTGGGGTTCCAAGAAAAGTAGATTAATCGAATTCTGCCCACAAGCCGGGCATATGTGGCTGAAAATCATAAAATATGCCAAAAAAATTAAATCCCGAAATCGTCCGAACACTTTAACCTTACTGAAAGAAACACGTGCGCGAAGTTCGACCCAACCCAAGACGAGTTCAGGCTGAGGTCCGAATAGGCAATGGAAATATAACCAGAAATAGTAAGAAATAACTAAAAATGCCCGTTTGACTGGTCGAACAGCGGAATTTGGGGATAAATATGGACCCCGATGGAGCGCAGCTCAATCGTCCCCTCGTGCGTCTCGTCGAGAGCTTTCCGAATTGGGGTGGCTCGCGTCATTCTGATGCCCGTAGCCAAAGCTATGGCCAAAACAGTGCGGCGACACCAAAGTCCAGTAATCTTGCTTGTCGATTACTGGAATTTGGCCCCATGTCTTCTGAGAGATATATTAACGCCCGATTGGTGGATTTTTGGCCCCAATATCTCCCGTGACATATATTAGCACCAAAATGCATAACTATTGCTTACCAATTTGTGCATTTTGTCAGCAATTTATGTCTCACGAAATAATTGTATCAAAATCCACTAATCTTGCTCACCGATTAGTGGATTTTGGCCCCAGTATCTTGTGCGACATATATTAGTGCCAAAATCTAATCAAGGCTTTGGATCAATGCGGAATAAGCAACGGACATAGAGTCATGAACCAATGTAGAACGTCTCTGGGGTTCCAAGAAAAGTAGATTAATCGAATTCTGCCCACAAGCCGGGCATATGTGGCTGAAAATCATAAAATATGCCAAAAAAATCAAATCCCGAAATCGTCCGAACACTTTAACCTTACTGAAAGAAACGCGTGCGCGAAGTTCGACCCAACCCAAGACGGGTTCAGGCTGAGGTCCGAATAGGCAATGGAAATATAACCAGAAATAGTAAGAAATAACTAAAAATGCCCGTTTGACTGGTCGAACAGCGGAATTTGGGGATAAATATGGACCCCGATGGAGCCCAGCTCAATCGTCCCCTCGTGCGTCTCGTCGAGAGCTTTCCGAATTGGGGTGGCTCGCGTCATTCTGATGCCTGTAGCCAAAGCTATGGCCAAAACAGTGCGGCGACACAAAAGTCCAGTAATCTTGCTTGTCGATTACTGGACTTTGGCCCCATGTCTTCTGAGAGATATATTAACGCCCGATTGGTGGATTTTTGGCCCCAATATCTCCCGTGGCATATATTAGCACCAAAATGCATAACTATTGCTTACCAATTTGTGCATTTTGTCAGCAATTTATGTCTCACGAAATAATTGTATCAAAATCCACTAATCTTGCTCACCGATTAGTGGATTTTGGCCCCAGTATCTTGTGCGATATATATAAGTGCCAAAATCTAATCAAGGCTTTGGATCAATGCGGAATAAGCAACGGACATAGAGTCATGAACCAATATAGAACGTCTCTGGGGTTCCAAGAAAAGTAGATTAATCGAATTCTGCCCACAAGCCGGGCATATGTGGCTGAAAATCATAAAATATGCCAAAAAAATCAAATCCCGAAATCGTCCCAACACTTTAACCTTACTGAAAGAAACGCGTGCGCGAAGTTCGACCCAACCCAAGACGGGTTCAGGCTGAGGTCCGAATAGGCAATGGAAATATAACCAGAAATAGTAAGAAATAACTAAAAATGCCCGTTTGACTGGTCGAACAGCGGAATTTGGGGATAAAGATGGACCCCGATGGAGCGCAGCTCAATCGTCCCCTCGTGCGTCTCGTCGAGAGCTTTCCGAATTGGGGTGGCTCGCGTCATTCTGATGCCTGTAGCCAAAGCTATGGCCAAAACAGTGCGGCGACACCAAAGTCCAGTAATCTTGCTTGTCGATTACTGGACTTTGGCCCCATGTCTTCTGAGAGATATATTAACGCCCGATTGGTGGATTTTTGGCCCCAATATCTCCCGTGACATATATTAGCACCAAAATGCATAACTATTGCTTACCAATTTGTGCATTTTGTCAGCAATTTATGTCTCACGAAATAATTGTATCAAAATCCACTAATCTTGCTCACCGATTAGTGGATTTTGGCCCCAGTATCTTGTGCGACATATATTAGTGCCAAAATCTAATCAAGGCTTTGGATCAATGCGGAATAAGCAACGGACATAGAGTCATGAACCAATATAGAACGTCTCTGGGGTTCCAAGAAAAGTAGATTAATCGAATTCTGCCCACAAGCCGGGCATATGTGGCTGAAAATCAAAAAAATATGCCAAAAAAATTAAATCCCGAAATCGTCCGAACACTTTAAACTTACTGAAAGAAACACGTGCGCGAAGTTCGACCCAACCCAAGACGGGTTCAGGCTGAGGTCCGAATAGGCAATGGAAATATAACCAGAAATAGTAAGAAATAACTAAAAATGCCCGTTTGACTGGTCGAACAGCGGAATTTGGGGATAAATATGGACCCCGATGGAGCGCAGCTCAATTGTCCCCTCCTGCGTCTCGTCGAGAGCTTTCCGAATTGGGGTGGCTCGCGTCATTCTGATGCCCGTAGCCAAAGCTATGGCCAAAACAGTGCGGCGACACCAAAGTCCAGTAATCTTGCTTGTCGATTACTGGACTTTGGCCCCATGTCTTCTGAGAGATATATTAACGCCCGATTGGTGGATTTTTGGCCCCAATATCTCCCGTGACATATATTAGCACCAAAATGCATAATTATTGCTTACCAATTTGTGCATTTTGTCAGCAATTTATGTCTCACGAAATAATTGTATCAAAATCCACTAATCTTGCTCACCGATTAGTGGATTTTGGCCCCAGTATCTTGTGCGACATATATTAGTGCCAAAATCTAATCAAGGCTTTAAATCAATGCAGAATAAGCAACGGACATAGAGTCATGAACCAATATAGAACGTCTCTGGGGTTCCAAGAAAAGTAGATTAATCGAATTCTGCCCACAAGCCGGGCATATGTGGCTGAAAATCATAAAATATGCCAAAAAAATTAAATCCCGAAATCGTCCGAACACTTTAACCTTACTGAAAGAAACACGTGCGCGAAGTTCGACCCAACCCAAGACGGGTTCAGGCTGAGGTCCGAATAGGCAATGGAAATATAACCAGAAATAGTAAGAAATAACTAAAAATGCCCGTTTGACTGGTCGAACAGCGGAATTTGGGGATAAATATGGACCCCGATGGAGCGCAGCTCAATCGTCCCCTCGTGCGTCTCGTCGAGAGCTTTCCGAATTGGGGTGGCTCGCGTCATTCTGATGCCTGTAGCCAAAGCTATGGCCAAAACAGTGCGGCGACACAAAAGTCCAGTAATCTTGCTTGTCGATTACTGGACTTTGGCCCCATGTCTTCTGAGGGATATATTAACGCCCGATTGGTGGATTTTTGGCCCCAATATCTCCCGTGGCATATATTAGCACCAAAATGCATAACTATTGCTTACCAATTTGTGCATTTTGTCAGCAATTTATGTCTCACGAAATAATTGTATCAAAATCTACTAATCTTGCTCACCGATTAGTGGATTTTGGCCCCAGTATCTTGTGCGATATATATAAGTGCCAAAATCTAATCAAGGCTTTCGATCAATGCGAAATAAGCAACGGACATAGAGTCATGAACCAATATAGAACGTCTCTGGGGTTCCAAGAAAAGTAGATTAATCGTATTCTGCCCACAAGCCGGGCATATGTGGCTGAAAATCATAAAATATGCCAAAAAAATCAAATCCTGAAATCGTCCCAACACTTTAACCTTACTGAAAGAAACGCGTGCGCGAAGTTCGACCCAACCCAAGACGGGTTCAGGCTGAGGTCCGAATAGGCAATGGAAATATAACCAGAAATAGTAAGAAATAACTAAAAATGCCCGTTTGACTGGTCGAACAGCGGAATTTGGGGATAAAGATAGACCCCGATGGAGAATAGCTCGATCGTCCCCTCGTGCGTCTCGTCGAGAGCTTTCCGAATTGGGGTGGCTCGCGTCATTCTGATGCCCGTAGCCAAAGCTATGGCCAAAACAGTGCGGCGACACCAAAGTCCAGTAATCTTGCTTGTCGATTACTGGACTTTGGCCCCATGTCTTTTTAGAGATATATTAACGCCCGATTGGTGGATTTTTGGCCCCAATATCTCATGTGACATATATTAGCACCAAAATGCATAACCCTTGCTTACCAATTTGTGCATTTTGTCAGCAATTTATGTCTCACGAAATAATTGTATCAAAATCCACTAATCTTGCTCACCGATTAGTGGATTTTGGACCCAGTATCTTGTGCGACATATATTAGTGCCAAAATGACGCCAAAATCAAATCAAGGCTTTGGATCAATGCGGAATAAGCAACGGACATAGAGTCATGAACCAATGTAGAACGTCTCTGGGGTTCCAAGAAAAGTAGATTAATCGAATTCTGCCCACAAGCCGGGGCATATGTGGCTGAAAATCATAAAATATGCCAAAAAAATCAAATACCGAAATCGTCCGAACACTTTAACCTTACTGAAAGAAACACGTGCGTGAAGTTCGACCCAACCCAAGACGGGTTCAGGCTGAGGTCCGAATAGGCAATGGAAATATAACCAGAAATAGTAAGAAATAACTAAAAATTCCCGTTAGACTGGTCGAACAGCGGAATTTGGGGATAAATATGGACCCCGATGGAGCGCAGCTCAATCGTCCCCTCGTGCGTCTCGTCGAGAGCTTTCCGAATTGGGGTGGCTCGCGTCATTCTGATGCCCGTAGCCAAAGCTATGGCCAAAACAGTGCGGCGACACCAAAGTCCAGTAATCTTGCTTGTCGATTACTGGACTTTGGTCCCATGTCTTCTGAGAGATATATTAACGCCCGATTGGTGGATTTTTGGCCCCAATATCTCCCGTGACATATATTAGCACCAAAATGCATAACTATTGCTTACCAATTTGTGCATTTTGTCAGCAATTTATGTCTCACGAAATAATTGTATCAAAATCCACTAATCTTGCTCACCGATTAGTGGATTTTGGCCCCAGTATCTTGTGCGACATATATTAGTGCCAAAATCTAATCAAGGCTTTGGATCAATGCGGAATAAGCAACGGACATAGAGTCATGAACCAATGTAGAACGTCTCTGGGGTTCCAAGAAAAGTAGATTAATCGAATTCTGCCCACAAGCCAGGCATATGTGGCTGAAAATCATAAAATATGCCAAAAAAATCAAATCCCGAAATCGTCCGAACACTTTAACCTTACTGAAAGAAACGCGTGCGCGAAGTTCGACCCAACCCAAGACGGGTTCAGGCTGAGGTCCGAATAGGCAATGGAAATATAACCAGAAATAGTAAGAAATAACTAAAAATGCCCGTTTGACTGGTCGAACAGCGGAATTTGGGGATAAATATGGACCCCGATGGAGCGCAGCTCAATCGTCCCCTCGTGCGTCTCGTCGAGAGCTTTCCGAATTGGGGTGGCTCGCGTCATTCTGATGCCTGTAGCCAAAGCAATGGCCAAAACAGTGCGGCGACACAAAAGTCCAGTAATCTTGCTTGTCGATTACTGGACTTTGGCCCCATGTCTTCTGAGAGATATATTAACGCCCGATTGGTGGATTTTTGGCCCCAATATCTCCCGTGGCATATATTAGCACCAAAATGCATAACTATTGCTTACCAATTTGTGCATTTTGTCAGCAATTTATGTCTCACGAAATAATTGTATCAAAATCCACTAATCTTGCTCACCGATTAGTGGATTTTGGCCCCAGTATCTTGTGCGATATATATAAGTGCCAAAATCTAATCAAGGCTTTGGATCAATGCGGAATAAGCAACGGACATAGAGTCATGAACCAATATAGAACGTCTCTGGGGTTCCAAGAAAAGTAGATTAATCGAATTCTGCCCACAAGCCGGGCATATGTGGCTGAAAATCATAAAATATGCCAAAAAAATCAAATCCTGAAATCGTCCCAACACTTTAACCTTACTGAAAGAAACGCGTGCGCGAAGTTCGACCCAACCCAAGACGGGTTCAGGCTGAGGTCCGAATAGGCAATGGAAATATAACCAGAAATAGTAAGAAATAACTAAAAATGCCCGTTTGACTGGTCGAACAGCGGAATTTGGGGATAAAGATAGACCCCGATGGAGAATAGCTCGATCGTCCCCTCGTGCGTCTCGTCGAGAGCTTTCCGAATTGGGGTGGCTCGCGTCATTCTGATGCCCGTAGCCAAAGCTATGGCCAAAACAGTGCGGCGACACCAAAGTCCAGTAATCTTGCTTGTCGATTACTGGACTTTGGCCCCATGTCTTTTTAGAGATATATTAACGCCCGATTGGTGGATTTTTGGCCCCAATATCTCCTGTGACATATATTAGCACCAAAATGCATAACCCTTGCTTACCAATTTGTGCATTTTGTCAGCAATTTATGTCTCACGAAATAATTGTATCAAAATCCACTAATCTTGCTCACCGATTAGTGGATTTTGGACCCAGTATCTTGTGCGACATATATTAGTGCCAAAATGAAGCCAAAATCAAATCAAGGCTTTGGATCAATGCGGAATAAGCAATGGACATAGAGTCATGAACCAATGTAGAACGTCTCTGGGGTTCCAAGAAAAGTAGATTAATCGAATTCTGCCCACAAGCCGGGGCATATGTGGCTGAAAATCATAAAATATGCCAAAAAAATCAAATACCGAAATCGTCCGAACACTTTAACCTTACTGAAAGAAACACGTGCGTGAAGTTCGACCCAACCCAAGACGGGTTCAGGCTGAGGTCCGAATAGGCAATGGAAATATAACCAGAAATAGTAAGAAATAACTAAAAATTCCCGTTAGACTGGTCGAACAGCGGAATTTGGGGATAAATATGGACCCCGATGGAGCGCAGCTCAATCGTCCCCTCGTGCGTCTCGTCGAGAGCTTTCCGAATTGGGGTGGCTCGCGTCATTCTGATGCCCGTAGCCAAAGCTATGGCCAAAACAGTGCGGCGACACCAAAGTCCAGTAATCTTGCTTTTCGATTACTGGACTTTGGTCCCATGTCTTCTGAGAGATATATTAACGCCCGATTGGTGGATTTTTGGCCCCAATATCTCCCGTGACATATATTAGCACCAAAATGCATAACTATTGCTTACCAATTTGTGCATTTTGTCAGCAATTTATGTCTCACGAAATAATTGTATCAAAATCCACTAATCTTGCTCACCGATTAGTGGATTTTGGCCCCAGTATCTTGTGCGACATATATTAGTGCCAAAATCTAATCAAGGCTTTGGATCAATGCGGAATAAGCAACGGACATAGAGTCATGAACCAATGTAGAACGTCTCTGGGGTTCCAAGAAAAGTAGATTAATCGAATTCTGCCCACAAGCCAGGCATATGTGGCTGAAAATCATAAAATATGCCAAAAAAATCAAATCCCGAAATCGTCCGAACACTTTAACCTTACTGAAAGAAACGCGTGCGCGAAGTTCGACCCAACCCAAGACGGGTTCAGGCTGAGGTCCGAATAGGCAATGGAAATATAACCAGAAATAGTAAGAAATAACTAAAAATGCCCGTTTGACTGGTCGAACAGCGGAATTTGGGGATAAATATGGACCCCGATGGAGCGCAGCTCAATCGTCCCCTCGTGCGTCTCGTCGAGAGCTTTCCGAATTGGGGTGGCTCGCGTCATTCTGATGCCCGTAGCCAAAGCTATGGCCAAAACAGTGCGGCGACACCAAAGTCCAGTAATCTTGCTTGTCGATTACTGGACTTTGGCCCCATGTCTTTTTAGAGATATATTAACGCCCGATTGGTGGATTTTTGGCCCCAATATCTCCTGTGACATATATTAGCACCAAAATGCATAACCCTTGCTTACCAATTTGTGCATTTTGTCAGCAATTTATGTCTCACGAAATAATTGTATCAAAATCCACTAATCTTGCTCACCGATTAGTGGATTTTGGACCCAGTATCTTGTGCGACATATATTAGTGCCAAAATGAAGCCAAAATCAAATCAAGGCTTTGGATCAATGCGGAATAAGCAACGGACATAGAGTCATGAACCAATGTAGAACGTCTCTGGGGTTCCAAGAAAAGTAGATTAATCGAATTCTGCCCACAAGCCGGGGCATATGTGGCTGAAAATCATAAAATATGCCAAAAAAATCAAATACCGAAATCGTCCGAACACTTTAACCTTACTGAAAGAAACACGTGCGTGAAGTTCGACCCAACCCAAGACGGGTTCAGGCTGAGGTCCGAATAGGCAATGGAAATATAACCAGAAATAGTAAGAAATAACTAAAAATTCCCGTTAGACTGGTCGAACAGCGGAATTTGGGGATAAATATGGACCCCGATGGAGCGCAGCTCAATCGTCCCCTCGTGCGTCTCGTCGAGAGCTTTCCGAATTGGGGTGGCTCGCGTCATTCTGATGCCCGTAGCCAAAGCTATGGCCAAAACAGTGCGGCGACACCAAAGTCCAGTAATCTTGCTTGTCGATTACTGGACTTTGGTCCCATGTCTTCTGAGAGATATATTAACGCCCGATTGGTGGATTTTTGGCCCCAATATCTCCCGTGACATATATTAGCACCAAAATGCATAACTATTGCTTACCAATTTGTGCATTTTGTCAGCAATTTATGTCTCACGAAATAATTGTATCAAAATCCACTAATCTTGCTCACCGATTAGTGGATTTTGGCCCCAGTATCTTGTGCGACATATATTAGTGCCAAAATCTAATCAAGGCTTTGGATCAATGCGGAATAAGCAACGGACATAGAGTCATGAACCAATGTAGAACGTCTCTGGGGTTCCAAGAAAAGTAGATTAATCGAATTCTGCCCACAAGCCAGGCATATGTGGCTGAAAATCATAAAATATGCCAAAAAAATCAAATCCCGAAATCGTCCGAACACTTTAACCTTACTGAAAGAAACGCGTGCGCGAAGTTCGACCCAACCCAAGACGGGTTCAGGCTGAGGTCCGAATAGGCAATGGAAATATAACCAGAAATAGTAAGAAATAACTAAAAATGCCCGTTTGACTGGTCGAACAGCGGAATTTGGGGATAAATATGGACCCCGATGGAGCGCAGCTCAATCGTCCCCTCGTGCGTCTCGTCGAGAGCTTTCCGAATTGGGGTGGCTCGCGTCATTCTGATGCCCGTAGCCAAAGCTATGGCCAAAACAGTGCGGCGACACCAAAGTCCAGTAATCTTGCTTGTCGATTACTGGACTTTGGCCCCATGTCTTTTTAGAGATATATTAACGCCCGATTGGTGGATTTTTGGCCCCAATATCTCCTGTGACATATATTAGCACCAAAATGCATAACCCTTGCTTACCAATTTGTGCATTTTGTCAGCAATTTATGTCTCACGAAATAATTGTATCAAAATCCACTAATCTTGCTCACCGATTAGTGGATTTTGGACCCAGTATCTTGTGCGACATATATTAGTGCCAAAATGAAGCCAAAATCAAATCAAGGCTTTGGATCAATGCGGAATAAGCAACGGACATAGAGTCATGAACCAATGTAGAACGTCTCTGGGGTTCCAAGAAAAGTAGATTAATCGAATTCTGCCCACAAGCCGGGGCATATGTGGCTGAAAATCATAAAATATGCCAAAAAAATCAAATACCGAAATCGTCCGAACACTTTAACCTTACTGAAAGAAACACGTGCGTGAAGTTCGACCCAACCCAAGACGGGTTCAGGCTGAGGTCCGAATAGGCAATGGAAATATAACCAGAAATAGTAAGAAATAACTAAAAATTCCCGTTAGACTGGTCGAACAGCGGAATTTGGGGATAAATATGGACCCCGATGGAGCGCAGCTCAATCGTCCCCTCGTGCGTCTCGTCGAGAGCTTTCCGAATTGGGGTGGCTCGCGTCATTCTGATGCCCGTAGCCAAAGCTATGGCCAAAACAGTGCGGCGACACCAAAGTCTAGTAATCTTGCTTGTCGATTACTGGACTTTGGTCCCATGTCTTCTGAGAGATATATTAACGCCCGATTGGTGGATTTTTGGCCCCAATATCTCCCGTGACATATATTAGCACCAAAATGCATAACTATTGCTTACCAATTTGTGCATTTTGTCAGCAATTTATGTCTCACGAAATAATTGTATCAAAATCCACTAATCTTGCTCACCGATTAGTGGATTTTGGCCCCAGTATCTTGTGCGACATATATTAGTGCCAAAATCTAATCAAGGCTTTGGATCAATGCGGAATAAGCAACGGACATAGAGTCATGAACCAATGAAGAACGTCTCTGGGGTTCCAAGAAAAGTAGATTAATCGAATTCTGCCCACAAGCCAGGCATATGTGGCTGAAAATCATAAAATATGCCAAAAAAATCAAATCCCGAAATCGTCCGAACACTTTAACCTTACTGAAAGAAACGCGTGCGCGAAGTTCGACCCAACCCAAGACGGGTTTAGGCTGAGGTCCGAATAGGCAATGGAAATATAACCAGAAATAGTAAGAAATAACTAAAAATGCCCGTTTGACTGGTCGAACAGCGGAATTTGGGGATAAATATGGACCCCGATGGAGCGCAGCTCAATCGTCCCCTCGTGCGTCTCGTCGAGAGCTTTCCGAATTGGGGTGGCTCGCGTCATTCTGATGCCCGTAGCCAAAGCTATGGCCAAAACAGTGCGGCGACACCAAAGTCCAGTAATCTTGCTTGTCGATTACTGGACTTTGGCCCCATGTCTTCTGAGAGATATATTAACGCCCGATTGGTGGATTTTTGGCCCCAATATCTCCCGTGACATATATTAGCACCAAAATGCATAACTATTGCTTACCAATTTGTGCATTTTGTCAGCAATTTATGTCTCACGAAATAATTGTATCAAAATCCACTAATCTTGCTCACCGATTAGTGGATTTTGGCCCCAGTATCTTGTGCGACATATATTAGTGCCAAAATCTAATCAAGGCTTTGGATCAATGCGGAATAAGCAACGGACATAGAGTCATGAACCAATATAGAACGTCTCTGGGGTTCCAAGAAAAGTAGATTAATCGAATTCTGCCCACAAGCCGGGCATATGTGGCTGAAAATCATAAAATATGCCAAAAAAATTAAATCCCGAAATCGTCCGAACACTTTAACCTTACTGAAAGAAACACGTGCGCGAAGTTCGACCCAACCCAAGACGGGTTCAGGCTGAGGTACGAATAGGCAATGGAAATATAACCAGAAATAGTAAGAAATAACTAAAAATGCCCGTTTGACTGGTCGAACAGCGGAATTTGGGGATAAATATGGACCCCGATGGAGCGCAGCTCAATCGTCCCCTCGTGCGTCTCGTCGAGAGCTTTCCGAATTGGGGTGGCTCGCGTCATTCTGATGCCTGTAGCCAAAGCTATGGCCAAAACAGTGCGGCGACACAAAAGTCCAGTAATCTTGCTTGTCGATTACTGGACTTTGGCCCCATGTCTTCTGAGAGATATATTAACGCCCGATTGGTGGATTTTTGGCCCCAATATCTCCCGTGGCATATATTAGCACCAAAATGCATAACTATTGCTTACCAATTTGTGCATTTTGTCAGCAATTTATGTCTCACGAAATAATTGTATCAAAATCCACTAATCTTGCTCACCGATTAGTGGATTTTGGCCCCAGTATCTTGTGCGATATATATAAGTGCCAAAATCTAATCAAGGCTTTGGATCAATGCGGAATAAGCAACGGACATAGAGTCATGAACCAATATAGAACGTCTCTGGGGTTCCAAGAAAAGTAGATTAATCGAATTCTGCCCACAAGCCGGGCATATGTGGCTGAAAATCATAAAATATGCCAAAAAAATCAAATCCTGAAATCGTCCCAACACTTTAACCTTACTGAAAGAAACGAGTGCGCGAAGTTCGACCCAACCCAAGACGGGTTCAGGCTGAGGTCCGAATAGGCAATGGAAATATAACCAGAAATAGTAAGAAATAACTAAAAATGCCCGTTTGACTGGTCGAACAGCGGAATTTGGGGATAAAGATAGACCCCGATGGAGAATAGCTCGATCGTCCCCTCGTGCGTCTCGTCGAGAGCTTTCCGAATTGGGGTGGCTCGCGTCATTCTGATGCCCGTAGCCAAAGCTATGGCCAAAACAGTGCGGCGACACCAAAGTCCAGTAATCTTGCTTGTCGATTACTGGACTTTGGCCCCATGTCTTTTTAGAGATATATTAACGCCCGATTGGTGGATTTTTGGCCCCAATATCTCCTGTGACATATATTAGCACCAAAATGCATAACCCTTGCTTACCAATTTGTGCATTTTGTCAGCAATTTATGTCTCACGAAATAATTGTATCAAAACCCACTAATCTTGCTCACCGATTAGTGGATTTTGGACCCAGTATCTTGTGCGACATATATTAGTGCCAAAATGAAGCCAAAATCAAATCAAGGCTTTGGATCAATGCGGAATAAGCAACGGACATAGAGTCATGAACCAATGTAGAACGTCTCTGGGGTTCCAAGAAAAGTAGATTAATCGAATTCTGCCCACAAGCCGGGGCATATGTGGCTGAAAATCATAAAATATGCCAAAAAAATCAAATACCGAAATCGTCCGAACACTTTAACCTTACTGAAAGAAACACGTGCGTGAAGTTCGACCCAACCCAAGACGGGTTCAGGCTGAGGTCCGAATAGGCAATGGAAATATAACCAGAAATAGTAAGAAATAACTAAAAATTCCCGTTAGACTGGTCGAACAGCGGAATTTGGGGATAAATATGGACCCCGATGGAGCGCAGCTCAATCGTCCCCTCGTGCGTCTCGTCGAGAGCTTTCCGAATTGGGGTGGCTCGCGTCATTCTGATGCCCGTAGCCAAAGCTATGGCCAAAACAGTGCGGCGACACCAAAGTCCAGTAATCTTGCTTGTCGATTACTGGACTTTGGTCCCATGTCTTCTGAGAGATATATTAACGCCCGATTGGTGGATTTTTGGCCCCAATATCTCCCGTGACATATATTAGCACCAAAATGCATAACTATTGCTTACCAATTTGTGCATTTTGTCAGCAATTTATGTCTCACGAAATAATTGTATCAAAATCCACTAATCTTGCTCACCGATTAGTGGATTTTGGCCCCAGTATCTTGTGCGACATATATTAGTGCCAAAATCTAATCAAGGCTTTGGATCAATGCGGAATAAGCAACGGACATAGAGTCATGAACCAATGTAGAACGTCTCTGGGGTTCCAAGAAAAGTAGATTAATCGAATTCTGCCCACAAGCCAGGCATATGTGGCTGAAAATCATAAAATATGCCAAAAAAATCAAATCCCGAAATCGTCCGAACACTTTAACCTTACTGAAAGAAACGCGTGCGCGAAGTTCGACCCAACCCAAGACGGGTTCAGGCTGAGGTCCGAATAGGCAATGGAAATATAACCAGAAATAGTAAGAAATAACTAAAAATGCCCGTTTGACTGGTCGAACAGCGGAATTTGGGGATAAATATGGACCCCGATGGAGCGCAGCTCAATCGTCCCCTCGTGCGTCTCGTCGAGAGCTTTCCGAATTGGGGTGGCTCGCGTCATTCTGATGCCTGTAGCCAAAGCTATGGCCAAAACAGTGCGGCGACACAAAAGTCCAGTAATCTTGCTTGTCGATTACTGGACTTTGGCCCCATGTCTTCTGAGAGATATATTAACGCCCGATTGGTGGATTTTTGGCCCCAATATCTCCCGTGGCATATATTAGCACCAAAATGCATAACTATTGCTTACCAATTTGTGCATTTTGTCAGCAATTTATGTCTCACGAAATAATTGTATCAAAATCCACTAATCTTGCTCACCGATTAGTGGATTTTGGCCCCAGTATCTTGTGCGATATATATAAGTGCCAAAATCTAATCAAGGCTTTGGATCAATGCGGAATAAGCAACGGACATAGAGTCATGAACCAATATAGAACGTCTCTGGGGTTCCAAGAAAAGTAGATTAATCGAATTCTGCCCACAAGCCGGGCATATGTGGCTGAAAATCATAAAATATGCCAAAAAAATCAAATCCTGAAATCGTCCCAACACTTTAACCTTACTGAAAGAAACGCGTGCGCGAAGTTCGACCCAACCCAAGACGGGTTCAGGCTGAGGTCCGAATAGGCAATGGAAATATAACCAGAAATAGTAAGAAATAACTAAAAATGCCCGTTTGACTGGTCGAACAGCGGAATTTGGGGATAAAGATAGACCCCGATGGAGAATAGCTCGATCGTCCCCTCGTGCGTCTCGTCGAGAGCTTTCCGAATTGGGGTGGCTCGCGTCATTCTGATGCCCGTAGCCAAAGTTATGGCCAAAACAGTGCGGCGACACCAAAGTCCAGTAATCTTGCTTGTCGATTACTGGACTTTGGCCCCATGTCTTTTTAGAGATATATTAACGCCCGATTGGTGGATTTTTGGCCCCAATATCTCCTGTGACATATATTAGCACCAAAATGCATAACCCTTGCTTACCAATTTGTGCATTTTGTCAGCAATTTATGTCTCACGAAATAATTGTATCAAAATCCACTAATCTTGCTCACCGATTAGTGGATTTTGGACCCAGTATCTTGTGCGACATATATTAGTGCCAAAATGAAGCCAAAATCAAATCAAGGCTTTGGATCAATGCGGAATAAGCAACGGACATAGAGTCATGAACCAATGTAGAACGTCTCTGGGGTTCCAAGAAAAGTAGATTAATCGAATTCTGCCCACAAGCCGGGGCATATGTGGCTGAAAATCATAAAATATGCCAAAAAAATCAAATACCGAAATCGTCCGAACACTTTAACCTTACTGAAAGAAACACGTGCGTGAAGTTCGACCCAACCCAAGACGGGTTCAGGCTGAGGTCCGAATAGGCAATGGAAATATAACCAGAAATAGTAAGAAATAACTAAAAATTCCCGTTAGACTGGTCGAACAGCGGAATTTGGGGATAAATATGGACCCCGATGGAGCGCAGCTCAATCGTCCCCTCGTGCGTCTCGTCGAGAGCTTTCCGAATTGGGGTGGCTCGCGTCATTCTGATGCCCGTAGCCAAAGCTATGGCCAAAACAGTGCGGCGACACCAAAGTCCAGTAATCTTGCTTGTCGATTACTGGACTTTGGTCCCATGTCTTCTGAGAGATATATTAACGCCCGATTGGTGGATTTTTGGCCCCAATATCTCCCGTGACATATATTAGCACCAAAATGCATAACTATTGCTTACCAATTTGTGCATTTTGTCAGCAATTTATGTCTCACGAAATAATTGTATCAAAATCCACTAATCTTGCTCACCGATTAGTGGATTTTGGCCCCAGTATCTTGTGCGACATATATTAGTGCCAAAATCTAATCAAGGCTTTGGATCAATGCGGAATAAGCAACGGACATAGAGTCATGAACCAATGTAGAACGTCTCTGGGGTTCCAAGAAAAGTAGATTAATCGAATTCTGCCCACAAGCCAGGCATATGTGGCTGAAAATCATAAAATATGCCAAAAAAATCAAATCCCGAAATCGTCCGAACACTTTAACCTTACTGAAAGAAACGCGTGCGCGAAGTTCGACCCAACCCAAGACGGGTTCAGGCTGAGGTCCGAATAGGCAATGGAAATATAACCAGAAATAGTAAGAAATAACTAAAAATGCCCGTTTGACTGGTCGAACAGCGGAATTTGGGGATAAATATGGACCCCGATGGAGCGCAGCTCAATCGTCCCCTCGTGCGTCTCGTCGAGAGCTTTCCGAATTGGGGTGGCTCGCGTCATTCTGATGCCTGTAGCCAAAGCTATGGCCAAAACAGTGCGGCGACACAAAAGTCCAGTAATCTTGCTTGTCGATTACTGGACTTTGGCCCCATGTCTTCTGAGAGATATATTAACGCCCGATTGGTGGATTTTTGGCCCCAATATCTCCCGTGGCATATATTAGCACCAAAATGCATAACTATTGCTTACCAATTTGTGCATTTTGTCAGCAATTTATGTCTCACGAAATAATTGTATCAAAATCCACTAATCTTGCTCACCGATTAGTGGATTTTGGCCCCAGTATCTTGTGCGATATATATAAGTGCCAAAATCTAATCAAGGCTTTGGATCAATGCGGAATAAGCAACGGACATAGAGTCATGAACCAATATAGAACGTCTCTGGGGTTCCAAGAAAAGTAGATTAATCGAATTCTGCCCACAAGCCGGGCATATGTGGCTGAAAATCATAAAATATGCCAAAAAAATCAAATCCCGAAATCGTCCCAACACTTTAACCTTACTGAAAGAAACGCGTGCGCGAAGTTCGACCCAACCCAAGACGGGTTCAGGCTGAGGTCCGAATAGGCAATGGAAATATAACCAGAAATAGTAAGAAAACTAAAAATGCCCGTTTGACTGGTCGAACAGCGGAATTTGGGGATAAAGATGGACCCCGATGGAGCGCAGCTCAATCGTCCCCTCGTGCGTCTCGTCGAGAGCTTTCCGAATTGGGGTGGCTCGCGTCATTCTGATGCCTGTAGCCAAAGCTATGGCCAAAACAGTGCGGCGACACCAAAGTCCAGTAATCTTGCTTGTCGATTACTGGACTTTGGCCCCATGTCTTCTGAGAGATATATTAACGCCCGATTGGTGGATTTTTGGCCCCAATATCTCCCGTGACATATATTAGCACCAAAATGCATAACTATTGCTTACCAATTTGTGCATTTTGTCAGCAATTTATGTCTCACGAAATAATTGTATCAAAATCCACTAATCTTGCTCACCGATTAGTGGATTTTGGCCCCAGTATCTTGTGCGACATATATTAGTGCCAAAATCTAATCAAGGCTTTGGATCAATGCGGAATAAGCAACGGACATAGAGTCATGAACCAATATAGAACGTCTCTGGGGTTCCAAGAAAAGTAGATTAATCGAATTCTGCCCACAAGCCGGGCATATGTGGCTGAAAATCAAAAAAATATGCCAAAAAAATTAAATCCCGAAATCGTCCGAACACTTTAAACTTACTGAAAGAAACACGTGCGCGAAGTTCGACCCAACCCAAGACGGGTTCAGGCTGAGGTCCGAATAGGCAATGGAAATATAACCAGAAATAGTAAGAAATAACTAAAAATGCCCGTTTGACTGGTCGAACAGCGGAATTTGGGGATAAATATGGACCCCGATGGAGCGCAGCTCAATCGTCCCCTCGTGCGTCTCGTCGAGAGCTTTCCGAATTGGGGTGGCTCGCGTCATTCTGATGCCCGTAGCCAAAGCTATGGCCAAAACAGTGCGGCGACACCAAAGTCCAGTAATCTTGCTTGTCGATTACTGGACTTTGGCCCCATGTCTTCTGAGAGATATATTAACGCCCGATTGGTGGATTTTTGGCCCCAATATCTCCCGTGACATATATTAGCACCAAAATGCATAACTATTGCTTACCAATTTGTGCATTTTGTCAGCAATTTATGTCTCACGAAATAATTGTATCAAAATCCACTAATCTTGCTCACCGATTAGTGGATTTTGGCCCCAGTATCTTGTGCGACATATATTAGTGCCAAAATCTAATCAAGGCTTTGGATCAATGCGGAATAAGCAACAGACATAGAGTCATGAACCAATATAGAACGTCTCTGGGGTTCCAAGAAAAGTAGATTAATCGAATTCTGCCCACAAGCCGGGCATATGTGGCTGAAAATCATAAAATATGCCAAAAAAATTAAATCCCGAAATCGTCCGAACACTTTAACCTTACTGAAAGAAACACGTGCGCGAAGTTCGACCCAACCCAAGACGGGTTCAGGCTGAGGTACGAATAGGCAATGGAAATATAACCAGAAATAGTAAGAAATAACTAAAAATGCCCGTTTGACTGGTCGAACAGCGGAATTTGGGGATAAATATGGACCCCGATGGAGCGCAGCTCAATCGTCCCCTCGTGCGTCTCGTCGAGAGCTTTCCGAATTGGGGTGGCTCGCGTCATTCTGATGCCTGTAGCCAAAGCTATGGCCAAAACAGTGCGGCGACACAAAAGTCCAGTAATCTTGCTTGTCGATTACTGGACTTTGGCCCCATGTCTTCTGAGAGATATATTAACGCCCGATTGGTGGATTTTTGGCCCCAATATCTCCCGTGGCATATAGTAGCACCAAAATGCATAACTATTGCTTACCAATTTGTGCATTTTGTCAGCAATTTATGTCTCACGAAATAATTGTATCAAAATCCACTAATCTTGCTCACCGATTAGTGGATTTTGGCCCCAGTATCTTGTGCGATATATATAAGTGCCAAAATCTAATCAAGGCTTTGGATCAATGCGGAATAAGCAACGGACATAGAGTCATGAACCAATATAGAACGTCTCTGGGGTTCCAAGAAAAGTAGATTAATCGAATTCTGCCCACAAGCCGGGCATATGTGGCTGAAAATCATAAAATATGCCAAAAAAATCAAATCCTGAAATCGTCCCAACACTTTAACCTTACTGAAAGAAACGCGTGCGCGAAGTTCGACCCAACCCAAGACGGGTTCAGGCTGAGGTCCGAATAGGCAATGGAAATATAACCAGAAATAGTAAGAAATAACTAAAAATGCCCGTTTGACTGGTCGAACAGCGGAATTTGGGGATAAAGATAGACCCCGATGGAAAATAGCTCGATCGTCCCCTCGTGCGTCTCGTCGAGAGCTTTCCGAATTGGGGTGGCTCGCGTCATTCTGATGCCCGTAGCCAAAGCTATGGCCAAAACAGTGCGGCGACACCAAAGTCCAGTAATCTTGCTTGTCGATTACTGGACTTTGGCCCCATGTCTTTTTAGAGATATATTAACGCCCGATTGGTGGATTTTTGGCCCCAATATCTCCTGTGACATATATTAGCACCAAAATGCATAACCCTTGCTTACCAATTTGTGCATTTTGTCAGCAATTTATGTCTCACGAAATAATTGTATCAAAATCCACTAATCTTGCTCACCGATTAGTGGATTTTGGACCCAGTATCTTGTGCGACATATATTAGTGCCAAAATGACGCCAAAATCAAATCAAGGCTTTGGATCAATGCGGAATAAGCAACGGACATAGAGTCATGAACCAATGTAGAACGTCTCTGGGGTTCCAAGAAAAGTAGATTAATCGAATTCTGCCCACAAGCCGGGGCATATGTGGCTGAAAATCATAAAATATGCCAAAAAAATCAAATACCGAAATCGTCCGAACACTTTAACCTTACTGAAAGAAACACGTGCGCGAAGTACGACCCAACCCAAGACGGGTTCAGGCTGAGGTCCGAATAGGCAATGGAAATATAACCAGAAATAGTAAGAAATAACTAAAAATTCCCGTTAGACTGGTCGAACAGCGGAATTTGGGGATAAATATGGACCCCGATGGAGCGTAGCTCAATCGTCCCCTCGTGCGTCTCGTTGAGAGCTTTCCGAATTGGGGTGGCTCGCGTCATTCTGATGCCCGTAGCCAAAGCTATGGCCAAAACAGTGCGGCGACACCAAAGTCCAGTAATCTTGCTTGTCGATTACTGGACTTTGGCCCCATGTCTTCTGAGAGATATATTAACGCCCGATTGGTGGATTTTTGGCCCCAATATCTCCTGTGACATATATTAGCACCAAAATGCATAACCCTTGCTTACCAATTTGTGCATTTTGTCAGCAATTTATGTCTCACGAAATAATTGTATCAAAATCCACTAATCTTGCTCACCGATTAGTGGATTTTGGACCCAGTATCTTGTGCGACATATATTAGTGCCAAAATGACGCCAAACTCTAATCAAGGCTTTGGATCAATGCGGAATAAGCAACGGACATAGAGTCATGAACCAATGTAGAACGTCTCTGGTGTTCCAAGAAAAGTAGATTAATCGAATTCTGCCCACAAGCCGGGGCATATGTGGCTGAAAATCATAAAATATGCCAAAAAAATCAAATCCCGAAATCGTCCGAACACTTTAACCTTACTGAAAGAAACACGTGCGCGAAGTTCGACCCAACCCAAGACGGGTTCAGGCTGAGGTCCGAATAGGCAATGGAAATATAACCAGAAATAGTAAGAAATAACTAAAAATGCCCGTTTGACTGGTCGAACAGCGGAATTTGGGGATAAAGATGGACCCTGATGGAGCATAGCTCAATCGTCCCCTCGTGCGTCTCGTCGAGAGCTTTCCGAATTGGGGTGGCTCGCGTCATTCTGATGCCCGTAGCCAAAGCTATGGCCAAAACAGTGCGGCGACACCAAAGTCCAGTAATCGTGCTTGTCGATTACTGGACTTTGGCCCCATGTCTTCTGAGAGATATATTAACGCCCGATTGGTGGATTTTTGGCCCCAATATCTCCCGTGGCATATATTAGCACCAAAATGCATAACTATTGCTTACCAATTTGTGCATTTTGTCAGCAATTTATGTCTCACGAAATAATTGTATCAAAATCCACTAATCTTGCTCACCGATTAGTGGATTTTGGCCCCAGTATCTTGTGCGATATATATAAGTGCCAAAATCTAATCAAGGCTTTGGATCAATGCGGAATAAGCAACGGACATAGAGTCATGAACCAATATAGAACGTCTCTGGGGTTCCAAGAAAAGTAGATTAATCGAATTCTGCCCACAAGCCGGGCATATGTGGCTGAAAATCATAAAATATGCCAAAAAAATCAAATCCCAAAATCGTCCCAACACTTTAACCTTACTAAAAGAAACGCGTGCGCGAAGTTCGACCCAACCCAAGACGGGTTCAGGCTGAGGTCCGAATAGGCAATGGAAATATAACCAGAAATAGTAAGAAATAACTAAAAATGCCCGTTTGACTGGTCGAACAGCGGAATTTGGGGATAAAGATAGACCCCGATGGAGCATAGCTCGATCGTCCCCTCGTGCGTCTCGTCGAGAGCTTTCCGAATTGGGGTGGCTCGCGTCATTCTGATGCCCGTAGCCAAAGCTATGGCCAAAACAGTGCGGCGACACCAAAGTCCAGTAATCTTGCTTGTCGATTACTGGACTTTGGCCCCATGTCTTTTTAGAGATATATTAACGCCCGATTGGTGGATTTTTGGCCCCAATATCTCCTGTGAAATATATTAGCACCAAAATGCATAACCCTTGCTTACCAATTTGTGCATTTTGTCAGCAATTTATGTCTCACGAAATAATTGTATCAAAATCCACTAATCTTGCTCACCGATTAGTGGATTTTGGACCCAGTATCTTGTGCGACATATATTAGTGCCAAAATGACGCCAAAATCAAATCAAGGCTTTGGATCAATGCGGAATAAGCAACGGACATAGAGTCATGAACCAATGTAGAACGTCTCTGGGGTTCCAAGAAAAGTAGATTAATCGAATTCTGCCCACAAGCCGGGGCATATGTGGCTGAAAATCATAAAATATGCCAAAAAAATCAAATACCGAAATCGTCCGAACACTTTAACCTTACTGAAAGAAACACGTGCGCGAAGTTCGACCCAACCCAAGACGGGTTCAGGCTGAGGTCCGAATAGGCAATGGAAATATAACCAGAAATAGTAAGAAATAACTAAAAATTCCCGTTAGACTGGTCGAACAGCGGAATTTGGGGATAAATATGGACCCCGATGGAGCGTAGCTCAATCGTCCCCTCGTGCGTCTCGTTGAGAGCTTTCCGAATTGGGGTGGCTCGCGTCATTCTGATGCCCGTAGCCAAAGCTATGGCCAAAACAGTGCGGCGACACCAAAGTCCAGTAATCTTGCTTGTCGATTACTGGACTTTGGCCCCATGTCTTCTGAGAGATATATTAACGCCCGATTGGTGGATTTTTTGCCCCAATATCTCCTGTGACATATATAAGCACCAAAATGCATAACCCTTGCTTACCAATTTGTGCATTTTGTCAGCAATTTATGTCTCACGAAATAATTGTATCAAAATCCACTAATCTTGCTCACCGATTAGTGGATTTTGGACCCAGTATCTTGTGCGACATATATTAGTGCCAAAATGACGCCAAACTCTAATCAAGGCTTTGGATCAATGCGGAATAAGCAACGGACATAGAGTCATGAACCAATGTAGAACGTCTCTGGTGTTCCAAGAAAAGTAGATTAATCGAATTCTGCCCACAAGCCGGGGCATATGTGGCTGAAAATCATAAAATATGCCAAAAAAATCAAATCCCGAAATCGTCCGAACACTTTAACCTTACTGAAAGAAACACGTGCGCGAAGTTCGACCCAACCCAAGACGGGTTCAGGCTGAGGTCCGAATAGGCAATGGAAATATAACCAGAAATAGTAAGAAATAACTAAAAATGCCCGTTTGACAGGTCGAACAGCGGAATTTGGGGATAAAGACGGACCCCGATGGAGCATAGCTCAATCGTCCCCTCGTGCGTCTCGTCGAGAGCTTTCCGAATTGGGGTGGCTCGCGTCATTCTGATGCCCGTAGCCAAAGCTATGGCCAAAACAGTGCGGCGACACCAAAGTCCAGTAATCTTGCTTGTCGATTACTGGACTTTGGCCCCATGTCTTTTGAGAGATATATTAACGCCCGATTGGTGGATTTTTGGCCCCAATATCTCCTGTGACATATATTAGCACCAAAATGCATAACCCTTGCTTAACAATTTGTGCATTTTGTCAGCAATTTATGTCTCACGAAATAATTGTATCAAAATCCACTAATCTTGCTCACCCATTAGTGGATTTTGGACCCAGTATCTTGTGCGACATATATTAGTGCCAAAATGACGCCAAAATCTAATCAAGGCTTTGGATCAATGCGGAATAAGCAACGGACATAGAGTCATGAACCAATGTAGAACGTCTCTGGGGTTCCAAGAAAAGTAGATTAATCGAATTCTGCCCACAAGCCGGGCATATGTGGCTGAAAATCATAAAATATGCCAAAAAAAGTAAATCCCGAAATCGTCCGAACACTTTAACCTTACTGAAAGAAACACGTGCGCGAAGTTCGACCCAACCCAAGACGGGTTCAGGCTGAGGTTCGAATAGGCAATGGAAATATATCCAGAAATAGTAAGAAATAACTAAAAATTCCCGTTAGACTGGTCGAACAGCGGAATTTGGGGATAAATATGGACCCCGATGGAGCGTAGCTCAATCGTCCCCTCGTGCGTCTCGTCGAGATCTTTCCGAATTGGGGTGGCTCGCGTCATTCTGATGCCCGTAGCCAAAGCTATGGCCAAAACAGTGCGGCGACACCAAAGTCCAGTAATCTTGCTTGTCGATTAATGGACTTTGGCCCCATGTCTTCTGAGAGATATATTAACGCCCGATTGGTGGATTTTTGGCCCCAATATCTCCCGTGACATATATTAGCACCAAAATGCATAACTATTGCTTCAAATTTGTGCATTTTGTCAGCAATTTATGTCTCACGAAATAATTGTATCAAAATCCACTAATCTTGCTCACCGATTAGTGGATTTTGGCCCCAGTATCTTGTGCGATATATATTAGTGCTAAAATCTAATCAAGGCTTTGGATAAATGCGGAATAAGCAACGGACATAGAGTCATGAACCAATATAGAATGTCTCTGGGGTTCCAAGAAAAGTAGATTAATCGAATTCTGCCCACAAGCCGGGCATATGTGGCTGAAAATCATAAAATATGCCAAAAAAACAAATCCCGAAATCGTCCCAACACTTTAACCTTACTGAAAGAAACGCGTGCGCGAAGTTCGACCCAACCCAAGACGGGTTCAGGCTGAGGTCCGAATAGGCAATGGAAATATAACCAGAAATAGTAAGAAATAACTAAAAATGCCCGTTTGACTGGTCGAACAGCGGAATTTGGGGATAAATATGGACCCCGATGGAGCGTAGCTCGACCGTCCCCTCGTGCGTCTCGTCGAGAGCTTTCTGAATTGGGGTGGCTCGCGTCATTCTGATGCCCGTAGCCAAAGCTATGGCCAAAACAGTGCGGCGACACCAAAGTCCAGTAATCTTGCTTGTCGATTACTGGACTTTGGCCCCATGTCTTCTGAGAGATATATTAACGCCCGATTGGTGGATTTTTTGCCCCAATATCTCCTGTGACATATATTAGCACCAAAATGCATAACCCTTGCTTACCAATTTGTGCATTTTGTCAGCAATTTATGTCTCACGAAATAATTGTATCAAAATCCACTAATCTTGCTCACCGATTAGTGGATTTTGGACCCAGTATCTTGTGCGACATATATTAGTGCCAAAATGACGCCAAACTCTAATCAAGGCTTTGGATCAATGCGGAATAAGCAACGGACATAGAGTCATGAACCAATGTAGAACGTCTCTGGTGTTCCAAGAAAAGTAGATTAATCGAATTCTGCCCACAAGCCGGGGCATATGTGGCTGAAAATCATAAAATATGCCAAAAAAATCAAATCCCGAAATCGTCCGAACACTTTAACCTTACTGAAAGAAACACGTGCGCGAAGTTCGACCCAACCCAAGACGGGTTCAGGCTGAGGTCCGAATAGGCAATGGAAATATAACCAGAAATAGTAAGAAATAACTAAAAATGCCCGTTTGACAGGTCGAACAGCGGAATTTGGGGATAAAGACGGACCCCGATGGAGCATAGCTCAATCGTCCCCTCGTGCGTCTCGTCGAGAGCTTTCCGAATTGGGGTGGCTCGCGTCATTCTGATGCCCGTAGCCAAAGCTATGGCCAAAACAGTGCGGCGACACCAAAGTCCAGTAATCTTGCTTGTCGATTACTGGACTTTGGCCCCATGTCTTTTGAGAGATATATTAACGCCCGATTGGTGGATTTTTGGCCCCAATATCTCCTGTGACATATATTAGCACCAAAATGCATAACCCTTGCTTAACAATTTGTGCATTTTGTCAGCAATTTATGTCTCACGAAATAATTGTATCAAAATCCACTAATCTTGCTCACCGATTAGTGGATTTTGGACCCAGTATCTTGTGCGACATATATTAGTGCCAAAATGACGCCAAAATCTAATCAAGGCTTTGGATCAATGCGGAATAAGCAACGGACATAGAGTCATGAACCAATGTAGAACGTCTCTGGGGTTCCAAGAAAAGTAGATTAATCGAATTCTGCCCACAAGCCGGGCATATGTGGCTGAAAATCATAAAATATGCCAAAAAAAGTAAATCCCGAAATCGTCCGAACACTTTAACCTTACTGAAAGAAACACGTGCGCGAAGTTCGACCCAACCCAAGACGGGTTCAGGCTGAGGTTCGAATAGGCAATGGAAATATAACCAGAAATAGTAAGAAATAACTAAAAATGCCCGTTTGACTGGTCGAACAGCGGAATTTGGGGATAAATATGGACCCCGATGGAGCGCAGCTCAATCGTCCCCTCGTGCGTCTCGTCGAGAGCTTTCCGAATTGGGGTGGCTCGCGTTATTCTGATGCCCGTAGCCAAAGCTATGGCCAAAACAGTGCGGCGACACCAAAGTCCAGTAATCTTGCTTGTCGATTACTGGACTTTGGCCCCATGTCTTCTGAGAGATATATTAACGCCCGATTGGTGGATTTTTGGCCCCAATATCTCCCGTGACATATATTAGCACCAAAATGCATAACTATTGCTTACCAATTTGTGCATTTTGTCAGCAATTTATGTATCACGAAATAATTGTATCAAAATCCACTAATCTTGCTCACCGATTAGTGGATTTTGGCCCCAGTATCTTGTGCGACATATATTAGTGCCAAAATCTAATCAAGGCTTTGGATCAATGCGGAATAAGCAACAGACATAGAGTCATGAACCAATATAGAACGTCTCTGGGGTTCCAAGAAAAGTAGATTAATCGAATTCTGCCCACAAGCCGGGCATATGTGGCTGAAAATCATAAAATATGCCAAAAAAATTAAATCCCGAAATCGTCCGAACACTTTAACCTTACTGAAAGAAACACGTGCGCGAAGTTCGACCCAACCCAAGACGGGTTCAGGCTGAGGTACGAATAGGCAATGGAAATATAACCAGAAATAGTAAGAAATAACTAAAAATGCCCGTTTGACTGGTCGAACAGCGGAATTTGGGGATAAATATGGACCCCGATGGAGCGCAGCTCAATCGTCCCCTCGTGCGTCTCGTCGAGAGCTTTCCGAATTGGGGTGGCTCGCGTCATTCTGATGCCTGTAGCCAAAGCTATGGCCAAAACAGTGCGGCGACACAAAAGTCCAGTAATCTTGCTTGTCGATTACTGGACTTTGGCCCCATGTCTTCTGAGAGATATATTAACGCCCGATTGGTGGATTTTTGGCCCCAATATCTCCCGTGGCATATATTAGCACCAAAATGCATAACTATTGCTTACCAATTTGTGCATTTTGTCAGCAATTTATGTCTCACGAAATAATTGTATCAAAATCCACTAATCTTGCTCACCGATTAGTGGATTTTGGCCCCAGTATCTTGTGCGATATATATAAGTGCCAAAATCTAATCAAGGCTTTGGATCAATGCGGAATAAGCAACGGACATAGAGTCATGAACCAATATAGAACGTCTCTGGGGTTCCAAGAAAAGTAGATTAATCGAATTCTGCCCACAAGCCGGGCATATGTGGCTGAAAATCATAAAATATGCCAAAAAAATCAAATCCTGAAATCGTCCCAACACTTTAACCTTACTGAAAGAAACGCGTGCGCGAAGTTCGACCCAACCCAAGACGGGTTCAGGCTGAGGTCCGAATAGGCAATGGAAATATAACCAGAAATAGTAAGAAATAACTAAAAATGCCCGTTTGACTGGTCGAACAGCGGAATTTGGGGATAAAGATAGACCCCGATGGAAAATAGCTCGATCGTCCCCTCGTGCGTCTCGTCGAGAGCTTTCCGAATTGGGGTGGCTCGCGTCATTCTGATGCCCGTAGCCAAAGCTATGGCCAAAACAGTGCGGCGACACCAAAGTCCAGTAATCTTGCTTGTCGATTACTGGACTTTGGCCCCATGTCTTTTTAGAGATATATTAACGCCCGATTGGTGGATTTTTGGCCCCAATATCTCCTGTGACATATATTAGCACCAAAATGCATAACCCTTGCTTACCAATTTGTGCATTTTGTCAGCAATTTATGTCTCACGAAATAATTGTATCAAAATCCACTAATCTTGCTCACCGATTAGTGGATTTTGGACCCAGTATCTTGTGCGACATATATTAGTGCCAAAATGACGCCAAAATCAAATCAAGGCTTTGGATCAATGCGGAATAAGCAACGGACATAGAGTCATGAACCAATGTAGAACGTCTCTGGGGTTCCAAGAAAAGTAGATTAATCGAATTCTGCCCACAAGCCGGGGCATATGTGGCTGAAAATCATAAAATATGCCAAAAAAATCAAATACCGAAATCGTCCGAACACTTTAACCTTACTGAAAGAAACACGTGCGTGAAGTTCGACCCAACCCAAGACGGGTTCAGGCTGAGGTCCGAATAGGCAATGGAAATATAACCAGAAATAGTAAGAAATAACTAAAAATTCCCGTTAGACTGGTCGAACAGCGGAATTTGGGGATAAATATGGACCCCGATGGAGCGTAGCTCAATCGTCCCCTCGTGCGTCTCGTTGAGAGCTTTCCGAATTGGGGTGGCTCGCGTCATTCTGATGCCCGTAGCCAAAGCTATGGCCAAAACAGTGCGGCGACACCAAAGTCCAGTAATCTTGCTTGTCGATTACTGGACTTTGGCCCCATGTCTTCTGAGAGATATATTAACGCCCGATTGGTGGATTTTTGGCCCCAATATCTCCTGTGACATATATTAGCACCAAAATGCATAACCCTTGCTTACCAATTTGTGCATTTTGTCAGCAATTTATGTCTCACGAAATAATTGTATCAAAATCCACTAATCTTGCTCACCGATTAGTGGATTTTGGACCCAGTATCTTGTGCGACATATATTAGTGCCAAAATGACGCCAAACTCTAATCAAGGCTTTGGATCAATGCGGAATAAGCAACGGACATAGAGTCATGAACCAATGTAGAACGTCTCTGGTGTTCCAAGAAAAGTAGATTAATCGAATTCTGCCCACAAGCCGGGGCATATGTGGCTGAAAATCATAAAATATGCCAAAAAAATCAAATCCCGAAATCGTCCGAACACTTTAACCTTACTGAAAGAAACACGTGCGCGAAGTTCGACCCAACCCAAGACGGGTTCAGGCTGAGGTCCGAATAGGCAATGGAAATATAACCAGAAATAGTAAGAAATAACTAAAAATGCCCGTTTGACTGGTCGAACAGCGGAATTTGGGGATAAAGATGGACCCTGATGGAGCATAGCTCAATCGTCCCCTCGTGCGTCTCGTCGAGAGCTTTCCGAATTGGGGTGGCTCGCGTCATTCTGATGCCCGTAGCCAAAGCTATGGCCAAAACAGTGCGGCGACACCAAAGTCCAGTAATCGTGCTTGTCGATTACTGGACTTTGGCCCCATGTCTTCTGAGAGATATATTAACGCCCGATTGGTGGATTTTTGGCCCCAATATCTCCCGTGGCATATATTAGCACCAAAATGCATAACTATTGCTTACCAATTTGTGCATTTTGTCAGCAATTTATGTCTCACGAAATAATTGTATCAAAATCCACTAATCTTGCTCACCGATTAGTGGATTTTGGCCCCAGTATCTTGTGCGATATATATAAGTGCCAAAATCTAATCAAGGCTTTGGATCAATGCGGAATAAGCAACGGACATAGAGTCATGAACCAATATAGAACGTCTCTGGGGTTCCAAGAAAAGTAGATTAATCGAATTCTGCCCACAAGCCGGGCATATGTGGCTGAAAATCATAAAATATGCCAAAAAAATCAAATCCCAAAATCGTCCCAACACTTTAACCTTACTAAAAGAAACGCGTGCGCGAAGTTCGACCCAACCCAAGACGGGTTCAGGCTGAGGTCCGAATAGGCAATGGAAATATAACCAGAAATAGTAAGAAATAACTAAAAATGCCCGTTTGACTGGTCGAACAGCGGAATTTGGGGATAAAGATAGACCCCGATGGAGCATAGCTCGATCGTCCCCTCGTGCGTCTCGTCGAGAGCTTTCCGAATTGGGGTGGCTCGCGTCATTCTGATGCCCGTAGCCAAAGCTATGGCCAAAACAGTGCGGCGACACCAAAGTCCAGTAATCTTGCTTGTCGATTACTGGACTTTGGCCCCATGTCTTTTTAGAGATATATTAACGCCCGATTGGTGGATTTTTGGCCCCAATATCTCCTGTGAAATATATTAGCACCAAAATGCATAACCCTTGCTTACCAATTTGTGCATTTTGTCAGCAATTTATGTCTCACGAAATAATTGTATCAAAATCCACTAATCTTGCTCACCGATTAGTGGATTTTGGACCCAGTATCTTGTGCGACATATATTAGTGCCAAAATGACGCCAAAATCAAATCAAGGCTTTGGATCAATGCGGAATAAGCAACGGACATAGAGTCATGAACCAATGTAGAACGTCTCTGGGGTTCCAAGAAAAGTAGATTAATCGAATTCTGCCCACAAGCCGGGGCATATGTGGCTGAAAATCATAAAATATGCCAAAAAAATCAAATACCGAAATCGTCCGAACACTTTAACCTTACTGAAAGAAACACGTGCGCGAAGTTCGACCCAACCCAAGACGGGTTCAGGCTGAGGTCCGAATAGGCAATGGAAATATAACCAGAAATAGTAAGAAATAACTAAAAATTCCCGTTAGACTGGTCGAACAGCGGAATTTGGGGATAAATATGGACCCCGATGGAGCGTAGCTCAATCGTCCCCTCGTGCGTCTCGTTGAGAGCTTTCCGAATTGGGGTGGCTCGCGTCATTCTGATGCCCGTAGCCAAAGCTATGGCCAAAACAGTGCGGCGACACCAAAGTCCAGTAATCTTGCTTGTCGATTACTGGACTTTGGCCCCATGTCTTCTGAGAGATATATTAACGCCCGATTGGTGGATTTTTTGCCCCAATATCTCCTGTGACATATATAAGCACCAAAATGCATAACCCTTGCTTACCAATTTGTGCATTTTGTCAGCAATTTATGTCTCACGAAATAATTGTATCAAAATCCACTAATCTTGCTCACCGATTAGTGGATTTTGGACCCAGTATCTTGTGCGACATATATTAGTGCCAAAATGACGCCAAACTCTAATCAAGGCTTTGGATCAATGCGGAATAAGCAACGGACATAGAGTCATGAACCAATGTAGAACGTCTCTGGTGTTCCAAGAAAAGTAGATTAATCGAATTCTGCCCACAAGCCGGGGCATATGTGGCTGAAAATCATAAAATATGCCAAAAAAATCAAATCCCGAAATCGTCCGAACACTTTAACCTTACTGAAAGAAACACGTGCGCGAAGTTCGACCCAACCCAAGACGGGTTCAGGCTGAGGTCCGAATAGGCAATGGAAATATAACCAGAAATAGTAAGAAATAACTAAAAATGCCCGTTTGACAGGTCGAACAGCGGAATTTGGGGATAAAGACGGACCCCGATGGAGCATAGCTCAATCGTCCCCTCGTGCGTCTCGTCGAGAGCTTTCCGAATTGGGGTGGCTCGCGTCATTCTGATGCCCGTAGCCAAAGCTATGGCCAAAACAGTGCGGCGACACCAAAGTCCAGTAATCTTGCTTGTCGATTACTGGACTTTGGCCCCATGTCTTTTGAGAGATATATTAACGCCCGATTGGTGGATTTTTGGCCCCAATATCTCCTGTGACATATATTAGCACCAAAATGCATAACCCTTGCTTAACAATTTGTGCATTTTGTCAGCAATTTATGTCTCACGAAATAATTGTATCAAAATCCACTAATCTTGCTCACCGATTAGTGGATTTTGGACCCAGTATCTTGTGCGACATATATTAGTGCCAAAATGACGCCAAAATCTAATCAAGGCTTTGGATCAATGCGGAATAAGCAACGGACATAGAGTCATGAACCAATGTAGAACGTCTCTGGGGTTCCAAGAAAAGTAGATTAATCGAATTCTGCCCACAAGCCGGGCATATGTGGCTGAAAATCATAAAATATGCCAAAAAAAGTAAATCCCGAAATCGTCCGAACACTTTAACCTTACTGAAAGAAACACGTGCGCGAAGTTCGACCCAACCCAAGACGGGTTCAGGCTGAGGTTCGAATAGGCAATGGAAATATATCCAGAAATAGTAAGAAATAACTAAAAATTCCCGTTAGACTGGTCGAACAGCGGAATTTGGGGATAAATATGGACCCCGATGGAGCGTAGCTCAATCGTCCCCTCGTGCGTCTCGTCGAGATCTTTCCGAATTGGGGTGGCTCGCGTCATTCTGATGCCCGTAGCCAAAGCTATGGCCAAAACAGTGCGGCGACACCAAAGTCCAGTAATCTTGCTTGTCGATTAATGGACTTTGGCCCCATGTCTTCTGAGAGATATATTAACGCCCGATTGGTGGATTTTTGGCCCCAATATCTCCCGTGACATATATTAGCACCAAAATGCATAACTATTGCTTCAAATTTGTGCATTTTGTCAGCAATTTATGTCTCACGAAATAATTGTATCAAAATCCACTAATCTTGCTCACCGATTAGTGGATTTTGGCCCCAGTATCTTGTGCGATATATATTAGTGCTAAAATCTAATCAAGGCTTTGGATAAATGCGGAATAAGCAACGGACATAGAGTCATGAACCAATATAGAATGTCTCTGGGGTTCCAAGAAAAGTAGATTAATCGAATTCTGCCCACAAGCCGGGCATATGTGGCTGAAAATCATAAAATATGCCAAAAAAACAAATCCCGAAATCGTCCCAACACTTTAACCTTACTGAAAGAAACGCGTGCGCGAAGTTCGACCCAACCCAAGACGGGTTCAGGCTGAGGTCCGAATAGGCAATGGAAATATAACCAGAAATAGTAAGAAATAACTAAAAATGCCCGTTTGACTGGTCGAACAGCGGAATTTGGGGATAAATATGGACCCCGATGGAGCGTAGCTCGACCGTCCCCTCGTGCGTCTCGTCGAGAGCTTTCTGAATTGGGGTGGCTCGCGTCATTCTGATGCCCGTAGCCAAAGCTATGGCCAAAACAGTGCGGCGACACCAAAGTCCAGTAATCTTGCTTGTCGATTACTGGACTTTGGCCCCATGTCTTCTGAGAGATATATTAACGCCCGATTGGTGGATTTTTTGCCCCAATATCTCCTGTGACATATATTAGCACCAAAATGCATAACCCTTGCTTACCAATTTGTGCATTTTGTCAGCAATTTATGTCTCACGAAATAATTGTATCAAAATCCACTAATCTTGCTCACCGATTAGTGGATTTTGGACCCAGTATCTTGTGCGACATATATTAGTGCCAAAATGACGCCAAACTCTAATCAAGGCTTTGGATCAATGCGGAATAAGCAACGGACATAGAGTCATGAACCAATGTAGAACGTCTCTGGTGTTCCAAGAAAAGTAGATTAATCGAATTCTGCCCACAAGCCGGGGCATATGTGGCTGAAAATCATAAAATATGCCAAAAAAATCAAATCCCGAAATCGTCCGAACACTTTAACCTTACTGAAAGAAACACGTGCGCGAAGTTCGACCCAACCCAAGACGGGTTCAGGCTGAGGTCCGAATAGGCAATGGAAATATAACCAGAAATAGTAAGAAATAACTAAAAATGCCCGTTTGACAGGTCGAACAGCGGAATTTGGGGATAAAGACGGACCCCGATGGAGCATAGCTCAATCGTCCCCTCGTGCGTCTCGTCGAGAGCTTTCCGAATTGGGGTGGCTCGCGTCATTCTGATGCCCGTAGCCAAAGCTATGGCCAAAACAGTGCGGCGACACCAAAGTCCAGTAATCTTGCTTGTCGATTACTGGACTTTGGCCCCATGTCTTTTGAGAGATATATTAACGCCCGATTGGTGGATTTTTGGCCCCAATATCTCCTGTGACATATATTAGCACCAAAATGCATAACCCTTGCTTAACAATTTGTGCATTTTGTCAGCAATTTATGTCTCACGAAATAATTGTATCAAAATCCACTAATCTTGCTCACCGATTAGTGGATTTTGGACCCAGTATCTTGTGCGACATATATTAGTGCCAAAATGACGCCAAAATCTAATCAAGGCTTTGGATCAATGCGGAATAAGCAACGGACATAGAGTCATGAACCAATGTAGAACGTCTCTGGGGTTCCAAGAAAAGTAGATTAATCGAATTCTGCCCACAAGCCGGGCATATGTGGCTGAAAATCATAAAATATGCCAAAAAAAGTAAATCCCGAAATCGTCCGAACACTTTAACCTTACTGAAAGAAACACGTGCGCGAAGTTCGACCCAACCCAAGACGGGTTCAGGCTGAGGTTCGAATAGGCAATGGAAATATAACCAGAAATAGTAAGAAATAACTAAAAATTCCCGTTAGACTGGTCGAACAGCGGAATTTGGGGATAAATATGGACCCCGATGGAGCGTAGCTCAATCGTCCCCTCGTGCGTCTCGTCGAGAGCTTTCCGAATTGGGGTGGCTCGCGTCATTCTGATGCCCGTAGCCAAAGCTATGGCCAAAACAGTGCGGCGACACCAAAGTCCAGTAATCTTGCTTGTCGATTAATGGACTTTGGCCCCATGTCTTCTGAGAGATATATTAACGCCCGATTGGTGGATTTTTGGCCCCAATATCTCCCGTGACATATATTAGCACCAAAATGCATAACTATTGCTTCAAATTTGTGCATTTTGTCAGCAATTTATGTCTCACGAAATAATTGTATCAAAATCCACTAATCTTGCTCACCGATTAGTGGATTTTGGCCCCAGTATCTTGTGCGATATATATTAGTGCTAAAATCTAATCAAGGCTTTGGATAAATGCGGAATAAGCAACGGACATAGAGTCATGAACCAATATAGAATGTCTCTGGGGTTCCAAGAAAAGTAGATTAATCGAATTCTGCCCACAAGCCGGGCATATGTGGCTGAAAATCATAAAATATGCCAAAAAAACAAATCCCGAAATCGTCCCAACACTTTAACCTTACTGAAAGAAACGCGTGCGCGAAGTTCGACCCAACCCAAGACGGGTTCAGGCTGAGGTCCGAATAGGCAATGGAAATATAACCAGAAATAGTAAGAAATAACTCAAAATGCCCGTTTGACTGGTCGAACAGCGGAATTTGGGGATAAATATGGACCCCGATGGAGCGTAGCTCGACCGTCCCCTCGTGCGTCTCGTCGAGAGCTTTCTGAATTGGGGTGGCTCGCGTCATTCTGATGCCCGTAGCCAAAGCTATGGCCAAAACAGTGCGGCGACACCAAAGTCCAGTAATCTTGCTTGTCGATTACTGGACTTTGGCCCCATGTCTTCTGAGAGATATATTAACGCCCGATTGGTGGATTTTTGGCCCCAATATCTCCCGCGACATATATTAGCACCAAAATGCATAACTATTGCTTACCAATTTGTGCATTTTGTCAGCAATTTATGTCTCACGAAATAATTGTATCAAAATCCACTAATCTTGCTCACCGATTAGTGGATTTTGGCCCCAGTATCTTGTGCGATATATATTAGTGCTAAAATCTAATCAAGGCTTTGGATAAATGCGGAATAAGCAACGGACATAGAGTCATGAACCAATATAGAATGTCTCTGGGGTTCCAAGAAAAGTAGATTAATCGAATTCTGCCCACAAGCCGGGCATATGTGGCTGAAAATCATAAAATATGCCAAAAAAATCAAATCCCGAAATCTTCCCAACACTTTAACCTTACTGAAAGAAACGCGTGCGCGAAGTTCGACCCAACCCAAGACGGGTTCAGGCTGAGGTCCGAATAGGCAATGGAAATATAACCAGAAATAGTAAGAAATAACTAAAAATGCCCGTTTGACTGGTCGAACAGCGGAATTTGGGGATAAATATGGACCCCGATGGAGCGTAGCTCGACCGTCCCCTCGTGCGTCTCGTCGAGAGCTTTCCGAATTGGGGTGGCTCGCGTCATTCTGATGCCCGTAGCCAAAGCTATGGCCAAAACAGTGCGGCGACACCAAAGTCCAGTAATCTTGCTTGTCGATTACTGGACTTTGGCCCCATGTCTTCTGAGAGATATATTAACGCCCGATTGGTGGATTTTTGGCCCCAATATCTCCCGTGACATATATTAGCACCAAAATGCATAACTATTGCTTACCAATTTGTGCATTTTGTCAGCAATTTATGTCTCACGAAATAATTGTATCAAAATCCACTAATCTTGCTCACCGATTAGTGGATTTTGGCCCCAGTATCTTGTGCGACATATATTAGTGCCAAAATCTAATCAAGGCTTTGGATCAATGCGGAATAAGCAACGGACATAGAGTCATGAACCAATATAGAACGTCTCTGGGGTTCCAAGAAAAGTAGATTAATCGAATTCTGCCCACAAGCCGGG
The DNA here is from genome assembly GCA_023055425.1 of Linanthus parryae. Lineage (NCBI taxonomy): Eukaryota > Viridiplantae > Streptophyta > Magnoliopsida > Ericales > Polemoniaceae > Linanthus > Linanthus parryae. Next base: position 24,258,620 of record JALGPY010000001.1, on the reverse strand, counting down.
CATATGTGGCTGAAAATCATAAAATATGCCAAAAAAATTAAATCCCGAAATCGTCCGAACACTTTAACCTTACTGAAAGAAACACGTGCGCGAAGTTCGACCCAACCCAAGACGGGTTCAGGCTGAGGTCCGAATAGGCAATGGAAATATAACCAGAAATAGTAAGAAATAACTAAAAATGCCCGTTTGACTGGTCGAACAGCGGAATTTGGGGATAAATATGGACCCCGATGGAGCGCTGCTCAATCGTCCCCTCGTGCGTCTCGTCGAGAGCTTTCCGAATTGGGGTGGCTCGCGTCATTCTGATGCCCGTAGCCAAAGCTATGGCCAAAACAGTGCGGCGACACCAAAGTCCAGTAATCTTGCTTGTCGATTACTGGACTTTGGCCCCATGTCTTCTGAGAGATATATTAACGCCCGATTGGTGGATTTTTGGCCCCAATATCTCCCGTGACATATATTAGCACCAAAATGCATAGCTATTGCTTACCAATTTGTGTATTTTGTCAGCAATTTATGTCTCACGAAATAATTGTATCAAAATCCACTAATCTTGCTCACCGATTAGTGGATTTTGGCCCCAGTATCTTGTGCGACATATATTAGTGCCAAAATCTAATCAAGGCTTTGGATCAATGCGGAATAAGCAACGGACATAGAGTCATGAACCAATATAGAACGTCTCTGGGGTTCCAAGAAAAGTAGATTAATCGAATTCTGCCCACAAGCCGGGCATATGTGGCTGAAAATCATAAAATATGCCAAAAAAATCAAATCCCGAAATCGTCCCAACACTTTAACCTTACTGAAAGAAACGCGTGCGCGAAGTTCGACCCAACCCAAGACGGGTTCAGGCTGAGGTCCGAATAGGCAATGGAAATATAACCAGAAATAGTAAGAAATAACTAAAAATGCCCGTTTGACTGGTCGAACAGCGGAATTTGGGGATAAAGATGGACCCCGATGGAGCGTAGCTCAATCGTCCCCTCGTGCGTCTCGTCGAGAGCTTTCCAAATTGGGGTGGCTCGCGTCATTCTGATGCCCGTAGCCAAAGCTATGGCCAAAACAGTGCGGCGACACCAAAGTCCAGTAATCTTGCTTGTCGATTACTGGACTTTGGCCCCATGTCTTCTGAGAGATATATTAACGCCCGATTGGTGGATTTTCGGCCCCAATATCTCCCGTGACATATATTAGCACCAAAATGCATAACTATTGCTTACCAACTTGTGCATTTTGTCAGCAATTTATGTCTCACGAAATAATTGTATCAAAATCCACTAATCTTGCTCACCGATTAGTGGATTTTGGCCCCAGTATCTTGTGCGACATATATTAGTGCCAAAATCTAATCAAGGCTTTGGATCAATGCGGAATAAGCAACGGACATAGAGTCATGAACCAATGTAGAACGTCTCTGGGGTTCCAAGAAAAGTAGATTAATCGAATTCTGCCCACAAGCCAGGCATATGTGGCTAAAAATCATAAAATATGCCAAAAAAATTAAATCCCGAAATCGTCCGAACACTTTAACCTTACTGAAAGAAACACGTGCGCGAAGTTCGACCCAACCCAAGACGGGTTCAGGCTGAGGTCCGAATAGGCAATGGAAATATAACCAGAAATAGTCAGAAATAACTAAAAATGCCCGTTTGACTGGTCGAACAGCGGAATTTGGGGATAAATATGGACATCGATGGAGCGTAGCTCGACCGTCCCCTCGTGCGTCTCGTCGAGAGCTTTCCGAATTGGGGTGGCTCGCGTCATTCTGATGCCCGTAGCCAAAGCTATGGCCAAAACAGTGCGGCGACACCAAAGTCCAGTAATCTTGCTTGTCGATTACTGGACTTTGGCCCCATGTCTTCTGAGAGATATATTAACGCCCGATTGGTGGATTTTTGGCCCCAATATCTCCCGTGACATATATTAGCACCAAAATGCATAACTATTGCTTACCAATTTGTGCATTTTGTCAGCAATTTATGTCTCACGAAATAATTGTATCAAAATCCACTAATCTTGCTCACCGATTAGTGGATTTTGGCCCCAGTATCTTGTGCGACATATATTAGTGCCAAAATCTAATCAAGGCTTTGGATCAATGCGGAATAAGCAACGGACATAGAGTCATGAACCAATATAGAACGTCTCTGGGGTTCCAAGAAAAGTAGATTAATCGAATTCTGCCCACAAGCCGGGCATATGTGGCTGAAAATCATAAAATATGCCAAAAAAATTAAATCCCGAAATCGTCCGAACACTTTAACCTTACTGAAAGAAACACGTGCGCGAAGTTCGACCCAACCCAAGACGGGTTCAGGCTGAGGTCCGAATAGGCAATGGAAATATAACCAGAAATAGTAAGAAATAACTAAAAATGCCCGTTTGACTGGTCGAACAGCGGAATTTGGGGATAAATATGGACCCCGATGGAGCGCTGCTCAATCGTCCCCTCGTGCGTCTCGTCGAGAGCTTTCCGAATTGGGGTGGCTCGCGTCATTCTGATGCCCGTAGCCAAAGCTATGGCCAAAACAGTGCGGCGACACCAAAGTCCAGTAATCTTGCTTGTCGATTACTGGACTTTGGCCCCATGTCTTCTGAGAGATATATTAACGCCCGATTGGTGGATTTTCGGCCCCAATATCTCCCGTGACATATATTAGCACCAAAATGCATAACTATGGCTTACCAATTTGTGCATTTTGTCAGCAATTTATGTCTCACGAAATAATTGTATCAAAATCCACTAATCTTGCTCACCGATTAGTGGATTTTGGCCCCAGTATCTTGTGCGACATATATTAGTGCCAAAATCTAATCAAGGCTTTGGATCAATGCGGAATAAGCAACGGACATAGAGTCATGAACCAATATAGAACGTCTCTGGGGTTCCGAGAAAAGTAGATTAATCGAATTCTGCCCACAAGCCGGGCATATGTGGCTGAAAATCATAAAATATGCCAAAAAAATTAAATCCCGAAATCGTCCGAACACTTTAACCTTACTGAAAGAAACACGTGCGCGAAGTTCGACCCAACCCAAGACGGGTTCAGGCTGAGGTCCGAATAGGCAATGGAAATATAACCAGAAATAGTAAGAAATAACTAAAAATGCCCGTTTGACTGGTCGAACAGCGGAATTTGGGGATAATTATGGACCCCGATGGAGCGTAGCTCGACCGTCCCCTCGTGCGTCTCGTCGAGAGCTTTCCGAATTGGGGTGGCTCGCGTCATTCTGATGCCCGTAGCAAAAGCTATGGCCAAAACAGTGCGGCGACACCAAAGTCCAGTAATCTTGCTTGTCGATTACTGGACTTTGGCCCCATGTCTTCTGAGAGATGTATTAACGCCCGATTGGTGGATTTTTGGCCCCAATATCTCCCGTGACATATATTAGCACCAAAATGCATAACTATTGCTTACCAATTTGTGCATTTTGTCAGCAATTTATGTCTCACGAAATAATTGTATCAAAATCCACTAATCTTGCTCACCGATTAGTGGATTTTGGCCCCAGTATCTTGTGCGACATATATTAGTGCCAAAATCTAATCAAGGCTTTGGATCAATGCGGAATAAGCAACGGACATAGAGTCATGAACCAATATAGAACGTCTCTGGGGTTCCAAGAAAAGTAGATTAATCGAATTCTGCCCACAAGCCGGGCATATGTGGCTGAAAATCATAAAATATGCCAAAAAAATTAAATCCCGAAATCGTCCGAACACTTTAACCTTACTGAAAGAAACACGTGCGCGAAGTTCGACCCAACCCAAGACGGGTTCAGGCTGAGGTCCGAATAGGCAATGGAAAAATAACCAGAAATAGTAAGAAATAACTAAAAATGCCCGTTTGACTGGTCGAACAGCGGAATTTGGGGATAAATATGGACCCCGATGGAGCGCTGCTCAATCGTCCCCTCGTGCGTCTCGTCGAGAGCTTTCCGAATTGGGGTGGCTCGCGTCATTCTGATGCCCGTAGCCAAAGCTATGGCCAAAACAGTGCGGCGACACCAAAGTCCAGTAATCTTGCTTGTCGATTACTGGACTTTAGCCCCATGTCTTCTGAGAGATATATTAACGCCCGATTGGTGGATTTTTGGCCCCAATATCTCCCGTGACATATATTAGCACCAAAATGCATAACTATTGCTTACCCATTTGTGCATTTTGTCAGCAATTTATGTCTCACGAAATAATTGTATCAAAATCCACTAATCTTGCTCACCGATTAGTGGATTTTGGCCCCAGTATCTTGTGCGACATATATTAGTGCCAAAATCTAATCAAGGCTTTGGATCAATGCGGAATAAGCAACGGACATAGAGTCATGAACCAATATAGAACGTCTCTGGGGTTCCAAGAAAAGTAGATTAATCAAATTCTGCCCACAAGCCGGGCATATGTGGCTGAAAATCATAAAATATGCCAAAACAATTAAATCCCGAAATCGTGTGAACACTTTAACCTTACTGAAAGAAACACGTGCGCGAAGTTCGACCCAACCCAAGACGGGTTCAGGCTGAGGTCCGAATAGGCAATGGAAATATAACCAGAAATAGTAAGAAATAACTAAAAATGCCCGTTTGACTGGTCGAACAGCGGAATTTGGGGATAAATATGGACCCCGATGGAACGTAGCTCAATCCTCCCCTCGTGCGTCTCGTCGAGAGCTTTCCGAATTGGGGTGGCTCGCGTCATTCTGATGCCCGTAGCCAAAGCTATGGCCAAAACAGTGCGGCGACACCAAAGTCCAGTAATCTTGCTTGTCGATTACTGGACTTTGGCCCCATGTCTTCTGAGAGATATATTAACGCCCGATTGGTGGATTTTTTGCCCCAATATCTCCCGTGACATATATTAGCACCAAAATGCATAACTATTGCTTACCAATTTGTGCATTTTGTCAGCAATTTATGTCTCACGAAATAATTGTATCAAAATCCACTAATCTTGCTCACCGATTAGTGGATTTTGGCCCCAGTATCTTGTGCGATATATATTAGTGCCAAAATCTAATCAAGGCTTTGTATCAATGCGGAGTAAGCAACGGACATAGAGTCATGAACCAATATAGAACGTCTCTGGGGTTCCAAGAAAAGTAGATTAATCGAATTCTGCCCACAAGCCGGGCATATGTGGCTGAAAATCATAAAATATGCCAAAAAAATCAAATCCCGAAATCGTCCCAACACTTTAACCTTACTGAAAGAAACGCGTGCGCGAAGTTCGACCCAACCCAAGACGAGTTCAGGCTGAGGTCCGAATAGGCAATGGAAATATAACCAGAAATAGTAAGAAATAACTAAAAATGCCCGTTTGACTGGTCGAACAGCGGAATTTGGGGATAAAGATGGACCCCGATGGAGCGTAGCTCGACTGTCCCCTCGTGCGTCTCGTCGAGAGCTTTCCGAATTGGGGTGGCTCGCGTCATTCTGATGCCCGTAGCCAAAGCTATGGCCAAAACAGTGCGGCGACACCAAAGTCCAGTAATCTTGCTTGTCGATTACTGGACTTTGGCCCCATGTCTTCTGAGAGATATATTAACGCCCGATTGGTGGATTTTTGGCCCCAATATCTCCCGTGACATATATTAGCACCAAAATGCATAACTATTGCTTACCAATTTGTGCATTTTGTCAGCAATTTATGTCTCACGAAATAATTGTATCAAAATCCACTAATCTTGCTCACCGATTAGTGTATTTTGGCCCCAGTATCTTGTGCGACATATATTAGTGCCAAAATCTAATCAAGGCTTTGGATCAATGCGGAATAAGCAACGGACATAGAGTCATGAACCAATATAGAACGTCTCTGGGGTTCCAAGAAAAGTAGATTAATCGAATTCTGCCCACAAGCCGGGCATATGTGGCTGAAAATCATAAAATATGCCAAAAAAATTAAATCCCGAAATCGTCCGAACACTTTAACCTTATTGAAAGAAACACGTGCGCGAAGTTCGACCCAACCCAAGACGGGTTCAGGCTGAGGTCCGAATAGGCAATGGAAATATAACCAGAAATAGTAAGAAATAACTAAAAATGCCCGTTTGACAGGTCGAACAGCGGAATTTGGGGATTAATATGGACCCCGATGGAGCGTAGCTCGACCGTCCCCTCGTGCGTCTCGTCGAGAGCTTTCCGAATTGGGGTGGCTCGCGTCATTCTGATGCCCGTAGCCAAAGCTATGGCCAAAACAGTGCGGCGACACCAAAGTCCAGTAATCTTGCTTGTCGATTACTGGACTTTGGCCCCATGTCTTCTGAGAGATATATTAACGCCCGATTGGTGGATTTTTGGCCCCAATATCTCCCGTGACATATATTAGCACCAAAATGCATAACTATTGCTTACCAATTTGTGCATTTTGTCAGCAATTTATGTCTCACGAAATAATTGTATCAAAATCCACTAATCTTGCTCACCGATTAGTGGATTTTGGCCCCAGTATCTTGTGCGACATATATTAGTGCCAAAATCTAATCAAGGCTTTGGATCAATGCGGAATAAGCAACGGACATAGAGTCATGAACCAATATAGAACGTCTCTGGGGTTCCAAGAAAAGTAGATTAATCGAATTCTGCCCACAAGCCGGGCATATGTGGCTGAAAATCATAAAATATGCCAAAAAAATTAAATCCCGAAATCGTCCGAACACTTTAACCTTACTGAAAGAAACACGTGCGCGAAGTTCGACCCAACCCAAGACGGGTTCAGGCTGAGGTCCGAATAGGCAATGGAAATATAACAAGAAATAGTAAGAAATAACTAAAAATGCCCGTTTGACTGGTCGAACAGCGGAATTTGGGGATAAATATGGACCCTGATGGAGCGTAGCTCGACCGTCCCCTCGTGCGTCTCGTCGAGAGCTTTCCGAATTGGGGTGGCTCGCATCATTCTGATGCCCGTAGCCAAAGCTATGGCCAAAACAGTGCGGCGACACCAAAGTCCAGTAATCTTGCTTGTCGATTACTGGACTTTGGCCCCATGTCTTCTGAGAGATATATTAACGCCCGATTGGTGGATTTTTGGCCCCAATATCTCCCGTGACATATATTAGCACCAAAATGCATAACTATTGCTTACCAATTTGTGCATTTTGTCAGCAATTTATGTCTCACGAAATAATTGTATCAAAATCCACTAATCTTGCTCACCGATTAGTGGATTTTGGCCCCAGTATCTTGTGCGACATATATTAGTGCCAAAATCTAATCAAGGCTTTGGATCAATGCGGAATAAGCAACGGACATAGCGTCATGAACCAATATAGAACGTCTCTGGGGTTCCAAGAAAAGTAGATTAATCGAATTCTGCCCACAAGCCGGGCATATGTGGCTGAAAATCATAAAATATGCCAAAAAAATTAAATCCCGAAATCGTCCGAACACTTTAACCTTATTGAAAGAAACACGTGCGCGAAGTTCGACCCAACCCAAGACGGGTTCAGGCTGAGGTCCGAATAGGCAATGGAAATATAACCAGAAATAGTAAGAAATAACTAAAAATGCCCGTTTGACAGGTCGAACAGCGGAATTTGGGGATTAATATGGACCCCGATGGAGCGTAGCTCGACCGTCCCCTCGTGCGTCTCGTCGAGAGCTTTCCGAATTGGGGTGGCTCGCGTCATTCTGATGCCCGTAGCCAAAGCTATGGCCAAAACAGTGCGGCGACACCAAAGTCCAGTAATCTTGCTTGTCGATTACTGGACTTTGGCCCCATGTCTTCTGAGAGATATATTAACGCCCGATTGGTGGATTTTTGGCCCCAATATCTCCCGTGACATATATTAGCACCAAAATGCATAACTATTGCTTACCAATTTGTGCATTTTGTCAGCAATTTATGTCTCACGAAATAATTGTATCAAAATCCACTAATCTTGCTCACCGATTAGTGGATTTTGGCCCCAGTATCTTGTGCGACATATATTAGTGCCAAAATCTAATCAAGGCTTTGGATCAATGCGGAATAAGCAACGGACATAGAGTCATGAACCAATATAGAACGTCTCTGGGGTTCCAAGAAAAGTAGATTAATCGAATTCTGCCCACAAGCCGGGCATATGTGGCTGAAAATCGTAAAATATGCCAAAAAAATTAAATCCCGAAATCGTCCGAACACTTTAACCTTACTGAAAGAAACACGTGCGCGAAGTTCGACCCAACCCAAGACGGGTTCAGGCTGAGGTCCGAATAGGCAATGGAAATATAACAAGAAATAGTAAGAAATAACTAAAAATGCCCGTTTGACTGGTCGAACAGCGGAATTTGGGGATAAATATGGACCCTGATGGAGCGTAGCTCGACCGTCCCCTCGTGCGTCTCGTCGAGAGCTTTCCGAATTGGGGTGGCTCGCATCATTCTGATGCCCGTAGCCAAAGCTATGGCCAAAACAGTGCGGCGACACCAAAGTCCAGTAATCTTGCTTGTCGATTACTGGACTTTGGCCCCATGTCTTCTGAGAGATATATTAACGCCCGATTGGTGGATTTTTGGCCCCAATATCTCCCGTGACATATATTAGCACCAAAATGCATAACTATTGCTTACCAATTTGTGCATTTTGTCAGCAATTTATGTCTCACGAAATAATTGTATCAAAATCCACTAATCTTGCTCACCGATTAGTGGATTTTGGCCCCAGTATCTTGTGCGACATATATTAGTGCCAAAATCTAATCAAGGCTTTGGATCAATGCGGAATAAGCAACGGACATAGAGTCATGAACCAATATAGAACGTCTCTGGGGTTCCAAGAAAAGTAGATTAATCGAATTCTGCCCACAAGCCGGGCATATGTGGCTGAAAATCATAAAATATGCCAAAAAAATTAAATCCCGAAATCGTCCGAACACTTTAACCTTACTGAAAGAAACACGTGCGCGAAGTTCGACCCAACCCAAGACGGGTTCAGGCTGAGGTCCGAATAGGCAATGGAAATATAACCAGAAATAGTAAGAAATAACTAAAAATGCCCGTTTGACTGGTCGAACAGCGGAATTTGGGGATAAATATGGACCCCGATGGAGCGTAGCTCAATCGTCCCCTCGTGCGTCTCGTCGAGAGCTTTCCGAATTGGGGTGGCTCGCGTCATTCTGATGCCCGTAGCCAAAGCTATGGCCAAAACAGTGCGGCGACACCAAAGTCCAGTAATCTTGCTTGTCGATTACTGGACTTTGGCCCCATGTCTTCTGAGAGATATATTAACGCCCGATTGGTGGATTTTTGCCCCAATATCTCCCGTGACATATATTAGCACCAAAATGCATAACTATTGCTTACCAATTTGTGCATTTTGTCAGCAATTTATGTCTCACGAAATAATTGTATCAAAATCCACTAATCTTGCTCACCGATTAGTGGATTTTGGCCCCAGTATCTTGTGCGATATATATTAGTGCCAAAATCTAATCAAGGCTTTGGATCAATGCGGAGTAAGCAACGGACATAGAGTCATGAACCAATATAGAACGTCTCTGGGGTTCCAAGAAAAGTAGATTAATCGAATTCTGCCCACAAGCCGGGCATATGTGGCTGAAAATCATAAAATATGCCAAAAAAATCAAATCCCGAAATCGTCCCAACACTTTAACCTTACTGAAAGAAACGCGTGCGCGAAGTTCGACCCAACCCAAGACGGGTTCAGGCTGAGGTCCGAATAGGCAATGGAAATATAACCAGAAATAGTAAGAAATAACTAAAAATGCCCGTTTGACTGGTCGAACAGCGGAATTTGGGGATAAAGATGTACCCCGATGGAGCGTAGCTCGACCGTCCCCTCGTGCGTCTCGTCGAGAGCTTTCCGAATTGGGGTGGCTCGCGTCATTCTGATGCCCGTAGCCAAAGCTATGGCCAAAACAGTGCGACGACACCAAAGTCCAGTAATCTTGCTTGTCGATTACTGGACTTTGGCCCCATGTCTTCTGAGAGATATATTAACGCCCGATTGGTGGATTTTTGGCCCCAATATCTCCCGTGACATATATTAGCACCAAAATGCATAACTATTGCTTACCAATTTGTGCATTTTGTCAGCAATTTATGTCTCACGAAATAATTGTATCAAAATCCACTAATCTTGCTCACCGATTAGTGGATTTTGGCCCCAGTATCTTGTGCGACATATATTAGTGCCAAAATCTAATCAAGGCTTTGGATCAATGCGGAATAAGCAACGGACATAGAGTCATGAACCAATATAGAACGTCTCTGGGGTTCCAAGAAAAGTAGATTAATCGAATTCTGCCCACAAGCCGGGCATATGTGGCTGAAAATCATAAAATATGCCAAAAAAATTAAATCCCGAAATCGTCCCAACACTTTAACCTTACTGAAAGAAACGCGTGCGCGAAGTTCGACCCAACCCAAGCCGGGTTCAGGCCGAGGTCCGAATAGGCAATGGAAATATAACCAGAAATAGTAAGAAATAACTAAAAATGCCCGTTTGACTGGTCGAACAGCGGAATTTGGGGAAAACGATGGACCCCGATGGAGCGTAGCTCGATCGTCCCCTCGTGCGTCTCGTCGAGAGCTTTCCGAATTGGGGTGGCTCGCGTCATTCTGATGCCCGTATCCAAAGCTATGGCCAAAACAGTGCGGCGACACCAAAGTCCAGTAATCTTGCTTGTCGATTACTGGACTTTGGCCCCATGTCCTTTGAGAGATATATTAATGCCCGATTGGTGGATTTTTGGCCCCAATATCTCCCGTGACATATATTAGCACCAGAATGCATAACTATTGCTTACCAATTTGTGCATTTTGTCAGCAATTTATGTCTCACGAAATAATTGTATCAAAATCCACTAATCTTGCTCACCGATTAGTGGATTTTGGCCCCAGTATCTTGTGCGACATATATTAGTGCCAAAATCTAATCAAGGCTTTGGATCAATGCGGAATAAGCAACGGACATAGAGTCATGAACCAATATAGAACGTCTCTGGGGTTCCAAGAAAAGTAGATTAATCGAATTCTGCCCACAAGCCGGGCATATGTGGCTGAAAATCATAAAATATGCCAAAAAAATTAAATCCCGAAATCGTCCCAACACTTTAACCTTACTGAAAGAAACGCGTGCGCGAAGTTCGACCCAACCCAAGCCGGGTTCAGGCCGAGGTCCGAATAGGCAATGGAAATATAACCAGAAATAGTAAGAAATAACTAAAAATGCCCGTTTGACTGGTCGAACAGCGGAATTTGGGGAAAACGATGGACCCCGATGGAGCGTAGCTCGATCGTCCCCTCGTGCGTCTCGTCGAGAGCTTTCCGAATTGGGGTGGCTCGCGTCATTCTGATGCCCGTATCCAAAGCTATGGCCAAAACAGTGCGGCGACACCAAAGTCCAGTAATCCTGCTTGTCGATTACTGGACTTTGGCCCCATGTCTTTTGAGAGATATATTAACGCCCGATTGGTGGATTTTTGGCCCCAATATCTCCCGTGACATATATTAGCACCAGAATGCATAACTATTGCTTACCAATTTGTGCATTTTGTCAGCAATTTATGTCTCACGAAATAATTGTATCAAAATCCACTAATCTTGCTCACCGATTAGTGGATTTTGGCCCCAGTATCTTGTGCGACATATATTAGTGCCAAAATCTAATCAAGGCTTTGGATCAATGCGGAATAAGCAACGGACATAGAGTCATGAACCAATATAAAACGTCTCTGGGGTTCCAAGAAAAGTAGATTAATCGAATTCTGCCCACAAGCCGGGCATATGTGGCTGAAAATCATAAAATATGCCAAAAAAATTAAATCCCGAAATCGTCCCAACACTTTAACCTTACTGAAAGAAACGCGTGCGCGAAGTTCGACCCAACCCAAGACGGGTTCAGGCCGAGGTCCGAATAGGCAATGGAAATATAACCAGAAATAGTAAGAAATAACTAAAAATGCCCGTTTGACTGGTCGAACAGCGGAACTTGGGGAAAACGATGGACCCCGATGGAGCGTAGCTCGATCGTCCCCTCGTGCGTCTCGTCGAGAGCTTTCCGAATTGGGGTGGCTCGCGTCATTCTGATGCCCGTAGCACAAGCTATGGCCAAAACAGTGCGGCGACACCAAAGTCCAGTAATCCTGCTTGTCGATTACTGGACTTTGGCCCCATGTCTTTTAAGAGATATATTAACGCCCGATTGGTGGATTTTTAGCCCCAATATCTCCCGTGACATATATTAGCACCAGAATGCATAACTATTGCTTACCAATTTGTGCATTTTGTCAGCAATTTATGTCTCACGAAATAATTGTATCAAAATCCACTAATCTTGCTCACCGATTAGTGGATTTTGGCCCCAGTATCTTGTGCGACATATATTAGTGCCAAAATCTAATCAAGGCTTTGGATCAATGCGGAATAAGCAACGGACATAGAGTCATGAACCAATATAGAACGTCTCTGGGGTTCCAAGAAAAGTAGATTAATCGAATTCTGCCCACAAGCCGGGCATTTGTGGCTGAAAATCATAAAATATGCCAAAAACATTAAATCCCGAAATCGTCCCAACACTTTAACCTTACTGAAAGAAACGCGTGCGCGAAGTTCGACCCTACCCAAGACGGGTTCAGGCTGAGGTCCGAATAGGCAATGGAAATATGACCAGAAATAGTAAGAAATAACTAAAAATGCCCGTTTGACTGGTCGAACAGCGGAATTTGGGGATAAAGATGGACCCCGATGGAGCATAGCTCGATCGACCCCTCGTGCGTCTCGTCGAGAGCATTCCGAATTGGGGTGGCTCGCGTCATTCTGATGCCCGTAGCCAAAGCTATGGCCAAAACAGTGCGGCGACACCAAAGTCCAGTAATCCTGCTTGTCGATTACTGGACTTTGGCCCCATGTCTTTTGAGAGATATATTAACGCCCGATTGGTGGATTTTTGGCCCCAATATCTCACGTGACATATATTAGTACCAGAATGCATAACTTTTGCTTACCAATTTGTGCATTTTGTCAGCAATTTATGTCTCACGAAATAATTGTATCAAAATCCACTAATCTTGCTCACCGATTAGTGGATTTTTGGCCCCAGTATCTTGTGCGACATATATTAGTGCCAAAATCTAATCAAGGCTTTGGATCAATGCGGAATAAGCAACGGATATAGAGTCATGAACCAATATAGAACGTCTCTGGGGTTCCAAGAAAAGTAGATTAATCGAATTCTGCCCACAAGCCGGGCATATGTGGCTGAAAATCATAAAATATGCCAAAAAAATTAAATCCCGAAATCGTCCCAACACTTTAACCTTACTGAAAGAAACGCGTGCGCGAAGTTCGACCCAACCCAAGACGGGTTCAGGCCGAGGTCCGAATAGGCAATGGAAATATAACCAGAAATAGTAAGAAATAACTAAAAATGCCCGTTTGACTGGTCGAACAGCGGAATTTGGGGATAAAGATGGACCTTGATGGAGCGTAGCTCAATCGTCCCCTCGTGCGTCTCGTCGAGAGCTTTCCGAATTGGGGTGGCTCGCGTCATTCTGATGCCCGTAGCCAAAGCTATGGCCAAAACAGTGCGGCGACACCAAAGTCCAGTAATCCTGCTTGTCGATTACTGGACTTTGGCCCCATGTCTTTTAAGAGATATATTAACGCCCGATTGGTGGATTTTTAGCCCCAATATCTCCCGTGACATATATTAGCACCAGAATGCATAACTATTGCTTACCAATTTGTGCATTTTGTCAGCAATTTATGTCTCACGAAATAATTGTATCAAAATCCACTAATCTTGCTCACCGATTAGTGGATTTTGGCCCCAGTATCTTGTGCGACATATATTAGTGCCAAAATCTAATCAAGGCTTTGGATCAATGCGGAATAAGCAACGGACATAGAGTCATGAACCAATATAGAACGTCTCTGGGGTTCCAAGAAAAGTAGATTAATCGAATTCTGCCCACAAGCCGGGCATTTGTGGCTGAAAATCATAAAATATGCCAAAAACATTAAATCCCGAAATCGTCCCAACACTTTAACCTTACTGAAAGAAACGCGTGCGCGAAGTTCGACCCAACCCAAGACGGGTTCAGGCTGAGGTCCGAATAGGCAATGGAAATATGACCAGAAATAGTAAGAAATAACTAAAAATGCCCGTTTGACTGGTCGAACAGCGGAATTTGGGGATAAAGATGGACCCCGATGGAGCATAGCTCGATCGACCCCTCGTGCGTCTCGTCGAGAGCATTCCGAATTGGGGTGGCTCGCGTCATTCTGATGCCCGTAGCCAAAGCTATGGCCAAAACAGTGCGGCGACACCAAAGTCCAGTAATCCTGCTTGTCGATTACTGGACTTTGGCCCCATGTCTTTTGAGAGATATATTAACGCCCGATTGGTGGATTTTTGGCCCCAATATCTCACGTGACATATATTAGTACCAGAATGCATAACTTTTGCTTACCAATTTGTGCATTTTGTCAGCAATTTATGTCTCACGAAATAATTGTATCAAAATCCACTAATCTTGCTCACCGATTAGTGGATTTTGGCCCCAGTATCTTGTGCGACATATATTAGTGCCAAAATCTAATCAAGGCTTTGGATCAATGCGGAATAAGCAACGGATATAGAGTCATGAACCAATATAGAACGTCTCTGGGGTTCCAAGAAAAGTAGATTAATCGAATTCTGCCCACAAGCCGGGCATATGTGGCTGAAAATCATAAAATATGCCAAAAAAATTAAATCCCGAAATCGTCCCAACACTTTAACCTTACTGAAAGAAACGCGTGCGCGAAGTTCGACCCAACCCAAGACGGGTTCAGGCCGAGGTCCGAATAGGCAATGGAAATATAACCAGAAATAGTAAGAAATAACTAAAAATGCCCGTTTGACTGGTCGAACAGCGGAATTTGGGGATAAAGATGGACCTTGATGGAGCGTAGCTCAATCGTCCCCTCGTGCGTCTCGTCGAGAGCTTTCCGAATTGGGGTGGCTCGCGTCATTCTGATGCCCGTAGCCAAAGCTATGGCCAAAACAGTGCAGCGACACCAAAGTCCAGTAATCCTGCTTGTCGATTACTGGACTTTGGCCCCATGTCTTTTGAGAGATATATTAACGCCCGATTGGTGGATTTTTGGCCCCAATATCTCCCGTGACATATATTAGCCCCAGAATGCATAACTATTGCTTATCAATTTGTGCATTTTGTCAGCAATTTATGTCTCACGAAATAATTGTATCAAAATCCACTAATCTTGCTCACCGATTAGTGGATTTTGGCCCCAGTATCTTGTGCGACATATATTAGTGCCAAAATCTAATCAAGGCTTTGGATCAATGCGGAATAAGCAACGGACATAGAGTCGTGAACCAATATAGAACGTCTCTGGGGTTCCAAGAAAAGTAGATTAATCGAATTCTGCCCACAAGCCGGGCATATGTTGCTGAAAATCCTAAAATATGCCAAAAAAATTAAATCCCGAAATCGTCCCAACACTTTAACCTTAGTGAAAGAAACGCGTGCGCGAAGTTCGACCCAACCCAAGACGGGTTCAGGCCGAGGTCCGAATAGGCAATGGAAATATAACCAGAAATAGTAAGAAATAACTAAAAATGCCCGTTTGACTGGTCGAACAGCGGAATGTGGGGATAAAGATGGACCCCGATGGAGCGTAGCTCGATCGTCCCCTCGTGCGTCTCGTCGAGAGCTTTCCGAATTGGGGTGGCTCGCGTCATTCTGATGCCCGTAGCCAAAGCTATGGCCAAAACAGTGCGGCGACACCAAAGTCCAGTAATCCTGCTTGTCGATTACTGGACTTTGGCCCCATGTCTTTTGAGAGATATATTAACGCCCGATTGGTGGATTTTTGGCCCCAATATCTTCCGTGACATATATTAGCACCAGAATGCATAACTATTTCTTACCAATTTGTGCATTTTGTCAGCAATTTATGTCTCACGAAATAATTGTATCAAAATCCACTAATCTTGCTCACGGATTAGTGGATTTTGGCCCCAGTATCTTGTGCGACATATATTAGTGCCAAAATCTAATCAAGGCTTTGGATCAATGCGGAATAAGCAACGGACATAGAGTCATGAACCAATATCTAACGTCTCTGGGGTTCCAAGAAAAGTAGATTAATCGAATTCTGCCCACAAGCCGGGCATATGTGGCTGAAAATCATAAAATATGCCAAAAAAATTAAATCCCGAAATCGTCCCAACACTTTAACCTTACTGAAAGAAACGCGTGCGCGAAGTTCGACCCAACCCAAGACGGGTTCAGGCTGAGGTCCGAATAGGCAATGGAAATATAACCAGAAATAGTAAGAAATAACTAAAAATGCCCGTTTGACTGGTCGAACAGCGGAAGTTGGGGATAAAGATGGACCCCGATGGAGCGTAGCTCGATCGACCCCTCGTGCGTCTCGTCGAGAGCATTCCGAATTGGGGTGGCTCGCGTCATTCTGATGCCCGTAGCCAAAGCTATGGCCAAAACAGTGCGGCGACACCAAAGTCCAGTAATCCTGCTTGTCGATTACTGGACTTTGGCCCCATGTCTTTTGAGAGATATATTAACGCCCGATTGGTGGATTTTTGGCCCCAATATCTCACGTGACATATATTAGCACCAGAATGCATAACTATTGCTTACCAATTTGTGCATTTTGTCAGCAATTTATGTCTCACGAAATAATTGTATCAAAATCCACTAATCTTGCTCACCGATTAGTGGATTTTGGCCCCAGTATCTTGTGCGACATATATTAGTGCCAAAATCTAATCAAGGCTTTGGATCAATGCCGAATAAGCAACGGAATTAGAGTCATGAACCAATATAGAACGTCTCTGGGGTTCCAAGAAAAGTAGATTAATCGAATTCTGCCCACAAGCCGGGCATATGTGGCTGAAAATCATAAAATATGCCAAAAAAATTAAATCCCGAAATCGTCCCAACACTTTAACCTTACTGAAAGAAACGCCTGCGCGAAGTTCGACCCAACCCAAGACGGGTTCAGGCCGAGGTCCGAATAGGCAATGGAAATATAACCAGAAATAGTAAGAAATAACTAAAAATGCCCGTTTGACTGGTCGAACAGCGGAATTTGGGGATAAAGATGGACCCCGATGGAGCGTAGCTCGACCCTCCCCTCGTGCGTCTCGTCGAGAGCTTTCCGGATTGGGGTGGCTCGCGTCATTCTGATGCCCGTAGCCAAAGCTATGGCCAAAACAGTGCGGCGACACCAAAGTCCAGTAATCTTGCTTGTCGATTACTGGACTTTGGCCCCATGTCTTTTGAGAGATATATTAACGCCCGATTGGTGGATTTTTGGCCCCAATATCTTCCGTGACATATATTAGCACCAGAATGCATAACTTTTGCTTACCAATTTGTGCATTTTTTCAGCAATTTATGTCTCACGAAATAATTGTATCAAAATCCACTAATCTTGCTCACGGATTAGTGGATTTTGGCCCCAGTATCTTGTGCGACATATATTAGTGCCAAAATCTAATCAAGGCTTTGGATCAATGCGGAATAAGCAACGCATATAGAGTCATGAACCAATATAGAACGTCTCTGGGGTTCCAAGAAAAGTAGATTAATCGAATTCTGCCCACAAGCCGGGCATATGTGGCTGAAAATCATAAAATATGCCAAAAAAAATTAAATCCCGAAATCGTCCCAACACTTTAACCTTACTGAAAGAAACGCGTGCGCGAAGTTCGACCCAACCCAAGAAGGGTTCAGGCCGAGGTCCGAATAGGCAATGGAAATATAACCAGAAATAGTAAGAAATAACTAAAAATGCCCGTTTGACTGGTCGAACAGCGGAATTTGGGGATAAAGATGGACCTTGATGGAGCGTAGCTCGATCGTCCCCTCGTGCGTCTCGTCGAGAGCTTTCTGAATTGGGGTGGCTCGCGTCATTCTGATGCCCGTAGCCAAAGCTATGGCCAAAACAGTGCGGCGACACCAAAGTCCAGTAATCCTGCTTGTCGATTACTGGACTTTGGCCCCATGTCTTTTGAGAGATATATTAACGCCCGATTGGTGGATTTTTGGCCCCAATATCTCCCGTGACATATATTAGCCCCAGAATGCATAACTATTGCTTATCAATTTGTGCATTTTGTCAGCAATTTATGTCTCACGAAATAATTGTATCAAAATCCACTAATCTTGCTCACCGATTAGTGGATTTTGGCCCCAGTATCTTGTGCGACATATATTAGTGCCAAAATCTAATCAAGGCTTTGGATCAATGCGGAATAAGCAACGGACATAGAGTCGTGAACCAATATAGAACGTCTCTGGGGTTCCAAGAAAAGTAGATTAATCGAATTCTGCCCACAAGCCGGGCATATGTGGCTGAAAATCATAAAATATGCCAAAAAAATTAAATCCCGAAATCGTCCCAACACTTTAACCTTAGTGAAAGAAACGCGTGCGCGAAGTTCGACCCAACCCAAGACGGGTTCAGGCCGAGGTCCGAATAGGCAATGGAAATATAACCAGAAATAGTAAGAAATAACTAAAAATGCCCGTTTGACTGGTCGAACAGCGGAATGTGGGGATAAAGATGGACCCCGATGGAGCGTAGCTCGAACGTCCCCTCGTGCGTCTCGTCGAGAGCTTTCCGAATTGGGGTGGCTCGCGTCATTCTGATGCCCGTAGCCAAAGCTATGGCCAAAACAGTGCGGCGACACCAAAGTCCAGTAATCCTGCTTGTCGATTACTGGACTTTGGCCCCATGTCTTTTGAGAGATATATTAACGCCCGATTGGTGGATTTTTGGCCCCAATATCTCACGTGACATATATTAGTACTAGAATGCATAACTTTTGCTTACCAATTTGTGCATTTTGTCAGCAATTTATGTCTCACGAAATAATTGTATCAAAATCCACTAATCTTGCTCACCGATTAGTGGATTTTGGCCCCAGTATCTTGTGCGACATATATTAGTGCCAAAATCTAATCAAGGCTTTGGATCAATGTGGAATAAGCAACGGATATAGAGTCATGAACCAATATAGAACGTCTCTGGGGTTCCAAGAAAAGTAGATTAATCGAATTCTGCCCACAAGCCGGGCATATGTGGCTGAAAATCATAAAATATGCCAAAAAAATTAAATCCCGAAATCGTCCCAACACTTTAACCCTACTGAAAGAAACGCGTGCGCGAAGTTCGACCCAACCCAAGACGGGTTCAGGCCGAGGTCCGAATAGGCAATGGAAATATAACCAGAAATAGTAAGAAATAACTAAAAATGCCCGTTTGACTGGTCGAACAGCGGAATTTGGGGATAAAGATGGACCTTGATGGAGCGTAGCTCAATCGTCCCCTCGTGCGTCTCGTCGAGAGCTTTCCGAATTGGGGTGGCTCGCGTCATTCTGATGCCCGTAGCCAAAGCTATGGCCAAAACAGTGCAGCGACACCAAAGTCCAGTAATCCTGCTTGTCGATTACTGGACTTTGGCCCCATGTCTTTTGAGAGATATATTAACGCCCGATTGGTGGATTTTTGGCCCCAATATCTCCCGTGACATATATTAGCCCCAGAATGCATAACTATTGCTTATCAATTTGTGCATTTTGTCAGCAATTTATGTCTCACGAAATAATTGTATCAAAATCCACTAATCTTGCTCACCGATTAGTGGATTTTGGCCCCAGTATCTTGTGCGACATATATTAGTGCCAAAATCTAATCAAGGCTTTGGATCAATGCGGAATAAGCAACGGACATAGAGTCGTGAACCAATATAGAACGTCTCTGGGGTTCCAAGAAAAGTAGATTAATCGAATTCTGCCCACAAGCCGGGCATATGTTGCTGAAAATCATAAAATATGCCAAAAAAATTAAATCCCGAAATCGTCCCAACACTTTAACCTTAGTGAAAGAAACGCGTGCGCGAAGTTCGACCCAACCCAAGACGGGTTCAGGCCGAGGTCCGAATAGGCAATGGAAATATAACCAGAAATAGTAAGAAATAACTAAAAATGCCCGTTTGACTGGTCGAACAGCGGAATGTGGGGATAAAGATGGACCCCGATGGAGCGTAGCTCGATCGTCCCCTCGTGCGTCTCGTCGAGAGCTTTCCGAATTGGGGTGGCTCGCGTCATTCTGATGCCCGTAGCCAAAGCTATGGCCAAAACAGTGCGGCGACACCAAAGTCCAGTAATCCTGCTTGTCGATTACTGGACTTTGGCCCCATGTCTTTTGAGAGATATATTAACGCCCGATTGGTGGATTTTTGGCCCCAATATCTTCCGTGACATATATTAGCACCAGAATGCATAACTATTTCTTACCAATTTGTGCATTTTGTCAGCAATTTATGTCTCACGAAATAATTGTATCAAAATCCACTAATCTTGCTCACGGATTAGTGGATTTTGGCCCCAGTATCTTGTGCGACATATATTAGTGCCAAAATCTAATCAAGGCTTTGGATCAATGCGGAATAAGCAACGGACATAGAGTCATGAACCAATATATAACGTCTCTGGGGTTCCAAGAAAAGTAGATTAATCGAATTCTGCCCACAAGCCGGGCATATGTGGCTGAAAATCATAAAATATGCCAAAAAAATTAAATCCCGAAATCGTCCCAACACTTTAACCTTACTGAAAGAAACGCGTGCGCGAAGTTCGACCCAACCCAAGACGGGTTCAGGCTGAGGTCCGAATAGGCAATGGAAATATAACCAGAAATAGTAAGAAATAACTAAAAATGCCCGTTTGACTGGTCGAACAGCGGAAGTTGGGGATAAAGATGGACCCCGATGGAGCGTAGCTCGATCGACCCCTCGTGCGTCTCGTCGAGAGCATTCCGAATTGGGGTGGCTCGCGTCATTCTGATGCCCGTAGCCAAAGCTATGGCCAAAACAGTGCGGCGACACCAAAGTCCAGTAATCCTGCTTGTCGATTACTGGACTTTGGCCCCATGTCTTTTGAGAGATATATTAACGCCCGATTGGTGGATTTTTGGCCCCAATATCTCACGTGACATATATTAGCACCAGAATGCATAACTATTGCTTACCAATTTGTGCATTTTGTCAGCAATTTATGTCTCACGAAATAATTGTATCAAAATCCACTAATCTTGCTCACCGATTAGTGGATTTTGGCCCCAGTATCTTGTGCGACATATATTAGTGCCAAAATCTAATCAAGGCTTTGGATCAATGCCGAATAAGCAACGGAATTAGAGTCATGAACCAATATAGAACGTCTCTGGGGTTCCAAGAAAAGTAGATTAATCGAATTCTGCCCACAAGCCGGGCATATGTGGCTGAAAATCATAAAATATGCCAAAAAAATTAAATCCCGAAATCGTCCCAACACTTTAACCTTACTGAAAGAAACGCCTGCGCGAAGTTCGACCCAACCCAAGACGGGTTCAGGCCGAGGTCCGAATAGGCAATGGAAATATAACCAGAAATAGTAAGAAATAACTAAAAATGCCCGTTTGACTGGTCGAACAGCGGAATTTGGGGATAAAGATGGACCCCGATGGAGCGTAGCTCGACCGTCCCCTCGTGCGTCTCGTCGAGAGCTTTCCGGATTGGGGTGGCTCGCGTCATTCTGATGCCCGTAGCCAAAGCTATGGCCAAAACAGTGCGGCGACACCAAAGTCCAGTAATCTTGCTTGTCGATTACTGGACTTTGGCCCCATGTCTTTTGAGAGATATATTAACGCCCGATTGGTGGATTTTTGGCCCCAATATCTTCCGTGACATATATTAGCACCAGAATGCATAACTTTTGCTTACCAATTTGTGCATTTTGTCAGCAATTTATGTCTCACGAAATAATTGTATCAAAATCCACTAATCTTGCTCACCGATTAGTGGATTTTGGCCCCAGTATCTTGTGCGACATATATTAGTGCCAAAATCTAATCAAGGCTTTGGATCAATGCGGAATAAGCAACGCATATAGAGTCATGAACCAATATAGAACGTCTCTGGGGTTCCAAGAAAAGTAGATTAATCGAATTCTGCCCACAAGCCGGGCATATGTGGCTGAAAATCATAAAATATGCCAAAAAAAATTAAATCCCGAAATCGTCCCAACACTTTAACCTTACTGAAAGAAACGCGTGCGCGAAGTTCGACCCAACCCAAGACGGGTTCAGGCCGAGGTCCGAATAGGCAATGGAAATATAACCAGAAATAGTAAGAAATAACTAAAAATGCCCGTTTGACTGGTCGAACAGCGGAATTTGGGGATAAAGATGGACCTTGATGGAGCGTAGCTCGATCGTCCCCTCGTGCGTCTCGTCGAGAGCTTTCTGAATTGGGGTGGCTCGCGTCATTCTGATGCCCGTAGCCAAAGCTATGGCCAAAACAGTGCGGCGACACCAAAGTCCAGTAATCCTGCTTGTCGATTACTGGACTTTGGCCCCATGTCTTTTGAGAGATATATTAACGCCCGATTGGTGGATTTTTGGCCCCAATATCTCCCGTGACATATATTAGCCCCAGAATGCATAACTATTGCTTATCAATTTGTGCATTTTGTCAGCAATTTATGTCTCACGAAATAATTGTATCAAAATCCACTAATCTTGCTCACCGATTAGTGGATTTTGGCCCCAGTATCTTGTGCGACATATATTAGTGCCAAAATCTAATCAAGGCTTTGGATCAATGCGGAATAAGCAACGGACATAGAGTCGTGAACCAATATAAAACGTCTCTGGGGTTCCAAGAAAAGTAGATTAATCGAATTCTGCCCACAAGCCGGGCATATGTGGCTGAAAATCATAAAATATGCCAAAAAAATTAAATCCCGAAATCGTCCCAACACTTTAACCTTAGTGAAAGAAACGCGTGCGCGAAGTTCGACCCAACCCAAGACGGGTTCAGGCCGAGGTCCGAATAGGCAATGGAAATATAACCAGAAATAGTAAGAAATAACTAAAAATGCCCGTTTGACTGGTCGAACAGCGGAATGTGGGGATAAAGATGGACCCCGATGGAGCGTAGCTCGAACGTCCCCTCGTGCGTCTCGTCGAGAGCTTTCCGAATTGGGGTGGCTCGCGTCATTCTGATGCCCGTAGCCAAAGCTATGGCCAAAACAGTGCGGCGACACCAAAGTCCAGTAATCCTGCTTTTCGATTACTGGACTTTGGCCCCATGTCTTTTGAGAGATATATTAACGCCCGATTGGTGGATTTTTGGCCCCAATATCTCCCGTGACATATATTAGCCCCAGAATGCATAACTATTGCTTATCAATTTGTGCATTTTGTCAGCAATTTATGTCTCACGAAATAATTGTATCAAAATCCACTAATCTTGCTCACCGATTAGTGGATTTTGGCCCCAGTATCTTGTGCGACATATATTAGTGCCAAAATCTAATCAAGGCTTTGGATCAATGCGGAATAAGCAACGGACATAGAGTCATGAACCAATATAGAACGTCTCTGGGGTTCCAAGAAAAGTAGATTAATCGAATTCTGCCCACAAGCCGGGCATATGTGGCTGAAAATCATAAAATATGCCAAAAAAATTAAATCCCGAAATCGTCCCAACACTTTAACCTTACTGAAAGAAACGCGTGCGCGAAGTTCGACCCAACCCAAGACGGGTTCAGGCTGAGGTCCGAATAGGCAATGGAAATATAACCAGAAATAGTAAGAAATAACTAAAAATAACCGTTTGACTGGTCGAACAGCGGAAGTTGGGGATAAAGATGGACCCCGATGGAGCGTAGCTCGATCGACCCCTCGTGCGTCTCGTCGAGAGCATTCCGAATTGGGGTGGCTCGCGTCATTCTGATGCCCGTAGCCAAAGCTATGGCCAAAACAGTGCGGCGACACCAAAGTCCAGTAATCCTGCTTGTCGATTACTGGACTTTGGCCCCATGTCTTTTGAGAGATATATTAACGCCCGATTGGTGGATTTTTGGCCCCAATATCTCACGTGACATATATTAGCACCAGAATGCATAACTATTGCTTACCAATTTGTGCATTTTGTCAGCAATTTATGTCTCACGAAATAATTGTATCAAAATCCACTAATCTTGCTCACCGATTAGTGGATTTTGGCCCCAGTATCTTGTGCGACATATATTAGTGCCAAAATCTAATCAAGGCTTTGGATCAATGCGGAATAAGCAACGGACATAGAGTCATGAACCAATATATAACGTCTCTGGGGTTCCAAGAAAAGTAGATTAATCGAATTCTGCCCACAAGCCGGGCATATGTGGCTGAAAATCATAAAATATGCCAAAAAAATTAAATCCTGAAATCGTCCCAACACTTTAACCTTACTGAAAGAAACGCGTGCGCGAAGTTCGACCCAACCCAAGACGAGTTCAGGCTGAGGTCCGAATAGGCAATGGAAATATAACCAGAAATAGTAAGAAATAACTAAAAATGCCCGTTTGACTGGTCGAACAGCGGAAGTTGGGGATAAAGATGGACCCCGATGGAGCGTAGCTCGATCGACCCCTCGTGCGTCTCGTCGAGAGCATTCCGAATTGGGGTGGCTCGCGTCATTCTGATGCCCGTAGCCAAAGCTATGGCCAAAACAGTGCGGCGACACCAAAGTCCAGTAATCCTGCTTGTCGATTACTGGACTTTGGCCCCATGTCTTTTGAGAGATATATTAACGCCCGATTGGTGGATTTTTGGCCCCAATATCTCACGTGACATATATTAGCACCAGAATGCATAACTATTGCTTACCAATTTGTGCATTTTGTCAGCAATTTATGTCTCACGAAATAATTGTATCAAAATCCACTAATCTTGCTCACCGATTAGTGGATTTTGGCCCCAGTATCTTGTGCGACATATATTAGTGCCAAAATCTAATCAAGGCTTTGGATCAATGCGGAATAAGCAACGGAATTAGAGTCATGAACCAATATAGAACGTCTCTGGGGTTCCAAGAAAAGTAGATTAATCGAATTCTGCCCACAAGCCGGGCATATGTGGCTGAAAATCATAAAATATGCCAAAAAATTTAAATCCCGAAATCGTCCCAACACTTTAACCTTACTGAAAGAAACGCCTGCGCGAAGTTCGACCCAACCCAAGACGGGTTCAGGCCGAGGTCCGAATAGGCAATGGAAATATAACCAGAAATAGTAAGAAATAACTAAAAATGCCCGTTTGACTGGTCGAACAGCGGAATTTGGGGATAAAAATGGACCCCGATGGAGCGTAGCTCGACCGTCCCCTCGTGCGTCTCGTTGAGAGCTTTCCGGATTGGGGTGGCTCGCGTCATTCTGATGCCCGTAGCCAAAGCTATGGCCAAAGCAGTGCGTCGATTACTGGACTTTGGCCCCATGTCTTTTGAGAGATATATTAACGCCCGATTGGTGGATTTTTGGCCCCAATATCTCCCGTGACATAAATTAGCACCAGAATGCATAACTATTGCTTACCAATTTGTGCATTTTGTCAGCAATTTATGTCTCACGAAATAATTGTATCAAAATCCACTAATCTTGCTCACCGATTAGTGGATTTTTGCCCCAGTATCTTGTGCGACATATATTAGTGCCAAAATCTAATCAAGGCTTTGGATCAATGCGGAATAAGCAACGGACATAGAGTCATGAACCAATATAGAACGTCTCTGGGGTTCCAAGAAAAGTAGATTAATCGAATTCTGCCCACAAGCCGGGCATATGTGGCTGAAAATCATAAAATATGCCAAAAAAATTAAATCCCGAAATCGTCCCAACACTTTAACCTTACTGAAAGAAACGCGTGCGCGAAGTTCGACCCAACCCAAGACGGGTTCAGGCCGAGGTCCGAATAGGCAATGGAAATATAACCAGAAATAGTAAGAAATAACTAAAAATGCCCGTTTGACTGGTCGAACAGCGGAATTTGGGGAAAACGATGGACCCCGATGGAGCGTAGCTCGATCGTCCCCTCGTGCGTCTCGTCGAGAGCTTTCCGAATTGGGGTGGCTCGCGTCATTCTGATGCCCATATCCAAAGCTATGGCCAAAACAGTGCGGCGACACTAAAGTCCAGTAATCCTGCTTGTCGATTACTGGACTTTGGCCCCATGTCTTTTGAGAGATATATTAACGCCCGATTGGTGGATTTTTGGCCCCAATATCTCCCGTGACATATATTAGCACCAGAATGCATAACTATTGCTTACCAATTTGTGCATTTTGTCAGCAATTTATGTCTCACGAAATAATTGTATCAAAATCCACTAATCTTGCTCACCGATTAGTGAATTTTGGCCCCAGTATCTTGTGCGACATATATTAGTGCCAAAATCTAATCAAGGCTTTGGATCAATGCGGAATAAGCAACGGACATAGAGTCATGAACCAATATAGAACGTCTCTGGGGTTCCAAGAAAAGTAGATTAATCGAATTCTGCCCACAAGCCGGGCATATGTGGCTGAAAATCATAAAATATGCCAAAAAAATTAAATCCTGAAATCGTCCCAACACTTTAACCTTACTGAAAGAAACGCGTGCGCGAAGTTCGACCCAACCCAAGACGAGTTCAGGCTGAGGTCCGAATAGGCAATGGAAATATAACCAGAAATAGTAAGAAATAACTAAAAATGCCCGTTTGACTGGTCGAACAGCGGAAGTTGGGGATAAAGATGGACCCCGATGGAGCGTAGCTCGATCGACCCCTCGTGCGTCTCGTCGAGAGCATTCCGAATTGGGGTGGCTCGCGTCATTCTGATGCCCGTAGCCAAAGCTATGGCCAAAACAGTGCGGCGACACCAAAGTCCAGTAATGCTTGTCGATTACTGGACTTTGGCCCCATGTCTTTTGAGAGATATATTAACGCCCGATTGGTGGATTTTTGGCCCCAATATCTCACGTGAGATATATTAGCACCAGAATGCATAACTATTGCTTACCAATTTGTGCATTTTGTCAGCAATTTATGTCTCACGAAATAATTGTATCAAAATCCACTAATCTTGCTCACCGATTAGTGGATTTTGGCCCCAGTATCTTGTGCGACATATATTAGTGCCAAAATCTAATCAAGGCTTTGGATCAATGCGGAATAAGCAACGGAATTAGAGTCATGAACCAATATAGAACGTCTCTGGGGTTCCAAGAAAAGTAGATTAATCGAATTCTGCCCACAAGCCGGGCATATGTGGCTGAAAATCATAAAATATGCCAAAAAATTTAAATCCCGAAATCGTCCCAACACTTTAACCTTACTGAAAGAAACGCCTGCGCGAAGTTCGACCCAACCCAAGACGGGTTCAGGCCGAGGTCCGAATAGGCAATGGAAATATAACCAGAAATAGTAAGAAATAACTAAAAATGCCCGTTTGACTGGTCGAACAGCGGAATTTGGGGAT
Organism: Linanthus parryae; assembly: GCA_023055425.1. Taxonomy (NCBI): domain Eukaryota; kingdom Viridiplantae; phylum Streptophyta; class Magnoliopsida; order Ericales; family Polemoniaceae; genus Linanthus; species Linanthus parryae. The sequence continues at coordinate 24,231,313 of JALGPY010000001.1, read as the reverse complement.
AAAGATGGACCCCGATGGAGCGTAGCTCGACCGTCCCCTCGTGCGTCTCGTCGAGAGCTTTCCGTATCGGGGTGGCTCGCGTCATTCTGATGCCCGTAGCCAAAGCTATGGCCAAAACAGTGCGTTGACACCAAAGTCCAGTAATCTTGCTTGTCGATTACTGGACTTTGGCCCCATGTCTTTTGAGAGATATATTAACGCCCGATTGGTGGATTTTTGGCCCCAATATCTCCCGTGACATAAATTAGCATCAGAATGCATAACTATTGCTTACCAATTTGTGCATTTTGTCAGCAATTTATGTCTCACGAAATAATTGTATCAAAATCCACTAATCTTGCTCACCGATTAGTGGATTTTGGCCCCAGTATCTTGTGCGACATATATTAGTGCCAAAATCTAATCAAGGCTTTGGATCAATGCGGAATAAGCAACGGACATAGAGTCATGAACCAATATAGAACGTCTCTGGGGTTCCAAGAAAAGTAGATTAATCGAATTCTGCCCACAAGCCGGGCATATGTGGCTGAAAATCATAAAATATGCCAAAAAAATTAAATCCCGAAATCGTCCCAACACTTTAACCTTACTGAAAGAAACGCGTGCGCGAAGTTCGACCCAACCCAAGACGGGTTCAGGCCGAGGTCCGAATAGGCAATGGAAATATAACCAGAAATAGTAAGAAATAACTAAAAATGCCCGTTTGACTGGTCGAACAGCGGAATTTGGGGAAAACGATGGACCCCGATGGAGCGTAGCTCGATCGTCCCCTCGTGCGTCTCGTCGAGAGCTTTCCGAATTGGGGTGGCTCGCGTCATTCTGATGCCCGTATCCAAAGCTATGGCCAAAACAGTGCGGCGACACCAAAGTCCAGTAATCCTGCTTGTCGATTACTGGACTTTGGCCCCATGTCTTTTGAGAGATATATTAACGCCCGATTGGTGGATTTTTGGCCCCAATATCTCCCGTGACATATATTAGCACCAGAATGCATAACTATTGCTTACCAATTTGTGCATTTTGTCAGCAATTTATGTCTCACGAAATAATTGTATCAAAATCCACTAATCTTGCTCACCGATTAGTGAATTTTGGCCCCAGTATCTTGTGCGACATATATTAGTGCCAAAATCTAATCAAGGCTTTGGATCAATGCGGAATAAGCAACGGACATAGAGTCATGAACCAATATAGAACGTCTCTGGGGTTCCAAGAAAAGTAGATTAATCGAATTCTGCCCACAAGCCGGGCATATGTGGCTGAAAATCATAAAATATGCCAAAAAAATTAAATCCCGAAATCGTCCCAACACTTTAACCTTACTGAAAGAAACGCGTGCGCGAGGTTCGACCCAACCCAAGACGGGTTCAGGCTGAGGTCCGAATAGGCAATGGAAATATAACCAGAAATAGTAAGAAATAACTAAAAATGCCCGTTTGACTGGTCGAACAGTGGAATTTGGGGATAAAGATGGACCCCGATGGAGCGTAGCTCGATCGACCCCTCGTGCGTCTCGTCGAGAGCATTCCGAATTGGGGTGGCTCGCGTCATTCTGATGCCCGTAGCCAAAGCTATGGCCAAAACAGTGCGGCGACACCAAAGTCCAGTAATCCTGCTTGTCGATTACTGGACTTTGGCCCCATGTCTTTTGAGAGATATATTAACGCCCGATTGGTGGATTTTTGGCCCCAATATCTCACGTGACATATATTAGCACCAGAATGCATAACTATTGCTTACCAATTTGTGCATTTTGTCAGCAATTTATGTCTCACGAAATAATTGTATCAAAATCCACTAATCTTGCTCACTGATTAGTGGATTTTGGCCCCAGTATCTTGTGCGACATATATTAGTGCCAAAATCTAATCAAGGCTTTGGATCAATGCGGAATAAGAAACGGAATTAGAGTCATGAACCAATATAGAACGTCTCTGGGGTTCCAAGAAAAGTAGATTAATCGAATTCTGCCCACAAGCCGGGCATATGTGGCTGAAAATCATAAAATATGCCAAAAAAATTAAATCCCGAAATCGTCCCAACACTTTAACCTTACTGAAAGAAACGCGTGCGCGAAGTTCGACCCAACCCAAGACGGGTTCAGGCTGAGTGACACGATTTCTTACGCGTTACCGCAAGTGCACGGTTCAAGTAATATAGGGTAATATTTCAACCCCGAGTTATCGATCCCACGAGGACAGATAGTAGGTTTATTGTTAATTAGAGATTAAATCTAAAGAGTGTAACAGAAATAACAATAAGAAAGTTGTTAATTTGACAATTCGTCACCCCCAATCAAGTGACTGTATTAAACTAACTAAAAAAACAATATTTTTGGATTTTTATAATTAAACACGGTTTGATTAAATAGGGAGAAGGACTAGGCGATCTATGGATCACCTAGGGCAGCAGACAATTCCGGATATTGCTTTGAAACATGTAATATTGAATATGCTCTTGATCACGTCTAACTACTCACAATCTCCTGTCGGTCTCATATAAGCCTATGCTAGATTCAATAGTCGTCATCTGTCGATCCATAAACTATATCACCTAACAAGCACTGAGTTTAATCCTACGTTTTGATCCACACCCTAACACTTCGCCTTTCGGTCCATCATGATACGGGGTTGCTAGCAATCCTAGATTCATAAGCTAATCAATCTTCACCTGTCAGTCCATCGATCTTTCACCAATTCGCTACCCTAGTTCATGACTCTAGGTTAACATAATATTAAGAACAAGATTACTGGAAGATGCAAATTCATTATTAATTTAAGCTAAGATAAACGTTATGCATTGAAACATCTCATATGATCATTCATATCCTACCAAGCACGTGTCAATAGTGCAAGTTCAACAATCAATCAAACGAGATAGAATCAATCCATCGCATGAATCCATAAGCATGAATCAAACAAACAAATCCGGAACGGTGTCTAACAAAGCCCTAGGCTCTCCATAGAGCCTAGCCAAGAAAACTACTCAAATATACTGAAAATAAAAGCTAACGAGTTCATAGTATTGAGAAACAATAGAAAAGATAGGAGGGATAGTCAAACTCGTGACGAAAATCGCGTTCCGGCGACTCCGACGTTGTTCTCCATGATCCTCTTCTCCCCTAGCGTTCCTCCCTCTTCTCCAGCAGCCTCTCGTCTCTTCTTAGGTCTGAGAATGCGTTCCCCAAGGCCTGGGCACGCTTTTTAATGAAATATGGCCGAAATTGCACTTCAGCCCCTCCAATTTGTAATTCCCGGACAGAATTATTTGCTGATCTTGCGCGGGCTGTATCTCCCTCATACGGACTCGTCTTTGGGCCTACCATAAATCGTTGGAAATCTACGGATGTCTACTTTCCAATGCCGCAGGCCTTGCTCCAAAATTCTTTGTAGATTTTCCTGGGCATCGAAAATAGTGCAGGCTGGTCCTGTGTGACTTTTCCAACTTCGCTCCGTCTTTGGGTTTTCTTTTCTCCTCTTCATCTAGCTCCATTCCAAGCATATCCAAGCATCTCATAAGCTCCATTGCACCTATTTTACCTGAGATACACAACACTAAACAACCCGTGCAATTATCATAGCAAATATGAGAGAAAACATGCACAAATAAGCTAGAAACACAACTTTTCACTCTTAGGCTTAGAAATAGTCAAATTCACATATTTATGCAAATATAACATCTAAATCATGTGAAATAAGACTAATACAAGTACTAATAAAGTATAATAATAACTACTAAAAGAGAGTTATCAAATACCCCCACACTTACCTTTTGCTCGTCCCGAGTAAAATCACTATTTACTAGCCGACTCAAGACGCAAACGACACAAGACTCGACAATGCAACAATATGATGCAAATGCAAACTACGACTCGATCCCACACAAACACATATATACACAAAATACACTTTTTATCTTTTCGGTTGAGATCGGGCAATCTCCATTGACCTAAATCGATTATCATGAAGTGATGAGAATCCTAGGAACAAAGCATGAGTTGAAACTAAACTCGAAAACGAGACTCTCCCCTAGTTAGTATAGAAAGCCTAACTTTACTAAGTACAAGAGTACGCTACCTCTTCGCGTGTGCGACGAAATAAGAGACTACGCTAGGCAAAGCCACATTCAAGGTCTGAGCTCCTAATCCGCTAACGGTTTTCAAATGATGAGGCTTAGGGACATAAAGATAATCTCGTCGTAATCAAATCCTAAGCGTCACATTCTCACATCAAATCCCACATCTCACACACCCTCACCACGATGATAGAAACCGAAACCCGAAGCTCACCACCACCGGCCCTCAATTCCCTCAAACCCCGGTACACTAGTGATCTCCGTGGCCATCGTCGTTTGTCGTGCATGAAACGTGAACCGTCGTCAAAGTAGCTCCACCACTCATTCCAATTCAATTCAAACTCAACTTTATTTCATCTCTCTTTTTGTTTTATCTTTTTTTTTTTTCTTTTTTTCATTTTCTCTTTTTTTTTTCACAATTCTCTCAAATACCATCAAAATCCAACAATAGTACCTGAGTGGTCTTCAAATAATAATCAAATATGCTAGGAGAAGGAAACACGTAAATCGATGAATGAATATCACAAAAAAATATCATCTCCTCCTAACTCAATCAAAGTCCATGTCAAATCCAAGCCGCGAAATCAATGAAATACATGTGTGGGAGTGGAGTCGTCGCAAGCTCACACTCAATGTCCGGAGTCAAAAGTCGATACCCCCACACTCGAATGTAATCATATCCCCTCTCAAGTAGTCCCGAAGATGAATGTATCTCGTGCCTAATCCAACCGATCCTCCTACACCAAAGTAATAAAACCGGTACCTAGCACGATCCACCAATTAAGTTCACCCAACCCAATTCCGTGCGTATTAGATTCACGCACTCACGGCTCTCCACAACTGTGTCCATGATGTAATGGCATGGAACACCGCCACACCGAAGTGCGCAAGCCTACTCACTCACCCTCGCATCCCCTCGTAGATAATCAATGAAGGGCAAGCAAGATGTAGAACTCAACGAATTGTATAATCACTCCCTCATCGAACCCCCTCAACTACACAACCCCCTCGTGACGCACTAAAGTGGTGATTCTAATCAATTTGTGTTGAAGGCCAAGAATTGTCACCCTAGGTCCGAAGGCTATCAAAGAATCCAAGGTTCAAATTGGGGCGTCTAATGGTCCTACAAGGTGAGTTCTAAAAGCAGTGAGTGCTCTAATACACGTCCTCGCACAGCTGTTTCGTGTGCCACTACGAGGCGGGTTGGCGACTACCTAAGACGTACACATGGATGTTCGGCTTGTTTAGCTCACACCTAACTCAGCTCTTGTAAGAAAATAGGCACACACTTTGACTTCGAAAATCACGTCACGTAAGTGTTAGAAATAGGTAGGCACTCCCGTAAAGAAAGTCTCTCTATACCTACTAAGGGGGACTCACGTCGTCACTCTCGGTCGCAAATCATGTTCTACGCCTAAAATCCTCACACTTCGCGATTTATCAAATTTTAGCCGCTTTTGATTGCCCTTTTCTCAAAATTTTCTCTTTTTAATTTTTTTGAATTTTGCGAATTCTTGATTTTTTATATAATTCCTACATCACATGCAAGCCGACACGAACGAAACTACACAAGACATTCGACAGGGTAGGTAGACTCAAATAAGAAAACGTGCAATAGTAAACATAAACACAAACACAAACAAGTATATACATGACTAACAAATCACAATACGATATACTACCACAATATCACGACACGCACTACAAAATTAGACACAATACGACACGAACAACTATATGCAGACATGGCGATGCAGACACTGACTGGCTAGTCAAGACTAAAACTCCCCCCACACTTGAGCGCTTCGTTGTCCTCAACGAATTTAGAGATTAACCAAGAAGACTCAGCATTCAAATGCGAGGGGCGGTGGTTCTACTCGGAGTCAAAGTCACGGCACAAGAAGGTAGCTACAACAAATTTAGAGATAATTCAAGCTACGTGCACGTGACAAGTTGTGTATACCGAATTAAGCAAGTACCCAAGTATTCCCTAGGATTCTAACAGTTAATCACAGTGGTGACTAAGCACCGTGACAAAGTAGTCAAAATAGAACCCTAGAGCAAGTACGATGTGCCTAAACGGTAAGTAAAAAGAGATAGAAAAGTACTCACAACCGACACAAGGTCGGGGACGAAACTCGATAACTGCTGACTGAGATAGCACGAACAATCCCCAAGCAAACATTGTGCGCACAAATGCAAGCTCCCTTGCGGTCGAGTGTGTGAAACACACCGGGGTCGATTGATTCTTGCTGCTGACGAAAAGAGAACGAAGGATCCCCGAACTCATGATGTGAGCTCCCGTAGCGGTCGAGTGCGCGGTAGCACATCGGGGTAGATTGCTTCGTCAAACTTCTCATCTTCTCGAACTTGATCACATCGTATCATCAACACATTATCAAATTAAGATTCATCATAGCTCTTCTGGTAGACACAATTTGGAACTTCAGGCTTACACAGTTCGATTTCCAGCAGTTTTCCACTCCATTTTTGTATCAGTTTTTCATTTTTTCAAAGACTGTTTATTCTTCCTTCATCACGACTGCCAACACCCCATATGCGGGCCCACCAACACAACTTTCACTTCTCAAAAACACCCCCTGCTGGGACTCTTAAAGCACTTCACCCCTTTTTTTTCGTTTCTTCTTGGTAGTCTGTAATTCGTTACCGGATAGGGACGGAGATCTAGTTCTGAATAAATCGCCGAAGGAGAGAAAGGGGACGGTGGTTGGGAGGTCCCGTGGGTTGAGCCTCAGACCGGATTCAATGGAGACCGGCGATTTGGAGTTCCTCGACTTGGGGTATTTGTTCCTGTCGCCAATTGAGGCGGGGGTTCTGCGGTTTCTTGGTTAGGAACACTGGTGGATGACGGTAGAGGAGGAGGTTGTGGAGGTTTCGTTTTGAATTTTGGTTATCGTGAATTGGAGGTGGCGGTTGGGTCAGAGGTCACTGGTGGCTGTGGCTTCGATTTGGCGCAGAGAGAGAGAGGCGGTGGTCGTGGATTTCAGCAGTGGATGGTTGGGTTTCTAGGCGAGACGAAGAAATCCGCCGGCTCTAATGGCTGCCGGCGGCTGGGTTGGTGTTGGGTTGGTCTCCTGTGTCGTAATCAATGGTGGTGGTCTGGTGGGTTCGGATGATTGCTGCTGATCGAATTTGAAGGTCAGCGATGGAGGTTTCTGGGTTTGTGTAGGAGGAATTGATGGTGGATGGGAGCGGATTGAACAGCGGTGGTGGCTAGAGGTTTCGGTTTCTGGGTTTTGAGGTTGCTTCGCCGGCTTTCATGGCTTTCCGGCGGTGGTTCAGGAGTCACTGGTGGCTGTGGCTGTTCTTGGTAGTTCTCTGATCCGAGACAGGGGAGAGGCGGTGGAGGACAGGGTCGGGGAAGAGAAAGGAGGGTAGCGGTGGTGGTGGGTTCTGCTTTGGACGAGCTTTTGGCCGACTTCAATGGCCGACGAGCAAGGCGACGGGTTTTGGGTCAGGGGAAGATGAATTCGGAGTTTTCCGGGATGGGGGACCGATGGCTTCCATGGTGCTTCACGAAAGTTTCAGATCTTCTTTTTTTTTCTTCAAAGCCGCAACGCCAGGTTGCAACCTGCAGAACACAAAGTTTGTAATTTCCAAAGAAGCTGCAAGTGGGTGTTGCGACACTGGGGAAGTCCAGTGACTTTTCTGGAAACTTATTTAAATTGCAGCAACCTCCCCAAACGCGGATAAACAGTAGCTTAAGAACTTGTCTTCGCTCCTTAACTCTACCAGTAACTCGAGTAACTCCCCTGATGCTGGAAAGCAATAGACGGGGTCTTAAATCAGCACTTTATCTCCCTTTGTGCCCGGAAAGAAGTTTTTCTCGCCACTTTTTCTTTTTCCACCACCTCTTCTCGATCTTTCTCTTTTCAATTGAACGAGAACAAATTATTAGACGAACCACGAATCTCAACAACGACGAACATGTGTTGCAAAAGCCAATGTTCTCCTGAAACTTCTTCTTCTTCTTCTTCCAATTCATGATAATCGACATCATAATGATTTCATAAATAATTTCAAATCTCCCACGTCGTGAGAAGAGATTGATGTCCCGCTTGATCGTCATCTCAATTCGCAGTACTTTTATTGAAAATTCAAATGGCAAGCCATAAAATACAAAAGTTTGAATACCTTCATCTCCTTTATATGAAGCACCCGAATCATGAACTTCAATTTCGACGTCTTTCTCATCTTCATCAAGCTCACATATGAAATGGTCCGTCAAATTCGCAACTGGAGATTCAAGCTCATAAATATTGATACCATGGAGAATACTTTCAATCTCATCAAAAACTGCATCATGCTTCCCCCTCATACTTGATTCAAGCCACGAATCGATGTTTGGACATGTTTGGATACACAATGGCACACCATCATCTTCTATGAGTATTGGCATTGGAGCACATTCTTCATTAGAACGGAGATTGACACTCACATAAAATTCTTCAAGTCTTCCTCCAAATTCGGCCACGTCCAACCCCTTTCTTATTGCACTCTGTTTCAATTCTTCGATTCCCTTATGCAGTGCTCCAAAAAATTGCTGAAGCAAGTATTGGCGGCTATACATCATGCTTTTGCTGGCATAATATTCCGCAATATCTCCTTCAGGGTAGAATCCATCCTCGCGATCAATCAGTTCCGCTAAACAGACAAAACGTCCTTCGTTATTATCCCCCATGCTTAGCAAAACTCCTGCACACCAAAGATCTAAAAAAAAAAACGTGAGGTAATAAGAATAAATAATAACAACAAAAGAAATAAAAACTCTCTAAACTAATTTCTAATTAGCTATAAACCACTGTCCCCGGCAACGGCGCCAAAAACTTGACACGATTTCTTACGCGTTACCGCAAGTGCACGGTTCAAGTAATATAGGGTAATATTTCAACCCCGAGTTATCGATCCCACGGGGACAGATAGTAGGTTTATTGTTAATTAGAGATTAAATCTAAAGAGTGTAACTGAAATAACAGTAAGAAAGTTGTTAATTTGACAATTCGTCACCCCCAATCAAGTGACTGTATTAAACTAACTAAAAAAACAATATTTTTGGATTTTTATAATTAAACAAGGTTTGATTAAATAGGGAGAAGGACTAGGCGATCTATGGATCACCTAGGGCAGCAGACAATTCCGGATATTGCTTTGAAACATGTAATATTGAATATGCTCTTGATCACATCTAACTACTCACAATCTCCTGTCGGTCTCATGTAAGCCTATGCTAGATTCAATAGTCGTCATCTGTCGATCCATAAACTATATCACCTAACAAGCACTAAGTTTAATCCTACGTTTTGATCCACACCCTAACACTTCGCCTTTCGGTCCATCATGATACGGGGTTGCTAGCAATCCTAGATTCATAAGCTAATCAATCTTCACCTGTCAGTCCATCGATCTTTCACCAATTCGCTACCCTAGTTCATGACTCTAAGTTAACATAATATTAAGAACAAGATTACTAGAAGATGCAAATTCATTATTAATTTAAGCTAAGATAAACGTTATGCATTGAAACATCTCATATGATCATTCATATCCTACCAAGCACGTGTCAATAGTGCAAGTTCAACAATCAATCAAACGAGATAGAATCAATCCATCGCATGAATCCATAAGCATGAATCAAACAAACAAATCCGGAACGGTGTCTAACAAAGCCCTAGGCTCTCCACAGAGCCTAGCCAAGAAAACTACTCAAATATACTGAAAATAAAAGCTAACGAGTTCATAGTATTGAGAAACAATAGAAAAGATAGGAGGGATAGTCAAACTCGTGACGAAAATCGCGTTCCGGCGACTCCGACGTTGTTCTCCATGATCCTCTTCTCCCCTAGCGTTCCTCCCTCTTCTCCAGCAGCCTCTCGTCTCTTCTTAGGTCTGAGATCGCGTTCCCCAAGGCCTGGGCACGCTTTTTAATGAAATATGGCCGAAATTGCACTTCAGCCCCTCCAATTTGTAATTCCCGGACAGAATTATTTGCTGATCTTGCGCGGGCTGTATCTCCCTCATACGGACTCGTCTTTGGGCCTACCATATATCGTTGGAAAGCTACGGATGTCTACTTTCCAATGCCGCAGGCCTTGCTCCAAAATTCTTTGTAGATTTTCCTGGGCTCGAAAATAGTGCAGGCTGGTCCTGTGTGACTTTTCCAACTTCGCTCCGTCTTTGGGTTTTCTTTTCTCCTCTTCATCTAGCTCCATTCCAAGCATATCCAAGCATCTCATAAGCTCCATTGCACCTATTTTACCTGAGATACACAACACTAAACAACCCGTGCGATTATCATAGCAAATATGAGAGAAAACATACACAAATAAGCTAGAAACACAACTTTTCACTCTTAGGCTTAGAAATAGTCAAATTCACATATTTATGAAAATATAACATCTAAATCATGTGAAATAAGACTAATACAAGTACTAAGAAAGTATAATAATAACTCCTAAAAGAGAGTTATCACTGAGGTCCGAATAGGCAATTGAAATATAACCAGAAATAGTAAGAAATAACTAAAAATGCCCGTTTGACTGGTCGAACAGCGGAATTTGGGGATAAAGATGGACCCCGATGGAGCGTAGCTCGATCGACCCCTCGTGCGTCTCGTCGAGAGCATTCCGAATTGGGGTGGCTCGCGTCATTCTGATGCCCGTAGCCAAAGCTATGGCCAAAACAGTGCGGCGACACCAAAGTCCAGTAATCCTGCTTGTCGATTACTGGACTTTGGCCCCATGTCTTTTGAGAGATATATTAACGCCCGATTGGTGGATTTTTGGCCCCAATATCTCACGTGACATATATTAGCACCAGAATGCATAACTATTGCTTACCAATTTGTGCATTTTGTCAGCAATTTATGTCTCACGAAATAATTGTATCAAAATCCACTAATCTTGCTCACCGATTAGTGGATTTTGGCCCCAGTATCTTGTGCGACATATATTAGTGCCAAAATCTAATCAAGGCTTTGGATCAATGCGGAATAAGCAACGGAATTAGAGTCATGAACCAATATAGAACGTCTCTGGGGTTCCAAGAAAAGTAGATTAATCGAATTCTGCCCACAAGCCGGGCATATGTGGCTGAAAATCATAAAATATGCCAAAAAACTTAAATCCCGAAATCGTCCCAACACTTTAACCTTACTGAAAGAAACGCGTGCGCGAAGTTCGACCCAACCCAAGACGGGTTCAGGCCGAGGTCCGAATAGGCAATGGAAATATAACCAGAAATAGTAAGAAATAACTAAAAATGCCCGTTTGACTGGTCGAACAGCGGAATTTGGGGAAAAATATGGACCCCGATGGAGCGTAGCTCGACCGTCCCCTCGTGCGTCTCGTCGAGAGCTTTCCGAATTGGGGTGGCTCGCGTCATTCTGATGCCCGTAGCCAAAGCTATGGCCAAAACAGTGCGGCGACACCAAAGTCCAGTAATCCTGCTTGTCGATTACTGGACTTTGGCCCCATGTCTTTTGAGAGATATATTAACGCCCGATTGGTGGATTTTTGGCCCCAATATCTCCCGTGACATATATTAGCACCAGAATGCATAACTATTGCTTACCAATTTGTGCATTTTGTCAGCAATTTATGTCTCACGAAATAATTGTATCAAAATCCACTAATCTTGCTCACCGATTAGTGGATATTGCCCCAGTATCTTGTGCGACATATATTAGTGCCAAAATCTAATCAAGGCTTTGGATCAATGCGGAATAAGCAACGGACATAGAGTCATGAACCAATATATAACGTCTCTGGGGTTCCAAGAAAAGTAGATTAATCGAATTCTGCCCACAAGCCGGGCATATGTGGCTGAAAATCATAAAATATGCCAAAAAAATTAAATCCCGAAATCGTCCCAACACTTTAACCTTACTGAAAGAAACGCGTGCGCGAAGTTCGACCCAACCCAAGACGGGTTCAGGCAGAGGTCCGAATAGGCAATGGAAATATAACCAGAAATAGTAAGAAATAACTAAAAATGCCCGTTTGACTGGTCGAACAGCGGAATTTGGGGATAAAGATGGACCCCGATGGAGCGTAGATCGATCGACCCCTCGTGCGTCTCGTCGAGAGCATTCCGAATTGGGGTGGCTCGCGTCATTCTGATGCCCGTAGCCAAAGCTATGGCCAAAACAGTGCGGCGACACCAAAGTCCAGTAATCCTGCTTGTCGATTACTGGACTTTGGCCCCATGTCTTTTGAGAGATATATTAACGCCCGATTGGTGGATTTTTGGCCCCAATATCTCACGTGACATATATTAGCACCAGAATGCATAACTATTGCTTACCAATTTGTGTATTTTGTCAGCAATTTATGTCTCACGAAATAATTGTATCAAAATCCACTAATCTTGCTCACCGATTAGTGGATTTTGGCCCCAGTATCTTGTGCGACATATATTAGTGCCAAAATCTAATCAAGGCTTTGGATCAATGCGGAATAAGCAACGGAATTAGAGTCATGAAACAATATAGAACGTCTCTGGGGTTCCAAGAAAAGTAGATTAATCGAATTCTGCCCACAAGCCGGGCATATGTGGCTGAAAATCATAAAATATGCCAAAAAAATTAAATCCCGAAATCGTCCCAACACTTTAACCTTACTGAAAGAAACGCGCGCGCGAAGTTTGACCCAACCCAAGACGGGTTCAGGCCAAGGTCCGAATAGGCAATGGAAATATAACCAGAAATAGTAAGAAATAACTAAAAATGCCCGTTTGACTGGTCGAACGGCGGAATTTGGGGAAAAAGATGGACCCCGATGGATCGTAGCTCGATCGTCCCCTCGTGCGTCTCGTCGAGAGCTTTCCGAATTGGGGTGGCTCGCGTCATTCTGATGCCCGTAGCCAAAGCTATGGCCAAAACAGTGCGGCGACACCAAAGTCCAGTAATCCTGCTTGTCGATTACTGGACTTTGGCCCCATGTCTTTTGAGAGATATATTAACGCCCGATTGGTGGATTTTTGGCCCCAATATCTCCCGTGACATATATTAGCACCAGAATGCATAACTATTGCTAAACAATTTGTGCATTTTGTCAGCAATTTATGTCTCACGAAATAATTGTATCAAAATCCACTAATCTTGCTCACCGATTAGTGGATTTTGGCCCCAGTATCTTGTGCGACATATATTAGTGCCAAAATGTAATTAAGGCTTTGGATCAATGCGGAATAAGCAACGGACATAGAGTCATGAACCAATATAGAACGTCTCTGGGGTTCCAAGAAAAGTAGATTAATCGAATTCTGCCCACAAGCCGGGCATATGTGGCTGAAAATCATAAAATATGCCAAAAAAATTAAATCCCGAAATCGTCCCAACACTTTAACCTTACTGAAAGAAACGCGTCCGCGAAGTTCGACCCAACCCAAGACGGGTTCAGGCCGAGGTCCGAATAGGCAATGGAAATATAACCAGAAATAGTAAGAAATAACTAAAAATGCCCGTTTGACTGGTCGAACAGCGGAATTTGGGGAAAAAGATGGACCCCGATGGAGCGTAGCTCGATCGTCCCCTCGTGCGTCTTGTCGAGAGCTTTCCAAATTGGGGTGGCTCGCGTCATTCTGATGCCCGTAGCCAAAGCTATGGCCAAAACAGTGCGGCGACACCAAAGTCCAGTAATCCTGCTTGTCGATTACTGGACTTTGGCCCCATGTCTTTTGAGAGATATATTAACGCCCGATTGGAGGATTTTTGGCCCCAATATCTCCCGTGACATATATTAGCACCAGAATGCATAACTATTGCTTACCAATTTGTGCATTTTGTCAGCAATTTATGTCTCACGAAATAATTGTATCAAAATCCACTAATCTTGCTCACCGATTAGTGGATATTGCCCCAGTATCTTGTGCGACATATATTAGTGCCAAAATCTAATCAAGGCTTTGGATCAATGCGGAATAAGCAACAGACATAGAGTCATGAACCAATATAGAACGTCTCTGGGGTTCCAAGAAAAGTAGATTAATCGAATTCTGCCCACAAGCCGGGCATATGTGGCTGAAAATCATAAAATATGCCAAAAAAATTAAATCCCGAAATCGTCCCAACACTTTAACCTTACTGAAAGAAACGCGTGCGCGAAGTTCGACCCAACCCAAGACGGGTTCAGGCCGAGGTCCGAATAGGCAATGGAAATATAACCAGAAATAGTAAGAAATAACTAAAAATGCCCGTTTGACTGGTCGAACAGCGGAATTTGGGGAAAAATATGGACCCCGATGGAGCGTAGCTCGACCGTCCCCTCGTGCGTCTCGTCGAGAGCTTTCCGAATTGGGGTGGCTCGCGTCATTCTGATGCCCGTAGCCAAAGCTATGGCCAAAACAGTGCGGCGACACCAAAGTCCAGTAATCCTGCTTGTCGATTACTGGACTTTGGCCCCATGTCTTTTGAGAGATATATTAACGCCCGATTGGTGGATTTTTGGCCCCAATATCTCCCGTGACATATATTAGCACCAGAATGCATAACTATTGCTTACCAATTTGTGCATTTTGTCAGCAATTTATGTCTCACGAAATAATTGTATCAAAATCCACTAATCTTGCTCACCGATTAGTGGATATTGCCCCAGTATCTTGTGCGACATATATTAGTGCCAAAATCTAATCAAGGCTTTGGATCAATGCGGAATAAGCAACAGACATAGAGTCATGAACCAATATAGAACGTCTCTGGGGTTCCAAGAAAAGTAGATTAATCGAATTCTGCCCACAAGCCGGGCATATGTGGCTGAAAATCATAAAATATGCCAAAAAAATTAAATCCCGAAATCGTCCCAACACTTTAACCTTACTGAAAGAAACGCGTGCGCGAAGTTCGACCCAACCCAAGACGGGTTCAGGCCGAGGTCCGAATAGGCAATGGAAATATAACCAGAAATAGTAAGAAATAACTAAAAATGCCCGTTTGACTGGTCGAACAGCGGAATTTGGGGAAAAATATGGACCCCGATGGAGCGTAGCTCGACCGTCCCCTCGTGCGTCTCGTCGAGAGCTTTCCGAATTGGGGTGGCTCGCGTCATTCTGATGCCCGTAGCCAAAGCTATGGCCAAAACAGTGCGGCGACACCAAAGTCCAGTAATCCTGCTTGTCGATTACTGGACTTTGGCCCCATGTCTTTTGAGAGATATATTAACGCCCGATTGGTGGATTTTTGGCCCCAATATCTCCCGTGACATATATTAGCACCAGAATGCATAACTATTGCTTACCAATTTGTGCATTTTGTCAGCAATTTATGTCTCACGAAATAATTGTATCAAAATCCACTAATCTTGCTCACCGATTAGTGGATATTGCCCCAGTATCTTGTGCGACATATATTAGTGCCAAAATCTAATCAAGGCTTTGGATCAATGCGGAATAAGCAACGGACATAGAGTCATGAACCAATATATAACGTCTCTGGGGTTCCAAGAAAAGTAGATTAATCGAATTCTGCCCACAAGCCGGGCATATGTGGCTGAAAATCATAAAATATGCCAAAAAAATTAAATCCCGAAATCGTCCCAACACTTTAACCTTACTGAAAGAAACGCGTGCGCGAAGTTCGACCCAACCCAAGACGGGTTCAGGCAGAGGTCCGAATAGGCAATGGAAATATAACCAGAAATAGTAAGAAATAACTAAAAATGCCCGTTTGACTGGTCGAACAGCGGAATTTGGGGATAAAGATGGACCCCGATGGAGCGTAGCTCGATCGACCCCTCGTGCGTCTCGTCGAGAGCATTCCGAATTGGGGTGGCTCGCGTCATTCTGATGCCCGTAGCCAAAGCTATGGCCAAAACAGTGCGGCGACACCAAAGTCCAGTAATCCTGCTTGTCGATTACTGGACTTTGGCCCCATGTCTTTTGAGAGATATATTAACGCCCGATTGGTGGATTTTTGGCCCCAATATCTCACGTGACATATATTAGCACCAGAATGCATAACTATTGCTTACCAATTTGTGTATTTTGTCAGCAATTTATGTCTCACGAAATAATTGTATCAAAATCCACTAATCTTGCTCACCGATTAGTGGATTTTGGCCCCAGTATCTTGTGCGACATATATTAGTGCCAAAATCTAATCAAGGCTTTGGATCAATGCGGAATAAGCAACGGAATTAGAGTCATGAAACAATATAGAACGTCTCTGGGGTTCCAAGAAAAGTAGATTAATCGAATTCTGCCCACAAGCCGGGCATATGTGGCTGAAAATCATAAAATATGCCAAAAAAATTAAATCCCGAAATCGTCCCAACACTTTAACCTTACTGAAAGAAACGCGCGCGCGAAGTTTGACCCAACCCAAGACGGGTTCAGGCCAAGGTCCGAATAGGCAATGGAAATATAACCAGAAATAGTAAGAAATAACTAAAAATGCCCGTTTGACTGGTCGAACGGCGGAATTTGGGGAAAAAGATGGACCCCGATGGAGCGTAGCTCGATCGTCCCCTCGTGCGTCTCGTCGAGAGCTTTCCGAATTGGGGTGGCTCGCGTCATTCTGATGCCCGTAGCCAAAGCTATGGCCAAAACAGTGCGGCGACACCAAAGTCCAGTAATCCTGCTTGTCGATTACTGGACTTTGGCCCCATGTCTTTTGAGAGATATATTAACGCCCGATTGGTGGATTTTTGGCCCCAATATCTCCCGTGACATATATTAGCACCAGAATGCATAACTATTGCTAAACAATTTGTGCATTTTGTCAGCAATTTATGTCTCACGAAATAATTGTATCAAAATCCACTAATCTTGCTCACCGATTAGTGGATTTTGGCCCCAGTATCTTGTGCGACATATATTAGTGCCAAAATGTAATTAAGGCTTTGGATCAATGCGGAATAAGCAACGGACATAGAGTCATGAACCAATATAGAACGTCTCTGGGGTTCCAAGAAAAGTAGATTAATCGAATTCTGCCCACAAGCCGGGCATATGTGGCTGAAAATCATAAAATATGCCAAAAAAATTAAATCCCGAAATCGTCCCAACACTTTAACCTTACTGAAAGAAACGCGTCCGCGAAGTTCGACCCAACCCAAGACGGGTTCAGGCCGAGGTCCGAATAGGCAATGGAAATATAACCAGAAATAGTAAGAAATAACTAAAAATGCCCGTTTGACTGGTCGAACAGCGGAATTTGGGGAAAAAGATGGACCCCGATGGAGGGTAGCTCGATCGTCCCCTCGTGCGTCTCGTCGAGAGCTTTCCAAATTGGGGTGGCTCGCGTCATTCTGATGCCCGTAGCCAAAGCTATGGCCAAAACAGTGCGGCGACACCAAAGTCCAGTAATCCTGCTTGTCGATTACTGGACTTTGGCCCCATGTCTTTTGAGAGATATATTAACGCCCGATTGGAGGATTTTTGGCCCCAATATCTCCCGTGACATATATTAGCACCAGAATGCATAACTATTGCTTACCAATTTGTGCATTTTGTCAGCAATTTATGTCTCACGAAATAATTGTATCAAAATCCACTAATCTTGCTCACCGATTAGTGGATATTGCCCCAGTATCTTGTGCGACATATATTAGTGCCAAAATCTAATCAAGGCTTTGGATCAATGCGGAATAAGCAACAGACATAGAGTCATGAACCAATATAGAACGTCTCTGGGGTTCCAAGAAAAGTAGATTAATCGAATTCTGCCCACAAGCCGGGCATATGTGGCTGAAAATCATAAAATATGCCAAAAAAATTAAATCCCGAAATCGTCCCAACACTTTAACCTTACTGAAAGAAACGCGTGCGCGAAGTTCGACCCAACCCAAGACGGGTTCAGGCCGAGGTCCGAATAGGCAATGGAAATATAACCAGAAATAGTAAGAAATAACTAAAAATGCCCGTTTGACTGGTCGAACAGCGGAATGTGGGGATAAAGATGGACCCCGATGGAGCGTAGCTCGATCGCCCCTCGTGCGTCTCGTCGAGAGCTTTCCGAATTGGGGTGGCTCGCGTCATTCTGATGCCCGTAGCCAAAGCTATGGCCAAAACAGTGCGGCGACACCAAAGTCCAGTAATCTTGCTTGTCGATTACTGGACTTTAGCCCCATGTCTTTTGAGAGATATATTAACGCCCGATTGGTGGATTTTTGGCCCCAATATCTCCCGTGACATATATTAGCACCAGAATGCATAACTATTGCTTACCAATTTGTGCATTTTGTCAGCAATTTATGTCTCACGAAATCATTGTATCAAAATCCACTAATCTTGCTCACCGATTAGTGGATTTTGGCCCCAGTATCTTGTGCGACATATATTAGTGCCAAAATCTAATCAAGGCTTTGGATCAATGCGGAATAAGCAACGGACATAGAGTCATGAACCAATATATAACGTCTCTGGGGTTCCAAGAAAAGTAGATTAATCGAATTCTGCCCACAAGCCGGGCATATGTGGCTGAAAATCATAAAATATGCCAAAAAAATTAAATCCCGAAATCGTCCCAACACTTTAACCTTACTGAAAGAAACGCGTGCGCGAAGTTCGACCCAACCCAAGACGGGTTCAGGCTGAGGTCCGAATAGGCAATGGAAATATAACCAAAAATAGTAAGAAATAACTAAAAATGCCCGTTTGACTGGTCGAACAGCGGAATTTGGGGATAAAGATGGACCCCGATGGAGCGTAGCTCGATCGACCCCTCGTACGTCTCGTCGAGAGCATTCCGAATTGGGGTGGCTCGCGTCATTCTGATGCCCGTAGCCAAAGCTATGGCCAAAACAGTGCGGCGACACCAAAGTCCAGTAATCCTGCTTGTCGATTACTGGACTTTGGCCCCATGTCTTTTGAGAGATATATTAACGCCCGATTGGTGGATTTTTGGCCCCAATATCTCACGTGACATATATTAGCACCAGAATGCATAACTATTGCTTACCAATTTGTGTATTTTGTCAGCAATTTATGTCTCACGAAATAATTGTATCAAAATCCACTAATCTTGCTCACCGATTAGTGGATTTTGGCCCCAGTATCTTGTGCGACATATATTAGTGCCAAAATCTAATCAAGGCTTTGGATCAATGCGGAATAAGCAACGGAATTAGAGTCATGAACCAATATAGAACGTCTCTGGGGTTCCAAGAAAAGTAGATTAATCGAATTCTGCCCACAAGCCGGGCATATGTGGCTGAAAATCATAAAATATGCCAAAAAAATTAAATCCCTAAATCGTCCCAACACTTTAACCTTACTGAAAGAAACGCGTGCGCGAAGTTCGACCCAACCCAAGACGGGTTCAGGCCAAGGTCCGAATAGGCAATGGAAATATAACCAGAAATAGTAAGAAATAACTAAAAATGCCCGTTTGACTGGTCGAACGGCGGAATTTGGGGAAAAAGATGGACCCCGATGGAGCGTAGCTCGATCGTCCCCTCGTGCGTCTCGTCGAGAGCTTTCCGAATTGGGGTGGCTCGCGTCATTCTGATGCCCGTAGCCAAAGCTATGGCCAAAACAGTGCGGCGACACCAAAGTCCAGTAATCCTGCTTGTCGATTACTGGACTTTGGCCCCATGTCTTTTGAGAGATATATTAACGCCCGATTGGTGGATTTTTGGCCCCAATATCTCCCGTGACATATATTAGCACCAGAATGCATAACTATTGCTTAACAATTTGTGCATTTTGTCAGCAATTTATGTCTCACGAAATAATTGTATCAAAATCCACTAATCTTGCTCACCGATTAGTGGATTTTGGCCCCAGTATCTTGTGCGACATATATTAGTGCCAAAATCTAATCAAGGCTTTGGATCAATGCGGAATAAGCAACGGACATAGAGTCATGAACCAATATAGAACGTCTCTGGGGTTCCAAGAAAAGTAGATTAATCGAATTCTGCCCACAAGCCGGGCATATGTGGCTGAAAATCATAAAATATGCCAAAAAAATTAAATCCCGAAATCGTCCCAACACTTTAACCTTACTGAAAGAAACGCGTGCGCGAAGTTCGACCCAACCCAAGACGGGTTCAGGCTGAGGTCCGAATAGGCAATGGAAATATAACCAGAAATAGTAAGAAATAACTAAAAATGCCCGTTTGACTGGTCGAACAGCGGAATTTGGGGATAAAGATGGACCCCGATGGAGCGTAGCTCGATCGACCCCTCGTGCGTCTCGTCGAGAGCATTCCGAATTGGGGTGGCTCGCGTCATTCTGATGCCCGTAGCCAAAGCTATGGCCAAAACAGTGCGGCGACACCAAAGTCCAGTAATCCTGCTTGTCGATTACTGGACTTTGGCCCCATGTCTTTTGAGAGATATATTAACGCCCGATTGGTGTATTTTTGGCCCCAATATCTCACGTGACATATATTAGCACCAGAATGCATAACTATTGCTTACCAATTTGTGTATTTTGTCAGCAATTTATGTCTCACGAAATAATTGTATCAAAATCCACTAATCTTGCTCACCGATTAGTGGATTTTGGCCCCAGTATCTTGTGCGACATATATTAGTGCCAAAATCTAATCAAGGCTTTGGATCAATGCGGAATAAGCAACGGAATTAGAGTCATGAACCAATATAGAACGTCTCTGGGGTTCCAAGAAAAGTAGATTAATCGAATTCTGCCCACAAGCCGGGCATATGTGGCTGAAAATCATAAAATATGCCAAAAAAATTAAATCCCGAAATCGTCCCAACACTTTAACCTTACTGAAAGAAACGCGTGCGCGAAGTTCGACCCAACCCAAGACGGGTTCAGGCCAAGGTCCGAATAGGCAATGGAAATATAACCAGAAATAGTAAGAAATAACTAAAAATGCCTGTTTGACTGGTCGAACGGCGGAATTTGGGGAAAAAGATGGACCCCGATGGAGCGTAGCTCGATCGTCCCCTCGTGCGTCTCGTCGAGAGCTTTCCGAATTGGGGTGGCTCGCGTCATTCTGATGCCCGTAGCCAAAGCTATGGCCAAAACAGTGCGGCGACACCAAAGTCCAGTAATCCTGCTTGTCGATTACTGGACTTTGGCCCCATGTCTTTTGAGAGATATATTAACGCCCGATTGGTGGATTTTTGGCCCCAATATCTCACGTGACATATATTAGCACCAGAATGCATAACTATTGCTTACCAATTTGTGTATTTTGTCAGCAATTTATGTCTCACGAAATAATTGTATCAAAATCCACTAATCTTGCTCACCGATTAGTGGATTTTGGCCCCAGTATCTTGTGCGACATATATTAGTGCCAAAATCTAATCAAGGCTTTGGATCAATGCGGAATAAGCAACGGAATTAGAGTCATGAACCAATATAGAACGTCTCTGGGGTTCCAAGAAAAGTAGATTAATCGAATTCTGCCCACAAGCCGGGCATATGTGGCTGAAAATCATAAAATATGCCAAAAAAATTAAATCCCTAAATCGTCCCAACACTTTAACCTTACTGAAAGAAACGCGTGCGTGAAGTTCGACCCAACCCAAGACGGGTTCAGGCCAAGGTCCGAATAGGCAATGGAAATATAACCAGAAATAGTAAGAAATAACTAAAAATGCCCGTTTGACTGGTCGAACGGCGGAATTTGGGGAAAAAGATGGACCCCGATGGAGCGTAGCTCGATCGTCCCCTCGTGCGTCTCGTCGAGAGCTTTCCGAATTGGGGTGGCTCGCGTCATTCTGATGCCCGTAGCCAAAGCTATGGCCAAAACAGTGCGGCGACACCAAAGTCCAGTAATCCTGCTTGTCGATTACTGGACTTTGGCCCCATGTCTTTTGAGGGATATATTAACGCCCGATTGGTGGATTTTTGGCCCCAATATCTCCCGTGACATATATTAGCACCAGAATGCATAACTATTGCTTAACAATTTGTGCATTTTGTCAGCAATTTATGTCTCACGAAATAATTGTATCAAAATCCACTAATCTTGCTCACCGATTAGTGGATTTTGGCCCCAGTATCTTGTGCGACATATATTAGTGCCAATATCTAATCAAGGCTTTGGATCAATGCGGAATAAGCAACGGACATAGAGTCATGAACCAATATAGAACGTCTCTGGGGTTCCAAGAAAAGTAGATTAATCGAATTCTGCCCACAAGCCGGGCATATGTGGCTGAAAATCATAAAATATGCCAAAAAAATTAAATCCCGAAATCGTCCCAACACTTTAACCTTACTGAAAGAAACGCGTGCGCGAAGTTCGACCCAACCCAAGACGGGTTCAGGCTGAGGTCTGAATAGGCAATGGAAATATAACCAGAAATAGTAAGAAATAACTAAAAATGCCCGTTTGACTGGTCGAACAGCGGAATTTGGGGATAAAGATGGACCCCGATGGAGCGTAGCTCGATCGACCCCTCGTGCGTCTCGTCGAGAGCATTCCGAATTGGGGTGGCTCGCGTCATTCTGATGCCCGTAGCCAAAGCTATGGCCAAAACAGTGCGGCGACACCAAAGTCCAGTAATCCTGCTTGTCGATTACTGGACTTTGGCCCCATGTCTTTTGAGAGATATATTAACGCCCGATTGGTGTACTTTTGGCCCCAATATCTCACGTGACATATATTAGCACCAGAATGCATAACTATTGCTTACCAATTTGTGTATTTTGTCTGCAATTTATGTCTCACGAAATAATTGTATCAAAATCCACTAATCTTGCTCACCGATTAGTGGATTTTGGCCCCAGTATCTTGTGCGACATATATTAGTGCCAAAATCTAATCAAGGCTTTGGATCAATGCGGAATAAGCAACGGAATTAGAGTCATGAACCAATATAGAACGTCTCTGGGGTTCCAAGAAAAGTAGATTAATCGAATTCTGCCCACAAGCCGGGCATATGTGGCTGAAAATCATAAAATATGCCAAAAAAATTAAATCCCGAAATCGTCCCAACACTTTAACCTTACTGAAAGAAACGCGTGCGCGAAGTTCGACCCAACCCAAGACGGGTTCAGGCCAAGGTCCGAATAGGCAATGGAAATATAACCAGAAATAGTAAGAAATAACTAAAAATGCCCGTTTGACTGGTCGAACGGCGGAATTTGGGGAAAATGATGGACCCCGATGGAGCGTAGCTCGATCGTCCCCTCGTGCGTCTCGTCGAGAGCTTTCCGAATTGGGGTGGCTCGCGTCATTCTGATGCCTGTAGCCAAAGCTATGGCCAAAACAGTGCGGCGACACCAAAGTCCAGTAATCCTGCTTGTCGATTACTGGACTTTGGCCCCATGTCTTTTGAGAGATATATTAACGCCCGATTGGTGGATTTTTGGCCCCAATATCTCCCGTGACATATATTAGCACCAGAATGCATAACTATTGCTTAACAATTTGTGCATTTTGTCAGCAATTTATGTCTCACGAAATAATTGTATCAAAATCCACTAATCTTGCTCACCGATTAGTGGATTTTGGCCCCAGTATCTTGTGCGACATATATTAGTGCCAAACTCTAATCAAGGCTTTGGATCAATGCGGAATAAGCAACGGACATAGAGTCATGAACCAATATAGAACGTCTCTGGGGTTCCAAGAAAAGTAGATTAATCGAATTCTGCCCACAAGCCAGGCATATGTGGCTAAAATCATAAAATATGCCAAAAAAATTAAATCCCGAAATCGTCCCAACAATTTAACCTTACTGAAAGAAACGCGTGTGCGAAGTTCGACCCAACCCAAGACGGGTTCAGGCCGAGGTCCGAATAGGCAATGGAAATATAACCAGAAATAGTAAGAAATAACTAAAAATGCCCGTTTGACTGGTCGAACAGCGGAATTTGGGGATAAAGATGGACCCCGATGGAGCGTAGCTCGATCGTCACCTCGTGCGTCTCGTCGAGATCTTTCCGAATTGGGGTGGCTCGCGTCATTCTGTTGCCCGTAGCCAAAGCTATGGCCAAAACAGTGCGGCGACACCAAAGTCCAGTAATCTTGCTTGTCGATTACTGGACTTTGGCCCCATGTCTTTTGAGAGATATATTAACGCCCGATTGGTGGATTTTTGGCCCCAATATCTCCCGTGACATATATTAGCACCAGAATGCATAACTATTGCTTACCAATTTGTGCATTTTGTCAGCAATTTATGTCTCACGAAATAATTGTATCAAAATCCACTAATCTTGCTCACCGATTAGTGGATTTTGGCCCCAGTATCTTGTGCGACATATATTAGTGCCAAAATCTAATCAAGGCTTTGGATCAATGCGGAATAAGCAACGGACATAGAGTCATGAACCAATATAGAACGTCTCTGGGGTTCCAAGAAAAGTAGATTAATCGAATTCTGCCCACAAGCCGGGCATATGTGGCTGAAAATCATAAAATATGCCAAAAAAACTAAATCCCGAAATCGTCCCAACACTTTAACCTTACTGAAAGAAACGCGTGCGCGAAGTTCGACCCAACCCAAGACGGGTTCAGGCCGAGGTCCGAATAGGCAATGGAAATATAACCAGAAATAGTAAGAAATAACTAAAAATGCCCGTTTGACTGGTCGAACAGCGGAATTTGGGGAAAAAGATGGACCCCGATGAGCGTAGCTCGATCGTCCCCTCGTGCGTCTCGTCGAGAGCTTTCCGAATTGGTGTGGCTCGCGTCATTATGATGCCCGTAGCCAAAGCTATGGCCAAAACAGTGTGGCGACACCAAAGTCCAGTAATCCTGCTTGTCGATTACTGGACTTTGGCCCCATGTCTTTTGGGAGATATATTAACGCCCGATTGGTGGATTTTTGGCCCCAATATCTCCCGTGACATTTATTAGCACCAGAATGCATAACTATTGCTTACCAATTTGTGCATTTTGTCAGCAATTTATGTCTCACGAAATAATTGTATCAAAATCCACTAATCTTGCTCACCGATTAGTGGATTTTGGCCCCAGTATCTTGTGCAAATTATATGAGGGCCAAAATTTAATCAAGGCTTTGGATCAATGCGGAATAAGCAACGGACATAGAGTCATGAACCAATATAGAACGTCTCTGGGGTTCCAAGAAAAGTAGATTAATCGAATTCTGCCCACAAGCCGGGCATATGTGGCTGAAAATCATAAAATATGCCAAAAAAATTAAATCCCGAAATCGTCCCAACACTTTAACCTTACTGAAAGAAACGCGTGCGCGAAGTTCGACCCAACCCAAGACGGGTTCAGGCCGAGGTCCGAATAGGCAATGGAAATATAACCAGAAATAGTAAGAAATAACTAAAAATGACCGTTTGACTGGTCGAACAGCGGAATTTGGGGATAAAGATGGACCCCGATGGAGCGTAGCTCGATCGTCCCCTCGTGCGTCTCGTCGAGAGCTTTCCGAATTGGGGTGGCTCGCGTCATTCTGATGCCCGTAGCCAAAGCTATGGCCAAAACAGTGCGGCGACACCAAAGTCCAGTAATCTTGCTTGTCGATTACTGGACTTTGGCCCCATGTCTTTTGGGAGATATATTAACGCCCGATTGGTGGATTTTTGGCCCCAATATCTCCCGTGACATATATTAGCACCAGAATTCATAACTATTGCTTACCAATTTGTGCATGTTGTCAGCAATTTATGTCTCACGAAATCATTGTATCAAAATCCACTAATCTTGCTCACCGATTAGTGGATTTTGGCCCCAGTATCTTGTGCGACATATATTAGTGCCAAAATATAATCAAGGATTTGGATCAATGCGGAATAAGCAACGGACATAGAGTCATGAACCAATATAGAACGTCTCTGGGGTTCCAAGAAAAGTAGATTAATCGAATTCTGCCCACAAGCCGGGCATATGTGGCTGAAAATCATAAAATATGGCAAATAAATTAAATCCTGAAATCGTCCCAACACTTTAACCTTACTGAAAGAAACGCGTGTGCGAAGTTCGACCCAACCCAAGACGGGTTCAGGCCGAGGTCCGAATAGGCAATGGAAATATAACCAGAAATAGTAAGAAATAACTAAAAATGCCCGTTTGACTGGTCGAACAGCGGAATTTGGGGAAAACGATGGACCCCGATGGAGCGTAGCTCGATCGTCCCCTCGTGCGTCTCGTCGAGAGCTTTCCGAATTGGGGTGCCTCGCGTCATTCTGATGCCCGTAGCCAAAGCTATGGCCAAAACAGTGCGGCGACACCAAAGTCCAGTAATCTTACTTGTCGATTACTGGACTTTGGCCCCATGTCTTTTGAGAGATATATTAACGCCCGATTGGTGGATTTTTGGCCCCAATATCTCCCGTGACATATATTAGCACCAGAATGCATAACTATTGCTTACTAATTTGTGCATTTTGTCAGCAATTTATGTCTCACGAAATAATTGTATCAAAATCCACTAATCTTGCTCACCGATTAGTGGATTTTGGCCCCAGTATCTTGTGCGACATATATTAGTGCCAAAATCTAATCAAGGCTTTGGATCAATGCGGAATAAGCAACGGACATAGAGTCATGAACCAATATAGAACGTCTCTGGGGTTCCAAGAAAAGTAGATTAATCGAATTCTGCCCACAAGTCGGGCATATGTGGCTGAAAATTGTAAAATATGCCAAAAAAATTAAATCTTGAAATCGTCCCAACACTTTAACCTTACGGAAAGAACCGCGTGTGCGAAGTTCGACCCAACCCAAGACGGGTTCAGGCCGAGGTCCGAATAGGCAATGGAAATATAACCAGAAATAGTAAGAAATAACTAAAAATGCCCGTTTGACTGGTCGAACAGCGGAATTCGGGGAAAAAAATGGACCCCGATGGAGCATAGCTCGATCGTCCTCTCGTGCGTCTCGTTGAGAGCTTTCCGAATTGGGGTGGCTCGCGTCATTCTGATGCCCGTAGCCAAAGCTATGGCCAAAACAGTGCGGCAACACCAAAGTCCAGTAATCTTGCTTGTCGATTACTGGACTTTGGCCCCATGTCTTTTGAGAGATATATTAACGCCCGATTGGTGGATTTTTGGCCCCAATATCTCCCTTGACATATATTAGCACCAGAATGCATAACTATTGCTTACCTATTTGTGCATTTTGTCAGCAATTTATGTCTCACGAAATAATTGTATCAAAATCCACTAATCTTGCTCACCGATTAGTGGATTTTGGCCCCAGTATCTTGTGCGACATATATTAGTGCCAAAATCTAATCAAGGCTTTGGATCAATGCGGAATAAGAAACGGACATAGAGTCATGAACCAATATAGAACGTCTTTGGGGTTCCAAGAAAAGTAGATTAATCGAATTCTGCCCACAAGCCGGGCATATGTGGCTGAAAATCATAAAATATGCCAAAAAAATTAAATCCCGAAATCGTCCCAACACTTTAACCTTACTGAAAGAAACGCGTGTGCGAAGTTCGACCCAACCCAAGACGGGTTCAGTTTGAGGTCCGAATAGGCAATGGAAATATAACCAGAAATAGTAAGAAATAACTAAAAATGCCCGTTTGACTGGTCGAACAGCGGAATTTGGGGAAAAAGATGGACCCCGATGGAGCGTAGCTCGATCGTCCCCTCGTGCGTCTCGTCGAGAGCTTTCCGAATTGGGGTGGCTCGCGTCATTCTGATGCCCGTAGCCAAAGCTATGGCCAAAACAGTGCGGCGACACCAAAGTCCAGTAATCTTGCTTATCGATTACTTTGGCCCCATGTATTTTGAGAGATATATTAACGCCCGATTGGTGGATTTTTGGCCCCAATATCTCCCGTGACATATATTAGCACCAGAATGCTTAACTATTGCTTACCAATTTGTGCATTTTGTCAGCAATTTATGTCTCACGAAATAATTGTATCAAAATCCACTAATCTTGCTCACCGATTAGTGGATTTTGGCCCCAGTATCTTGTGCGACATATATTAGTGCCAAAATCTAATCAAGGCTTCGGATCAATGCGGAATAAGCAACGGACATAGAGTCATGAACCAATATAGAACGTCTCTGGGTTTCCAAGAAAAGTAGATTAATCGAATTCTGCCCACAAGCCGGGCATATGTGGCTGAAAATCATAAAATATGCCAAAACAATTAAATCCCGAAATCGTCCCAACACTTTAACCATACTGGAAGAAACGCGTGCGCGAAGTTCGACCCAACCCAAGACGGGTTCAGGCCGAGGTCCGAATAGGCAATGGAAATATAACCAGAAATAGTAAGAAATAACTAAAAATGCCCGTTTGACTGGTCGAACAGCGGAATTTGGGGATAAAGATGGACCTTGATGGAGCATAGCTCGATCGTCCCCTCGTGCGTCTCGTCGAGAGCTTTCCGAATTGGGGTGGCTCGCGTCATTCTGATGCCCGTAGCCAAAGCTATGGCCAAAACAGTGCGGCGACACCAAAGTCTAGTAATCCTGCTTGTCGATTACTGGACTTTGGCCCCATGTCTTTTGAGAGATATATTAACGCCCGATTGGTGGATTTTTGGCCCCAATATCTCCCGTGACATATATTAGCCCCAGAATGCATAACTATTGCTTACCAATTTGTGCATTTTGTCAGCAATTTATGTCTCACGAAATAATTGTATCAAAATCCACTAATCTTGCTCACCGATTAGTGGATTTTGGCCCCAGTATCTTGTGCGACATATATTAGTGCCAAAATCTAATCAAGGCTTTGGATCAATGCGGAATAAGCAACGGACATAGAGTCATGAACCAATATAGAACGTCTTTGGGGTTCCAAGAAAAGTAGATTAATCGAATTCTGCCCACAAGCCGGGCATATGTGGCTGAAAATCATAAAATATGCCAAAAAAATTAAATCCCGAAATCGTCCCAACACTTTAACCTTACTGAAAGAAACGCGTGCGCGAAGTTCGACCCAACCCAAGACGGAATCAGGCCGAGGTCCGAATAGGCAATGGAAATATAACCAGAAATAGTAAGAAATAACTAAAAATGCCCGTTTGACTGGTCGAACAACGGAATGTGGGGATAAAGATTGACACCGATGGAGCGTAGCTCGATCGTCCCCTCGTGCGTCTCGTCGAGAGCTTTCGTAATTGGGGTGGCTCGCGTCATTCTGATGCCCGTAGCCAAAGCTATGGCCAAAACAGTGCGGCGACACCAAACTCCAGTAATCCTGCTTGTCGATTACTGGACTTTGGCCCCATGTCTTTTGAGAGATATATTAACGCCCGATTGGTGGATTTTTGGCCCCAATATCTTCCGTGACATATATTAGCACCAGAATGCATAACTATTGCTTACCAATTTGTGCATTTTGTCAGCAATTTATGTCTCACGAAATAATTGTATCAAAATCCACTAATCTTGCTCACGGATTAGTGGATTTTGGCCCCAGTATCTTGTGCGACATATATTAGTGCCAAAATCTAATCAAGGCTTTGGATCAATGCGGAATAAGAAACGGACATAGAGTCATGAACCAATATATAACGTCTCTGGGGTTCCAAGAAAAGTAGATTAATCGAATTCTGCCCACAAGCCGTGCATATGTGGCTGAAAATCATAAAATATGCCAAAAAAATTAAATCCCGAAATCGTCCCAACACTTTAACCTTACTGAAAGAAACGCGTGCGCGAAGTTCGACCCAACCCAAGACGGGTTCAGGCTGAGGTCCGAATAGGCAATGGAAATATAACCAGAAATAGTAAGAAATAACTAAAAATGCCCGTTTGACTGGTCGAACAGCGGAATTTGGGGATAAAGATGGACCCCGATGGAGCTTAGCTCGATCGACCCCTCGTGCGTCTCGTCGAGAGCATTCCGAATTGGGGTGGCTCGCGTCATTCTGATGCCCGTAGCCAAAGCTATGGCCGAAACAGTGCGGCGACACCAAAGTCCAGTAATCCTGCTTGTCTATTACTGGACTTTGGCCCCATGTCTTTTGAGAGATATATTAACGCCCGATTGGTGGATTTTTGGCCCCAATATATCCCGTGACATATATTAGCACCAGAACGCATAACTATTGCTTACCAATTTGTGAATTTTGTCAGCAATTTATGTCTCACGAAATAATTGTATCAAAATCCACTAATCTTGCTCACCGATTAGTGGATTTTGGCCCCAGTATCTTGTGCGACATATATTAGTGCCAAAATCTAATCAAGGCTTTGGATCAATGCGGAATAAGCAACGGAATTAGAGTCATGAACCAATATAGAACGTCTCTGGGGTTCCAAGAAAAGTAGATTAATCGAATTCTGCCCACAAGCCGGGCATATGTGGCTGAAAATCATAAAATATGCCAAAAAAATTAAATCCCGATATCGTCCCAACACTTTAACCTTACTGAAGAAACGCGTGCGCGAAGTTCGACCCAACCCAAGACGGGTTCAGGCCGAGGTCCGAATAGGCAATGGAAATATAACCAGAAATAGTAAGAAATAACTAAAAATGCCCGTTTGACTGGTCGAACAGCGGAATTTGGGGATAAAGATGGACCCCGATGGAGCGTAGCTCGACCGTCTCCTCGTGCGTCTCGTCGAGAGCTTTCCGAATTGGGGTGGCTCGCGTCATTCTGATGCCCGTAGCCAAAGCTATGGCCAAAACAGTGCGGCGACACCAAAGTCCAGTAATCTTGCTTGTCGAGTACTGGACTTTGGCCCCATGTCTTTTGAGAGATATATTAACGCCCGATTGGTGGATTTTTGGCCCCAATATCTCCCGTGACATATATTAGCACCAAAATGCATAACTATTGCTTACCAATTTGTGCATTTTGTCAGCAATTTATGTCTCACGAAATAATTGTATCAAAATCCACTAATCTTGCTCACCAATTAGTGGATTTTTGCGCCAGTATCTTGTGCGACATATATTAGTGCCAAAATCTAATCAAGGCTTTGGATCAATGCGGAATAAGCAACGGACATAGAGTCATGAACCAATATAGAACGTCTCTGGGGTTCCAAGAAAAGTAGATTAATCGAATTCTGCCCACAAGCCAGGCATATGTGGCTGAAAATCATAAAATATGCCAAAAAAATTAAATCCCGAAATCGTCCCAACACTTTAACCTTACTGACAGAAACGCGTGCGCGAAGTTCGACCCAACCCAAGACGGGTTCAGGCCGAGGTCCGAATAGCCAATGGAAATATAACAAGAAATAGTAAGAAATAACTAAAAATGCCCGTGACTGGTCGAACAGCGGAATTTGGGGAAAAAGATGGACCCCGATGGAGTGTAGCTCGATCGTCCCCTCGTGCGTCTCGTCGAGAGATTTCCGAATTGGGGTGGCTCGCGTCATTCTGATGCCCGTAGCCAAAGCTATGGCCAAAACAGTGCGGCGACACCAAAGTCCAGTAATCTTGCTTGTCGATTACTAGACTTTGGCCCTATGTCTTTTGAGAGATATATTAACGCCCGATTGGTGGATTTTTGGCCCCAATATCTCCCGTGACATATATTAGCACCAGAATGCATAACTATTGCTTACCAATTTGTGCATTTTGTCAGCAATTTATGTCTCACGAAATAATTGTATCAAAATCCACTAATCTTGCTAACCGATTAGTGTATTTTGGCGCCAGTATCTTGTGCGACATATATTAGTGCCAAAATCTAATCAAGGATTTGGATCAATGCGGAATAAGCAACGGACATAGAGTCATGAACCAATATAGAACGTCTCTGGGGTTCCAAGAAAAGTAGATTAATCGAATTCTGCCCACAAGCCGGGCATATGTGGCTGAAAATCATAAAATATGCCAAAAAAGATAAATCCCAAAATCGTCCCAACACTTTAACCTTACTGAAAGAAACGCGTGCGCGAAGTTCGACCCAACCCAAGACGGGTTCAGGCCGAGGTCCGAATAGGCAATGGAAATATAACGAGAAATAGTAAGAAATAACTAAAAATGCCCGTGACTGGTCGAACAGCGGAATTCGGGGAAAAAGATGGACCCCGATGGAGCGTAGCTCGATCGTCCCCTCGTGCGTCTCGTCGAGAGATTTCCGAATTGGGGTGGCTCGCGTCATTCTGATGCCCGTAGCCAAAGCTATGGCCAAAACAGTGCGGCGACACCAAAGTCCAGTAATCTTGCTTGTCGATTACTGGACTTTGGCCCCATGTCTTTTGAGAGATATATTAACGCCCGATTGGTGGATTTTTTGCCCCAATATCTCCCGTGACATATATTAGCACCAGAATGCATAACTATTGCTTACCAATTTGTGCATTTTGTCAGCAATTTATGTCTCACGAAATAATGGTATCAAAATCCACTAATCTTGCTCACCGATTAGTGGATTTTGGGCCCAGTATCTTGTGCGACATATATTAGTGCCAAAATCTAATCAAGGCTTTGGATCAATGCGGAATAAGCAACGGACATAGAGTCATGAACTAATATAGAACGTCTCTGGGGTTCCAAGAAAAGTAGATTAATCGAATTCTGCCCACAAGCCGGGCATATGTGGCTGAAAATCGTAAAATATGCCAAAAAAATTAAATCCCGAAATCGTCCCAACACTTTAACCTTACTGAAAGAAACGCGTGCGCGAAGTTTGACCCAACCCAAGACGGGTTCAGGCCGAGGTCCGAATAGGCAATGGAAATATAATCAGAAATAGTAAGAAATAACTAAAAATGCCCGTTTGACTGGTCGAACAGCGGAATTTGGGGATAAAGATGGACCCTGATGGATCGTATCTCGATCGTCCCCTCGTGCGTCTCGTCGAGAGCTTTCCGAATTGGGGTGGCTCGCGTCATTCTGATGCCCGTAGCCAAAGCTATGGCCAAAACAGTGCGGCGACACCAAAGTCCAGTAATCCTGCTTGTCGATTACTGGACTTTGGCCCCATGTCTTTTGAGAGATATATTAACGCCCGATTGGTGGATTTTTGGCCCCAATATCTCCCGTGACATATATTAGCACCAGAATGCATAACTATTGCTTACCAATTTGTGCATTTTGTAAGCAATTTATGTCTCACGAAATAATTGTATCAAAATCCACTAATCTTGCTCACCGATTAGTGGATTTTGGCGCCAGTATCTTGTGCGACATATATTAGTGCCAAAATCTAATCAAGGCTTTGGATCAATGCGGAATAAGCAACGGACATAGAGTCATGAACCAATATAGAACGTCTCTGGGGTTCCAAGAAAAGTAGATTAATCGAATTCTGCCCACAAGCCGGGCATATGTGGCTGAAAATCATAAAATATGCCAAAAAAATTAAATCCTGAAATCGTCCCAACACTTTAACCTTACTGAAAGAAACGCGTGCGCGAAGTTCGACCCAACCCAAGACGGGTTCAGGCCGAGGTCCGAATAGGCAATGGAAATATAACCAGAAATAGTAAGAAATAACTAAAAATGCCAGTTTGACTGGTCGAACAGCGGAATTTGGGGATGAAGATGGACCCCGATGGAGCGTAGCTCGATCGTCCCCTCGTGCGTCTCGTCGAGAGCTTTCCGAATTGGGGTGGCTCGCGTCATTCTGATGCCCGTAGCCAAAGCTATGGCCAAAACAGTGCGGCGACACCAAAGTCCAGTAATCTTGCTTGTCGATTACTGGACTTTGGCCCCATGTCTTTTGAGAGAGATATTAACGCCCGATTGGTGGATTTTTGGCCCCAATATCTCCCGTGACATATATTAGCACCAGAATGCATAACTATTGCTTACCAATTTGTGCATTTTGTCAGCAATTTATGTCTCACGAAATAATTGTATCAAAATCCACTAATCTTGCTCACCGATTAGTGGATTTTGGCCCCAGTATCTTGTGCGACATATATTAGTGCCAAAATCTAATCAAGGCTTTGGATCAATGCGGAATAAGCAACGGACATAGAGTCATGAACCAATATAGAACGTCTCTGGGGTTCCAAGAAAAGTAGATTAATCGAATTCTGCTCACAAGCCGGGCATATGTGGCTGAAAATCATAAAATATGCCAAAAAACTTAAATCCCGAAATCGTCCCAACACTTTAACCTTACTGAAAGAAACGCGTGCGCGAAGTTCGACCCAACCCAAGACGGGTTCAGGCCGAGGTCCGAATAGGCAATGGAAATATAACCAGAAATAGTAAGAAATAACTAAAAATGCCCGTTTGACTGGTCGAACAGCGGAATTTGGGGATAAAGATGGACCCCGATGGAGCGTAGCTCGATCGTCCCCTCGTGCGTCTCGTCGAGAGCTTTCTGAATTGGGGTGGCTCGCGTCATTCTGATGCCCGTAGCCAAAGCTATGGCCAAAACAGTGCGGCGACACCAAAGTCCAGTAATCTTGCTTGTCGATTACTGGACTTTGGCCCCATGTCTTTTGAGAGATATATTAACTCCCGATTGGTGGATTTTTGGCCCCAATATCTCCCGTGACATATATTAGCACCAGAATGCATAACTATTGCTTACCAATTTGTGCATTTTGTCAGCAATTTATGTCTCACGAAATAATTGTATCAAAATCCACTAATCTTGCTCACCGATTAGTGGATTTTGGCCCCAGTATCTTGTGCGACATATATTAGTGCCAAAATCTAATCAAGGCTTTGGATCAATGCGGAATAAGCAACGGACATAGAGTCATGAACCAATATAGAACGTCTCTGGGGTTCCAAGAAAAGTAGATTAATCGAATTCTGCTCACAAGCCGGGCATATGTGGCTGAAAATCATAAAATATGCCAAAAAAATTAAATCTCAAAATCGTCCCAACACTTTAACCTTACTGAAAGAAACGCGTGCGCGAAGTTCGACCCAACCCAAGACGGGTTCAGGCCGAGGTCCGAATAGGCAATGGAAATATAACCAGAAATAGTAAGAAATAACTAAAAATGCCCGTTTGACTGGTCGAACAGCGGAATTTGGGGAAAAAGATGGACCCTGATGGAGCGTAGCTCGATCGTCCCCTCGTGCGTCTCGTCGAGAGCTTTCCGAATTGGGGTGGCTCGCGTCATTCTGATGCCCGTAGCCAAAGCTATGGCCAAAACAGTGCGGCGACACCAAAGTCCAGTAATCCTGCTTGTCGATTACAGGACTTTGGCCCCATGTCTTTTGAGAGATATATTAACGCCCGATTGGTGGATTTTTGTCCCCAATATCTCCCGTGACATATATTAGCACCAGAATGCATAACTATTGCTTACCAATTTGTGCATTTTGTCAGCAATTTATGTCTCACGAAATAATTGTATCAAAATCCACTAATCTTGCTCACCGATTAGTGGATTTTGGCCCCAGTATCTTGTGCGACATATATTAGTGCCAAAATCTAATCAAGGCTTTGGATCAATGCGGAATAAGCAACGGACATAGAGTCATGAACCAATATAGAACGTCTCTAAGGTTCCAAGAAAAGTAGATTAATCGAATTCTGCCCACAAGCCGGGCATATGTGGCTGAAAATCGTAAAATATGCCAAAAAAATTAAATCCCGAAATCGTCCCAACACTTTAACCTTACTGAAAGAAACGCGTGCGCGAAGTTCGACCCAACCCAAGACGGGTTCAGGCCGAGGTCCGAATAGTCAATGGAAATATAACCAGAAATAGTAAGAAATAACTAAAAATGTCCGTTTGACTGGTCGAACAGCGGAATTTGGGGAAAAAGATGGACCCCGATGGAGCGTAGCTCGATCGTCCCCTCGTGCGTCTCGTCGAGAGCTTTCCGAATTGGGGTGGCTCGCGTCAATCTGATGCCCGTAGCCAAAGCTATGGCCAAAACAGTGCGGCGACACCAAAGTTCAGTAATCTTGCTTGTCGATTACTGGACTTTGGCCCCATGTCTTTTGAGAGATATATTAACGCCCGATTGGTGGATTTTTGGCCCAAATATCTCCCGTGACATATATTAGCACCAGAATTCATAACTATTGCTTACCAATTTGTGCATGTTGTCAGCAATTTATGTCTCACGAAATCATTGTATCAAAATCCACTAATCTTGCTCACCGATTAGTGGATTTTGGCCCCAGTATCTTGTGCGACATATATTAGTGCCAAAATCTAATCAAGGCTTTGGATCAATGCGGAATAAGCAACGGACATAGAGTCATGAACCAATATAGAACGTCTCTGGGGTTCCAAGAAAAGTAGATTAATCGAATTCTGCCCACAAGCCGGGCATATGTGGCTGAAAATCATAAAATATGCCAAAAAAATTAAATCCCGAAATCGTCCCAACACTTTAACCTTACTGAAAGAAACGCGTGTGCGAAGTTCGACCCAACCCAAGACGGGTTCAGGCCGAGGTCCGAATAGGCAATGGAAATATAACCAGAAATAGTAAGAAATAACTAAAAATGCCCGTTTGACTGGTCGAACAGCGGAATTTGGGGAAAAAGATGGACCCCGATGGAGCGTAGCTCGATCGTCCCCTCGTGCGTCTCGTCGAGAGCTTTCCGAATTGGGGTGCCTCGCGTCATTCTAATGCCCGTAGCCAAAGCTATGGCCAAAACAGTGCGGCGACACCAAATTCCAGTAATCTTGCTTGTCGATTACTGGACTTTGGCCCCATGTCTTTTGAGAGATATATTAACGCCCGATTGGTGGATTTTTGGCCCCAATATCTCCCGTGACATATATTAGCACCAGAATGCATAACTATTGCTTACCAATTTGTGCATTTTGTCAGCAATTTATGTCTCACGAAATAATTGTATCAAAATCCACTAATCTTGCTCACCGATTAGTGGATTTTGGCCCCAGTATCTTGTGCGACATATATTAGTGCCAAAGTCTAATCAAGGCTTTGGATCAATGCGGAATAAGCAACGGACATAGAGTCATGAACCAATATAGAACGTCTCTGGGGTTCCAAGAAAAGTAGATTAATCGAATTCTGCCCACAAGCCGGGCATATGTGGCTGAAAATCATAAAATATGCCAAAAAACTTAAATCCCGAAATCGTCCCAACACTTTAACCTTACTGAAAGAAACGCGTGTGCGAAGTTCGACCCAACCCAAGACGGGTTCAGGCCGAGGTCCGAATAGGCAATGGAAATATAACCAGAAATAGTAAGAAATAACTAAAAATGCCCGTTTGACTGGTCGAACAGCGGAATTTGGGGAAAAATATGGACCCCAATGGAGCGTAGCTCGATCTTCCCCTCGTGCGTCTCGTCGAGAGCTTTCCGAATTGGGGTGGCTCGCGTCATTCTGATGCCTGTAGCCAAAGCTATGGCCAAAACAGTGCGGCGACACCAAAGTCCAGTAATCTTGCTTGTCGATTACTGGACTTTGGCCCCATGTCTTTTGAGAGATATATTAACGCCCGATTGGTGGATTTTTGGCCCCAATATCTCCCGTGACATATATTAGCACCAGAATGCATAACTATTGCTTACCAATTTGTGCATTTTGTCAGCAATTTATGTCTCACGAAATAATTGTATCAAAATCCACTAATCTTGCTCACCGATTAGTGGATTTTGGCCCGAGTATCTTGTGCGACATATATTAGTGCCAAAATCTAATCAAGGCTTCGGATCAATGCGGAATAAGCAACGGACATAGAGTCATGAACCAATATAGAACGTCTCTGGGGTTCCAAGAAAAGTAGATTAATCGAATTCTGCCCACAAGCCGGGCATATGTGGCTGAAAATCATAAAATATGCCAAAACAATTAAATCCCGAAATCGTCCCAAAACTTTAACCTTACTGAAAGAAACGCGTGCGCGAAGTTCAACCCAACCCAAGACGGGTTCAGGCCGAGGTCCGAATAGGCAATGGAAATATAACCAGAAATAGTAAGAAATAACTAAAAATGTCCGTTTGACTGGTCGAACAGCGGAATTTGGGGAAAAAGATGGACCCCGATGGAGCGTAGCTCGATCGTCCCCTCGTGCGTCTCGTCGAGAGCTTTCCGAATTGGGGTGGCTCGCGTCAATCTGATGCCCGTAGCCAAAGCTATGGCCAAAACAGTGCGGCGACACCAAAGTTCAGTAATCTTGCTTGTCGATTACTGGACTTTGGCCCCATGTCTTTTGAGAGATATATTAACGCCCGATTGGTGGATTTTTGGCCCAAATATCTCCCGTGACATATATTAGCACCAGAATTCATAACTATTGCTTACCAATTTGTGCATGTTGTCAGCAATTTATGTCTCACGAAATCATTGTATCAAAATCCACTAATCTTGCTCACCGATTAGTGGATTTTGGCCCCAGTATCTTGTGCGACATATATTAGTGCCAAAATCTAATCAAGGCTTTGGATCAATGCGGAATAAGCAACGGACATAGAGTCATGAACCAATATAGAACGTCTCTGGGGTTCCACGAAAAGTAGATTAATCGAATTCTGCCCACAAGCCGGGCATATGTGGCTGAAAATCATAAAATATGCCAAAAAAATTAAATCCCGAAATCGTCCCAACACTTTAACCTTACTGAAAGAAACGCGTGTGCGAAGTTCGACCCAACCCAAGACGGGTTCAGGCCGAGGTCCGAATAGGCAATGGAAATATAACCAGAAATAGTAAGAAATAACTAAAAATGCCCGTTTGACTGGTCGAACAGCGGAATTTGGGGAAAAAGATGGACCCCGATGGAGCGTAGCTCGATCGTCCCCTCGTGCGTCTCGTCGAGAGCTTTCCGAATTGGGGTGCCTCGCGTCATTCTAATGCCCGTAGCCAAAGCTATGGCCAAAACAGTGCGGCGACACCAAATTCCAGTAATCTTGCTTGTCGATTACTGGACTTTGGCCCCATGTCTTTTGAGAGATATATTAACGCCCGATTGGTGGATTTTTGGCCCCAATATCTCCCGTGACATATATTAGCACCAGAATGCATAACTATTGCTTACCAATTTGTGCATTTTGTCAGCAATTTATGTCTCACGAAATAATTGTATCAAAATCCACTAATCTTGCTCACCGATTAGTGGATTTTGGCCCCAGTATCTTGTGCGACATATATTAGTGCCAAAGTCTAATCAAGGCTTTGGATCAATGCGGAATAAGCAACGGACATAGAGTCATGAACCAATATAGAACGTCTCTGGGGTTCCAAGAAAAGTAGATTAATCGAATTCTGCCCACAAGCCGGGCATATGTGGCTGAAAATCATAAAATATGCCAAAAAACTTAAATCCCGAAATCGTCCCAACACTTTAACCTTACTGAAAGAAACGCGTGTGCGAAGTTCGACCCAACCCAAGACGGGTTCAGGCCGAGGTCCGAATAGGCAATGGAAATATAACCAGAAATAGTAAGAAATAACTAAAAATGCCCGTTTGACTGGTCGAACAGCGGAATTTGGGGAAAAATATGGACCCCAATGGAGCGTAGCTCGATCTTCCCCTCGTGCGTCTCGTCGAGAGCTTTCCGAATTGGGGTGGCTCGCGTCATTCTGATGCCTGTAGCCAAAGCTATGGCCAAAACAGTGCGGCGACACCAAAGTCCAGTAATCTTGCTTGTCGATTACTGGACTTTGGCCCCATGTCTTTTGAGAGATATATTAACGCCCGATTGGTGGATTTTTGGCCCCAATATCTCCCGTGACATATATTAGCACCAGAATGCATAACTATTGCTTACCAATTTGTGCATTTTGTCAGCAATTTATGTCTCACGAAATAATTGTATCAAAATCCACTAATCTTGCTCACCGATTAGTGGATTTTGGCCCGAGTATCTTGTGCGACATATATTAGTGCCAAAATCTAATCAAGGCTTCGGATCAATGCGGAATAAGCAACGGACATAGAGTCATGAACCAATATAGAACGTCTCTGGGGTTCCAAGAAAAGTAGATTAATCGAATTCTGCCCACAAGCCGGGCATATGTGGCTGAAAATCATAAAATATGCCAAAACAATTAAATCCCGAAATCGTCCCAAAACTTTAACCTTACTGAAAGAAACGCGTGCGCGAAGTTCAACCCAACCCAAGACGGGTTCAGGCCGAGGTCCGAATAGGCAATGGAAATATAACCAGAAATAGTAAGAAATAACTAAAAATGCCCGTTTGACTGGTCGAACAGCGGAATTTGGGGAAAAAGATGGACCCCGATGTAGCGTAGCTCGATCGTCCCCTCGTGCGTCTCGTCGAGAGCTTTCCGAATTGGGGTGGCTCGCGTCATTCTGATGCCCGTAGCCAAAGCTATGGCCAAAACAGTGCGGCGACACCAAAGTCCAGTAATCTTGCTTGTCGATTACTGGACTTTGGCCCCATGTCTTTTGAGAGATATATTAACGCCTGATTGGTGGATTTTTGGCCCCAATATCTCCCGTGACATATATTAGCACCAGAATTCATAACTATTGCTTACCAATTTGTGCATTTTGTCAGCAATTTATGTCTCACGAAATCATTGTATCAAAATCCACTAATCTTGCTCACCGATTAGTGGATTTTGGCTCCAGTATCTTGTGCGACATATATTAGTGCCAAAATCTAATCAAGGCTTTGGATCAATGCGGAATAAGCAACGGACATAGAGTCATGAACCAATATAGAACGTCTCTGGGGTTCCAAGAAAAGTAGATTAATCGAATTCTGCCCACAAGCCGGGCATATGTGGCTGAAAATCATAAAATATGCCAAAAAAATTAAATCCCGAAATCGTCCCAACACTTTAACCTTACTGAAAGAAACGCGTGTGCGAATTTCGACCCAACCCAAGACGGGTTCAGGCCGAGGTCCGAATAGGCAATGGAAATATAACCAGAAATAGTAAGAAATAACTAAAAATGCCCGTTTGACTGGTCGAACAGCGGAATTTGGGGAAAAAATGGACCCCGATGGAGCATAGCTCGATCGTCCCCTCGTGCGTCTCGTCGAGAGCTTTCCGAATTGGGGTGGCTCGCGTCATTCTGATGCCCGTAGCCAAAGCTATGGCCAAAACAGTGCGGCGACACCAAAGTCCAGTAATCCTGCTTGTCGATTACTGGACTTTGGCCCCATGTCTTTTGAGAGATATATTAACGCCCGATTGGTGGATTTTTGGCCCCAATATCTCCCGTGACATATATTAGCACCAGAATGCATAACTATTGCTTACCAATTTGTGCATTTTCTCAGCAATTTATGTCTCACGAAATAATTGTATCAAAATCCACTAATCTTGCTCACCGATTAGTGGATTTTGGCCCCAGTATCTTGTGCGACATATATTAGTGCCAAAATCTTATCAAGGCTTTGGATCAATGCGGAATAAGAAACGGACATAGAGTCATGAACCAATATAGAACGTCTCTGGGGTTTCAAGAAAAGTAGATTAATCGAATTCTGCCCACAAGCCGGGCATATGTGGCTGAAAATCATAAAATATGCCAAAAAAATTAAATCCCGAAATCGTCCCAACACTTTAACCTTACTGAAAGAAACGCGTGCGCGAAGTTCGACCCAACCCAAGACGGGTTCAGGCCGAGGTCCGAATAGGCAATGGAAATATAACCAGAAATAGTAAGAAATAACTAAAAATGCCCGTTTGACTGGTCGAACAGCGGAATTTGGGGATAAAGATTGACCCCGATGAAGCGTAGCTCGATCGACCCCTCGTGCGTCTCGTCGAGAGATTTCCGAATTGGGGTGGCTCGCGTCATTCTGATGCCCGTAGCCAAAGCTATGGCCAAAACAGTGCGGCGACACCAAAGTCCAGTAATCCTGCTTGTCGATTACTGGACTTTGGCCCCATGTCTTTTGAGAGATATATTAACGCCCGATTGGTGGATTTTTGGCCCCAATATCTCCCGTGACATATATTAGCACCAGATCTCATAACTATTGCTTACCAATTTGTGCATTTTGTCAGCAATTTATGTCTCACGAAATCATTGTATCAAAATCCACTAATCTTGCTCACCGATTAGTGGATTTTCACTCCAGTATCTTGTGCGACATATATTAGTGCCAAAATCTAATCAAGGCTTTGGATCAATGCGGAATAAGCAACGGACATAGAGTCATGAACCAATATAGAACGTCTCTGGGGTTCCAAGAAAAGTAGATTAATCGAATTCTGCCCACAAGCCGGGCATATGTGGCTGAAAATCATAAAATATGCCAAAAAAATTAAATCCCGAAATCGTCCCAACACTTTAACCTTACTGAAAGAAACGCGTGCGCGAAGTTCGACCCAACCCAAGACGGGTTCAGGCCGAGGTCCGAATAGGCAATGGAAATATAACCAGAAATAGTAAGAAATAACTAAAAATGCCCATTTGACTGGTCGAACAGCGGAATTTGGGGATAAAGATTGACCCCGATGAAGCGTAGCTCGATCGTCCCCTCGTGCGTCTCGTCGAGAGCTTTCCGAATTGGGGTGGCTCGCGTCATTCTGATGCCCGTAGCCAAAGCTATGGCCAAAACAGTGCGGCGACACCAAAGTCTAGTAATCTTGCTTGTCGATTACTGGACTTTGGCCCCATGTCTTTTGAGAGATATATTAACGCCCGATTGGTGGATTTTTGGCCCCAATATCTCCCGTGACATATATTAGCACCAGATCTCATAACTATTGCTTACCAATTTGTGCATTTTGTCAGCAATTTATGTCTCACGAAATCATTGTATCAAAATCCACTAATCTTGCTCACCGATTAGTGGATTTTCACTCCAGTATCTTGTGCGACATATATTAGTGCCAAAATCTAATCAAGGCTTTGGATCAATGCGGAATAAGCAACGGACATAGAGTCATGAACCAATATAGAACGTCTCTGGGGTTCCAAGAAAAGTAGATTAATCGAATTCTGCCCACAAGCCGGGCATATGTGGCTGAAAATCATAAAATATGTCAAAACAATTAAATCCCGAAATCGTCCCAAAACTTTAACCTTACTGAAAGAAACGCGTGCGCGAAGTTCAACCCAACCCAAGACGGGTTCAGGCCGAGGTCCGAATAGGCAATGGAAATATAACCAGAAATAGTAAGAAATAACTAAAAATGCCCGTTTGACTGGTCGAACAGCGGAATTTGGGGAAAAAGATGGACCCCGATGTAGCGTAGCTCGATCGTCCCCTCGTGCGTCTCGTCGAGAGCTTTCCGAATTAGGGTGGCTCGCGTCATTCTGATGCCCGTAGCCAAAGCTATGGCCAAAACAGTGCGGCGACACCAAAGTCCAGTAATCTTGCTTGTCGATTACTGGACTTTGGCCCCATGTCTTTTGAGAGATATATTAACGCCTGATTGGTGGATTTTTGGCCCCAATATCTCCCGTGACAT
This sequence comes from Linanthus parryae, assembly GCA_023055425.1. Classification (NCBI taxonomy): domain Eukaryota; kingdom Viridiplantae; phylum Streptophyta; class Magnoliopsida; order Ericales; family Polemoniaceae; genus Linanthus; species Linanthus parryae. The sequence goes on along the minus strand of JALGPY010000001.1, from coordinate 24,188,182 downwards.
ATATTAGCACCAGAATTCATAACTATTGCTTACCAATTTGTGCATTTTGTCAGCAATTTATGTCTCACGAAATCATTGTATCAAAATCCACTAATCTTGCTCACCGATTAGTGGATTTTGGCTCCAGTATCTTGTGCGACATATATTAGTGCCAAAATCTAATCAAGGCTTTGGATCAATGCGGAATAAGCAACGGACATAGAGTCATGAACCAATATAGAACGTCTCTGGGGTTCCAAGAAAAGTAGATTAATCGAATTCTGCCCACAAGCCGGGCATATGTGGCTGAAAATCATAAAATATGCCAAAACAATTAAATCCCGAAATCGTCCCAAAACTTTAACCTTACTGAAAGAAACGCGTGCGCGAAGTTCAACCCAACCCAAGACGGGTTCAGGCCGAGGTCCGAATAGGCAATGGAAATATAACCAGAAATAGTAAGAAATAACTAAAAATGCCCGTTTGACTGGTCGAACAGCGGAATTTGGGGAAAAAAATGGACCCCGATGGAGCATAGCTCGATCGTCCCCTCGTGCGTCTCGTCGAGAGCTTTCCGAATTGGGGTGGCTCGCGTCATTCTGATGCCCGTAGCCAAAGCTATGGCCAAAACAGTGCGGCGACACCAAAGTCCAGTAATCCTGCTTGTCGATTACTGGACTTTGGCCCCATGTCTTTTGAGAGATATATTAACGCCCGATTGGTGGATTTTTGGCCCCAATATCTCCCGTGACATATATTAGCACCAGAATGCATAACTATTGCTTACCAATTTGTGCATTTTCTCAGCAATTTATGTCTCACGAAATAATTGTATCAAAATCCACTAATCTTGCTCACCGATTAGTGGATTTTGGCCCCAGTATCTTGTGCGACATATATTAGTGCCAAAATCTTATCAAGGCTTTGGATCAATGCGGAATAAGCAACGGACATAGAGTCATGAACCAATATAGAACGTCTCTGGGGTTTCAAGAAAAGTAGATTAATCGAATTCTGCCCACAAGCCGGGCATATGTGGCTGAAAATCATAAAATATGCCAAAAAAATTAAATCCCGAAATCGTCCCAACACTTTAACCTTACTGAAAGAAACGCGTGCGCGAAGTTCGACCCAACCCAAGACGGGTTCAGGCCGAGGTCCGAATAGGCAATGGAAATATAACCAGAAATAGTAAGAAATAACTAAAAATGCCCGTTTGACTGGTCGAACAGCGGAATTTGGGGATAAAGATTGACCCCGATGAAGCGTAGCTCGATCGACCCCTCGTGCGTCTCGTCGAGAGCTTTCCGAATTGGGGTGGCTCGCGTCATTCTGATGCCCGTAGCCAAAGCTATGGCCAAAACAGTGCGGCGACACCAAAGTCCAGTAATCCTGCTTGTCGATTACTGGACTTTGGCCCCATGTCTTTTGAGAGATATATTAACGCCCGATTGGTGGATTTTTGGCCCCAATATCTCCCGTGACATATATTAGCACCAGATCTCATAACTATTGCTTACCAATTTGTGCATTTTGTCAGCAATTTATGTCTCACGAAATCATTGTATCAAAATCCACTAATCTTGCTCACCGATTAGTGGATTTTCACTCCAGTATCTTGTGCGACATATATTAGTGCCAAAATCTAATCAAGGCTTTGGATCAATGCGGAATAAGCAACGGACATAGAGTCATGAACCAATATAGAACGTCTCTGGGGTTTCAAGAAAAGTAGATTAATCGAATTCTGCCCACAAGCCGGGCATATGTGGCTGAAAATCATAAAATATGCCAAAAAAATTAAATCCCGAAATCGTCCCAACACTTTAACCTTACTGAAAGAAACGCGTGCGCGAAGTTCGACCCAACCCAAGACGGGTTCAGGCCGAGGTCCGAATAGGCAATGGAAATATAACCAGAAATAGTAAGAAATAACTAAAAATGCCCGTTTGACTGGTCGAACAGCGGAATTTGGGGATAAAGATTGACCCCGATGAAGCGTAGCTCGATCGTCCCCTCGTGCGTCCTGTCGAGAGCTTTCCGAATTGGGGTGGCTCGCGTCATTCTGATGCCCGTAGCCAAAGCTATGGCCAAAACAGTGCGGCGACACCAAAGTCCAGTAATCTTGCTTGTCGATTACTGGACTTTGGCCCCATGTCTTTTGAGAGATATATTAACGCCCGATTGGTGGATTTTTGGCCCCAATATCTCCCGTGACATATATTAGCACCAGAATGCATAACAATTGCTTACCAATTTGTGCATTTTGTCAGCAATTTATGTCTCACGAAATAATTGTATCAAAATCCACTAATCTTGCTCACCGATTAGTGGATTTTGGCCCCAGTATCTTGTGCGACATATATTAGTGCCAAAATATAATCAAGGCTTTGGATCAATGCGGAATAAGCAACAGACATAGAGTCATGAACCAATATAGAACGTCTCTGGGGTTCCAAGAAAAGTAGATTAATCGAATTCTGCCCACAAGCCGGGCATATGTGGCTGAAAATCATAAAATATGCCAAAAAAATTAAATCCCGAAATCGTCCCAACACTTTAACCTTACTGAAAGAAACGCGTGCGTGAAGTTCGACGAAACCCAAAACGGGTTCAGGCCGAGGTCCGAATAGGCAATGGAAATATAACCAGAAATAGTAAGAAATAATTAAAAATGCCCGTTTGACTAGTCGAACAGCGGAATTTGGGGATAAAGATGGACCCGGATGGAGCATAGCTCGATCGTCCCTTCGTGCGTCTCGTCGAGAGCTTTCCGAATTGGGGTGGCTCGCGTCATTCTGATGCCCGTAGCCAAAGCTATGGCCAAAACAGTGCGGCGACACCAAAGTCCAGTAATCTTGCTTGCCGATTACTGGACTTTGGCCCCATGTCTTTTGAGAGATATATTAACGCCCGATTGGTGGATTTTTGGCCCCAATATCTCCCGTGACATATATTAGCACTAGAATGCATAACTATTGCTTACCAATTTGTGCATTTTGTCAGCAATTTATGTCTCACGAAATAATTGTATCAAAATCCACTAATCTTGCTCACCGATTAGTGGATTTTTGCCCCAGTATCTTGTGCGACATATATTAGTGCCAAAATCTAATCAAGGCTTTGGATCAATGCGGAATAAGAAACGGACATAGAGTCATGAACCAATATAGAACGTCTCTGGGGTTCCAAGAAAAGTAGATTAATCGAATTCTGCCCACAAGCCGGGCATATGTGGCTGAAAATCATAAAATATGCCAAAAAAATTAAATCCCGAAATCGTCCCAACACTTTAACCTTACTGAAAGAAAAGCGTGCGCGAAGTTCGACCCAACCCAAGACGGGTTCAGGCCGAGGTCCGAATAGGCAATGGAAATATAACCAGAAATAGTAAGAAATAACTAAAAATGCCCGTTTGACTAGTCGAACAGCGGAATTTGGGGAAAAAGATGGACCCCGATGAAGCGTAGCTCGATCCTCCCCTCGTGCGTCTCGTCGAGAGCTTTCCGAGGTGGCTCGCGTCATTCTGATGCCCGTAGCCAAAGCTATGGCCAAAACAGTGCGGCGACACCAAAGTCTAGTAATCTTGCTTGTCGATTACTGGACTTTGGCCCCATGTCTTTTGAGAGATATATTAACGCCCGATTGGTGGATTTTTGGCCCCAATATCTCCCGTGACATATATTAGCACCAGAATGCATAACTATTGCTTACCAATTTGTGCATTTTGTCAGCAATTTATGTCTCACGAAATAATTGTATCAAAATCCACTAATCTTGCTCACCGATTAGTGGATTTTGGCCCCAGTATCGTGTGCGACATATATTAGTGCCAAAATCTAATCAAGGCTTTGTATCAACGCGGAATAAGCAACGGACATAGAGTCATGAACCAATATAGAACGTCTCTGGGGTTCCAAGAAAAGTAGATTATCGAATTCTGCCCACAAGCCAGGCATATGTGGCTGAAAATCATAAAATATGCCAAAAAAATTAAATCCCGAAATCGTCCCAACACTTTAACCTTACTGAAAGAAACGCGTGCGCGAAGTTCGACCCAACCCAAGACGGGTTCAGGCCGAGGTCCGAATAGGCAATGGAAATATAACCAGAAATAGTAAGAAATAACTAAAAATGCCCGTTTGACTGGTCGAACAGCGGAATTTGGGGATAAAGATTGACCCCGATGAAGCGTAGCTCGATCGACCCCTCGTGCGTCTCGTCGAGAGCTTTCCGAATTGGGGTGGCTCGCGTCATTCTGATGCCCGTAGCCAAAGCTATGGCCAAAACAGTGCGGCGACACCAAAGTCCAGTAATCCTGCTTGTCGATTACTGGACTTTGGCCCCATGTCTTTTGAGAGATATATTAACGCCCGATTGGTGGATTTTTGGCCCCAATATCTCCCGTGACATATATTAGCACCAGATCTCATAACTATTGCTTACCAATTTGTGCATTTTGTCAGCAATTTATGTATCACGAAATCATTGTATCAAAATCCACTAATCTTGCTCACCGATTAGTGGATTTTCACTCCAGTATCTTGTGCGACATATATTAGTGCCAAAATCTAATCAAGGCTTTGGATCAATGCGGAATAAGCAACGGACATAGAGTCATGAACCAATATAGAACGTCTCTGGGGTTCCAAGAAAAGTAGATTAATCGAATTCTGCCCACAAGCCGGGCATATGTGGCTGAAAATCATAAAATATGCCAAAAAAATTAAATCCCGAAATCGTCCCAACACTTTAACCTTACTGAAAGAAACGCGTGCGCGAAGTTCGACCCAACCCAAGACGGGTTCAGGCCGAGGTCCGAATAGGCAATGGAAATATAACCAGAAATAGTAAGAAATAACTAAAAATGCCCGTTTGACTGGTCGAACAGCGGAATTTGGGGATAAAGATTGACCCCGATGAAGCGTAGCTCGATCGTCCCCTCGTGCGTCTCGTCGAGAGCTTTCCGAATTGGGGTGGCTCGCGTCATTCTGATGCCCGTAGCCAAAGCTATGGCCAAAACAGTGCGGCGACACCAAAGTCCAGTAATCTTGCATGTCGATTACTGGACTTTGGCCCCATGTCTTTTGAGAGATATATTAACGCCCGATTGGTGGATTTTTGGCCCCAATATCTCCCGTGACATATATTAGCACCAGAATGCATAACAATTGCTTACCAATTTGTGCATTTTGTCAGCAATTTATGTCTCACGAAATAATTGTATCAAAATCCACTAATCTTGCTCACCGATTAGTGGATTTTGGCCCCAGTATCTTGTGCGACATATATTAGTGCCAAAATATAATCAAGGCTTTGGATCAATGCGGAATAAGCAACAGACATAGAGTCATGAACCAATATAGAACGTCTCTGGGGTTCCAAGAAAAGTAGATTAATCGAATTCTGCCCACAAGCCGGGCATATGTGGCTGAAAATCATAAAATATGCCAAAAAAATTAAATCCCGAAATCGTCCCAACACTTTAACCTTACTGAAAGAAACGCGTGCGTGAAGTTCGACGAAACCCAAAACGGGTTCAGGCCGAGGTCCGAATAGGCAATGGAAATATAACCAGAAATAGTAAGAAATAATTAAAAATGCCCGTTTGACTAGTCGAACAGCGGAATTTGGGGATAAAGATGGACCCGGATGGAGCATAGCTCGATCGTCCCTTCGTGCGTCTCGTCGAGAGCTTTCCGAATTGGGGTGGCTCGCGTCATTCTGATGCCCGTAGCCAAAGCTATGGCCAAAACAGTGCGGCGACACCAAAGTCCAGTAATCTTGCTTGCCGATTACTGGACTTTGGCCCCATGTCTTTTGAGAGATATATTAACGCCCGATTGGTGGATTTTTGGCCCCAATATCTCCCGTGACATATATTAGCACCAGAATGCATAACTATTGCTTACCAATTTGTGCATTTTGTCAGCAATTTATGTCTCACGAAATAATTGTATCAAAATCCACTAATCTTGCTCACCGATTAGTGGATTTTTGCCCCAGTATCTTGTGCGACATATATTAGTGCCAAAATCTAATCAAGGCTTTGGATCAATGCGGAATAAGAAACGGACATAGAGTCATGAACCAATATAGAACGTCTCTGGGGTTCCAAGAAAAGTAGATTAATCGAATTCTGCCCACAAGCCGGGCATATGTGGCTGAAAATCATAAAATATGCCAAAAAAATTAAATCCCGAAATCGTCCCAACACTTTAACCTTACTGAAAGAAAAGCGTGCGCGAAGTTCGACCCAACCCAAGACGGGTTCAGGCCGAGGTCCGAATAGGCAATGGAAATATAACCAGAAATAGTAAGAAATAACTAAAAATGCCCGTTTGACTTGTCGAACAGCGGAATTTGGGGAAAAAGATGGACCCCGATGAAGCGTAGCTCGATCCTCCCCTCGTGCGTCTCGTCGAGAGCTTTCCGAGGTGGCTCGCGTCATTCTGATGCCCGTAGCCAAAGCTATGGCCAAAACAGTGCGGCGACACCAAAGTCTAGTAATCTTGCTTGTCGATTACTGGACTTTGGCCCCATGTCTTTTGAGAGATATATTAACGCCCGATTGGTGGATTTTTGGCCCCAATATCTCCCGTGACATATATTAGCACCAGAATGCATAACTATTGCTTACCAATTTGTGCATTTTGTCAGCAATTTATGTCTCACGAAATAATTGTATCAAAATCCACTAATCTTGCTCACCGATTAGTGGATTTTGGCCCCAGTATCGTGTGCGACATATATTAGTGCCAAAATCTAATCAAGGCTTTGTATCAACGCGGAATAAGCAACGGACATAGAGTCATGAACCAATATAGAACGTCTCTGGGGTTCCAAGAAAAGTAGATTATCGAATTCTGCCCACAAGCCAGGCATATGTGGCTGAAAATCATAAAATATGCCAAAAAAATTAAATCCCGAAATCGTCCCAACACTTTAACCTTACTGAAAGAAACGCGTGCGCGAATTTCGACCCAACCCAAGACGGGTTCAGGCCGAGGTCCGAATAGGCAATGGAAATATAACCAGAAATAGTAAGAAATAACTAAAAATGCCTGTTTGACTGGTCGAACAGCGGAATTTGGGGAAAAAGATGGACCTTGATGGAGCGTAGCGTGATCGTCCCCTCGTGCGTCTCGTCGAGAGCTTTCCGAATTGGGGTGGCTCGCGTCATTCTGATGCCCGTAGCCAAAGCTATGGCCAAAACAGTGCGGCGACACCAAAGTCCAGTAATCTTGCTTGTCGATTACTAGACTTTGGCCCCGTGTCTTTTGAAAGATATATTAACGCCCGATTGGTGGATTTTTGGCCCCAATATCTCTTGTGACATATATTAGCACCAGAATGCAAAACTATTGCTTACCAATTTGTGCATTTTGTCAGCAATTTATGTCTCACGAAATAATTGTATCAAAATCCACTAATCTTGCTCACCGATTAGTGGATTTTGGCCCCAGTATCTTGTGCGACATATATTAGTGCCAAAATCTAATCAAGGCTTTGGATCAATGCGGAATAAGCAACGGACATAGAGTCATGAACCAATATAGAACGTCTCTGGGGTTCCAAGAAAAGTAGATTATCGAATTCTGCCCACAAGTCAGGCATATGTGGCTGAAAATCATAAAATATGCCAAAAAAATTAAATCCCGAAATCGTCCCAACACTTTAACCTTACTGAAATAAACGCGTGCGCGAATTTTCGACCCAACCCAAGACGGGTTCAGTCCGAGGTCCGAATAGGCAATGGAAATATAACCAGAAATAGTAAGAAATAACTAAAAATGCCTGTTTGACTGGTCGAACAGCGGAATTTGGGGAAAAAGATGGAACCCGATGGAGCGTAGCTCGATCGTCCCCTCGTGCGTCTCGTCGAGAGCTTTCCGAATTGGGGTGGCTCGCGTCATTCTGATGCCCGTAGCTAAAGCTATGGCCAAAACAGTGCGGCGACACCAAAGTCCAGTAATCTTGCTTGTCGATTACTGGACTTTGGCCCCGTGTCTTTTGAGAGATATATTAACGCCCGATTGGTGGATTTTTGGCCCCAATATCTCTTGTGACATATATTAGCACCAGAATGCATAACTATTGCTTACCAATTTGTGCATTTTGTCAGCAATTTATGTCTCAAGAAATAATTGTATCAAAATCCACTAATCTTGCTCACCGATTAGTGGATTTTGGCCCCAGTATCTTGTGCGACATATATTAGTGCCAAAATCTAATCAAGGCTTTGGATCAATGCGGAATAAGCAACGGACATAGAGTCATGAACCAATATAGAACGTCTCTGGGGTTCCAAGAAAAGTAGATTAATCGAATTCTGCCCACAAGCCGGGCATATGTGGCTGAAAATCATAAAATTTTCCAAAACAATTAAATCCCGAAATCGTCCCAACACTTTAACCTTACTGAAAGAAACGCGTGCGCGAAGTTCGACCGAACCCAAGACGGGTTCAGGCTGAGGTCCGAATAGGCAATGGAAATAAAACCAGAAATAGTAAGAAATAACTAAAAATGCCCGTTTGACTGGTCGAACAGCGGAATTTGGGGATAAAGATTGACCCCGATGGAGCGTAGCTCGATCGTCCCCTCGTGCGTCTCGTCGAGAGCTTTCCGAATCGGGGCGGCTCGCGTCATTCTGATGCCCGTAGCCAAAGCTATGGCCAAAACAGTGCGGCGACACCAAAGTCCAGTAATCTTGCTTGTCGATTACTCGACTTTGGCCCCATGTCCTTTGAGAGATATATTAACGCCCGGTTGGTGGATTTTTGGCCCCAATATCTCTTGTGACATATATTAGCACCAGAATGCATAACTATTGCTTACCAATTTGTGCATTTTGTCAGCAATTTATGTCTCACGAAATAATTGTATCAAAATCCACTAATCTTGCTCACCGATTAGTGGATTTTGGCCCCAGTATCTTGTGCGACATATATTAGTGCCAAAATCTAATCAAGGCTTTGGATCAATGCGGAATGAGCAACGGACATAGAGTCCTGAACCAATATAGAACGTCTCTGGGGTTCCAAGAAAAGTAGATTAATCGAATTCTGCCCACAAGCCGGGCATATGTGGCTGAAAATCATAAAATATTCCAAAACAATTAAATCCCGAAATCGTCCCAACACTTTAACCTTACTGAAAGAAACGCGTGCGCGAAGTTCGACCGAACCCAAGACGGGTTCAGGCTGAGGTCCGAATAGGCAATGGAAATATAACCAGAAATAGTAAGAAATAACTAAAAATGCCCGTTTGACTGGTCGAACAGTGGAATTTGGGGACAAAGATTGACCCCGATGGAGCGTAGCTCGATCGTCCCCTCGTGCGTCTCGCCGAGAGCTTTCCGAATCGGGGCGGTTCGCGTCATTCTGATGCCCGTAGCCAAAGCTATGGCCAAAACAGTGCGGCGACACCAAAGTCCAGTAATCTTGCTTGTCGATTACTGGACTTTGGCCCCATGTCCTTTGAGAGATATATTAATGCCCGGGTTGTGGATTTTTGGCCCCAATATCTCCCGTGACATATATTAGCACCAGAATGCATAACTATTGCTTACCAATTTGTGCATTTTGTCAGCAATTTATGTCTCACGAAATAATTGTATCAAAATCCACTAATCTTGCTCACCGATTAGTGGATTTTGGCCCCAGTATCTTGTGCGACATATATTAGTGCCAAAATCTAATCAAAGCTTTGGATCAATGCGGAATAAGCAACGGACATAGAGTCATGAACCAATATAGAACGTCTCTGGGGTTCCAAGAAAAGTAGATTAATCGAATTCTGCCCACAAGCCGGGCATATGTGGCTGAAAATTATAAAATATGCCAAAAAAATTAAATCCCGAAATCGTCCCAACACTTTAACCTTACTGAAAGAAATGCGTGCGCGAAGTTCGACCCAACCCAAGACGGGTTCAGGCTGAGGTCCGAATAGGCAATGGAAATATAACCAGAAATAGTAAGAAATAACTAAAAATGCCTGTTTGACTGGTCGAACAGCGGAATTTGGGGAAAAAGATGGACCCCGATGGAGCGTAGCTCGATCGTCCCCTCGTGCGTCTCGTCGAGAGCTTTCCGAATTGGGGTGGCTCGCGTCATTCTGATGCCCGTAGCCAAAGCTATGGCCAAAACAGTGCGGCGACACCAAAGTCCAGTAATCTTGCTTGTCGATTACTAGACTTTGGCCCCGTGTCTTTTGAAAGATATATTAACGCCCGATTGGTGGATTTTTGGCCCCAATATCTCTTGTGACATATATTAGCACCAGAATGCAAAACTATTGCTTACCAATTTGTGCATTTTGTCAGCAATTTATGTCTCACGAAATAATTGTATCAAAATCCACTAATCTTGCTCACCGATTAGTGGATTTTGGCCCCAGTATCTTGTGCGACATATATTAGTGCCAAAATCTAATCAAGGCTTTGGATCAATGCGGAATAAGCAACGGACATAGAGTCATGAACCAATATAGAACGTCTCTGGGGTTCCAAGAAAAGTAGATTATCGAATTCTGCCCACAAGCCAGGCATATGTGGCTGAAAATCATAAAATATGCCAAAAACATTAAATCCCGAAATCGTCCCAACACTTTAACCTTACTGAAAGAAACGCGTGCGCGAATTTCGACCCAACCCAAGACGGGATCAGGCCGAGGTCCGAATAGGCAATGGAAATATAACCAGAAATAGTAAGAAATAACTAAAAATGCCTGTTTGACTGGTCGAACAGCGGAATTTGGGGAAAAAGATGGAACCCGATGGAGCGTAGCTCGATCGTCCCCTCGTGCGTCTCGTCGAGAGCTTTCCGAATTGGGGTGGCTCGCGTCATTCTGATGCCCGTAGCTAAAGCTATGGCCAAAACAGTGCGGCGACACCAAAGTCCAGTAATCTTGCTTGTCGATTACTGGACTTTGGCCCCGTGTCTTTTGAGAGATATATTAACGCCCGATTGGTGGATTTTTGGCCCCAATATCTCTTGTGACATATATTAGCACCAGAATGCATAACTATTGCTTACCAATTTGTGCATTTTGTCAGCAATTTATGTCTCACGAAATAATTGTATCAAAATCCACTAATCTTGCTCACCGATTAGTGGATTTTGGCCCCAGTATCTTGTGCGACTTATATTAGTGCCAAAATCTAATCAAGGCTTTGGATCAATGCGGAATAAGCAACGGACATAGAGTCATGAACCAATATAGAACGTCTCTGGGGTTCCAAGAAAAGTAGATTAATCGAATTCTTCCCACAAGCCAGGCATATGTGGCTGAAAATCATAAAATATGCCAAAAACATTAAATCCCGAAATCGTCCCAACACTTTAACCTTACTGAAATAAACGCGTGCGCGAAGTTCGACCGAACCCAAGACGGGTTCAGGCTGAGGTCCGAATAGGCAATGGAAATAAAACCAGAAATAGTAAGAAATAACTAAAAATGCCCGTTTGACTGGTCGAACAGCGGAATTTGGGGATAAATATTGACCCCGATGGAGCGTAGCTCGATCGTCCCCTCGTGCGTCCCGTCGAGAGCTTTCCGAATCGGGGCGGCTCGCGTCATTCTGATGCCCGTAGCCAAAGCTATGGCCAAAACAGTGCGGCGACACCAAAGTCCAGTAATCTTGCTTGTCGATTACTGGACTTTGGCCCCATGTCCTTTGAGAGATATATTAACGCCCGGTTGGTGGATTTTTGGCCCCAATATCTTCTGTGACATATATTAGCACCAGAATGCATAACTATTGCTTACCAATTTGTGCATTTTGTCAGCAATTTATGTCTCGCGAAATAATTGTATCAAAATCCACTAATCTTGCTCACCGATTAGTGGATTTTGGCCCCAGTATCTTGTGCGACATATATTAGTGCCAAAATCTAATGAAGGCTTTGGATCAATGCGGAATAAGCAACGGACATAGAGTCATGAACCAATATAGAACGTCTCTGGGGTTCCAAGAAAAGTAGATTAATCGAATTCTGCCCACAAGCCGGGCATATGTGGCTGAAAATCATAAAATATGCCAAAAAAATTAAATCCCGAAATCGTCCCAACACTTTAACCTTACTGAAAGAAATGCGTGCGCGAAGTTCGACCCAACCCAAGACGGGTTCAGGCTGAGGTCCGAATAGGCAATGGAAATATAACCAGAAATAGTAAGAAATAACTAAAAATGCCCGTTTGACTGGTCGAACAGCGGAATTTGGGGTTAAATATGGACCCGTCCCCTCGTGCGTCTCGTCGAGAGCTTTCCGAATTGGGGTGGCTCGTCTAATTCTGATGCCCGTAGCCAAAGCTATGGCCAAAACAGTGCGGAATTAGGGGATAAAGATTGACCCCGATGGAGCGTAGCTCGATCGTCCCCTCGTGCGTCTCGTCGAGAGCTTTCCGAATTGGGGTGGCTCGCGTCATTCTGATGCCCGTAGCTAAAGCTATGGCCAAAACAGTTCGGCGACACCAAAGTCCAGTAATCTTGCTTGTCGATTACTGGACTTTGGCCCCATGTCTTTTGAGAGATATATTAACGCCCGATTGGTGGATTTTTGGCCCCAATATCTCTTGTGACATATATTAGCACCAGAATGCATAACTATTGCTTACCAATTTGTGCATTTTGTCAGCAATTTATGTCTCACGAAATAATTGTATCAAAATCCACTAATCTTGCTCACCGATTAGTGGATTTTGGCCCCAGTATCTTGTGCGACATATATTAGTGCCAAAATCTAATCAAGGCTTTGGATCAATGCGGAATAAGCAACGGACATAGAGTCATGAACCAATATAGAACGTCTCTGGGGTTCCAAGAAAAGTAGATTAATCGAATTCTGCCCACAAGCCGGGCATATGTGGCTGAAAATCATAAAATATTCCAAAACAATTAAATCCCGAAATCGTCCCAACACTTTAACCTTACTGAAAGAAACGCGTGCGCGAAGTTCGACCGAACCCAAGACGGGTTCAGGCTGAGGTCCGAATAGGCAATGGAAATATAACCAGAAATAGTAAGAAATAACTAAAAATGCCCGTTTGACTGGTCGAACAGTGGAATTTGGGGACAAAGATTGACCCCGATGGAGCGTAGCTCGATCGTCCCCTCGTGCGTCTCGCCGAGAGCTTTCCGAATCGGGGCGGCTCGCGTCATTCTGATGCCCGTAGCCAAAGCTATGGCCAAAACAGTGCGGCGACACCAAAGTCCAGTAATCTTGCTTGTCGATTACTGGACTTTGGCCCCATGTCCTTTGAGAGATATATTAATGCCCGGTTGGTGGATTTTTGGCCCCAATATCTCCCGTGACATATATTAGCACCAGAATGCATAACTATTGCTTACCAATTTGTGCATTTTGTCAGCAATTTATGTCTCACGAAATAGTTGTATCAAAATCCACTAATCTTGCTCACTGATTAGTGGATTTTGGCCCCAGTATCTTGTGCGACATATATTAGTGCCAAAATCTGATCAAAGCTTTGGATCAATGCGGAATAAGCAACGGACATAGAGTCATGAACCAATATAGAACGTCTCTGGGGTTCCAAGAAAAGTAGATTAATCGAATTCTGCCCACAAGCCGGGCATATGTGGCTGAAAATCATAAAATATGCCAAAAAAATTAAATCCCGAAATCATCCCAACACTTTAACCTTACTGAAAGAAATGCGTTCGCGAAGTTCGACCCAACCCAAGACGGGTTCAGGCTGAGGTCCGAATAGGCAATGGAAATATAACCAGAAATAGTAAGAAATAACTAAAAATGCCCGTTTGACTGGTCGAACAGCGGAATTTGGGGATAAATATGGACCCGTCCCCTCGTGCGTCTCGTCGAGAGCTTTCCGAATTGGGGTGGCTCGTCTAATTCTGATGCCCGTAGCCAAAGCTATGGCCAAATCAGTGCGGAATTTGGGGATAATGATTGACCCCGATGGAGCGTAGCTCGATCGTCCCCTCGTGCGTCTCGCCGAGAGCTTTTCGAATCGGGGCGGCTCGCGTCATTCTGATTCCCGTAGCCAAAGCTATGGCCAAAACAGTGCGGCGACACCAAAGTCCAGTAATCTTGCTTGTCGATTACTGGACTTTGGCCCCGTGTCTTTTGAGAGATATATTAACGCCCGATTGGTGGATTTTTGGCCCCAATATCTCTTGTGACATATATTAGCACCAGAATGCATAACTATTGCTTACCAATTTGTGCATTTTGTCAGCAATTTATGTCTCACGAAATAATTGTATCAAAATCCACTAATCTTGCTCACCGATTAGTGGATTTTGGCCCCAGTATCTTGTGCGACATATATTAGTGCCAAAATCTAATCAAGGCTTTGGATCAATGCGGAATAAGCAATGGACATAGAGTCATGAACCAATATAGAACGTCTCTGGGGTTCCAAGAAAAGTAGATTATCGAATTCTGCCCACAAGCCAGGCATATGTGGCTGAAAATCATAAAATATGCCAAAAACATTAAATCCCGAAATCGTCCCAACACTTTAACCTTACTGAAAGAAACGCGTGCGCGAATTTCGACCAAACCCAAGACGGGTTCAGGCCGAGGTCCGAATAGGCAATGGAAATATAACCAGAAATAGTAAGAAATAACTAAAAATGCCTGTTTGACTGGTCGAACAGCGGAATTTGGGGAAAAAGATGGAACCCGATGGAGCGTAGCTCGATCGTCCCCTCGTGCGTCTCGTCGAGAGCTTTCCGAATTGGGGTGGCTCGCGTCATTCTGATGCCCGTAGCTAAAGCTATGGCCAAAACAGTGCGGCGACACCAAAGTCCAGTAATCTTGCTTGTCGATTACTGGACTTTGGCCCCGTGTCTTTTGAGAGATATATTAACGCCCGATTGGTGGATTTTTGGCCCCAATATCTCTTGTGACATATATTAGCACCAGAATGTATAACTATTGCTTACCAATTTGTGCATTTTGTCAGCAATTTATGTCTCACGAAATAATTGTATCAAAATCCACTAATCTTGCTCACCGATTAGTGGATTTTGGCCCCAGTATCTTGTGCGACATATATTAGTGCCAAAATCTAATCAAGGCTTTGGATCAATGCGGAATAAGCAACGGACATAGAGTCATGAACCAATATAGAACGTCTCTGGGGTTCCAAGAAAAGTAGATTAATCGAATTCTGCCCACAAGTCGGGCATATGTGGCTGAAAATCATAAAATATTCCAAAACAATTAAATCCCGAAATCGTCCCAACACTTTAACCTTACTGAAAGAAACGCGTGCGCGAAGTTCGACCGAACCCAAGACGGGTTCAGGCTGAGGTCCGAATAGGCAATGGAAATAAAACCAGAAATAGTAAGAAATAACTAAAAATGCCCGTTTGACTGGTCGAACAGCGGAATTTGGGGATAAATATTGACCCCGATGGAGCGTAGCTCGATCGTCCCCTCGTGCGTCTCGTCGAGAGCTTTCCGAATCGGGGCGGCTCGCGTCATTCTTATGCCCGTAGCCAAAGCTATGGCCAACACAGTGCGGCGACACCAAAGTCCAGTAATCTTGCTTGTCGATTACTGGACTTTGGCCCCATGTCCTTTGAGAGATATATTAACGCCCGGTTGGTGGATTTTTGGCCCCAATATCTTCTGTGACATATATTAGCACCAGAATGCATAACTATTGCTTACCAATTTGTGCATTTTGTCAGCAATTTATGTCTCGCGAAATAATTGTATCAAAATCCACTAATCTTGCTCACCGATTAGTGGATTTTGGCCCCAGTATCTTGTGCGACATATATTAGTGCCAAAATCTAAGGAAGGCTTTGGATCAATGCGGAATAAGCAACGGACATAGAGTCATGAACCAATATAGAACGTCTCTGGGGTTCCAAGAAAAGTAGATTAATCGAATTCTGCCCACAAGCCGGGCATATGTGGCTGAAAATCATAAAATATGCCAAAAAAATTAAATCCCGAAATCGTCCCAACACTTTAACCTTACTGAAAGAAATGCGTGCGCGAAGTTCGACCCAATCCAAGACGGGTTCAGGCTGAGGTCCGAATAGGCAATGGAAATATAACCAGAAATAGTAAGAAATAACTAAAAATGCCCGTTTGACTGGTCGAACAGCGGAATTTGGGGATATAGATGGACCCCGATGGAGCGAAGCTCGATCGTCCCCTCGTGCGTCTCGTCGAGAGCTTTCCGAATTGGGGTGGCTCGCGTCATTCTGATGCCCGTAGCCAAAGCTATGGCCAAAACAGTGCGGCGACACCAAAGTCCAGTAATCTTGCTTGTCGATTACTGGACTTTGGACCCATGTCTTTTGAGAGATATATTAACGCCCGATTGGTGGATTTTTTGCCCCAATATCTCCCATGACATATATTAGCACCAGAATGCATAACTATTGCTTACCAATTTGTGCATTTTGTCAGCAATTTATGTCTCACGAAATAATTGTATCAAAATCCACTAATCTTGCTCACCGATTAGTGGATTTTGGCCCCAGTATCTTGTGCGACATATATTAGTGCCAAAATCTAATCAAGGCTTTGGATCAATGCGGAATAAGCAACGGACATAGAGTCATGAACCAATATAGAACGTCTCTGGGGTTCCAAGAAAAGTAGATTAATCGAATTCTGCCCACAAGTCGGGCATATGTGGCTGAAAATCATAAAATATTCCAAAACAATTAAATCCCGAAATCGTCCCAACACTTTAACCTTACTGAAAGAAACGCGTGCGCGAAGTTCGACCGAACCCAAGACGGGTTCAGGCTGAGGTCCGAAGAGGCAATGGAAATAAAACCAGAAATAGTAAGAAATAACTAAAAATGCCCGTTTGACTGGTCGAACAGCGGAATTTGGGGATAAATATTGACCCCGATGGAGCGTAGCTCTATCGTCCCCTCGTGCGTCTCGTCTAGAGCTTTCCGAATCGGGGCGGCTCGCGTCATTCTGATGCCCGTAGCCAAAGCTATGGCCAAAACAGTGCGGCGACACCAAAGTCCAGTAATCTTGCTTGTCGATTACTGGACTTTGGCCCCATGTCCTTTGAGAGATATATTAACGCCCGGTTGGTGGATTTTTGGCCCCAATATCTTCTGTGACATATATTAGCACCAGAATGCATAACTATTGCTTACCAATTTGTGCATTTTGTCAGCAATTTATGTCTCGCCAAATAATTGTATCAAAATCCACTAATCTTGCTCACCGATTAGTGGATTTTGGCCCCAGTATCTTGTGCGACATATATTAGTGCCAAAATCTAATTAAGGCTTTGGATCAATGCGGAATAAGCAACGGACATAGAGTCATGAACCAATATAGAACGTCTCTGGGGTTCCAAGAAAAGTAGATTAATCGAATTCTGCCCACAAGCCGGGCATATGTGGCTGAAAATCATAAAATATGCCAAAAAAATTAAATCCCGAAATCGTCCCAACACTTTAACCTTACTGAAAGAAATGCGTGCGCGAAGTTCGACCCAACCCAAGACGGGTTCAGGCTGAGGTCCGAATAGGCAATGGAAATATAACCAGAAATAGTAAGAAATAACTAAAAATGCCCGTTTGACTGGTCGAACAGCGGAATTTGGGGTTAAATATGGTCCCGTCCCCTCGTGCGTCTCGTCGAGAGCTTTCCGAATTGGGGTGGCTCGTCTAATTCTGATGCCCGTAGCCAAAGCTATGGCCAAAACAGTGCGGAATTAGGGGATAAAGATTGACCCCGATGGAGCGTAGCTCGTTCGTCCCCTCGTGCGTCTCGTCGAGAGCTTTCCGAATTGGGGTGGCTCGCGTCATTCAGATGCCCGTAGCTAAAGCTATGGCCAAAACAGTTCGGCGACACCAAAGTCCAGTAATCTTGCTTGTCGATTACTGGACTTTGGCCCCATGTCTTTTGAGAGATCTATTAACGCCCGATTGGTGGATTTTTGGCCCCAATATCTCTTGTGACATATATTAGCACCAGAATGCATAACTATTGCTTACCAATTTGTGCATTTTGTCAGCAATTTATGTCTCACGAAATAATTGTATCAAAATCCACTAATCTTGCTCACCGATTAGTGGATTTTGGCCCCAGTATCATGTGCGACATATATTAGTGCCAAAATCTAATCAAGGCTTTGGATCAATGCGGAATAAGCAACGGACATAGAGTCATGAACCAATATAGAACGTCTCTGGGGTTCCAAGAAAAGTAGATTAATCGAATTCTGCCCACAAGCCGGGCATATGTGGCTGAAAATCATAAAATATTCCAAAACAATTAAATCCCGAAATCGTCCCAACACTTTAACCTTACTGAAAGAAACGCGTCCGCGAAGTTCGACCGAACCCAAGACGGGTTCAGGCTGAGGTCCGAATAGGCAATGGAAATATAACCAGAAATAGTAAGAAATAACTAAAAATGCCCGTTTGACTGGTCGAACAGTGGAATTTGGGGACAAAGATTGACCCCGATGGAGCGTAGCTCGATCGTCCCCTCGTGCGTCTCGCCGAGAGCTTTCCGAATCGGGGCGGCTCGCGTCATTCTGATGCCCGTAGCCAAAGCTATGGCCAAAACAGTGCGGCGACACCAAAGTCCAGTAATCTTGCTTGTCGATTACTGGACTTTGGCCCCATGTCCTTTGAGAGATATATTAATGCCCGGTTGGTGGATTTTTGGCCCCAATATCTCCCGTGACATATATTAGCACCAGAATGCATAACTATTGCTTACCAATTTGTGCATTTTGTCAGCAATTTATGTCTCACGAAATAATTGTATCAAAATCCACTAATCTTGCTCACCGATTAGTGGATTTTGGCCCCAGTATCTTGTGCGACATATATTAGTGCCAAAATCTGATCAAAGCTTTGGATCAATGCGGAATAAGCAACGGACATAGAGTCATGAACCAATATAGAACGTCTCTGGGGTTCCAAGAAAAGTAGATTAATCGAATTCTGCCCACAAGCCGGGCATATGTGGCTGAAAATCATAAAATATGCCAAAAAAATTAAATCCCGAAATCGTCCCAACACTTTAACCTTACTGAAAGAAATGCGTGCGCGAAGTTCGACCCAACCTAAGACGGGTTCAGGCTGAGGTCCGAATAGGCAATGGAAATATAACCAGAAATAGTAAGAAATAACTAAAAATGCCCGTTTGACTGGTCGAACAGCGGAATTTGGGGTTAAATATGGACCCGTCCCCTCGTGCGTCTCGTCGAGAGCTTTCCGAATTGGGGTGGCTCGTCTAATTCTGATGCCCGTAGCCAAAGCTATGGCCAAAACAGTGCGGAATTAGGGGATAAAGATTGACCCCGATGGAGCGTAGCTCGATTGTCCCCTCGTGCGTCTCGTCGAGAGCTTTCCGAATTGGGGTGGCTCGCGTCATTCTGATGCCCGTAGCTAAAGCTATGGCCAAAACAGTTCGGCGACACCAAAGTCCAGTAATCTTGCTTGTCGATTACTGGACTTTGGCCCCATGTCTTTTGAGAGATCTATTAACGCCCGATTGGTGGATTTTTGGCCCCAATATCTCTTGTGACATATATTAGCACCAGAATGCATAACTATTGCTTACCAATTTGTGCATTTTGTCAGCAATTTATGTCTCACGAAATAATTGTATCAAAATCCACTAATCTTGCTCACCGATTAGTGGATTTTGGCCCCAGTATCTTGTGCGACATATATTAGTGCCAAAATCTAATCAAGGCTTTGGATCAATGCGGAATAAGCAACGGACATAGAGTCATGAACCAATATAGAACGTCTCTGGGGTTCCAAGAAAAGTAGATTAATCGAATTCTGCCCACAAGCCGGGCATATGTGGCTGAAAATCATAAAATATTCCAAAACAATTAAATCCCGAAATCGTCCCAACACTTTAACCTTACTGAAAGAAACGCGTGCGCGAAGTTCGACCGAACCCAAGACGGGTTCAGGCTGAGGTCCGAATAGGCAATGGAAATATAACCAGAAATAGTAAGAAATAACTAAAAATGCCCGTTTGACTGGTCGAACAGTGGAATTTGGGGACAAAGATTGACCCCGATGGAGCGTAGCTCGATCGTCCCCTCGTGCGTCTCGCCGAGAGCTTTCCGAATCGGGGCGGCTCGCGTCATTCTGATGCCCGTAGCCAAAGCTATGGCCAAAACAGTGCGGCGACACCAAAGTCCAGTAATCTTGCTTGTCGATTACTGGACTTTGGCCCCATGTCCTTTGAGAGATATATTAATGCCCGGTTGGTGGATTTTTGGCCCCAATATCTCCCGTGACATATATTAGCACCAGAATGCATAACTATTGCTTACCAATTTGTGCATTTTGTCAGCAATTTATGTCTCACGAAATAATTGTATCAAAATCCACTAATCTTGCTCACCGATTAGTGGATTTTGGCCCCAGTATCTTGTGCGACATATATTAGTGCCAAAATCTGATCAAAGCTTTGGATCAATGCGGAATAAGCAACGGACATAGAGTCATGAACCAATATAGAACGTCTCTGGGGTTCCAAGAAAAGTAGATTAATCGAATTCTGCCCACAAGCCGGGCATATGTGGCTGAAAATCATAAAATATGCCAAAAAAATTAAATCCCGAAATCATCCCAACACTTTAACCTTACTGAAAGAAATGCGTTCGCGAAGTTCGACCCAACCCAAGACGGGTTCAGGCTGAGGTCCGAATAGGCAATGGAAATATAACCAGAAATAGTAAGAAATAACTAAAAATGCCCGTTTGACTGGTCGAACAGCGGAATTTGGGGATAAATAAGGACCCGTCCCCTCGTGCGTCTCGTCGAGAGCTTTCCGAATTGGGGTGGCTCGTCTAATTCTGATGCCCGTAGCCAAAGCTATGGCCAAATCAGTGCGGAATTTGGGGATAAAGATTGACCCCGATGGAGCGTAGCTCGATCGTCCCCTCGTGCGTCTCGTCGAGAGCTTTCCGAATTGGGGTGGCTCGCGTCATTCTGATTCCCGTAGCCAAAGCTATGGCCAAAACAGTGCGGCGACACCAAAGTCCAGTAATCTTGCTTGTCGATTACTGGACTTTGGCCCCATGTCTTTTGAGAGATATATTAACGCCCGATTGGTGGATTTTTGGCCCCAATATCTCTTGTGACATATATTAGCACCAGAATGCATAACTATTGCTTACCAATTTGTGCATTTTGTCAGCAATTTATGTCTCACGAAATAATTGTATCAAAATCCACTAATCTTGCTCACCGATTAGTGGATTTTGGCCCCAGTATCTTGTGCGACATATATTAGTGCCAAAATCTAATCAAGGCTTTGGATCAATGCGGAATAAGCAACGGACATAGAGTCATGAACCAATATAGAACGTCTCTGGGGTTCCAAGAAAAGTAGATTAATCGAATTCTGCCCACAAGCCGGGCATATGTGGCTGAAAATCATAAAATATTCCAAAACAATTAAATCCCGAAATCGTCCCAACACTTTAACCTTACTGAAAGAAACGCGTGCGCGAAGTTCGACCGAACCCAAGACGGGTTCAGGCTGAGGTCCGAA
This sequence comes from Linanthus parryae, assembly GCA_023055425.1. Classification (NCBI taxonomy): domain Eukaryota; kingdom Viridiplantae; phylum Streptophyta; class Magnoliopsida; order Ericales; family Polemoniaceae; genus Linanthus; species Linanthus parryae. Next base: position 24,166,682 of record JALGPY010000001.1, on the reverse strand, counting down.
TAGGCAATGGAAATATAACCAGAAATAGTAAGAAATAACTAAAAATGCCCGTTTGACTGGTCGAACAGCGGAATTTGGGGACAAAGATTGACCCCTATGGAGCGTAGCTCGATCGTCCCCTCGTGCGTCTCGCCGAGAGCTTTCCGAATCGGGGCGGCTCGCGTCATTCTGATGCCCGTAGCCAAAGCTATGGCCAAAACAGTGCGGCGACACCAAAGTCCAGTAATCTTGCTTGTCGATTACTGGACTTTGGCCCCATGTCCTTTGAGAGATATATTAACGCCCGATTGGTGGATTTTTGGCCCCAATATCTCCCGTGACATATATTAGCACCAGAATGCATAACTATTGCTTACCAATTTGTGCATTTTGTCAGCAATTTATGTCTCACGAAATAATTGTATCAAAATCCACTAATCTTGCTCACCGATTAGTGGATTTTGGCCCCAGTATCTTGTGCGACATATATTAGTGCCAAAATCTAATCAAGGATTTGGATCAATGCGGAATAAGCAACGGACATAGAGTCATGAACCAATATAGAACGTCTATGGGGTTCCAAGAAAAGTAGATTAATCGAATTCTGCCCACAAGCCGGGCATATGTGGCTGAAAATCATAAAATATGCCAAAAAAATTAAATCCCGAAATCGTCCCAACACTTTAACATTACTGAAAGAAATGCGTGCGCGAAGTTCGACCCAACCCAAGACGGGTTCAGGCCGAGGTCCGAATAGGCAATGGTAATATAACCAGAAATAGTAAGAAATAACTAAAAATGCCCGTTTGACTGGTCGAACAGCGGAATTTGGGGATAAAGATGGACCCCGATGGAGCGTAGTTCGATCGTCCCCTCGTGCGTCTCGTCGAGAGCTTTCCGAATTGGGGTGGCTCGCGTCATTCTGATGCCCGTAGCCAAAGCTATGGCCAAAACAGTGCGGCGACACCAAAGTCCAGTAATCTTGCTTGTCGATTACTGGACTTTGGCCCCATGTCTTTTGAGAGATATATTAACGCCCGATTGGTGGATTTTTGGCCCAAATATCTCTTGTGATATATATTAGCACCAGAATGCATAACTATTGCTTACCAATTTGTGCATTTTGTCAGCAATTTATGTCTCACGAAATAATTGTATCAAAATCCACTAATCTTGCTCACTGATTAGTGGATTTTGGCCCCAGTATCTTGTGCGACATATATTAGTGCCAAAATCTAATCAAGGCTTTGGATCAATGCGGAATAAGCAACGGACACAGAGTCATGAACCAATATAGAACGTCTCTGGGGTTCCAAGAAAAGTAGATTAATCGAATTCTGCCCACAAGCCGGGCATATGTGGCTGAAAATCATAAAATATTCCAAAACAATTAAATCCCGAAATCGTCCCAACACTTTAACCTTACTGAAAGAAACGCGTGCGGAAAGTTCGACCGAACCCAAGACGGGTTCAGGCTGAGGTCCGAATAGGCAATGGTAATATAACCAGAAATAGTAAGAAATAACTAAAAATGCCCGTTTGACTGGTCGAACAGCGGAATTTGGGGATAAAGATGGACCCCGATGGAGCGTAGTTCGATCGTCCCCTCGTGCGTCTCGTCGAGAGCTTTCCGAATTGGGGTGGCTCGCGTCATTCTGATGCCCGTAGCCAAAGCTATGGCCAAAACAGTGCGGCGACACCAAAGTCCAGTAATCTTGCTTGTCGATTACTGGACTTTGGCCCCATGTCTTTTGAGAGATATATTAACGCCCGATTGGTGGATTTTTGGCCCAAATATCTCTTGTGATATATATTAGCACCAGAATGCATAACTATTGCTTACCAATTTGTGCATTTTGTCAGCAATTTATGTCTCACGAAATAATTGTATCAAAATCCACTAATCTTGCTCACTGATTAGTGGATTATGGCCCCAGTATCTTGTGCGACATATATTAGTGCCAAAATCTAATCAAGGCTTTGGATCAATGCGGAATAAGCAACGGACACAGAGTCATGAACCAATATAGAACGTCTCTGGGGTTCCAAGAAAAGTAGATTAATCGAATTCTGCCCACAAGCCGGGCATATGTGGCTGAAAATCATAAAATATTCCAAAACAATTAAATCCCGAAATCGTCCCAACACTTTAACCTTACTGAAAGAAACGCGTGCGGAAAGTTCGACCGAACCCAAGACGGGTTCAGGCTGAGGTCCAAATAGGCAATGGTAATATAACCAGAAATAGTAAGAAATAACTAAAAATGCCCGTTTGACTGGTCGAACAGCGGAATTTGGGGATAAAGATTGACCCCGATGGAGCGTAGCTTGATCGTCCCCTCGTGCGTCTCGTCGAGAGCTTTCCGAATCGGGGCGGCTCGCATCATTCTGATGCCCGTAGCCAAAGCTATGGCCAAAACAGTGCGGCGACACCAAAGTCCAGTAATCTTGCTTGTCGATTACTGGACTTTGGCCCCATGTCCTTTGAGAGATATATTAACGCCCGGTTGGTGGATTTTTGGCCCCAATATCTCCCGTGACATATATTAGCACCATAATGCATAACTATTGCTTACCAATTTGTGCATTTTGTCAGCAATTTATGTCTCACGAAATAATTGTATCAAAATCCACTAATCTTGCTCACCGATTAGTGGATTTTGGCCCCAGTATCTTGTGCGACATATATTAGTGCCAAAATCTAATCAAGGCTTTGGATCAATGCGGAATAAGCAACGGACATAGAGTCATGAACCAATATAGAACGTCTCTGGGGTTCCAAGAAAAGTAGATTAATCGAATTCTGCCCACAAGCCGGGCATATGTGGCTGAAAATCATAAAATATTCCAAAACAATTAAATCCCGAAATCGTCCCAACACTTTAACCTTACTGAAAGAAACGCGTGCGCGAAGTTCGACCGAACCCAACACGGGTTCAGGCTGAGGTCCGAATAGGCAATGGAAATATAACCAGAAATAGTAAGAAATAATTAAAAATGCCCGTTTGACTGGTCGAACAGCGGAATTTGGGGACAAAGATTGACCCCTATGGAGCGTAGCTCGATCGTCCCCTCGTGCGTCTCGCCGAGAGCTTTCCGAATCGGGGCGGCTCAAGTCATTCTGATGCCCGTAGCCAAAGCTATGGCCAAAACAGTGCGGCGACACCAAAGTCCAGTAATCTTGCTTGTCGATTACTGGACTTTGGCCCCATGTCCTTTGAGAGATATATTAACGCCCGGTTGGTGGATTTTTGGCCCCAATATCTCCCGTGACATATATTAGCACCAGAATGCATAACTATTGCTTACCAATTTGTGCATTTTGTCAGCAATTTATGTCTCACGAAATAATTGTATCAAAATCCACTAATCTTGCTCACCGATTAGTGGATTTTGGCCCCAGTATCTTGTGCGACATATATTAGTGCCAAAATCTAATCAAGGATTTGGATCAATGCGGAATAAGCAACGGACATAGAGTCATGAACCAATATAGAACGTCTATGGGGTTCCAAGAAAAGTAGATTAATCGAATTCTGCCCACAAGCCGGGCATATGTGGCTGAAAATCATAAAATATGCCAAAAAAATTAAATCCCGAAATCGTCCCAACACTTTAACATTACTGAAAGAAATGCGTGCGCGAAGTTCGACCCAACCCAAGACGGGTTCAGGCCGAGGTCCGAATAGGCAATGGTAATATAACCAGAAATAGTAAGAAATAACTAAAAATGCCCGTTTGACTGGTCGAACAGCGGAATTTGGGGATAAATATGGACCCGTCCCCTCGTGCGTCTCGTCGAGAGCTTTCCGAATTGGGGTGGCTCGTCTAATTCTGATGCCCGTAGCCAAAGCTATGGCCAAATCAGTGCGGAATTTGGGGATAAAGATTGACCCCGATGGAGCGTAGCTCGATCGTCCCCTCGTGCGTCTCGTCGAGAGCTTTCCGAATTGGGGTGGCTCGCGTCATTCTGATGCCCGTAGCCAAAGCTATGGCCAAAACAGTGCGGCGACACCAAAGTCCAGTAATCTTGCTTGTCGATTACTGGACTTTGGCCCCATGTCTTTTGAGAGATATATTAACGCCCGATTGGTGGATTTTTGGCCCCAATATCTCTTGTGACATATATTAGCACCAGAATGCATAACTATTGCTTACCAATTTGTGCATTTTGTCAGCAATTTATGTCTCACGAAATAATTGTATCAAAATCCACTAATCTTGCTCACCGATTAGTGGATTTTGGCCCCAGTATCTTGTGCGACATATATTAGTGCCAAAATCTAATCAAGGCTTTGGATCAATGCGGAATAAGCAACGGACATAGAGTCATGAACCAATATAGAACGTCTCTGGGGTTCCAAGAAAAGTAGATTAATCGAATTCTGCCCACAAGCCGGGCATATGTGGCTGAAAATCATAAAATATTCCAAAACAATTAAATCCCGAAATCGTCCCAACACTTTAACCTTACTGAAAGAAACGCGTGCGCGAAGTTCGACCGAACCCAAGACGGGTTCAGGCTGAGGTCCGAATAGGCAATGGAAATATAACCAGAAATAGTAAGAAATAACTAAAAATGCCCGTTTGACTGGTCGAACAGCGGAATTTGGGGACAATGATTGACCCCTATGGAGCGTAGCTCGATCGTCCCCTCGTGCGTCTCGCCGAGAGCTTTCCGAATCGGGGCGGCTCGCGTCATTCTGATGCCCGTAGCCAAAGTTATGGCCAAAACAGTGCGGCGACACCAAAGTCCAGTAATCTTGCTTGTCGATTACTGGACTTTGGCCCCATGTCCTTTGAGAGATATATTAACGCCCGATTGGTGGATTTTTGGCCCCAATATCTCCCGTGACATATATTAGCACCAGAATGCATAACTATTGCTTACCAATTTGTGCATTTTGTCAGCAATTTATGTCTCACGAAATAATTGTATCAAAATCCACTAATCTTGCTCACCGATTAGTGGATTTTGGCCCCAGTATCTTGTGCGACATATATTAGTGCCAAAATCTAATCAAGGATTTGGATCAATGCGGAATAAGCAACGGACATAGAGTCATGAACCAATATAGAACGTCTATGGGGTTCCAAGAAAAGTAGATTAATCGAATTCTGCCCACAAGCCGGGCATATGTGGCTGAAAATCATAAAATATGCCAAAAAAATTAAATCCCGAAATCGTCCCAACACTTTAACATTACTGAAAGAAATGCGTGCGCGAAGTTCGACCCAACCCAAGACGGGTTCAGGCCGAGGTCCGAATAGGCAATGGTAATATAACCAGAAATAGTAAGAAATAACTAAAAATGCCCGTTTGACTGGTCGAACAGCGGAATTTGGGGATAAAGATGGACCCCGATGGAGCGTAGTTCGATCGTCCCCTCGTGCGTCTCGTCGAGGGCTTTCCGAATTGGGGTGGCTCGCGTCATTCTGATGCCCGTAGCCAAAGCTATGGCCAAAAAAGTGCGGCGACACCAAAGTCCAGTAATCTTGCTTGTCGATTACTGGACTTTGGCCCCATGTCTTTTGAGAGATATATTAACGCCCGATTGGTGGATTTTTGGCCCAAATATCTCTTGTGATATATATTAGCACCAGAATGCATAACTATTGCTTACCAATTTGTGCATTTTGTCAGCAATTTATGTCTCACGAAATAATTGTATCAAAATCCACTAATCTTGCTCACTGATTAGTGGATTTTGGCCCCAGTATCTTGTGCGACATATATTAGTGCCAAAATCTAATCAAGGCTTTGGATCAATGCGGAATAAGCACCGGACATAGAGTCATGAACCAATATAGAACGTCTCTGGGGTTCCAAGAAAAGTAGATTAATCGAATTCTGCCCACAAGCCGGGCATATGTGGCTGAAAATCATAAAATATTCCAAAACAATTAAATCCCGAAATCGTCCCAACACTTTAACCTTACTGAAAGAAACGCGTGCGGAAAGTTCGACCGAACCCAAGACGGGTTCAGGCTGAGGTCCGAATAGGCAATGGTAATATAACCAGAAATAGTAAGAAATAACTAAAAATGCCCGTTTGACTGGTCGAACAGCGGAATTTGGGGATAAAGATTGACCCCGATGGAGCGTAGCTTGATCGTCCCCTCGTGCGTCTCGTCCAGAGCTTTCCGAATCGGGGCGGCTCGCGTCATTCTGATGCCCGTAGCCAAAGCTATGGCCAAAACAGTGCGGCGACACCAAAGTCCAGTAATCTTGCTTGTCGATTACTGGACTTTGGCCCCATGTCCTTTGAGAGATATATTAACGCCCGGTTGGTGGATTTTTGGCCCCAATATCTCCCGTGACATATATTAGCACCAGAATGCATAACTATTGCTTACCAATTTGTGCATTTTGTCAGCAATTTATGTCTCACGAAATAATTGTATCAAAATCCACTAATCTTGCTCACCGATTAGTGGATTTTGGCCCCAGTATCTTGTGCGACATATATTAGTGCCAAAATCTAATCAAGGCTTTGGATCAATGCGGAATAAGCAACGGACATAGAGTCATGAACCAATATAGAACGTCTCTGGGGTTCCAAGAAAAGTAGATTAATCGAATTCTGCCCACAAGCCGGGCATATGTGGCTGAAAATCATAAAATATTCCAAAACAATTAAATCCCGAAATCGTCCCAACACTTTAACCTTACTGAAAGAAACGCGTGCGCGAAGTTCGACCGAACCCAAGACGGGTTCAGGCTGAGGTCCGAATAGGCAATGGAAATATAACCAGAAATAGTAAGAAATAACTAAAAATGCCCGTTTGACTGGTCGAACAGCGGAATTTGGGGACAATGATTGACCCCTATGGAGCGTAGCTCGATCGTCCCCTCGTGCGTCTCGCCGAGAGCTTTCCGAATCGGGGCGGCTCGCGTCATTCTGATGCCCGTAGCCAAAGCTATGGCCAAAACAGTGCGGCGACACCAAAGTCCAGTAATCTTGCTTGTCGATTACTGGACTTTGGCCCCATGTCCTTTGAGAGATATATTAACGCCCGGTTGGTGGATTTTTGGCCCCAATATCTCCCGTGACATATATTAGCACCAGAATGCATAACTATTGCTTACCAATTTGTGCATTTTGTCAGCAATTTATGTCTCACGAAATAATTGTATCAAAATCCACTAATCTTGCTCACCGATTAGTGGATTTTGGCCCCAGTATCTTGTGCGACATATATTAGTGCCAAAATCTAATCAAGGATTTGGATCAATGCGGAATAAGCAACGGACATAGAGTCATGAACCAATATAGAACGCCTATGGGGTTCCAAGAAAAGTAGATTAATCGAATTCTGCCCACAAGCCGGGCATATGTGGCTGAAAATCATAAAATATGCCAAAAAAATTAAATCCCGAAATCGTCCCAACACTTTAACATTACTGAAAGAAATGCGTGCGCGAAGTTCGACCCAACCCAAGACGGGTTCAGGCCGAGGTCCGAATAGGCAATGGTAATATAACCAGAAATAGTAAGAAATAACTAAAAATGCCCGTTTGACTGGTCGAACAGCGGAATTTGGGGATAAAGATGGACCCCGATGGAGCGTAGTTCGATCGTCCCCTCGTGCGTCTCGTCGAGAGCTTTCCGAATTGGGGTGGCTCGCGTCATTCTGATGCCCGTAGCCAAAGCTATGGCCAAAACAGTGCGGCGACACCAAAGTCCAGTAATCTTGCTTGTCGATTACTGGACTTTGGCCCCATGTCTTTTGAGAGATATATTAACGCCCGATTGGTGGATTTTTGGCCCAAATATCTCTTGTGATATATATTAGCACCAGAATGCATAACTATTGCTTACCAATTTGTGCATTTTGTCAGCAATTTATGTCTCACGAAATAATTGTATCAAAATCCACTAATCTTGCTCACTGATTAGTGGATTTTGGCCCCAGTATCTTGTGCGACATATATTAGTGCCAAAATCTAATCAAGGCTTTGGATCAATGCGGAATAAGCAACGGACACAGAGTCATGAACCAATATAGAACGTCTCTGGGGTTCCAAGAAAAGTAGATTAATCGAATTCTGCCCACAAGCCGGGCATATGTGGCTGAAAATCATAAAATATTCCAAAACAATTAAATCCCGAAATCGTCCCAACACTTTAACCTTACTGAAAGAAACGCGTGCGGAAAGTTCGACCGAACCCAAGACGGGTTCAGGCTGAGGTCCGTATAGGCAATGGTAATATAACCAGAAATAGTAAGAAATAACTAAAAATGCCCGTTTGACTGGTCGAACAGCGGAATTTGGGGATAAAGATTGACCCCGATGGAGCGTAGCTTGATCGTCCCCTCGTGCGTCTCGTCGAGAGCTTTCCGAATCGGGGCGGCTCGCATCATTCTGATGCCCGTAGCCAAAGCTATGGCCAAAACAGTGCGGCGACACCAAAGTCCAGTAATCTTGCTTGTCGATTACTGGACTTTGGCCCCATGTCCTTTGAGAGATATATTAACGCCCGGTTGGTGGATTTTTGGCCCCAATATCTCCCGTGACATATATTAGCACCAGAATGCATAACTATTGCTTACCAATTTGTGCATTTTGTCAGCAATTTATGTCTCACGAAATAATTGTATCAAAATCCACTAATCTTGCTCACCGATTAGTGGATTTTGGCCCCAGTATCTTGTGCGACATATATTAGTGCCAAAATCTAATCAAGGCTTTGGATCAATGCGGAATAAGCAACGGACATAGAGTCATGAACCAATATAGAACGTCTCTGGGGTTCCAAGAAAAGTAGATTAATCGAATTCTGCCCACAAGCCGGGCATATGTGGCTGAAAATCATAAAATATTCCAAAACAATTAAATCCCGAAATCGTCCCAACACTTTAACCTTACTGAAAGAAACGCGTGCGCGAAGTTCGACCGAACCCAACACGGGTTCAGGCTGAGGTCCGAATAGGCAATGGAAATATAACCAGAAATAGTAAGAAATAATTAAAAATGCCCGTTTGACTGGTCGAACAGCGGAATTTGGGGACAAAGATTGACCCCTATGGAGCGTAGCTCGATCGTCCCCTCGTGCGTCTCGCCGAGAGCTTTCCGAATCGGGGCGGCTCAAGTCATTCTGATGCCCGTAGCCAAAGCTATGGCCAAAACAGTGCGGCGACACCAAAGTCCAGTAATCTTGCTTGTCGATTACTGGACTTTGGCCCCATGTCCTTTGAGAGATATATTAACGCCCGGTTGGTGGATTTTTGGCCCCAATATCTCCCGTGACATATATTAGCACCAGAATGCATAACTATTGCTTACCAATTTGTGCATTTTGTCAGCAATTTATGTCTCACGAAATAATTGTATCAAAATCCACTAATCTTGCTCACCGATTAGTGGATTTTGGCCCCAGTATCTTGTGCGACATATATTAGTGCCAAAATCTAATCAAGGATTTGGATCAATGCGGAATAAGCAACGGACATAGAGTCATGAACCAATATAGAACGTCTATGGGGTTCCAAGAAAAGTAGATTAATCGAATTCTGCCCACAAGCCGGGCATATGTGGCTGAAAATCATAAAATATGCCAAAAAAATTAAATCCCGAAATCATCCCAACACTTTAACATTACTGAAAGAAATGCGTGCGCGAAGTTCGACCCAACCCAAGACGGGTTCAGGCCGAGGTCCGAATAGGCAATGGTAATATAAACAGAAATAGTAAGAAATAACTAAAAATGCCCGTTTGACTGGTCGAACAGCGGAATTTGGGGATAAATATGGACCCGTCCCCTCGTGCGTCTCGTCGAGAGCTTTCCGAATTGGGGTGGCTCGTCTAATTCTGATGCCCGTAGCCAAAGCTATGGCCAAATCAGTGCGGAATTTGGGGATAAAGATTGACCCCGATGGAGCGTAGCTCGATCGTCCCCTCGTGCGTCTCGTCGAGAGCTTTCCGAATTGGGGTGGCTCGCGTCATTCTGATGCCCGTAGCCAAAGCTATGGCCAAAACAGTGCGGCGACACCAAAGTCCAGTAATCTTGCTTGTCGATTACTGGACTTTGGCCCCATGTCTTTTGAGAGATATATTAACGCCCGATTGGTGGATTTTTGGCCCCAATATCTCTTGTGACATATATTAGCACCAGAATGCATAACTATTGCTTACCAATTTGTGCATTTTGTCAGCAATTTATGTCTCACGAAATAATTGTATCAAAATCCACTAATCTTGCTCACCGATTAGTGGATTTTGGCCCCAGTATCTTGTGCGACATATATTAGTGCCAAAATCTAATCAAGGCTTTGGATCAATGCGGAATAAGCAACGGACATAGAGTCATGAACCAATATAGAACGTCTCTGGGGTTCCAAGAAAAGTAGATTAATCGAATTCTGCCCACAAGCCGGGCATATGTGGCTGAAAATCATAAAATATGCCAAAAAAATTAAATCCCGAAATCGTCCCAACACTTTAACATTACTGAAAGAAATGCGTGCGCGAAGTTCGACCCAACCCAAGACGGGTTCAGGCCGAGGTCCGAATAGGCAATGGTAATATAACCAGAAATAGTAAGAAATAACTAAAAATGCCCGTTTGACTGGTCGAACAGCGGAATTTGGGGATAAAGATGGACCCCGATGGAGCGTAGTTCGATCGTCCCCTCGTGCGTCTCGTCGAGGGCTTTCCGAATTGGGGTGGCTCGCGTCATTCTGATGCCCGTAGCCAAAGCTATGGCCAAAACAGTGCGGCGACACCAAAGTCCAGTAATCTTGCTTGTCGATTACTGGACTTTGGCCCCATGTCTTTTGAGAGATATATTAACGCCCGATTGGTGGATTTTTGGCCCAAATATCTCTTGTGATATATATTAGCACCAGAATGCATAACTATTGCTTACCAATTTGTGCATTTTGTCAGCAATTTATGTCTCACGAAATAATTGTATCAAAATCCACTAATCTTGCTCACTGATTAGTGGATTTTGGCCCCAGTATCTTGTGCGACATATATTAGTGCCAAAATCTAATCAAGGCTTTGGATCAATGCGGAATAAGCACCGGACATAGAGTCATGAACCAATATAGAACGTCTCTGGGGTTCCAAGAAAAGTAGATTAATCGAATTCTGCCCACAAGCCGGGCATATGTGGCTGAAAATCATAAAATATTCCAAAACAATTAAATCCCGAAATCGTCCCAACACTTTAACCTTACTGAAAGAAACGCGTGCGGAAAGTTCGACCGAACCCAAGACGGGTTCAGGCTGAGGTCCGAATAGGCAATGGTAATATAACCAGAAATAGTAAGAAATAACTAAAAATGCCCGTTTGACTGGTCGAACAGCGGAATTTGGGGATAAAGATTGACCCCGATGGAGCGTAGCTTGATCGTCCCCTCGTGCGTCTCGTCCAGAGCTTTCCGAATCGGGGCGGCTCGCGTCATTCTGATGCCCGTAGCCAAAGCTATGGCCAAAACAGTGCGGCGACACCAAAGTCCAGTAATCTTGCTTGTCGATTACTGGACTTTGGCCCCATGTCCTTTGAGAGATATATTAACGCCCGGTTGGTGGATTTTTGGCCCCAATATCTCCCGTGACATATATTAGCACCAGAATGCATAACTATTGCTTACCAATTTGTGCATTTTGTCAGCAATTTATGTCTCACGAAATAATTGTATCAAAATCCACTAATCTTGCTCACCGATTAGTGGATTTTGGCCCCAGTATCTTGTGCGACATATATTAGTGCCAAAATCTAATCAAGGCTTTGGATCAATGCGGAATAAGCAACGGACATAGAGTCATGAACCAATATAGAACGTCTCTGGGGTTCCAAGAAAAGTAGATTAATCGAATTCTGCCCACAAGCCGGGCATATGTGGCTGAAAATCATAAAATATTCCAAAACAATTAAATCCCGAAATCGTCCCAACACTTTAACCTTACTGAAAGAAACGCGTGCGCGAAGTTCGACCGAACCCAACACGGGTTCAGGCTGAGGTCCGAATAGGCAATGGAAATATAACCAGAAATAGTAAGAAATAATTAAAAATGCCCGTTTGACTGGTCGAACAGCGGAATTTGGGGACAAAGATTGACCCCTATGGAGCGTAGCTCGATCGTCCCCTCGTGCGTCTCGCCGAGAGCTTTCCGAATCGGGGCGGCTCAAGTCATTCTGATGCCCGTAGCCAAAGCTATGGCCAAAACAGTGCGGCGACACCAAAGTCCAGTAATCTTGCTTGTCGATTACTGGACTTTGGCCCCATGTCCTTTGAGAGATATATTAACGCCCGGTTGGTGGATTTTTGGCCCCAATATCTCCCGTGACATATATTAGCACCAGAATGCATAACTATTGCTTACCAATTTGTGCATTTTGTCAGCAATTTATGTCTCACGAAATAATTGTATCAAAATCCACTAATCTTGCTCACCGATTAGTGGATTTTGGCCCCAGTATCTTGTGCGACATATATTAGTGCCAAAATCTAATCAAGGATTTGGATCAATGCGGAATAAGCAACGGACATAGAGTCATGAACCAATATAGAACGTCTATGGGGTTCCAAGAAAAGTAGATTAATCGAATTCTGCCCACAAGCCGGGCATATGTGGCTGAAAATCATAAAATATGCCAAAAAAATTAAATCCCGAAATCATCCCAACACTTTAACATTACTGAAAGAAATGCGTGCGCGAAGTTCGACCCAACCCAAGACGGGTTCAGGCCGAGGTCCGAATAGGCAATGGTAATATAAACAGAAATAGTAAGAAATAACTAAAAATGCCCGTTTGACTGGTCGAACAGCGGAATTTGGGGATAAATATGGACCCGTCCCCTCGTGCGTCTCGTCGAGAGCTTTCCGAATTGGGGTGGCTCGTCTAATTCTGATGCCCGTAGCCAAAGCTATGGCCAAATCAGTGCGGAATTTGGGGATAAAGATTGACCCCGATGGAGCGTAGCTCGATCGTCCCCTCGTGCGTCTCGTCGAGAGCTTTCCGAATTGGGGTGGCTCGCGTCATTCTGATGCCCGTAGCCAAAGCTATGGCCAAAACAGTGCGGCGACACCAAAGTCCAGTAATCTTGCTTGTCGATTACTGGACTTTGGCCCCATGTCTTTTGAGAGATATATTAACGCCCGATTGGTGGATTTTTGGCCCCAATATCTCTTGTGACATATATTAGCACCAGAATGCATAACTATTGCTTACCAATTTGTGCATTTTGTCAGCAATTTATGTCTCACGAAATAATTGTATCAAAATCCACTAATCTTGCTCACCGATTAGTGGATTTTGGCCCCAGTATCTTGTGCGACATATATTAGTGCCAAAATCTAATCAAGGCTTTGGATCAATGCGGAATAAGCAACGGACATAGAGTCATGAACCAATATAGAACGTCTCTGGGGTTCCAAGAAAAGTAGATTAATCGAATTCTGCCCACAAGCCGGGCATATGTGGCTGAAAATCATAAAATATGCCAAAAAAATTAAATCCCGAAATCGTCCCAACACTTTAACATTACTGAAAGAAATGCGTGCGCGAAGTTCGACCCAACCCAAGACGGGTTCAGGCCGAGGTCCGAATAGGCAATGGTAATATAACCAGAAATAGTAAGAAATAACTAAAAATGCCCGTTTGACTGGTCGAACAGCGGAATTTGGGGATAAAGATGGACCCCGATGGAGCGTAGTTCGATCGTCCCCTCGTGCGTCTCGTCGAGGGCTTTCCGAATTGGGGTGGCTCGCGTCATTCTGATGCCCGTAGCCAAAGCTATGGCCAAAACAGTGCGGCGACACCAAAGTCCAGTAATCTTGCTTGTCGATTACTGGACTTTGGCCCCATGTCTTTTGAGAGATATATTAACGCCCGATTGGTGGATTTTTGGCCCAAATATCTCTTGTGATATATATTAGCACCAGAATGCATAACTATTGCTTACCAATTTGTGCATTTTGTCAGCAATTTATGTCTCACGAAATAATTGTATCAAAATCCACTAATCTTGCTCACTGATTAGTGGATTTTGGCCCCAGTATCTTGTGCGACATATATTAGTGCCAAAATCTAATCAAGGCTTTGGATCAATGCGGAATAAGCACCGGACATAGAGTCATGAACCAATATAGAACGTCTCTGGGGTTCCAAGAAAAGTAGATTAATCGAATTCTGCCCACAAGCCGGGCATATGTGGCTGAAAATCATAAAATATTCCAAAACAATTAAATCCCGAAATCGTCCCAACACTTTAACCTTACTGAAAGAAACGCGTGCGGAAAGTTCGACCGAACCCAAGACGGGTTCAGGCTGAGGTCCGAATAGGCAATGGTAATATAACCAGAAATAGTAAGAAATAACTAAAAATGCCCGTTTGACTGGTCGAACAGCGGAATTTGGGGATAAAGATTGACCCCGATGGAGCGTAGCTTGATCGTCCCCTCGTGCGTCTCGTCGAGAGCTTTCCGAATCGGGGCGGCTCGCGTCATTCTGATGCCCGTAGCCAAAGCTATGGCCAAAACAGTGCGGCGACACCAAAGTCCAGTAATCTTGCTTGTCGATTACTGGACTTTGGCCCCATGTCCTTTGAGAGATATATTAACGCCCGGTTGGTGGATTTTTGGCCCCAATATCTCCCGTGACATATATTAGCACCAGAATGCATAACTATTGCTTACCAATTTGTGCATTTTGTCAGCAATTTATGTCTCACGAAATAATTGTATCAAAATCCACTAATCTTGCTCACCGATTAGTGGATTTTGGCCCCAGTATCTTGTGCGACATATATTAGTGCCAAAATCTAATCAAGGCTTTGGATCAATGCGGAATAAGCAACGGACATAGAGTCATGAACCAATATAGAACGTCTCTGGGGTTCCAAGAAAAGTAGATTAATCGAATTCTGCCCACAAGCCGGGCATATGTGGCTGAAAATCATAAAATATTCCAAAACAATTAAATCCCGAAATCGTCCCAACACTTTAACCTTACTGAAAGAAACGCGTGCGCGAAGTTCGACCGAACCCAACACGGGTTCAGGCTGAGGTCCGAATAGGCAATGGAAATATAACCAGAAATAGTAAGAAATAATTAAAAATGCCCGTTTGACTTGTCGAACAGCGGAATTTGGGGACAAAGATTGACCCCTATGGAGCGTAGCTCGATCGTCCCCTCGTGCGTCTCGCCGAGAGCTTTCCGAATCGGGGCGGCTCAAGTCATTCTGATGCCCGTAGCCAAAGCTATGGCCAAAACAGTGCGGCGACACCAAAGTCCAGTAATCTTGCTTGTCGATTACTGGACTTTGGCCCCATGTCCTTTGAGAGATATATTAACGCCCGGTTGGTGGATTTTTGGCCCCAATATCTCCCGTGACATATATTAGCACCAGAATGCATAACTATTGCTTACCAATTTGTGCATTTTGTCAGCAATTTATGTCTCACGAAATAATTGTATCAAAATCCACTAATCTTGCTCACCGATTAGTGGATTTTGGCCCCAGTATCTTGTGCGACATATATTAGTGCCAAAATCTAATCAAGGATTTGGATCAATGCGGAATAAGCAACGGACATAGAGTCATGAACCAATATAGAACGTCTATGGGGTTCCAAGAAAAGTAGATTAATCGAATTCTGCCCACAAGCCGGGCATATGTGGCTGAAAATCATAAAATATGCCAAAAAAATTAAATCCCGAAATCGTCCCAACACTTTAACATTACTGAAAGAAATGCGTGCGCGAAGTTCGACCCAACCCAAGACGGGTTCAGGCCGAGGTCCGAATAGGCAATGGTAATATAACCAGAAATAGTAAGAAATAACTAAAAATGCCCGTTTGACTGGTCGAACAGCGGAATTTGGGGATAAATATGGACCCCGATGGAGCGTAGCTCGATCGTCCCCTCGTGCGTCTCGTCGAGAGCTTTCCGAATTGGGGTGGCTCGCGTCATTCTGATGCCCGTAGCCAAAGCTATGGCCAAAACAGTGCGGCGACACCAAAGTCCAGTAATCTTGCTTGTCGATTACTGGACTTTGGCCCCATGTCTTTTGAGAGATATATTAACGCCCGATTGGTGGATTTTTGGCCCCAATATCTCTTGTGACATATATTAGCACCAGAATGCATAACTATTGCTTACCAATTTGTGCATTTTGTCAGCAATTTATGTCTCACGAAATAATTGTATCAAAATCCACTAATCTTGCTCACCGATTAGTGGATTTTGGCCCCAGTATCTTGTGCGACATATATTAGTGCCAAAATCTAATCAAGGCTTTGGATCAATGCGGAATAAGCAACGGACATAGAGTCATGAACCAATATAGAACGTCTCTGGGGTTCCAAGAAAAGTAGATTAATCGAATTCTGCCCACAAGCCGGGCATATGTGGCTGAAAATCATAAAATATTCCAAAACAATTAAATCCCGAAATCGTCCCAACACTTTAACCTTACTGAAAGAAACGCGTGCGCGAAGTTGGACCGAACCCAAGACGGGTTCAGGCTGAGGTCCGAATAGGCAATGGAAATATAACCAGAAATAGTAAGAAATAACTAAAAATGCCCGTTTGACTGGTCGAACAGCGGAATTTGGGGACAATGATTGACCCCTATGGAGCGTAGCTCGATCGTCCCCTCGTGCGTCTCGCCGAGAGCTTTCCGAATCGGGGCGGCTCGCGTCATTCTGATGCCCGTAGCCAAAGCTATGGCCAAAACAGTGCGGCGACACCAAAGTCCAGTAATCTTGCTTGTCGATTACTGGACTTTGGCCCCATGTCCTTTGAGAGATATATTAACGCCCGATTGGTGGATTTTTGGCCCCAATATCTCCCGTGACATATATTAGCACCAGAATGCATAACTATTGCTTACCAATTTGTGCATTTTGTCAGCAATTTATGTCTCACGAAATAATTGTATCAAAATCCACTAATCTTGCTCACCGATTAGTGGATTTTGGCCCCAGTATCTTGTGCGACATATATTAGTGCCAAAATCTAATCAAGGATTTGGATCAATGCGGAATAAGCAACGGACATAGAGTCATGAACCAATATAGAACGTCTATGGGGTTCCAAGAAAAGTAGATTAATCGAATTCTGCCCACAAGCCGGGCATATGTGGCTGAAAATCATAAAATATGCCAAAAAAATTAAATCCCGAAATCGTCCCAACACTTTAACATTACTGAAAGAAATGCGTGCGCGAAGTTCGACCCAACCCAAGACGGGTTCAGGCCGAGGTCCGAATAGGCAATGGTAATATAACCAGAAATAGTAAGAAATAACTAAAAATGCCCGTTTGACTGGTCCAACAGCGGAATTTGGGGATAAAGATGGACCCCGATGGAGCGTAGTTCGATCGTCCCCTCGTGCGTCTCGTCGAGAGCTTTCCGAATTGGGGTGGCTCGCGTCATTCTGATGCCCGTAGCCAAAGCTATGGCCAAAACAGTGCGGCGACACCAAAGTCCAGTAATCTTGCTTGTCGATTACTGGACTTTGGCCCCATGTCTTTTGAGAGATATAATAACGCCCGATTGGTGGATTTTTGGCCCAAATATCTCTTGTGATATATATTAGCACCAGAATGCATAACTATTGCTTACCAATTTGTGCATTTTGTCAGCAATTTATGTCTCACGAAATAATTGTATCAAAATCCACTAATCTTGCTCACTGATTAGTGGATTTTGGCCCCAGTATCTTGTGCGACATATATTAGTGCCAAAATCTAATCAAGGCTTTGGATCAATGCGGAATAAGCAACGGACATAGAGTCATGAACCAATATAGAACGTCTCTGGGGTTCCAAGAAAAGTAGATTAATCGAATTCTGCCCACAAGCCGGGCATATGTGGCTGAAAATCATAAAATATTCCAAAACAATTAAATCCCGAAATCGTCCCAACACTTTAACCTTACTGAAAGAAACGCGTGCGGAAAGTTCGACCGAACCCAAGACGGGTTCAGGCTGAGCTCCGAATAGGCAATGGTAATATAACCAGAAATAGTAAGAAATAACTAAAAATGCCCGTTTGACTGGTCGAACAGCGGAATTTGGGGATAAAGATTGACCCCGATGGAGCGTAGCTCGATCGTCCCCTCGTGCGTCTCGTCGAGAGCTTTCCGAATCGGGGCGGCTCGCGTCATTCTGATGCCCGTAGCCAAAGCTATGGCCAAAACAGTGCGGCGACACCAAAGTCCAGTAATCTTGCTTGTCGATTACTGGACTTTGGCCCCATGTCCGTTGAGAGATATATTAACGCCCGGTTGGTGGATTTTTGGCCCCAATATCTCCCGTGACATATATTAGCACCAGAATGCATAACTATTGCTTACCAATTTGTGCATTTTGTCAGCAATTTATGTCTCACGAAATAATTGTATCAAAATCCACTAATCTTGCTCACCGATTAGTGGATTTTGGCCCCAGTATCTTGTGCGACATATATTAGTGCCAAAATCTAATCAAGGCTTTGGATCAATGCGGAATAAGCAACGGACATAGAGTCATGAACCAATATAGAACGTCTCTGGGGTTCCAAGAAAAGTAGATTAATCGAATTCTGCCCACAAGCCGGGCATATGTGGCTGAAAATCATAAAATATTCCAAAACAATTAAATCCCGAAATCGTCCCAACACTTTAACCTTACTGAAAGAAACGCGTGCGCGAAGTTCGACCGAACCCAACACGGGTTCAGGCTGAGGTCCGAATAGGCAATGGAAATATAACCAGAAATAGTAAGAAATAACTAAAAATGCCCGTTTGACTGGTCGAACAGCGGAATTTGGGGACAAAGATTGACCCCTATGGAGCGTAGCTCGATCGTCCCCTCGTGCGTCTCACCGAGAGCTTTCCGAATCGGGGCGGCTCAAGTCATTCTGATGCCCGTAGCCAAAGCTATGGCCAAAACAGTGCGGCGACACCAAAGTCCAGTAATCTTGCTTGTCGATTACTGGACTTTGGCCCCATGTCCTTTGAGAGATATATTAACGCCCGGTTGGTGGATTTTTGGCCCCAATATCTCCCGTGACATATATTAGCACCAGAATGCATAACTATTGCTTACCAATTTGTGCATTTTGTCAGCAATTTATGTCTCACGAAATAATTGTATCAAAATCCACTAATCTTGCTCACCGATTAGTGGATTTTGGCCCCAGTATCTTGTGAGACATATATTAGTGCCAAAATCTAATCAAGGATTTGGATCAATGCGGAATAAGCAACGGACATAGAGTCATGAACCAATATAGAACGTCTATGGGGTTCCAAGAAAAGTAGATTAATCGAATTCTGCCCACAAGCCGGGCATATGTGGCTGAAAATCATAAAATATGCCAAAAAAATTAAATCCCGAAATCGTCCCAACACTTTAACATTACTGAAAGAAATGCGTGCGCGAAGTTCGACCCAACCCAAGACGGGTTCAGGCCGAGGTCCGAATAGGCAATGGTAATATAACCAGAAATAGTAAGAAATAACTAAAAATGCCCGTTTGACTGGTCGAACAGCGGAATTTGGGGATAAATATGGACCCCGATGGAGCGTAGCTCGATCGTCCCCTCGTGCGTCTCGTCGAGAGCTTTCCGAATTGGGGTGGCTCGCGTCATTCTGATGCCCGTAGCCAAAGCTATGGCCAAAACAGTGCGGCGACACCAAAGTCCAGTAATCTTGCTTGTCGATTACTGGACTTTGGCCCCATGTCTTTTGAGAGATATATTAACGCCCGATTGGTGGATTTTTGGCCCCATATATATTAGCACCAGAATGCATAACTATTGCTTACCAATTTGTGCATTTTGTCAGCAATTTATGTCTCACGAAATAATTTTATCAAAATCCACTAATCTTGCTCACCGATTAGTGGATTTTGGCCCCAGTATCTTGTGCGACATATATTAGTGCCAAAATCTAATCAAGGCTTTGGATCAATGCGGAATAAGCAACGGACATAGAGTCATGAACCAATATAGAACGTCTCTGGGGTTCCAAGAAAAGTAGATTAATCGATTTCTACCCACAAGCCGGGCATATGTGGCTGAAAATCATAAAATATTCCAAAACAATTAAATCCCGAAATCGTCCCAACACTTTAACCTTACTGAAAGAAACGCGTGCGCGAAGTTCGACCGAACCCAAGACGGGTTCAGGCTGAGGTCCGAATAGGCAATGGAAATATAACCAGAAATAGTAAGAAATAACTAAAAATGCCCGTTTGACTGGTCGAACAGCGGAATTTGGGGACAATGATTGACCCCTATGGAGCGTAGCTCGATCGTCCCCTCGTGCGTCTCGCCGAGAGCTTTCCGAATCGGGGCGGCTCGCGTCATTCTGATGCCCGTAGCCAAAGCTATGGCCAAAACAGTGCGGCGACACCAAAGTCCAGTAATCTTGCTTGTCGATTACTGGACTTTGGCCCCATGTCCTTTGAGAGATATATTAACGCCCGGTTGGTGGATTTTTGGCCCCAATATCTCCCGTGACATATATTAGCACCAGAATGCATAACTATTGCTTACCAATTTGTGCATTTTGTCAGCAATTTATGTCTCACGAAATAATTGTATCAAAATCCACTAATCTTGCTCACCGATTAGTGGATTTTGGCCCCAGTATCTTGTGCGACATATATTAGTGCCAAAATCTAATCAAGGATTTGGATCAATGCGGAATAAGCAACGGACATAGAGTCATGAACCAATATAGAACGTCTATGGGGTTCCAAGAAAAGTAGATTAATCGAATTCTGCCCACAAGCCGGGCATATGTGGCTGAAAATCATAAAATATGCCAAAAAAATTAAATCCCGAAATCGTCCCAACACTTTAACATTACTGAAAGAAATGCGTGCGCGAAGTTCGACCCAACCCAAGACGGGTTCAGGCCGAGGTCCGAATAGGCAATGGTAATATAACCAGAAATAGTAAGAAATAACTAAAAATGCCCGTTTGACTGGTCGAACAGCGGAATTTGGGGATAAAGATGGACCCCGATGGAGCGATCGTCCCCTCGTGCGTCTCGTCGAGAGCTTTCCGAATTGGGGTGGCTCGCGTCATTCTGATGCCCGTAGCCAAAGCTATGGCCAAAACAGTGCGGCGACACCAAAGTCCAGTAATCTTGCTTGTCGATTACTGGACTTTGGCCCCATGTCTTTTGAGAGATATATTAACGCCCGATTGGTGGATTTTTGGCCCCAATATCTCTTGTGATATATATTAGCACCAGAATGCATAACTATTGCTTACCAATTTGTGCATTTTGTCAGCAATTTATGTCTCACGAAATAATTGTATCAAAATCCACTAATCTTGCTCACCGATTAGTGGATTTTGGCCCCAGTATCTTGTGCGACATATATTAGTGCCAAAATCTAATCAAGGCTTTGGATCAATGCGGAATAAGCAACGGACATAGAGTCATGAACCAATATAGAACGTCTCTGGGGTTCCAAGAAAAGTAGATTAATCGAATTCTGCCCACAAGCCGGGCATATGTGGCTGAAAATCATAAAATATTCCAAAACAATTAAATCCCGAAATCGTCCCAACACTTTAACCTTACTGAAAGAAACGCGTGCGGAAAGTTCGACCGAACCCAAGACGGGTTCAGGCTGAGGTCCGAATAGGCAATGGAAATATAACCAGAAATAGTAAGAAATAACTAAAAATGCCCGTTTGACTGGTCGAACAGCGGAATTTGGGGATAAAGATTGACCCCGATGGAGCGTAGCTCGATCGTCCCCTCGTGCGTCTCGTCGAGAGCTTTCCGAATCGGGGCGGCTCGCGTCATTCTGATGCCCGTAGCCAAAGCTATGGCCAAAACAGTGCGGCGACACCAAAGTCCAGTAATCTTGCTTGTCGATTACTGGACTTTGGCCCCATGTCCTTTGAGAGATATATTAACGCCCGGTTGGTGGATTTTTGGCCCCAATATCTCCCGTGACATATATTAGCACCAGAATGCATAACTATTGCTTACCAATTTGTGCATTTTGTCAGCAATTTATGTCTCACGAAATAATTGTATCAAAATCCACTAATCTTGCTCACCGATTAGTTGATTTTGGCCCCAGTATCTTGTGCGACATATATTAGTGCCAAAATCTAATCAAGGCTTTGGATCAATGCGGAATAAGCAACGGACATAGAGTCATGAACCAATATAGAACGTCTCTGGGGTTCCAAGAAAAGTAGATTAATCGAATTCTGCCCACAAGCCGGGCATATGTGGCTGAAAATCATAAAATATTCCAAAACAATTAAATCCCGAAATCGTCCCAACACTTTAACCTTACTGAAAGAAACGCGTGCGCGAAGTTCGACCGAACCCAAGACGGGTTCAGGCTGAGGTCCAAATAGGCAATGGAAATATAACTAGAAATAGTAAGAAATAACTAAAAATGCCCGTTTGACTGGTCGAACAGCGGAATTTGGGGACAAAGATTGACCCCTATGGAGCGTAGCTCGATCGTCCCCTCGTGCGTCTCGCCGAGAGCTTTCCGAATCGGGGCGGCTCAAGTCATTCTGATGCCCGTAGGCAAAGCTATGGCCAAAACAGTGCGGCGACACCAAAGTCCAGTAATCTTGCTTGTCGATTACTGGACTTTGGCCCCATGTCCTTTGAGAGATATATTAACGCCCGGTTGGTGGATTTTTGGCCCCAATATCTCCCGTGACATATATTAGCACCAGAATGCGTAACTATTGCTTACCAATTTGTGCATTTTGTCAGCAATTTATGTCTCACGAAATAATTGTATCAAAATCCACTAATCTTGCTCACCGATTAGTGGATTTTGGCCCCAGTATCTTGTGCGACATATATTAGTGCCAAAATCTAATCAAGGATTTGGATCAATGCGGAATAAGCAACGGACATAGAGTCATGAACCAATATAGAACGTCTATGGGGTTCCAAGAAAAGTAGATTAATCGAATTCTGCCCACAAGCCGGGCATATGTGGCTGAAAATCATAAAATATGCCAAAAAAATTAAATCCCGAAATCGTCCCAACACTTTAACATTACTGAAAGAAATGCGTGCGCGAAGTTCGACCCAACCCAAGACGGGTTCAGGCCGAGGTCCGAATAGGCAATGGTAATACAACCAGAAATAGTAAGAAATAACTAAAAATGCCCGTTTGACTGGTCGAACAGCGGAATTTGGGGATAAAGATGGACCCCGATGGAGCGTAGCTCGATCGTCCCCTCGTGCGTCTCGTCGAGAGCTTTCCGAATTGGGGTGGCTCGCGTCATTCTGATGCCCGTAGCCAAAGCTATGGCCAAAACAGTGCGGCGACACCAAAGTCCAGTAATCTTGCTTGTCGATTACTGGACTTTGGCCCCATGTATTTTGAGAGATATATTAACGCCCGATTGGTGGATTTTTGGCCCCAATATCTCTTGTGATATATATTAGCACCAGAATGCATAACTATTGCTTACCAATTTGTGCATTTTGTCAGCAATTTATGTCTCACGAAATAATTTTATCAAAATCCACTAATCTTGCTCACCGATTAGTGGATTTTGGCCCCAGTATCTTGTGCGACATATATTAGTGCCAAAATCTAATCAAGGCTTTGGATCAATGCGGAATAAGCAACGGACATAGAGTCATGAACCAATATAGAACGTCTCTGGGGTTCCAAGAAAAGTAGATTAATCGAATTCTACCCACAAGCCGGGCATATGTGGCTGAAAATCATAAAATATTCCAAAACAATCAAATCCCGAAATCGTCCCAACACTTTAACCTTACTGAAAGATACGCGTGCGCGAAGTTCGACCGAACCCAAGACGGGTTCAAGCTGAGGTCCGAATAGGCAATGGAAATATAACCAGAAATAGTAAGAAATAACTAAAAATGCCCGTTTGACTGGTCGAACAGCGGAATTTGGGGATAAAGATTGACCCCGATGGAGCGTAGCTCGATCGTCCCCTCGTGCGTCTCATCGAGAGCTTTCCGAATCGGGGCGGCTCGCGTCATTCTGATGCCCATAGCCAAATCTATGGCCAAAACAGTGCGGCGACACCAAAGTCCAGTAATCTTGCTTGTCGATTACTGGACTTTGGCCCCATGTCCTTTGAGAGATATATTAACGCCCGGTTGGTGGATTTTTGGCCCCAATATCTCCCGTGACATATATTAGCACCAGAATGCATAACTATTGCTTACCAATTTGTGCATTTTGTCAGCAATTTATGTCTCACGAAATAATCGTATCAAAATCCACTAATCTTGCTCACCGATTAGTGGATTTTGGCCCCAGTATCTTGTGCGACATATATTAGTGCCAAAATCTAATCAAGGCTTTGGATCAATGCGGAATAAGCAACGGACATAGAGTCATGAACCAATATAGAACGTCTATGGGGTTCCAAGAAAAGTAGATTAATCGAATTCTGCCCACAAGCCGAGCATATGTGGCTGAAAATCATAAAATATGCCAAAATAATTAAATCCCGAAATCGTGCCAACACTTTAACATTACTGAAAGAAATGCGTGCGCGAAGTTCGACCCAACCCAAGACGGGTTCAGGCTGAGGTCCGAATAGGCAATGGAAATATAACCAGAAATAGTAAGAAATAACTAAAAATGCCCGTTTGACTGGTCGAACAGCGGAATTTGGGGATAAATATGGACCCGTCCCCTCGTGCGTCTCGTCAAGAGCTTTCCGAATTAAGGTGGCTCGCGTAATTCTGATTCCCGTAGCCAAAGCTATGGCCAAAACAGTGCGGCGACACCAAAGTCCAGTAATCTTGCTTGTCGATTACTGGACTTTGGCCCCATGTCCTTTGAGAGATATATTAACGCCCGATTGGTGGATTATTGGCCCCAATATCTCCCGTGACATATATTAGCACCAGAATGCATAACTATTGCTTACCAATTTGTGCATTTTGTCAGCAATTTATGTCTCACGAAATAATTGTATCAAAATCCACTAATCTTGCTCACCGATTAGTGGATTTTGGCCCCAGTATCTTGTGCGACATATATTAGTGCCAAAATCCAATCAAGGCTTTGGATCAATGCGGAATAAGCAACGGACACAGAGTCATGAACAAATATAGAACGTCCCTTGGGTTCCAAGAAAAGTAGATTAATCGAATTCTGCCCACAAGCCGGGCATATGTGGCTGAAAATCATAAAATATGCCAAAAAAATTAAATAGCGAAATCGTCCCAACACTTTAACCTTACTGAAAGAAACGCGTGCGCGAAGTTCGACCCAACCCAAGACGGGTTCAGGCCGAGGTCCGAATAGGCAATGGTAATATAACCAGAAATAGTTAGAAATAACTAAAAATGCCCGTTTGACTGGTCGAACAGCGGAATTTGGGGATAAAGATGGACCCCGATGGAGCGAAGCTCGATCGTCCCCTCGTGCGTCTCGTCGAGAGCTTTCCGAATTGGGGTGGCTCGCGTCATTCTGATGCCCGTAGCCAAAGCTATGGCCAAAACAGTGCGGCGACACCAAAGTCCAGTAATCTTGCTTGTCGATTACTGGACTTTGGCCCCATGTCTTTTGAGAGATATATTAACGCCCGATTGGTGGATTTTTTGCCCCAATATCTCCCATGACATATATTAGCACCAGAATGCATAACTATTGCTTACCAATTTGTGCATTTTGTCAGCAATTTATGTCTCACGAAATGATTGTATCAAAATCCACTAATCTTGCTCACCGATTAGTGGATTTTGGCCCCAGTATCTTGTGCGACATATATTAGTGCCAAAATATAATCAAGTCTTTGGAACAATGCGGAATAAGCAACGGACATAGAGTCATGAACCAATATAGAACGTCTCTGGGGTTCCAAGAAAAGTAGATTAATCGAATTCTGCCCACAAGCTGGGCATATGTGGCTGAAAATCATAAAATATGCCAAAAAAATTAAATCCCGAAATCGTCCCAACACTTTAACCTTACTGAAAGAAACGCGTGCGCGAAGTTCGACGCAACCCAAGACGGGTTCAGGCCGAGGTCCGAATAGGCAATGGAAATATAACCAGAAATAGTAAGAAATAACTAAAAATGCCCGTTTGACTAGTCGAACAGCGGAATTTGGGGATAAAGATGGACCCGGATGGAGCATAGCTCGATCGTCCCCTCGTGCGTCTCGTCGAGAGCTTTCCGAATTGGGGTGGCTCGCGTCATTCTGATGCCCGTAGCCAAAGCCATGGCCAAAACAGTGCGGCGACACCAAAGTCCAGTAATCTTGCTTGTCGATTACTGGACTTTGGCCCCATGTCTTTTGAGAGATATACTAACGCCCGATTGGTGGATTTTTGGCCCCAATATCTCCCGTGACATATATTAGCACCAGAAAGCATAACTATTGCTTACCAATTTGTGCATTTTGTCAGCAATTTATGTCTCACAAAATAATTGTATCAAAATCCACTAATCTTGCTCACCGATTAGTGGATTTTGGCCCCAGTATCTTGTGCGACATATATTAGTGCCAAAATCTAATCAAGGCTTTGAATCAATGCGGAATAAGCAACGGACATAGAGTCATGAACCAATATAGAACGTCTCTGGGGTTCCAAGAAAAGTAGATTAATCGAATTCTGCCCACAAGCCGGGCATATGTGGCTGAATATCATTAAGTATGCCAAAAAAATTAAATCCGAAATCGTCCCAACACTTTAACCTTACTGAAAGAAACGCGTGCGCGAAGTTCGACCCAACCCAAGACGGGTTCAGGCCGAGGTCCGAATAGGCAATGGAAATATAACCTGAAATAGTAAGAAATAACTAAAAATGCCTGTTTGCCTGGTCGAACAGCGGAATTTGGGGAAAAAGATGGACCCTGATGGAGCTTAGCTCGATCGTACCCTCGTGCGTCTCGTCGAGAGCTTTCCGAATTGGGGTGGCTCGCGTCATTCTGATGCCCGTAGCCAATGCTATGGCCAAAACAGTGCGGCGACACCAAAGTCCAGTAATCTTGCTTGTCGATTACTGGACTTTGGCCCCGTGTCTTTTGAGAGATATATTAACGCCCGATTGGTGGATTTTTGGCCCCAATATCTCTTCTGACATATATTAGCACCAGAATGCATAACTATTGCTTACCAATTCGTGCATTTTGTCAGCAATTTATGTCTCACGAAATAATTGTATCAAAATCCACTAATATTGCTCACCGATTAGTGGATTTTGGCCCCAGTATCTTGTGCGACATATATTAGTGCCAAAATCTAATCAAGGCTTTGGATCAATGCGGAATAAGCAACGGACATAGAGTCATGAACCAATATAGAACGTCTCTGGGGTTCCAAGAAAAGTAGATTAATCGAATTATGCCCACAAGCCGGGCATATGTGGCTGAAAATCATAAAATACTCCAAAACAATTAAATCCCGAAATCGTCCCAACACTTTAACCTTACTGAAAGAAACGAGTGCGCGAAGTTCGACCGAACCCAAGACGGGTTCAGGCTGAGGTCCGAATAGGCAATGGAAATATAACCAGAAATAGTTAGAAATAACTAAAAATGCCCGTTTGACTGGTCGAACAGCGGAATTTGGGGATAAAGATTGACCCCGATGGAGCGTAGCTCGATCGTCCCCTCGTGCGTCTCGTCGAGAGCTTTCCGAATCGGGGCGGCTCGCGTCATTCAGATGCCCGTAGCCAAAGCTATGGCCAAAACAGTGCGGCGACACCAAAGTCCAGTAATCTTGCTTGTCGATTATTGGACTTTGGCCCCATGTCCATTGAGAGATATATTAACGCCCGGTTGGTGGATTTTTGGCCCCAATATCTCCCGTGACATATATTAGCACCAGAATGCGTAACTATTGCTTACCAATTTGTGCATTTTGTCAGCAATTTATGTCTCACGAAATAATTGTATCAAAATCCACTA
The DNA here is from genome assembly GCA_023055425.1 of Linanthus parryae. NCBI lineage: Eukaryota > Viridiplantae > Streptophyta > Magnoliopsida > Ericales > Polemoniaceae > Linanthus > Linanthus parryae. The sequence continues at coordinate 24,138,838 of JALGPY010000001.1, read as the reverse complement.
ATCTTGCTCACCGATTAGTGGATTTTGGCCCCAGTATCTTGTGCGACATATATTAGTGCCAAAATCTAATCAAGGCTTTGGATCAATGCGGAATTAGCAACGGACATAGAGTCATGAACCAATATAGAACGTCTCTGGGGTTCCAAGAAAAGTAGATTAATCGAATTCTGCCCACAAGTCGGGCATATGTGGCTGAAAATCATAAAATATGCCAAAAAAATTAAATCCCGAAATCGTCCCAACACTTTAACCTTACTGAAAGAAACGAGTGCGCGAAGTTCGACCGAACCCAAGACGGGTTCAGGCTGAGGTCCGAATAGGCAATGGGAATATAACCAGAAATAGTTAGAAATAACTAAAAATGCCCGTTTGACTGGTCGAACAGCGGAATTTGGGGATAAAGATTGACCCCGATGGAGCGTAGCTCGATGGTCCCCTCGTGCGTCTCGTCGAGAGCTTTCCGAATCGGGGCGGCTCGCGTCATTCAGATGCCCGTAGCCAAAGCTATGGCCAAAACAGTGCGGCGACACCAAAGTCCAGTAATCTTGCTTGTCGATTACTGGACTTTGGCCCCATGTCCTTTGAGAGATATATTAACGCCCGGTTGGTGGATTTTTGGGCCCAATATCTCCCGTCACATATATTAGCACCAGAATGCATAACTATTGCTTACCAATTTGTGCATTTTGTCAGCAATTTATGTCTCACGAAATAATTGTATCAAAATCCACTAATCTTGCTCACCGATTAGTGGATTTTGGCCCCAGTATCTTGTGCGACATATATTAGTGCCAAAATCTAATCAAGTCTTTGGATCAATGCGGAATAAGCAACGGACATAGAGTCATGAACCAATATAGAACGTCTCTGGGGTTCCAAGAAAAGTAGATTAATCGAATTCTGCCCACAAGCCGGGCATATGTGGCTGAAAATCATAAAATATGCCAAAAAAATTAAATCCCGAAATCGTCCCAACACTTTAACCTTACTGAAAGAAACGCGTGCGCGAAGTTCGACCCAACCCAAGACGGGTTCAGGCTGAGGTCCGAATAGGCAATGGAAATATAACCACAAATACTAAGAAATAACTAAAAATGCCCGTTTGACTGGTCGAACAGCGGAATTTGGGGATAAAGATTGACCCCGATGGAGCGTAGCTCGATCGTCCCCTCGTGCGTCTCGTCGAGAGCTTTCCGAATCGGGGCGGCTCGCGTCATTCAGATGCCCGTAGCCAAAGCTATGGCCAAAACAGTGCGGCGACACCAAAGTCCAGTAATCTTGCTTGTCGATTACTGGACTTTGGCCCCATGTCCTTTGAGAGATATATTAACGCCCGGTTGGTGGATTTTTGGCCCCAATATCTCCCGTGACATATATTAGCACCAGAATGCATAACTATTGCTTACCAATTTGTGCATTTTGTCAGCAATTTATGTCTCACGAAATAATTGTATCAAAATCCACTAATCTTGCTCACCGATTAGTGGATTTTGGCCCCAGTATCTTGTGCGACATATATTAGTGCCAAAATCTAATAAAGGCTTTGGATCAATGCGGAATTAGCAACGGACATAGAGTCATGAACCAATATAGAACGTCTCTGGGGTTCCAAGAAAAGTAGATTAATCGAATTTTGCCCACAAGCCGGGCATATGTGGCTGAAAATCATAAAATATGCCAAAAAAATTAAATCCCGAAATTGTCCCAACACTTTAACCTTACTGAAAGAAATGCGTGCGCGAAGTTCGACCCAACCCAAGACGGGTTCAGGCTGAGGTCCGAATAGGCAATGGAAATATAACCAGAAATCGTAAGAAATAACTAAAAATGCCCGTTTGACTGGTCAAACAGCGGAATTTGGGGATAAATATGGACCCGTCCCCTCGTGCGTCTCGTCGAGAGCTTTCCGAATTGGGGTGGCTCGCGTAATTCTGATGCCTGTAGCCAAAGCTATGGCCAAACCAGTGCGGAATTTGGGGATAAAGATTGACCCCGATGGAGCGTAGCTCGATCGTCCCCTCGTGCGTCTCGTCGAGAGCTTTCCGAATTGGGGTGGCTCGCGTCATTCTGATGCCCGTAGCCAAAGCTATGGCCAAAACAGTGCAGCGACACCAAAGTCCAGTAATCTTGCTTGTCGATTACTGGACTTTGGCCCCATGTCTTTTGAGAGATATATTAACGCCCGATTGGTGGATTTTTGGCCCCAATATCTCTTGTGACATATATTAGCACCAGAATGCATAACTATTGCTTACCAATTTGTGCATTTTGTCAGCAATTTATGTCTCACGAAATAATTTTATCAAAATCCACTAATCTTGCTCACCGATTAGCGGATTTTGGCCCCAGTATCTTGTGCGACATATATTAGTGCCAAAATCTAATCAAGGCTTTGGATCAATGCGGAATAAGCAACGGACATGGAGTCATGAACCAATATAGAACGTCTCTGGGGTTCCAAGAAAAGTAGATTAATCGAATTCTGCCCACAAGCCGGGCATATGTGGCTGAAAATCATAAAATATTCCAAAACAATTAAATCCCGAAATCGTCCCAACACTTTAACCTTACTGAAAGAAACGAGTGCGCGAAGTTCGACCGAACCCAAGACGGGTTCAGGCTGAGGTCCGAATAGGCAATGGAAATATAACCAGAAATAGTTAGAAATAACTAAAAATGCCCGTTTGACTGGTCGAACAGCGGAATTTGGGGATAAAGATTGACCCCGATGGAGCGTAGCTCGATCGTCCCCTCGTGCGTCTCGTCGAGAGCTTTCCGAATCGGGGCGGCTCGCGTCATTCAGATGCCCGTAGCCAAAGCTATGGCCAAAACAGTGCGGCGACACCAAAGTCCAGTAATCTTGCTTGTCGATTACTGGACTTTGGCCCCATGTCCTTTGAGAGATATATTAACGCCCGGTTGGTGGATTTTTGGCCCCAATATCTCCCGTGACATATATTAGCACCAGAATGCATAACTATTGCTTACCAATTTGTGCATTTTGTCAGCAATTTATGTCTCACGAAATAATTGTATCAAAATCCACTAATCTTGCTCACCGATTAGTGGATTTTGGCCCCAGTATCTTGTGCGACATATATTAGTGCCAAAATCTAATCAAGGCTTTGGATCAATGCGGAATTAGCAACGGACATAGAGTCATGAACCAATATAGCACGTCTCTGGGGTTCCAAGAAAAGTAGATTAATCGAATTCTGCCCACAAGCCGGGCATATGTGGCTGAAAATCATAAAATATGCCAAAAAAATTAAATCCCGAAATTTTCCCAACACTTTAACCTTACTGAAAGAAATGCGTGCGCGAAGTTCGACCCAACCCAAGACGGGTTCAGGCTGAGGTCCGAATAGGCAATGGAAATATAACCAGAAATAGTAAGAAATAACTAAAAATGCCCGTTTGACTGGTCGAACAGCGGAATTCGGGGATAAATATGGACCCGTCCCCTCGTGCGTCTCGTCGAGAGCTTTCCGAATTGGGGTGGCTCGCGTAATTCTGATGCCCGTAGCCAAAGCTATGGCCAAAACAGTGCGGAATTTGGGGATTAAGATTGACCCCGATGGAGCGTAGCTCGATCATCCCCTCGTGCGTCTCGTCGAGAGCTTTCCGAATTGGGGTGGCTCGCGTCATTCTGATGCCCGTAGCCAAAGCTATGGCCAAAACAGTGCGGCGACACCAAAGTCCAGTAATCTTGCTTGTCGATTACTGGAATTTGCCCCCATGTCTTTTGAGAGATATATTAACGCCCGATTGGTGGTTTTTTGGCCCCAATATCTCTTGTGACATATATTAGCACCAGAATGCATAACTATTGCTTACCAATTTGTGCATTTTGTCAGCAATTTATGTCTCACGAAATAATTGTATCAAAATCCACTAATCTTGCTCACCGATTAGTGGATTTTGGCCCCAGTATCTTGTGCGACATATATTAGTGCCAAAATCTAATCAAGGCTTTGGATCAATGCGGAATAAGCAACGGACATAGAGTCATGAACCAATATAGAACGTCTCTGGGGTTCCAAGAAAAGTAGATTAATCGAATTCTGCCCACAAGCCGGACATATGTGGCTGAAAATCATAAAATATTCCAAAACAATTAAATCCCGAAATCGTCCCAACACTTTAACCTTACTGAAAGAAACGCGTGCACGATGTTCGACCGAACCCAAGACGGGTTCAGGCTGAGGTCCGAATAGGCAATGGAAATATAACCAGAAATAGTAAGAAATAACTAAAAATGCCCGTTTGACTGGTCGAACAGCGGAATTTGGGGATAAAGATTGACCCCGATGGAGCGTAGCTCGATCGTCCCCTCGTGCGTCTCGTCGAGAGCTTTCCGAATCGGGGCGGCTCGCGTCATTCTGTTGCCCGTAGCCAAAGCTATGGCCAAAACAGTGCGGCGACACCAAAGTCCAGTAATCTTGCTTGTCGATTACTGGAATTTGGCCCCATGTCCTTTGAGAGATATATTAACGCCCGGTTGGTGGATTTTTGGCCCCAATATCTCCCGTGACATATATTAGCACCAGAATGCATAACTATTGCTTACCAATTTGTGCATTTTGTCAGCAATTTATGTCTCACGAAATAATTGTATCAAAATCCACTAATCTTGCTCACCGATTAGTGGATTTTGGCCCCAGTATCTTGTGCGACATATATTAGTGCCAAAATCTAATCAAGGCTTTGGATCAATGCGGAATTAGCAACGGACATAGAGTCATGAACCAATATAGAACGTCTCTGGGGTTCCAAGAAAAGTAGATTAATCGAATTCTGCCCACAAGCCGGGCATATGTGGCTGAAAATCATAAAATATGCCAAAAAAATTAAATCCCGAAATTGTCCCAACACTTTAACCTTACTGAAAGAAATGCGTGCGCGAAGTTCGACCCAACCCAAGACGGGTTCAGGCTGAGGTCCGAATAGGCAATGGAAATATAACCGGAAATAGTAAGAAATAACTAAAAATGCCCGTTTGACTGGTCGAACAGCGGAATTTGGGGATAAATATGGACCCGTCCCCTCGTGCGTCTCGTCGAGAGCTTTCCGAATTGGGGTGGCTCGCGTAATTCTGATGCCCGTAGCCAAAGCTATGGCCAAAACAGTGCGGAATTTGGGGATAAAGATTGACCCCGATGGAGAGTAGCTCGATCGTCCCTTCGTGCGTCTCGTCGAGAGCTTTCCGAATTGGGGTGGCTCGCGTCATTCTGATGCCCGTAGCCAAAGCTATGGCCAAAACAGTGCGGCGACACCAAAGTCCAGTAATCTTGCTTGTCGATTACTGGACTTTGGCCCCATGTCTTTTGAGAGATATATTAACGCCCGATTGGTGGATTTTTGGCCCCAATATCTCTTGTGACATATATTAGCACCAGAATGCATAACTATTGCTTACCAATTTGTGCATTTTGTCAGCAATTTATGTCTCACGAAATAATTGTATCAAAATACACTAATCTTGCTCACCGATTAGTGGATTTTGGCCCCAGTATCTTGTGCGACATATATTAGTGCCAAAATCTAATCAAGGCTTTGGATCAATGCGGAATAAGCAACAGACATAGAGTCATGAACCAATATAGAACGTCTCTGGGGTTCCAAGAAAAGTAGATTAATCGAATTCTGCCCACAAGCAGGGCATATGTGGCTGAAAATCATAAAATATTCCAAAACAATTAAATCCTGAAATCGTCCCAACACTTTAACCTTACTGAAAGAAACGCGTGCACGAAGTTCGACCGAACCCAAGACGGGTTCAGGCTGAGGTCCGAATAGGCAATGGAAATATAACCAGAAATAGTAAGAAATAACTAAAAATGCCCGTTTGACTGGTCGAACAGCGGAATTTGGGGATAAAGATTGACCCCGATGGAGCGTAGCTCGATCGTCCCCTCGTGTGTCTCATCGAGAGCTTTCTGAATCGGGGCGGCTCGCTTCATTCTGATGCCCGTAGCCAAAGCTATGGCCAAAACAGTGCGGCGACACCAAAGTCCAGTAATCTTGCTTGTCGATTACTGAACTTTGGCCCCATGTCCTTTGAGAGATATATTAACGCCCGGTTGGTGGATTTTTGGCCTCAATATCTCCCGTGACATATATTAGCACCAGAATGCATAACTATTGCTTACCAATTTGTGCATTTTGTCAGCAATTTATGTCTCACGAAATAATTGTATCAAAATCCACTAATCTTGCTCACCGATTAGTGGATTTTGGCCCCAGTATCTTGTGCGACATATATTAGTGCCAAAATCTAATCAAGGCTTTGGATCAATGCGGAATAAGCAACGGACATAGAGTCATGAACCAATATCGAACGTCTATGGGGTTCCAAGAAAAGTAGATTAATCGAATTCTGCCCACAAGCCGGGCATATGTGGCTGAAAATCATAAAATATGCCAAAAAAATTAAATCCCAAAATCGTCCCAACACTTTAACCTTACTGAAAGAAATGCGTGCGCGAAGTTCGACCCAACCCAAGACAGGTTCAGGCTGAGGTCCGAATAGGCAATGGAAATATAACCAGAAATAGTAAGAAATAACTAAAAATGCCCGTTTGACTGGTCGAACAGCGGAATTTGGGGATAAATATGGACCCGTCCCCTCGTGCGTCTCGTCGAGAGCTTTCCGAATTGGGGTGGCTCGCGTAATTCTGATGCCCGTAGCCAAAGCTATGGCCAAAACAGTGCGGCGACACCAAAGTCCAGTAATCTTGCTTGTCGATTACTGGACTTTGGCCTCATGTCCTTTGAGAGATATATTAACGCCCGATTGGTGGATTTTTGGCCCCAATATCTCCCGTGACATATATTAGCACCAGAATGCATAACTATTGCTTACCAATTTGTGCATTTTGTCAGCAATTTATGTCTCACGAAATAATTGTATCAAAATCCACTAATCTTGCTCACCGATTAGTGGATTTTGGCCCCAGTATCTTGTGCGACATATATTAGTGCCAAAATCTAATCAAGGCTTTGGATCAATGCGGAATAAGCAACGGACATAGAGTCATGAACCAATATAGAACGTCTCTGGGGTTCCAACAAAAGTAGATTAATCGAATTCTGCCCACAAGCCGGGCATATGTGGCTGAAAATCATAAAATATGCCAAAAAAATTAAATCCCGAAATCGTCCAAACACTTTAACCTTACTGAAAGAAACGCGTGCGCGAAGTTCGACCCAACCCAAGACGGGTTCAGGCTGAGGTCCGAATAGGCAATGGAAATATAACCAGAAATAGTAAGAAATAACTAAAAATGCCCGTTTGACTGGTCGAACAGCGGAATTTGGGGAAAAAGATGGACCCCGATGAAGCGTAGCTCGATCGTCCCCTTGTGCGTCTCGTCGAGAGCTTTCCGAATTGGGGTGGCTCGCGTCATTCTGATGCTCGTAGCCAAAGCTATGGCCAAAACAGTGCGGCGACACCAAAGTCCAGTAATCTTGCTTGTCGATTACTGGACTTTGGCCCCATGTCCTTTGAGAGATATATTAACGCCCGGTTGGTGGATTTTTGGCCCCATTATCTCCCGTGACATATATTAGCACCAGAATGCATAACTATTGCTTACCAATTTGTGCATTTTGTCAGCAATTTATGTCTCACGAAATAATTGTATCAAAATCCACTAATCTTGCTCACGGATTAGTGGATTTTGGCCCCAGTATCTTGTGCGACATATATTAGTGCCAAAATCTAATCAAGGCTTTGGATCAATGCAGAATAAGAAACGGACATAGAGTCATGAACCAATATAGAACGTCTCTTGGGTTCCAAGAAAAGTAGATTAATCGAATTCTGCCCACAAGCCGAGCATATGTGGCTGAAAATCATTAAGTATGCCAAAAAAATTAAATCCCGAAATCGTCCCAACACTTTAACCTTACTGAAAGAAACGCGTGCGCGAAGTTTGACCCAACCCAAGACGGGTTCAGGCTGAGGTCCGAATAGGCAATGGAAATATAACCAGAAATAGTAAGAAATAACTAAAAATGCCCGTTTGACTGGTCGAACAGCGGAATTTGGGGATAAAGATGGACCCCGATGGAGCGTAGCTCGATCGTCCCCTCGTGCGTCTCGTCAAGAGCTTTCCGAATTGGGGTGGCTCGCGTAATTCTGATGCCCGTAGCCAAAGTTATGGCCAAAACAGTGCGACGACACCAAAGTCCAGTAATCTTGCTTGTCGATTACTGGACTTTGGCCCCATGTCCTTTGAGAGATATATTAACGCCCGGTTGGTGGATTTTTGGCCCCAATATCTCCCGTGACATATATTAGCACCAGAATGCATAACTATTGCTTACCAATTTGTGCATTTTGTCAGCAATTTATGTCTCACGAAATAATTGTATCAAAATCCACTAATCATGCTCACCGATTAGTGGATTTTGGCCCCAGTATCTTGTGCGACATATATTAGTGCCTAAATCTAATCAAGGCTTTGGATCAATGCAGAATAAGAAACGGACATAGAGTCATGAACCAATATAGAACGTCTCTTGGGTTCCAAGAAAAGTAGATTAATCGAATTCTGCCCACAAGCCGAGCATATGTGGCTGAAAATCATTAAGTATGCCAAAAATATTAAATCCCGAAATCGTCCCAACACTTTAACCTTACTGAAAGAAACGCGTGCGCGAAGTTCGACCCAACCGAAGACGTGTTTAGGCTGAGGTCCGAATAGGCAATGGAAATATAACCAGAAATAGTAAGAAATAACTAAAAATGCCCGTTTGACTGGTCGAACAGCGGAATTTGGGGATAAAGATGGACCTTGATGGAGCGTAGCTCGATCGTCCCCTCGTGCGTCTGGTCGAGAGCTTTCCAAATTTGGGTGGCTCGCGTCATTCTGATGCCCGTAGCCAAAGCTATGGCCAAAACAGTGCGGCGACACCAAAGTCCAGTAATCTTGCTTGTCGATTACTGGACTTTGGCCCCATGTCTTTTGAGAGATATATTAACGCCCGATTGGTGGATTTTTGGCCCCAATATCTCCCGTGACATATATTAGCACCAGAATGCATAACTATTGCTTACCAATTTGTGCATTTTGTCAGCAATTTATGTCTCACGAAATAATTGTATCAAAATCCACTAATCTTGCTCACGGATTAGTGGATTTTGGCCCCAGCATCTTGTGCGACATATATTAGTGCCAAAATCTAATCAAGGCTTTGGATCAATGCGGAATAAGCAACGGACATAGAGTCATGAACCAATATAGAACGTCTCTGGGGTTCCAAGAAAAGTAGATTAATCGAATTCTGCCCACAAGCCGGGCATATGTGGCTGAAAATCATAAAATATGCCAAAAAAATTAAATCCCGAAATCGTCCCAACACTTTAACCTTACTGAAAGAAACGCGTGCGCGAAGTTCGACCCAACCCAAGACGGGTTCAGGCTGAGGTCCGAATAGGCAATGGAAATATAACCAGAAATAGTAAGAAATAACTAAAAATGCCCGTTTGACTGGTCGAACAGCGGAATTTGGGGATAAAGATGGACCCGTCCCCTCGTGCGTCTCGTCGAGAGCTTTCCGAATTGGGGTGGCTCGCGTCATTCTGATGCCCGTAGCCAAAGCTATGGCCAAAACAGTGCGGCGACACCAAAGTCCAGTAATCTTGCTTGTCGATTACTGGACTTTGGCCCCATGTCCTTTGAGAGATATATTAACGCCCGATTGGTGGATTTTTGGCCCCAATATCTCCCTTGACATATATTAGCACCAGAATGCATAACTATTGCTTACCAATTTGTGCATTTTGTCAGCAATTTATGTCTCACGAATTAATTGTATCAAAATCCACTAATCTTGCTCACGGATTAGTGGATTTTGGCCCCAGTATCTTGTGCGACATATATAAGTGCCAAAATCTAATCAAGGCTTTGGATCAATGCGGAATAAGCAACGGACATAGATTCATGAACCAATATAGAACGTCTCTGGGGTTCCAAGAAAAGTAGATTAATCGAATTCTGCCCACAAGCCGGGCATATGTGGCTTAAAATCATAAAATATGCCAAAAAAATTAAATCCCGAAATCGTCTCCACACTTTAACCTTACTCAAAGAAACGCGTGCGCGAAGTTCGACCCAACCCAAGACGGGTTCAGGCTGAGGTCCGAATAGGCAATGGAAATATAACCAGAAATAGTAAGAAATAACTAAAAATGCCCGTTTGACTGGTCGAACATTGGAATTTGGGGATAAAGATGGACCCGTCCCCTCGTGCGTCTCGTCGAGAGCTTTCCGAATTGGGGTGGCTCGCGTCATTCTGATGCCCGTAGCCAAAGCTATGGCCAAAACAGTGCGGCGACACCAAAGTCCAGTAATCTTGCTTGTCAGTTACTGGACTTTGGCCCCATGTCCTTTGAGAGATATATTAACGCCCGATTGGTGGATTTTTGGCCCCAATATCTCCCGTGACATATATTAGCACCAGAATGCATAACTATTGCTTACCAATTTGTGCATTTTGTCAGCAATTTATGTCTCACGAAATAATTGTATCAAAATCCACTAATCTTGCTCACCGATTAGTGGATTTTGGCCCCAGTATGTTGTGCGACATATATTAGTGCCAAAATCTAATCAAGGCTTTGGATCAATGCGGAATAAGCAACGGACATAGAGTCATGAACCAATATAGAACGTCTCTAGGGTTCCAAGAAAAGTAGATTAATCGAATTCTGCCCACAAGCCGGGCATATGTGGCTGAAAATCATAAAATATGCCAAAAAAATTAAATCCCGAAATCGTCCCAACACTTTAAACTTACTGAAAGAAACGCGTGCACGATGTTCGACCCAACCCAAGACGGGTTCAGGCTGAGGTCCGAATATGCAATGGAAATATAACCAGAAATAGTATGAAATAACTAAAAATGCCCGTTTGATTGGTGGAACAGCGGAATTTGGGGATAAAGATGGACCCTGATGGAGCATAGCTCGATCGTCCCCTCGTGCGCCTCGTCGAGAGCTTTCTGAATTGGGGTGGCTCGCGTCATTCTGATGCCCGTAGTCAAAGCTGTGGCCAAAACAGTGCGGCGACACCAAAGTCCAGTAATCTTGCTTGTCGATTACTGGACTTTGGCCCCATGTCTTTTGAGAGATATATTAACGCCCGATTGGTGGATTTTTGGCCCCAATATCTCCCGTGACATATATTAGCACCAGAATGCATAACTATTGCTTACCAATTTGTGCATTTTGTCAGCAATTTATGTCTCACGAAATAATTGTATCAAAATCCACTAATGTTGCTCACGGATTAGTGGATTTTGGCCCCAGTATCTTGTGCGACATATATTAGTGCCAAAATCTAATCAAGGCTTTGGATCAATGCGGAATAAGCAACGGACATAGAGTCATGAACCAATATTGAACGTCTCTGGGGTTCCAAGAAAAGTAGATTAATCGAATTCTGCCCACAAGCCGGGCATATGTGGCTGAAAATCATAAAATATGCCAAAAAAATTAAATCCCGAAATCGTCCCAAAACTTTAACCTTACTGAAAGAAACGCGTGCGCGAAGTTCGACCCAACCCAAGACGGGTTCAGGCTGAGGTCCGAATAGGCTATGGAAATATAACCATAAATAGTAAGAAATAAATAAAAATGCCCGTTTGACTGGTCGAACAGCGGACTTTGGGGATAAAGATGGACCCCGATGGAGCGTTGCTCGATCGTCCCCTCGTGCGTCTCGTCGAGAGCTTTCCGAATTGGGGTGGCTCGCGTCATTCTCATGCCCGTAGCCAAAGCTATGGCCAAAACAGTGCGGCGACACCAAAGTCCAGTAATCTTGCTTGTCGATTACTGGACTTTGGCCCCATGTCTTTTGAGAGATATATTAACGCCCGATTGGTGGATTTTTGGCCCCAATATATCCCGTGACATATATTAGCACCAGAATGCATAACTATTGCTGACCAATTTGTGCATTTTGTCAGCAATTTATGTCTCACGAAATAATTGTATCAAAATCCACTAATCTTGCTCACGGATTAGTAAATTTTGGCCCCAGTATCTTGTGCGACATATATTAGTGCAAAAATCTAATCAAGGCTTTGGATCAATGCGGAATAAGCAACGGACATAGAGTCATGAACCAATATAGAACGTCTCTGGGGTTCCAAGAAAAGTAGATTAATCGAAATCTGCCCACAGGCCGAGCATATGTGGCTGAAAATCATTAAGTATGCCAAAAAAATTAAATCCCGAAATCATCCCAACACTTTAACCTTACTGAAAGAAACGCGTGCGCGAAGTTCGACCCAACCGAAGACGGGTTCAGGCTGAGGTCCGAATATGCAATGGAAATATAACCAGAAATAGTAAGAAATAACTAAAAATGCCCGTTTGACTGGTCGAACAGCGGAATTTGGGGATAAAGATGGACCTTGATGGAGCGTAGCTCGATCTTCCCCTCGTGCGTCTCGTCGAGAGCTTTCCGAATTGGGGTGGCTCGCGTCATTCTGATGCCCGTAGCCAAAGCTATGGCCAAAACAGTGCGGCGACACCAAAGTCGAGTAATCTTGCTTGTCGATTACTGGACTTTGGCCCCATGTCTTTTGAGAGATATATTAACGCCCGATTGGTGGATTTTTGGCCCCAATATCTCCCGTGACATATATTAGCACCAGAATGCATAACTATTGCTTACCAATTTGTGCATTTTGTCAGCAATTTATGTCTCACGAAATAATTGTATCAAAATCCACTAATCTTGCTCACGGATTAGTGGATTTTGGCCCCAGTATCTTGTGCGACATATATTAGTGCCAAAATCTAATCAAGGCTTTGGATCAATTCGGAATAAGCAACGGACATAGAGTCATGAACCAATATAGAATGTCTCTGGGGTTCCAAGAAAAGTAGATTAATCGAATTCTGCCCACAAGCCGGGCATATGTGGCTGAAAATCATAAAATATGCCAAAAAAATTAAATCCCGAAATCGTCCCAACACTTTAACCTTACTGAAAGAAACGCGTGCGCGAAGTTAGACCCAACCCAAGACGGGTTCAGGCTGAGGTCCGAATAGGCAATGGAAATATAACCAGAAATAGTAAGAAATAACTAAAAATGCCCGTTTGACTGGTCGAACAGCGGAATTTGGGGATGAAGATGGACCCCGATGGAGCGTAGCTCGATCGTCCCCTCGTGCGTCTCGTCGAGAGCTTTCCGAATTGGGGTGGCTCGCGTCATTCTGATGCCCGTAGCCAAAGCTATGGCCAAAACAGTGCGGCGACACCAAAGTCCAGTAATCTTGCTTGTCGATTACTGGACTTTGGCCCCATGTCTTTTGAGAGATATATTAACGCCCGATTGGTGGATTTTTGGCCCCAATATCTCCCGTGACATATATTAGCACCAGAATGCATAACTATTGCTTACCAATTTGTGCATTTTGTCAGCAATTTATGTCTCACGAAATAATTGTATCAAAATCCACTAATCTTGCTCACGGATTAGTTGATTTTGGCCCCAGTATCTTGTGCGACATATATTAGTTCCAAAATCTAATCAAGGCTTTGGATCAATGCGGAATAAGCAACGGACATAGAGTCATGAACCAATATAGAATGTCTCTGGGGTTCCAAGAAAAGTAGATTAATCGAATTCTGCCCACAAGCCGGGCATATGTGGCTGAAAATCATAAAATATGCCAAAAAAATTAAATCCCGAAATCGTCCCAACACTTTAACCTTACTGAAAGAAACGCGTGCGCGAAGTTAGACCCAACCCAAGACGGGTTCAGGCTGAGGTCCGAATAGGCAATGGAAATATAACCAGAAATAGTAAGAAATAACTAAAAATGCCCGTTTGACTGGTCGAACAGCGGAATTTGGGGATGAAGATGGACCCCGATGGAGCGTAGCTCGATCGTCCCCTCGTGCGTCTCGTCGAGAGCTTTCCGAATTGGGGTGGCTCGCGTCATTCTGATGCCCGTAGCCAAAGCTATGGCCAAAACAGTGCGGCGACACCAAAGTCCAGTAATCTTGCTTGTCGATTACTGGACTTTGGCCCCATGTCTTTTGAGAGATATATTAACGCCCGATTGGTGGATTTTTGGCCCCAATATCTCCCGTGACATATATTAGCACCAGAATGCATAACTATTGCTTACCAATTTGTGCATTTTGTCAGCAATTTATGTCTCACGAAATAATTGTATCAAAATCCACTAATCTTGCTCACGGATTAGTGGATTTTGGCCCCAGTATCTTGTGCGACATATATTAGTGCCAAAATCTAATCAAGGCTTTGGATCAATGCGGAATAAGCAAAGGACATAGAGTCATGAACCAATATAGAATGTCTCTGGGGTTCCAAGAAAAGTAGATTAATCGAATTCTGCCCACAAGCCGGGCATATGTGGCTGAAAATCATAAAATATGCCAAAAAAATTAAATCCCGAAATCGTCCCAACACTTTAACCTTACTGAAAGAAACGCGTGCGCGAAGTTAGACCCAACCCAAGACGGGTTCAGGCTGAGGTCTGAATAGGCAATGGAAATATAACCAGAAATAGTAAGAAATAACTAAAAATGCCCGTTTGACTGGTCGAACAGCGGAATTTGGGGATGAAGATGGACCCCGATGGAGCGTAGCTCGATCGTCCCCTCGTGCGTCTCGTCGAGAGCTTTCCGAATTGGGGTGGCTCGCGTCATTCTGATGCCCGTAGCCAAAGCTATGGCCAAAACAGTGCGGCGACACCAAAGTCCAGTAATCTTGCTTGTCGATTACTGGACTTTGGCCCCATGTCTTTTGAGAGATATATTAACGCCCGATTGGTGGATTTTTGGCCCCAATATCTCCCGTGACATATATTAGCACCAGAATGCATAACTATTGCTTACCAATTTATGTCTCACGAAATAATTGTATCAAAATCCACTAATCTTGCTCACGGATTAGTGGATTTTGGCCCCAGTATCTTGTGCGACATATATTAGTGCAAAAATCTAATCAAGGCTTTGGATCAATGCGGAATAAGCAACGTACATAGAGTCATGAACCAATATAGAACGTCTCTGGGGTTCCAAGAAAAGTAGATTAATCGAATTCTACCCACAAGCCGGGCATATGTGGCTGAAAATCATTAAGTATGCCAAAAAAATTAAATTCCGAAATTGTCCCAACACTTTAACCTTACTAAAAGAAACGCGTGCGCGAAGTTCGACCCAACCCAAGACGGGTTCAAGCTGAGGTCCGAATAGGCAATGGAAATATAACCAGAAATAGTAAGAAATAACTAAAAATGCCCGTTTGACTGGTCGAACAGCGGAATTTGGGGATAAAGATGGACACCGATGGAGCGTAGCTCTATCGTCCCCTCGTGCGTCTCGTCGGGAGCTTTCCGAATAGGGGTGGCTCGCGTCATTCTGATGCCCGTAGCCAAAGCTATGGCCAAAACAGTGCGGCGACACCAAAGTCTAGTAATCTTGCTTGTCGATTACTGGACTTTGGCCCCATGTCTTTTGAGAGATATATTAACGCCCGATTGGTGGATTTTTGGCCCCAATATCTCCCGTGACATATATTAGCACCAGAATGCATAACTATTGCTCACCAATTTGTGCATTTTGTCAGCAATTTATGTCTCATGAAATACTTGTATCAAAATCCACTAATCTTGCTCACGGATTAGTGGATTTTGGCCCCAGTATCTTGTGCGACATATATTAGTGCCAAAATCTAATCAAGGCTTTGGATCAATGCGGAATAAGCAACGGACATAGAGTCATGAACCAATATAGAACGTCTCTGGGGTTCCAAGAAAAGTAGATTAATCGAATTCTGCCCACAAGCCGGGCATATGTGGCTGAAAATCATAAAATATGCCAAAAAAATTATATCCCGAAATCGTCCCAACACTTTAACCTTACTGAAAGAAACGCGTGCGCGAAGTTCGACCCAACCCAAGACGGGTTCAGGCTGAGTTCTGAATAGGCAATGGAAATATAACCAGAAATAGCAAGAAATAACTAAAAATGCCCGTTTGACTGGTCGAACAGCGGAATTTGGGGATAAAGATGGACCCCGATGGAGCGTAGCTCGATCGTCCCCTCGTGCGTCTCGTCGAGAGCTTTCCAAATTGGGGTGGCTCGCGTCATTCTGATGCCCGTAGCCAAAGCTATGGCCAAAACAGTGCGGCGACACCAAAGTCCAGTAATCTTGCTTGTCGATTACTGGACTTTGGCCCCATGTCTTTTGAGAGATATATTAACGCCCGATTGGTGGATTTTTGGCCCCAATATCTCCCGTGACATATATTAGCACGAGAATGCATAACTATTGCTTACCAATTTGTGCATTTTGTCAGCAATTTATGTCTCAAGAAATACTTGTATCAAAATCCACTAATCTTGCTCACGGATTAGTGGATTTTGGCCCCAGTATCTTGTGCGACATATATTAGTGCCAAAATCTAATCAAGGCTTTGGATCAATGCGGAATAAGCAACGGACATAGAGTCATGAACCAATATAGAACGTCTCTGGGGTTCCAAGAAAAGTAGATTAATCGAATTCTGCCCACAAGCCGGGCATATGTGGCTGAAAATCATAAAATATGCCAAAAAAATTATATCCCGAAATCGTCGCAACACTTTAACCTTACTGAAAGAAACGCGTGCGCGAAGTTCGACCCAAACCAAGACGGGTTCAGGCTGAGTTCTGAATAGGCAATGGAAATATAACCAGAAATAGTAAGAAATAACTAAAAATGCCCGTTTGACTGGTCGAACAGCGGAATTTGGGGATAAAGATGGTCCCCGATGGAGCGTAGCTCGATCGTCCCCTCGTGTGTCTCGTCGAGAGCTTTCCAAATTGGGGTGGCTCGCGTCATTCTGATGCCCGTAGCCAAAGCTATGGCCAAAACAGTGCGGCGACACCAAAGTCCAGTAATCTTGCTTGTCGATTACTGGACTTTGGCCCCATGTCTTTTGAGAGATATATTAACGCCCGATTGGTGGATTTTTGGCCCCAATATCTCCCGTGACATATATTAGCACGAGAATGCATAACTATTGCTTACCAATTTGTGCATTTTGTCAGCAATTTATGTCTCACGAAATAATTGTATCAAAATCCACTAATCTTGCTCACCGATTAGTGGATTTTGGCCCCAGTATCTTGTGCGACATATATTAGTGCCAAAATCTAATCAAGGCTTTGGATCAATGCGGAATAAGCAACGGACATAGAGTCATGAACCAATATAGAACGTCTCTGGGGTTCCAAGAAAAGTAGATTAATCGAATTCTGCCCACAAGCCGGGCATATGTGGCTGAAAATCATAAAATATGCCAAAAAAATTAAATCTCGAAATCGTCCCAACACTTTAACCTTACTGAAAGAAACGCGTGCGCGAAGTTCGACCCAACCCAAGACGGGTTCAGGCTGAGGTCCGAATAGGCAATGGAAATATAACCAGAAATAGTAAGAAATAACTAAAAATGCCCGTTTGATTGGTCGAACAGCGGAATTTGGGGATAAAGATGGACCTCGATGGAGCGTAGCTCGATCGTCCCCTCGTGCGTCTCGTCGAGAGCTTTCCGAATTGGGGTGGCTCGCGTCATTCTGATGCCCGTAGCCAAAGCTATGGCCAAAACAGTGCGGCGACACCAAAGTCCAGTAATCTTGCTTGTCGATTACTGGACTTTGGCCCCATGTCTTTTGAGAGATATATTAACGCCCGATTGGTGGATTTTTGGCCCCAATATCTCCCGTGACATATATTAGCACCAGAATGCATAACTATTGCTTACCAATTTGTGCATTTTGTCAGCAATTTATGTCTCACGAAATAATTGTATCAAAATCCACTAATCTTGCTCACGGATTAGTGGATTTTGGCCCCAGTATCTTGTGCGACATATATTAGTGCCAAAATCTAATCAAGGCTTTGGATCAATTCGGAATAAGCAACGGACATAGAGTCATGAACCAATATATAACGTCTCTGGGGTTCCAAGAAAAGTAGATTAATCGAATTCTGCCCACAAGCCGGGCATATGTGGCTGAAAATCATAAAATATGCCAAAAAAATTAAATCCCGAAATCGTCCCAACACTTTAACCTTACTGAAAGAAACGCGTGCGCGAAGTTCGACCCAACCCAAGACGGGTTCAGGCTGAGGTCCGAATAGGCAATGGAAATATAACAAGAAATAGTAAGAAATAACTAAAAATGCCCGTTTGACTTGTCGAACAGCGGAATTTGGGGATAAAGATGGACCCCGATGGAGCGTAGCTCGATCGTCCCCTCGTGCGTCTCGTCGAGAGCTTTCTGAATTGGGGTGGCTCGCGTCATTCTGATGCCCGTAGCCAAAGCTATGGCCAAAACAGTGCGGCGACACCAAAGTCCAGTAATCTTGCTTGTCGATTACTAGACTTTGGCCCCATGTCTTTTGAGAGATATATTAACGCCCGATTGGTGGATTTTTGGCCCCAATATCTCCCGTGACATATATTAGCACCAGAATGCATAACTATTGCTTACCAATTTGTGCATTTTGTCTGCAATTTATGTCTCACAAAATAATTGTATCAAAATCCACTAATCTTGCTCACGGATTAGTGGATTTTGGCCCCAGTATCTTGTGCGACATTATTAGTGCCAAAATCTAATCAAGGCTTTGGATCAATGCGGAATAAGCAACGGACATAGAGTCATGAACCAATATAGAACGTCTCTGGGGTTCCAAGAAAAGTAGATTAACCGAATTCTGCCCAGAAGCCGGGCATATGTGGCTGAAAATCATAAAATATGCGAAAAAATTTAAATCCCGAAATCTTCCCAAAACTTTAACCTTACTGAAAGAAACGCGTGCGCGAAGTTCGACCCAACCCAAGACGGGTTCAGGCTGAGGTCCGAATAGGCAATGGAAATATAACCAGAAATAGTAAGAAATAACTAAAAATGCCCGTTTGACTGGTCGAACAGCGGAATTTGGGGATAAAGATGGACCCCGATGGAGCGTAGCTCGATCGTCCCCTCGTGCGTCTCGTCGAGAGCTTTCCAAATTGGGGTGGCTCGCGTCATTCTGATGCCCGTAGCCAAAGCTATGGCCAAAACAGTGCGGCGACACCAAAGTCCAGTAATCTTGCTTGTCGATTACTGGACTTTGGCCCCATGTCTTTTGAGAGATATATTAACGCCCGATTGGTGGATTTTGGGCCCCAATATCTCCCGTGACATATATTAGCACCAGAATGCATAACTATTGCTTACCAATTTGTGCATTTTGTCAGCAATTTATGTCCCACGAAATAATTGTATCAAAATCCACTAATCTTGCTCACCGATTAGTGGATTTTGGCCCCAGTATCTTGTGCGACATATATTAGTGCCAAAATCTAATCAAGGCTTTGGATCAATGCGGAATAAGCAACGGACATAGAGTCATGAACCAATATAGAACGTCTATGGGGTTCCAAGAAAAGTAGATTAATCGAATTCTGCCCACAAGCCGGGCATATGTGGCTGAAAATCATAAAATATGCCAAAAAAATTAAATCCCGAAAACGTCCCAACACTTTAACCTTACTGAAAGAAACGCGTGCGCGAAGTTCGACCCAACCCAAGACGGGTTCAGGCTGAGGTCCGAATAGGCAATGGAAATATAACCAGAAATAGTAAGAAATAACTAAAAATGCCCGTTTGACTGGTCGAACAGCGGAATTTGGGGATAAAGATGGACCCCGATGGAGCGTAGATCGATCGTCCCCTCGTGCGTCTCGTCGAGAGCTTTCCGAATTTGGGGTGGCTCGCGTCATTCTGATGCCCGTAGCCAAAGCTATGGCCAAAACAGTGCGGTGACACCAAAGTCCAGTAATCTTGCTTGTCGATTACTGGACTTTGGCCCCATGTCTTTTGAGAGATATATTAACGCCCGATTGGTGGATTTTTGGCCCCAATATCTCCCGTGACATATATTAGCACCAGAATGCATAACTATTGCTTACCAATTTGTGCATTTTGTCTGCAATTTATGTCTCACCAAATAATTGTATCAAAATCCACTAATCTTGCTCACGGATTAGTGGATTTTGGCCCCAGTATCTTGTGCGACATTATTAGTGCCAAAATCTAATCAAGGCTTTGGATCAATGCGGAATAAGCAACGGACATAGAGTCATGAACCAATATAGAACGTCTCTGGGGTTCCAAGAAAAGTAGATTAACCGAATTCTGCCCAGAAGCCGGGCATATGTGGCTGAAAATCATAAAATATGCGAAAAAATTTAAATCCCGAAATCTTCCCAAAACTTTAACCTTACTGAAAGAAACGCGTGCGCGAAGTTCGACCCAACCCAAGACGGGTTCAGGCTGAGGTCCGAATAGGCAATGGAAATATAACCAGAAATAGTAAGAAATAACTAAAAATGCCCGTTTGACTGGTCGAACAGCGGAATTTGGGGATAAAGATGGACCCCGATGGAGCGTAGCTCGATCGTCCCCTCGTGCGTCTCGTCGAGAGCTTTCCAAATTGGGGTGGCTCGCGTCATTCTGATGCCCGTAGCGAAAGCTATGGCCAAAACAGTGCGGCGACACCAAAGTCCAGTAATCTTGCTTGTCGATTACTGGACTTTGGCCCCATGTCTTTTGAGAGATATATTAACGCCCGATTGGTGGATTTTGGGCTCCAATATCTCCCGTGACATATATTAGCACCAGAATGCATAACTATTGCTTACCAATTTGTGCATTTTGTCAGCAATTTATGTCCCACGAAATAATTGTATCAAAATCCACTAATCTTGCTCACCGATTAGTGGATTTTGGCCCCAGTATCTTGTGCGACATATATTAGTGCCAAAATCTAATCAAGGCTTTGGATCAATGCGGAATAAGCAACGGACATAGAGTCATGAACCAATATAGAACGTCTCTGGGGTTCCAAGAAAAGTAGATTAATCGAATTCTGCCCACAAGCCGGGCATATGTGGCTGAAAATCATAAAATATGCCAAAAAAATTAAATCCCGAAAACGTCCCAACACTTTAACCTTACTGAAAGAAACGCGTGCGCGAAGTTCGACCCAACCCAAGACGGGTTCAGGCTGAGGTCCGAATAGGCAATGGAAATATAACCAGAAATAGTAAGAAATAACTAAAAATGCCCGTTTGACTGGTCGAACAGCGGAATTTGGGGATAAAGATGGACCCCGATGGAGCGTAGATCGATCGTCCCCTCGTGCGTCTCGTCGAGAGCTTTCCGAATTTGGGGTGGCTCGCGTCATTCTGATGCCCGTAGCCAAAGCTATGGCCAAAACAGTGCGGTGACACCAAAGTCCAGTAATCTTGCTTGTCGATTACTGGACTTTGGCCCCATGTCTTTTGAGAGATATATTAACGCCCGATTGGTGGATTTTTGGCCCCAATATCTGTCGTGACATATATTAGCACCAGAATGCATAACTATTGCTTACCAATTTGTGCATTTTGTCAGCAATTTATGTCTCACGAAATAATTGTATCAAAATCCACTAATCTTGCTCACCGATTAGTGGATTTGGCCCCAGTATCTTGTGCGACATATATTAGTGCCAAAATCTAATCAAGGCTTTGGATCAATGCGGAATAAGCAACGGACATAGAGTCATGAACCAATATAGAACGTCTCTGGGGTTCCAAGAAAAGTAGATTTATCGAATTCTGCCCACAAGCCGGGCATATGTGGCTTAAAATCATAAAATATGCCAAAAAAATTAAATCCCGAAATCGTCCCAACACTTTAACCTTACTGAAAGAAACGCGTGCGCGAAGTTCGACCCAACCCAAGACGGGTTCAGGCTGAGGTCCGAATAGGCAATGGAAATATAACCAGAAATAGTAAGAAAAAACTAAAAATGCCCGTTTGACTGGTCGAACAGCGGAATTTGGGGATAAAGATGGACCCCGATGGAGCGTTGCTCGATTGTCCCCTCGTGCGTCTCGTCGAGAGCTTTCCGAATTGGGGTGGCTCGCGTCATTCTGATGCCCGTAGCCAAAGCTATGGCCAAAACAGTGCGGCGACACCAAAGTCCAGTAATCTTGCTTGTCGATTATTGGACTTTGGCCCCATGTCTTTTGAGAGATATATTAACGCCCGATTGGTGGATTTTGGGCCCCAATATCTCCCGTGACATATATTAGCACCAGAATGCATAACTATTGCTTACCAATTTGTGCATTTTGTCAGCAATTTATGTCCCACGAAATAATTGTATCAAAATCAACTAATCTTGCTCACCGATTAGTGGATTTTGGCCCCAGTATCTTGTGCGACATATATTAGTGCCAAAATCTAATCAAGGCTTTGGATCAATGCGGAATAAGCAACGGACATAGAGTCATGAACCAATATAGATCGTCTCTGGGGTTCCAAGAAAAGTAGATTAATCGAATTCTGCCCACAAGCCGGGCATATGTTGCTGAAAATCATAAAGTATGCCAAAAAAATTAAATCCCGAAAACGTCCCAACACTTTAACCTTACTGAAAGAAACGCGTGCGCGAAGTTCGACCCAACCCAAGACGGGTTCAGGCTGAGGTCCGAATAGGCAATGGAAATATAACCAGAAATAGTTAGAAATAACTAAAAATGCCCGTTTGACTGGTCGAACAGCGGAATTTGGGGATAAAGATTGACCCCGATGGAGCGTAGCTCGATCGTCCCCTCGTGCGTCTCGTCGAGAGCTTTCCGAATCGGGGCGGCTCGCGTCATTCAGATGCCCGTAGCCAAAGCTATGGCCAAAACAGTGCGGCGACACCAAAGTCCAGTAATCTTGCTTGTCGATTACTGGACTTTGGCCCCATGTCTTTTGAGAGATATATTAACGCCCGATTGGTGGATTTTTGGCCCCAATATATCCCGTGACATATATTAGCACCAGAATGCATAACTATTGCTTACCAATTTGTGTATTTTGTCAGCAATTTATGTCTCACGAAATAATTGTATCAAAATCCACTAATCTTGCTCACCGATTAGTGGATTTTGGCCCCAGTATCTTGTGCGACATATATTAGTGCCAAAATCTAATCAAGGCTTTGGATCAATGCGGAATAAGCAACGGACATAGAGTCCTGAACCAATATAGAACGTCTCTGGGGTTCCAAGAAAAGTAGATTAATCGAATTCTGCCCACAAGCCGGGCATATGTGGCTGAAAATCATAAAATATGCCAAAAAAATTAAATCCCGAAATCGTCCCAACACTTTAACCTTACTGAAAGAAACGCGTGCGCGAAGTTCGACCCAACCCAAGACGGGTTCAGGCTGAGGTCCGAATAGGCAATGGAAATATAACTAGAAATAGTAAGAAATAACTAAAAATGCCCGTTTGACTGGTCGAACAACGGAATTTGGGGATAAAGATGGACCCCGATGGAGCGTAGCTCGATCGTCCCCTCGTGCATCTCGTCAAGAGCTTTCCCAACTGGGGTGGCTCGCTTCATTTTGATGCCCGTAGCCAAAGCTATGGCCAAAACAGTGCGGCGACACCAAAGTCCAGTAATCTTGCTTGTCGATTACTGGACTTTGGCCCCATGTCTTTTGAGAGATATATTAACGCCCGATTGGTGGATTTTTGGCCCCAATATCTCCCGTGACATATATTAGCACCAGAATGCATAACTATTGCTTACCAATTTGTGCATTTTGTCAGCAATTTATGTCTCACGAAATAATTGTATCAAAATCCACTAATCTTGCTCACCGATTAGTGGGTTTTGGCCCCAGTATCTTGTGCGACATATATTAGTGCCAAAATCTAATCAAGGCTTTGGATCAATGCGGAATAAGCAACGGACATAGAGTCATGAACCAATATAGAACGTCTCTGGGGTTCCAAGAAAAGTAGATTAATCGAATTCTGCCCACAAGCCGGGCATATGTGGCTGAAAATCATAAAATATGCCAAAAAAATTAAATCCCGAAATCGTCCCAACACTTTAACCTTACTGAAAGAAACGCGTGCGCGAAGTTCGACCCAACCCAAGACGGGTTCAGGCTGAGGTCCGAATAGGCAATGGAAATATAACCAGAAATAGTAAGAAATAACTAAAAATGCCCGTTTGACTGGTCGAACAGCGGAATTTGGGGATAAAGATGGACCCCGATGGAGCGTAGCTCGATCGTCCCCTCGTGCGTCTCGTCGAGAGCTTTCCGAATCGGGGTGGCTCGCGTCATTCTGATGCCTGTAGCCAAAGCTATGGCCAAAACAGTGCGGCGACACCAAAGTCTAGTAATCTTGCTTGTCGATTACTGGACTTTGGCCCCATGTCTTTTGAGAGATATATTAACGCCCGATTGGTGGATTTTTGGCCCCAATATCTCCCGTGACATATATTAGCACCAGAATGCATAACTATTGCTCACCAATTTGTGCATTTTGTCAGCAATTTATGTCTCATGAAATACTTGTATCAAAATCCACTAATCTTGCTCACGGATTAGTGGATTTTGGCCCCAGTATCTTGTGCGACATATATTAGTGCCAAAATCTAATCAAGGCTTTGGATCAATGCGGAATAAGCAACGGACATAGAGTCATGAACCAATATAGAACGTCTCTGGGGTTCCAAGAAAAGTAGATTAATCGAATTCTGCCCACAAGCCGGGCATATGTGGCTGAAAATCATAAAATATGCCAAAAAAATTAAATCCCGAAATCGTCCAAACACTTTAACCTTACTGAAAGAAACGCGTGCGCGAAGTTCGACCCAACCCAAGACTGGTTCAGGCTGAGGTCCGAATAGGCAATGGAAATATTCAGAAATAGTAAGAAATAACTAAAAATGCCAGTTTGACTGGTCGAACAGCGGAATATGGGGATAAAGATGGACCCAGATGGAGCGTAGCTCGATCGTCCCCTCGAGAGCTTTCCGAATTTGGGTGGCTCGGGTCATTCTGATGCTCGTAGCCAAAGCTATGGCCAAAACAGTGCGGCGACACCAAAGTCCAGTAATCTTGCTTGTCGATTACTGGACTTTGGCCCCATGTCTTTTGAGAGATATATTAACGCCCGATTGGTGGATTTTTGGCCCCAATATCTCCCGTGACAGATATTAGCACCAGAATGCATAACTTATGCTTACCAATTTGTGCATTTTGTCAGCAATTTATGTCTCACGAAATAATTGTATCAAAATCCACTAATCTTGCTCACCGATTAGTGGATTTTGGCCCCAGTATCTTGTGCGACATATATTAGTGCCAAAATCTAATCAAGGCTTTGGATCAATGCGGAATAAGCAACGGACATAGAGTCATGAACCAATATAGAACGTCTCTGGGGTTCCAAGAAAAGTAGATTAATCAAATTCTGCCCACAAGCCGGGCATATGTGGCTGAAAATCATAAAATATGCCAAAAAAATTAAATCCCGAAATCGTCCCAACACTTTAACCTTACTGAAAGAAACGCGTGCGCGAAGTTCGACCCAACCCAAGACGGGTTCAGGCTGAGGTCCGAATAGGCAATGGAAATATAACCAGAAATAGTAAGAAATAACTAAAAATGCCCGTTTGACTGGTCGAACAGCGGAATTTGGGGATAAAGATGGACCCCGATGGAGCGTAGCTCGATCGTCCTCTCGTGCGTCTCGTCGAGAGCTTTCCGAATTGGGGTGGCTCGTGTCATTCTGATGCCCGTAGCCAAAGCTATGGCCAAAACAGTGCGGCGACACCAAAGTCCAGTAATCTTGCTTGTCGATTACTGGACTTTGGCCCCATGTCTTTTGAGAGATATATTAACGCCCGATTGGTGGATTTTTGGCCCCAATATCTATCGTGACATATATTAGCACCAAAATGCATAACTATTGCTTACCAATTTGTGCATTTTGTCAGCAATTTATGTCTCACGAAATAATTGTATCAAAATCCACTAATCTTGCTCACCGATTAGTGGATTTTGGCCCCAGTATCTTGTGCGACATATATTAGTGCCAAAATCTAATCAAGGCTTTGGATCAATGCGGAATAAGCAACGGACATAGAGTCATGAACCAATATAGAACTTCTCTGGGGTTCCAATAAAAGTAGATTAATCGAATTCTGCCCACAAGCCGGGCATATGTGCTGAAAATCATAAAATATGCCAAAAAAATTAAATCTCGAAATAGTCCCAACACTTTAACCTTACTGAAAGAAACGCGTGCGCGAAGTTCGACCCAAACCAAGACTGGTTCAGGCTGAGGTACGATTAGGCAATGGAAATATAACCAGAAATAGTAAGAAATAACTAAAAATGCCCGTTTGACTGGTCGAACAGCGGAATTTGGGGATAAAGATGGACCCCGATGGATGGAGCGTAGCTCGATCGTCCCCTCGTGCGTCTCGTCGAGAGCTTTCCAAATTGGGGTGGCTCGCGTCATTCTGATTCCCGTAGCCAAAGCTATGGCCAAAACAGTGCGGCGACACCAAAGTCCAGTAATCTTGCTTGTCGATTACTGGACTTTGGCCCCATGTCTTTTGAGAGATATATTAACGCCCGATTGGTGGATTTTGGGCCCCAATATCTCCCGTGACATATATTAGCACCAGAATGCATAACTTATGCTTACCAATTTGTGCATTTTGTCAGCAATTTATGTCTCACGAAATAATTGTATCAAAATCCACTAATCTTGCTCACCGATTAGTGGATTTTGGCCCCAGTATCTTGTGCGACATATATTAGTGCCAAAATCTAATCAAGGCTTTGGATCAATGCGGAATAAGCAACGGACATAGAGTCATGAACCAATATAGAACGTCTCTGGGGTTCCAAGAAAAGTAGATTAATCAAATTCTGCCCACAAGCCGGGCATATGTGGCTGAAAATCATAAAATATGCCAAAAAAATTAAATCCCGAAATCGTCCCAACACTTTAACCTTACTGAAAGAAACGCGTGCGCGAAGTTCGACCCAACCCAAGACGGGTTCAGGCTGAGGTCCGAATAGGCAATGGAAATATAACCAGAAATAGTAAGAAATAACTAAAAATGCCCGTTTGACTGGTCGAACAGCGGAATTTGGGGATAAATATGGACCCCGATGGAGCGTAGCTCGATCGTCCTCTCGTGCGTCTCGTCGAGAGCTTTCCGAATTGGGGTGGCTCGTGTCATTCTGATGCCCGTAGCCAAAGCTATGGCCAAAACAGTGCGGCGACACCAAAGTCCAATAATCTTGCTTGTCGATTACTGGACTTTGGCCCCATGTCTTTTGAGAGATATATTAACGCCCGATTGGTGGATTTTTGGCCCCAATATCTATCGTGACATATATTAGCACCAAAATGCATAACTATTGCTTACCAATTTGTGCATTTTGTCAGCAATTTATGTCTCACGAAATAATTGTATCAAAATCCACTAATCTTGCTCACCGATTAGTGGATTTTGGCCCCAGTATCTTGTGCGACATATATTAGTGCCAAAATCTAATCAAGGCTTTGGATCAATGCGGAATAAGCAACGGACATAGAGTCATGAACCAATATAGAACTTCTCTGGGGTTCCAATAAAAGTAGATTAATCGAATTCTGCCCACAAGCCGGGCATATGTGCTGAAAATCATAAAATATGCCAAAAAAATTAAATCTCGAAATAGTCCCAACACTTTAACCTTACTGAAAGAAACGCGTGCGCGAAGTTCGACCCAAACCAAGACTGGTTCAGGCTGAGGTACGATTAGGCAATGGAAATATAACCAGAAATAGTAAGAAATAACTAAAAATGCCCGTTTGACTGGTCGAACAGCGGAATTTGGGGATAAAGATGGACCCCGATGGAGCGTAGCTCGATCGTCCCCTCGTGCGTCTTGTCGAGAGCTTTCCGAATTGGGGTGGCTCGCGTCATTCTGATGCCCGTAGCCAAAGCTATGGCCAAAACAGTGCGGCGACACCAAAGTCCAGTAATCTTGCTTGTCGATTACTGGACTTTGGCCCCATGTCTTTTGAGAGATATATTAACGCCCGATTGGTGGATTTTTGGCCCCAATATCTCCCTTGACATATATTAGCACAAGAATGCATAACTTTTGCTTACCAATTTGTGCATTTTGTCAGCAATTTATGTCTCACGAAATAATTGTATCAAAATCCACTAATCTTGCTCACCGATTAGTGGATTTTGGCCCTAGTATCTTGTGCGACATATATTAGTGCCAAAATCTAATCAAGGCTTTGGATCAATGCGGAATAAGCAACGGACATAGAGTCATGAACCAATATAGAACGTCTCTGGGGTTCCAAGAAAAGTAGATTAATCGAATTTTGCCCACAAGCCGGGCATATGTGGCTGAAAATCATAAAATATGCCAAAAAATTAAATCCCGAAATCGTCCCAACACTTTAACCTTACTGAAAGAAACGCGTGCGCGAAGTTCGACCCAACCCAAGACGGGTTCAGGCTGAGGTCCGAATTGGCAATGGAAATAAAACCAGAAATAGTAAGAAATAACTAAAAATGCTTGTTTGACTGGTCCAACAGCGGAATTTGGGGATAAAGATGGACCCCAATGGAGCGTAGCTCGATCGTCCCCTCGTGCGTCTCGTCGAGAGCTTTCCGAATTGGGGTGGCTCGCGTCATTCTGATGCCCGTAGCCAAAGCTATGGCCAAAATAGTGGGGCGACACCAAAGTCCAGTAATCTTGCTTGTCGATTACTGGACTTTGGCCCCATGTCTATTGAGAGATATATTAACGCCCGATTGGTGGATTTTTGGCCCCAATATCTCCCGTGACATATATTAGCACCAGAATGCATAACTATTGCTTACCAATTTGTGCATTTTGTCAGCAATTTATGTCTCACGAAATAATTGTATCAAAATCCACTAATCTTGCTCACCGATTAGTGGATTTTGGCCCCAGTATCTTGTGCGACATATATTAGTGCCAAAATCTAATCAAGGCTTTGGATCAATGCGGAATAAGCAACGGACATAGAGTCATGAACCAATATAAAACGTCTCTGGGGTTCCAAGAAAAGTAGATTAATCGAATTCTGCCCACAAGCCGGGCATATGTGGCTGAAAATCATAAAATATGCCAAAAAAATTAAATCCCGAAATCGTCCCAACACTTTAACCTTACTGAAAGAAACGCGTGCGCGAAGTTCGACCCAACCCAAGACGGGTTCAGGCTGAGGTCCGAATAGGCAATGGAAATATAACCAGAAATAGTAAGAAATAACTAAAAATGCCCGTTTGACTGGTCGAACAGCGGAATTTGGGGATAAAGATGGACCCCGATGGAGTGTATCTCGATCGTCCCCTCGTGCGTCTCGTCGAGAGCTTTCCGAATTGGGGTGGCTCGTGTCATTCTGATGCCCGTAGCCAAAGCTATGGCCAAAACAGTGCGGCGACACTAAAGTCCTGTAATCTTGCTTGTCGATTACTCGACTTTGGCCCCATGTCTTTTGAGAGATATATTAACGCCCGATTGGTGGATTTTTGGCCCCAATATCTATCGTGACATATATTAGCACCAGAATGCATAACTATTGCTTACCAATTTGTGCATTTTGTTAGCAATTTATGTCTCACGAAATAATTGTATCAAAATCCACTAATCTTGCTCACCGATTAGTGGATTTTGGCCCAAGTATCTTGTGCGACATATTAGTGCCAAAATCTAATCAAGGCTTTGGATCAATGCGGAATAAGCAACGGACATAGAGTCATGAACCAATATAGAACGTCTCTGGGGTTCCAAGAAAAGTAGATTAATCGAATTCTGCCCACAAGCCGGGCATATGTGGCTGAAAATCATAAAATATGCCAAAAAAATTAAATCTCGAAATCGTCCCAACACTTTAACCTTACTGAAAGAAACGCGTGCGCGAAGTTCGACCCAACCCAAGACTGGTTCAGGCTGAGGTACGAATAGGCAATGGAAATATAACCTGAAATAGTAAGAAATAACTAAAAATGCCCGTTTGACTGGTCGAACAGCGGAATTTGGGGATAAAGATGGACCCCGATGGAGCGTAGCTCGATCGTCCCCTCGTGCGTCTCGTCGAGAGCTTTCCGAATTGGGGTGGCTCGCGTCATTCTGATGCCCGTAGCCAAAGCTATGGCCAAAACAGTGCGGCGACACCAAAGTCCAGTAATCTTGCTTGTCGATTACTGGACTTTGGCCCCATGTCTTTTGAGAGATATATTAACGCCCGATTAATGGATTTTTGGCCCCAATGTCTCCCTTGACATATATTAGCACCAGAATGCAGAACTATTGCTAACCAACTTGTGCATTTTGTCAGCAATTTATGTCTCACGAAATAATTGTATCAAAATCCACTAATCTTGCTCACCGATTAGTGGATTTTGGCCCCAGTATCTTGTGCGACATATATTAGTGCCAAAATCTAATCAAGGCTTTGGATCAATGCGGAATAAGCAACGGACATAGAGTCATGAACCAATATAGAACGTCTCTGGGGTTCCAAGAAAAGTAGATTAATCGAATTCTGCCCACAAGCCGGGCATATGTGGCTGAAAATCATAAAATATGCCAAAAAAATTAAATCCCGAAATCGTCCAAACACTTTAACCTTACTGAAAGAAACGCGTGCGCGAAGTTCGACCCAACCCAAGACTGGTTCAGGCTGAGGTCCGAATAGGCAATGGAAATATTCAGAAATAGTAAGAAATAACTAAAAATGCCCGTTTGACTGGTCGAACAGCAGGATTTGGGGATAAAGATGGACCCAGATGGAGCGTAGTTCGATCGTCCCCTCGTGCGTCTCGTCGAGAGCTTTCCGAATTGGGGTGGCTCGCGTCATTCTGATGCCCGTAGCCAAAGCTATGGCCAAAACAGTGCGGCGGCACCAAAGTCCAGTAATCTTGCTTGTCGATTACTGGACTTTGGCCCCATGTCTTTTGAGAGATATATTAACGCCCGATTGGTGGATTTTTGGCCCCAATATCTCCCGTGACAGATATTAGCACCAGAATGCATAACTATTGCTTACCAATTTGTGCATTTTGTCATCAAGTTATGTCTCACGAAATAATTGTATCAAAATCCACTAATCTTGCTCACCGATCAGTGGATTTTGGCCCCAGTATCTTGTGCGACATATATTAGTGCCAAAATCTAATCAAGGCTTTGGATCAATGCGGAATAAGCAACGGACATAGAGTCATGAACCAATATAGAACGTCTCTGGGGTTCCAAGAAAAGTAGATTAATCGAATTCTGCCCACAACCCGGGCATATGTGGCTGAAAATCATAAAATATGCCAAAAAAATTAAATCCCGAAATCGTCCTAACACTTTAACCTTACTGAAAGAAACGCGTGAGCGAAGTTCGACCGAACCCAAGACGGGTTCAGGCTGAGGTCCGAATAGGCAATGGAAATATAACCAGAAATAGTAAGAAAAAACTAAAAATGCCCGTTTGACTGGTCGAACAGCGGAATTTGGGGATAAAGATGGACCCCGATGGAGCGTAGCTCGATCGTCCCCTCGTGCGTCTCGTCGAGAGCTTTCCGAATTGGGGTGGCTCGCGTCATTCTGATGCCCGTAGCCAAAGCTATGGCCAAAACAGTGCGGCGACACCAAAGTCCAGTAATCTTGCTTGTCGATTACTGGACTTTGGCCCCATGTCTTTTGAGAGATATATTAACGCCCGATTAATGGATTTTTGGCCCCAATGTCTCCCTTGACATATATTAGCACCAGAATGCAGAACTATTGCTAACCAACTTGTGCATTTTGTCAGCAATTTATGTCTCACGAAATAATTGTATCAAAATCCACTAATCTTGCTCACCGATTAGTGGATTTTGGCCCCAGTATCTTGTGCGACATATATTAGTGCCAAAATCTAATCAAGGCTTTGGATCAATGCGGAATAAGCAACGGACATAGAGTCATGAACCAATATAGAACGTCTCTGGGGTTCCAAGAAAAGTAGATTAATCGAATTCTGCCCACAAGCCGGGCATATGTGGCTGAAAATCATAAAATATGCCAAAAAAATTAAATCCCGAAATCGTCCAAACACTTTAACCTTACTGAAAGAAACGCGTGCGCGAAGTTCGACCCAACCCAAGACTGGTTCAGGCTGAGGTCCGAATAGGCAATGGAAATATTCAGAAATAGTAAGAAATAACTAAAAATGCCCGTTTGACTGGTCGAACAGCAGGATTTGGGGATAAAGATGGACCCAGATGGAGCGTAGTTCGATCGTCCCCTCGTGCGTCTCGTCGAGAGCTTTCCGAATTGGGGTGGCTCGCGTCATTCTGATGCCCGTAGCCAAAGCTATGGCCAAAACAGTGCGGCGGCACCAAAGTCCAGTAATCTTGCTTGTCGATTACTGGACTTTGGCCCCATGTCTTTTGAGAGATATATTAACGCCCGATTGGTGGATTTTTGGCCCCAATATCTCCCGTGACAGATATTAGCACCAGAATGCATAACTATTGCTTACCAATTTGTGCATTTTGTCAGCAAGTTATGTCTCACGAAATAATTGTATCAAAATCCACTAATCTTGCTCACCGATCAGTGGATTTTGGCCCCAGTATCTTGTGCGACATATATTAGTGCCAAAATCTAATCAAGGCTTTGGATCAATGCGGAATAAGCAACGGACATAGAGTCATGAACCAATATAGAACGTCTCTGGGGTTCCAAGAAAAGTAGATTAATCGAATTCTGCCCACAACCCGGGCATATGTGGCTGAAAATCATAAAATATGCCAAAAAAATTAAATCCCGAAATCGTCCTAACACTTTAACCTTACTGAAAGAAACGCGTGAGCGAAGTTCG
This sequence comes from Linanthus parryae, assembly GCA_023055425.1. Classification (NCBI taxonomy): domain Eukaryota; kingdom Viridiplantae; phylum Streptophyta; class Magnoliopsida; order Ericales; family Polemoniaceae; genus Linanthus; species Linanthus parryae. The sequence goes on along the minus strand of JALGPY010000001.1, from coordinate 24,106,056 downwards.
ACCGAACCCAAGACGGGTTCAGGCTGAGGTCCGAATAGGCAATGGAAATATAACCTGAAATAGTAAGAAAAAACTAAAAATGCCCGTTTGACTGGTCGAACAGCGGAATTTGGGGATAAAGATGGACCCCGATGGAGCGTAGCTCGATCGTCCCCTCGTGCGTCTCTTCGAGAGCTTTCCGAATCGGGGTGGCTCGCGTCATTCTGATGCCCGTAGCCAAAGCTATGGCCAAAACAGTGCGGCGCCACCAAAGTCCAGTAATCTTGCTTGTCGATTACTGGACTTTGGCCCCATGTCTTTTGAGAGATATATTAACGCCCGATTGGTGGATTTTTGGCCCCAATATCTCCCGTGACAGATATTAGCACCAGAATGCAAAACTATTGCTTACCAATTTGTGCATTTTGTCAGCAATTTATGTCTCACGAAATAATTGTATCAAAATCCACTAATCTTGCTCACCGATTAGTGGATTTTGGCCCCAGTATCTTGTGCGACATATATTAGTGCCAAAATCTAATCAAGGCTTTGGATCAATGCGGAATAAGTAACGGACATAGAGTCATGAACCAATATAGAACGTCTATGGGTTTCCAAGAAAAGTAGATTAATCGAATTATGCCCACAAGCCGGGCATATGTGGCTGAAAATCATAAAATATGCCAAAAAAATTAAATCCCGAAATCGTCCCAACACTTTAACCTTACTGAAAGAAACGCGTGCGCGAAGTTCGACCCAACCCAAGACTGGTTCAGGCTGAGGTCCGAATAGGCAATGGAAATATTCAGAAATAGTAAGAAATAACTAAAAATGCCAGTTTGACTGGTCGAACAGCGGAATTTGGGGATAAAGATGGACCCCGATAGAGCTTAGCTCGATCGTCCCCTCGTGCGTCTCGTCGAGAGCTTTCCGAATTGGGGTGGCTCGCGTCATTCTGATGCCCGTAGCCAAAGCTATGGCCAAAACAGTGCGGCGACACCAAAGTCCAGTAATCTTGCTTGTCGATTACTGGACTTTGGCCCCATGTCTTTTGAGAGATATATTAACGCCCGATTGGTGGATTTTTTGCCCCAATATCTCCCGTGACAGATATTAGCACTAGAATGCATAACTATTGCTTACCAATTTGTGCATTTTGTCAGCAATTTATGTCTCGCGAAATAATTGTATCAAAATCCACTAATCTTGCTCACCGATTAGTGGATTTTGGCCCCAGTATCTTGTGCGACATATATTAGTGCCAAAATCTAATCAAGGCTTTGGATCAATGTGGAATAAGCAACGGACATAGAGTCATGAACCAATATAGAACGTCTCTGGGGTTCCAAGAAAAGTAGATTAATCGAATTCTGCCCACAAGCCGGGCATATGTGGCTGAAAATCATAAAATATGCCAAAAAAATTAAATCCCGAAATCGTCCTAACACTTTAACCTTACTGAAAGAAACGCGTGAGCGAAGTTCGACCCAACCCAAGACGGGTTCGGGCTGAGGTCCGAATAGGCAATGGAAATATAACCACAAATAGTAAGAAAAAACTAAAAATGCCCGTTTGACTGGTCGAACAGCGGAATTTGGGGATAAAGATGGACTTCGATGGAGCGTAGCTCGATCGTCCCCTCGTGCGTCTCGTCGAGAGCTTTCCGAATCGGGGTGGCTCGCGTCATTCTGATGCCCGTAGCCAAAGCTATGGCCAAAACAGTGCGGCGCCACCAAAGTCCAGTAATCTTGCTTGTCGATTACTGGACTTTGGCCCCATGTCTTTTGAGAGATATATTAACGCCCGATTGGTGGATTTTTGGCCCCAATATCTCCCGTGACAGATATTAGCACCATAATGCAAAACTATTGCTTACCAATTTGTGCATTTTGTCAACAATTTATGTCTCACGAAATAATTGTATCAAAATCCACTAATCTTGCTCACCGATTAGTGGATTTTGGCCCCAGTATCTTGTGCGACATATATTAGTGCCAAAATCTAATCAAGGCTTTGGATCAATGCGGAATAAGCAACGGACATAGAGTGATGAACCAATATAGAACGTCTCTGGGGTTCCAAGAAAAGTAGATTAATCGAATTATGCCCACAAGCCGGGCATATGTGGCTGAAAATCATAAAATATGCCAAAAAAATTAAATCCCGAAATCGTCCCAACACTTTAACCTTACTGAAAGAAACGCGTGCGCGAAGTTCGACCCAACCCAAGACTGGTTCAGGCTGAGGTCCGAATAGGCAATGGAAATATTCAGAAATAGTAAGAAATAACTAAAAATGCCAGTTTGACTGGTCGAACAGCGGAATTTGGGGATAAAGATGGACCCCGATGGAGCGTAGCTCGATCGTCCCCTCGTGCGTCTCGTCGAGAGCTTTCCGAATTGGGGTGGCTCGCGTCATTCTGATGCCCGTAGCCAAAGCTATGGCCAAAACAGTGCGGCGACACCAAAGTCCAGTAATCTTGCTTGTCGATTACTGGACTTTGGCCCCATGTCTTTTGAGAGATATATTAACGCCCGATTGGTGGATTTTTTGCCCCAATATCTCCCGTGACAGATATTTGCACCAGAATGCATAACTATTGCTTACCAATTTGTGCATTTTGTCAGCAATTTATGTCTCACGAAATAATTGTATCAAAATCCACTAATCTTGCTCACCGATTAGTGGATTTTGGCCCCAGTATCTTGTGCGACATATATTAGTGCCAAAATCTAATCAAGGCTTTGGATCAATGTGGAATAAGCAACGGACATAGAGTCATGAACCAATATAGAACGTCTCTGGGGTTCCAAGAAAAGTAGACTAATCGAATTCTGCCCACAAGCCGGGCATATGTGGCTGAAAATCATAAAATATGCCAAAATAATTAAATCCCGAAATCGTCCCAACACTTTAACCTTACTGAAAGAAACGCGTGAGCGAAGTTCGACCCAACCCAAGACGGGTTCAGGCTGAGGTCCGAATTGGCAATGGAAATATAACCAGAAATAGTAAGAAAAAACTAAAAATGCCCGTTTGACTGGTCGAACAGCGGAATTTGGGGATAAAGATGGACCCCGATGGAGCGTAGCTCGATCGTCCCTCGTGCGTCTCGTCGAGAGCTTTCCGAATCGGGGTGGCTCGCGTCATTCTGATGCCCGTAGCCAAAGCTATGGCCAAAACAGTGCGGCGACACCAAAGTCCAGTAATCTTGCTTGTCGATTACTGGACTTTGGCCCCATGTCTTTTGAGAGATATATTAACGCCCGATTGGTGGATTTTTGGCCCCAATATCTCCCGTGACAGATATTAGCACCAGAATGCATAACTATTGCTTACCAATTTGTGCATTTTGTCAGCAATTTATGTCTCACGAAATAATTGTATCAAAATCCACTAATCTTGCTCACTGATTAGTGGATTTTGGCCCCAGTATCTTGTGCGACATATATTAGTGCCAAAATCTAATCAAGGCTTTGGATCAATGCGGAATAAGCAACGGACATAGAGTCATGAACCAATATAGAACGTCTCTGGGGTTCCAAGAAAAGTAGATTAATCGAATTATGCCCACAAGCCGGGCATATGTGGCTGAAAATCATAAAATATGCCAAAAAAATTAAATCCCGAAATCGTCCCAACACTTTAACCTTACTGAAAGAAACGCGTGCGCGAAGTTCGACCCAACCCAAGACTGGTTCAGGCTGAGGTCCGAATAGGCAATGGAAATATAACCAGAAATAGTAAGAAAAAACTAAAAATGCCCGTTTGACTGGTCGAACAGCGGAATTTGGGGATAAAGATGGACCCCGATGGAGCGTAGCTCGATCGTCCACTCGTGCGTCTCGTCGAGAGCTTTCCGAATCGGGGTGGCTCGCGTCATTCTGATGCCCGTAGCCAAAGCTATGGCCAAAACAGTGCGGCGCCACCAAAGTCAAGTAATCTTGCTTGTCGATTACTGGACTTTGGCCACATGTCTTTTGAGAGATATATTAACGCCCGATTGGTTGATTTTTGGCCCCAATATCTCCCGTGACAGATATTAGCACCAGAATGCAAAACTATTGCTTACCAATTTGTGCATTTTGTCAGCAATTTATGTCTCACGAAATAATTGTATCAAAATCCACTAATCTTGCTCACCGATTAGTGGATTTTGGCCCCAGTATCTTGTGCGACATATATTAGTGCCAAAATCTAATCAAGGCTTTGGATCAATGCGGAATAAGCAACGGACATAGAGTCATGAACCAATATAGAACGTCTCTGGGGTTCCAAGAAAAGTAGATTAATCGAATTATGCCCACAAGCCGGGCATATGTGGCTGAAAATCATAAAATATGCCAAAAAAATTAAATCCCGAAATCGTCCCAACACTTTAACCTTACTGAAAGAAACGCGTGCGCGAAGTTCGACCCAACCCAAGACTGGTTCAGGCTGAGGTCCGAATAGGCAATGGAAATATTCAGAAATAGTAAGAAATAACTAAAAATGCCAGTTTGACTGGTCGAACAGCGGAATTTGGGGATAAAGATGGACCCCGATGGAGCGTATCTCGATCGTCCCCTCGTGCGTCTCGTCGAGAGCTTTCCGAATTGGGGTGGCTCGCGTCATTCTGATGCCCGTAGCCAAAGCTATGGCCAAAACAGTGCGGCGACACCAAAGTCCAGTAATCTTGCTTGTCGATTACTGGACTTTGGCCCCATGTCTTTTGAGAGATATATTAACGCCCGATTGGTGGATTTTTTTCCCCAATATCTCCCGTGACAGATATTAGCACCAGAATGCATAACTATTGCTTACCAATTTGTGCATTTTGTCAGCAATTTATGTCTCACGAAATAATTGTATCAAAATCCACTAATCTTGCTCACCGATTAGTGGATTTTGGCCCCAGTATCTTGTGCGACATATATTAGTGCCAAAATCTAATCAAGGCTTTGGATCAATGTGGAATAAGCAACGGACATAGAGTCATGAACCAATATAGAACGTCTCTGGGGTTCCAAGAAAAGTAGATTAATCGAATTCTGCCCACAAGCCGGGCATATGTGGCTGAAAATCATAAAATATGCCAAAAAAATTAAATCCCGAAATCGTCCCAACACTTTAACCTTACTGAAAGAAACGCGTGAGCGAAGTTCGACCCAACCCAAGACGGGTTCAGGCTGAGGTCCGAATAGGCAATGGAAATATAACCAGAAATAGTAAGAAAAAACTAAAAATGCCCGTTTGACTGGTCGAACAGCGGAATTTGGGGATAAAGATGGACCCCGATGGAGCGTAGCTCGATCGTCCCCTCGTGCGTCTCGTTGAGAGCTTTCCGAATCGGGGTGGCTCGCGTCATTCTGATGCCCGCAGCCAAAGCTATGGCCAAAACAGTGCGGCGACACCAAAGTCCAGAAATCTTGCTAGTCGATTACTGGACTTTGGCCCCATGTCTTTTGAGAGATATATTAACACCCGATTGGTGGATTTTTGGCCCCAATATCTCCCGTGACAGATATTAGCACCAGAATGCATAACTATTGCTTACCAATTTGTGCATTTTGTCAGCAATTTATGTCTCACGAAATAATTGTATCAAAATCCACTAATCTTGCTCACCGATTAGTGGATTTTGGCCCCAGTATCTTGTGCGACATATATTAGTGCCAAAATCTAATCAAGGCTTTGGATCAATGCGGAATAAGCAACAGACATAGAGTCATGAACCAATATAGAACGTCTCTGGGGTTCCAAGAAAAGTAGATTAATCGAATTATGCCCACAAGCCGGGCATATGTGGCTGAAAATCATAAAATATGCGAAAAAAATTAAATCCCGAAATCGTCCCAAAACTTTAACCTTACTGAAAGAAACGCGTGCGCGAAGTTCGACCCAACCCAAGAAGTGTTCAGGCTGAGGTCCGAATAGGCAATGGAAATTTAACCAGAAATAGTAAGAAATAACTAAAAATGCCTGTTTGACTGGTCGAACAGCGGAATTTGGGGATAAAGATGGACCCCGATGGAGCTTAGCTCGATCGTCCCCTCGTGCGTCTCGTCGAGAGATTTCCGAATCGGGGTGGCTCGCGTCATTCTGATGCCCGTAGCCAAAGCTATGGCCAGAACAGTGCGGCGACACCAAAGTCCAGTAATCTTGCTTGTCGATTACTGGACTTTGGCCCCATGTCTTTTGAGAGATATATTAACGCCTGATTGGTGGATTTTTGGACCCAATATCTCCCGTGACATATATCAGCACCAGAATGCATAACTATTGCTTACCAATTTGTGCATTTTGTCAGCAATTTATGTCTCACGAAATAATTGTATCAAAATCCACTAATCTTGCTCACCGATTAGTGGATTTTGGCCCCAGTATCTTGTGCGACATATATTAGTGCCAAAATCTAATCAAGGCTTTGGATCAATGCGGAATAAGCAACGGACATAGAGTCATGAACCAATATAGAACATCTCTGGGGTTCCAAGAAAAGTAGATTAATCGAATTCTGCCCACAAGCCGGGCATATGTGCCTGAAAATCATAAAATATGCCAAAAAAATTAAATCCCGAAATCGTCCCAACACTTTAACCTTACTGAAAGAAACGCGTGCGCGAAGTTCGACCCAACCCAAGACGGGTTCAGGCTGAGGTCCGAATAGGCAATGGAAATATAACCAGAAATAGTAAGAAATAACTAAAAATGCCCGTTTGACTGGTCGAACAGCGGAATTTGGGGATAAAGATGGACCCCGATGGAGCGTAGCTCGATCGTCCCCTCGTGCGTCTCGTCGAGAGCTTTCCGAATTGGGGTGGCTCGCGTCATTCTGATGCCCGTAGCCAAAGCTATGGCCAAAACAGTGCGGCGACACCAAAGACCAGTAATCTTGCTTGTCGATTACTGGACTTTGGCCCCATGTCTTTTGAGAGATATATTAACGCCCGATTGGTGGATTTTTGGCACCAATATCTCCCGTGACATATATTAGCACCAGAATGCATAACTATTGCTTACCAATTTGTGCATTTTGTCAGCAATTTATGTCTCACGAAATAATTGTATCAAAATCCACTAATCTTGCTCACCGATTAGTGGATTTTGGCCCCAGTATCTTGTGCGACATATATTAGTGCCAAAATCTAATCAAGGCTTTGGATCAATGCGGAATAAGCAACGGACATAGAGTCATGAACCAATATAGAACGTCTCTGGGGTTCCAAGAAAAGTAGATTAATCGAATTATGCCCACAAGCCGGGCATATGTGGCTGAAAATCATAAAATATGCCAAAAAAATTAAATCCCGAAATCGTCCCAACACTTTAACCTTACTGAAAGAAACGCGTGCGCGAAGTTCGACCCAACCCAAGAAGTGTTCAGGCTGAGGTCCGAATAGGCAATGGAAATTTAACCAGAAATAGTAAGAAATAACTAAAAATGCCTGTTTGACTGGTCGAACAGCGGAATTTGGGGATAAAGATGGACCCCGATGGAGCTTAGCTCGATCGTCCCCTCGTGCGTCTCGTCGAGAGATTTCCGAATCGGGGTGGCTCGCGTCATTCTGATGCCCGTAGCCAAAGCTATGGCCAAAACAGTGCGGCGACACCAAAGCCCAGTAATCTTGCTTGTCGATTATTGGACTTTGGCCACATGTCTTTTGAGAGATATATTAACGCCCGATTGGTGGATTTTTGGCCCCAATATCTCCCGTGACAGATATTAGCACCAGAATGCAAAACTATTGCTTACCAATTTGTGCATTTTGTCAGCAATTTATGTCTCACGAAATAATTGTATCAAAATCCACTAATCTTGCTCACCGATTAGTGGATTTTGGCCCCAGTATCTTGTGCGACATATATTAGTGCCAAAATCTAATCAAGGCTTTGGATCAATGCGGAATAAGCAACGGACATAGAGTCATGAACCAATATAGAACGTCTCTGGGGTTCCAAGAAAAGTAGATTAATCGAATTATGCCCACAAGCCGGGCATATGTGGCTGAAAATCATAAAATATGCCAAAAAAATTAAATCCCGAAATCGTCCCAACACTTTAACCTTACTGAAAGAAACGCGTGCGCGAAGTTCGACCCAACCCAAGACTGGTTCAGGCTGAGGTCCGAATAGGCAATGGAAATATTCAGAAATAGTAAGAAATAACTAAAAATGCCAGTTTGACTGGTCGAACAGCGGAATTTGGGGATAAAGATGGACCCCGATGGAGCGTATCTCGATCGTCCCCTCGTGCGTCTCGTCGAGAGCTTTCCGAATTGGGGTGGCTCGCGTCATTCTGATGCCCGTAGCCAATGCTATGGCCAAAACAGTGCGGCGACACCAAAGTCCAGTAATCTTGCTTGTCGATTACTGGACTTTGGCCCCATGTCTTTTGAGAGATATATTAACGCCCGATTGGTGGATTTTTTTCCCCAATATCTCCCGTGACAGATATTAGCACCAGAATGCATAACTATTGCTTACCAATTTGTGCATTTTGTCAGCAATTTATGTCTCACGAAATAATTGTATCAAAATCCACTAATCTTGCTCACCGATTAGTGGATTTTGGCCCCAGTATCTTGTGCGACATATATTAGTGCCAAAATCTAATCAAGGCTTTGGATCAATGTGGAATAAGCAACGGACATAGAGTCATGAACCAATATAGAACGTCTCTGGGTTCCAAGAAAAGTAGATTAATCGAATTCTGCCCACAAGCCGGGCATATGTGGCTGAAAATCATAAAATATGCCAAAAAAATTAAATCCCGAAATCGTCCCAACACTTTAACCTTACTGAAAGAAACGCGTGAGCGAAGTTCGACCCAACCCAAGACGGGTTCAGGCTGAGGTCCGAATAGGCAATGGAAATATAACCAGAAATAGTAAGAAAAAACTAAAAATGCCCGTTTGACTGGTCGAACAGCGGAATTTGGGGATAAAGATGGACCCCGATGGAGCGTAGCTCGATCGTCCCCTCGTGCGTCTCGTTGAGAGCTTTCCGAATCGGGGTGGCTCGCGTCATTCTGATGCCCGCAGCCAAAGCTATGGCCAAAACAGTGCGGCGACACCAAAGTCCAGAAATCTTGCTAGTCGATTACTGGACTTTGGCCCCATGTCTTTTGAGAGATATATTAACACCCGAATGGTGGATTTTTGGCCCCAATATCTCCCGTGACAGATATTAGCACCAGAATGCATAACTATTGCTTACCAATTTGTGCATTTTGTCAGCAATTTATGTCTCACGAAATAATTGTATCAAAATCCACTAATCTTGCTCACCGATTAGTGGATTTTGGCCCCAGTATCTTGTGCGACATATATTAGTGCCAAAATCTAATCAAGGCTTTGGATCAATGCGGAATAAGCAACAGACATAGAGTCATGAACCAATATAGAACGTCTCTGGGGTTCCAAGAAAAGTAGATTAATCGAATTATGCCCACAAGTCGGGCATATGTGGCTGAAAATCATAAAATATGCCAAAAAAATTAAATCCCGAAATCGTCCCAAAACTTTAACCTTACTGAAAGAAACGCGTGCGCGAAGTTCGACCCAACCCAAGAAGTGTTCAGGCTGAGGTCCGAATAGGCAATGGAAATTTAACCAGAAATAGTAAGAAATAACTAAAAATGCCTGTTTGACTGGTCGAACAGCGGAATTTGGGGATAAAGATGGACCCCGATGGAGCTTAGCTCGATCGTCCCCTCGTGCGTCTCGTCGAGAGATTTCCGAATCGGGGTGGCTCGCGTCATTCTGATGCCCGTAGCCAAAGCTATGGCCAGAACAGTGCGGCGACACCAAAGTCCAGTAATCTTGCTTGTCGATTACTGGACTTTGGCCCCATGTCTTTTGAGAGATATATTAACGCCTGATTGGTGGATTTTTGGACCCAATATCTCCCGTGACATATATCAGCACCAGAATGCATAACTATTGCTTACCAATTTGTGCATTTTGTCAGCAATTTATGTCTCACGAAATAATTGTATCAAAATCCACTAATCTTGCTCACCGATTAGTGGATTTTGGCCCCAGTATCTTGTGCGACATATATTAGTGCCAAAATCTAATCAAGGCTTTGGATCAATGCGGAATAAGCAACGGACATAGAGTCATGAACCAATATAGAACATCTCTGGGGTTCCAAGAAAAGTAGATTAATCGAATTCTGCCCACAAGCCGGGCATATGTGCCTGAAAATCATAAAATATGCCAAAAAAATTAAATCCCGAAATCGTCCCAACACTTTAACCTTAATGAAAGAAACGCGTGCGCGAAGTTCGACCCAACCCAAGACGGGTTCAGGCTGAGGTCCGAATAGGCAATGGAAATATAACCAGAAATAGTAAGAAATAACTAAAAATGCCCGTTTGACTAGTCGAACAGCGGAATTTGGGGATAAAGATGGACCCCGATGGAGCGTAGCTCGATCGTCCCCTCGTGCGTCTCGTCGAGAGCTTTCCGAATTGGGGTGGCTCGCGTCATTCTGATGCCCGTAGCCAAAGCTATGGCCAAAACAGTGCGGCGACACCAAAGACCAGTAATCTTGCTTGTCGATTACTGGACTTTGGCCCCATGTCTTTTGAGAGATATATTAACGCCCGATTGGTGGATTTTTGGCACCAATATCTCCCGTGACATATATTAGCACAAGAATGCATAACTATTGCTTACCAATTTGTGCATTTTGTCAGCAATTTATGTCTCACGAAATAATTGTATCAAAATTCACTAATCTTGCTCACCGATTAGTGGATTTTGGCCCCAGTATCTTGTGCGACATATATTAGTGCCAAAATCTAATCAAGGCTTTGGATCAATGCGGAATAAGCAACGGACATAGAGTCATGAACCAATATAGAACGTCTCTGGGGTTCCAAGAAAAGTAGATTAATCGAATTCTGCCCACAAGCCGGGCATATGTGGCTGAAAATCATAAAATATGCCAAAAAAATTAAATCCCGAAATGGTCCCAACACTTTAACCTTACTGAAAGAAACGCGTTCGCGAAGTTCGACCCAACCCAAGACGGGTTCAGGCTGAGGTCCGAATAGGCAATGGAAATATAACCAGAAATAGTAAGAAATAACTAAAAATGCCCGTTTGACTGGTCGAACAGCGGAATTTGGGGATAAAAATGGACCCAGATGGAGCGTAGCTCGATCGTCCCCTCGTGCGTCTCGTCGAGAGCTTTCCGAATCGGGGTGGCTCGCGTCATTCTGATGCCCGTAGCCAATGCTATGGCCAAAACAGTGCGGCGACACCAAAGTCCAGTAATCTTGCTTGTCGATTACTGGACTTTGGCCCCATGTCTTTTGAGAGATATATTAACGCCCGATTGGTGGATTTTTGGCCCCAATATCTCCCGTGACATATATTAGCACCAGAATGCATAACTATTGCTTACCAATTTGTGCATTTTGTCAGCAATTTATGTCTCACGAAATAATTGTATCAAAATCCACTAATCTTGCTCACCGATTAGTGGATTTTGGCCCCAGTATCTTGTGCGACATATATTAGTGCCAAAATCTAATCAATGCTTTGGATCAATGCGGAATAAGCAACGGACATAGAGTCATGAACCAATATAGAACGTCTCTGGGGTTCCAAGAAAAGTAGATTAATCGAATTCTGCCCACAAGCCGGGCATATGTTGCTGAAAATCATAAAATATGCCAAAAAAATTAAATCCCGAAATTGTCCCAACACTTTAACCTTACTGAAAGAAACGCGTGCGCGAAGTTCGACCCAACCCCAGACGGGTTCAGGCTGAGGTCCGAATAGGCAATGGAAATATAACCAGAAATAGTAAGAAATAATTAAAAATGCCCGTTTGACTGGTCGAACAGCGGAATTTGGGGATAAAGATGGACCCCGATGGAGCGTAGCTCGATCGTCCCCTCGTGCGTCTCGTCGAGAGCTTTCCGAATCGGGTTGGCTCGCGTCATTCTGATGCCTGTATCCAAAGCTATGGCCAAAACAGTGCGGCGACACCAAAGTCCAGTAATCTAGCTTGTCGATTACTGGACTTTGGCCCCATGTCTTTTGAGAGATATATTAACGCCCGATTGGTGGATTTTTGGCCCCAATATCTCCCGTGACATATATTAGCACCAGAATGCATAACTATTGCTTACCAATTTGTGCATTTTGTCAGCAATTTATGTCTCACGAAATAATTGTATCAAAATCCACTAATCTTGCTCACCGATTAGTGGATTTTGGCCCCAGTATCTTGTGCGACATATATTAGTGCCAAAATCTAATCAAGGCTTTGGATCAATGCGGAATAAGCAACGGACATAGAGTCATGAACCAATATAGAACGTCTCTGGGGTTCCAAGAAAAGTAGATTAATCGAATTCTGCCCACAAGCCGGGCATATGTGGCTGAAAATCATAAAATATGCCAAAAAAATTAAATCCCGAAATCGTCCCAACACTTTAACCTTACTGAAAGAAAAGCGTGCGCGAAGTTCGACCCAACCCAAGACGGGTTCAGGCTGAGGTCCGAATAGGCAATGGAAATATAACCAGAAATAGTAAGAAATAACTAAAAATGCCCGTTTGACTGGTCGAACAGCGGAATTTGGGGATAAAGATGGACCCCGATGGAGCGTAGCTCTCGATCGTCCCCTCGTGCGTCTCGTCGACAGCTTTCCGAATTGGGGTGGCTCGTGTCACTCTGATGCCCGTAGCCAAAGCTATGGCCAAAACAGTGCGGCGACACCAAAGTCCAGTAATCTTGCTTGTCGATTACTGGACTTTGGCCCAATGTCTTTTGAGAGATATATTAACGCCCGATTGGTGGATTGTTGGCCCCAATATCTATCGTGACATATATTAGCACCAGAATGCATAACTATTGCTTACCAATTTGTGCATTTTGTCAGCAATTTATGTCTCACGAAATAATTGTATCAAAATCCACTAATCTTGCTCACCGATTAGTGGATTTTGGCCCCAGTATCTTGTGCGGCATATATTAGTGCCAAAATCTAATCAAGGCTTTGGATCAATGCGGAATAAGCAACGGACATAGAGTCATGAACCAATATAGAACGTCTCTGGGGTTCCAAGAAAAGTAGATTAATCGAATTCTGCCCACAAGCCGGGCATATGTGGCTGAAAATCATAAAATATGCCAAAAAAATTAAATCCCGAAATCGTCCCAACACTTTAACCTTACTGAAAGAAACGCGTGCGCGAAGTTCGACCCAAACCAAGACGGGTTCAGGCTGAGGTCCGAATAGGCAATGGAAATATAACCAGAAATAGTAAGAAATAACTAAAAATGCCCGTTTGACTGGTCGAACAGCGGAATTTGGGGATAAAGATGGACCCCGATGGAGCGTAGCTCGATCGTCCCCTCGTGCGTCTCGTCGAGAGCTTTCCGAATCGGGGTGGCTCGCGTCATTCTGATGCCTGTAGCCAAAGCTATGGCAAAAACAGTGCGGCGACACCAAAGTCCAGTAATCTTGCTTGTCGATTACTGGACTTTGGCCCCATGTCTTTTGAGAGATATATTAACGCCCGATTGGTGGATTTTTGGCCCCAATATCTCCCGTGACATATATTAGCACCAGAATGCATAACTATTGCTTACCAATTTGTGCATTTTGTCAGCAATTTATGTCTCACGAAATAATTGTATCAAAATCCACTAATCTTGCTCACCGATTAGTGGATTTTGGCCCCAGTATCTTGTGCGACATATATTAGTGCCAAAATCTAATCAAGGCTTTGGATCAATGCGGAATAAAGCAACGGACATAGAGTCATGAACCAATATAGAACGTCTCTGGGGTTCCAAGAAAAGTAGATTAATCGAATTCTGCCCACAAGCCGGGCATATGTGGCTGAAAATCATAAAATATGCCAAAAAAATTAAATCCCGAAATCGTCCCAACACTTTAACCTTACTGAAAGAAACGCGTGCGCGAAGTTCGACCCAACCCAAGACGGGTTCAGGCTGAGGTCCGAATAGGCAATGGAAATATAACCAGAAATAGTAAGAAATAACTAAAAATGCCCGTTTGACTGGTCGAACAGCGGAATTTGGGGATAAAGATGGACCCCGATGGAGCGTAGCTCGATCGTCCCCTCGTGCGTCTCGTCGAGAGCTTTCCGAATCGGGGTGGCTCGCGTCATTCTGATGCCCGTAGCCAAAGCTATGGCCAAAACAGTGCGGCGACACCAAAGTCCAGTAATCTTGCTTGTCGATTACTGGACTTTGGCCCCATGTCTTTTGAGAGATATATTAACGCCCGATTGGTGGATTTTTGGCCCCAATATCTCTCGTGACAGATATTAGCACCAGAATGCAAAACTATTGCTTACCAATTTGTGCATTTTGTCAGCAATTTATGTCTCACGAAATAATTGTATCAAAATCCACTAATCTTGCTCACCGATTAGTGGATTTTGGCCCCAGTATCTTGTGCGACATATATTAGTGCCAAAATCTAATCAAGGCTTTGGATCAATGCGGAATAAGCAACGGACATAGAGTCATGAACCAATATAGAACGTCTCTGGGGTTCCAAGAAAAGTAGATTAATCGAATTCTGCCCACAAGCCGGGCATATGTGGCTGAAAATCATAAAATATGCCAAAAAAATTAAATCCCGAAATCGTCCCAACACTTTAACCTTACTGAAAGAAACGCGTGAGCGAAGTTCGACCCAACCCAAGACGGGTTCAGGCTGAGGTCCGAATAGGCAATGGAAATATAACCAGAAATAGTAAGAAAAAACTAAAAATGCCCGTTTGACTGGTCGAACAGCGGAATTTGGGGATAAAGATGGACCCCGATGGAGCGTAGCTCGATCGTCCCCTCGTGCGTCTCGTCGAGAGCTTTTCGAATCGGGGTGGCTCGCGTCATTCTGATGCCCGTAGCCAAAGCTATGGCCAAAACAGTGCGGCGACACCAAAGTCCAGAAATCTTGCTAGTCGATTACTGGACTTTGGCCCCATGTCTTTTGAGAGATATATTAACGCCCGATTGGTGGATTTTTCGCCCCAATATCTCCCGTGACAGATATTAGCACCAGAATGCATAACTATTGCTTACCAATTTGTGCATTTTGTCAGCAATTTATGTCTCACGAAATAATTGTATCAAAATCCACTAATCTTGCTCACCGATTAGTGGATTTTGGCCCCAGTATCTTGTGCGACATATATTAGTGCCAAAATCTAATCAAGGCTTTGGATCAATGCGGAATAAGCAACGGACATAGAGTCATGAACCAATATAGAACGTCTCTGGGGTTCCAAGAAAAGTAGATTAATCGAATTATGCCCACAAGCCGGGCATATGTGGCTGAAAATCATAAAATATGCCAAAAAAATTAAATCCCGAAATCGTCCCAACACTTTAACCTTACTGAAAGAAACGCGTGAGCGAAGTTCGACCCAACCCAAGACGGGTTCAGGCTGAGGTCCGAATAGGCAATGGAAATATAACCAGAAATAGTAAGAAATAACTAAAAATGCCCGTTTGACTGGTCGAACAGCGGAATTTGGGGATAAAGATGGACCCCGATGGAGCGTAGCTCGATCGTCCCCTCGTGCGTCTCGTCGAGAGCTTTCCGAATCGGGGTGGCTCGCGTCATTCTGATGCCTGTAGCCAAAGCTATGGCAAAAACAGTGCGGCGACACCAAAGTCCAGTAATCTTGCTTGTCGATTACTGGACTTTGGCCCCATGTCTTTTGAGAGATATATTAACGCCCGATTGGTGGATTTTTGGCCCCAATATCTCCCGTGACATATATTAGCACCAGAATGCATAACTATTGCTTACCAATTTGTGCATTTTGTCAGCAATTTATGTCTCACGAAATAATTGTATCAAAATCCACTAATCTTGCTCACCGATTAGTGGATTTTGGCCCCAGTATCTTGTGCGACATATATTAGTGCCAAAATCTAATCAAGGCTTTGGATCAATGCGGAATAAAGCAACGGACATAGAGTCATGAACCAATATAGAACGTCTCTGGGGTTCCAAGAAAAGTAGATTAATCGAATTCTGCCCACAAGCCGGGCATATGTGGCTGAAAATCATAAAATATGCCAAAAAAATTAAATCCCGAAATCGTCCCAACACTTTAACCTTACTGAAAGAAACGCGTGCGCGAAGTTCGACCCAACCCAAGACGGGTTCAGGCTGAGGTCCGAATAGGCAATGGAAATATAACCAGAAATAGTAAGAAATAACTAAAAATGCCCGTTTGACTGGTCGAACAGCGGAATTTGGGGATAAAGATGGACCCCGATGGAGCGTAGCTCGATCGTCCCCTCGTGCGTCTCGTCGAGAGCTTTCCGAATCGGGGTGGCTCGCGTCATTCTGATGCCCGTAGCCAAAGCTATGGCCAAAACAGTGCGGCGACACCAAAGTCCAGTAATCTTGCTTGTCGATTACTGGACTTTGGCCCCATGTCTTTTGAGAGATATATTAACGCCCGATTGGTGGATTTTTGGCCCCAATATCTCCCGTGACAGATATTAGCACCAGAATGCAAAACTATTGCTTACCAATTTGTGCATTTTGTCAGCAATTTATGTCTCACGAAATAATTGTATCAAAATCCACTAATCTTGCTCACCGATTAGTGGATTTTGGCCCCAGTATCTTGTGCGACATATATTAGTGCCAAAATCTAATCAAGGCTTTGGATCAATGCGGAATAAGCAACGGACATAGAGTCATGAACCAATATAGAACGTCTCTGGGGTTCCAAGAAAAGTAGATTAATCGAATTCTGCCCACAAGCCGGGCATATGTGGCTGAAAATCATAAAATATGCCAAAAAAATTAAATCCCGAAATCGTCCCAACACTTTAACCTTACTGAAAGAAACGCGTGAGCGAAGTTCGACCCAACCCAAGACGGGTTCAGGCTGAGGTCCGAATAGGCAATGGAAATATAACCAGAAATAGTAAGAAAAAACTAAAAATGCCCGTTTGACTGGTCGAACAGCGGAATTTGGGGATAAAGATGGACCCCGATGGAGCGTAGCTCGATCGTCCCCTCGTGCGTCTCGTCGAGAGCTTTTCGAATCGGGGTGGCTCGCGTCATTCTGATGCCCGTAGCCAAAGCTATGGCCAAAACAGTGCGGCGACACCAAAGTCCAGAAATCTTGCTAGTCGATTACTGGACTTTGGCCCCATGTCTATTGAGAGATATATTAACGCCCGATTGGTGGATTTTTCGCCCCAATATCTCCCGTGACAGATATTAGCACCAGAATGCATAACTATTGCTTACCAATTTGTGCATTTTGTCAGCAATTTATGTCTCACGAAATAATTGTATCAAAATCCACTAATCTTGCTCACCGATTAGTGGATTTTGGCCCCAGTATCTTGTGCGACATATATTAGTGCCAAAATCTAATCAAGGCTTTGGATCAATGCGGAATAAGCAACGGACATAGAGTCATGAACCAATATAGAACGTCTCTGGGGTTCCAAGAAAAGTAGATTAATCGAATTATGCCCACAAGCCGGGCATATGTGGCTGAAAATCATAAAATATGCCAAAAAAATTAAATCCCGAAATCGTCCCAACACTTTAACCTTACTGAAAGAAACGCGTGAGCGAAGTTCGACCCAACCCAAGACGGGTTCAGGCTGAGGTCCGAATAGGCAATGGAAATATAACCAGAAATAGTAAGAAAAAACTAAAAATGCCCGTTTGACTGGTCGAACAGCGGAAATTGGGGATAAAGATGGACCCCGATGGAGCGTAGCTCGATCGTCCCCTCGTGCGTCTCGTCGAGAGCTTTTCGAATCAGGGTGGCTCGCGTCATTCTGATGCCCGTAGCCAAAGCTATGGCCAAAACAGTGCGGCGACACCAAAGTCCAGAAATCTTGCTAGTCGATTACTGGACTTTGGCCCCATGTCTTTTGAGAGATATATTAACGCCCGATTGGTGGATTTTTCGCCCCAATATCTCCCGTGACAGATATTAGCACCAGAATGCATAACTATTGCTTACCAATTTGTGCATTTTGTCAGCAATTTATGTCTCACGAAATAATTGTATCAAAATCCACTAATCTTGCTCACCGATTAGTGGATTTTGGCCCCAGTATCTTGTGCGACATATATTAGTGCCAAAATCTAATCAAGGCTTTGGATCAATGCGGAATAAGAAACAGACATAGAGTCATGAACCAATATAGAATGTCTCTGGGGTTCCAAGAAAAGTAGATTAATCGAATTATGCCCACAAGCCGGGCATATGTGGCTGAAAATCATAAAATATGCCAAAAAAATTAAATCCCGAAATCGTCCCAACACTTTAACCTTACTGAAAGAAACACGTGCGCGAAGTTCGACCCAACCCAAGAAGTGTTCAGGCTGAGGTCCGAATAGGCAATGGAAATATAACCAGAAATAGTAAGAAATAACTAAAAATGCCCGTTTGACTGGTCGAACAGCGGAATTTGGGGATAAAGATGGACCCCGATGGAGCGTAGCTCGATCGTCCCCTCGTGCGTCTCGTCGAGAGCTTTCCGAATCGGGGTGGCTCGCGTCATTCTGATGCCCGTAGCCAAAGCTATGGCCAGAACAGTGCGGCGACACCAAAGTCCAGTAATCTTGCTTGTCGATTACTGAATTTGGCCCCATGTCTTTTGAGAGATATATTAACGCCTGATTGGTGGATTTTTGGACCCAATATCTCCCGTGACATATATCAGCACCAGAATGCATAACTATTGCTTACCAATTTGTGCATTTTGTCAGCAATTTATGTCTCACGAAATAATTGTATCAAAATCCACTAATCTTGCTCACCGATTAGTGGATTTTGGCCCCAGTATCTTGTGCGACATATATTAGTGCCAAAATCTAATCAAGGCTTTGGATCAATGCGGAATAAGCAACGGACATAGAGTCATGAACCAATATAGAACATCTCTGGGGTTCCAAGAAAAGTAGATTAATCGAATTCTGCCCACAAGCCGGGCATATGTGGCTGAAAATCATAAAATATGCCAAAAAAATTAAATCCCGAAATCGTCCCAACACTTTAACCTTACTGAAAGAAACGCGTGCGCGAAGTTCGACCCAACCCAAGACGGGTTCAGGCTGAGGTCCGAATAGGCAATGGAAATGTAACCAGAAATAGTAAGAAATAACTAAAAATGCCCGTTTGACTGGTCGAACCGCGGAATTTGGGGATAAAGATGGACCCCGATGGAGCGTAGCTCGATCGTCCCCTCGTGCGTCTCGTCGAGAGCTTTCCGAATTGGGGTGGCTCGCGTCATTCTGATGCCCGTAGCCAAAGTTATGGCCAAAACAGTGCGGCGACACCAAAGTCCAGTAATCTTGCTTGTCGATTACTGGACTTTGGCCCCATGTCTTTTGAGAGATATATTAACGCCCGATTGGTGGATTTTTGGCACCAATATCTCCCGTGACATATATAAGCACAAGAATGCATAACTATTGCTTACCAATTTGTGCATTTTGTCAGCAATTTATGTCTCACGAAATAATTGTATCAAAATTCACTAATCTTGCTCACCGATTAGTGGATTTTGGCCCCAGTATCTTGTGCGACATATATTAGTGCCAAAATCTAATCAAGGCTTTGGATCAATGCGAAATAAGCAACGGACATAGAGTCATGAACCAATATAGAACGTCTCTGGGGTTCCAAGAAAAGTAGATTAATCGAATTCTGCCCACAAGCCGGGCATATGTGGCTGAAAATCATAAAATATGCCAAAAAAATTAAATCCCGAAATCGTCCCAACACTTTAACCTTACTGAAAGAAACGCGTTCGCGAAGTTCGACCCAACCCAAGACGGGTTCAGGCTGAGGTCCGAATAGGCAATGGAAATATAACCAGAAATAGTAAGAAATAACTAAAAATGCCCGTTTGACTGGTCGAACAGCGGAATTTGGGGATAAAGATGGACCCAGATGGAGCGTAGCTCGATCGTCCCCTCGTGCGTCTCGTCGAGAGCTTTTTGAATCGGGGTGGCTCGCGTCATTCTGATGCCCGTAGCCAATGTTATGGCCAAAACAGTGCGGCGACACCAAAGTCCAGTAATCTTGCTTGTCGATTACTGGACTTTGGCCCCATGTCTTTTGAGAGATATATTAACGCCCGATTGGTGGATATTTGGCCCCAATATCTCCCGTGACATATATTAGCACCAGAATGCATAACTATTGCTTACCAATTTGTGCATTTTGTCAGCAATTTATGTCTCACGAAATAATTGTATCAAAATCCACTAATCTTGCTCACCGATTAGTGGATTTTGGCCCCAGTATCTTGTGCGACATATATTAGTGCCAAAATCTAATCAATGCTTTGGATCAATGCGGAATAAGCAACGGACATAGAGTCATGAACCAATATAGAACGTCTCTGGGGTTCCAAGAAAAGTAGATTAATCGAATTCTGCCCACAAGCCGGGCATATGTTGCTGAAAATCATAAAATATGCCAAAAAAATTAAATCCCGAAATTGTCCCAACACTTTAACCTTACTGAAAGAAACGCGTGCGCGAAGTTCGACCCAACCCCAGACGGGTTCAGGCTGAGGTCCGAATAGGCAATGGAAATATAACCAGAAATAGTAAGAAATAATTAAAAATGCCCGTTTGACTGGTCGAACAGCGGAATTTGGGGATAAAGATGGACCCCGATGGAGCGTAGCTCGATCGTCCCCTCGTGCGTCTCGTCGAGAGCTTTCCGAATCGGGTTGGCTCGCGTCATTCTGATGCCTGTATCCAAAGCTATGGCCAAAACAGTGCGGCGACACCAAAGTCCAGTAATCTTGCTTGTCGATTACTGGACTTTGGCCCCATGTCTTTTGAGAGATATATTAACGCCCGATTGGTGGATTTTTGGCCCCAATATCTCCCGTGACATATATTAGCACCAGAATGCATAACTATTGCTTACCAATTTGTGCATTTTGTCAGCAATTTATGTCTCACGAAATAATTGTATCAAAATCCACTAATCTTGCTCACCGATTAGTGGATTTTGGCCCCAGTATCTTGTGCGACATATATTAGTGCCAAAATCTAATCAAGGCTTTGGATCAATGCGGAATAAGCAACGGACATAGAGTCATGAACCAATATAGAACGTCTCTGGGGTTCCAAGAAAAGTAGATTAATCGAATTCTGCCCACAAGCCGGGCATATGTGGCTGAAAATCATAAAATATGCCAAAAAAATTAAATCCCGAAATCGTCCCAACACTTTAACCTTACTGAAAGAAAAGCGTGCGCGAAGTTCGACCCAACCCAAGACGGGTTCAGGCTGAGGTCCGAATAGGCAATGGAAATATAACCATAAATAGTAAGAAATAACTAAAAATGCCCGTTTGACTGGTCGAACAGCGGAATTTGGGGATAAAGATGGACCCCGATGGAGCGTAGCTCGATCGTCCCCTCGTGCGTCTCGTCGAGAGCTTTCCGAATTGGGGTGGCTCGTGTCACTCTGATGCCCGTAGCCAAAGCTATGGCCAAAACAGTGCGGCGACACCAAAGTCCAGTAATCTTGCTTGTCGATTACTGGACTTTGGCCCCATGTCTTTTGAGAGATATATTAACGCCCGATTGGTGGATTTTTGGCCCCAATATCTATCGTGACATATATTAGCACCAGAATGCATAACTATTGCTTACCAATTTGTGCATTTTGTCAGCAATTTATGTCTCACGAAATAATTGTATCAAAATCCATTAATCTTGCTCACCGATTAGTGGATTTTGGCCCCAGTATCTTGTGCGGCATATATTAGTGCCAAAATCTAATCAAGGCTTTGGATCAATGCGGAATAAGCAACGGACATAGAGTCATGAACCAATATAGAACGTCTCTGGGGTTCCAAGAAAAGTAGATTAATCGAATTCTGCCCACAAGCCGGGCATATGTGGCTGAAAATCATAAAATATGCCAAAAAAATTAAATCCCGAAATCGTCCCAACACTTTAACCTTACTGAAATAAACGCGTGCGCGAAGTTCGACCCAACCCAAGGCGGGTTCAGGCTGAGGTCCGAATAGGCAATGGAAATATAACCAGAAATAGTAAGAAATAACTAAAAATGCCCGTTTGACTGGTCGAACAGCGGAATTTGGGGATAAAGATGGACCCCGATGGAGCGTAGCTCGATCGTCCCCTCGTGCGTCTCGTCGAGAGCTTTCCGAATCGGGGTGGCTCGCGTCATTCTGATGCCTGTAGCCAAAGCTATGGCCAAAACAGTGCGGCGACACCAAAGTCCAGTAATCTTGCTTGTCGATTACTGGACTTTGGCCCCATGTCTTTTGAGAGATATATTAACGCCCGATTGGTGGATTTTTGGCCCCAATATCTCCCGTGACATATATTAGCACCAGAATGCATAACTATTGCTTACCAATTTGTGCATTTTGTCAGCAATTTATGTCTCACGAAATAATTGTATCAAAATCCACTAATCTTGCTCACCGATTAGTGGATTTTGGCCCCAGTATCTTGTGCGACATATATTAGTGCCAAAATCTAATCAAGGCTTTGGATCAATGCAGAATAAGCAACGGACATAGAGTCATGAACCAATAAACGTCTCTGGGGTTCCAAGAAAAGTAGATTAATCGAATTCTGCCCACAAGCCGGGCATATGTGGCTGAAAATCATAAAATATGCCAAAAAAATTAAATCCCGAAATCGTCCCAACACTTTAACCTTACTGAAAGAAACGCGTGCGCGAAGTTCGACCCAACCCAAGACGGGTTCAGGCTGAGGTCCGAATAGGCAATGGAAATATAACCAGAAATAGTAAGAAATAACTAAAAATGCCCGTTTGACTGGTCGAACAGCGGAATTTGGGGATAAAGATGGACCCCGATGGAGCGTAGCTCGATCGTCCCCTCGTGCGTCTCGTCGAGAGCTTTCCGAATCGGGGTGGCTCGCGTCATTCTGATGCCCGTAGCAAAAGCTATGGCCAAAACAGTGCGGCGACACCAAAGCCCAGTAATCTTGCTTGTCGATTATTGGACTTTGGCCCCATGTCTTTTGAGAGATATATTAACGCCCGATTGGTGGATTTTTGGCCCCAATATCTCCCCTGACAGATATTAGCACCAGAATGCATAACTATTGCTTACCAATTTGTGCATTTTGTCAGCAATTTATGTCTCACGAAATAATTGTATCAAAATCCACTAATCTTGCTCACCGATTAGTGGATTTTGGCCCCAGTATCTTGTGCGACATATATTAGTGCCAAAATCTAATCAAGGCTTTGGATCAATGCGGAATAAGCAACGGACATAGAGTCATGAACCAATATAGAACGTCTCTGGGGTTCGAAGAAAAGTAGATTAATCGAATTCTGCCCACAAGCCGGGCATATGTGGCTGAAAATCATAAAATATGCCAAAAAAATTAAATCCCGAAATCGTCCCAACACTTCAACCTTACTGAAAGAAACGCGTGCGCGAAGTTCGACCCAACCCAAGACGGGTTCAGGCTGAGGTCCGAATAGGCAATGGAAATATAACCAGAAATAGTAAGAAATAACTAAAAATGCCCGTTTGACTGGTCGAACAGCGGAATTTGGGGATAAAGATGGACCCCGATGGAGCGTAGCTCGATCGTCCCCTCGTGCGTCTCGTCGAGAGCTTTCCGAATCGGGGTGGCTCGTGTCATTCTGATGCCCGTAGCCAAAGCTATGGCCAAAACAGTGCGGCGACACCAAAGTCCAGTAATCTTGCTTGTCGATTACTGGACTTTGGCCCCATGTCTTTTGAGAGATATATTAACGCCCGATTGGTGGATTTTTGGCCCCAATATCTCCCGTGACAGATATTAGCACCAGAATGCAAAACTATTGCTTACCAATTTGTGCATTTTGTCAGCAATTTATGTCTCACGAAATAATTGTATCAAAATCCACTAATCTTGCTCACCGATTAGTGGATTTTGGCCCCAGTATCTTGTGCGACATATATTAGTGCCAAAATCTAATCAAGGCTTTGGATCAATGCGGAATAAGCAACGGACATAGAGTCATGAACCAATATAGAACGTCTCTGGGGTTCCAAGAAAAGTAGATTAATCGAATTATGCCCACAAGCCGGGCATATGTGGCTGAAAATCATAAAATATGCCAAAAAAATTAAATCCCGAAACCGTCCCAACACTTTAACCTTACTGAAAGAAACGCGTGCGCGAAGTTCGACCCAACCCAAGACTGGTTCAGGCTGAGGTCCGAATAGGCAATGGAAATATAACCAGAAATAGTAAGAAATAACTAAAAATGCCCGTTTGACTGGTCGAACAGCGGAATTTGGGGATAAAGATGGACCCCGATGGAGCGTAGCTCGATCTTCCCCTCGTGCGTCTTGTCGAGAGCTTTCCGAATTGGGGTGGCTCGCGTCATTCTGATGCCCGTAGCAAAAGCTATGGCCAAAACAGTGCGGCGACACCAAAGCCCAGTAATCTTGCTTGTCGATTATTGGACTTTGGCCCCATGTCTTTTGAGAGATATATTAACGCCCGATTGGTGGATTTTTGGCCCCAATATCTCCCGTGACAGATATTAGCACCAGAATGCATAACTATTGCTTACCAATTTGTGCATTTTGTCAGCAATTTATGTCTCACGAAATAATTGTATCAAAATCCACTAATCTTGCTCACCGATTAGTGGATTTTGGCCCCAGTATCTTGTGCGACATATATTAGTGCCAAAATCTAATCAAGGCTTTGGATCAATGCGGAATAAGCAACGGACATAGAGTCATGAACCAATATAGAACGTCTCTGGGGTTCGAAGAAAAGTAGATTAATCGAATTCTGCCCACAAGCCGGGCATATGTGGCTGAAAATCATAAAATATGCCAAAAAAATTAAATCCCGAAATCGTCCCAACACTTCAACCTTACTGAAAGAAACGCGTGCGCGAAGTTCGACCCAACCCAAGACGGGTTCAGGCTGAGGTCCGAATAGGCAATGGAAATATAACCAGAAATAGTAAGAAATAACTAAAAATGCCCGTTTGACTGGTCGAACAGCGGAATTTGGGGATAAAGATGGACCCCGATGGAGCGTAGCTCGATCGTCCCCTCGTGCGTCTCGTCGAGAGCTTTCCGAATCGGGGTGGCTCGCGTCATTCTGATGCCCGTAGCCAAAGCTATGGCCAAAACAGTGCGGCGACACCAAAGTCCAGTAATCTTGCTTGTCGATTACTGGAATTTGGCCCCATGTCTTTTGAGAGATATATTAACGCTCGATTGGTGGATTTTTGGCCCCAATATCTCCCGTGACAGATATTAGCACCAGAATTTAAAACTATTGCTTACCAATTTGTGCATTTTGTCAGCAATTTATGTCTCACGAAATAATTGTATCAAAATCCACTAATCTTGCTCACCGATTAGTGGATTTTGGCCCCAGTATCTTGTGCGACATATATTAGTGCCAAAATCTAATCAAGGCTTTGGATCAATGCGGAATAAGGAACGGACATAGAGTCATGAACCAATATAGAACGTCTCTGGGGTTCCAAGAAAAGTAGATTAATCGAATTATGCCCACAAGCCGGGCATATGTGGCTGAAAATCATAAAATATGCCAAAAAAATTAAATCCCGAAATCGTCCCAACACTTTAACCTTACTGAAAGAAACGCGTGCGCGAAGTTCGACCCAACCCAAGACTGGTTCAGGCTGAGGTCCGAATAGGCAATGGAAATATTCAGAAATAGTAAGAAATAACTAAAAATGCCCGTTTGACTGGTCGAACAGCGGAATTTGGGGATAAAGATGGACCCCGATGGAGCGTAGCTCGATCGTCCCCTCGTGCGTCTCGTCGAGAGCTTTCCGAATTGGGGTGGCTCGCGTCATTCTGATGCCCGTAGCCAAAGCTATGGCCAAAACAGTGCGGCGACACCAAAGCCCAGTAATCTTGCTTGTCGATTACTGGACTTTGGCCCCATGTCTTTTGAGAGATATATTAACGCCCGATTGGTGGATTTTTGGCCCCAATATCTCCCGTGACAGATATTAGCACCAGAATGCATAACTATTGCTTACCAATTTGTGCATTTTGTCAGCAATTTATGTCTCACGAAATAATTGTATCAAAATCCACTAATCTTGCTCACCGATTAGTGGATTTTGGCCCCAGTATCTTGTGCGACATATATTAGTGCCAAAATCTAATCAAGGCTTTGGATCAATGCGGAATAAGCAACGGACATAGAGTCATGAACCAATATAGAACGTCTCTGGGGTTCCAAGAAAAGTAGATTAATCGAATTCTGCCCACAAGCCGGGCATATGTGGCTGAAAATCATAAAATATGCCAAAAAAATTAAATCCCGAAATCGTCCCAACACTTTAACCTTACTGAAAGAAACGCGTGCGCGAAGTTCGACCCAACCCAAGACGGGTTCAGGCTGAGGTCCGAATAGGCAATGGAAATATAACCAGAAATAGTAAGAAATAACTAAAAATGCCCGTTTGACTGGTCGAACAGCGGAATTTGGGGATAAAGATGGACCCCGATGGAGCGTAGCTCGATCGTCCCCTCGTGCGTCTCGTCGAGAGCTTTCCGAATCGGGGTGGCTCGCGTCATTCTGATGCCCGTAGCCAAAGCTATGGCCAAAACAGTGCGGCGACACCAAAGTCCAGTAATCTTGCTTGTCGATTACTGGACTTTGGCCCCATGTCTTTTGAGAGATATATTAACGCCCGATTGGTGGATTTTTGGCCCCAATATCTCCCGTGACAGATATTAGCACCAGAATGCAAAACTATTGCTTACCAATTTGTGCATTTTGTCAGCAATTTATGTCTCACGAAATAATTGTATCAAAATCCACTAATCTTGCTCACCGATTAGTGGATTTTGGCCCCAGTATCTTGTGCGACATATATTAGTGCCAAAATCTAATCAAGGCTTTGGATCAATGCGGAATAAGCAACGGACATAGTGTCATGAACCAATATAGAACGTCTCTGGGGTTCCAAGAAAAGTAGATTAATCGAATTATGCCCACAAGCCGGGCATATGTGGCTGAAAATCATAAAATATGCCAAAAAAATTAAATCCCGAAATCGTCCCAACACTTTAACCTTACTGAAAGAAACGCGTGCGCGAAGTTCGACCCAACCCAAGACTGGTTCAGGCTGAGGTCCGAATAGGCAATGGAAATATAACCAGAAATAGTAAGAAATAACTAAAAATGCCCGTTTGACTGGTCGAACAGCGGAATTTGGGGATAAAGATGGACCCCGATGGAGCGTAGCTCGATCGTCCCCTCGTGCGTCTCGTCGAGAGCTTTCCGAATTGGGGTGGCTCGCGTCATTCTGATGCCCGTAGCCAAAGCTATGGCCAAAACAGTGCGGCGACACCAAAGCCCAGTAATCTTGCTTGTCGATTATTGGACTTTGGGCCCATGTCTTTTGAGAGATATATTAACGCCCGATTGGTGGATTTTTGGCCCCAATATCTCCCGTGACAGATATTAGCACCAGAATGCATAACTATTGCTTACCAATTTGTGCATTTTGTCAGCAATTTATGTCTCACGAAATAATTGTATCAAAATCCACTAATCTTGCTCACCGATTAGTGGATTTTGGCCCCAGTATCTTGTGCGACATATATTAGTGCCAAAATCTAATCAAGGCTTTGGATCAATGCGGAATAAGCAACGGACATAGAGTCATGAACCAATATAGAACGTCTCTGGGGTTCCAAGAAAAGTAGATTAATCGAATTCTGCCCACAAGCCGGGCATATGTGGCTGAAAATCATAAAATATGCCAAAAAAATTAAATCCCGAAATCGTCCCAACACTTCAACCTTACTGAAAGAAACGCATGCGCGAAGTTCGACCCAACCCAAGACGGGTTCAGGCTGAGGTCCGAATAGGCAATGGAAATATAACCAGAAATAGTAAGAAATAACTAAAAATGCCCGTTTGACTGGTCGAACAGCGGAATTTGGGGATAAAGATGGACCCCGATGGAGCGTAGCTCGATCGTCCCCTCGTGCGTCTCGTCGAGAGCTTTCCGAATCGGGGTGGCTCGCGTCATTCTGATGCCCGTAGCCAAAGCTATGGCCAAAACAGTGCGGCGACACCAAAGTCCAGTAATCTTGCTTGTCGATTACTGGAATTTGGCCCCATGTCTTTTGAGAGATATATTAACGCCCGATTGGTGGATTTTTGGCCCCAATATCTCCCGTGACAGATATTAGCACCAGAATGCAAAACTATTGCTTACCAATTTGTGCATTTTGTCAGCAATTTATGTCTCACGAAATAATTGTATCAAAATCCACTAATCTTGCTCACCGATTAGTGGATTTTGGCCCCAGTATCTTGTGCGACATATATTAGTGCCAAAATCTAATCAAGGCTTTGGAAAAATGCGGAATAAGGAACGGACATAGATTCATGAACCAATATAGAACGTCTCTGGGGTTCCAAGAAAAGTAGATTAATCGAATTATGCCCACAAGCCGGGCATATGTGGCTGAAAATCATAAAATATGCCAAAAAAATTAAATCCCGAAATCGTCCCAACACTTTAACCTTACTGAAAGAAACGCGTGCGCGAAGTTCGACCCAACCCAAGACTGGTTCAGACTGAGGTCCGAATAGGCAATGGAAATATTCAGAAATAGTAAGAAATAACTAAAAATGCCCGTTTGACTGGTCGAACAGCGGAATTTGGGGATAAAGATGGACCCCGATGGAGCGTAGCTCGATCGTCCCCTCGTGCGTCTCGTCGAGAGCTTTCCGAATTGGGGTGGCTCGCGTCATTCTGAAGCCCGTAGCCAAAGCTATGGCCAAAACAGTGCGGCGACACCAAAGCCCAGTAATCTTGCTTGTCGATTACTGGACTTTGGCCCCATGTCTTTTGAGAGATATATTAACGCCCGATTGGTGGATTTTTGGCCCCAATATCTCCCGTGACTGATATTAGCACCATAATGCATAACTATTGCTTACCAATTTGTGCATTTTGTCAGCAATTTATGTCTCACGAAATAATTGTATCAAAATCCACTAATCTTGCTCACCGATTAGTGGATTTTGGCCCCAGTATCTTGTGCGACATATATTAGTGCCAAAATCTAATCAAGGCTTTGGATCAATGTGGAATAAGCAACGGACATAGAGTCATGAACCAATATAGAACGTCTCTGGGGTTCCAAGAAAAGTAGATTAATCGAATTCTGCCCACAACCCGGGCATATGTGGCTGAAAATCATAAAATATGCCAAAAAAATTAAATCCCGAAATCGTCCCAACACTTTAACCTTACTGAAAGAAACGCGTGAGCGAAGTTCGACCCAACCCAAGACGGGTTCAGGCTGAGGTCCGAATAGGCAATGGAAATATAACCAGAAATAGTAAGAAAAAACTAATAATGCCCGTTTGACTGGTCGAACAGCGGAATTTGGGGATAAAGATAGACCCCGATGGAGCGTAGCTCAATCGTCCCCTCGTGCGTCTCGTCGAGAGCTTTCCGAATCGGGGTGGCTCGCGTCATTCTGATGCCCGTAGCCAAAGCTATGGCCAAAACAGTGCGGCGACACCAAAGTATAGTAATCTTGCTTGTCGATTACTGGACTTTGGCCCCATGTCTTTTGAGAGATATTAACGCCCGATTGGTGGATTTTTGGCCCCAATATCTCCCGTGACAGATATTAGAACCAGAATGCATAACTATTGCTTACCAATTTGTGCATTTTGACAGCAATTTATGTCTCACGAAATAATTGTATCAAAATCCACTAATCTTGCTCATCGATTAGTGGATATTGGCCCCAGTATCTTGTGCGACATATATTAGTGCCAAAATCTAATCAAGGCTTTGGATCAATGCGGAATAAGCAACTGACATAGAGTCATGAACCAATATAGAACGTCTCTGGGGTTCCAAGAAAAGTAGATTAATCGAATTATGCCCACAAGTCGCGCATATGTGGCTGAAAATCATAAAATATGCCAAAAAAATTAAATCCCGAAATAGTCCCAACACTTTAACCTTACTGAAAGAAACGCGTGCGCGAAGTTCGACCCAACCCAAGAAGTGTTCAGGCTGAGGTCCGAATAGGCAATGGAAATATAACCAGAAATAGTAAGAAATAACTAAAAATGCCCGTTTGACTGGTCCAACAGCGGAATTTGGGGATAAAGATGGACCCCGATGGAGCGTAGCTCGATCTTCCCCTCGTGCGTCTCGTCGAGAGCTTTCCGAATCGGGGTGGCTCGCGTCATTCTGATGCCCGTAGCCAAAGCTATGGCCAGAACAGTGCGGCGACACCAAAGTCCAGTAATCTTGCTTGTCGATTACTGGACTTTGGCCCCATGTCTTTTGAGAGATATATTAACGCCTGATTGGTGGATTTTTGGCCCCAATATCTCCCGTGACATATATTAGCACCAGAATGCATAACTATTGCTTACCAATTTGTGCATTTTGTCAGCAATTTATGTCTCACGAAATAATTGTATCAAAATCCACTAATCTTGCTCACCGATTAGTGGATTTTGGCCCCAGTATCTTGTGCGACATATATTAGTGCCAAAATCTAATCAAGGCTTTGGATCAATGCGGAATAAGCAACGGACATAGAGTCATGAACCAATATAGAACATCTCTGGGGTTCCAAGAAAAGTAGATTAATCGAATTCTGCCCACAAGCCGGGCATATGTGGCTGAAAATCATAAAATATGCCAAAAAAATTAAATCCCGAAATTGTCCCAACACTTTAACCTTACTGAAAGACACGCGTGCGCGAAGTTCGACCTAACCCAAGACGGGTTCAGGCTGAGGTGCGAATAGGCAATGGAAATATAACCAGAAATAGTAAGAAATAACTAAAAATGCCCGTTTGACTGGTAGAACAGCGGAATTTGGGGATAAATATGGACCCCGATGGAGCGTAGCTCGATCGTCCCCTCGTGCGTCTCGTCGAGAGCTTTCCGAATCGGGGTGGCTCGCGTCATTCTGATGCCTGTAGCCAAAGCTATGGCCAAAACAGTGCGGCGACACCAAAGTCCAGTAATCTTGCTTGTCGATTACTGGACTTTGGCCCCATGTCTTTTGAGAGATATATTAACGCCCGATTGGTGGATTTTTGGCCCCAATATCTCCCGTGACATATATTAGCACCAGAATGCATAACTATTGCTTACCAATTTGTGCATTTTGTCAGCAATTTATGTCTCACGAAAAAATTGTATCAAAATCCACTAATCTTGCTCACCGATTAGTGGATTTTGGCCCCAGTATCTTGTGCGACATATATTAGTGCCAAAATCTAATCAATGCTTTGGATCAATGCGGAATAAGCAACGGACATAGAGTCATGAACCAATATAGAACGTCTCTGGGGTTCCAAGAAAAGTAGATTAATCGAATTCTGCCCACAACCCGGGCATATGTGCCTGAAAATCTTAAAATATGCCAAAAAAATTAAATCCCGAAATCGTCCCAACACTTTAACCTTACTGAAAGAAACGCGTGCGCGAAGTTCGACCCAACCCAAGACGGGTTCAGGCTGAGGTCCGAATAGGCAATGGAAATATAACCAGAAATAGTAAGAAATAACTAAAAATGCCCGTTTGACTGGTCGAACAGCGGAATTTGGGGATAAAGATGGACCCCGATGGAGCGTAGCTCGATCGTCCCCTCGTGCGTCTCGTCGAGAGCTTTCCGAATCGGGGTGGCTCGCGTCATTCTGATGCCCGTAGCCAAAGCTATGGCCAAAACAGTGTGGCGACACCAAAGTCCAGTAATCTTGCTTGTCGATTACTGGAATTTGGCCCCATGTCTTTTGAGAGATATATTAACGCCCGATTGGTGGATTTTTGGCCCCAATATCTCCCGTGACAGATATTAGCACCAGAATGCAAAACTATTGCTTACCAATTTGTGCATTTTGTCAGCAATTTATGTCTCACGAAATAATTGTATCAAAATCCACTAATCTTGCTCACCGATTAGTGGATTTTGGCCCCAGTATCTTGTGCGACATATATTAGTGCCAAAATCTAATCAAGGCTTTGGATCAATGCGGAATAAGGAACGGACATAGAGTCATGAACCAATATAGAACGTCTCTTGGGTTCCAAGAAAAGTAGATTAATCGAATTATGCCCACAAGCCGGGCATATGTGGCTGAAAATCATAAAATATGCCAAAAAAATTAAATCCCGAAATCGTCCCAACACTTTAACCTTACTGAAAGAAACGCGTGCGCGAAGTTCGACCCAACCCAAGACTGGTTCAGGCTGAGGTCCGAATAGGCAATGGAAATATTCAGAAATAGTAAGAAATAACTAAAAATGCCCGTTTGACTGGTCGAACAGCGGAATTTGGGGATAAAGATGGACTCCGATGGAGCGTAGCTCGATCTTCCCCTCGTGCGTCTCGTCGAGAGCTTTCCGAATTGGGGTGGCTCGCGTCATTCTGATGCCCGTAGCCAAAGCTATGGCCAAAACAGTGCGGCGACACCAAAGCCCAGTAATCTTGCTTGTCGATTACTGGACTTTGGCCCCATGTCTTTTGAGAGATATATTAACGCCCGATTGGTGGATTTTTGGCCCCAATATCTCCCGTGACAGATATTAGCACCAGAATGCATAACTATTGCTTACCAATTTGTGCATTTTGTCAGCAATTTATGTCTCACGAAATAATTGTATCAAAATCCACTAATCTTGCTCACCGATTAGTGGATTTTGGCCCCAGTATCTTGTGCGACATATATTAGTGCCAAAATCTAATCAAGGCTTTGGATCAATGTGGAATAAGCAACGGACATAGAGTCATGAACCAATATAGAACGTCTCTGGGGTTCCAAGAAAAGTAGATTAATCGAATTCTGCCCACAACCCGGGCATATGTGGCTGAAAATCATAAAATATTCCAAAAAAATTAAATCCCGAAATCGTCCCAACACTTTAACCTTACTGAAAGAAACGCGTGCGCGAAGTTCGACCCAACCCAAGACGGGTTCAGGCTGAGGTCCGAATAGGCAATGGAAATATAACCAGAAATAGTAAGAGAAAACTAAAAATGCCCGTTTGACTGGTCGAACAGCGGAATTTGGGGATAAAGATGGAACCCGATGGAGCGTAGCTCGATCGTCCCCTCGTGCGTCTCGTCGAGAGCTTTCCGAATCGGGGTGGCTCGCGCCATTCTGATGCCCGTAGCCAAAGATATGGCCAAAACAGTGCGGCGACACCAAAGTCCAGTAATCTTGCTTGTCGATTACTGGATTTTGGCCCCATGTCTTTTGAGAGATATATTAACGCCCGATTGGTGGATTTTTGGCCCCAATATCTCCCGTGACAGATATTAGCACCAGAATGCATAACTATTGCTTACCAATTTGTGCATTTTGTCAGCAATTTATGTCTCACGAAATAATTGTATCAAAATCCACTAATCTTGCTCACCGATTAGTGGATTTTGGCCCCAGTATCTTGTGCGACATATATTAGTGCCAAAATCTAATCAAGGCTTTGGATCAATGCGGAATAAGCAACGGACATAGAGTCATGAACCAATATAGAACGTCTCTGGGGTTCCAAGAAAAGTAGATTAATCGAATTATGCCCACAAGCCGGGCATATGTGGCTGAAAATCAAAAAATATGCCAAAAAAATTAAATCCCGAAATCGTCCCAACACTTTAACCTTACTGAAAGAAACGCGTGCGCGAAGTTCGACCCAACAGGCTGAGGTCCGAATAGGCAATGGAAATATAACCAGAAATAGTAAGAAATAACTAAAAATGCCCGTTTGACTGGTCGAACAGCGGAATTTGGGGATAAAGATGGACCCCGATGGAGCGTAGCTCGATCGTCCCCTCGTGCGTCTCGTCGAGAGCTTTCCGAATCGGGGTGGCTCGCGTCATTCTGATGCCCGTAGCCAAAGCTATGGCCAGAACAGTGCGGCGACACCAAAGTCCAGTAATCTTGCTTGTCGATTACTGGACTTTGGCCCCATGTCTATTGAGAGATATATTAACGCCTGATTGGTGGATTTTTGGACCCAATATCTCCCGTGACATATATTAGCACCAGAATGCATAACTATTGCTTACCAATTTGTGCATTTTGTCAGCAATTTATGTCTCACGAAATAATTGTATCAAAATCCACTAATCTTGCTCACCGATTAGTGGATTTTGGCCCCAGTATCTTGTGCGACATATATTAGTGCCAAAATCTAATCAAGGCTTTGGATCAATGCGGAATAAGCAACGGACATAGAGTCATGAACCAATATAGAACATCTCTGGGGTTCCAAGAAAAGTAGATTAATCGAATTCTGCCCACAAGCCGGGCATATGTGGCTGAAAATCATAAAATATGCCAAAAAAGTTAAATCCCGAAATCGTCCCAACACTTTAACCTTACTGAAAGAAACGCGTGCGCGAAGTTCGACCCAACCCAAGACGGGTTCAGGCTGAGGTCCGAATAGGCAATGGAAATATAACCAGAAATAGTAAGAAATAACTAAAAATGCCCGTTTGACTGGTCGAACAGCGGAATTTGGGGATAAATATGGACCCCGATGGAGCGTAGCTCGATCGTCCCCTCGTGCGTCTCATCGAGAGCTTTGCGAAGTGGGGTGGCTCGCGTCATTCTGATGCCCGTAGCCAAAGCTATGGCCAAAACAGTGCGGCGACACCAAAGTCCAGTAATCTTGCTTGTCGATTACTGGACTTTGGCCCCATGTCTTTTGAGAGATATATTAACGCCCGATTGGTGGATTTTTGGCACCAATATCTCCCGTGACATATATTAGCACAAGAATGCATAACTATTGCTTACCAGTTTGTGCATTTTGTCAGCAATATATGTCTCACGAAATAATTGTATCAAAATTCACTAATCTTGCTCACCAATTAGTGGATTTTGGCCCCAGTATCTTGTGCGACATATATTAGTGCCAAAATCTAATCAAGGCTTTGGATCAATGCGGAATAAGCAACGGACATAGAGTCATGAACCAATATAGAACGTCTCTGGGGTTCCAAGAAAAGTAGATTAATCGAATTCTGCCCACAAGCCGGGCATATGTGGCTGAAAATCATAAAATATGCCAAAAAAATTAAATCCCGAAATCGTCCCAACACTTTAACCTTACTGAAAGAAACGCGTGCGCGAAGTTCGACCCAACCCAAGACGGGTTCAGGCTGAGGTCCGAAGAGGCAATGGAAATAAAACCAGAAATAGTAAGAAATAACTAAAAATGCCCGTTTGACTGGTCGAACAGCGGAATGTGGGGATAAAGATGGACCTTGATGGAGCGTAGCTCGATCGTCCCCTCGTGCGTCTCGTCGAGAGCTTTCCGAATCGGGGTGGCTCGCGTCATTCTGATGCCTGTAGCCAAAGCTATGGCCAAAACAGTGCGGCGACACCAAAGTCCAGTAATCTTGCTTGTCGATTACTGGACTTTGGCCCCATGTCTTTTGAGAGATATATTAACGCCCGATTGGTGGATTTTTGGCCCCAATATCTCCCGTGACATATATTAGCACCAGAATGCATAACTATTGCTTACCAATTTGTGCATTTTGTCAGCAATTTATGTCTCACGAAATAATTGTATCAAAATCCACTAATCTTGCTCACCGATTAGTGGATTTTGGCCCCAGTATCTTGTGCGACATATATTGGTGCCAAAATCTAATCAAGGCTTTGGATCAATGCGGAATAAGCAACGGACATAGAGTCATGAACCAATATAGAACGTCTCTGGGGTTCCAAGAAAAGTAGATTAATCGAATTCTGCCCACAAGCCGGGCATATGTGGCTGAAAATCATAAAATATGCCAAAAAAATTAAATCCCGAAATCGTCCCAACACTTTAACCTTACTGAAAGAAACGCGTGCGCGAAGTTCGACCCAACCCAAGACGGGTTCAGGCTGAGGTCCGAATAGGCAATGGAAATATAACCAGAAATAGTAAGAAATAACTAAAAATGGCCGTTTTACTGGTCGAACAGCGGAATTTGGGGATAAAGATGGACCCCGATGGAGCGTAGATCGATCGTCCCCTCGTGCGTCTCGTCGAGAGCTTTCCGAATTGGGGTGGCTCGCGTCATTCTGATGCCCGTAGCCAAAGCTATGGCCAAAACAGTGCGGCGACACCAATTTGTGCATTTTGTCAGCAATTTATGTCTCACGAAATAATTGTATCAAAATCCACTAATCTTGCTCACCGATTAGTGGATTTTGGCCCCAGTATCTTGTGCGACATATATTAGTGCCAAAATCTAATCAAGGCTTTGGATCAATGCGGAATAAGCAACGGACATAGAGTCATGAACCAATATAGAACGTCTCTGGGGTTCCAAGAAAAGTAGATTAATCGAATTCTGCCCACAAGCCGGGCATATGTGGCTGAAAATCATAAAATATGCCAAAAAACTTAAATCCCGAAATCGTCCCAACACTTTAATCTTACTGAAAGAAACGCGTGCGCGAAGTTCGACCCAACCCAAGACGGGTTCAGGCTGAGGTCCGAAGAGGCAATGGAAATAAAACCAGAAATAGTAAGAAATAACTAAAAATGCCCGTTTGACTGGACGAACAGCGGAATTTGGGGATAAAGATGGACCCCGATGGAGCGTAGCTCGATCGTCCCCTCGTGCGTCTCGTCGAGAGCTTTCCGAATCGGGGTGGCTCGCGTCATTCTGATGCCTGTAGCCAAAGCTATGGCCAAAACAGTGCGGCGACACCAAAGTCCAGTAATCTTGCTTGTCGATTACTGGACTTTGGCCCCATGTCTTTTGAGAGATATATTAACGCCCGATTGGTGGATTTTTGGCCCCAATATCTCCCGTGACATATATTAGCACCAGAATGCATAACTATTGCTTACCAATTTGTGCATTTTGTCAGCAATTTATGTCTCACGAAATAATTGTATCAAAATCCACTAATCTTGCTCACCGATTAGTGGATTTTGGCCCCAGTATCTTGTGCGACATATATTAGTGCCAAAATCTAATCAGGGCTTTGGATCAATGCGGAATAAGCAACGGGCATAGAGTCATGAACCAATATAGAACGTCTTTGGGGTTCCAAGAAAAGTAGATTAATCGAATTCTGCCCACAAGCCGGGCATATGTGGCTGAAAATCATAAAATATGCCAAAAAACTTAAATCCCGAAATCATCCCAACACTTTAACCTTACTGAAAGAAACGCGTGCGCGAAGTTCGACCCAACCCAAGACGGGTTCAGGCTGAGGTCCGAATAGGCAATGGAAATAAAACCAGAAATAGTAAGAAATAACTAAAAATGGTCGTTTGACTGGTCGAACAGCGGAATTTGGGGATAAAGATGGACCCCGATGGAGCGTAGATCGATCGTCCGCTCGTGCGTCTCGTCGAGAGCTTTCCGAATTGGGGTGGCTCGCGTCATTTTGATGCCCGTAGCCAAAGCTATGGCCAAAACAGTGCGGCGACACCAATTTGTGCATTTTGTCAGCAATTTATGTCTCACGAAATAATTGTATCAAAATCCACTAATCTTGCTCACCGATTAGTGGATTTTGGCCCCAGTATCTTGTGCGGCATATATTAGTGCCAAAATCTAATCAAGGCTTTGGATCAATGCGGAATAAGCAACGGACATAGAGTCATGAACCAATATAGAACGTCTCTGGGGTTCCAAGAAAAGTAGATTAATCGAATTCTGCCCACAAGCCGGGCATATGTGGCTGAAAATCATAAAATATGCCAAAAAACTTAAATCCCGAAATCGTCCAAACACTTTAACCTTACTGAAAGAAACGCGTGCGCGA
The DNA here is from genome assembly GCA_023055425.1 of Linanthus parryae. NCBI lineage: Eukaryota > Viridiplantae > Streptophyta > Magnoliopsida > Ericales > Polemoniaceae > Linanthus > Linanthus parryae. Next base: position 24,068,263 of record JALGPY010000001.1, on the reverse strand, counting down.
AGTTCGACCCAACCCAAGACGGGTTCAGGCTGAGGTCCGAATAGGCAATGGAAATAAAACCAGAAATAGTAAGAAATAACTAAAAATGCCTGTTTGACTGGTCCAACAGCGGAATTTGGGGATAAAGATGGACCCCGATGGAGCGTAGCTCGATCGTCCCCTCGTGCGTCTCGTCGAGAGCTTTCCGAATTGGGGTAGCTCGCGTCATTATGATGCCCGTAGCCAAAGCTATGGCCAAAACAGTTCGGCGACACCAAAGTCCAGTAATCTTGCTTGTCGATTACTGGACTTTGGCCCCATGTCTTTTGAGAGATATATTAACGCCCGATTGGTGGATTTTTGGCACCAATATCTCCCGTGACATATATTAGCACAAGAATGCATAACTATTGCTTACCAATTTGTGCATTTTGTCAGCAATTTATGTCTCACGAAATAATTGTATCAAAATTCACTAATCTTGCTCACCGATTAGTGGATTTTGGCCCCAGTATCTTGTGCGACATATATTAGTGCCAAAATCTAATCAAGGCTTTGGATCAATGCGGAATAAGCAGCGGACATAGAGTCATGAACCAATATAGAACGTCTCTGGGGTTCCAAGAAAAGTAGATTAATCGAATTCTGCCCACAAGCCGGGCATATGTGGCTGAAAATCATAAAATATGCCAAAAAAATTAAATCCCGAAATCGTCCCAACACTTTAATCTTACTGAAAGAAACGCGTGCGCGAAGTTCGACCCAACCCAAGACGGGTTCAGGCTGAGGTCCGAAGAGGCAATGGAAATAAAACCAGAAATAGTAAGAAATAACTAAAAATGCCCGTTTGACTGGACGAACAGCGGAATATGGGGATAAAGATGGACCTTGATGGAGCGTAGCTCGATCGTCCCCTCGTGCGTCTCGTCGAGAGCTTTCCGAATCGGGGTGGCTCGCGTCATTCTGATGCCTGTAGCCAAAGCTATGGCCAAAACAGTGCGGCGACACCAAAGTCCAGTAATCTTGCTTGTCGATTACTGGACTTTGGCCCCATGTCTTTTGAGAGATATATTAACGCCCGATCGGTGTATTTTTGGCCCCAATATCTCCCATGACATATATTATCACAAGAATGCATAACTATTGCTTACCAATTTGTGCATTTTGTCAGCAATTTATGTCTCACGAAATAATTGTATCAAAATCCACTAATCTTGCTCACCGATTAGTGGATTTTGGCCCCAGTATCTTGTGCGACATATATTAGTGCCAAAATCTAATCAAGGCTTTGGATCAATGCGGAATAAGCAACGGACATAGAGTCATGAACCAATATAGAACGTCTCTGGGGTTCCAAGAAAAGTAGATTAATCGAATTCTGCCCACAAGCCGGGCATATGTGGCTGAAAATCATAAAATATGCCAAAAAAATTAAATCCCGAAATCGTCCCAACACTTTAATCTTACTGAAAGAAACGCGTGCGCGAAGTTCGACCCAACCCAAGACGGGTTCAGGCTGAGGTCCGAAGAGGCAATGGAAATAAAACCAGAAATAGTAAGAAATAACTAAAAATGCCCGTTTGACTGGACGAACAGCGGAATTTGGGGATAAAGATGGACCTTGATGGAGCGTAGCTCGATCGTCCCCTCGTGCGTCTCGTCGAGAGCTTTCCGAATCGGGGTGGCTCGCATCATTCTGATGCCTGTAGCCAAAGCTATGGCCAAAACAGTGCGGCGACACCAAAGTCCAGTAATCTTGCTTGTCGATTACTGGACTTTGGCCCCATGTCTTTTGAGAGATATATTAACGCCCGATTGGTGGATTTTTGGCCCCAATATCTCCCGTGACATATATTAGCACCAGAATGCTTAACTATTGCTTACCAATTTGTGCATTTTGTCAGCAATTTATGTCTCACGAAATAATTGTATCAAAATCCACTAATCTTGCTCACCGATTAGTGGATTTTGGCCCCAGTATCTTGTGCGACATATATTAGTGCCAAAATCTAATCAAGGCTTTGGATCAATGCGGAATAAGCAACGGACATAGAGTCATGAACCAATATAGAACGTCTCTGGGGTTCCAAGAAAAGTAGATTAGTCGAATTCTGCCCACAAGCCGGGCATATGTGGCTGAAATCATAAAATATGCCAAAAAAATTAAATCCCGAAATCGTCCCAACACTTTAACCTTACTGAAAGAAACGCGTGCGCGAAGTTCGACCCAACCCAAGACGGGTTCAGGCTGAGGTCCGAATAGGCAATGGAAATATAACCAGAAATAGTAAGAAATAACTAAAAATGCCCGTTTGACTGGTCGAACAGCGGAATTTGGGGATAAAGATGGACCCCGATGGAGCGTAGATCGATCGTCCCCTCGTGCGTCTCGTCGAGAGCTTTCCGAATTGGGGTGGCTCGCGTCATTCTGATGCCCGTAGCCAAAGCTATGGCCAAAACAGTGCGGCGACACCAAAGTCCAGTAATCTTGCTTGTCGATTACTGGACTTTGGACCCATGTCTTTTGCGAGAAATATTAACGCCCGATTGGTGGATTTTTGGCCCCAATATCTCCCTTGACATATATTAGCACCAGAATGCATAACTATTGCTTACCAATTTGTGCATTTTGTCAGCAAATCGTCCCAACACTTTAACCTTACTGAAAGAAACGCGTGCGCGAAGTTCGACCCAACCCAAGACGGGTTCAGGCTGAGGTCCGAATAGGCAATGGAAATATAACCAGAAATAGTAAGAAATAACTAAAAATGCCCGTTTGACTGGTCGAACAGCGGAATTTGGGGATAAAGATGGACCCCGATGGAGCGTAGATCGATCGTCCCCTCGTGCGTCTCGTCGAGAGCTTTACGAATTGGGGTGGCTCGCGTCATTCTGATGCCCGTAGCCAAAGCTATGGCCAAAACAGTGCGGCGACACCAAAGTCCAGTAATCTTGCTTGTCGATTACTGGACTTTGGCCCCATGTCTTTTGCGAGATATATTAACGCCCGATTGGTGGATTTTTGGCCCCAATATCTCCCTTGACATATATTAGCACCAGAATGCATAAATATTGCTTACCAATTTGTGCATTTTGTCAGCAATTTATGTCTCACGAAATAATTGTATCAAAATCCACTAATCTTGCTCACCGATTAGTGGATTTTGGCCCCAGTATCTTGTGCGACATATATTAGTGCCAAAATATAATCAAGGCTTTGGATCATTGCGGAATAAGCAACGGACATAGAGTCATGAACCAATATAGAACGTCTCTGGGGTTCCAAGAAAAGTAGATTAATCGAATTCTGCCCACAAGCCGGGCATATGTGGCTGAAAATCATAAAATATGCCAAAAAAATTAAATCCCGAAATCGTCCCAACACTTTAACCTTACTGAAAGAAACGCGTGCGCGAAGTTCCACCCAACCCAAGACGCGTTCAGGCTGAGGTCCGAATAGGCAATGGAAATAAAACCAGAAATTGTAAGAAATAACTAAAAATGCCTGTTTGACTGGTCCAACAGCGGAATTTAGGGATAAAGATGGACCCCGATGGAGCGTAGCTCAATCGTCCCCTCGTGCGTCTCGTCGAGAGCTTTCCGAATTGGGGTGGCTCGCGTCATTCTGATGCCCGTAGCCAAAGCTATGGCCAAAACAGTGCGGCGACACCAAAGTCCAGTAATCTTGCTTTTCGATTACTGGACTTTGGCCCCATGTCTTTTGCGAGATATATTAACGCCCGATTGGTGGATTTTTGGCCCCAATATCTCCCTTGACATATATTAGCACCAGAATGCATAACTATTGCTTACCAATTTGTGCATTTTGTCAGCAATTTATGTCTCACGAAATAATTGTATCAAAATCCACTAATCTTGCTCACCGATTAGTGGATTTTGGCCCCAGTATCTTGTGCGACATATATTAGTGCCAAAATCTAATCAAGGCTTTGGATCAATGCGGAGTAAGCAACGGACATAGAGTCATGAACCAATATAGAACGTCTCTGGGGTTCCAAGAAAAGTAGATTAATCGAATTCTGCCCACAAGCCGGGCATATGTGGCTGAAAATCATAAAATATGCCAAAAAAATTAAATCCCGAAATCGTCCCAACACTTTAACCTTACTGAAAGAAACGCGTGCGCGAAGTTCGACCCAACCCAAGACGGGTTCAGGCTGAGGTCCGAATAGGCAATGGAAATAAAACCAGAAATAGTAAGAAATAACTAAAAATGCCTGTTTGAATTGTCCAACAGCGGAATTTGGGGATAAAGATGGACCCCGATGGAGCTTAGCTCGATCGTCCCCTCGTGCGTCTCGTCGAGAGCTTTCCGAATTGGGGTGGCTCGCGTCATTCTGATGCCCGTAGCCAAAGCTATGGCCAAAACAGTGCGGCGACACCAATTTGTGCATTTTGTCAGCAATTTATGTCTCACGAAATAATTGTATCAAAATCCACTAATCTTGCTCACCGATTAGTGGATTTTGGCCCCAGTATCTTGTGCGACATATATTAGTGCCAAAATCTAATCAAGGCTTTGGATCAATGCGGAATAAGCAACGGACATAGAGTCATGAACCAATATAGAACGTCTCTGGGGTTCCAAGAAAAGTAGATTAATCGAATTCTGCCCACAAGCCGGGCATATGTGGCTGAAAATCATAAAATATGCCAAAAAAATTAAATCCCGAAATCGTCCCAACACTTTAACCTTACTGAAAGAAACGCGTGCGCGAAGTTCCACCCAACCCAAGACGCGTTCAGGCTGAGGTCCGAATAGGCAATGGAAATAAAACCAGAAATTGTAAGAAATAACTAAAAATGCCTGTTTGACTGGTCCAACAGCGGAATTTGGGGATAAAGATGGACCCCGATGGAGCGTAGCTCAATCGTCCCCTCGTGCGTCTCGTCGAGAGCTTTCCGAATTGGGGTGGCTCGCGTCATTCTGATGCCCGTAGCCAAAGCTATGGCCAAAACAGTGCGGCGACACCAAAGTCCAGTAATCTTGCTTGTCGATTACTGGACTTTGGCCCCATGTCTTTTGCGAGATATATTAACGCCCGATTGGTGGATTTTTGGCCCCAATATCTCCCTTGACATATATTAGCACCAGAATGCATAATTGCTTACCAATTTGTGCATTTTGTCAGCAATTTATGTCTCACGAAATAATTGTATCAAAATCCACTAATCTTGCTCACCGATTAGTGGATTTTGGCCCCAGTATCTTGTGCGACATATATTAGTGCCAAAATCTAATCAAGGCTTTGGATCAATGCGGAGTAAGCAACGGACATAGAGTCATGAACCAATATAGAACGTCTCTGGGGTTCCAAGAAAAGTAGATTAATCGAATTCTGCCCACAAGCCGGGCATATGTGGCTGAAAATCATAAAATATGCCAAAAAAATTAAATCCCGAAATCGTCCCAACACTTTAACCTTACTGAAAGAAACGCGTGCGCGAAGTTCGACCCAACCCAAGACGGGTTCAGGCTGAGGTCCGAATAGGCAATGGAAATAAAACCAGAAATAGTAAGAAATAACTAAAAATGCCTGTTTGAATTGTCCAACAGCGGAATTTGGGGATAAAGATGGACCCCGATGGAGCGTAGCTCGATCGTCCCCTCGTGCGTCTCGTCGAGAGCTTTCCGAATTGGGGTGGCTCGCGTCATTCTGATGCCCGTAGCCAAAGCTATGGCCAAAACAGTGCGGCGACACCAAAGTCCAGTAATCTTGCTTGTCGATTACTGGACTTTGGCCCCATGTCTTTTGCGAGATATATTAACGCCCGATTGGTGGATTTTTGGCCCCAATATCTCCCTTGACATATATTAGCACCAGAATGCATAAATATTGCTTACCAATTTGTGCATTTTGTCAGCAATTTATGTCTCACGAAATAATTGTATCAAAATCCACTAATCTTGCTCACCGATTAGTGGATTTTGGCCCCAGTATCTTGTGCGACATATATTAGTGCCAAAATCTAATCAAGGCTTTGGATCAATGCGGAATAAGCAACGGACATAGAGTCATGAACCAATATAGAACGTCTCTGGGGTTCCAAGAAAAGTAGATTAATCGAATTCTGCCCACAAGCCGGGCATATGTGGCTGAAAATCATAAAATATGCCAAAAAAATTAAATCCCGAAATCGTCCCAACACTTTAACCTTACTGAAAGAAACGCGTGCGCGAAGTTCGACCCAACCCAAGACGGGTTCAGGCTGAGGTCCGAATAGGCAATGGAAATAAAACCAGAAATAGTAAGAAATAACTAAAAATGCCTGTTTGACTGGTCCAACAGCGGAATTTGGGGATAAAGATGGACCCCGATGGAGCGTAGCTCGATCGTCCCCTCGTGCGTCTCGTCGAGAGCTTTCCGAATTGGGGTGGCTCGCGTCATTCTGATGCCCGTAGCCAAAGCTATGGCCAAAACAGTGCGGCGACACCAAAGTCCAGTAATCTTGCTTGTCGATTACTGGACTTTGGCCCCATGTCTTTTGCGAGATATATTAACGCCCGATTGGTGGATTTTTGGCCCCAATATCTCCCTTGACATATATTAGCACCAGAATGCATAAATATTGCTTACCAATTTGTGCATTTTGTCAGCAATTTATGTCTCACGAAATAATTGTATCAAAATCCACTAATCTTGCTCACCGATTAGTGGATTTTGGCCCCAGTATCTTGTGCGACATATATTAGTGCCAAAATCTAATCAAGGCTTTGGATCAATGCGGAATAAGCAACGGACATAGAGTCATGAACCAATATAGAACGTCTCTGGGGTTCCAAGAAAAGTAGATTAATCGAATTCTGCCCACAAGCCGGGCATATGTGGCTGAAAATCATAAAATATGCCAAAAAAATTAAATCCCGAAATCGTCCCAACACTTTAACCTTACTGAAATAAACGCGTGCGCGAAGTTCGACCCAACCCAAGACGGGTTCAGGCTGAGGTCCGAATAGGCAATGGAAATAAAACCAGAAATAGTAAGAAATAACTAAAAATGCCTGTTTGACTGGTCCAACAGCGGAATTTGGGGATAAAGATGGACCCCGATGGAGCGTAGCTCGATCGTCCCCTCGTGCGTCTCGTCGAGAGCTTTCCGAATTGGGGTGGCTCGCGTCATTCTGATGCCCGTAGCCAAAGCTATGACCAAAACAGTGCGGCGACACCAAAGTCCAGTAATCTTGCTTGTCGATTACTGGACTTTGGCCCCATGTCTTTTGAGAGATATATTAACGCCCGATTGGTGGATTTTTGGCCCCAATATCTCCCTTGACATATATTAGCACCAGAATGCATAACTATTGCTTACCAATTTGTGCATTTTGTCAGCAATTTATGTCTCACGAAATAATTGTATCAAAATCCACTAATCTTGCTCACCGATTAGTGGATTTTGGCCCATGTATCTTGTGCGACATATATTAGTGCCAAAATCTAATCAAGGCTTTGGATCAATGCGGAATAAGAAACGGACATAGAGTCATGAACCAATATAGAACGTCTCTGGGGTTCCAAGAAAAGTAGATTAATCGAATTCTGCCCACAAGCCGGGCATATGTGGCTGAAAATCATAAAATATGCCAAAAAAATTAAATCCCGAAATCGTCCCAACACTTTAACCTTACTGAAAGAAACGCGTGCGCGAAGTTCGACCCAACCCAAGACGGGTTCAGGCTGAGGTCCGAATAGGCAATGGAAATAAAACCAGAAATAGTAAGAAATAACTAAAAATGCCTGTTTGACTGGTCCAACAGCGGAATATGGGGATAAAGATGGACCCCGATGGAGCATAGCTCGATCGTCCCCTCGTGCGTCTCGTCGAGAGCTTTCCGAATTGGGGTGGCTCGCGTTATTCTGATGCCCGTAGCCAAAGCTATGGCCAAAACAGTGCGGCGACATCAAAGTCCAGTAATCTTGCTTGTCGATTACTGGACTTTGGCCCCATGGCTTTTGAGAGATATATTAACGCCCGATTGGTGGATTTTTGGCCCCAATATCTATCGTGACAGTTATTAGCACCAGAATGCATAACTATTGCTTACCAATTTGTGCATTTTGTCAGCAATTTATGTCTCACGAAATAATTGTATCAAAATCCACTAATCTTGCTCACCGATTAGTGGATTTTGGCCCCAGTATCTTGTGCGACATATATTAGTGCCAAAATCTAATCAAGGCTTTGGATCAATGCGGAATAAGCAACGGACATAGAGTCATGAACCAATATAGAACGTCTCTGGGGTTCCAAGAAAAGTAGATTAATCGAATTCTGCCCACAAGCCGGGCATATGTGGCTGAAAATCATAAAATATGCCAAAAAACTTAAATCCCGAAATCGTCCCAACACTTTAACCTTACTGAAAGAAACGCGTGCGCGAAGTTCGACCCAACCCAAGACGGGTTCAGGCTGAGGTCCGAATAGGCAATGGAAATAAAACCAGAAATAGTAAGAAATAACTAAAAATGCCTGTTTGACTGGTCCAACAGCGGAATTTGGGGATAAAGATGGACCCCGATGGAGCGTAGCTCGATCGTCCCCTCGTGCGTCTCGTCGAGAGCTTTCCGAATTGGGGTGGCTCGCGTCATTCTGATGCCCGTAGCCAAAGCTATGGCCAAAACAGTGCGGCGACACCAAAGTCCAGTAATCTTGCTTGTCGATTACTGGACTTTGGCCCCATGTCTTTTGAGAGATATATTAACGCCCGATTGGTGGATTTTTGGCCCCAATATCTCCCTTGACATATATTAGCACCAGAATGCATAACTATTGCTTACCAATTTGTGCATTTTGTCAGCAATTTATGTCTCACGAAATAATTGTATCAAAATCCACTAATCTTGCTCACCAATTAGTGGATTTTGGCCCATGTATCTTGTGCGACATATATTAGTGCCAAAATCTAATCAAGGCTTTGGATCAATGCGGAATAAGAAACGGACATAGAGTCATGAACCAATATAGAACGTCTCTGGGGTTCCAAGAAAAGTAGATTAATCGAATTCTGCCCACAAGCCGGGCATATGTGGCTGAAAATCATAAAATATGCCAAAAAAATTAAATCCCGAAATCGTCCCAACACTTTAACCTTACTGAAAGAAACGCGTGCGCGAAGTTCGACCCAACCCTAGACGGGTTCAGGCTGAGGTCCGAATAGGCAATGGAAATAAAACCAGAAATAGTAAGAAATAACTAAAAATGCCTGTTTGACTGGTCCAACAGCGGAATATGGGGATAAAGATGGACCCCGATGGAGCATAGCTCGATCGTCCCCTCGTGCGTCTCGTCGAGAGCTTTCCGAATTGGGGTGGCTCGCGTTATTCTGATGCCCGTAGCCAAAGCTATGGCCAAAACAGTGCGGCGACATCAAAGTCCAGTAATCTTGCTTGTCGATTACTGGACTTTGGCCCCATGGCTTTTGAGAGATATATTAACGCCCGATTGGTGGATTTTTGGCCCCAATATCTATCGTGACAGTTATTAGCACCAGAATGCATAACTATTGCTTACCAATTTGTGCATTTTGTCAGCAATTTATGTCTCACGAAATAATTGTATCAAAATCCACTAATCTTGCTCACCGATTAGTGGATTTTGGCCCCAGTATCTTGTGCGACATATATTAGTGCCAAAATCTAATCAAGGCTTTGGATCAATGCGGAATAAGCAACGGACATAGAGTCATGAACCAATATAGAACGTCTCTGGGGTTCCAAGAAAAGTAGATTAATCGAATTCTGCCCACAAGCCGGGCATATGTGGCTGAAAATCATAAAATATGCCAAAAAAATTAAATCCCGAAATCGTCCCAACACTTTAACCTTACTGAAAGAAACGCGTGCGCGAAGTTCGACCCAACCCAAGACGGGTTCAGGCTGAGGTCCGAATAGGCAATGGAAATAAAACCAGAAATAGTAAGAAATAACTAAAAATGCCCGTTAGACTGGTCGAACAGCGGAATTTGGGGATAAAGATGGACCCCGATGGAGCGTAGCTCGATCGTCCCCTCGTGCGTCTTGTCGAGAGCTTTCCGAATCGGGGTGGCTCGCGTCATTCTGATGCCTGTAGCCAAAGCTATAGCCAAAACAGTGCGGCGACACCAAAGTCCAGTAATCTTGCTTGTCGATTACTGGACTTTGGCCCCATGTCTTTTGAGAGATATATTAACGCCCGATTGGTGGATTTTTGGCCCCAATATCTCCCGTAACATATATTAGCACCAGAATGCATAACTATTGCTTACCAATTTGTGCATTTTGTCAGCAATTTATGTCTCACGAAATAATTGTATCAAAATTTACTAATCTTGCTCACCGATTAGTGGATTTTGGCCCCAGTATCTTGTGCGACATATATTAGTGCCAAAATCTAATCAAGGCTTTGGATCAATGCGGAATAAGCAACGGACATAGAGTCATGAACCAATATAGAACGTCTCTGGGGTTCCAAGAAAAGTAGATTAATCGAATTCTGCCCACAAGCCGGGCATATGTGGCTGAAAATCATAAAATATGCCAAAAAAATTAAATCCCGAAATCGTCCCAACACTTTAACCTTACTGAAAGAAACGCGTGCGCGAAGTTCGACCCAACCCAAGACGGCTTCAGGCTGAGGTCCGAATAGGCAATGGAAATAAAACCAGAAATAGTAAGAAATAACTAAAAATGCCTGTTTGACTGGTCCAACAGCGGAATTTGGGGATAAAGATGGACCCCGATGGAGCGTAGCTCGATCGTCCCCTCGTGCGTCTCGTCGAGAGCTTTCTGAATTGGGGTGGCTCGCGTCATTCTGATGCCCGTAGCCAAAGCTATGGCCAAAACAGTGCGGCGACACCAAAGTCCAGTAATCTTGCTTGTCGATTACTGGACTTTGGCCCCATGTCTTTTGAGAGATATATTAACGCCCGATTGGTGGATTTTTCGCCCCAATATCTCCCTTGACATATATTAGCACCAGAATGCATAACTATTGCTTACCAATTTGTGCATTTTGTCAGCAATTTATGTCTCACGAAATAATTGTATCAAAATCCACTAATCTTGCTCACCGATTAGTGGATTTTGGCCCCAGTATCTTGTGCGACATATATTAGTGCCAAAATCTAATCAAGGCTTTGGATCAATGCGGAATAAGCAACGGACATAGAGTCATGAACCAATATAGAACGTCTCTGGGGTTCCAAGAAAAGTAGATTAATCGAATTCTGCCCACAAGCCGGGCATATGTGGCTGAAAATCATAAAATATGCCAAAAAAATTAAATCCTGAAATCGTCCCAACACTTTAACCTTACTGACAGAAACGCGTGCGCGAAGTTCGACCCAACCCAAGATGGGTTCAGGCTGAGGTCCGAATAGGCAATGGAAATATAACCAGAAATAGTAAGAAATAACTAAAAATGCCCGTTTGACTGGTCGAACAGCGGAATTTGGGGATAAAGATGGACCCCGATGGAGCGTAGCTCGATCGTCCCCTCGTGCGTCTCGTCGAGAGCTTTCCGAATTGGGGTGGCTCGCGTCATTCTGATGCCCGTAGCCAAAGCTATGGCCAAAACAGTGCGGCGACACCAAAGTCCAGTAATCTTGCTTGTCGATTACTGGACTTTGGCCCCATGTCTTTTGAGAGATATATTAACGCCCGATTGGTGGATTTTTGGCCCCAATATCTATCGTGACAGTTATTAGCACCAGAATGCATAACTATTGCTTACCAATTTGTGCATTTTGTCAGCAATTTATGTCTCACGAAATAATTGTATCAAAATCCACTAATCTTGCTCACCGATTAGTGGATTTTGGCCCCAGTATCTTGTGCGACATATATTAGTGCCAAAATCTAATCAAGGCTTTGGATCAATGCGGAATAAGCAACGGACATAGAGTCATGAACCAATATAGAACGTCTCTGGGGTTCCAAGAAAAGTAGATTAATCGAATTCTGCCCTCAAGCCGGGCATATGTGGCTGAAAATAAAAAAATATGCCAAAAAAATTAAATCCCGAAATCGTCCCAACACTATAACCTTACTGAAAGAAACGCGTGCGCGAAGTTCGACCCAACCCAAGACGGGTTCAGGCTGAGGTCCGAATAGGCAATGGAAATAAAACCAGAAATAGTAAGAAATAACTAAAAATGCCTGTTTGACTGGTCCAACAGCGGAATTTGGGGATAAAGATGGACCCCGATGGAGCGTAGCTCGATCGTCCCCTCGTGCGTCTCGTCGAGAGCTTTCCGAATTGGGGTGGCTCGCGTCATTCTGATGCCCGTAGCCAAAGCTATGGCCAAAACAGTTCGGCGACACCAAAGTCCAGTAATCTTGCTTGTCGATTACTGGACTTTGGCCCCATGTCTTTTGCGAGATATATTAACGCCCGATTGGTGGATTTTTGGCCCCAATATCTCCCTTGACATATATTAGCACCAGAATGCATAACTATTGCTTACCAATTTGTGCATTTTGTCAGCAATTTATGTCTCACGAAATAATTGTATCAAAATCCACTAATCTTGCTCACCGATTAGTGGATTTTGGCCCCAGTATCTTGTGCGACATATATTAGTGCCAAAATCTAATCAAGGCTTTGGATCAATGCAGAATAAGCAACGGACATAGAGTCATGAACCAATATAGAACGTCTCTGGGGTTCCAAGAAAAGTAGATTAATCGAATTCTGCCCACAAGCCGGGCATATGTGGCTGAAAATCATAAAATATGCCAAAAAAAATTAAATCCCGAAATCGTCCCAACACTTTAACCTTACTGAAATAAACGCGTGCGCGAAGTTCGACCCAACCCAAGACGGGTTCAGGCTGAGGTCCGAATAGGCAATGGAAATAAAACCAGAAATAGTAAGAAATAACTAAAAATGCCTGTTTGACTGGTCCAACAGCGGAATTTGGGGATAAAGATGGACCCCGATGGAGCGTAGCTCGATCGTCCCCTCGTGCGTCTCGTCGAGAGCTTTCCGAATTGTGGTGGCTCGCGTCATTCTGATGCCCGTAGCCAAAGCTATGGCCAAAACAGTGCGGCGACACCAAAGTCCAGTAATCTTGCTTGTCGATTACTGGACTTTGGCCCCATGTCTTTTGAGAGATATATTAACGCCCGATTGGTGGATTTTTGGCCCCAATATCTATCGTGACAGTTATTAGCACCAGAATGCATAACTAGTGCTTACCAATTTGTGCATTTTGTCAGCAATTTATGTCTCACGAAATAATTGTATCAAAATCCACTAATCTTGCACACCGATTAGTGGATTTTGGCCCCAGTATCTTGTGCGACATATATTAGTGCCAAAATCTAATCAAGGCTTTGGATCAATGCAGAATAAGCAACGGACATAGAGTCATGAACCAATATAGAACGTCTCTGGGGTTCCAAGAAAAGTAGATTAATCGAATTCTGCCCACAAGCCGGGCATATGTGGCTGAAATTCATAAAATATGCCAAAAAAATTAAATCCCGAAATCGTCCCAACACTTTAACCTTACTGAAAGAAACGCGTGCGCGAAGTTCGACACAACCCAAGACGGGTTCAGGCTGAGGTCCGAATAGGCAATGGAAATATAACCTGAAATAGTAAGAAATAACTAAAAATGCCCGTTTGACTGGTCGAACAGCGGAATTTGGGGATAAAGATGGACCCCGACGGAGCGTAGCTCGATCGTCCCCTCGTGCGTCTCGTCGAGAGCTTTCCGAATCGGGGTGGCTCGCATCATTCTGATGCCCGTAGCCAAAGCTATGGCCAAAACAGTGCGGCGACACCAAAGTCCAGTAATCTTGCTTGTCGATTACTGGACTTTGGCCCCATGTCTTTTGAGAGATATATTAACGTCCGATTGGTGGATTTTTGGCCCCAATATCTCCCGTGACATATATTAGCACCAGAATGCATAACTATTGCTTACCAATTTGTGCATTTTGTCAGCAATTTATGTCTCACGAAATAATTGTATCAAAATCCACTAATCTTGCTCACCGATTAGTGGATTTTGGCCCCAGTATCTTGTGCGACATATATTAGTGCCAAAATCTAATCAAGGCTTTGGATCAATGCGGAATAAACAACGGACATAGAGTCATGAACCAATATAGAACGTCTCTGGGAATCCAAGAAAAGTAGATTAATCGAATTCTGCCCACAAGCCGGGCATATGTGGCTGAAAATCATAAAATATGCCAAAAAAATTAAATCCCGAAATCGTCCCAACACTTTAACCTTACTGAAAGAAACGCGTGCGCGAAGTTCGACCCAACCCAAGACGGGTTCAGGCTGAGGTCCGAATAGGCAATGGAAATATAACCAGAAATAGTAAGAAATAACTAAAAATGCCCGTTTGACTGGTCCAACAGCGGAATTTGGGGATAAAGATGGACCCCGATGGAGCGTAGCTCGATCGTCCCCTCGTGCGTCTCGTCGAGAGCTTTCCGAATCGGGGTGGCTCGCGTCATTCTGATGCCTGTAGCCAAAGCTATGGCCAAAACAGTGCGGCGACACCAAAGTCCAGTAATCTTGCTTGTCGATTACTGGACTTTGGCCCCATGTCTTTTGAGAGATATATTAACTCCCGATTGGTGGATTTTTGGCCCCAATATCTCCCGTGACATATATTAGCACCAGAATGCATAACTATTGCTTACCAATTTGTGCATTTTGTCAGCAATTTATGTCTCACGAAATAATTGTATCAAAATCCACTAATCTTGCTCACCGATTAGTGGATTTTGGCCCCAGTATCTTGTGCGACATATATTAGTGCCAAAATCTAATCAAGGCTTTGGATCAATGCGGAATAAGCAACGGACATAGAGTCATGAACCAATATAGAACGTCTCTGGGTTTCCAAGAAAAGTAGATTAATCGAATTCTGCCCACAAGCCGGGCATATGTGGCTGAAAATCATAAAATATGCCAAAAAAATTAAATCCCGAAATCGTCCCAACACTTTAACCTTACTGAAAGAAACGCGTGCGCGAAGTTCGACCCAACCCAAGACGGGTTCAGGCTGAGGTCCGAATAGGCAATGGAAATAAAACCAGAAATAGTAAGAAATAACTAAAAATGCCTGTTTGACTGGTCCAACAGCGGAATTTGGGGATAAAGATGGACCCCGATGGAGCGTAGCTCGATCGTCCCCTCGTGCGTCTCGTCGAGAGCTTTCCGAATTGGGGTGGCTCGCGTCATTCTGATGCCCGTAGCCAAAGCTATGGCCAAAACAGTGCGGCGACACCAAAGTCCAGTAATCTTGCTTGTCGATTACTGGACTTTGGCCCCATGTCTTTTGCGAGATATATTAACGCCCGATTGGTGGATTTTTGGCCCCATTATCTCCCTTGACATATATTAGCACCAGAATGCATAACTATTGCTTACCAATTTGTGCATTTTGTCAGCAATTTATGTCTCACGAAATAATTGTATCAAAATCCACTAATCTTGCTCACCGATTAGTGGATTTTGGCCCCAGTATCTTGTGCGACATATATTAGTGCCAAAATCTAATCAAGGCTTTGGATCAATGCGGAATAAGCAACGGACATAGAGTCATGAACCAATATAGAACGTCTCTGGGGTTCCAAGAAAAGTAGATTAATCGAATTCTGCCCACAAGCCGGGCATATGTGGCTGAAAATCATAAAATATGCCAAAAAAATTAAATCCCGAAATCGTCCCAACACTTTAACCTTACTGAAAGAAACGCGTGCGCGAAGTTCGACCCAACCCAAGACGGGTTCAGGCTGAGGTCCGAATAGGCAATGGAAATAAAACCAGAAATAGTAAGAAATAACTAAAAATGCCTGTTTGACTGGTCCAACAGCGGAATTTGGGGATAAAGATGAACCCCGATGGAGCGTAGCTCGAACGTCCCCTCGTGCGTCTCGTCGAGAGCTTTCCGAATTGGGGTGGCTCGCGTCATTCTGATGCCCGTAGCCAAAGCTATGGCCAAAATAGTAGGGCGACACCAAAGTCCAGTAATCTTGCTTGTCGATTACTGGACTTTGGCCCCATGTCTTTTGAGAGATATATTAACGCCCGATTGGTGGATTTTTGGCCCCAATATCTCCCTTGACATATATTAGCACCAGAATGCATAACTATTGCTTACCAATTTGTGCATTTTGTCAGCAATTTATGTCTCACGAAATAATTGTATCAAAATCCACTAATCTTGCTCACCGATTAGTGGATTTTGGCCCCAGTATCTTGTGCGACATATATTAGTGCCAAAATCTAATCAAGGCTTTGGATCAATGCGGAATAAGCAACCGACATAGAGTCATGAACCAATGTAGAACGTCTCTGGGGTTCCAAGAAAAGTAGATTAATCGAATTCTGCCCACAAGCCGGGCATATGTGGCTGAAAATCATAAAATATGCCAAAAAAATTAAATCCCGAAATCGTCCCAACACTTTAACCTTACTAAAAGAAACGCGTGTGCGAAGTTCGACCCAACCCAAGACGGGTTCAGGCTGAGGTCCGAATAGGCAATGGAAATAAAACCAGAAATAGTAAGAAATAACTAAAAATGCCTGTTTGACTGGTCCAACAGCGGAATTTGGGGATAAAGATGGACCCCGATGGAGCGTAGCTCGATCGTCCCCTCATGCGTCTCGTCGAGAGCTTTCCGAATTGGGGTGGCTCGCGTCATTCTGATGCCCGTAGCCAAAGCTATGGCCAAAACAGTGCGGCGACACCAAAGTCCAGTAATCTTGCTTGTCGATTACTGGACTTTGGCCCCATGTCTTTTGAGAGATATATTAACGCCCGATTGGTGGATTTTTGGCCCCAATATCTATCGTGACAGTTATTAGCACCAGAATGCATAACTATTGCTTACCAATTTGTGCATTTTGTCAGCAATTTATGTCTCACGAAATAATTGTATCAAAATCCACTAATCTTGCTCACCGATTAGTGGATTTTGGCCCCAGTATCTTGTGCGACATATATTAGTGCCAAAATCTAATCAAGGCTTTGGATCAATGCGGAATAAGCAACGGACATAGAGTCATGAACCAATATAGAACGTCTCTGGGGTTCCAAGAAAAGTAGATTAATCGAATTCTGCCCACAAGCCGGGCATATGTGGCTGAAAATCATAAAATATGCCAAAAAAATTAAATCCCGAAATCGTCCCAACACTTTAACCTTACTGAAAGAAACGCGTGCGCGAAGTTCGACACAACCCAAGACGGGTTCAGGCTGAGGTCCGAATAGGCAATGGAAATATAACCTGAAATAGTAAGAAATAACTAAAAATGCCCGTTTGACTAGTCGAACAGCGGAATTTGGGGATAAAGATGGACCCCGATGGAGCGTAGCTCGATCGTCCCCTCGAGCGTCTCGTCGAGAGCTTTCCGAATCGGGGTGGCTCGCGTCATTCTGATGCCTGTAGCCAAAGCTATGGCCAAAACAGTGCGGCGACACCAAAGTCCAGTAATCTTGCTTGTCGATTACTGGACTTTGGCCCCATGTCTTTTGAGAGATATATTAACGCCCGATTGGTGGATTTTTGGCCCCAATATCTCCCGTGACATATATTAGCACCAGAATGCATAACTATTGCTTACCAATTTGTGCATTTTGTCAGCAATTTATGTCTCACGAAATAATTGTATCAAATCCACTAATCTTGCTCACCGATTAGTGGATTTTGGCCCCAGTATCTTGTGCGACATATATAAGTGCCAAAATCTAATCAAGGCTTTGGATCAATGCGGAATAAGCAACGGACATAGAGTCATGAACCAATATAGAACGTCTCTGGGGTTCCAAGAAAAGTAGATTAATCGAATTCTGCCCACAAGTCGGGCATATGTGGCTGAAAATCATAAAATATGCCAAAAAAATTAAATCCCGAAATCGTCCCAACACTTTAACCTTACTGAAAGAAACGCGTGCGCGAAGTTCGACCCAACCCAAGACGGGTTCAGGCTGAGGTCCGAATAGGCAATGGAAATATAACCAGAAATAGTAAGAAATAACTAAAAATGCCCGTTTGACTGGTCGAACAGCGGAATTTGGGGATAAAGATGGACCCCGATGGAACGTAGCTCGATCGTCCCCTCGTGCGTCTCGTCGAGAGCTTTCCGAATCGGGGTGGCTCGCATCATTCTGATGCCCGTAGCCAAAGCTATGGCCAAAACAGTGCGGCGACACCAAAGTCCAGTAATCTTGCTTGTCGATTACTGGACTTTGGCCCCATGTCTTTTGAGAGATATATTAACGTCCGATTGGTGGATTTTTGGCCCCAATATCTCCCGTGACATATATTAGCACCAGAATGCATAACTATTGCTTACCAATTTGTGCATTTTGTCAGCAATTTATGTCTCACGAAATAATTGTATCAAAATCCACTAATCTTGCTCACCGATTAGTGGATTTTGGCCCCAGTATCTTGTGCGACATATATTAGTGCCAAAATCTAATCAAGGCTTTGGATCAATGCGGAATAAACAACGGACATAGAGTCATGAACCAATATAGAACGTCTCTGGGAATCCAAGAAAAGTAGATTAATCGAATTCTGCCCACAAGCCGGGCATATGTGGCTGAAAATCATAAAATATGCCAAAAAAATTAAATCCCGAAATCGTCCCAACACTTTAACCTTACTGAAAGAAACGCGTGCGCGAAGTTCGACCCAACCCAAGACGGGTTCAGGCTGAGGTCCGAATAGGCAATGGAAATATAACCAGAAATAGTAAGAAATAACTAAAAATGCCCGTTTGACTGGTCCAACAGCGGAATTTGGGGATAAAGATGGACCCCGATGGAGCGTAGCTCGATCGTCCCCTCGTGCGTCTCGTCGAGAGCTTTCCGAATCGGGGTGGCTCGCGTCATTCTGATGCCTGTAGCCAAAGCTATGGCCAAAACAGTGCGGCGACACCAAAGTCCAGTAATCTTGCTTGTCGATTACTGGACTTTGGCCCCATGTCTTTTGAGAGATATATTAACTCCCGATTGGTGGATTTTTGGCCCCAATATCTCCCGTGACATATATTAGCACCAGAATGCATAACTATTGCTTACCAATTTGTGCATTTTGTCAGCAATTTATGTCTCACGAAATAATTGTATCAAAATCCACTAATCTTGCTCACCGATTAGTGGATTTTGGCCCCAGTATCTTGTGCGACATATATTAGTGCCAAAATCTAATCAAGGCTTTGGATCAATGCGGAATAAGCAACGGACATAGAGTCATGAACCAATATAGAACGTCTCTGGGTTTCCAAGAAAAGTAGATTAATCGAATTCTGCCCACAAGCCGGGCATATGTGGCTGAAAATCATAAAATATGCCAAAAAAATTAAATCCCGAAATCGTCCCAACACTTTAACCTTACTGAAAGAAACGCGTGCGCGAAGTTCGACCCAACCCAAGACGGGTTCAGGCCGAGGTCCGAATAGGCAATGGAAATAAAACCAGAAATAGTAAGAAATAACTAAAAATGCCTGTTTGACTGGTCCAACAGCGGAATTTGGGGATAAAGATGGACCCCGATGGAGCGTAGCTCGATCGTCCCCTCGTGCGTCTCGTCGAGAGCTTTCCGAATTGGGGTGGCTCGCGTCATTCTGATGCCCGTAGCCAAAGCTATGGCCAAAACAGTGCGGCGACACCAAAGTCCAGTAATCTTGCTTGTCGATTACTGGACTTTGGCCCCATGTCTTTTGCGAGATATATTAACGCCCGATTGGTGGATTTTTGGCCCCATTATCTCCCTTGACATATATTAGCACCAGAATGCATAACTATTGCTTACCAATTTGTGCATTTTGTCAGCAATTTATGTCTCACGAAATAATTGTATCAAAATCCACTAATCTTGCTCACCGATTAGTGGATTTTGGCCCCAGTATCTTGTGCGACATATATTAGTGCCAAAATCTAATCAAGGCTTTGGATCAATGCGGAATAAGCAACGGACATAGAGTCATGAACCAATATAGAACGTCTCTGGGGTTCCAAGAAAAGTAGATTAATCGAATTCTGCCCACAAGCCGGGCATATGTGGCTGAAAATCATAAAATATGCCAAAAAAATTAAATCCCGAAATCGTCCCAACACTTTAACCTTACTGAAAGAAACGCGTGCGCGAAGTTCGACCCAACCCAAGACGGGTTCAGGCTGAGGTCCGAATAGGCAATGGAAATAAAACCAGAAATAGTAAGAAATAACTAAAAATGCCTGTTTGACTGGTCCAACAGCGGAATTTGGGGATAAAGATGAACCCCGATGGAGCGTAGCTCGAACGTCCCCTCGTGCGTCTCGTCGAGAGCTTTCCGAATTGGGGTGGCTCGCGTCATTCTGATGCCCGTAGCCAAAGCTATGGCCAAAATAGTAGGGCGACACCAAAGTCCAGTAATCTTGCTTGTCGATTACTGGACTTTGGCCCCATGTCTTTTGAGAGATATATTAACGCCCGATTGGTGGATTTTTGGCCCCAATATCTCCCTTGACATATATTAGCACCAGAATGCATAACTATTGCTTACCAATTTGTGCATTTTGTCAGCAATTTATGTCTCACGAAATAATTGTATCAAAATCCACTAATCTTGCTCACCGATTAGTGGATTTTGGCCCCAGTATCTTGTGCGACATATATTAGTGCCAAAATCTAATCAAGGCTTTGGATCAATGCGGAATAAGCAACCGACATAGAGTCATGAACCAATGTAGAACGTCTCTGGGGTTCCAAGAAAAGTAGATTAATCGAATTCTGCCCACAAGCCGGGCATATGTGGCTGAAAATCATAAAATATGCCAAAAAAATTAAATCCCGAAATCGTCCCAACACTTTAACCTTACTAAAAGAAACGCGTGTGCGAAGTTCGACCCAACCCAAGACGGGTTCAGGCTGAGGTCCGAATAGGCAATGGAAATAAAACCAGAAATAGTAAGAAATAACTAAAAATGCCTGTTTGACTGGTCCAACAGCGGAATTTGGGGATAAAGATGGACCCCGATGGAGCGTAGCTCGATCGTCCCCTCATGCGTCTCGTCGAGAGCTTTCCGAATTGGGGTGGCTCGCGTCATTCTGATGCCCGTAGCCAAAGCTATGGCCAAAACAGTGCGGCGACACCAAAGTCCAGTAATCTTGCTTGTCGATTACTGGACTTTGGCCCCATGTCTTTTGAGAGATATATTAACGCCCGATTGGTGGATTTTTGGCCCCAATATCTATCGTGACAGTTATTAGCACCAGAATGCATAACTATTGCTTACCAATTTGTGCATTTTGTCAGCAATTTATGTCTCACGAAATAATTGTATCAAAATCCACTAATCTTGCTCACCGATTAGTGGATTTTGGCCCCAGTATCTTGTGCGACATATATTAGTGCCAAAATCTAATCAAGGCTTTGGATCAATGCGGAATAAGCAACGGACATAGAGTCATGAACCAATATAGAACGTCTCTGGGGTTCCAAGAAAAGTAGATTAATCGAATTCTGCCCACAAGCCGGGCATATGTGGCTGAAAATCATAAAATATGCCAAAAAAATTAAATCCCGAAATCGTCCCAACACTTTAACCTTACTGAAAGAAACGCGTGCGCGAAGTTCGACACAACCCAAGACGGGTTCAGGCTGAGGTCCGAATAGGCAATGGAAATATAACCTGAAATAGTAAGAAATAACTAAAAATGCCCGTTTGACTAGTCGAACAGCGGAATTTGGGGATAAAGATGGACCCCGATGGAGCGTAGCTCGATCGTCCCCTCGAGCGTCTCGTCGAGAGCTTTCCGAATCGGGGTGGCTCGCGTCATTCTGATGCCTGTAGCCAAAGCTATGGCCAAAACAGTGCGGCGACACCAAAGTCCAGTAATCTTGCTTGTCGATTACTGGACTTTGGCCCCATGTCTTTTGAGAGATATATTAACGCCCGATTGGTGGATTTTTGGCCCCAATATCTCCCGTGACATATATTAGCACCAGAATGCATAACTATTGCTTACCAATTTGTGCATTTTGTCAGCAATTTATGTCTCACGAAATAATTGTATCAAATCCACTAATCTTGCTCACCGATTAGTGGATTTTGGCCCCAGTATCTTGTGCGACATATATAAGTGCCAAAATCTAATCAAGGCTTTGGATCAATGCGGAATAAGCAACGGACATAGAGTCATGAACCAATATAGAACGTCTCTGGGGTTCCAAGAAAAGTAGATTAATCGAATTCTGCCCACAAGTCGGGCATATGTGGCTGAAAATCATAAAATATGCCAAAAAAATTAAATCCCGAAATCGTCCCAACACTTTAACCTTACTGAAAGAAACGCGTGCGCGAAGTTCGACCCAACCCAAGACGGGTTCAGGCTGAGGTCCGAATAGGCAATGGAAATATAACCAGAAATAGTAAGAAATAACTAAAAATGCCCGTTTGACTGGTCGAACAGCGGAATTTGGGGATAAAGATGGACCCCGATGGAACGTAGCTCGATCGTCCCCTCGTGCGTCTCGTCGAGAGCTTTCCGAATTGGGGTGGCTCGCGTCATTCTGATGCCCATAGCCAAAGCTATGGCCAAAACAGTGCGGCGACACCAAAGTCCAGTAATCTTGCTTGTCGATTACTGGACTTTGGCCCCATGTCTTTTAAGAGATATATTAACGCCCGATTGGTGGATTTTTGGCCCCAATATCTCCCTTGACATATATTAGCACCAGAATGCATAACTATTGCTTACCAATTTGTGCATTTTGTCAGCAATTTATGTCTCACGAAATAATTGTATCAAAATCCACTAATCTTGCTCACGGATTAGTGGATTTTGGCCCCAGTATCTTGTGCGACATATATTAGTGCCAAAATCTAATCAAGGCTTTGGATCAATGCGGAATAAGCAACGGACATAGAGTCATGAACCAATATAGAACGTCTCTGGGGTTCCAAGAAAAGTAGATTAATCGAATTCTGCCCACAAGCCGAGCATATGTGGCTGAAAATCATAAAATATGCCAAAAAAATTAAATCCCGAAATCGTCCCAACACTTTAACCTTACTGAAAGAAACGCGTGCGCGAAGTTCGACCCAACCCAAGACGGGTTCAGGCTGAGGTCCGAATAGGCAATGGAAATAAAACCAGAAATAGTAAGAAATAACTAAAAATGCCCGTTTGACTGGTCCAACAGCGGAATTTGGGGATAAATATGGACCCCGATGGAGCGTAGCTCGATCGTCCCCTCGTGCGTCTCGTCGAGAGCTTTCCGAATTGGGGTGGCTCGCGTCATTGTGATGCCCGTAGCCAAAGCTATGGCCAAAACAGTGCGGCGACACCAAAGTCCAGTAATCTTGCTTGTCGATTACTGGACTTTGGCCCCATGTCTTTTGCGAGATATATTAACGCCCGATTGGTGGATTTTTGGCCCCAATATCTCCCTTGACATATATTAGCACCAGAATGCATAACTATTGCTTACCAATTTGTGCATTTTGTCAGCAATTTATGTCTCACGAAATAATTGTATCAAAATCCACTAATCTTGCTCACCGATTAGTGGATTTTGGCCCCAGTATCTTGTGCGACATATATTAGTGCCAAAATCTAATCAAGGCTTTCGATCAATGCGGAATAAGCAACGGACATAGAGTCATGAACCAATATAGAACGTCTCTGGGGTTCCAAGAAAAGTAGATTAATCGAATTCTGCCCACAAGCCGGGCATATGTGGCTGAAAATCATAAAATATGCAAAAAAAATTAAATCCCGAAATCGTCCCAACACTTTAACCTTACTGAAAGAAACGCGTGCGCGAAGTTCGACCCAA
This sequence comes from Linanthus parryae, assembly GCA_023055425.1. Classification (NCBI taxonomy): domain Eukaryota; kingdom Viridiplantae; phylum Streptophyta; class Magnoliopsida; order Ericales; family Polemoniaceae; genus Linanthus; species Linanthus parryae. The sequence continues at coordinate 24,044,479 of JALGPY010000001.1, read as the reverse complement.
CCCAAGACGGGTTCAGGCTGAGGTCCGAATAGGCAATGGAAATAAAACCATAAATAGTAAGAAATAACTAAAAATGCCTGTTTGACTGGTCCAACAGCGGAATTTTGGGATAAAGATGGACCCCGATGGAGCGTAGCTCGATCGTCCCCTCGTGCGTCTCGTCGAGAGCTTTCCGAATTGGGGTGGCTCGCGTCATTCTGATGCCCGTAGCCAAAGCTATGGGCAAAACAGTGCAGCGACACCAAAGTCCAGTAATCTTGCTTGTCGATTACTGGACTTTGGCCCCATTTTCTTTTGAGAGATATATTAACGCCCGATTGGTGGATTTTTGGCCCCAATATCTCCCTTGACATATATTAGCACCAGAATGCATAACTATTGCTTACCAATTTGTGCATTTTGTCAGCAATCTATGTCTCACGAAATAATTGTATCAAAATCCACTAATCTTGCTCACCGAATAGTGGATTTTGGCCCCAGTATCTTGTGCGACATATATTAGTGCCAAAATCTAATCAAGGCTTTGGATCAATGCGGAATAAGCAACGGACATAGAGTCATGAACCAATATAGGACGTCTCTGGGGTTCCAAGAAAAGTAGATTAATCGAATTCTGCCCACAAGCCGGGCATATGTGGCTGAAAATCATAAAATATGCCAAAAAAATTAAATCCCGAAATCGTCCCAACACTTTAACCTTACTGAAAGAAACGCGTGCGCGAAGTTCGACCCAACCCAAGACGGGTTCAGGCTGAGGTCCGAATAGGCAATGGAAATAAAACCAGAAATAGTAAGAAATAACTAAAAATGCCCGTTTGACTGGTCCAACAGCGGAATTTGGGGATAAATATGGACCCCGATGGAGCGTAGCTCGATCGTCCCCTCGTGCGTCTCGTCGAGAGCTTTCCGAATTGGGGTGGCTCGCGTCATTGTGATGCCCGTAGCCAAAGCTATGGCCAAAACAGTGCGGCGACACCAAAGTCCAGTAATCTTGCTTGTCGATTACTGGACTTTGGCCCCATGTCTTTTGCGAGATATATTAACGCCCGATTGGTGGATTTTTGGCCCCAATATCTCCCTTGACATATATTAGCACCAGAATGCATAACTATTGCTTACCAATTTGTGCATTTTGTCAGCAATTTATGTCTCACGAAATAATTGTATCAAAATCCACTAATCTTGCTCACCGATTAGTGGATTTTGGCCCCAGTATCTTGTGCGACATATATTAGTGCCAAAATCTAATCAAGGCTTTCGATCAATGCGGAATAAGCAACGGACATAGAGTCATGAACCAATATAGAACGTCTCTGGGGTTCCAAGAAAAGTAGATTAATCGAATTCTGCCCACAAGCCGGGCATATGTGGCTGAAAATCATAAAATATGCAAAAAAAATTAAATCCCGAAATCGTCCCAACACTTTAACCTTACTGAAAGAAACGCGTGCGCGAAGTTCGACCCAACCCAAGACGGGTTCAGGCTGAGGTCCGAATAGGCAATGGAAATAAAACCATAAATAGTAAGAAATAACTAAAAATGCCTGTTTGACTGGTCCAACAGCGGAATTTTGGGATAAAGATGGACCCCGATGGAGCGTAGCTCGATCGTCCCCTCGTGCGTCTCGTCGAGAGCTTTCCGAATTGGGGTGGCTCGCGTCATTCTGATGCCCGTAGCCAAAGCTATGGCCAAAACAGTGCAGCGACACCAAAGTCCAGTAATCTTGCTTGTCGATTACTGGACTTTGGCCCCATTTTCTTTTGAGAGATATATTAACGCCCGATTGGTGGATTTTTGGCCCCAATATCTCCCTTGACATATATTAGCACCAGAATGCATAACTATTGCTTACCAATTTGTGCATTTTGTCAGCAATCTATGTCTCACGAAATAATTGTATCAAAATCCACTAATCTTGCTCACCGATTAGTGGATTTTGGCCCCAGTATCTTGTGCGACATATATTAGTGCCAAAATCTAATCAAGGCTTTGGATCAATGCGGAATAAGCAACGGACATAGAGTCATGAACCAATATAGGACGTCTCTGGGGTTCCAAGAAAAGTAGATTAATCGAATTCTGCCCACAAGCCGGGCATATGTGGCTGAAAATCATAAAATATGCCAAAAAAATTAAATCCCGAAATCGTCCCAACACTTTAACCTTACTGAAAGAAACGCGTGCGCGAAGTTCGACCCAACCCAAGACGGGTTCAGGCTGAGGTCCGAATAGGCAATGGAAATAAAACCAGAAATAGTAAGAAATAACTAAAAATGCCCGTTTGACTGGTCCAACAGCGGAATTTGGGGATAAATATGGACCCCGATGGAGCGTAGCTCGATCGTCCCCTCGTGCGTCTCGTCGAGAGCTTTCCGAATTGGGGTGGCTCGCGTCATTCTGATGCCCGTAGCCAAAGCTATGGCCAAAACAGTGCGGCGACACCAAAGTCCAGTAATCTTGCTTGTCGATTACTGGACTTTGGCCCCATGTCTTTTGAGAGATATATTAACGCCCGATTGGTGGATTTTTGGCCCCAATATCTATCGTGACAGTTATTAGCACCAGAATGCATAACTATTGCTTACCAATTTGTGCATTTTGTCAGCAATTTATGTCTCACGAAATAATTGTATCAAAATCCACTAATCTTGCTCACCGATTAGTGGATTTTGGCCCCAGTATCTTGTGCGACATATATTAGTGCCAAAATCTAATCAAGGCTTTGGATCAATGCGGAATAAGCAACGGACATAGAGTCATGAACCAATATAGAACGTCTCTGGGGTTCCAAGAAAAGTAGATTAATCGAATTCTGCCCACAAGCTGGGCATATGTGGCTGAAAATCATAAAATATGCCAAAAAATTAAATCCCGAAATCGTCCCAACACTTTAACCTTACTGAAAGAAACGCGTGCGCGAAGTTCGACCCAACCCAAGACGGGTTCAGGCTGAGGTCCGAATAGGCAATGGAAATAAAACCAGAAATAGTAAGAAATAACTAAAAATGCCCGTTTGACTGGTCCAACAGCGGAATTTGGGGATAAATATGGACCCCGATGGAGTGTAGCTCGATCGTCCCCTCGTGCGTCTCGTCGAGAGCTTTCCGAATTGGGGTGGCTCGCGTCATTCTGATGCCCGTAGCCAAAGCTATGGCCAACACAGTGCGGCGACACCAAAGTCCAGTAATCTTGCTTGTCGATTACTGGACTTTGGCCCCATGTCTTTTGCGAGATATATTAACGCCCGATTGGTGGATTTTTGGCCCCAATATCTCCCTTGACATATATTAGCACCAGAATGCATAACTATTGCTTACCAATTTGTGCATTTTGTCAGCAATTTATGTCTCACGAAATAATTGTATCAAAATCCACTAATCTTGCTCACCGATTAGTGGATTTTGGACCCAGTATCTTGTGCGACATATATTAGTGCCAAAATCTAATCAAGGCTTTGGATCAATGCGGAATAAGCAACGGACATAGAGTCATGAACTAATATAGAACGTCTCTGGGGTTCCAAGAAAAGTAGATTAATCGAATTCTGCCCACAAGCCGGGCATATGTGGCTGAAAATCATAAAATATGCCAAAAAAATTAAATCACGAAATCGTCCCAACACTTTAACCTTACTGAAAGAAACGCGTGCGCGAAGTTCGACCCAACCCAAGACGGGTTCAGGCTGAGGTCCGAATAGGCAATGGAAATAAAACCAGAAATAGTAAGAAATAACTAAAAATGCCTGTTTGACAGGTCCAACAGCGGAATTTGGGGATAAAGATGGACCCCGATGGAGCGTAGCTCGATCGTCCCCTCGTGCGTCTCGTCGAGAGCTTTCCGAATTGGGGTGGCTCGCGTCATTCTGATGCCCGTAGCCAAAGCTATGGCCAAAACAGTGCGGCGACACCAAAGTCCAGTAATCTTGCTTGTCGATTACTGGACTTTGGCCCCATGTCTTTTGCGAGATATATTAATGCCCGATTGGTGGATTTTTGGCCCCAATATCTCCCTTGACATATATTAGCACCAGAATGCATAACTATTGCTTACCAATTTGTGCATTTTGTCAGCAATTTATGTCTCACGAAATAATTGTATCAAAATCCACTAATCTTGCTCACCGATTAGTGGATTTTGGCCCCAGTATCTTGTGCGACATATATTAGTGCCAAAATCTAATCAAGGCTTTGGATCAATGCAGAATAAGCAACGAACATAGAGTCATGAACCAATATAGAACGTCTCTGGGGTTCCAAGAAAAGTAGATTAATCGAATTCTGCCCACAAGCCGGGCATATCTGGCTGAAAATCATAAAATATGCCAAAAAAATTAAATCCCGAAATCGTCCCAACACTTTAACCTTACTGAAAGAAACGCGTGCGCGAAGTTCGACCCAACCCAAGACGGGTTCAGGCTGAGGTCCGAATAGGCAATGGAAATAAAACCAGAAATAGTAAGAAATAACTAAAAATGCCCGTTTGACTGGTCCAACAGCGGAATTTGGGGATAAATATGGACCCCGATGGAGCGTAGCTCGATCGTCCCCTCGTGCGTCTCGTCGAGAGCTTTCCGAATTGGGGTGGCTCGCGTCAGTCTGATGCCCGTAGCCAAAGCTATGGCCAAAACAGTGCGGCGACACCAAAGTCCAGTAATCTTGCTTGTGGATTACTGGACTTTGGCCCCATGTCTTTTGCGAGATATATTAACGCCCGATTGGTGGATTTTTGGCCCCAATATCTCCCTTCACATATATTAGCACCAGAATGCATAACTATTGCTTACCAATTTGTGCATTTTGTCAGCAATTTATGTCTCACGAAATAATTGTATCAAAATCCACTAATCTTGCTCACCGATTAGTGGATTTTGGCCCCAGTATCTTGTGCGATATATATTAGTGCCAAAATCTAATCAAGGCTTTGGATCAATGCGGAATAAGCAACGGACATAGAGTCATGAACCAATATAGAACGTCTCTGGGGTTCCAAGAAAAGTAGATTAATCGAATTCTGCCCACAAGCCGGGCATATGTGGCTGAAAATCATAAAATATGCCAAAAAAATTAAATCCCGAAATCGTCCCAACACTTTAACCTTACTGAAAGAAACGCGTGCGCGAAGTTCGACCCAACCCAAGACGGGTTCAGGCTGAGGTCCGAATAGGCAATGGAAATAAAACCAGAAATAGTAAGAAATAACTAAAAATGCCTGTTTCACTGGTCCAACAGCGGAATTTAGGGATAAAGATAGACCCCGATGGAGCGTAGCTCGATCGTCCCCTCGTGCGTCTCGTCGAGAGCTTTCCGAATTGGGGTGGCTCGCGTCATTCTGATGCCCGTAGCCAAAGCTATGGCCAAAACAGTGCGGCGACACCAAAGTCCAGTAATCTTGCTTGTCGATTACTGGACTTTGGCCCCATGTCTTTTGAGAGATATATTAACGCCCGATTGGTGGATTTTTGGCCCCAATATCTATCGTGACAGTTATTAGCACCAGAATGCATAACTATTGCTTACCAATTTGTGCATTTTGTCAGCAATTTATGTCTCACGAAATAATTGTATCAAAATCCACTAATCTTGCTCACCGATTAGTGGATTTTGGCCCTTGTATCTTGTGCGACATATATTAGTGCCAAAATCTAATCAAGGCTTTGGATCAATGCGGAATAAGCAACGGACATAGAGTCATGAACCAATATAGAACGTCTCTGGGGTTCCAAGAAAAGTAGATTAATCGAATTCTGCCCACAAGCCGGGCATATGTGGCTGAAAATCATAAAATATGCCAAAAAAATTAAATCCCGAAATCGTCCCAACACTTTAACCTTACTGAAAGAAACGCGTGCGCGAAGTTCGACCCAACCCAAGACGGGTTCAGGCTGAGGTCCGAATAGGCAATGGAAATATAACCAGAAATAGTAAGAAATAACTAAAAATGCCCATTTGACTGGTCGAACAGCGGAATTTGGGGATAAAGATGGACCCCGATGGAGCGTAGATCGATCGTCCCCTCGTGCGTCTCGTCGAGAGCTTTCCGAATTGGGGTGGCTCGTGTCATTCTGATGCCCGTAGCCAAAGCTATGGCAAAAACAGTGCGGCGACACCAAAGTCCAGTAATCTTGCTAGTCGATTACTGAACTTTGGCCCCATGTCTTTTGAGAGATATATTAACGCCCGAATGGTGGATTTTTGGCCCCAATATCTATCGTGACATATATTAGCACCAGAATGCATAACTATTGCTTACCAATTTGTGCATTTTGTCAGCAATTTATGTCTCACGAAATAATTGTATCAAAATCCACTAATCTTGCTCACCGATTAGTGGATTTTGGCCCCAGTATCTTGTGCGACATATATTAGTGCCAAAATCTAATCAAGGCTTTGGATCAATGCGGAATAAGCAACGGACATAGAGTCATGAACCAATATAGAACGTCTCTGGGATTCCAAGAAAAGTAGATTAATCGAATTCTGCCCACAAGCCGGGCATATGTGGCTGAAAATCATAAAATTTGCCAAAAAAATTAAATCTCGAAATCTTCCCAACACTTTAACCTTACTGAAAGAAACGCGTGCGCGAAGTTCGACCCAACCCAAGACTGGTTCAGGCTGAGGTACGAATAGGCAATGGAAATATAACCAGAAATAGTAAGAAATAACTAAAAATGCCCGTTTGACTGGTCGAACAGCGGAATTTGGGGATAAAGATGGACCCCGATGGAGCGTAGCTCGATCGTCCTCTCGTGCGTCTCGTCGAGAGCTTTCCGAATTGGGGTGGCTCGCGTCATTCTGATGCCCGTAGCCAAAGCTATGGCCAAAACAGTGCGGCGACACCAAAGTCCAGTAATCTTGCTTGTCGATTACTGGACTTTGGCCCCATGTCTTTTGAGAGATATATTAACGCCCGATTGGTGGATTTTTGGCCCCAATATCTATCGTGACAGTTATTAGCACCAGAATGCATAACTATTGCTTACCAATTTGTGCATTTTGTCAGCAATTTATGTCTCACGAAATAATTGTATCAAAATCCACTAATCTTGCTCACCGATTAGTGGATTTTGGCCCCAGTATCTTGTGCGACATTGATAACTCCGTTTTCGGAGTTATTTTATGCCTTTTATTTCTACGTTTTGCATGCTTATAATGGAGAATTTGTCGTCTTTTGAGTAAATTGAGCGTAAATGTGAAAATACGAGTTCATGTGCAATACTTGTTAAATCCGGGCGTTTCTTTAGATTTTTGAGCTTTTATTGTGATATGATCGCGGTTTGTGTTTTCGTGTTGTGATTCGCAGGAAAACAGGGCTTGGAGGATCGTGCGGGATTTGGAAGCGAACTTCGGAAACAAGGAACTCAATGGCAAGTCAAGAGGAAAGAGAAAGTCAAAGGAAAGTCAAAGGAAAGTCAAACAGAAGAGGAAGGTCAAAGAAAGTCAGAGGAAGGTAAAGGGAAGAAAGAATGGAAGAAGAAAGTCAAAGAATGGAAGAGGAAAGTCAAAGGAGGCAAAAAGAGGGCTGGACACAGTTGTCTTCGTGCGAAGACATTTGTCTTCGTGCGAAGACATTATACTTAGCCAAAAATTCAGCATTCCAAATTCCTCTTCGCAAACACACTTGCAGTATCTCAATGAGAAGACCTTCGCACGAAGAGGCAGAAGTCTTCGTACGAAGACTCTTCGTGCGAAGACAACTATCTTCGTGCGAAGAGGTCGTGGGACAGAGCAGATTTTTTTGGGGCTTTTCCGTATTATTTCCAAACTTTGTAATATTATTATGGGAACGTATTTAAGACTTTTAGGTCGTCTTTTTCAGTAGTTTTTGGAGATTAGAGACGTCTTTGGAGATCAAGAAGCCTTGGAGAGAGCTTAGGAGCTTTTGGATCATTCGTTTGAATTCTAAACTCTCGTTTTTCTTGATTTTTATGTTTAAACTCATTATAATCGTCGTTTTGATTATGAATATGAGTAGCTAAACACCTTTTGCTGGGAATTCTCGTTTGGTGTAGCTAGGGTTTGATCTAAAGTTGATGTTTTGATAATTGTAATGCATGCTTTAGCTTAATCTCTCGTGTTTATTCACTATTATGGATTATTTGCATTCTTAATCTTATTATCTTTGCGAGTAGCTAACGTAAAGATAGAATCAATTAGTTTCACGTGGTAACTCCGTGATAACTAGTCGGTAAATTGAATATTCCACCTAGTCGTATCAATGTTTGGTAAATCGGCATCGTTAACTAGGATCGTTAAAGTAGAATTATAATCTTAATGCATACTTAAACCTAAATTAGGCTTGGTAACTCGGTTTAGTTTAGCTTAAGTATAGTGGATTTGCTTGGTAACTCGGTAAGTTCAACGTTGCTTGATTAATAGTGAATAACACGTGGTTGTTTTACAAATCAAAACATAAACTTAGATCAACCTAGTGAACCTAGAGAATTCCCGGTGCTTTTCCCTTATTGCTAAAAACCCTCCAACTATTCATTCTTTATTAATCGTGAATTACTCACTTGGTTAATTGAGAATATTGCATTTAATTTCTTAGAATTAGATAAAAACACAACTTGCGACTTGCCCACATAAGGTATAGAATAATAATTAATTTAAATAAAGTCCCTTGGGTTCGACAACCCGGATTTCCGGTTTATTACTACACACGACGGCTGTGCACTTGCAGTTGGAACGTGTCAAGTTTTTGGCGCCGTTGCCGGGGACTTCGGCTAAATTAGTTATAATTCCTAGCCTTAGGGATTTTAATTTATTGTTTATATCCGTTACTCACCTACGTTTTGCGTGTTTCGTGATTTCAGGTTGATTTACACGGTGCATGACCCGTTCTCGAGACGAGCCTTTGTATCCAACGTTTGAAGACCCGGAATCCTTATTAAAAGCACAGCGTAGAGACAAGAGGAATTCAAACTCAGTAGTTATGGACGAAGAGACGAGAGCTGAGTTTGAGAGGATCCGCAAAGGTATGCAGGATGCGGAAGCAGCTAGAGCTGCAGCTGTAGAGGAGGCTGCACAAAGAGCCGCAGAAGCTGAGGAGGTGAGAGCTCAAATGGCTGAGATGCAGGCAAGGATGGATCGCATGGTCCCCCAAAATCCACAACCACGTCATGGTGTGGGGGCACAAGTGGCGAAAATCGGTGGGAACAACAACGGGAATAATGGGGAAAACAACAGGCAGAACAATGCTGAGAATGAAGAACGCCCGATGGTGGACTATTTCAGGACTACTCCAGCATGTTATCAGCCTACCATTGTCAGGCCACAGATCAATGCCCAACACTTCGAGTTGCGCCAACATATGATCAACATGGTTCGTGATGAGTGCGCATTCAACGGAGCTCCAGGAGATGACCCCAATCACCATCTGCTGGTATTTGAGCAAATCACATCAACCCTGCACGATCAGCGAGTTCCAGATGAAACAGTTAAGCTTTTACTGTTTCCATTCTCCTTATCTGGAAAAGCCAAGAAGTGGCTTATGGAGCTGCCAGCTGGTAGCATAGTGACATGGGCAGATTGTTGTCATGAGTTTCTGAGGAAGTATTTGCCACCATCCAGAGTCGCGCAGCAGATGGCAGAGATCGCAAAGTTCACTCAGGATGAAGACAGCTCTTTGGGAGATGCATGGAGGAAGTTCAGCCAAATTCTCCGTAGATGTCCGAATCATGGAGAGCCATGGCACAAGCTCTTCCATTATTTCTACACTGCATTAGACAAGGAGACAGCTGACCAGTTAGATATGCTAGCTGGAGGTAATTTTATGGGACTTGGAGCACAGCGAGCTCAAGATTTGCTGAACAACGCGTCAAAGAGAGAGACTACACGATCTGAAACGCGTAGGTACTCCAAACCGGGGGATACATCCTTAGTCAACAAGATTGAATCGATGGAACAAAAGTTGGAATCCATGACTTCAGCATTTCACGGTATGCACCCTCCAACTCAGAAGCCCATGGGTGAATTACTAGCAGATGAAAGCCAGGGATATGATAACAGTGTTGAAGATGTGAATTTTATGCGACAGCAGCAATGGCCTAACACCTATCATCCCAACAATCGTAATCACCCCAACTTCAGCTACGCCAATCCAAACAGTGGATTATATGCACCTGGACAGAGACCCAATGTTCCATATCAAGCGCAAAGGCAAGCTCCACAGCAGCAGGCTCAGCAACCAGAAGAACAAGAGACGAATGCTTTATTGAGAAAGTTGTTAGCTAATCACGACAGGATGGAGAGCGCGATTGTCTCAATACAAGCAACTTTAAAGAGCCACGAGACGCAGATTGGGCAGATTGCCAATCAGAATGCTAAATTGCCGCCAGGAATGCTTCCTTCCAATACTATTCCTCCTACTGAGCAGCTCAAGGCTATTACTACTCGCAGTGGTGTGGCTACTCAAGACCCTCCATATCCTAGCCATGCGAGAGCCGAAGCTACAAAAGCCACTGAGAAAGCATTGGATGAAGAGATTCCCGTGCCTACCGTGAGTCCCCAATCAAAGGACACGGTTGAGAAGAAAGAAGAGTCCAAGAGCACTCCTGATCCGGCTGCTTATAAGCCACGAATTCCATATCCGGCGGCGATAAAGAGGAATGATGAGGAACACTTTGGGAGATTTATGGATATATTCAAGCAATTGCATATCAACATTCCCCTTGTAGAAGCACTTGCTCAGATGCCCAGGTACAAGAAGTTCTTGAAGGAAATTCTATGGGGAAAGAAGAGCATAGAACCCTATGCCACGGTAAAGCTAACAGAGACGTGTAGCACAGTCATACAAAGAGACATTCCCAAGATGAGAGATCCAGGCAGTGTCATTCTAGGCTGCACTCTTGGGGGTGGATATCATACACATGGTCTCTGTGATTTAGGCGCGAGTATTAATCTCATGCCATTGTCTCTGTTTCAGAGATTGGGCATTGGTGCACCGACTCCTGTGAAGATGGGTCTGCAATTGGCAGATAATTCTATAGTTACGGCAAATGGGGTGATTGAGAACTTGCTCGTCAAAGTGGGTGCATTTGTATTTCCAGCTGACTTTGTGATAGTGGATATCAAGGAGGATCGCGATGTTCCACTCATCTTTGGAAGACCGTTGTTGAAAACAATGCGCGCAAATGTGGATCTAGAGGCAGAGGAGTTGACTATCAAGGCTCTAGACTCATCAATCATGTTCAAGGCGTTTGTTCCTAGCAGGGGGAAGAATAAATTGGCCATGATCAAGTTTAGAGAAGATCGTGTGGATCCGTCTCCTGGTTTGCCTACGGTTTTGCATCCCGATCCACCCGAATCAGAGAAGAAGCCAAATGTGGTGAGAGCACATGATGTAGTGCAGAAAATCAAGAGCATGAAATTGAAGGAGGAAGCACGCCGTACTAGGCCTCCTTAACATATCTCTGAGGTAACTGGGTCGGGCCGTCGACCTTAAATTACAAAGCGCTTGTTGGGAGGCAACCCAACCTATTTATTGCTTTAGGATAGATTTTAATACTGTTTTGTAATTTTTATTCGGTTTGACTTTATTGAGAGGTGCGAGAGAGTGGATTTAATATTTCCAATGAGTATGTGCAGGAATACGAGGTGAAAGGCCTATTTCGGATCCCCCTTCTTGATGCGCGCGTGCGAAACAGAGTAAAAAGTCCGGATTTGCAGCTAAATACGCGTATCGGGATCCGAAGTGAAGAAATTGAAGGAAGAAGCCATTTCTGCACCTATTCAACACACGCACCTGGGGAAGATCATGTTCCCGGACTCCCCGTCTTGATTTGCGCAAGAATTTGATTGGAGAACGGAGAAAGCTATCACGCCGGCACGGATTACGAGGTGAAATTTTGAAGGACAGACTGAAATGAGAATTGAACAATGCCAACGTGTGGGGGTGGTCGAGAGCTTTCTGTAGACAGGTGGATCGCGCAAATCGGAGTCCGGATGAGGAAGTTACGCCAAAAAGGATGTTTTAGCAAGTAAAACGAGGCCAAAAGCATCCGGAAATGCAAAACGTGCCTTGGAACGCGTGAAATTGACAAATAAAATATTCCCCGGATTTTGGGAGTGTTTTAAGGTGAAAAGGGAGTTTCGAAGTCGAGGAGATCCTTCGGAAAGCAAAGGCACGATCGAAGACGCGAAAAATCGACAAAAAGGATGTTTTTGGCACAATTCAGCATTGTCTTCGTACTAAGACAATTGTCTTCGTACAAAGACTTTGTACTTAGAAAAAATTTTGAAGCTCTGAATTGTCTTCTCAAAACAGCTTGCAGTATCTGTTTGAGAAGACCTTCGTGCGAAGACAAAAAGTCTTCGTACGAAGACTCTTCGCACGAAGACTTTTGTCTTCGCACGAAGACAGCGGGCAAAAAGGCAATTTAGTCCACACACGGACAAAGGATGGGGGTTAATTACTAAGGGCTTTTTGGACTTTTTGCACCTTGAAGCTTCATCATCAGCTGGTCTTCGTTCTCTTTCCTTCATTCTTCATCTTCACAGCAGCCTTCACTCACCATAGCCGCACCTCACTCCAATTCACCTCACCCTTGATTCTTCACCAAATTCAACAACCCACCTAGGGTTTTGCTCGCGATTCAGAGGAGAACGAGATTCCAGAGGTGGTTTTGAGAGAGAGTGCGAGACAAGAGAGAAATCAGAGGGGGAAGGAGCTAGGGTTTTGAAGAAGATTTGAGAAATTGGACGAGCTACAGCTTGATTCAGCTTTCGGACGAGAAGGAAACACTAACGGGGACTACGCAAGGAGTACGGAGCAGCAAGCAATTCGAGATTTCGACAATTTTTTCCGGCACCATCAAAATCAGTCGGGGTTGGTCAAATTCTGAAATTTTGCGTCCGTAAGACTTGCTCCAGACGCGTAGGTACTATCTAAACCTCGTAAATTCATATTCGAGTCCTAGGCACATTGAGTAAAAGCCCGGTTATATTTTGTTGCGCTTAGAAGCGTATTTGGGGGCGATTGCGTAAAGTCCTAGGAACTATTTGTTACGTGCCTACGTGTTTCGTTTAGTATACACTTCTTGTTCACGTGCACAATTGTTGAATTGCTTGTTTTACTTGGAATTGAATTTTAAATGGCGGGTGGAAAGAAACGGAAGACGGGAGAGGGTCCTTCGCAAGAAGCATCGGGGTCGGGCGATCCTCAATTAGAAATTCCGCCTACTCCCCAATATGCTATCTTGAATGCCCCTTTCCCGGCTAAACCGGGTATTGTCGGCCGACGAAAGGCCAAGGCTAATTTGAAAGAGAGAAGTATTGGGCCCGGATACTATGATAGTTTCCGTTTCGTCACTCATGAGGCTCATCTTGGCTCTCGAAGAGATACTTATTTGACTAAGAACGGGCAGCCCGAAAAGGCATTTCCATTGCACGAGGACATGCCTCAAGCAATTAAGGAAATTTATGAGCGCGAGAAGCTTGACAATTGGTTTAAGCTAGTAGGGCAGTCTAGTTCACATATTACGCGAGAGTTTTTGTTTAATTTGCGTTATGCAAAGGATGGTGAGAGTCAAGATCCTCGTCTCGTTTACTGTCGGAACGAGTGGATAGTCTTCACGCCAGAGACTATCGCTCTCGCCATGGGTTTCCCCGCATTGAAAGACGGTTGTGGGTTAGAGACGGTTCTTCGTAGTGAGAACCTTTGGTCTCGTCTAAATGCTTTTTGCTTTGCGAAGGGGGTTGATCCATGGGACAGGAAGGGAGAGGTGATTCATTGGAAGGCCGAGAAGAGGTTTTATAGGCCGGAGGCTAGGTGGTGCTGAAAACTGGGTTTTGGGAATCACACGAAACCCTAGTTATACGTTCCGCCTCTCGGTTTGGGCCCTTTGTCTTTACACCGGGGTTAGAATTAATATCCCCAAACTGATTTGGGAGAACTGTCTTGAGAGGGTGTCGAGGACGAACAAATTGGGCCCCGGTCATACTTGCTTGATCACTCACCTGGCCAAAACTGCTGAAGTAGTCATAGGGAGAGATATGGACTTGAAACCGTTTACTGCTAGGAAGTGGCATAGGTTTGATGAGACAGCGAGGAAGAAGGGCAAGGGTAGGAGGATGAACACCTCTAGGTTTGATAACCAGGTTGCCTACGACCACTTGAGAGAGGAGATGGCCCGGGATAGACTCGAGAGAAGACGCCAGTTTGCCCACACTCGGGACAATCAGGGAAGCTGGGAGGTTTAATCCAGATGGTTGGCCAGTGGGTTATACAGTCTAGTGGTCAGGCGGCGGGGGAGTTTGTTCCACCGGTCCCGATGGCGGATCCGTGGTTCCAGGAGGATGAATTTGAATATGAGGTTCCGCCGAGTGAGGATGAGGAAGAAGAAGATGATGAGGAACAAGAGGAAGATGAGGAGGAAGATGACGAGTAGTGGAGTGTGCCCTCATGCTAGAATTGTTGAGTCCTCGTGTTATCGTTGAGGACAACGATGCATTCTAGTGTGGGGGTGGTTGAATCCTTTTTACTAGTCAGTGTCGTGTCTTTGCATCGCCAGTGTCTGCATGTAGTTAGAGGTTTTTGGTTATGTCCTTATTTTTTTTCGTTTTATTATTCATCTTTTTGCACGTTTTGGTATTTTTGAGTCAACCCACCATTGTTGAGTCGTTAGTCGAGTTGGCCTTGCATATAGTGTAGGTAAAAAAAACAAATAAAAAAAAAAAAAAACTAAAAATGTGAAAACACCAAAAAAATTTAAAATTTGAGAAAGGGCAATTGAAAAAAGCTGAAAATTCGGTAAAATCGAGAAGTGTGAGACTTTTAGGCGTAGGGCGTGAATTGCGATCGAGAGTGACAATGTTAGAATCCCTTAGTAAGTATAGAGAAACTCTCTTTACGGGAATGCGTGCCTATTTTACACACGAATTTAATTCTTTCAAATTTAAAGTGTGTGCCTAATTTTCTTACAAGAGTTGAGCTAGGTGTGAGCTAAACAAGCCGAACGTTCTTGTGTACGTCTTAGGTAGTCGCCAACCCGCCTCGTAGTGGCACACAGAACAGCTGTGCGAGGTGTGTATTAGAGCACTCACTGCTTATATAACTTACCTTGTAGGACCACTAGTAAACCCGTATTTGAACCATGGATTCTTTGACAACCTTTGGACTTAGGGTGACGATTCTTGGCCTTCAGCATTGATTGTTTAGGATCACCGCTTTAGTGCGTCACGAGGGTGTTGTAGTTGAGGGGGTTCGATGAGGGAGTACTTCATGCTATATTTGTGTGAGCCTTACATATCGCATGCACTTCATTTGTGATCTTCGAGGGGAATGCGAGGGTGAGTGAGAGTAGGCTTGCGCACTTCGGTGTGGCGGTGTTCCATGGCATTACAACATGGACACAAGTGAGGAGAGCCGTGAGTGTGTACCATCTAATACACACAAAACTTGGGTTGGGGGAATTTAATAGGAGGATCGTGCTAGGTACCGGATCTTACTCATCATGGTGTAGGAGGTTTGGTTGGATTAGGCACGAGACAGATATTTGATTGACTACGTGAGAGGGGACAGGATTACATTCGAGTGTGGGGGTGTCGACATTTGACTTCGGACATCGAGATTGCGTTTGCGACGACTCCATCCCCACACATGTTTCTTTAATGTTAGCGGCTTTGTTGATTTACACCGAGGATTTTATTGAGATAGGGAGAGACATTGATTTGTGATTTATACGTGTTGATTTTGGATTTTGTCTCTCCTTACGATTATATGTTAGCTTGATTCATTGGAAGACCACTCGTGAAAGATATTGAAGGAGTTATGCAGGATTTTGAGAGATTTAAAAAAAAAAAAAAAAAAAAAAAAAAAAAAAAAATTCAGAAAATCAGAAAAAAAAAAAAAGAAAAGAGAGAAAAAAAGGAGAGATGAATAAAGGAGGAATGAGAAGCTTTGTGGAAGAACGAGTGGAGAAGCGACTAGTTCACGAACGGGAAGTTTTGGCTTATACATCATTCATGACAATAGCCGCGGAGATCGTAATTGTACCGGGGTGTGAGGGGATCGAGGGCCGGAGATGGTGAGTTTCGGGCTTGGTTTCCATCATTGTTGTGAGGGTGTGTGAGCTATGGTATTTGTGAGAATGTGACGCTTTAGGACTTGTATTTGATTCTTATCCTATTTGTCCCTAAAGCCTCATCATTTTAAACCCGTTAGCGGATTAGGAGCTCGGACCTTGAACGTGGCTTAGCCTAGCGTAGCCTTTTATTTTTGTGGCACACATGAAAAGGTATTGCATTCTTGTACTTAGTAAAGTTAGGTTCTCTATACTAGCTAGGGGGAATTCATGTTGACGAATTTGATTTCGAATCATTCCTTGTGTCTAGATTTCTCATCGCTTCGTGTGAATCGGTTTAAGCTAATGGAGATTGCCCAATCTCACCAAAGAAAAAAAAATTTTGTTTTTCAATACTTGCATTGTGAATATTGCATTTGCATATAGGTGCATTGTGTATAATCGAGTCGTGTCGACTAGTAGGAAGGATGGTTGGTGAATGGTTCTACTCGGATTAGTATGCAAGAGTTCTTGGTATTGTATGCAATGTGAGGTGATAGTATGCAAATGGCGTAGGGAAGTTATGCAATGAGTACGTAGGGTAGTATGCAAAGTTGGATGGATTGCGGAAAAGCGAAAGAAGTTTTGACTTGAGAGAGATGGAATTGACTTGGGAGATTTTCTCGGGACGAGCAAAAGGTAGTGTGGGGGTAGTTGATAACTCCGTTTTCGGAGTTATTTTATGCCTTTTATTTCTACGTTTTGCGTGCTTATAATGGAGAATTTGTCGTCTTTTGAGTAAATTGAGCGTAAATGTGAAAATACGAGTTCATGTGCAATACTTGTTAAATCCGGGCGTTTCTTTAGATTTTTGAGCTTTTATTGTGATATGATCGCGGGTTGTGTTTTCGTGTTGTGATTCGCAGGAAAACAGGGCTTGGAGGATCGTGCGGGATTTGGAAGCGAACTTCGGAAACAAGGAACTCAATGGCAAGTCAAGAGGAAAGAGAAAGTCAAAGGAAAGTCAAAGGAAAGTCAAACAGAAGAGGAAGGTCAAAGAAAGTCAGAGGAAGGTCAAGGGAAGAAAGAATGGAAGAAGAAAGTCAAAGAATGGAAGAGGAAAGTCAAAGGAGGCAAAAAGAGGGCTGGACACAGTTGTCTTCGTGCGAAGACATTTGTCTTCGTGCGAAGACATTATACTTAGCCAAAAATTCAGCATTCCAAAATCCTCTTCGCAAACACACTTGCAGTATCTCAATGAGAAGACCTTCGCACGAAGAGGCAGAAGTCTTCGTACGAAGACTCTTCGTGCGAAGACAACTATCTTCGTGCGAAGAGGTCGTGGGACAGAGCAGATTTTTTTGGGGCTTTTCCGTATTATTTCCAAACTTTGTAATATTATTATGGGAACGTATTTAAGACTTTTAGGTCGTCTTTTTCAGTAGTTTTTGGAGATTAGAGACGTCTTTGGAGATCAAGAAGCCTTGGAGAGAGCTTAGGAGCTTTTGGATCATTCGTTTGAATTCTAAACTCTCGTTTTTCTTGATTTTTATGTTTAAACTCATTATAATCGTCGTTTTGATTATGAATATGAGTAGCTAAACACCTTTTGCTGGGAATTCTCGTTTGGTGTAGCTAGGGTTTGATCTAAAGTTGATGTTTTGATAATTGTAATGCATGCTTTAGCTTAATCTCTCGTGTTTATTCACTATTATGGATTATTTGCATTCTTAATCTTATTATCTTTGCGAGTAGCTAACGTAGAGATAGAATCAATTAGTTTCACGTGGTAACTCCGTGATAACTAGTCGGTAAATTGAATATTCCACCTAGTCGTATCAATGTTTGGTAACTCGGCATCGTTAACTAGGATCGTTAAAGTAGAATTATAATCTTAATGCATACTTAAACCTAAATTAGGCTTGGTAACTCGGTTTAGTTTAGCTTAAGTATAGTGGATTTGCTTGGTAACTCGGTAAGTTCAACGTTGCTTGATTAATAGTGAATAACACGTGGTTGTTTTACAAATCAAAACATAAACTTAGATCAACCTAGTGAACCTAGAGAATTCCCGGTGCTTTTCCCTTATTGCTAAAAACCCTCCAACTATTCATTCTTTATTAATCGTGAATTACTCACTTGGTTAATTGAGAATATTGCATTTAATTTCTTAGAATTAGATAAAAACACAACTTGCGACTTGCCCACATAAGGTATAGAATAATAATTAATTTAAATAAAGTCCCTTGGGTTCGACAACCCGGATTTCCGGTTTATTACTACACACGACGGCTGTGCACTTGCAGTTGGAACGTGTCAGACATATATTAGTGCCAAAATCTAATCAAGGCTTTGGATCAATGCGGAATAAGCAACGGACATAGAGTCATGAACCAATATAGAACGTCTCTGGGGTTCCAAGAAAAGTAGATTAATCGAATTCTGCCCACAAGCCGGGCATATGTGGCTGAAAATCATAAAATATGCCAAAAAAATTAAATCTCGAAATCTTCCCAACACTTTAACCTTACTGAAAGAAACGCGTGCGCGACGTTCGACCCAACCCAAGACTGGTTCAGGCTGAGGTACGAATAGGCAATGGAAATATAACCAGAAATAGTAAGAAATAACTAAAAATGCCCGTTTGACTGGTCGAACAGCGGAATTTGGGGATAAAGATCGACCCCGATGGAGCGTAGCTCGATCGTACCCTCGTGCGTCTCGTCGAGAGCTTTCCGAATTGGGCTGGCTCGCGTCATTCTGATGCCCTTAGCCAAAGCTATGGCCGAAACAGTGCGGCGACACCAAAGTCCAGTAATCTTGCTTGTCGATTACTGGACTTTGGCCCCATTTTCTTTTGAGAGATATATTAACGCCCGATTGGTGGATTTTTGGCCCCAATATCTCCCTTGACATATATTAGCACCAGAATGCATAACTATTGCTTACCAATTTGTGCATTTTGTCAGCAATCTATGTCTCACGAAATAATTGTATCAAAATCCACTAATCTTGCTCACCTATTAGTGGATTTTGGCCCCAGTATCTTGTGCGACATATATTAGTGCCAAAATCTAATCAAGGCTTTGGATCAATGCGGAATAAGCAACGGACATAGAGTCATGAACCAATATAGGACGTCTCTGGGGTTCCAAGAAAAGTAGATTAATCGAATTCTGCCCACAAGCCGGGCATATGTGGCTGAAAATCATAAAATATGCCAAAAAAATTAAATCCCGAAATCGTCCCAACACTTTAACCTTACTGAAAGAAACGCGTGCGCGAAGTTCGACCCAACCCAAGACGGGTTCAGGCTGAGGTCCGAATAGGCAATGGAAATAAAACCAGAAATAGTAAGAAATAACTAAAAATGCTTGTTTGACTGGTCCAACAGCGGAATTTTGGGATAAAGATGGACCCCGATGGAGCGTAGCTCGATCGTCCCCTCGTGCGTCTCGTCGAGAGCTTTCCGAATTGGGGTGGCTCGCGTCATTCTGATGCCCGTAGCCAAAGCTATGGCAAAAACAGTGCGGCGACACCAAAGTCCAGTAATCTTGCTTGTCGATTACTGGACTTTGGCCCCATGTCTTTTGAGAGATATATTAACGCCCGATTGGTGGATTTTTGGCCCAAATATCTATCGTGACTGTTATTAGCACCAGAATGCATAACTATTGCTTACCAATTTGTGCATTTTGTCAGCAATTTATGTCTCACGAAATAATTGTATCAAAATCCACTAATCTTGCTCACCGATTAGTGGATTTTGGCCCCAGTATCTTGTGCGACATATATTAGTGCCAAAATCTAATCAAGGCTTTGGATCAATGCGGAATAAGCAACGCACATAGAGTCATGAACAAATATAGAACGTCTCTGGGGTTCCAAGAAAAGTAGATTAATCGAATTCTGCCCACAAGCCGGGCATATGTGGCTGAAAATCATAAAATATGCCAAAAAAATTAAATCCCGAAATCGTCCCAACACTTTAACCTTACTGAAAGAAACGCGTGCGCGAAGTTCGACCCAACCCAAGACGGGTTCAGGCTGAGGTCCGAATAGGCAATGGAAATATAACCAGAAATAGTAAGAAATAACTAAAAATGCCCGTTTGACTGGTCGAACAGCGGAATTTGGGGATAAAGATGGACCCCGATGGAGCAAAGATCGATCGTCCCCTCGTGCGTCTCGTCGAGAGCTTTCCGAATTGGGGTGGCTCGTGTCATTCTGATGCCCGTAGCCAAAGCTATGGCAAAAACAGTGCGGCGACACCAAAGTCCAGTAATCTTGCTTGTCGATTACTGGACTTTGGCCCCATGTCTTTTGAGAGATATATTAACGCCCGATTGGTGGATTTTTGGCCCCAATATCTATCGTGACATATATTAGCACCAGAATGCATAACTATTGCTTACCAATTTGTGCATTTTGTCAGCAATTTATGTCTCACGAAATAATTGTATCAAAATCCACTAATCTTGCTCACCGATTAGTGGATTTTGGCCCCAGTATCTTGTGCGACATATATTAGTGCCAAAATCTAATCAAGGCTTTGGATCAATGCGGAATAAGCAACGAACATAGAGTCATGAACCAATATAGAACGTCTCTGGGGTTCCAAGAAAAGTAGATTAATCGAATTCTGCCCACAAGCCGGGCATATGTGGCTGAAAATCATAAAATATGCCAAAAAAATTAAATCTCGAAATCGTCCCAACACTTTAACCTTACTGAAAGAAAAGCGTGCGCGAATTTTGACCCAACCCAAGACTGGTTCAGGCTGAGGTCCGAATAGGCAATGGAAATAAAACCAGAAATAGTAAGAAATAACTAAAAATGCCCGTTTGACTGGTCGAACAGCGGAATTTGGGGATAAAGATGGACCCCGATGGAGCGTAGCTCGATCGTCCCCTCGTGCGTCTCGTCGAGAGCTTTCCGAATTGGGGTGGCTCGCGTCATTCTGATGCCCTTAGCCAAAGCTATGGCCAAAACAGTGCGGCGACACCAAAGTCCAGTAATCTTGCTTGTCGATTACTGGACTTTGGCCACATTTTCTTTTGAGAGATATATTAACGCCCGATTGGTGGATTTTTGGCCCCAATATCTCCCTTGACATATATTAGCACCAGAATGCATAACTATTGCTTACCAATTTGTGCATTTTGTCAGCAATTTATGTCTCACGGAATAATTGTATCAATATCCACTAATCCTTCTCACCGATTAGTGGATTTTGGCCCCAGTATCTTGTGCGACATATATTAGTGCCAAAATCTAATCAAGGCTTTGGATCAATGCGGAATAAGCAACGGACATAGAGTCATGAACCAATATAGAACGTCTTTGGGGTTCCAAGAAAAGTAGATAAATCGAATTCTGCCCACAAGCCGGGCATATGTGGCTGAAAATCATAAAATATGCCAAAAAATTAAATCCCGAAATCGTCCCAACACTTTAACCTTACTGAAAGAAACGCGTGCGCGAAGTTCGACCCAACCCAAGACGGGTTCAGGCTGAGGTCCGAATAGGCAATGGAAATAAAACCAGAAATAGTAAGAAATAACTAAAAATGCCTGTTTGACTGGTCCAACAGCGGAATTTGGGGATAAAGATGGACCCCGATGGAGCGTAGCTCGATCTTCCCCTCGTGCGTCTCGTCGAGAGCTTTCCGAATTGGGGTGGCTCGCGTCATTCTGATGCCCTTAGCCAAAGCTATGGCCAAAACAGTGGGGCGACACCAAAGTCCAGTAATCTTGCTTGTCGATTACTGGACTTTGGCCCCATGTCTTTTGAGAGATATATTAACGCCCGATTGGTGGATTTTTGGCCCCAATATCTATCGTGACAGTTATTAGCACCAGAATGCATAACTATTGCTTACCAATTTGTGCATTTTGTCAGCAATTTATGTCTCACGAAATAATTGTATCAAAATCCACTAATCTTGCTCACCGATTAGTGGATTTTGGCCCCAGTATCTTGTGCGACATATATTAGTGCCAAAATCTAATCAAGGCTTTGGATCAATGCGGAATAAGCAACGGACATAGAGTCATGAACCAATATAGAACGTCTCTGGGGTTCCAAGAAAAGTAGATTAATCGAATTCTGCCCACAAGCCGGGCATATGTGGCTGAAAATCATAAAATATGCCAAAAAAATTAAATCTCAAAATCGTCCCAACACTTTAACCTTACTGAAAGAAACGCGTGCGCGAAGTTCGACCCAACCCAAGACTGGTTCAGGCTGAGGTACGAATAGGCAATGGAAATATAACCAGAAATAGTAAGAAATAACTAAAAATGCCCGTTTGACTGGTCGAACAGCGGAATTTGGGGATAAAGATGGGCCCCGATGGAGCGTAGCTCGATCGTCCCCTCGTGCGTCTCGTCGAGAGCTTTCCGAATTGGGGTGGCTCGCGTCACTCTGATGCCCTTAGCCAAAGCTATGGCCAAAACAGTGCGGCGACACCAAAGTCCAGTAATCTTGCTTGTCGATTACTGGACTTTGGCCCCATTTTCTTTTGAGAGATATATTAACGCCCGATTGGTGGATTTTTGGCCCCAATATCTCCCTTGACATATATTGGCACCAGAATGCATAACTATTGCTTACCAATTTGTGCATTTTGTCAGCAATTTATGTCTCACGAAATAATTGTATCAAAATCCACTAATCTTGCTCACCGATTAGTGGATTTTGGCCCCAGTATCTTGTGCGACATATATTAGTGCCAAAATCTAATCAAGGCTTTGGATCAATGCGGAATAAGCAACGGACATAGAGTCATGAACCAATATAGAACGTCTCTGGGGTTCCAAGAAAAGTAGATTAATCGAATTCTGCCCACAAGCCGGGCATATGTGGCTGAAAATCATAAAATATGCCAAAAAAATTAAATCCCGAAATCGTCCCAACACTTTAACCTTACTGAAAGAAACGCGTGCGCGAAGTTCGACCCAACCCAAGACGGGTTCAGGCTGAGGTCCGAATAGGCAATGGAAATAAAACCAGAAATAGTAAGAAATAACTAAAAATGCCTGTTTGACTGGTCCAACAGCGGAATTTGGGGATAAAGATGGACCCCGATGGAGCGTAGCTCGATCGTCCCCTCGTGCGTCTCGTCGAGAGCTTTCCGAATTGGGGTGGCTCGCGTCATTCTGATGCCCGTAGCCAAAGCTATGGCCAAAACAGTGCGGCGACACCAAAGTCCAGTAATCTTGCTTGTCGATTACTGGACTTTGGACCCATGTCTTTTGCGAGAAATATTAACGCCCGATTGGTGGATTTTTGGCCCCAATATCTCCCTTGACATATATTAGCACCAGAATGCATAACTATTGCTTACCAATTTGTGCATTCTGTCAGCAAATCGTCCCAACACTTTAACCTTACTGAAAGAAACGCGTGCGCGAAGTTCGACCCAACCCAAGACGGGTTCAGGCTGAGGTCCGAATAGGCAATGGAAATAAAACCAGAAATAGTAAGAAATAACTAAAAATGCCTGTTTGACTGGTCCAACAGCGGAATTTGGGGATAAAGATGGACCCCGATGGAGCGTAGCTCGATCGTCCCCTCATGCGTCTCGTCGAGAGCTTTCCGAATTGGGGTGGCTCGCGTCATTCTGATGCCCGTAGCCAAAGCTATGGCCAAAACAGTGCGGCGACACCAAAGTCCAGTAATCTTGCTTGTCGATTACTGGACTTTGGCCCCATGTCTTTTGAGAGATATATTAACGCCCGATTGGTGGATTTTTGGCCCCAATATCTATCGTGACAGTTATGAGCACCAGAATGCATAACTATTGCTTACCAATTTGTGCATTTTGTCAGCAATTTATGTCTCACGAAATAATTGTATCAAAATCCACTAATCTTGCTCACCGATTAGTGGATTTTGGCCCCAGTATCTTGTGCGACATATATTAGTGCCAAAATCTAATCAAGGCTTTGGATCAATGCGGAATAAGCAACGGACATAGAGTCATGAACCAATATAGAACGTCTCTGGGGTCCCAAGAAAAGTAGATAAATCGAATTCTGCCCACAAGCCGGGCATATGTGGCTGAAAATCATAAAATATGCCAAAAAATTAAATCCCGAAATCGTCCCAACACTTTAACCTTACTGAAAGAAACGCGTGCGCGAAGTTCGACCCAACCCAAGACGGGTTCAGGCTGAGGTCCGAATAGGCAATGGAAATAAAACCAGAAATAGTAAGAAATAACTAAAAATGCCTGTTTGACTGGTCCAACAGCGGAATTTGGGGATAAAGATGGACCCCGATGGAGCGTAGCTCGATCTTCCCCTCGTGCGTCTCGTCGAGAGCTTTCCGAATTGGGGTGGCTCGCGTCATTCTGATGCCCTTAGCCAAAGCTATGGCCAAAACAGTGGGGCGACACCAAAGTCCAGTAATCTTGCTTGTCGATTACTGGACTTTGGCCCCATTTTCTTTTGAGAGATATATTAACGCCCGATTGGTGGATTTTTGGCCCCAATATCTCCCTTGACATATATTGGCACCAGAATGCATAACTATTGCTTACCAATTTGTGCATTTTGTCAGCAATTTATGTCTCACGAAATAATTGTATCAAAATCCACTAATCTTGCTCACCGATTAGTGGATTTTGGCCCCAGTATCTTGTGCGACATATATTAGTGCCAAAATCTAATCAAGGCTTTGTATCAATGCGGAATAAGCAACGGACATAGAGTCATGAACCAATATAGAACGTCTTTGGGGTTCCAAGAAAAGTAGATAAATCGAATTCTGCCCACAAGCCGGGCATATGTGGCTGAAAATCATAAAATATGCCAAAAAATTAAATCCCGAAATCGTCCCAACGCTTTAACCTTACTGAAAGAAACGCGTGCGCGAAGTTCGACCCAACCCAAGACGGGTTCAGGCTGAGGTCCGAATAGGCAATGGAAATAAAACCAGAAATAGTAAGAAATAACTAAAAATGCATGTTTGACTGGTCCAACAGCGGAATTTGGGGATAAAGATGGACCCCGATGGAGCGTAGCTCGATCTTCCCCTCGTGCGTCTCGTCGAGAGCTTTCCGAATTGGGGTGGCTCGCGTCATTCTGATGCCCGTAGCCAAAGCTATGGCCAAAACAGTGGGGCGACACCAAAGTCCAGTAATCTTGCTTGTCGATTACTGGACTTTGGCCCCATGTCTTTTGAGAGATATATTAACGCCCGATTGGTGGAATTTTGGCCCCAATATCTATCGTGACAGTTATTAGCACCAGAATGCATAACTATTGCTTACCAATTTGTGCATTTTGTCAGCAATTTATGTCTCACGAAATAATTGTATCAAAATCCACTAATCTTGCTCACCGATTAGTGGATTTTGGCCCCAGTATCTGGTGCGACATATATTAGTGCCAAAATCTAATCAAGGCTTTGGATCAATGCGGAATAAGCAACGGACATAGAGTCATGAACCAATATAGAACGTCTCTGGGGTTCCAAGAAAAGTAGATTAATCGAATTCTGCCCACAAGCCGGGCATATGTGGCTGAAAATCATAAAATATGCCAAAAAAATTAAATCTCGAAATCGTTGACAGCTTGAAAATGTATTAGTCTGGGACATCTTTTTACCATTGGTTTTAACCCTGTGAGAGTTGAGTTTGGCCATTTTCAGCTTATTTTCCACCTGATACGAGGCAGAGATTTATAGATCATGATTGCAAAATTCGAGTAATTTTATGCATACTTTCGTTTGTTGGATATGATCGCGGGTGCGTGTTATGATGTGCAGGTAACAGGTGCCGAAAAATGCATGAGATTTATTTGGATGGGAGGCAGCGTGTCAGGAAAGTTGAGCAGAAAAAGAGGAAAAAAATGCTAAGTGGTGCGTTCAAACGCAGGAGCTGCGTTCAAACGCACAAGACAGGAGCAGCAGGAAAAATGGCAGAATTTGGCTAAGTCCTGCGTTCAAACGCAGGCAGGCTGCGTTCAAACGCAGGAGTCAGAGACCAAGTGCAGAAAAGCTAAGTCCTGCGTTCAAACGCAGGCGTTGTGCGTTCATACGCAGGGCTCAACACTCAAGAGAAGAAACGGCCAAGGGGTGCGTTCAAACGCAGAGGAGCTGCGTTCAAACGCATGGGTTCAGGAGCCAGAAGAGAAAATGGAAAAACGGCTAAGTCTTGCGTTCAAACGCAGAAGGGTGTGTGTTCATACGCACTGCGTTTGAATGCAGGAAGTGTGCGTTTGAACGCACGGACGGGTTCCAGAAGCTTCCAGGACGGGTCTTTTCGAGGGTAAAACAGGAATTTCGTGCATCAGTTTTGGGGACTGTGGCAATATAAAAGGAGGTGTCCCAGCACTGTTTTAGGGTTACGAACACATACACACTCACAGCCATCATCATCAGCAGCCAGTTTCACAGCAGCCAGGAGTTGGAGCAGAGCAGGATTGGAGCAGTTTTCCAGTATCTTCAGAAAAATAACTAGTTTGATCTTTTCTCTTTTTATGAAACATTGTTTTTGAATAATGCAAGCTAGCTAGACCTTTTGCCTAGGTTCTCGGTGAACCTAGGGTTTATGAATTCAGCAGACTTGGTTGTTTTGATTTTCAGATGCATGGCTAGCTAAGTCTTAATACAGGATGGTTTGTTTATTATTCTGTCTTTGATTTTATTTACATACATGAATGGCTTGATCACCCAGGAGTGTTACAGACAGGATCTGGTGCGCGAGAGTGACCAGTGAACGTTAGGAAGAAAAGACAGGATTTAGTACTCTGCCTTGATGGACCGAGAGGCGAAGAGAATCAGGGGACTAGCCCAGAAGCATTAGACCAACTGTTAGACGTTTAGGGGGAGACCGAGAGGAGAACCTGTAACCCTAGCAGACTTAGAACGAACCTGCAGATTTAGGTGGACCGAGAGGACACGAAAATCTGCAGTCGAGTGATAAGTGCATGAGACCGAGAGGAGATTGCACTATTGGTATGCTGGCATAAACAAAACCACTGTGTGTTTCTGAAATCAAATATACCATGAAAGCTGGAGAGTAACCCTAGGGGATCCTGGAATCTAGATTTTCAGAATTATCGATTTTTACAACCACAACAATTTCTGCAAAATATTCAACAGAAAAATAAAATAAGCTTTTTACTGTTTTTATTTATTACAATTTAGTAGAGTCAAATCCCAAACCTTCCTCCTTTTTACAACTTTGTGCCTAATCCTAATTCTAATTACAAAAACTTAAACTGTTCTCGTGGGTTCGACAACCAGAGTCACAATTACATACTCTATATTACTTGATCGTACACTTGCGAAAAAGCAGATAGGTTTACGCTGTCAAGTTTTTGGCGCCGTTGCCGGGGAACGGTTACAGTTTTTGTTAAAGAGACGTTAGAATAAGTCTCAGAGTTTTTCTTTTATTTTTACAGTTACTTTCTTTCGACTTACTGCTCTTGAAATCTGATTTTCAGGCTATTCTAGTTTATGCCCAGATTGCCCCGCAAACTGGTATCACCACTTGAAGATCCCGAAAAACTTTTCAGAGAGCAAAGTCGCAGACACCGAGCCGCGATGTCTGAGCACGGAGAAGACACCACAACCGAAACAGGAACACCCACAGGACAGCCGCAACGTACTCCAGCACAGATGGCTCTTTACATTGAAGAGCTGATAGCAGCAGGTTTTGCCGCCAGGAACAATCAGAGGACTTATAACAGGTCTGGAAGGGCACTGGTCGAAAACTTTGAAGTCCCAACCGGAGGACATCAACCAGCTATTGTAGTGCCTCCCATTACAGCAGAGCACTTCGACCTGAAATCATCCACCATTCAGACCGCCCAGACCCATTGTCCTTTTAATGGGAAGGCAGATGAAGATCCAAACGACTTCCTTGGAAAATTTGAGGATTACTGCAACAAGATTAAATATAGAGGAGTCGAAGCGGACACGCTAAAGCTGATTTTATTCCCATACTGTTTGTTCGGAACAGCAAAAGACTGGCTGGAGGCAAGACCACCGAGGTCTATCACTACCTGGGAAGGGTGTGTTGCTGATTTCTTGGCAAAATTCTACCCTGCATCCCGCGTTATCAAGCTGCAGAGCGAGATCTTATCTTTCAAACAGCAGATGGGGGAGACAGTGGTAGATGCATGGGACAGGTTGATGAGACTTGTGAAAAAATGCCCCAATCACGGCTTCGGGGACGCAAAGATTCTGCAGGTATTCTACCACGCACTTGACAGGGAGAATGCAGACAGGATTGACAGGGAAGCTGGGGGTAACTTTTTATACCATGTGGATAAAGATGGAGCATACGAACTGATGAAGCAATTAGCCAAACAGGATACTCGCCTATTTGATGACCGCAGGCTCACAGCAGCAGCAGAACCAGTGGTTGATGACAGGATTGACAATCTCACGAAAGTGGTACAGGACTGTGCACAAGAGATTCTGGCAGGGAGACCTCCGTGTACACCGTGCGTAGTGGATCAGGGATCGCACAGGAAGAATAGGGGTGTGTGTAGGGAGAGAGTAAGTCAGTAGCAATGTCTGAGAGAGAGACAGAGGTTTGGCAGAGCTTCCGCGTATGGAAGTGTGTTCCTTCTTTGTATGGAAAGGTTAACGATATATATATACTGGAGAACGTGACCGTTGTAGTGTGGTTAATGCGCCCATTAATGGCGGCTTAATTAGCTTAACCATAACGGCACGTTCGTCCGAGTATATAGGAACCGTTAGAGCACGTGGTGCGCGAGTACCGGAACCGTTACGAGGTTGACCGGGTTTGACCGGATTGACCGGGTTTATGGAGCTCGTGCCATAAATCTCTCAAAACAGTTACTAAAGGTCGCGCGCGGGCTTGGCTCGCACGCGACAGGGCTTACTCTAGCCTCCAAACCACAAAGTCCCTACAAGTCCCGTGCAGTGGTATGCGAGGGCTCTGTCTCGCAGCCCCCACATGGATCAGCTCGGCTGGTGATCCTGTGTGTGTGGAGCACAATATGGTGTGCTGGATGGTTGCCACGTGGCCTAGATCTGCCATGTCATAAAGCAGTATCTACATTAGCCGCCTTTCTGCGCGTGAAGGCTCATAGCTGTATAGGCTTCCATGCGCGGAAACCAACATGCGCGTCGTCGCCACGCACCAATTCAAATACGGGCAGGTTCAGCCCCCGTGCGTGTCATTATGACCTAAAACCCCTAGAGTCGTGCCGTCTGACCTTTAGGGTTTTAGGCGTGACGTCAGCCCGTCCTGTGATTGCGCGACACGACGGCGACGGTTGCGATCCGACTACTGAAGGGACGCAACCCTTCATTCTTCTGGATAAATACCTTGTATCCCATTATTGCAAAGCATCACTTCTTTCTCTTAAAGTGAATGGTACCCGGAGATCTTCGAGAGCAGATCCAGATAATCAATCACCAGTTCAGAACTGCAAATCGTATTCTCCAATTGTGCATATCCAAGCAAGCTTCAAGGAAACAAGGTTGGCCTCGTTTACTTTTGATTTAAAATACCAGTGCTTGCCTTGAACCGCGTTGAATCTGTAAATCCATGAAATTTGTGAAGAGGCTTTTGATCTTTGAACCCGCTTCGTTTTAATCTTTCAACAATATCAACTCCCCAATTTCTGAAATCGGTACCGGAACTGTTTGCTTTGGTTTGCATAGATCTCAAATTCCAAAATTCAAACTGAAGTGTGGTGTGGTATTTCTCCCCCCTTTTTCTTGCCCTTTCGCAGGAATGGCCAAGACAAGAGTAACCAGACCCGTCAAGGAAGATGAAGAGATGCCGGAGCTTCCGCAGGCTCTGTGGCGTAAAGCCCCCTTTTTGGGTGGGAAGGATTTTTATCATGCGAGGATAAAGGCGAAGAGAATGCCTGATCCTGTTCCTGTTGAGCAATCGCTGACGTTGACTCGCCCAGTTAACTCAGCCCTGCTCGAGTGGGTTGGTTCCGAGGATGTAGTCCGATTGGGGATCGAGAACGGGCACTTCCCGTATACTGCGATTTCTACTCAAGCGTTTGTCCAGAAATTGGACTATATGGATGAGTGGATCGACCACGTGTTGGATCATCACGCCGAGACTCTTGATAAAGCCGGCATTTTCTTTGCTATCCGTGCTATGAAGGGTGCTGCCGTGAAGCTGGATCAGTCCATGCTTCTAGACCTTCTGTCCCGTTACTCGCCCGCGACTCACACGTTTCATTTTGCGGAGTTCGAGGCTGCCCCCACGCTCGAGGATGTTCAGATGCTGTATGAGCTTTCCCCCATGGGTGAGGTGGACCCCTTGAGTCACCTGAGGACATCTGCTGAAATGGCCTTGTACACGCAGATGGAGGAGTGCCTAGCAGAGGTAAAGAAAATCTCCACTCGGTGGACAACTACAAAGCCTCTTCCGAACTGGCAGCTCGTGGATACGTCTGCGAAGAATACCTGGAACAAGTGGTTGCAGTACTTCTTCCGATACTATGCGAACAGCAGCATTACTAAGAAGCTTCAGAGCGAGAACCCGGAGGCCGAGAATTACGTAGAGGGCAAGGGTTATCATCTAACCCTTTGTGCCTTTCCCTGTGCTTGGTTGTCGAGGTATCTGATTGATGGTCACCCCCATGACGGGGTCTTCTACCATGTGCTGCCACTTGCCGTGAGGCTCGCTCTTGGCCAGAGAATCGCACTCGGACCCTTGGTCCTGGGGACGCTATATTACAGGCTGGATCAGCTGGTTCTGGCGATGAGGGAATCGCGTGGCCGCCTCGATGTTCTGACCTTTGTCAATATCAGCTTTTTGACAATGTGGGTTTTCGAGCGCTGGCCGTCTTATGCTCCAACTCCCCTCCCACTTGATAAGTGGTGTCCCCCAGGCGAGACAGAAGCGCGCAACAGCGGAAGGGCTGCGAGATGGTTTGGAGCAAGCAACACCAAGTGTACTTGGAGTTTGAAATGCGACAAACGAAAGGAGTTTACTGCCAGGCCCTATGCCACACGCGTTGAGAATGTGCGGTGGTTCCCAAAGCTATACCCTTCCAAAGGTATGGTCTTGTCAGAAGACCTTCTCTTTGAAAAGGGACCGCATTTCCACGAGCGCTATCGTGAGTTCTTTTGTTGGTGTCTGCGAGGTTCCCTTCCTGCCCTTGCAGAGCATATTCGTGAGCTCGCGCCAAGGTATGAAAGGCTTACAGTGGATGTTGACCCCACTCGGGTCTCTCCTCAGTTTGGTTTTGATGCAGTGGCCCCATCGATCTGGCCCCAGTCTATCATCAGAGGGTGCTACAAGCGTTTGCTGACAAAGGAGTGCAAGACGGTCCTCATGAGCAATCTTCCCTTTGAGCAGCCTGCGGGAACTCGCAAGGGTGGTTGTTCCCAGAACTGGATCGCATACTGGGTTGCCCAGCAAACGAGGATTGAGACGGAGGCGGCGGCGCAGCCAGGAAGGGCCCCCTTGATCAAGAGAAACTCTTTTCCGTTTCGCCCCAATTGCAGTTTGAGCGAGTCTGAGTATGGTTGCTACTCGCTGTGGGACCGCGAGAATCATTTGTGCCCCGATTTCATTCTGAAGGAGCAAGTCGACGCAATCAAGAAGGGTGACGCGCAGGTCATCAAATATAGCAAGGCGTTTGCTGAGGTAAGCAGTTTCCTTATGTGCTTTAAGCTTTTTGGTTTCCTTGCGTTGATGCTTTTTGTTCTGTGCTGTTTCAGTGTCATGTACGGAGGTTCGCAGCTGGTGATCGCTCCAAATCGCTGGTGGACACCATTGTTGCCACCAGAAGGAAGGGGGAGTCGTACCGGCTAGCATGGAGGATGGATGCCGAGGTCGAAACAAAGGTTCGCGGAGTCATGAACACTTTTGCTGACTCGCTGATAGACAACCCTCCGGCTCCGTCTCCTCCTAGAGGTGACCCGTCCCCTCCAGCGACTGCGGCGCCTAGGCAGAAAGGAATTACGCTTTCTTCCCCTAGGAGTGCTCCAGCTTCTCCCCCAGTGAGGTCCCTTTCCATCAAGGACAAAGGCAAGGGTCGTATGCCCAGCAAAGTGCGAAAAGATCTCGCAGTTGAGACTTTCGTTCCATTCAACCAAGAGGAGGAAGAGAGACAGGAGCCCCAGGCAAGTGATGAAGAAGAAGAGGCAACAGTTGTGATGTGCGAGGAAGAATCAGGAGGTACTTCCGTCGCATCTCCTTGCCCTTTATCTTGACTTCTTCGTAGCTCTTTTCTTTGAACCAAATATGTATTCGCAGATGATGATGATGAAGCCGTTGGTGGCCTTGTGACCAAGAGGCAAAAGAGAGATGCCCATTCTGGCGTTTCAGATGATCCTATAAGCGAGGATGTTCTTGCTGAGTCCCGGAAGTCAGCCGCGGAGGCTGCTGAAAGAAGAAGGCAGCGAGAGGAAGAGGAGCTCGAGCGTGTGAAACAGCGGAGCCTCGAGGAGCAGCATGTTGACGACTTAGTGCGTCCAGTTGGCGAGGAAGACGAGCTTCCCGAAGAAGTGGCTCCTCATGTGGAGGAGGAAGATGAGGTTCCTGGAGAGGATGCAGCTGAGCTAGAGCAAGTCCAAGCGGACTTCGCAGAGATCGCAGGTGGCGACAAAGGTGAGATCTTCAATCTCGCAGTTACTTATAGAGATGTAATTGTGGGTGCGTTAAAGCACGGTGTGTCAAAGCCTGACATTCGCCGTTGGTTGGTAAGCAAATGCGGAGAACCCTCAGGTAATTATTTTGAGTGATATGCGCATACTAGGCTGTAGCCACTTGAGGCAAAATCATGACTGGTTTACTCGCATCCCAGGTCACGCTTCTCTTAAAGATTTGCTTAGTGAGGATACACTGATAGGGCACGGTTCCACGTCCCTAGTGTATGATGAGGATACCTCAATCCCACCTTCGCGTGGAGGTGCTTATTCTTAGCTTTAGTAAAGATAGCGAAATAACTTATAACACAAGTTACCTCACATTATCGCATTTGGCATCGCAGGTCATGCTAAGGAACCTGAGCTGGAGCAGAGAAGTCAGCCTTCTGCATCCCATGTTCCAATTTCGAGCTCCCATACCGAGAAGTCCGTCGCAGCCGCTGGACACGCAAGTGAGCATCTCGAGGATGTCATCGAACTCTCCGATGATGTCGAAGCTGATGCTGTGCCGATGGACGAAGGTGTCCGTACCGGTGGTGAGGAAGAGAGGACAAGTGATGCTAATGTTTTCGCATCTGGGAGTGTCCTCCGCCCAGCGACTTCGGCTGTCCCTTCGCCTCCGGCGATGACTGAGCCAGAAGCACCTATTCTTGCGTGGAGCATTTGGGGCTCGCAGGTTGGGAATGTAGTCGCAGCTGGTGCGGCCTACACTCTTCCTCCTGACTATGAGAGGTTGGAGCTCGCAGCTGATAGGAGAGCTATGGAGCGACGGCAGTCTTCGAACAACCCAGTGGCCCGCATCCCTTCTCTTCATGAAATTCTGGAAGGCACTGGTAAGTAAAGATTTACCGTTCGCACGTCGCATTATTTGCTTGCGAGTTCTGACATTATAACCATTTTTGATGTCTCAGGTTTGAAGCAAACCGATGTAGACTGGGTGGTTCGAATGCGTCTCAGATACCCCCGATCGTTTGTGAGATCTCTGGAGATCGGACCTTTTGACAGGAGGCTATTCCTTACTGAAGCCATCTGGATACTGGAGCAGCTGTCCGCGGCTACACCTGCGACCATTTCGGCCCAGAGTGCTGAATTGCTGTGTGGCATGTGCCAAAATCTCCTGTTCAAAGTCCAAGGCAGACTTGGTTTCAAATTCCTCAAGGACAGAGTTACACTGATTCGCGCAGCTGTAACTTTGAATCTCGGTCACCAGAATCTCGCAGCTGAGATGCAGAAGGTGGAGCAGCAAAAGCAAAAGGTTGATGAAGCTTTGAAGCTGTATCAGGAAATGAATGCCAAGTGCGAGCAACTGAAGCAAGAAGTGAAACAAGTGGAGAAGCTGAGCGAGCAGTTCGAGCCCCAAGATTCCTTAATCAAGAATTTGTTTTGACTTTTCGAATCTTGAAAAGAAAACAGGAAAATGGCTGAAACATTAATGTAATGTTTTGAAACATTAATGTAATGTTGCTAGGGTTTCTCCCCCTTTTTTTAACAACAAACAATGAGTTTGCCCGTTTTGCCCTTTTCGGGATTTGATTGGACATTTCTGTGCATATCCAATTATGACATCAGCAATTGATTTTCTGCTTGATTTTCGCGCTAATTTATCGGCAGATAAGCACGCTTCCGTTGGGAAGTCCATCCGAATCATGACTATCCGTCATTTATTAGGATACGCAACTGAATCGTCGTAGCCTTTAGTAGGGTAATTGATTGTTACCGCTTTTCAAGGCGTAAGTGATTGAACTTACCCTTTTTTTGAATTTTGCTGACTCATCTTAGGCAACCGAAGAGTCTCCACAGGGCCTATATAAACCCTGTCTTTGCCATTTGGGTTCTTCATCCCAAACATGTGCTTTGCCGTGAGTCCTTACGACTGCTGGCTTCAACGCTTGTTTTTCGTTGATTCATGGCAACTTCAAGTTTTGAATCCTGAGTTTGCGCTTTGTGCTATAGAAATGGTTTCCAAGATCCACTTTATGAGGCTTATTGCTGTTTATAACCATCATAAAGGGGATGCAGATAATTCCTCATGTGTGTTCGAAGAAATTTCTTCGTGTATTATGTGTGCAGGTCATGTTTCCGGCCGCCTCGTGGTGAGGTGCAGCGCCGAAGTGACCGTGCTACCGTCTCGTAATGAACGGCGGAATTCTCCTCCAGCATCCCTGGAGGAGGGTTTCTTGCCTCTTCGTTCTCGAACTCAGGAGGCTCGCCAATGCCCTTGTCTATCAGGACAAGGAACCCAGTACCAGAGGAATGACGGCTTCCCCTGTTTTGCACGACTGCATACGCCGGAACAGGTGGTTCCTCTGGTACATATCTTGATCAGACAGGGGTCTCATCAGATCCTAAGATCTTTGGACGTAGATTCACCCAGATCTTGCTGCTAGGGATGTAGCGAATGGCGAGTCGATCTCTTCGTAGATGCATCCTACTTGCTACGGATCTTTGGCCGCAGATCCGCGCATTGCACGGCCGGTGTTAGGACCGTTGGGCTCATCCCTCCTCAGTTAGGATTCCCGCGATGTGTAACTTCGTGCTTGTAAGTTACTTTTCGAATGCATTGCAAGCCATGTTGGCTGCGTAGTTAGATTCGAGCTTTTCGCTTGTAAGCTGCTATCTAGACAGATAAATTGTAAGTCATTTGACTCATAATGATATATAGCTTTTGTATTATCTGCTCTTTGCAACAAAATACAATTTCGCATGCGTTTCGGCTTGTTTTGCCTTGCATAATGCCATGTAATGATTCCACATATGCGACGTCAATGCGCAGATGTTTCGCTAGATCATTCGAGATCGTAATTTCGCAGACGTGCCATTTTGATAGATGGGCTTGCAGTTGGTCGTTGTAAATCATATGAAATTATGTTCACAACTTTACTATCGTAACAGATAGTTTTTTAACAGATCAATTAAGATCGTTAAGTGGTGCGAATTGCTATCATAGAAGATAGGCTTTATTATAGAATTGCTTGAGATAGCTTCTCGCATAAATTGCTATCGCAGCTGATAGACCTTTAGTAGATCTAGCAAGATGGTTCTGCAGTTACGCTGCCATCGTAACAGACGGGCTTGGGTGATCAACTAAAATCACTTTGCGTATAAATTGCTACCGTAACAGATAGGCTTAAGAAGATCATATAAGATCGCATTTGCATAAACCGCTATCGTGAGAGATAGGATTTTGATGATCGATTGAGATCGTTTTTGTATTTTGCTGCTATCGTAAGAGATAGGCTTTGGATGGCCACTTAAGATCACATTTGCATTGGCTGCCATCGTAAGGGATGGGCTTTAGATGATCAATTAAGATCGTATTTGTGTTGCCTGCTATCATGAGAGATAGGCTTTGAGGATCACTTAAGATCGCATTTGCGTTTGGCTGCTATCGTAAGAGATAGGCTTTAGATGATCAATTAAGATCGTATTTGTGTTGACTGCTATCTTGAGAGATAGGCTTTGATGATCACTTAAGATCGCATTTGTATTTGCTGCTATCGTAAGAGATAGGCTTTGATGATCAATTAAGATCGCATTTGCGTTTGGCTGCTATCGTAAAAGATAGGCTTTAGATGATCACTTAAGATCGCATTTGTATTTGCTGCTATCGTAAGAGATAGGCTTTGATGCTCAATTAAGATCGCATTTGCGTTTGGCTGCTATCGTAAAAGATAGGCTTTAGATGATCAATTGAGATCGCGTTTGTATTTGATGCTATCGTAAGAGATAGGCTTTGATGATCACTTAAGATCGCGCTTGCTATCGTAAGAGATAGGCTTTGATGATCAATTAAGATCGCGTTTGCTATCGTAAAAGATAGGCTTTAGATGATCAATTGAGATCGCGCTTGCTATCGTAAGAGATAGGCTTTTGATGATCAATTAAGATCGCGTTTGTATTTGCTGCTATCGTAAGAGATAGGCTTCGATGATCGATTGAGATCGCGCTTGCTATCGTAAGAGATAGGCTTTGATGATCAATTAAGATCGCGTTTGTATTTGCTGCTATTGCAGCGAATAAATCATTGTTAACAGTAATAACAAATTTAAGTAGAGCAATATAAACGGCTAGAAATATGAACTTCTCATTTGGGAGAATTCTTTTATTATGGCATTCTCATATGTGAGAGATAGGATTACAATCCTCTCATATGGGAGAGGAGATTGCGTTAATCATAGCCACATGAGACATTAAGCAACGTTATCATAAAACGTATGAAATAAGAGAAGTTAAGGATAGTACTTCTTGATCCAGCGCATGTTGACTGAGCTTGGAGTTGAGGTTGTGTCGTGCAACCTTCGTATGCTGCAGTAGCCGCTATCGAAGACTTCTGTGACTTCGAAGGGTCCTTCCCAATTAGCTGCGAACTTCGGGTGAGTTGCTTCTCGCATGCAGTGGTCAGATGCGCGCAAGACCAGGTCACCAACTGCGAAATCCCGTCGTTGGACTGTCTTGTTATAGGCGCGAGCGATTCTCTCTTGGTACCGCTTGTTAGTCCTTTTGGCTTGTTCTCGCTTTTCTTCCAGCAAGACTAAATCATGATCGCGTTGATTTTCATAGAGTGCATGGAAGGCCAGCCTTGCCGAATTGACTCTGACCTCCGCAGGTACTACAGCTTCGGCCCCATAACATAGTAGAAATGGCGAGGCCCCTGTAGGTGTCCTTGGAGAAGTTCTGTAGGCCCACAGAGCTATGTTAAGGGAGTCGGCCCACTTCTTGTGGTCATCTGCGACCATCTTGCTCAGAATTCTCAACAGCGTTTTGTTAGTCGCTTCGGCTTGTCCGTTTCCCTTTGGATAATAGGGGGTAGAGCATATCTGCCTGATATTGTACTCCGCGAGTTTCGTAGCTACCTGACGATTAACAAAAGGAGTACCGTTATCTGAAAGAATAGTATTTGGGATTCCGAACCTGCATACGATGTTTTCCTGGATGAAGTTAACCACAGCCAGCGCGTTTGCCGTCTTTAGTGGTATTGCTTCCACCCATTTGGTGAACAGCTCGGTTGCAGTGAGAATGAAATGGTTCCCATGTGACGTTGGTCGGATGGGTCCGATGAAGTCCAAAGCCCATGTGTGAAATGGCCATGGCGTCCCTAATGCATGTATATCCACGGCAGGAGCGTGCACTAGGTTCCCTTTGAATTGGCATTCTTGGCAGCGTCGCACCTTGGTGCGGCAATCGACTTCCATCGTGGGCCAGAAGTATCCGATTGAGAGGAGTTGTCTGCATAATTTCGCACCTCCCTGGTGTTCCACCTGATGAGAAAGGTCCATGACTTCTTGAGCTTCCCTGCCGTCTAGGCATCGCAGCAAGTTACCCTCGTGACCTTTTCGCCAAAGCAGGTTTTCCTGAACCACGTATCGAGAAGCTTTCCTCTTCAATTTGTCTGCTTCTTTTCTCGATTCGGGTACGGTGCCCTGGGTGAGGAATTCAAACAATGGCTTCCTCCAGTCTGTGTCGTCATCGGTTAGAGCGATGAGTAGAGAATCTTTGATTAGTGCGCAACTTTCGCACTTCCCTTGTATCAGGGCTGCAGCTGTTGACATGCTTGGCCAATGAATGCCATATCTCTGAGCTTTCCTGTAGATTGACACCTCGCTTTCTCCGCAAGCGTGTTGGTGAATCTTTTCTAACAGCTGTTGTCCCTCTTGCTCGGAGACACATCGCATGAGTATTCCTCCAGGACCCTTGTAGTAAAGGGTGTTGTCGTGGATGCAGTATCCTTTCGTGAGTACCCAGCTTTCGCTGCTGGTGCCTTTCGCAATAGCTTGCAGGATTGCTTTTCGCCAGTCTGCGTCATCCATGTGTTCATCGTCGCACACATCTTCTGCTAATGCCGACGATGTTCGTACTTCGATGGAAATCCTTGCGGGGCATTTGTCTATGCTGACCTTAGATCCCAGAGTTGCCAAGGCGTCTGCATGCCTGTTGTCCGCTCGGGGCTTGTGCTCGTATTTCACGTCGCAGAATTGCTGCATCAGCTTTTGCACTAGGGTGCGGTATGGCAGGAGGTTGATCTCCTTTAAACCATATTCGCCCGAGGCCTGCTTAACAATCAGTTTGGAATCTCCCATGACCGTTAAGTTGCTCACTTCCAAAGCTTTCGCCGCACGGAGCCCCGCGATGAGAGCCTCATATTCCGCCTCGTTGTTCGTGACTGCAAAGTTGAGTTTTGCGGACATCTGTATGACTTCCCCGTCCGGCTTTGTCAAGATTATCCCAATGCCTCCGCCTTTTCTGGTTGACGAACCGTCGAAGTGGAGGGTCCAATAGGGCACGTCGATCGCGTAGATTTCAGGGCCTTCGAGCTCTTCCTCGATCACAGGTTCGTGACTGTTGTCGGGAAACTGTGCCAACAGATCTGCTACGGCCTGCGACTTGATCGCTCTTGGTTTCACGCATGTGATATCGTATTGAGAGATGGTCATGTACCATTTCGCCAATCTCCCGCCCGGAGTAGTGTGAGTTAGCAGGTATCGTATGGGGTCGCTTTTGGTGACCACCACTACTTTGTGCGATGCAAAATAGTGTCTCAACTTCTCTATTACGAAGAATAAAGCGAGGCAATGACGTTCGATGTCTGTGTACCTTGATTCAGCAGGCTGCACAATGCGAGAGATGTAATAGATGGGCCTCTCTTGGCCTTCATACATCTGAGCCAAGAGTGCTCCTATAGATTTCCTTGTCGATGTAAGGTATAGCAGAAGCGGTGATCCCAGTTGAGGCGCGATCATTATCTTTGGGGATGTGAGTAGCTCCTTTAGCTTTTCGAATGCGGCTTCGTGATCAGGAGCCCAGTTGTACGCGGCGTCCTTCTTGAGAAGAGTGCTGAAACAGCATGTGATTTCGGCGATTGCCGGGATGAATCTCCGCAGATATGACAATTTTCCCAAGAATGTTTTCAAGGTACTTTGGTTGTGAGGTGGCGTCATGCTGGTGATGGCTGACACTTTCGCAGGGTCAGGCTCGATCCCTTGGCGATGGACTACGCATCCCAAAAACTTCCCCGAGGTCACGCCGAATGCGCATTTCATGGGGTTCATTTTTAGTTGAAAGCTCCTGCATCTGTTGAACACCTTTCGCAGGTCTGCAAGGTGATCTGCTTCATGCTTGGATTTGACTACCAGGTCATCCACATAGAATTCCACTTCCTTGTGCATCATGTCGTGGAATAGAGCCATCATGGCCCGCTGATAGGTTGCGCCTGCATTCTTAAGACCGAATGGCATTACCGTGTAGTTGAATACCCCCATGGGGGTGATGAATGCAGTTTTCCTTGCATCTTCGGGATCCATCTTGATTTGATTGTACCCGCTGAAGCCGTCCATGAAACTGAACATGCGATGGCCTGCCGTTGAATCAATGAGCAAATCGATGTTAGGCAGTGGGAAATCGTCCTTAGGACAGAAGCGATTGAGATCTCGGAAGTCCACGCAGATGCGGAGCTGTCCGTTCTTCTTCACCACTGGCACGATGTTGGCCAACCATGTGGGATGGTG
Source organism: Linanthus parryae (assembly GCA_023055425.1). Classification (NCBI taxonomy): domain Eukaryota; kingdom Viridiplantae; phylum Streptophyta; class Magnoliopsida; order Ericales; family Polemoniaceae; genus Linanthus; species Linanthus parryae. The sequence continues at coordinate 24,004,359 of JALGPY010000001.1, read as the reverse complement.
ATTTGGCTCTATGAACTTGGCGTCTAGGAGTTTGACAATCTCCTGTTTGATCTTCACGTTGAGCTCTGGCCTGAAGCTTCTGGTGCTTTGCTTGACCGGTTTAGACCCTGGGATGATGTCTAAACGGTGCATGGTGATGCTCGTGTCCAGACCCGGCATCTCGTCATATTCCCATGCGAACACGTCCTTGTATTCAGTTAGGAGCTGCAGCAGTCCTTGTTCCTCTTCGCTTGTGAGGTCCGCACTCAGGAAGACTGGCCTTTTCTTTTCCTCGTTCGGGCTGAGGAACACTTCCTTAAGCTCTTGCTTTTGTGGTCTTGGCCTGTCTTCCATGCATTCGGGCGCTTCTTTGAGTTTCTCATCTGGAGTGCCCTGTGTTGGCTCTTCTGTCAGCGCAACTTGCTCGATTTGATTGATTTGCCCAGGGACATCCCCATGCCCGTGTGAGGACGTCCCCGCGCACCTTCATATGCGATAGCATTTCTTCCCGTTGGCGTAGAAGCTCTCTATCTCCTTACCCTCGGGGTCATGTTTTGCGATCCTCTTCAGAGTGTACACATTCTTGCGATGATATGCGATGCGCGGCGCCTCTTCGTGAGTAGGCGGCTTTTCCTTGGCATCCCCCCTTGTCACCATCACGCCCGCAGGTGACTGGTCCTTGATGTCCTCCCAGAGAGGTAGAGGAGTAGGGTTGAATGGTCCGGGTGTTTGCTCGTCCGCCATCTCGGTGAACCACACCGCCTCGCTGAGATGTGCTTCGTCCAAGTTGAACGGGTTAGTTGAGGCCGGTATCTCGACAATCCTGTCGTTCCAGATAGCTTTCATCACCTGGTGAGCCGTCGAAGGGATTGCGTCAAAGCGATGAATCCAGGCCCGACCTATGATCATGTGATATGTGGTGTTCGCGTCTATGACATAGAACTTTGCCGAGCACTTGATTTTGCCGATCTGAACGCCCAGGCGGATCCATCCGATCGTCATTCTAGAATCGCTTCCGAATCCCACCAGCGGGGATGGACGCTTGACTACCTTGTGCTCGGGGATCCCTGCTAGCTTCAGTGTGTGGAGTGGAACAACATTGACCGCTGCTCCTCCATCGACGAATGCTCGCTTGAATTCGACGCCGTTGATGATGGCGGTCACGTACAGGGGCCTCTGGTGGCTCGCATCTGTCTTCTTGTCGCTGGCAGAAAAGGTCATAATCTTTTCTGTGGAACGGGACGCCCTGACGACTTTCCCGTTGGAGACCACGAGGTCCTCCTCGTAGTCCTCTGCTACCCTTAAGATTGCTTTCGTCATGTCCGCTCGACATCTTTCGGAGAAGTTCATCTCGTTGAAGAATTTGTCGAAGCCATGCGACCCTTTCATGCGGTCGGCACGCTCATCTTCCGTGTCCATGCTGTAGTCTTCCTCTTCATGGACTTCAGCAATGATGGGCAGACCATCCTCTGCGACTTCTTCCAAGTCCACTATCGAGATCATGGCGACCTCTTTGCCCTTTGAGCCCGAATCTGTATGGGCAGGCAGCGGGTTGTTGCGCACATCCTTCCGGTGGTCGCTGACGATGAGTTCGCCATTCTTCATCTTCTGATCGAACGCGAATCTGAGTTTCTTGCACTCGGCTGTGGGGTGCATGACCTTGCCGTGGTATTCGCACCACTTAGGGTCCCTCGTCATCTCCTTGGAGGGTGCTTTCTCGAGCGGCGGCAGGACGCCGTCTTTGCGCCACTGTCTGCAGAGATCGCTTGCTTCCTCCACCGAGCAGGGCAGAGGCGGTGCGTCGAAGTTTGTAACTTTTGCTTGCTTCTGGGGCGAAACTGTGTTGACCTCAGCTTTGCGTCCCCGCTTGTAGCCAAATCTGCCGATCTTGTAGGTAGTGCCGCTCGCAGGTCGTTCTGGAGCGCTCTTCTTTCTCTGTCTCTCGACAATGGGCTCGATGTTCATCGTGCATTCGATGAGCTTTGAAAACGTAGGTGTTTGCAAATTGATCAGCATGCTTTTGTATTCGTCTCGCATGCACTGCAGGCATATCTCTACGAGCCGGCTTTCGAGCATTGGATCCTTGCACTCCAAGGATTTCGCTCTGAATTTCTTGATGAAAGTGATTCCATCTTCCTCGCGTTTCTGATACATCCGCGAGAGATGGATCATCGTCACCTTTTCTTCCATCTGGAAGAACTTGGTAAAGAACTTCTGGACCATGTCGTCCCAAGTCTTCACAGATTCGGCCTCCAATGTTCGGTACCATTTGTAGGCTACATTCCCAAGAGTTTTTGGGAATTCTCGCATCAGAAGTTTGGGATCGGCTCCGTATGGACCCATAACATCGATGAAACGCATGACATGCTCATGAGCGTTTCCATTGACGTCCTCGAACTTATCCCATTTGGGAGCCTTGTACCCCGCCGGGTTAGGCATGAGATAGATCTCTCGTGGAATGGGTGGATCGTTGTCTAGCTTCGGGATGATGGTATCCGCGAACGACTGATGAGCCAGAATGGAGTCCACGCGCTTCTGCAAAGACGTCATGCATTCCGGAATGCTTCCCTCGGTAGTTGGCGGAGGGGTTGCCGTAGGCGGTGGCGACACATATGCCGCCGGAGGATTGGGAGAGTATTGACTACCCGCGTTTCCCCAGATTGTCGCTGGTGGAGGCAGAGTGTACTGCAGAGCTGGGTTGGACGCCAAAGCCGGGGGCTGAGAGGCGTGAGCAGCAGGGGGCAGCATTTGTGCCGTTGACCCTTGGACCGAAGGCAGCTGCGTGGCCGACGGTGGAGTTTGCAGATGAGGGTTGGGAGGCGTGGCCGACACTCCCAATCCTGGAGCGGTAGGGGTTCCTCCTCCCTGAGGGATAGCGGTGGCAGGTGGAGGATTTGGCGCAAGAGTGCCCAGAACGGCCAAGATCCGTTCTAACTGCGCGGATTGAGACTTGAGAGCTTTTGCCTGACTTTGGACAGTGGCGTCCAAAGACTCTAAAGTTGGCGCCTCGCCGGGAGTCGTCGGAGTACGGCGAGCCTCGTCTCCCGAGGGAGTTTCGGTGGAAGGAGATCGGTTGCTGACATCGTCCTCCTGAGACATGGTTGCTTTTGCTGGTAAGTTTCACGTCGGGTTCACCAAAATGTGCACAAGAGATTCCGGCAGGGAGACCTCCGTGTACACCGTGCGTAGTGGATCAGGGATCGCACAGGAAGAATAGGGGTGTGTGTAGGGAGAGAGTAAGTCAGTAGCAATGTCTGAGAGAGAGACAGAGGTTTGGCAGAGCTTCCGCGTATGGCAGTGTGTTCCTTCTTTTTATGGAAAGGTTAACGATATATATATACTGGAGAACGTGACCGTTGTAGTGTGGTTAATGCGCCCATTAATGGCGGCTTAATTAGCTTAACCATAACGGCACGTTCGTCCGAGTATATAGGAACCGTTAGAGCACGTGGTGCGCGAGTACCGGAACCGTTACGAGGTTGACCGGGTTTGACCGGATTGACCGGGTTTATGGAGCTCGTGCCATAAATCTCTCAAAACAGTTACTAAAGGTCGCGCGCGGGCTTGGCTCGCACGCGACAGGGCTTACTCTAGCCTCCAAACCACAAAGTCCCTACAAGTCCCGTGCAGTGGTATGCGAGGGCTCTGTCTCGCAGCCCCCACATGGATCAGCTCGGCTGGTGATCCTGTGTGTGTGGAGCACAATATGGTGTGCTGGATGGTTGCCACGTGGCCTAGATCTGCCATGTCATAAAGCAGTATCTACAAGGACCTAGTCAAGAAGGTGTATACAGAAAAGAAACCAGTGGCATCAGTGGACGAACCTGACTTTGACGCAACAATTCTGGAGCTTCAAACCAAAGATGCTAACTATGTTCAGCAGCAGTGGGATCCTAGTCGCTACAGACCAGGCACACGTGACCATCCAGGGTTTCGCTACGGAAATCCCAATGCAGCAGTGTATGCAGCAGGATTCCAGCACAGGCCACAGGCACCACAGACAGCTCCAGCTCAGCCTGTACAAGCAGCACCACAACTAAACCTGTCTCAGCAACATTTTGAGTCCTATATGGAGAAATTCAATAAGCAGTTGGAAACCAGATTCGCACAGATGGACTCATTAACTGCTGATGTAAGCCAGATGAAGATTGCTATCCGCAACTTGGAAGTACAGAATGGACAGCTTGCACAAAACCAGGCAGAACGAGCCCCAGGGAATTTACCATCTAACACAGTGAACAATCCACGCGCTCAAATCAATGCTATCACAACTCGGAGTGGAATTGCACTGCAGGATCCACCGTATCCCAGTCACGCACGCGCAGAAAAGTCAAAGATCATTGAGCAGGAAGTGATTGACCGGGAAGACAGTTCAACCGCTAACCCTCAAAAAAGGGGTTCGATCGAGCAGGAAGCAGAGCAGACGAATGAGGGTAATCCAGAGACAGTGCCAACTTCTAAGGAGGTTCCTTACCCTCTGAAGACACGCAAGAGAGATGACAGCAAAGACTACGCCAGATTTCTGGAGGTATTCAAGCAATTACAGATAAATATACCTTCTGCTGAAGCACTTGCCAAAATGCCTACTTATGCGAAGACATCTTGTACGGCAGAAGGAGAATGAGTGACTTAAAAACAGTGAATCTGACGGCAGAAGCGAGCAGTTGTGTAAAAAATGGTCTACCACTGAAAAAGAAAGACCCTTGCAGCTTTGTTATTCCAGTGACCCTGGGCAGTGCATACACAGGAAAAGCCTTATGCGATTTAGGTGCCAGCATCAACTTGATGCCACTGACCATCTTCAAAAGTCTGGGAGTCGGAGAGCCACGTCCAACCAGAATTATGCTTCAGATGGCTGACAGATCCGTGAAACCTGCCTATGGAGTAATTGAAGATATCCTGGTAAAAGTGGGAGAACTTATTTTTCCAGCATATTTTGTGATACTGGATATGGAGGCAGGAGAGGTTCCGCTGATCCTGGGCAGACCTTTCCTGGCGACTGGTGAAGCCATTATTAACTGCAAAAGTGGAGAGCTGTCCATGCAAATTAATGAAGAAAAAGTAAAATTCAATGTTTTCAAATCTCTCCAGCTTCCCGATCATTATGGGCATGAAAACTGCTTTGCAGTAGAAGTAATTGATGATCTGGAAAGCGATGAGATAGAAGATTTATGGGAGGAATTTGAAGACAAATTTCCAGAGGAAACAGAAGAGCAACAGGATGAGCAGATCATGGGAACAGAAAGCTGGGTCAGGCTATACAGGGATGAAGGAGGCGAGCAGAAAATGACACTTGTCCCGTCATTGCAGGAACCACCAGCCCTGGAATTAAAACAGTTGCCAGAACACCTCAGGTACGCTTTTATTGGTGAAAATAATACTCTGCCGGTAATTGTTTCTTCTCTTTTATCTCAGGAACAGGAACAAAAGCTACTGGAGGTACTCCGAGAGCATAAAGAAGCCATGGGATGGACAATTGCAGACTTAAAGGGAATCAGTCCTGATTATTGCATGCACAAGATAAGAATCGAAGACGGAAAGAAGCCAGTTATCCAGCCTCAACGAAGATTAAACCCCATTATGAAAGACGTGGTACGTAAGGAGGTCATGAAGTGGCTAGAAGCAGGAATTATATACCCCATATCAGACAGCACTTGGGTGAGTCCTGTCCAGTGTGTACCAAAGAAAGGGGGTATTACAGTAGTGCAGAATGCTGATCAGGAACAGATCGCCCAGCGAACTGTCACTGGCTGGCGAATCTGTATGGACTATCGGAAGCTGAATGAGGCCACACTGAAAGACCACTTCCCGCTGCCATTCATGGACCAAATGTTGGACAGACTAGCACACCATGCTTATTACTGCTTTCTGGACGGGTACTCGGGCTACAACCAGATCTACATAAATCCAGAAGATCAAGAAAAGACGACGTTCACTTGCCCGTATGGAACGTTCGCCTTTAGAAGAATGCCGTTTGGACTGTGCAATGCTCCAGCAACATTCCAGAGGTGTATGATGGCTATTTTCTCTGATATGATAGAGAAAAATCTGGAAGTTTTCATGGACGATTTTTCGTTATTCGGAGACAGCTTCGATGATTGCTTATACCATCTGGCCAGAGTTCTGATTCGCTGCAGGAAAACAAATCTGGTACTCAACTGGGAAAAATGCCACTTCATGGTTACTGAAGGAATAGTGCTGGGACACAGGATTTCCAGTAAAGGGCTGGAAGTAGACAGGGCAAAAATAGAGGTGATCAAGCAGCTGCCGTATCCAACCACAGTGAAGGCAATCAAGAGCTTTTTGGGCCACGCAGGATTTTACAGAAGGTTTATTAAAGATTTCTCAAAAATTACAAAGCCACTATGTAATTTGTTGGGAAAAGATGTGCCCTTCGTATTTGACGAAGCCTGCAAAGAAGCTTTTGACGTGCTTAAAGAAAGGCTGACGACTGCACCCATTATCACAACACCAGACTGGACGCTCCCGTTCGAGCTGATGTGCGACGCCAGTGATTACGCTGTGGGCGCGGTACTGGGACAGAGGAAGGACAAGGTGTGCAGTGTCATCTACTATGCCAGCAGGGTCCTGAATGAGGCGCAGATTAATTACGGAACTACAGAGAAGGAGCTGCTGGCAGTTGTTTTTGCTCTGGATAAATTCAGATCGTACCTGGTAGGCTCTAAAGTCATTATTTTTACAGATCATAGTGCAGTGAAATACTTGCTGGAAAAGAAGGATGCAAAGCCAAGGCTGTTGCGTTGGATTCTGCTGATGCAGGAATTTGACGTCGAAATCAGGGATAAAAAGGGAGTTGAAAATGTAGTAGCTGATCATCTATCTCGTCTGGAAAAACCTACAGAAGAAGTGGTGCCCATTCAAGAAAATTTTCCAGATGAACATATTATGAAGATCAAGACCAACAGACGGCCCTGGTATTATGCCATAGCCAATTATTTGGTCAATGGAGCACTCCCTGAAGATATCACCCCTTGGCAGAAAAAGAAATTTATTTCAGATTGCAGGCAATATTTCTGGGACGACCCTTATTTGTTCAAGCAAGGAGCAGATAATATTCTCCGACGGTGCATTCCATGTCACGAAATTTTGGAGGTAATTCAGCACTGCCACTCAGCACAGTGTGGAGGACACTTCAGCGGACCAAGAACAGCTCACAAGGTGCTGCAGTCAGGATTTTTCTGGCCAACAGTTTTCAAAGACTGCCATGACTACGCGCAGAGCTGTGATCGTTGCCAACGGACAGGAAATATCTCCCAGCGGAATGAAATGCCCATGACATTTTGGCAGGAAGTCGAGCCTTTCGACGTATGGGGTATTGATTTTATGGGTCCTTTTCCTTCGTCGCTGGGAAATCTCTACATCTTATTGGCAGTGGATTACGTGTCGAAGTGGGTGGAAGCGATAGCCTGTCGAAAGAATGATGCGTCAGTCGTGGAAAGGTTCCTCAAACGAAACATCTTTACCAGATTTGGAACACCGAGGGCCATGGTCAGTGATGAAGGCTCTCATTTTATCAATAAAGTCTTTGCCAAGGTTCTAAAGCAGTACGGGGTGTCTATCCATAAGGTATCACTGCCTTATCACCCTCAGGCAAATGGGCAAGCAGAGGTGTCCAACAGGGAGATAAAGAGCATACTGGAAAAAACTGTGAATCCAGGACGCAAGGACTGGTCGTTAAAGCTGGATGATGCACTTTGGGCATACAGAACTGCTTATAAAACACCACTGGGAATGTCCCCGTACCAGCTGGTGTTCGGAAAAGCATGTCACTTACCAGTAGAATTGGAACACAAAGCTTACTGGGCAATCAAACAGCTGAATATGGATCACAGTTTATCAGGAAATAAACGGAAAATGGCACTCCTTGAACTGGAGGAATTCCGTAAAACTGCATATGAGAGTGCCAAAATTTATAAAGAGAAAACAAAGAAGTGGCATGACAACCGCATTCTACCAAAGAAGATAGAAATCGGGCAGAAAGTTCTCCTCTACAATTCAAGGATGAAATTCTATCCAGGGAAGCTACGCTCAAGATGGTCTGGACCATTTATTGTGAAGGACATTACATCATGGGGAGTGGTGGAGCTGGAGAACCCGAGGGACAATACAGTTTTCAAGGTGAATGGGAACAGAGTCAAGCCATACAGGGATCCTCAGGAAATCATGGAAGTAGAGGCACTCTACCTCGACATTCCGTGATTACAGCAGAGGTAACAAAGTCGGGCTGTCGAGTGTAAATCACAAGCGCTGGTTGGGAGGCAACCCAACGAGGTTAGTTGTTTTTTTTAGATAATTTTTACAATGTTCATAATTTGAGAGAAAAGTGAGAAAGAGGGATTTAATGTTGAACTCAGTGTTTCAGGAATCAGAGGCGTGCGTTCAAACGCAGAATACATGCGTTCAAACGCAGTGCGTTCAAACGCAGAGATCCTGCGTTCAAACGCAGCCCCACCAAAGGAGAGAAAAGCACTGGAAACGGTTAACACTTTTGCGTTCAAACGCAGAAGACCTGCGTTCAAACGCAGATCACAAAGAAAAATTTTCAGCCACCAAGTGGTGCGTTTAAACGCAACTCAGTGCGTTCAAACGCAATATGACAAAGAAGAGGTGAAAAAATCTAAAGGCATGCGTTTAAACGCAGATCCTGCGTTCAAACGCAGACCCAATCAGCAGAGAATTTCTAGAGAGACAAAGGCATGCGTTCAAACGCAACTCATGTGCGTTCAAACGCAGCTCATCCGAGATGCAGAAGATAAGCGCTGCGTTCAAACGCAACTCATGTGCGTTCAAACGCAACTCATCAGGCCCAGAAAAATTCAAGAACGTTCAAGCACTGCGTTCAAACGCACACCCTGCGTTCAAACGCAGATCATCAGATCTTCAAATTTTCCAGAAAAACTAAGCAGTGCGTTCAAACGCAGGACCTGCGTTCAAACGCACATTTGAGCGGGATCAAAAATTTCGGAAAATTTTGAAAAATTTTGAAATTTTGGGGCCATTCTGCAATTTCTGAAAGTTCGCCTATATATACTGTACGGATGACAGTGACTCATTTTCACACAAGTCTTCCAGTTTTCAACTCTCTCTCTAGAAAATTCTCTCTGCCCTAGCAGCCGCCAGAGCAGTCTGCCGCCAGCAGCCTCCGACGACCACCGCAGGACCACCAGAAGGTCAGGAACAGTGTGGGGGTGATCCAACTCAGCCGATCCAAACACCAACAGATTCATCTCAGAGAGATATTTCCAGATCTGTACCCGTAAGATTCACTCCGGGTACCCAGGTTCTATCTTTTCATTCTCTTTGAGTATTTTCAATTTTAACTGTTTGCATCTGAAATGGAGGTGGATCAACCTTACATGAGGCCGGATAGGGCTATTGCACCATTGAATATCATAGACTGCCGTTTACTTAGGCCTAACTATTTCTGCGACCATAGGTTTGTTAACATGGAGGCTCACCGTTTCTTTCTGCAAGACAAAAAGATTCGGTATGACATACCCGCTGAGAGGACCTTTCCCCGTGATAGGGTAGCCATGGGGGATGAGTTGTTCGAATTTACTGGGCAGGATCAGTTTGGGGATTTGTTTACTGGGTTTACAAATCTGCAGGTCAGTTCTGTGCTGGCTAAGGAGATTTACAGCAATCTTCAGCAGTGCATGAACAGTGAAGTCCAGTCAATTGACTGGATTTACTGCAGAAAGAGATGGATTCGAATCACCCCAGAGAGTATCCGAGAGAGTCTGGGTCTAGAGTTGGTGTTGGATGACTGTCAGTTCCAGGAACTGAGACGTCATCCATCTGAGCAGTTGAGTGAGCAGATCCTGACCACCCTGTGTGCTGGTGTACCCGGCGCTGTCTGGTACCACCCTGAGAGGAGTCCTTCCTACCGGAAACTGCCGTCGACCTACCTGATTCGAGAGGCGAAATGGTGGACCGAATGGGTGAACAACAGAATTGTGGGTATAAAACACTTTACCCACATTGATTATAATATTGCCCTGCTTGTGTACTGTTTGATGGCCCGTGAGCCTGTGAGCCTCCCGGAGATTATTTGTGAGTTTTTCCGGGAACGGAGGGAGACTCATAGCAAGAAGGGTTTGGGTCTTCTGGGGATGTTAACAAAAATGGCGCAGGATTATCTGGTGGTCATTCCTGGCGAGCTGAGAGATATTCGACCTGTTCAAGTACGCAAGTACAAGAACATGAGATGTGCGCTGCAGGAGGCCATTCACGGCCCTCCTGAATATGTCCAAGTGGACGATGATGATGATGTTGTTCCACCTCAGGGTGGGGGTGGTGGCATGCCGCCACCGCCTCCTCCCGGTGATGGGGGTTTTCCAGCCTTACCAGGACTCTTCCCACTGCCCCGCTCTGCCAGTTCCAGCGAACACAGGCAGGCCGACCCTGACTTGGGGCAGTCTAGCAGAGGGGCCAGGCGCAGCTCTTTTGGGCGCCTGGAGAGGACTGAGCATGAGGAGTGGGTCAGAAAGAAAATTAAGGCCCAAGAAAAAGTACAGAATTACCTGGTAAGGACTGTCAAGAAAATGGCCAGGGGTCTTGGCAAATTGTTCAAGACCCAGAAGCATATCTACCACGCTCACACAGCCGCCATGAGAGCTCATGAGTCGGCACTTGCTGAAATTCAGAGTAACATGCGTGGTAAGCGGTTTAATTTTCCAGACCGCTATTCTATTGATAATTGTCCAAGCTGGACAATGGAGGATAGCCGGCCATATGATAGCTTCTCTGGCCATGACCCCACACCGAGCCCGGAACATGCAGACAGTGTAGGTGACCCCGGCAGACCCGGTACCCAGTACCCACCTAGGAGAGAGCATGCAGACCCAGGGGCCAGCAGTGCCCATCCCGGTGCCAGCCACGCTGGTACCGCTGCCGCAGCACGCCATGCTCCGAGGAAACGCGCCAGAGGGCGAACCCCTTCACCATCTCCCGAGCCGACTGACCAGTCTACTCCGGAGAACACAGATTCGAGTTACCGACCAGATCAGTAGAGTCGCGAGGACGCGCCACCTCTAGTGTGGGGGTGGGGAATCGTGTCCTCCTGCATAGCCATGTCAGCATATTTTTGTCAATTTTATTTTTCATTTTATTTTCAATTTTGAGTCAGCACGTTTTTTATGTTGAGTCGACCCACCAACCTTTCTGACCTTGCATGAAAAAAAAATAATATAAAAAATAATATAAAAAATAATAAAAAAAAAAATAAATAGGGAAAATTAATAAATATTTTTTCTGAGAAAGGGCGACTTAGGACCTAGAAACTGAAGAGAGTCCAATGAAAGAGCTTATGAGAGTAGGAAGCACCGTAGCAGGGATACTTCAAATTTTAGTATTTTGTGCACAATTTTCACGACAGGCTATCCCGGGTATTCAGGAATGTGGAAAGTAGATAACAGGCATACTTTTGACTTCTCTAGTGTGCTAGGCAGATTTGGTCTTTAGATAGTTGAATATTCTGTTTCCCGTGGAAACTGGTGGACTCTTGGAATCTGGGGTGGACCTTCGTGTAGAGTCGGTTTTATGTGGTACAAATCTGTAGCCTAAGCGAAGTTGTAGAATGTACACCACCATCCCTTAAGGTGGTTCCAAGAGAAAATCCTAAAAATCCCACACTCTTAACGCTCTACTGCACAGTTGTAAAAAACACAGGGGATTATGAATTCAGAAAAAAAGAAAAAAAAAAAAAAAAAAAAAAAAAAAAAAACATAATAATAATAAATAAATAATAGTTTGTGCTTAAAGGAGAAACAACATAATGTGCTTCCATTCACATGGAAAATTTGGATTCAATCCAATTTAGAGCTTAAGAGGGAAATTAAAGTCAAGCCGTATTACACAGGAGTTGTGTCTCCCAGCAATGGGACAATTTGCAAATCAAAAGCAATAACGGCTAAGAGGGTCTGAAAACCTCAGATGACTTGGCGAAGAAAGATTATCTGTTGACTATAGATGCCTGGACCCTCAAAGTCAAAAGACGTGCCTTATCTTGGTTGGTTTGGTGGATGTTTGGGGATACCTTAGTGAGTTTGTGCATAGGATCAGTTTATATCATTTCCTGCTGCGTGTTGTGGAATTTCGAAATGAGCTTGTGAGGATTTGATGATTTCAGTTTAGGATAGAGAGGTTGCCCAATTTCAGAAAATATATATATATGAAAAAAAAATATATATATAGCTGTGTCTTGAGTCAGTTTGTGTATTCTGTATCTGAGTCAGTTGTCTATTGAGTGTTTTGGTCTGTGTCTTGAATCTGTGACAGAGGGGAAGTATGCAATTAAAGTATGCAAAAATGGGTCTGCAAGGATGTATGCAAGGGTCTGCTCGGGACGAGCAGAGATAAGTGTGGGGGTATTTTGACAGCTTGAAAATGTATTAGTCTGGGACATCTTTTTACCATTGGTTTTAACCCTGTGAGAGTTGAGTTTGGCCATTTTCAGCTTATTTTCCACCTGATACGAGGCAGAGATTTATAGATCATGATTGCAAAATTCGAGTAATTTTATGCATACTTTCGTTTGTTGGATATGATCGCGGGTGCGTGTTATGATGTGCAGGTAACAGGTGCCGAAAAATGCATGAGATTTATTGGGATGGGAGGCAGCGTGTCAGGAAAGTTGAGCAGAAAAAGAGGAAAAAAATGCTAAGTGGTGCGTTCAAACGCAGGAGCTGCGTTCAAACGCACAAGACAGGAGCAGCAGGAAAAATGGCAGAATTTGGCTAAGTCCTGCGTTCAAACGCAGGCAGGCTGCGTTCAAACGCAGGAGTCAGAGACCAAGTGCAGAAAAGCTAAGTCCTGCGTTCAAACGCAGGCGTTGTGCGTTCATACGCATGGCTCAACACTCAAGAGAAGAAACGGCCAAGGGGTGCGTTCAAACGCAGAGGAGCTGCGTTCAAACGCATGGGTTCAGGAGCCAGAAGAGAAAATGGAAAAACGGCTAAGTCTTGCGTTCAAACGCAGAAGGGTGTGCGTTCATACGCACTGCGTTTGAACGCAGGAAGTGTGCGTTTGAACGCACGGACGGGTTCCAGAAGCTTCCAGGACGGGTCTTTTCGAGGGTAAAACAGGAATTTCGTGCATCAGTTTTGGGGACTGTGGCAATATAAAAGGAGGTGTCCCAGCACTGTTTTAGGGTTACGAACACATACACACTCACAGCCATCATCATCAGCAGCCAGTTTCACAGCAGCCAGGAGTTGGAGCAGAGCAGGATTGGAGCAGTTTTCCAGTATCTTCAGAAAAATAACTAGTTTGATCTTTTCTCTTTTTATGAAACATTGTTTTTGAATAATGCAAGCTAGCTAGACCTTTTGCCTAGGTTCTCGGTGAACCTAGGGTTTATGAATTCAGCAGACTTGGTTGTTTTGATTTTCAGATGCATGGCTAGCTAAGTCTTAATACAGGATGGTTTGTTTATTATTCTGTCTTTGATTTTATTTACATACATGAATGGCTTGATCACCCAGGAGTGTTACAGACAGGATCTGGTGCGCGAGAGTGACCAGTGAACGTTAGGAAGAAAAGACAGGATTTAGTACTCTGCCTTGATGGACCGAGAGGCGAAGAGAATCAGGGGACTAGCCCAGAAGCATTAGACCAACTGTTAGACGTTTAGGGGGAGACCGAGAGGAGAACCTGTAACCCTAGCAGACTTAGAACGAACCTGCAGATTTAGGTGGACCGAGAGGACCCGAAAATCTGCAGTCGAGTGATAAGTGCATGAGACCGAGAGGAGATTGCACTATTGGTATGCTGGCATAAACAAAACCACTGTGTGTTTCTGAAATCAAATATACCATGAAAGCTGGAGAGTAACCCTAGGGGATCCTGGAATCTAGATTTTCAGAATTATCGATTTTAACAACCACAACAATTTCTGCAAAATATTCAACTGAAAAATAAAATAAGCTTTTTACTGTTTTTATTTATTACAATTTAGTAGAGTCAAATCCCAAACCTTCCTCCTTTTTACAACTTTGTGCCTAATCCTAATTCTAATTAGCAAAAACTTAAACTGTTCTCGTGGGTTCGACAACCAGAGTCACAATTACATACTCTATATTACTTGATCGTACACTTGCGAAAAAGCAGATAGGTTTACGCTGTCAATCGTCCCAACACTTTAACCTTACTGAAAGAAACGCGTGCGCGAAGTTCGACCCAACCCAAGACTGGTTCAGGCTGAGGTACGAATAGGCAATGGAAATATAACCAGAAATAGTAAGAAATAACTAAAAATGCCCGTTTGACTGGTCGAACAGCGGAATTTGGGGATAAAGATGGACCCCGATGGAGCGTAGCTCGATCTTCCCCTCGTGCGTCTCGTCGAGAGCTTTCCGAATTGGGGTGGCTCGCGTCATTCTGATGCCCTTAGCCAAAGCTATGGCCAAAACAGTGCGGCGACACCAAAGTCCAGTAATCTTGCTTGTCGATTACTGGACTTTGGCCCCATTTTCTTTTGAGAGATATATTAACGCCCGATTGGTGGATTTTTGGCCCCAATATCTCCCTTGACATATATTAGCACCAGAATGCATAACTATTGCTTACCAATTTGTGCATTTTGTCAGCAATTTATGTCTCACGAAATAATTGTATCAAAATCCACTAATCTTGCTCACCGATTAGTGGATTTTGGCCCCAGTATCTTGTGCGACATATATTAGTGCCAAAATCTAATAAAGGCTTTGGATCAATGCGGAATAAGCAACGGACATAGAGTCATGAACCAATATAGAACGTCTTTGGGGTTCCAAGAAAAGTAGATAAATCGAATTCTGCCCACAAGCCGGGCATATGTGGCTGAAAATCATAAAATATGCCAAAAAATTAAATCCCGAAATCGTCCCAACACTTTAACCTTACTGAAAGAAACGCGTGCGCGATGTTCGACCCAACCCAAGACGGGTTCAGGCTGAGGTCCGAATAGGCAATGGAAATAAAACCAGAAATAGTAAGAAATAACTAAAAATGCCTGTTTGACTGGTCCAACAGCGGAATTTGGGGATAAAGATGGACCCCGATGGAGCGTAGCTCGATCTTCCCCTCGTGCGTCTCGTCGAGAGCTTTCCGAATTGGGGTGGCTCGCGTCATTCTGATGCCCGTAGCCAAAGCTATGGCCAAAACAGTGGGGCGACACCAAAGTCCAGTAATCTTGCTTGTCGATTACTGGACTTTGGCCCCATGTCTTTTGAGAGATATATTAACGCCCGATTGGTGGATTTTTGGCCCCAATATCTATCGTGACAGTTATTAGCACCAGAATGCATAACTATTACTTACCAATTTGTGCATTTTGTCAGCAATTTATGTCTCACGAAATAATTGTATCAAAATCCACTAGTCTTGCTCACCGATTGGTGGATTTTGGCCCCAGTATCTTGTGCGACATATATTAGTGCCAAAATCTAATCAAGGCTTTGGATCAATGCGGAATAAGCAACGGACATAGAGTCATGAACCAATATAGAACGTCTATGGGGTTCCAAGAAAAGTAGATTAATCGAATTCTGCCCACAAGCCGGGCATATGTGGCTGAAAATCATAAAATATGCCAAAGAAATTAAATCCCGAAATCGTCCCAACACTTTAACCTTACTGAAAGAAACGCGTGCGCGAATTTCGACCCAACCCAAGACGGATTCAGGCTGAGGTCCGAATAGGCAATGGAAATATAACCAGAAATAGTAAGAAATAACTAAAAATGCCCGTTTGACTGGTCGAACAGCGGAATTTGGGGATAAAGATGGACCCCGATGGAGCGTAGCTCGATCGTCCCCTCGTGCGTCTCGTCGAGAGCTTTCCGAATTGGGGTGGCTCGCGTCATTCTGATGCCCGCAGCCAAAGCTATGGCCAAAACAGTGCGGCGACACCAAAGTCCACTAATCTTGCTTGTCGATTACTGGACTTTGGCCCCATGTCTTTTGAGAGATATATTAACGCCCGATCGGTGTATTTTTGGCCCCAATATCTCCCATGACATATATTATCACAAGAATGCATAACTATTGCTTACCAATTTGTGCATTTTGTCAGCAATTTATGTCTCACGAAATAATTGTATCAAAATCCACTAATCTTGCTCACCGATTAGTGGATTTTGGCCCCAGTATCTTGTGCGACATATATTAGTGCCAAAATCTAATCAAGGCTTTGGATCAATGCGGAATAAGCAACGGACATAGAGTCATGAACCAATATAGAACGTCTCTGGGGTTCCAAGAAAAGTAGATTAATCGAATTCTGCCCACATGCCGGGCATATGTGGCTGAAAATCATAAAATATGCCAAAAATATTAAATCCCGAAATTGTCCCAACACTTTAACCTTACTGAAAGAAACACGTGCGCGAAGTTCGACCCAACCCAAGACGGGTTCAGGCTGAGGTCCGAATAGGCAATGGAAATATAACCAGAAATAGTAAGAAATAACTGAAAATGCCCGTTTGACTGGTCGAACAGCGGAATTTGGGGATAAAGATTGACCCAGATGGAGCGTAGCTCGATCGTCCCCTCGTGCGTCTCGTCGAGAGCTTTCCGAATCGGGGTGGCTCGCGTCATTCTGATGCCCGTAGCCAAAGCTATGGCCAAAACAGTGCGGCGACACCAAAGTCCAGTAATCTTGCTTGTCGATTACAGGACTTTGGCCCCATGTCTTTTGAGAGATATATTAACGCCCGATTGGTGGATTTTTGGCCCCAATATCTCCCGTGACATATATTAGCACCAGAATGCATAACTATTGCTTACCAATTTGTGCATTTTGTCAGCAATTTATGTCTCACGAAATAATTGTATCAAAATCCACTAATCTTGCTCACCGATTAGTGGATTTTGGCCCCAGTATCTTGTGCGACATATATTAGTGCCAAAATCTAATCAAGGCTTTGGATCAATGCGGAATAAGCAACGGAAATAGAGTCATGAACCAATATATAACGTCTCTGGGGTTCCAAGAAAAGTAGATTAATCGAATTCTGCCCACAAGCCGGGCATATGTGGCTGAAAATCATAAAATATGCCAAAAAAATTAAATCCCGAAATCGTCCCAACACTTTAACCTTACTGAAAGAAACGCGTGCGCGAATTCGACCCAGCCCAAGACGGGTTCAGGCTGAGGTCCGAATAGGAAATGGAAATATAACCAGAAATAGTAAGAAATAACTAAAAATGCCCGTTTGACTGGTCGAACAGCGGATTTCGGGGATAAAGATGGACCCCGATGGAGCGTAGCTCGATCGTCCCCTCGTGCGTCTCGTCGAGAGCTTTCCGAATTGGGGTGGCTCGCGTCATTCTGATGCCCGTAGCCAAAGCTATGGCCAAAACAGTGCGGCGACACCAAAGTCCAGTAATCTTGCTTGTCGATTACTGGACTTTGGCCCCATGTCTTTTGAGAGATATATTAACGCCCGATTGGTGGATTTTTGGCCCCATATCTCCCGTGACATATATTAGCACCAGAATGCATAACTATTGCTTACCAATTTGTGCATTTTGTCAGCAATTTATGTCTCACGAAATAATTGTATCAAAATCCACTAATCTTGCTCACCGATTAGCGGATTTTGGCCCCAGTATCTTGTGCGACATATATTAGTGCCAAAATCTAATCAAGGCTTTGGATCAATGCGGAATAAGCATCGGACATAGAGTCATGAACCAATATAGAACGTCTCTGGGGTTCCAAGAAAAGTAGATTAATCGAATTCTGCCCACAAGCCGGGCATATGTGGCTGAAAATCATAAAATATGCCAAAAAAATTAAATCCCGAAATCGTCCCAACACTTTAACCTTACTGAAAGAAACGCGTGCGCGAAGTTCGACCCAACCCAAGACGGGTTCAGGCTGAGGTCCGAATAGGCAATGGAAATATAACCAGAAATAGTAAGCAATAACTAAAAATGCCCGTTTGACTGGTCGAACAGCGGAATTTGGGGATAAAGATGGACCCCGATGGAGCGTAGCTCGATCGTCCCCTCGTGCGTCTCGTCGAGAGCTTTCCGAATTGGGGTGGCTCGCGTCATTCTGATGCCCGTAGCCAAAGCTATGGCCAAAACAGTGCGGCGACACCAAAGTCCAGTAATCTTGCTTGTCGATTACTGGACTTTGGCCCCATGTCTTTTGAGAGATATATTAACGCCCGATTGGTGGATTTTTGGCCCCAATATCTCCCGTGACATATATTAGCACAAGAATGCATAACTATTGCTTACCAATTTGTGCATTTTGTCAGCAATTTATGTCTCACGAAATAATTGTATCAAAATCCACTAATCTTGCTCACCGATTAGTGGATTTTGGCCCCAGTATCTTGTGCGACATATATTAGTGCCAAAATCTAATCAAGGCTTTGGATCAATGCGGAATAAGCAACGGACATAGAGTCATGAACCAATATAGAACGTCTCTGGGGTTCCAAGAAAAGTCGATTAATCAAATTCTGCCCACAAGCCGGGCATATGTGGCTGAAAATAATAAAATATGCCAAAAAAATTAAATCCCGAAATCGTCCCAACACTTTAACCTTACTGAAAGAAACGCGTGCGCGAATTTCGACCCAACCCAAGACGGGTTCAGGCTGAGGTCCGAATAGGCAATTGAAATATAACCAGAAATAGTAAGAAATAACTAAAAATGCCCGTTTGACTGGTCGAGCAGCGGAATTTGGGGATAAAGATGGACCCCGATGGAGCGTAGCTCGATCGTCCCCTCGTGCGTCTCGTCGAGAGCTTTCCGAATTGGGGTGGCTCGCGGTATTCTGATGCCCGTAGCCAAAGCTATGGCCAAAACAGTGCGGCGACACCAAAGTCCAGTAATCTTGCTTGTCGATTACTGGACTTTGGCCCCATGTCTTTTGAGAGATATATTAACGCCCGATTGGTGGATTTTTGGCCCCAATATCTCCCGTGACATATATTAGCACCAGAATGCATAACTATTGCTTACCAATTTGTGCATTTTGTCAGCAATTTATGTCTCACGAAATAATTGTATCAAAATCCACTAATCTTGCTCACCGATTAGTGGATTTTGGCCCCAGTATCTTGTGCGACATATATTAGTGCCAAAATCTAATCAAGGCTTTGGATCAATGCGGAATAAGCAACGTATATAGATTAATGAACCAATATAGAACGTCTCTGGGGTTCCACGAAAAGTAGATTAATCGAATTCTGCCCACAAGCCGGGCATATGTGGCTGAAAATCATAAAATATGCCAAAAAAATTAAATCCCGAAATCGTCCCAACACTTTAACCTTACTGAAAGAAACGCGTGCGCGAAGTTCGACCCAACCCAAGATGGGTTCAGGCTGAGGTCCGAATAGGCAATGGAAATATAACCAGAAATAGTAAGAAATAACTAAAAATGCCCGTTTGGCTGGTCGAACAGCGGAATTTGGGGATAAAGATGGACCCCGATGGAGCGTAGCTCGATCGTCCCCTCGTGCGTCTCGTCGAGAGCTTTCCGAATTGGGGTGGCTCGCGTCATTCTGATGCCCGTAGCCAAAGCTATGGCCAAAACAGTGCGGCGACACCAAAGTCCAGTAATCTTGCTTGTCGATTACTGGACTTTGGCCCCATGTCTTTTGAGAGATATATTAACGCCCGATTGGTGGATTTTTGGCCCCAATATCTCCCTTGAAATATATTAGCACCAGAATGCATAACTATTGCTTACCAATTTGTGCATTTTGTCAGTAATTTATGTCTCACGAAATAATTGTATCAAAATCCACTAATCTTGCTCACCGATTAGTGGATTTTGGCCCCAGTATCGTGTGCGACATATATTAGTGCCAAAATCTAATCAAGGCTGTGGATCAATGCGGAATAAGCAACGGACATAGAGTCATGAACCAATATAGAACGTCTCTGGGGTTCCAAGAAAAGTAGATTAATCGAATTCTGCACACAAGCCGGGCGTATGTGGCTGAAAATCATAAAATATGCCAAAAAAATTAAATCCCGAAATCGTCCCAACACTTTAACCTTACTGAAAGAAACGCGTGCGCGAAGTTCGACCCAACCCAAGACGGGTTCAGGCTGAGGTCCGAATAGGCAATGGAAATATAACCAGAAATAGTAAGAAATAACTAAAAATGCCCGTTTGACTGGTCGAACAGCGGAATTTGGGGATAAAGATGGACCCCGATGGAGCGTAGCTCGATCGTCCCCTCGTGCGTCTCGTCGAGAGCTTTCCGAATTGGGGTGGCTCGCGTCATTCTGATGCCCGTAGCCATAGCTATGGCCAAAACAGTGCGGCGACACCAAAGTCCAGTAATATTGCTTGTCGATTACTGGACTTTGGCCCCATGTCTTTTGAGAGATATATTAACGCCCGATTGGTGGATTTTTGGCCCCAATATCTCCCGTGACATATATTAGCACAAGAATGCATAACTATTGCTTACCAATTTGTGCATTTTGTCAGCAATTTATGTCTCACGAAATAATTGTATCAAAATCCACTAATCTTGCTCACCGATTAGTGGATTTTGGCCCCAGTATCTTGTGCGACATATATTAGTGCCAAAATCTAATCAAGGCTTTGGATCAATGCGGAATAAGCAACGGACATAGAGTCATGAACCAATATAGAACGTCTCTGGGGTTCCAAGAAAAGTAGATTAATCGAATTCTGCCCACAAGCCGGGCATATGTGGCTGAAAATAATAAAATATGCCAAAAAAAATAAATCCCGAAATCGTCCCAACACTTTAACCTTATTGAAAGAAACGCGTGCGCGAATTTCGACCCAACCCAAGACGGGTTCAGGCTGAGGTCCGAATAGGCAATTGAAATATAACCAGAAATAGTAAGAAATAACTAAAAATGCCCGTTTGACTGGTCGAGCAGCGGAATTTGGGGATAAAGATGGACCCCGATGGAGCGTAGCTCGCTCGTCCCCTCGTGCGTCTCGTCGAGAGCTTTCCGAATTGGGGTGGCTCGCGGTATTCTGATGCCCGTAGCCAAAGCTATGGCCAAAACAGTGCGGCGACACCAAAGTCCAGTAATCTTGCTTGTCGATTACTGGACTTTGGCCCCATGTCTTTTGAGAGATATATTAACGCCCGATTGGTGGATTTTTGGCCCCAATATCTCCCGTGACATATATTAGCACCAGAATGCATAACTATTGCTTACCAATTTGTGCATTTTGTCAGCAATTTATGTCTCACGAAATAATTGTATCAAAATCCACTAATCTTGCTCACCGATTAGTGGATTTTGGCCCTAGTATCTTGTGCGACATATATTAGTGCCAAAATCTAATCAAGGCTTTGGATCAATGCGGAATAAGCAACGTACATAGATTAATGAACCAATATAGAACGTCTCTGGGGTTCCAAGAAAAGTAGATTAATCGAATTCTGCCCACAAGCCGGGCATATGTGGCTGAAAATCATAAAATATGCCAAAAAAATTAAATCCCGAAATCGTCCCAACACTTTAACCTTACTGAAAGAAACGCGTGCGCGAAGTTCGACCCAACCCAAGATGGGTTCAGGCTGAGGTCCGAATAGGCAATGGAAATATAACCAGAAATAGTAAGAAATAACTAAAAATGCCCGTTTGACTGGTCGAACAGCGGAATTTGGGGATAAAGATGGACCCCGATGGAGCGTAGCTCGATCGTCCCCTCGTGCGTCTCGTCGAGAGCTTTCCGAATTGGGGTGGCTCGCGTCATTCTGATGCCCGTAGCCAAAGCTATGGCCAAAACAGTGCGGCGACACCAAAGTCCAGTAATCTTGCTTGTCGATTACTGGACTTTGGCCCCATGTCTTTTGAGAGATATATTAACGCCCGATTGGTGGATTTTTGGCCCCAATATCTCCCGTGAAATATATTAGCACCAGAATGCATAACTATTGCTTACCAATTTGTGCATTTTGTTAGTAATTTATGTCTCACGAAATAATTGTATCAAAATCCACTAATCTTGCTCACCGATTAGTGGATTTTGGCCCCAGTATCTTGTGCGACATATATTAGTGCCAAAATCTAATCAAGGCTGTGGATCAATGCGGAATAAGCAACGGACATAGAGTCATGAACCAATATAGAACGTCTCTGGGGTTCCAAGAAAAGTAGATTAATCGAATTCTGCACACAAGCCGGGCATATGTGGCTGAAAATCATAAAATATGCCAAAAAAATTAAATCCCGAAATCGTCCCAACACTTTAACCTTACTGAAAGAAACGCGTGCGCGAAGTTCGACCCAACCCAAGACGGGTTCAGGCTGAGGTCCGAATAGGCAATGGAAATATAACCAGAAATAGTAAGAAATAACTAAAAATGCCCGTTTGACTGGTCGAACAGCGGAATTTGGGGATAAAGATGGACCCCGATGGAGCGTAACTCGTTCGTCCCCTCGTGCGTCTCGTCGAGAGCTTTCCGAATTGGGGTGGCTCGCGTCATTCTGATGCCCGTAGCCATAGCTATGGCCAAAACAGTGCGGCGACACCAAAGTCCAGTAATCTTGCTTGTCGATTACTGGACTTTGGCCCCATGTCTTTTGAGAGATATATTAACGCCCGATTGGTGGATTTTTGGCCCCAATATCTCCCCTGACATATATTAGCACAAGAATGCATAACTATTGCTTACCAATTTGTGCATTTTGTCAGCAATTTATGTCTCAAGAAATAATTGTATCAAAATCCACTAATCTCACCGATTAGTGGATTTTGGCCCCAGTATCTTGTGCGACATATATTAGTGCCAAAATCTAATCAAGGCTTTGGATCAATGCGGAATAAGCAACGGACATAGAGTCATGAACCAATATAGAACGTTTCTGGGGTTCCAAGAAAAGTAGATTAATCGAATTCTGCCCACAAGCCGGGCATATGTGGCTGAAAATAATAAAATATGCCAAAAAAATTAAATCCCGAAATCGTCCCAACACTTTAACCTTACTGAAAGAAACGCGTGCGCGAAGTTCGACCCAACCCAAGACGGGTTCAGGCTGAGGTCCGAATAGGCAATGGAAATATAACCAGAAATAGTAAGAAATAACTAAAAATGCCCGTTTGACTGGTCGAACAGCGGAATTTGGGGATAAAGATGGACCCCGATGGAGCGTAGCTCGATCGTCCCCTCGTGCGTCTCGTCGAGAGCTTTCCGAATTGGGGTGGCTCGCGTCATTCTGATGCCCGTAGCCAAAGCTATGGCCAAACAGTGCGGCGACACCAAAGTCCAGTAATCTTGCTTGTCGATTACTGGACTTTGGCCCCATGTCTTTTGAGAGATATATTAACGCCCGATTGGTGGATTTTTGGCCCCAATATCTCCCGTGACATATATTAGCACCAGAATGCATAACTATTGCTTACCAATTATGTGCATTTTGTCAGCAATTTATGTCTCACGAAATAATTGTATCAAAATCCACTAATCTGGCTCACCGACTAGTGGATTTAGGCCCCAGTATCTTGTGCGACATATATTAGTGCCAAAATCTAATCAAGGCTTTGGATCAATGCGGAATAAGCAACGGACATAGATTAATGAACCAATATAGAACGTCTCTGGGGTTCCAAGAAAAGTAGATTAATCGAATTCTGCCCACAAGCCGGGCATATGTGGCTGAAAATCATAAAATATGCCAAAAAAATTAAATCCCGAAATCGTCCCAACACTTTAACCTTACTGAAAGAAACGCGTGCGCTAAGTTCGACCCAACCCAAGATGGGTTCAGGCTGAGGTCCGAATAGGCAATGGAAATATAACCAGAAATAGTAAGAAATAACTAAAAATGCCCGTTTGACTGGTCGAACAGCGGAATTTGGGGATAAAGATGGACCCCGATGGAGCGTAGCTCGATCGTCCCCTCTTGTGTCTCGTCGAGAGCTTTCCGAATTGGGGTGGCTCGCGTCATTCTCATGCCCGTAGCCAAAGTTATGGCCAAAACAGTGCGGCGACACCAAAGTCCAGTAATCTTGCTTGTCGATTACTGGACTGTGGCCCCATGTCTTTTGAGAGATATATTAATGCCCGATTGGTGGATTTTTGGCCCCAATATCTCCCGTGACATATATTAGCACCAGAATGCATAACTATTGCTTACCAATTTGTGCATTTTGTCAGCAGTTTATGTCTCACGAAATAATTGTATCAAAATCCACTAATCTTGCTCACCGATTAGTGGATTTTGGCCCCAGTATCTTGTGCGACATATATTAGTGCCAAAATCTAATCAAGGCTGTGGATCAATACGGAATAAGCAACGGACATAGAGTCATGAACCAATATAGAACGTCTCTGGGGTTCCAAGAAAAGTAGATTAATCGAATTTTGCACACAAGCCGGGCATATGTGGCTGAAAATCATAAAATATGCCAAAAAAATTAAATCCCGAAATCGTCCCAACACTTTAACCTTACTGAAAGAAACGCGTGCGCGAAGTTTGACCCAACCCAAGACTGGTTCAGGCTGAGGTCCGAATAGGCAATGGAAATATAACCAGAAATAGTAAGAAATAACTAAAAATGCCCGTTTGACTGGTCGAACAGCGGAATTTGGGGATAAAGATGGACCCCGATGGAGCGTAGCTCGATCGTCCCCTCGTTCGTCTCGTCGAGAGCTTTCCGAATTGGGGTGGCTCGCGTCATTCTGATGCCTGTAGCCAAAGCTATGGCCAAAACAGTGCGGCGACACCAAAGTCCAGTAATCTTGCTTGTCGATTACTGGACTTTGGCCCCATGTCTTTTGAGAGATATATTAACGCCCGATTGGTGGATTTTTGGCCCCAATATCTCCCGTGACATATATTAGCACCAGAATGCATAACTATTGCTTA
Organism: Linanthus parryae; assembly: GCA_023055425.1. Lineage (NCBI taxonomy): Eukaryota > Viridiplantae > Streptophyta > Magnoliopsida > Ericales > Polemoniaceae > Linanthus > Linanthus parryae. The sequence continues at coordinate 23,979,537 of JALGPY010000001.1, read as the reverse complement.
CCAATTTGTGCATTTTGTCAGCAATTTATGTCTCACGAAATAATTGTATCAAAGTCCACTAATCTTGCTCACCGATTAGTGGATTTTGGCCCCATTATCTTGTGCGACATATATTAGTGCCAAAATCTAATCAAGGCTTTGGATCAATGCGGAATAAGCAACGGACATAGAGTCATGAACCAATATAGAACGTCTCTGGGGTTCCAAGAAAAGTAGATTAATCGAATTCTGCCCACAAGCCGGGCATATGTGGCTGAAAATCATAAAATATGCCAAAAAAATTAAATCCCGAAATCGTCCCAACACTTTAACCTTACTTAAAGAAACGCGTGCGCGAAGTTCGACCCAACCCAAGATGGGTTCAGGCTGAGGTCCGAATAGGCAATGGAAATATAACCAGAAATAGTAAGAAATAACTAAAAATGCCCGTTTGACTGGTCGAACAGCGGAATTTGGGGATAAAGATGGACCCCGATGGAGCGTAGCTCGATCGTCCCCTCGTGCGTCTCGTCGAGAGCTTTCCGAATTGGGGTGGCTCGCGTCATTCTGATGCCCGTAACCAAAGCTATGGCCAAAACAGTGCGGCGACACCAAAGTCCAGTAATCTTGCTTGTCGATTACTGGACTTTGGCCCCATGTCTTTTGAGAGATATATTAACGCCCGATTGGTGGATTTTTGGCCCCAATATCTCCCGTGACATATATTAGCACCAGAATGCATAACTATTGCTTACCAATTTGTGCATTTTGTCAGCAATTTATGTCTCACGAAATAATTGTATCAAAATCCACTAATATTGCTCACCGATTAGTGTATTTTGGCCCCAGTATCTTGTGCGACATATATTAGTGCCAAAATCTAATCAAGGTCGTGGATCAATGCGGAATAAGCAACGGACATAGATTCATGAACCAATATAGAACGTCTCTGGGGTTCCAAGAAAAGTAGATTAATCGAATTCTGCACACAAGCCGGGCATATGTGGCTGAAAATCATAAAATATGCCAAAAAAATTAAATCCCGAAATCGTCCCAACACTTTAACCTTACTGAAAGAAACGCGTGCGCGAATTTCGACCCAACCCAAGACTGGTTCAGGCTGAGGTCCGAATAGGCAATGGAAATATAACCAGAAATAGTAAGAAATAACTAAAAATGCCCGTTTGACTGGTCGAACAGCGGAATTTGGGGATAAAGATGGACCCCGATGGAGCGTAGCTCGATCTTCCCCTCGTGCGTCTCGTCGAGAGCTTTCCGAATTGGGGTGGCTCGCGTCATTCTGATGCCCGTAGCCAAAGCTATGGCCAAAACAGTGCGGCGACACCAAAGTCCAGTAATCTTGCTTGTCGATTACTGGACTTTGGCCCCATGTCTTTTGAGAGATATATTAACGCCCGATTGGTGGATTTTTGGCCCCAATATCTCCCGTGACATATATTAGCACCAGAATGCATAACTATTGCTTACCAATTTGTGCATTTTGTCAGCAATTTATGTCTCACGAAATAATTGTATCAAAATCCACTAATCTTGCTCACCGATTAGTGATTTTGGCCCCAGTATCTTGTGCGACATATATTAGTGCCAAAATCTAATCAAGGTCGTGGATCAATGCGGAATAAGCAACGGACATAGATTCATGAACCAATATAGAACGTCTCTGGGGTTCCAAGAAAAGTAGATTAATCGAATTCTGCCCACAAGCCGGGCATATGTGGCTGAAAATCATAAAATATGCCAAAACAATTAAATCCCGAAATCGCCCCAACACTTTAACCTTACTGAAAGAAACGCGTGCGCGAATTTCGACCCAACCCAAGACGGGTTCAGGCTGAGGTCCGAATAGGCAATTGAAATATAACCAGAAATAGTAAGAAATAACTAAAAATGCCCGTTTGACTGGTCTAGCAGCGGAATTTGGGGATAAAGATGGACCCCGACGGAGCGTAGCTCGATCGTCCCCTCGTGCGTCTCGTCGAGAGCTTTCCGAATTGGGGTGGCTCGCGGTATTCTGATGCCCGTAGCCAAAGCTATGGCCAAAACAGTGCGGCGACACCAAAGTCCAGTAATCTTGCTTGTCGATTACTGGACTTTGGCCCCATGTCTTTTGAGAGATATATTAACGCCCGATTGGTGGATTTTTGGCCCCAATATCTCCCGTGACATATATTAGCACCAGAATGCATAACTATTGCTTACCAATTTGTGCATTTTGTCAGCAATTTATGTCTCACGAAATAATTGTATCAAAATCCACTAATCTTGCTCACCGATTAGTGATTTTGGCCCCAGTATCTTGTGCGACATATATTAGTGCCAAAATCTAATCAAGGTCGTGGATCAATGCGGGATAAGCAACGGACATAGATTCATGAACCAATATAGAACGTCTCTGGGGTTCCAAGAAAAGTAGATTAATCGAATTCTGCCCACAAGCCGGGCATATGTGGCTGAAAATCATAAAATATGCCAAAACAATTAAATCCCGAAATCGCCCCAACACTTTAACCTTACTGAAAGAAACGCGTGCGCGAATTTCGACCCAACCCAAGACGGGTTCAGGCTGAGGTCCGAATAGGAAATGGAAATATAACCAGAAATAGTAAGAAATAACTAAAAATGCCCGTTTGACTGGTCGAACAGCGGATTTCGGGGATAAAGATGGACCCCGATGGAGCGTAGCTCGATCGTCCCCTCGTGCGTCTCGTCGAGAGCTTTCCGAATTGGGGTGGCTCGCGTCATTCTGATGCCCGTAGCCAAAGCTATGGCCAAAACAGTGCGGCGACACCAAAGTCCAGTAATCTTGCTTGTCGATTACTGGACTTTGGCCCCATGTCTTTTGAGAGATATATTAACGCCCGATTGGTGGATTTTTGGCCCCATATCTCCCGTGACATATATTAGCACCAGAATGCATAACTATTGCTTACCAATTTGTGCATTTTGTCAGCAATTTATGTCTCACGAAATAATTGTATCAAAATCCACTAATCTTGCTCATCGATTAGTGGATTTTGGCCCCAGTATCTTGTGCGACATATATTAGTGCCAAAATCTAATCAAGGCTTTGGATCAATGCGGAATAAGCATCGGACATAGAGTCATGAACCAATATAGAACGTCTCTGGGGTTCCAAGAAAAGTAGATTAATCGAATTCTGCCCACAAGCCGGGCATATGTGGCTGAAAATCATAAAATATGCCAAAAAAATTAAATCCCGAAATCGTCCCAACACTTTAACCTTACTGAAAGAAACGCGTGCGCGAAGTTCGACCCAACCCAAGACGGGTTCAGGCTGAGGTCCGAATAGGCAATGGAAATATAACCAGAAATAGTAAGAAATAACTAAAAATGCCCGTTTGACTGGTCGAACAGCGGAATTTGGGGATAAATATGGACCCCGATGGAGCGTAGCTCGATCGTCCCCTCGTGCGTCTCGTCGAGAGCTTTCCGAATTGGGGTGGCTCGCGTCATTCTGATGCCCGTAGCCAAAGCTATGGCCAAAACAGTGCGGCGACACCAAAGTCCAGTAATCTTGCTTGTCGATTACTGGACTCTGGCCCCATGTCTTTTGAGAGATATATTAACGCCCGATTGTTGGATTTTTGGCCCCAATATCTCCCGTGACATATATTAGCACAAGAATGCATAACTATTGCTTACCAATTTGTGCATTTTGTCAGCAATTTATGTCTCACGAAATAATTGTATCAAAATCCACTAATCTTGCTCACCGATTAGTGGATTTTGGCCCCAGTATCTTGTGCGACATATATTAGTGCCAAAATCTAATCAAGGCTTTGGATCAATGCGGAATAAGCAACGGACATAGAGTCATGAACCAATATAGAACGTCTCTGGGGTTCCAAGAAAAGTAGATTAATCGAATTCTGCCCACAAGCCGGGCATATGTGGCTGAAAATAATAAAATATGCCAAAAAAATTAAATCCCGAAATCGTCCCAACACTTTAACCTTAATGAAAGAAACGCGTGCGCGAATTTCGACCCAACCCAAGACGGGTTCAGGCTGAGGTCCGAATAGGCAATTGAAATATAACCAGAAATAGTAAGAAATAACTAAAAATGCCCGTTTGACTGGTCGAGCAGCGGAATTTGGGGATAAAGATGGACCCCGATGGAGCGCAGCTCGATCGTCCCCTCGTGCGTCTCGTCGAGAGCTTTCCGAATTGGGGTGGCTCGCGGTATTCTGATGCCCGTAGCCAAAGCTATGGCCAAAACAGTGCGGCGACACCAAAGTCCAGTAATCTTGCTTGTCGATTACTGGACTTTGGCCCCATGTCTTTTGAGAGATATATTAACGCCCGATTGGTGGATTTTTGGCCCCAATATCTCCCGTGACATATATTAGCACCAGAATGCATAACTATTGCTTACCAATTTGTGCATTTTGTCAGCAATTTATGTCTCACGAAATAATTGTATCAAAATCCACTAATCTTGCTCACCGATTAGTGGATTTTGGCCCCAGTATCTTGTGCGACATATATTAGTGCCAAAATCTAATCAAGGCTGTGGATCAATGCGGAATAAGCAACAGACATAGAGTCATGAACCAATATAGAACGTCTCTGGGGTTCCAAGAAAAGTAGATTAATCGAATTCTGCACACAAGCCGGGCATATGTGGCTGAAAATCATAAAATATGCCAAAAAAATTAAATCCCGAAATCGTCCCAACACTTTAACCTTACTGAAAGAAACGCGTGCGCGAAGTTCGACCCAACCCAAGACGGGTTCAGGCTGAGGTCCGAATAGGCAATGGAAATATAACCAGAAATAGTAAGAAATAACTAAAAATGCCCGTTTGACTGGTCGAACAGCGGAATTTGGGGATAAAGATGGACCCCGATGGAGCGTAGCTCGATCGTCCCCTCGTGCGTCTCGTCGAGAGCTTTCCGAATTGGGGTGGCTCGCGGTATTCTGATGCCCGTAGCCAAAGCTATGGCCAAAACAGTGCGGCGACACCAAAGTCCAGTAATCTTGCTTGTCGATTACTGGACTTTGGCCCCATGTCTTTTGAGAGATATATTAACGCCCGATTGGTGGATTTTTGGCCCCAATATCTCCCGTGACATATATTAGCACCAGAATGCATAACTATTGCTTACCAATTTGTGCATTTTGTCAGCAATTTATGTCTCACGAAATAATTGTATCAAAATCCACTAATCTTGCTCACCGATTAGTGGATTTTGGCCCCAGTATCTTGTGCGACATATATTAGTGCCAAAATCTAATCAAGGCTTTGGATCAATGCGGAATAAGCAACGTACATAGATTAATGAACCAATATAGAACGTCTCTGGGGTTCCAAGAAAAGTAGATTAATCGAATTCTGCCCACAAGCCGGGCATATGTGGCTGAAAATCATAAAATATGCCAAAAAAATTATATCCCGAAATCGTCCCAACACTTTAACCTTACTGAAAGAAACGCGTGCGCGAAGTTCGACCCAACCCAAGATGGGTTCAGGCTGAGGTCCGAATAGGCAATGGAAATATAACCAGAAATAGTAAGAAATAACTAAAAATGCCCGTTTGACTGGTCAAACAGCGGATTTGGGGATAAAGATGGACCCCGATGGAGCGTAGCTCGATCGTCCCCTCGTGCGTCTCGTCGAGAGCTTTCCGAATTGGGGTGGCTCGCGTCATTCTGATGCCCGTAGCCAAAGCTATGGCCAAAACAGTGCGGCGACACCAAAGTCCAGTAATCTTGCTTGTCGATTACTGGACTCTGGCCCCATGTCTTTTGAGAGATATATTAACGCCCGATTGGTGAATTTTTGGCCCCAATATCTCCCGTGACATATATTAGAACAAGAATGCATAACTATTGCTTACCAATTTGTGCATTTTGTCAGCAATTTATGTCTCACGAAATAATTGTATCAAAATCCACTAATCTTGCTCACCGATTAGTGGATTTTGGCCCCAGTATCTTGTGCGACATATATTAGTGCCAAAATCTAATCAAGGCTTTGGATCAATGCGGAATAAGCAACGGACATAGAGTCATGAACCAATATAGAACGTCTCTGGGGTTCCAAGAAAAGTAGATTAATCGAATTCTGCCCACAAGCCGGGCATATGTGGCTGAAAATAATAAAATATGCCAAAAAAATTAAATCCCGAAATCTTCCCAACACTTTAACCTTACTGAAAGAAACGCGTGCGCGAATTTCGACCCAACCCAAGACGGGTTCAGGCTGAGGTCCGAATAGGCAATTGAAATATAACCAGAAATAGTAAGAAATAACTAAAAATGCCCGTTTGACTGGTCGAGCAGCGGAATTTGGGGATAAAGATGGACCCCGATGGAGCGCAGCTCGATCGTCCCCTCGTGCGTCTCGTCGAGAGCTTTCCGAATTGGGGTGGCTCGCGGTATTCTGATGCCCGTAGCCAAAGCTATGGCCAAAACAGTGCGGCGACGCCAAAGTCCAGTAATCTTGCTTGTCGATTACTGGACTTTGGCCCCATGTCTTTTGAGAGATATATTAACGCCCGATTGGTGGATTTTTGGCCCCAATATCTCCTGTTACATATATTAGCACCAGAATGCATAACTATTGCTTACCAATTTGTGCATTTTGTCAGCAATTTATGTCTCACGAAATAATTGTATCAAAATCCACTAATCTTGCTCACCGATTAGTGGATTTTGGCCCCAGTATCTTGTGCGACATATATTAGTGCCAAAATCTAATCAAGGCTTTGGATCAATGCGGAATAAGCAACGTACATAGATTAATGAACCAATATAGAACGTCTCTGGGGTTCCAAGAAAAGTAGATTAATCGAATTCTGCCCACAAGCCGGGCATATGTGGCTGAAAATCATAAAATATGCTAAAAAAATTAAATCCCGAAATCGTCCCAACACTTTAACCTTACTGACAGAAACGCGTGCGCGAAGTTCGACCCAACCCAAGATGGGTTCAGGCTTAGGTCCGAATAGGCAATGGAAATATAACCAGAAATAGTAAGAAATAACTAAAAATGCCCGTTTGACTGGTCAAACAGCGGAATTTGGGGATAAAGATGGACCCCGATGGAGCGTAGCTCGATCGTCCCCTCGTGCGTCTCGTCGAGAGCTTTCCGAATTGGGGTGGCTCGCGTCATTCTGATGCCCGTAGCCAAAGCTATGGCCAAAACAGTGCGGCGACACCAAAGTCCAGTAATCTTGCTTGTCGATTACTGGACTTTGGCCCCATGTCTTTTGAGAGATATATTAACGCCCGATTGGTGGATTTTTAGCCCCAATATCTCCCGTGACATATATTAGCACCAGAATGCATAACTATTGCTTACCAATTTGTGCATTTTGTCAGTAATTTATGTCTCACGAAATAATTGTATCAAAATCCACTAATCTTGCTCACCGATTAGTGGATTTTGGCCCCAGTATCTTGTGCGACATATATTAGTGCCAAAATCTAATCAAGGCTGTGGATCAATGCGGAATAAGCAACAGACATAGAGTCATGAACCAATATAGAACGTCTCTGGGGTTCCAAGAAAAGTAGATTAATCGAATTCTGCACACAAGCCGGGCATATGTGGCTGAAAATCATAAAATATGCCAAAAAAATTAAATCCCGAAATCGTCCCAACACTTTAACCTTACTGAAAGAAACGCGTGCGCGAAGTTCCACCCAACCCAAGACGGGTTCAGGCTGAGGTCCGAATAGGCAATGGAAATATAACCAGAAATAGTAAGAAATAACTAAAAATGCCCGTTTGACTGGTCGAACAGCGGAATTTGGGGATAAAGATGGACCCTGATGGAGCGTAGCTCGATCGTCCCCTCGTGCGTCTCGTCGAGAGCTTTCCGAATTGGGGTGGCTCGCGGTATTCTGATGCCCGTAGCCAAAGCTATGACCAAAACAGTGCGGCGACACCAAAGTCCAGTAATCTTGCTTGTCGATTACTGGACCTTGGCCCCATGTCTTTTGAGAGATATATTAACGCCCGATTGGTGGATTTTTGGCCCCAATATCTCCCGTGACATATATTAGCACCAGAATGCATAACTATTGCTTACCAATTTGTGCATTTTGTCAGCAATTTATGTCTCACGAAATAATTGTATCAAAATCCACTAATCTTGCTCACCGATTAGTGGATTTTGGCCCCAGTATCTTGTGCGACATATATTAGTGCCAAAATCTAATCAAGGCTTTGGATCAATGCGGAATAAGCAACGTACATAGATTAATGAACCAATATAGAACGTCTCTGGGGTTCCAAGAAAAGTAGATTAATCGAATTCTGCCCACAAGCCGGGCATATGTGGCTGAAAATCATAAAATATGCCAAAAAAATTAAATCCCGAAATCGTCCCAACACTTTAACCTTACTGAAAGAAACGCGTGCGCGAAGTTCGACCCAACCCAAGATGGGTTCAGGCTGAGGTCCGAATAGGCAATGGAAATATAACCAGAAATAGTAAGAAATAACTAAAAATGCCCGTTTGACTGGTCGAACAGCGGAATTTGGGGATAAAGATGGAACCCGATGGAGCGTAGCTCGATCGTCCCCTCGTGCGTCTCGTCGAGAGCTTTCCGAATTGGGGTGGCTCGCGTCATTCTGATGCCCGTAGCCAAAGCTATGGCCAAAACAGTGCGGCGACACCAAAGTCCAGTAATCTTGCTTGTCGATTACTGGACTCTGGCCCCATGTCTTTTGAGAGATATATTAACGCCCGATTGGTGGATTTTTGGCCCCAATATCTCCCGTGACATATATTAGCACAAGAATGCATAACTATTGCTTACCAATTTGTGTATTTTGTCAGCAATTTATGTCTCACGAAATAATTGTATCAAAATCCACTAATCTTGCTCACCGATTAGTGGATTTTGGCCCCAGTATCTTGTGCGACATATATTAGTGCCAAAATCTAATCAAGGCTTTGGATCAATGCGGAATAAGCAACGTACATAGAGTCATGAACCAATATAGAACGTCTCTGGGGTTCCAAGAAAAGTAGATTAATCGAATTCTGCCCACAAGCCGGGCATATGTGGCTGAAAATAATAAAATATGCCAAAAAAATTAAATCCCGAAATCGTCGCAACACTTTAACCTTACTGAAAGAAACGCGTGCGCGAATTTCGACCCAACCCAAGACGGGTTCAGGCTGAGGTCCGAATAGGCAATTGAAATATAACCAGAAATAGTAAGAAATAACTAAAAATGCCCGTTTGACTGGTCGAGCAGCGGAATTTGGGGATAAAGATGGACCCCGATGGAGCGCAGCTCGATCGTCCCCTCGTGCGTCTCGTCGAGAGCTTTCCGAATTGGGGTGGCTCGCGGTATTCTGATGCCCGTAGCCAAAGCTATGGCCAAAACAGTGCGGCGACACCAAAGTCCAGTAATCTTGCTTGTCGATTACTGGACTTTGGCCCCATGTCTTTTGAGAGATATATTAACGCCCGATTGGTGGATTTTTGGCCCCAATATCTCCCGTGACATATATTAGCACCAGAATGCATAACTATTGCTTACCAATTTGTGCATTTTGTCAGCAATTTATGTCTCACGAAATAATTGTATCAAAATCCACTAATCTTGCTCACCGATTAGTGGATTTTGGCCCCAGTATCTTGTGCGACATATATTAGTGCCAAAATCTAATCAAGGCTTTGGATCAATGCGGAATAAGCAACGTACATAGATTAATGAACCAATATAGAACGTCTCTGGGGTTCCAAGAAAAGTAGATTAATCGAATTCTGCCCACAAGCCGGGCATATGTGGCTGAAAATCATAAAATATGCCAAAAAAATTAAATCCCGAAATCGTCCCAACACTTTAACCTTACTGAAAGAAACGCGTGCGCGAAGTTCGACCCAACCCAAGATGGGTTCAGGCTGAGGTCCGAATAGGCAATGGAAATATAACCAGAAATAGTAAGAAATAACTAAAAATGCCCGTTTGACTGGTCGAACAGCGGAATTTGGGGATAAAGATGGACCCCGATGGAGCGTAGCTCGATCGTCCCCTCGTGCGTCTCGTCGAGAGCTTTCCGAATTGGGGTGGCTCGCGGTATTCTGATGCCCGTAGCCAAAGCTATGGCCAAAACAGTGCGGCGACACCAAAGTCCAGTAATCTTGCTTGTCGATTACTGGACTTTGGCCCCATGTCTTTTGAGAGATATATTAACGCCCGATTGGTGGATTTTTGGCCCCAATATCTCCCGTGACATATATTAGCACAAGAATGCATAACTATTGCTTACCAATTTGTGCATTTTGTCAGCAATTTATGTCTCAAGAAATAATTGTATCAAAATCCACTAATCTCACCGATTAGTGGATTTTGGCCCCAGTATCTTGTGCGACATATATTAGTGCCAAAATCTAATCAAGGCTTTGGATCAATGCGGAATAAGCAACGGACATAGATTCATGAACCAATATAGAACGTTTTTGGGGTTCCAAGAAAAGTAGATTAATCGAATTCTGCCCACAAGCCGGGCATATGTGGCAGAAAATAATAAAATATGCCAAAAAAATTAAATCCCGAAATCGTCCCAACACTTTAACCTTACTGAAAGAAACGCGTGCGCGAAGTTCGACCCAACCCAAGACGGGTTCAGGCTGAGGTCCGAATAGGCAATGGAAATATAACCAGAAATAGTAAGAAATAACTAAAAATGCCCGTTTGACTGGTCGAACAGCGGAATTTGGGGATAAAGATGGACCCCGATGGAGCGTAGCTCGATCGTCCCCTCGTGCGTCTCGTCGAGAGCTTTCCGAATTGGGGTGGCTCGCGTCATTCTGATGCCCGTAGCCAAAGCTATGGCCAAACAGTGCGGCGACACCAAAGTCCAGTAATCTTGCTTGTCGATTACTGGACTTTGGCCCCATGTCTTTTGAGAGATATATTAACGCCCGATTGGTGGATTTTTGGCCCCAATATCTCCCGTGACATATATTAGCACCAGAATGCATAACTATTGCTTACCAATTTGTGCATTTTGTCAGCAATTTATGTCTCACGAAATAATTGTATCAAAATCCACTAATCTTGCTCACCGACTAGTGGATTTTGGCCCCAGTATCTTGTGCGACATATATTAGTGCCAAAATCTAATCAAGGCTTTGGATCAATGCGGAATAAGCAACGGACATAGAGTCATGAACCAATATAGAACGTCTCTGGGGTTCCAAGAAAAGTAGATTAATCGAATTCTGCCCACAAGCCGGGCATATGTGGCTGAAAATAATAAAATATGCCAAAAAAATTAAATCCCGAAATCGTCCCAACACTTTAACCTTACTGAAAGAAACGCGTGCGCGAATTTCGACCCAACCCAAGACGGGTTCAGGCTGAGGTCCGAATAGGCAATTGAAATATAACCAGAAATAGTAAGAAATAACTAAAAATGCCCGTTTGACTGGTCGAGCAGCGGAATTTGGGGATAAAGATGGACCCTGATGGAGCGTAGCTCGATCGTCCCCTCGTGCGTCTCGTCGAGAGCTTTCCGAATTGGGGTGGCTCGCGGTATTCTGATGCCCGTAGCCAAAGCTATGGCCAAAACAGTGCGGCGACACCAAAGTCCAGTAATCTTGCTTGTCGATTACTGGACTTTGGCCCCATGTCTTTTGAGAGATATATTAACGCCCGATTGGTGGATTTTTGGCCCCAATATCTCCCGTGACATATATTAGCACCAGAATGCATAACTATTGCTTACCAATTTGTGCATTTTGTCAGCAATTTATGTCTCACGAAATAATTGTATCAAAATCCACTAATCTTGCTCACCGATTAGTGGATTTTGGCCCCAGTATCTTGTGCGACATATATTAGTGCCAAAATCTAATCAAGGCTTTGGATCAATGCGGAATAAGAAACGTACATAGATTAATGAACCAATATAGAACGTCTCTGGGGTTCCAAGAAAAGTAGATTAATCGAATTCTGCCCACAAGCCGGGCATATGTGGCTGAAAATCATAAAATATGCCAAAAAAATTAAATCCCGAAATCGTCCCAACACTTTAACCTTACTGAAAGAAACGCGTGCGCGAAGTTCGACCCAACCCAAGATGGGTTCAGGCTGAGGTCCGAATAGGCAATGGAAATATAACCAGAAATAGTAAGAAATAACTAAAAATGCCCGTTTGACTGGTCGAACAGCGGAATTTGGGGATAAAGATGGACCCCGATGGAGCGTAGCTCGATCGTCCCCTCGTGCGTCTCGTCGAGAGCTTTCCGAATTGGGGTGGCTCGCGTCATTCTGATGCCCGTAGCCAAAGCTATGGCCAAAACAGTGCGGCGACACCAAAGTCCAGTAATCTTGCTTGTCGATTACTGGACTTTGGCCCCATGTCTTTTGAGAGATATATTAACGCCCGATTGGTGGATTTTTGGCCCCAATATCTCCCGTGACATATATTAGCACCAGAATGCATAACTATTGCTTACCAATTTGTGTATTTTGTCAGCAATTTATGTCTCACGAAATAATTGTATCAAAATCCACTAATCTTGCTCACCGATTAGTGGATTTTGGCCCCAGTATCTTGTGCGACATATATTAGTGCCAAAATCTAATCAAGGCTGTGGATCAATGCGGAATAAGCAACGGACATAGAGTCATGAACCAATATAGAACGTCTCTGGGGTTCCAAGAAAAGTAGATTAATCGAATTCTGCACACAAGCCGGGCATATGTGGCTGAAAATCATAAAATATGCCAAAAAAATTAAATCCCGAAATCGTCCCAACACTTTAACCTTACTGAAAGAAACGCGTGCGCGAATTTCGACCCAACCCAAGACGGGTTCAGGCTGAGGTCCGAATAGGCAATTGAAATACAACCAGAAATAGTAAGAAATAACTAAAAATGCCCGTTTGACTGGTCGAGCAGCGGAATTTGGGGATAAAGATGGACCCCGATGGAGCGTAGCTCGACCGTCCCCTCGTGCGTCTCGTCGAGAGCTTTCCGAATTGGGGTGGCTCGCGTCATTCTGATGCCCGTAGCCAAAGCTATTTCCAAAACAGTGCGGCGACACCAAAGTCCAGTAATCTTGCTTGTCGATTACTGGACTTTGGCCCCATGTCTTTTGAGAGATATATTAACGCCCGATTGGTGTCTTTTTGGCCCCAATATCTCCCGTGACATATATTAGCACCAAAATGCATAACTATTGCTTACCAATTTGTGCATTTTTTCAGCAATTTATGTCTCACGAAATAATTGTATCAAAATCCACTAATCTTGCTCACCGATTAGTGGATTTTGGCCCTACTATCTTGTGCGACATATATTAGTGCCAAAATCTAATCAAGGCTGTGGATCAATGCGGAATAAGCAACAAACATAGAGTCATGAACTAATATAGAACGTCTCTGGGGTTCCAAGAAAAGTAGATTAATCGAATCTGCCCACAAGCCGGGCATATGTGGCTGAAAATCATAAAATATGCCAAAAAAATTAAATCCAAAAATCGTCCCAACACTTTAACCTTACTGAAAGAAACGCGTGCGCGAAGTTCGACCCAACCCAAAACGGGTTCAGGCTGAGGTCCGAATAGGCAATGGAAATATAACCAGAAATAGTAAGAAATAACTAAAAATGCCCGTTTGACTGGTCGAACAGCGGAATTTGGCGATAAATATGGACCCTGATGGAGCGTAGCTCGATCGTCCCCTCCTGCGTCTCGTCGAGAGCTTTCCGAATTGGGGTGGCTCGCGTCATTCTGATGCCCGTAGCCAAAGCTATGGCAAAAACAGTGCGGCGACACCAAAGTCCAGTAATCTTGCTTGTCGATTACTGGACTTTGGCCCCATGTCTTTTGAGAGATATATTAACGCCCGATTGGTGGATTTTTGGCCCAATATCTCCCGTGACATATATTAGCACCATAATGCACAACTATTGCTTACCAATTTGTGCATTTTGTCAGCAATTTATGTCTCACGAAATAATTGTATCAAAATCAACTAATCTTGCTCACCGATTAGTGGATTTTGGCCCCAGTATCTTGTGCGACATATATTAGTGCCAAAATCTAATCAAGGCTTTGGATCAATGCGGAATAAGCAACGGACATAGAGTCATGAACCAATATAGAACGTCTCTGGGGTTCCAAGAAAAGTAGATTAATCGAATTCTGCCCACAAGCCGGGCATATGCGGCTGAAAATCATAAAATATGCCAAAAAAATTAAATCCCCAAATCGTCCCAACACTTTAACCTTACTGAAAGAAACGCTTGCGCGAAGTTCGACCCAACCCAAAACGGGTTCAGGCTGAGGTCCGAATAGGCAATGGAAATATAACCAGAAATAGTAAGAAATAACTAAAAATGCCTGTTTGACTGGTCGAACAGCGGAATTTGGGGATAAAGATGGACCCCGATGGAGCGTAGCTCGATCGTCCCCTCGTGCGTCTCGTCGAGAGCTTTCCGAATTGGGGTGGCTCGTGTCATTCTGATGCCCGTAGCCAAAGCTATGGCCAAAACAGTGCGGCGACACCAAAGTCCAGTAATCTTGCTTGTCGATTACTGGACTTTGGCCCCATGTCTTTTGAGAGATATATTAACGCCCGATTGGTGGATTTTTGGCCCCAATATCTCCTGTGACATATATTAGCACCAGAATGCACAACTATTGCTTACCAATTTGTGCATTTTGTCAGCAATTTATGTCTCACGAAATAATTGTATCAAAATCCACTAATCTTGCTCACCGATTAGTGGATTTTGGCCCCAGTATCTTGTGCGACATATATTAGTGCCAAAATCTAATCAAGGCTTTGGATCAATGCGGAATAAGCAACGGACATAGAGTCATGAACCAATATAGAACGTCTCTGGGGTTCCAAGAAAAGTAGATTAATCGAATTCTGCCCACAAGCCGGGCATATGTGGCTGAAAATCATAAAATATGCCAAAAAAATTAAATCCCGAAATCGTCCCAACACTTTAACCTTACTGAAAGAAACGCTTGCGCGAAGTTCGACCCAACCCAACACGGGTTCAGGCTGAGGTCCGAATAGGCAATGGAAATAGAACCAGAAATAGTAAGAAATAACTAAAAATGCCCGTTTGACTGGTCGAACAGCGGAATTTGGGGATAAAGATTGACCCCGATGGTGCGTAGCTCGATCGTCCCCTCGTGGGTCTCGTCGAGAGCTTTCCGAATTGGGGTGGCTCGCGTCATTCTGATGCCCGTAGCCAAAGCTATGGCCAAAACAGTGCGGCGACACCAAAGTCCAGTAATCTTGCTTGTCGATTAGTGGACTTTGGCCCCATGTCTTTTGAGAGATATATTAACGCCCGATTGGTGTCTTTTTGGCCCCAATATCTCCCGTGACATATATTAGCACCATAATGCATAACTATTTCTTACCAATTTGTGCATTTTGTCAGCAATTTATGTCTCACGAAATAATTGTATCAAAATCCACTAATCTTGCTCACCGATTAGTGGATTTTGGCCCTACTATCTTGTGAGACATATATTAGTGCCAAAATCTAATCAAGGCTGTGGATCAATGCGGAATAAGCAACAAACATAGAGTCATGAACCAATATAGAACGTCTCTGGGGTTCCAAGAAAAGTAGATTAATCGAATCTGCCCACAAGCCGGGCATATGTGGCTGAAAATCATAAAATATGCAAAAAAAATTAAATCCCGAAATCGTCCCAACACTTTAACCTTACTGAAAGAAACGCGTGCGCGAAGTTCGACCCAACCCAAAACGGGTTCAGGCTTAGGTCCAAATAGGCAATGGAAATATAACCAGAAATAGTAAGAAATAACTAAAAATGCCGGTTTGACTGGTCGAACAGCGGAATTTGGGGATAAAGATGGACCTCGATGGAGCGTAGCTCGATCGTCCCCTCGTGCGTCTCGTCGAGAGCTTTCCGAATTGGGGTGGCTCGCGTCATTCTGATGCCCGTAGCCAAAGCTATGGCCAAAACAGTGCGGCGACACCAAAGTCCAGTAATCTTGCTTGTCGATTACCGGACTTTGGCCCCATGTCTTTTGAGAGATATATTAACGCCCGATTGGTGGATTTTTGGCCCCAATATCTCCCGTGACATATATTAGCACCAGAATGCATAACTATTGCTTACCAATTTGTGCATTTTGTCAGCAATTTATGTCTCACGAAATAATTGTATCAAAATCCACTAATCTTGCTCACCGATTAGTGATTTTGGCCCCAGTATCTTGTGCGACAAATATTAGTGCCAAAATCTAATCAAGGTCGTGGATCAATGCGGAATAAGCAACGGACATAGATTCATGAACCAATATAGAACGTCTCTGGGGTTCCAAGAAAAGTAGATTAATCGAATTCTGCCCACAAGCCGGGCATATGTGGCTGAAAATCATAAAATATGCCAAAACAATTAAATCCCGAAATCGTCCCAACACTTTAAACTTACTGAAAGAAACCCGTGCGCGAAGTTCGACCCAACCCAAGACGGGTTCAGGCTGAGGTCCGAATAGGCAATGGAAATATAACCAGAAATAGTAAGAAATAACTAAAAATGCCCGTTTGACTGGTCGAACAGTGGAATTTGGGGATAAATATGGACCCCGATGGAGAGTAGCTCAATCGTCCCCTCGTGCGTCTCGTCGAGAGCTTTCCGAATTGGGGTGGCTCGCGTCATTCAGATACCCGTAGCCAAAGCTATGGCCAAAACAGTGCGGCGACACCAAAGTCCAGTAATCTTGCTTGTCGATTACTGGACTTTGGCCCCATGTCTTTTGAGAGATATATTAACGCCCGATTGGTGTCTTTTTGGCCCCAATATCTCCCGTGACATATATTAGCACCAAAATGCATAACTATTGCTTACCAATTTGTGCATTTTGTCAGCAATTTATGTCTCACGAAATAATTGTATCAAAATCCATTAATCTTGCTCACCGATTAGTGGATTTTGGCCCCAGTATCTTGTGCGACATATATTAGTGCCAAAATCTAATCAAGGCTGTGGATCAATGCGGAATAAGCAACGGACATAGAGTCATGAACCAATATAGAACGTCTCTGGGGTTCCAAGAAAAGTAGATTAATCGAATTCTGCCCACAAGTCGGGCACATGTGGCTGAAAATAATAAAATATGCCAAAAACATTAATTCCCGAAATCGTCCCAACACTTTAACCTTACTCAAAGAAATGCTTGCGCGAAGTTCGACCCAACCCAAAACGGGTTCAGGCTGAGGTCCGAATAGGCAATGGAAATATAACCAGAAATAGTAAGAAATAACTAAAAATGCCCGTTTGACTGGTCGAACAGCGGAATTTGGGGATAAAGATGGACCCCGATGGAGCGTAGCTCGATCGTCCCCTCGTGCGTCTCGTCGAGAGCTTTCCGAATTGGGGTGGCTCGCGTCATTCTGATGCCCGTAGCCAAAGCTATGGCCAAAACAGTGCGGCGACACCAAAGTCCAGTAATCTTGCTTGTCGATTACTGGACTTTGGCCCCATGTCTTTTGAGAGATATATTAACGCCCGATTGGTGTCTTTTTGGCCCCAATATCTCCCGTGACATATATTAGCACCAAAATGCATAACTATTGCTTACCAATTTGTGCATTTTGTCAGCAATTTATGTCTCACGAAATAATTGTATCAAAATCCACTAATCTTGCTCACCGATTAGTGGATTTTGGCCCCAGTATCTTGTGCGACATATATTAGTGCCAAAATCTAATCAAGGCTGTGGATCAATGCGGAATAAGCAACGGACATAGAGTCATGAACCAATATAGAACGTCTCTGGGGTTCCAAGAAAAGTAGATTAATCGAATTCTGCCCACAAGCCGGGCATATGTGGCTGAAAATCATAAAATATGCCAAAAACATTAAATCCCGAAATCGTCCCAACACTTTAACCTTACTCAAAGAAATGCTTGCGCGAAGTTCGACCCAACCCAAAACGGGTTCAGGCTGAGGTCCGAATAGGCAATGGAAATATAACCAGAAATAGTAAGAAATAACAAAAAATGCCCGTTTGACTGGTCGAACAGCGGAATTTGGGGTTATATATGGACCCTGATGGAGCATAGCTCGATTTTCCCCTCGTGCGTCTCGTCGAGAGCTTTCCGAATTGGGGTGGCTCGCGTCATTCTGATGCCCGTAGCCAAAGCTATGGCAAAAACAGTGCGGCGACACCAAAGTCCAGTAATCTTGCTTGTCGATTACTGGACTTTGGCCCCATGTCTTTTGAGAGATATATTAACGCCCGATTGGTGGATTTTTGGCCCCAATATCTCCCGTGACATATATTAGCACCATAATGCACAACTATTGCTTACCAATTTGTGCATTTTGTCAGCAATTTATGTCTCACGAAATAATTGTATCAAAATCCACTAATCTTGCTCACCGATTAGTGGATTTTGGCCCCAGTATCTTGTGCGACATATATTAGTGCCAAAATCTAATCAAGGCTTTGGATCAATGCGGAATAAGCAACGGACATAGAGTCATGAACCAATATAGAACGTCTCTGGGGTTCCAAGAAAAGTAGATTAATCGAATTCTGCCCACAAGCCGGGCATATGTGGCTGAAAATCATAAAATATGCCAAAAAAATTAAATCCCGAAATCGTCCCAACACTTTAACCTTACTGAAAGAAACGCTTGCGCGAAGTTCGACCCAACCCAAAACGGGTTCAGGCTGAGGTCCGAATAGGCAATGAAAATATAACCAGAAATAGTAAGAAATAACTAAAAATGCCCGTTTGACTGGTCGAACAGCGGAATTTGGGGATAAAGATGGACCCCGATGGAGCGTAGCTCGATCGTCCCCTCGTGCGTCTCGTCGAGAGCTTTCCGAATTGGGGTGGCTCGCGTCATTCTGATGCCCGTAGCCAAAGCTATGGCCAAAACAGTGCGGCGACACCAAAGTCCAGTAATCTTGCTTGTCGATTACTGTACTTTGGCCCCATGTCTTTTGAGAGATATATTAACGCCCGATTGGTGGATTTTTGGCCCCAATATCTCCCGTGACATATATTAGCACCAGAATGCATAACTATTGCTTACCAATTTGTGCATTTTGTCAGCAATTTATGTCTCACGAAATAATTGTATCAAAATCCACTAATCTTGCTCACCGATTAGTGATTTTGGCCCCAGTATCTTGTGCGACATATATTAGTGCCAAAATCTAATCAAGGTCGTGGATCAATGCGGAATAAGCAACGGACATAGATTCATGAACCAATATAGAACGTCTCTGGGGTTCCAAGAAAAGTAGATTAATCGAATTCTGCCCACAAGCCGGGCATATGTGGCTGAAAATCATAAAATATGCCAAAACAATTAAATCCCGAAATCGTCCCAACACTTTAAACTTACTGAAAGAAACGCGTGCGCGAAGTTCGACCCAACCCAAGACGGGTTCAGGCTGAGGTCCGAATAGGCAATGGAAATATAACCAGAAATAGTAAGAAATAACTAAAAATGCCCGTTTGACTGGTCGAACAGCGGAATTTGGGGATAAAGATGGACCCCGATGGAGCATAGCTCGATCGTCCCCTCGTGCGTCTCGTCGAGAGCTTTCCGAATTGGGGTGGCTCGCGTCATTCTGATGCCCGTAGCCAAAGCTATGGCCAAAACAGTGCGGCGACACCAAAGTCCAGTAATCTTGCTTGTCGATTACTGGACTTTGGCCCCATGTCTTTTGAGAGATATATTAACGCCCGATTGGTGTCTTTTTGGCCCCAATATCTCCCGTGACATATATTAGCACCAGAATGCATAACTATTGCTTACCAATTTGTGCATTTTGTCAGCAATTTATGTCTCACGAAATAATTGTATCAAAATCCACTAATCTTGCTCACCGATTAGTGGATTTTGGCCCCAGTATCTTGTGCGACATATATTAGTGCCAAAATCTAATCAAGGCTGTGGATCAATGCGGAATAAGCAACATACATAGAGTCATGAACCAATATAGAACGTCTCTGGGGTTCCAAGAAAAGTAGATTAATCGAATCTGCCCACAAGTCGGGCATATGTGGCTGAAAATCATAAAATATGCCAAAAAAATTAAATCCCGAAATCGTCCCAACACTTTAACCTTACTGAAAGAAACGCGTGCGCGAAGTTCGACCCAACCCAAAACGGGTTCAGGCTGAGGTCCGAATAGGCAATGGAAATATAACCAGAAATAGTAAGAAATAACTAAAAATGCCCGTTTGACTGGTCGAACAGCGGAATTTGGGGATAAATATGGACCCCAATGGAGCGTAGCTCGATCGTCCCCTCGTGCGTCTCGTCGAGAGCTTTCCGAATTGGGGTGGCTCGCGTCATTCTGATGCCCGTAGCCAAAGCTATGGCAAAAACAGTGCGGCGACACCAAAGTCCAGTAATCTTGCTTGTCGATTACTGGACTTTGGCCCCATGTCTTTTGAGAGATATATTAACACCCGATTGGTGGATTTTTGGCCCCAATATCTCCCGTGACATATATTAGCACCAGAATGCACAACTATTGCTTACCAATTTGTGCATTTTGTCAGCAATTTATGTCTCACGAAATAATTGTATCAAAATCCACTAATCTTGCTCACCGATTAGTGGATTTTGGCCCCAGTATCTTGTGCGACATATATTAGTGCCAAAATCTAATCAAGGCTTTGGATCAATGCGGAATAAGCAACGGACATAGAGTCATGAACCAATATAGAACGTCTATGGGGTTCCAAGAAAAGTAGATTAATCGAATTCTGCCCACAAGCCGGGCATATGTGGCTGAAAATCATAAAATATGCCAAAAAAATTAAATCCCGAAATCGTCCCAACACTTTAACCTTACTGAAAGAAACGCTTGCGCGAAGTTCGACCCAACCCAACACGGGTTCAGGCTGAGGTCCGAATAGGCAATGGAAATATAACCAGAAATAGTAAGAAATAACTAAAAATGCCCGTTTGACTGGTCGAACAGCGGAATTTGGGGATAAAGATGGACCCCGATGGAGCGTAGCTCGATCGTCCCCTCGTGCGTCTCGTCGAGAGCTTTCCGAATTGGGGTTGCTCGCGTCATTCTGATGCCCGTAGCCAAAGCTATGGCCAAAACAGTGCGGCGACACCAAAGTCCAGTAATCTTGCTTGTCGATTACTGGACTTTGGCCCCATGTCTTTTGAGAGATATATTAACGCCCGATTGGTGTCTTTTTGGCCCCAATATCTACCGTGACATATATTAGCACCAGAATGCATAACTATTGCTTACCAATTTGTGCATTTTGTCAGCAATTTATGTCTCACGAAATAATTGTATCAAAATCCACTAATCTTGCTCACCGATTAGTGGATTTCGGCCCTACTATCTTGTGCGACATATATTAGTGCCAAAATCTAATCAAGGCTGTGGATCAATGCGGAATAAGCAACAAACATAGAGTCATGAGCCAATATAGAACGTCTCTGGGGTTCCAAGAAAAGTAGATTAATCGAATCTGCCCACAAGCCGGGCATAGGTGGCTGAAAATCATAAAATATGCCAAAAAAATTAAATCCCGAAATCGTCCCAACACTTTAACCTTACTGAAAGAAACGCGTGCGCGAAGTTCGACCCAACCCAAAACGGGTTCAGGCTGAGGTCCGAATAGGCAATGGAAATATAACCAGAAATAGTAAGAAATAACTAAAAATGCCCGTTTGACTGGTCGAACAGCGGAATTTGGGGATAAATATGGACCCCGATGGAGCGTAGCTCGATCGTCCCCTCGTGCGTCTCGTCGAGATCTTTCCGAATTGGGGTGTCTCGCGTCATTCTGATGCCCGTAGCCAAAGCTATGGCCAAAACAGTGCGGCGACACCAAAGTCCAGTAATCTTGCTTGTCGATTACTGGACTTTGGCCCCATGTCTTTTGAGAGATATATTAACGCCCGATTGGTGGATTTTTGGCCCCAATATCTCCCGTGACATATATTAGCACCAGAATGCATAACTATTGCTTACCAATTTGTGCATTTTGTCAGCAATTTATGTCTCACGAAATAATTGTATCAAAATCCACTAATCTTGCTCACCGATTAGTGGATTTTGGCCCCAGTATCTTGTGCGACATATATTAGTGCCAAAATCTAATCAAGGCTTTGGATCAATGCAGAATAAGCAACGGACATAGAGTCATGAACCAATATAGAACGTCTCTGGGGTTCCAAGAAAAGTAGATTAATCGAATTCTGCCCACAAGCCGGGCATATGTGGCTGAAAATCATAAAATATGCCAAAAAAATTAAATCCCGAAATCGTCCCAACACTTTAACCTTACTGAAAGAAACGCGTGCGCGAAGTTCGACCCAACCCAAAACGGGTTCAGGCTGAGGTCCGAATAGGCAATGGAAATATAACCAGAAATAGTAAGAAATAACTAAAAATGCCCGTTTGACTGGTCGAACAGCGGAATTTGGGGATAAAGATGGACCCCGATGGAGCGTAGCTCGATCGTCCCCTCGTGCGTCTCGTCGAGAGCTTTCCGAATCGGGGTGGCTCGCGTCATTCTGATGCCCGTAGCCAAAGCTATGGCCAAAACAGTGCGGCGACACCAAAGTCCAGTAATCTTGCTTGTCGATTACTGGACTTTGGCCCCATGTCTTTTGAGAGATATATTAACGCCCGATTGGTGTCTTTTTGGACCCAATATCTCCCGTGAAATATATTAGCACCAAAATGCATAACTATTGCTTACCAATTTGTGCATTTTGTCAGCAATTTATGTCTCACGAAATAATTGTATCAAAATCCACTAATCTTGCTCACCGATTAGTGGATTTTGGCCCCAGTATCTTGTGCGACATATATTAGTGCCAAAATCTAATCAAGGCTGTGGATCAATGCGGAACAAGCAACGGACATAGAGTCATGAACCAATATAGAACGTCTCTGGGGTTCCAAGAAAAGTAGATTAATCGAATTCTGCCCACAAGCCGGGCATATGTGGCTGAAAATCATAAAATATGCCAAAAAAATTAAATCCCGAAATCGTCCCAACACTTTAACCTTACTGAAAGAAACGCGTGCGCGAAGTTCGACCCAACCCAAAACGGGTTCAGGCTGAGGTCCGAATAGGCAATGGAAATATAACCAGAAATAGTAAGAAATAACTAAAAATGCCCGTTTGACTGGTCGAACAGCGGAATTTGGGGACAAAGATGGACCCCGATGGAGCGTAGCTCGATCGTCTCCTCGTGCGTCTCGTCGAGAGCTTTCCGAATTGGGGTGGCTCGCGTCATTCTGATGCCCGTAGCCAAAGCTATGGCCAAAACAGTGCGGCGACACCAAAGTCCAGTAATCTTGCTTGTCGATTACTGGACTTTGGCCCCATGTCTTTTGAGAGATATATTAACGCCCGATTGGTGTATTTTTGGCCCCAATATCTCCTGTGACATATATTAGCACCAAAATGCATAACTATTGCTTACCAATTTGTGCATTTTGTCAGCAATTTATGTCTCACGAAATAATTGTATCAAAATCCACTAATCTTGCTCACCGATTAGTGGATTTTGGCCCCAGTATCTTGTGCGACATATATTAGTGCCAAAATCTAATCAAGGCTGTGGATCAATGCGGAATAAGCAACGGACATAGAGTCATGAACCAACATAGAGTCCTGACAAAAATGGCTAAAACCCGAGGTCAAAGTCACCAGAACATGGATCCAGAAACTAGGGTTGATGTGTTGGAAGAGCATTTGAATGAAGTGGATTCAACCTTGGACGACCTCAGGGAACAGATCGGAGGCCTAAGTAAAGGTATGAACTCTCAATTACTTGAAATCAGCTCCAATTTGAAGAAGAGTATTGAGATGAACAATTTGAATTTGAGGAACAGTTTTGAATTAAGTTTGGAACGCATGGATGCAAAATTTGATGATCATTTTAAAAAATTAGCCAACAGTTTTAATCTGCTTGCAAATCAAAAGAACAAAGAGAAGATAATTGGTGATTCAGAAGTGCTAAATGGAGACTCCATTTCTGGTCCTCCTCCTAGGGTTAGGAGTGAGAGTGTTATGGGAAGTGGTAGTAGAATGAATCTAACGGCAGAAAATGGGAGTGCCATGAAGAACTACAGCACTACAAGCTTTCCATTACCCAAAATTGAGTTTCCCAGGTTCAAAGGAGTAGATCCCTTGGGGTGGTTACAGAAAGTGGAAAGGTACTTTCTATGAGTGACTTACAGAAGTTGATTTTTATTTCACTGCATTTTGGAAGAGGAAGCTGATAGCTGGTTTAGATCTGAATTTGCTACACTAGAAGGAGTTTCATGGAATCAGTTCAGTGATAGAGTTTGTGCTGAATTTTCTCAACCTGGACATGAAAATCTGCTTAGACAATTTAATAAACTACAACAAACCACCACTGTGGTGGAATACCAAGCAAGGTTTGAGACACTCAGGCCTAGAATCAAAGCAATACACCCCTGGGCTGATGAAGAGTACTTTACAAATAGTTTTTTGAGTGGGCTAAGAGAAGACATACAAAGTGCTGTTCAAATGCAATTTCTAAAGACTTTGTCACAAACAAAAGCTTTAGCTAGACTACAAGAGAACCACATTGCCAAATTGCAAAACTCAATGGAAAGCAATGTCAAGGCCTGGATGAGTCCTTACAACACCAACACCAAGAGTAAGACTGCTTCCAATTGGGGTGCAAAGATGGAATCCAACACTTCAAAAGGGGAATCAACTTACACCACTCCCTACAAAAGGCTCACAGCTGCAGAAATGAAGGAAAGAAGAGAAAAGAAACTTTGTTATTTCTGTGATGAAAGTTACACACCTGGGCATAAGTGCAAACAGAAACAACTCTTTCTCATTATAGGAGGTGAAGAAGAAGAACATGACTCCACACCAGAAGGGGGTGGAGAGGAGCAAGAAGCTATAGAAGGCACAACACCACTCCAAACTGCACTAGAGGAGTCAGGGATGGGAATTTCTCTGCATGCTATGGGTGGCAACTCTGGTCCAGAAACTATAAGAATAACAGGTACCATAAACAATAAAGTGGTGCACATTCTCATTGACTCAGGCAGCACACACAACTTCATTGATAGTGACACAGCTAAGAGAGTGGGATGCAAGACTGACAACCTAAATCCAATGCAAGTAGTAGTGGCAGATGGGAGCATCATACATAGTCAAGGAAACTGCAAGAACACCACCATTATGTTACAAGGACATGCCATCCATACTGATCTTAGAGTGCTAGCTCTGGGGGGTTGTGACAGAGTCTTGGGAGCTCAATGGCTCAAGGAAGTTAGTCCCATCTCCTTAGACTTCAACAAAATGGAGTTTAGCTTTCAATGGCAAGGGAGCATGGTGACATTACAGTCTCACAACACACCCCTCTCACCCAAACCAATACAGCTACAATCACTCCAAAAGTATTACCAAGAGAATCAAGACAGCATTATGGCACACCTCTGCTCCTTATCTGCTGTAGATATTTCAAACACCATACCCCCCCCAAATTCAACCACTAATAGAACACTACTCTGAGGTGTTTGAGTAACCTAAGTCATTGCCTCCACCCAGGTCTCATGATCACAGAATTCCTATAAAAGAAGAAGAACTTCCAGTTTGTCTCAGGCCTTACAGGTACCCTTATCTCCAGAAGAATGAGATTGAGAAGATGATTAAAGAGATGTTGTCCACTGGCATTATTCAACCCAGTACTAGTCCCTTTGCTGCTCCAGTTTTACTTGTCAAGAAGAGGGATGGGACATGGAGATTTTGTGTGGATTATAGAGGACTGAATGAGATAACTATAAATAAATAAATTTCCCATTCCAATTATAGATGAGCTTTTGGATGAGCTCAGAGGAGCACAAATCTTCTCTAAATTAGATTTGAGGGCTGGCTACCACCAAGTGAGAATGTGGGAACAAGATACTTACAAAACAGCTTTTAGGACTCATGAGGGACTCTATGAGTTCAAGGTCATGCCCTTTGGACTCACCAATGCTCCAGCCACCTTCCAATGTTTGATGAATGAAGTGTTCAAACCACTCTTTAGGAAATTTGTGTTAGTCTTCTTTAATGACATATTGATTTATAGTTCCAATATGAAACTGCACCTACAACATCTGCAGCAAGTGTTTGACATTTTGAAGGAACAACAGCTATATGCAAAGTTAAGTAAGTGCTCATTAGAACTTCAAGAGATTGAATATCTAGGACATGTGATCTCCTATGAAGGAGTGAAAGCTGGTCCTCAGAAGATAGCTGCTATGAACTCTTGGCCACAACCAACCAATCTTAAAAGCTTGAGAGGCTTTTCTGGGATTGACTGGATATTACAAGAGATTCATCAGGGGTTATGGCATCATTGCTAGACCATTAACTTCCTTACTTAAGAAAGGAGCATTTACTTGGAGTTCTGAAGCAACTCAAGCCTTTGAGAAACTTAAGGCAGTTATGGTAAAAACACCAGTATTGGCTCTTCCTGATTTGTCCAAACCCTTCATCTTAGAAACTGATGCTTGCTATGATGGTATTGGGGCTGTGTTGATGCAAGAGCACCATCCTCTTGCTTATTTTAGTAAAGCCCTATCCCCAAGACATCTTGGACTGTCTACTTATGAGAAAGAGTTGCTAGCATTAGTGCATGGGTGAGTAAATGGAGGCCATATCTAGAAGGAGCTAGATTCATTATTAAGCACAGTTTGAAATATTTGCTGGAGCAAAAGATCACCACTGTTCTACAACAGAAATGGATCACTAAACTGTTAGGGATCTCTTATGACATTATGTATAAGAAAGGCCAGGATAACAAGGTGGCAGCTGCATTGTCAAGAAGAGATTCAGCAAGTTGTGCCAGTATCTCCAAAATCATTCCAAAATGGGTGACAGAACTGCAAGCAAGCTATGTGGGATATGAGTGGGCTCAACAGCTCATTGCCTCACTTTCTATTGACCCCACTACTTCTGGGGTGTACACTTTGAGTGATGGGGTGATCAAGACTGCAGGACTGCTTTATGTGGGCACTGTTACTGCTTTGAGAACACAGATCATCCAGGAACTGCATAATACTGGCATTGGAGGACATTCAGGTATATTGGGTACTTACAAGAGGGTAAAACTACTCTTCTCTTGGCCAAATCTCAAGAAAGAAGTCAAGACATGGGTGAACCAATGTGACATCTGCCAAAGGATGAAAAGTGAGCATGTTCCTTACCCAGGGCTCCTTCAACCCATTCCCTTGCCCGACAAACCCTGGGAGCACATCACCATGGATTTTATTGAAGGACTACCTAAATCAGAGGGTAAAACTACCATCTTAGTGGTCATTGATAGATTCACTAAGTATGGACATTTCATGTCCCTCACTCACCCTTACACAACTGAACAAGTGGCTGAAGTGTTCCTTGCCAATGTATACAAGCTTCATGGACTTCCAGCTTCCATCATTTCTGATAGAGATACTATCTTCCTCAGCAACTTCTGGCACCAACTCTTCAAGTCTATGGGAACCACTTTGAAATATGCAACAGCTTACCACCCCCAAACTGATGGAAAAAGTGAAAGAGTAAATCAATGTCTGGAGGTGTATCTCAAGTGTATGGCTAGTGACAGGCCTCATAAATGGGCCAAATGGCTTTCATTGGCTGAATGGTGGTACAACACCAATTTCCACACTTCCTTGCAGCTCACCCCCTTTGAAGCTCTTTATGCTTTCAAACCTCCCCATTTCTCATTCCACCAACTCAATAAGACTGGGAATCCTGAGGTTGATGCCTTCTTGCAGGATAGATCTAAATTTGCTACAACTGCTGAAAGATAACCTCAATAAAGCTCAAGAAAGGATGCAATTGTTTGCTAATAAGCATAGAAGTGAAAGAGAGTTTCAGATTGGAGATTGGGTTTATTTGAAGCTTCAGCCTTACAGGCAGCACTCAGTCCAGGTCAGACTTAACTATAAATTGTCTGCTAGATTTTTTGGACCCTTTCAAATTCTGGAGAGGATTGGCAAGGTGGCCTACAAACTTCAGCTACCCCCTTCTTCTAAGGTCCATCCTGTTTTTCATGTCTCTCAATTAAAGAAGTCTCTCAAGCCTGCTGCACAGGTCAGTTCCCAGCTACCAAAGGTGAGTTTAGATGGCCAATTCTTAGTTGAGCCTGTTGCTATTCTGGACAGAAGGCTTGCCAAAAAGGGGTCATCTTCTACAGACCTTGTTCTCACCCAATGGGCCAATCTTTCTCCCTCAGAAGCCACTTGGGAGGACTACTATCAGTTAAAGGCTCAGTTTCCGTATTTTAATGCATGAGGGCATGCATGATCTGAAGGGGAAGGGCTTGTCATGATCTTGGCAGTGGACTAAATTGAAACCACTGCCAAATTGATGACTTATAATGAGGAGTAGCAGCTACCGTGGATTTGGGTTATCGGTTAAATCGTAGCCGTCCATTTCTTTTAAACGTTGGGTTCAAATAATCAATTGGAACGGTGCCGTTCCAATTAATGGTCGAGTCAGCACAACGGAAGGGCCAGGTGGCAGGTTATTATTGGCTCCATCGATGCGACGGGTTGCTGATGTGTCTAGTTAGTTACTATTTCCAGTAAATGTAGTTTGCCTCAGTTGTTTCGTTTATTACCAACTAGCCCACCGATATATAAGGTGGTATTGTAATGAGAAGTATCAGAAAATTGATGATAATTCACTTTCCCTCTTTCACTTCTGCAATTTCCCTCTCTCTCTCAAATTCTCTCTCTCAAATTCTCTCTTCTCGGTGTTAATCGTCGACTCTAATCTCGGCTCAGGCGACTCAGGTCCTGTCACATATATATGTAAAAAATCATGTACCACGTTCTCAGTTCCAAAATTTCATTTTACAAACAAATTTAAAATATTTATGAGATTTTCATTTTAGATTTAATGTTTTTTTTAGGGAAAGATTTAATGTTTTATATATACAATCTTATATTTTGAAAAACAAATGTGTATTTTTACATGGAAAAATACGAGTCATCCTCATAAAAATTGTTCAAAAGTATTAGGTGTCATTCTAAAATTGCACAAAATATATAATTGTACCTTATTGTTTTATAAAAAAATACATGTAAAAGTTAAATAATACTTACAATAGCTTTGGTAAATTAAAAGGCTAAAAGTATTACGATTGAAGAATTTAATCAGATGAAAACACATGCTATATGTATAAATGATAGTACAAAAACTTATTTTTTTGTATTTTTAGGATAACTTTTTATTATAATAGGAGACCTAAGGGTTAGTTTCTTTTTCTGGGGGGTGGGGATCGTATTTATGTTCTATTTTAATTGAGTAATAACTTACCACTAAAATGAATTGTTAATAAGGTTCAAGCTAAATTTAATTACAAAAATATCTTCGACGAGTTAACAATAAAATCTATATTGAACACATTAGGTTGGATGAAAAAATACATTTATTGGCTTTTTATTAAACAAATATGCACATGCATGCTTTTTTACAATTTTATATTGACAATTTGTATATTTGAATGTTGTTATGGTAAGTTATTGAGATTTAAGGATTGGCTCCCCTGAGGTCTCAAGTTCAAACCCATGACAGCCTATAATTTTTGCAGCCTCGAAAATTTAGTCGAGATGTGTGCAAGCTGACATGGACACCACAGTGTGTGTGTGTGTGTGTATATATAGTAAAATAATTTAATAATGAAGTCTTGTACTTCTTAAAAGTCATATTTTTTTGAAAGATAAGTATATATAATACAAATTTAAGGTGGTAACATACAAGAGCGGTCAATGGCTTGTTCTATGTCATGGGCAATACAAACATGTTGTCTAGAGCAGTAACGTAACGTGACATGAGGCGCTGAATGTCCTTGAGAGTCATATGGGTGTCGCACAGGTTGGTCTTCCTAAGAAAGCATGTTATAGTCACTTGACTGTCTATGAGTAATTATGGTTCGGTATACCCATGCAATAGAAACCACCGTAAGGCATCACTAATACCACGAGCCCCTGCTTGGAGAACATATGATACTCGGAAGATACTATGATGAGCAGTCAGATGATACGTGGTATGTAAACAGGTTGCTACGGATGGATTCGGCGGCTTCCACGTTGCGTGGACTGTGAAAGTGACTGGTGAAATAGTCGGCCCTGGAATATTGACAATAGTGTAGTGTGTCGCCATATTAGAAAATCCTTGGTGCTGTTGTGGTTTCCAAAGATGGAGAAGTTTGTGTCGTGTAAGGTGATCGATTTCCGCTAGACAAATGGATGTTAGAGAGTGATGCGTTTCCATGAAGTTGTTGGTCATGGATTTTAAATTTCTTGAAAGCCAAATATGACAAAGGGTGAGAAGAAAGGTAGTTCTCTCTGTTTTGGACGACAACTGATGAAGTAAAATTGAAATAGTGGTGCAATGGAAACTGGTGGGCTCAGCCGTGGCCGATAACCAAGAGTCGATCCGAACCAAATAGCCTTAGCATGAGAGGAAAGAGAAGAGGCAATGGTGTAAAGTTTTATCCTTGCAGTTTCATAGATCCCAAGTGACACTTGTAAGTGAGAGACCGCGAGTTTTGAGTGTTGTCTTTACCGGTAGAATCTGATTTGCACATTTCCATGAGAAGAAAAAAAAACTTGGGCTGCAGCCTCAGAGTCTTAACTAGTTTGAGAAGGCCGCCAATCGGGCATCATGGCCTCAAGCCGAGACAGGGGATAGCCTACTCCTTAGACGCAATTGGGAGGTTGTGAGCACAGCAGATGTTAAATTATCATGTTCAGTGGGCATCTCGTATGATGCTCTCTTCTTGCTCCGATTGGAGTACCTGGATGGTGAGAATGATGTCCATCTGATCCGCAGATAAGAAAGATGAGAGTAGAGCTGTGTTCCATGTCCCCAAGGTTGGGTTAATGAAGCATCGTAGTCATAAGGTGTTGTAGTCTTTCGGACTATGGGTCCCATAGGTTTCGGTAGGTGCACTGGTATCCAGTTGTGGATTAAGTGGTGGATAGAGTTGTGATACTCCGTATTTTACATAGGGGTAATAAATTAACTTTACAAGATAACTAAGTTTTAGGTTGCGAGTTGTGATTTGGGTAATTTTCGGGAATTTTGTTAGACGAGAAGCTTGTGTGAGAATTTAAAAATAGACCCTTAATTTTTACGCGTTTATTCCTTTTTATTTTTATTTTTCTAGACGACCTCGCAATAGCGACCATCGTGTTAAACCGAACATTTGCCACACCCAATCATTTCCTATTAACTATTTAAAAGAAATGAGAAAACCCACCTTTTCTCCCTTTTCTTCCTTCTTCTTCACTGCCAAGCAACTCCACCGCCTCTCTCCCACAACCCTCCTCTACCCTAATCCCTCTATATAAAAACCCAACACACCTCCTGGCTCACTCACAGCCGCCACCACTCCGACTTTCCAGTTTCTCTTCTCTGGCGAAACAACCACCGAACACTACCGTGACCACGTTTTTCCATCATCACCAATTGTATGATCCTTCTCTTCTCTTCCCCTCCATCTCCCTTTCTCTCTACCACCGAACAAAAGTAGAAGCAACCTACTGCCGCTGTTGAGCCACCACCCACCACCTCCTTTTCTCTCCATTTCTTTTCACCTCTGTCTTCTTTTTCGAACCCCTATCTGTCTCGACCCCATTAGCATCAGAAGAAGAAGGAAAAGAGGCCACAACAGCAGCAGCTCCGGACGAAGCAATTCCCACCGCTGAACACCATTTATTCCGCCGAAGCTTCGGCCCAACCGAATGGGAGGCACCCCGTCCTTTCTCTTCGCCTCCTGGACTCTAGGAGGTCCGACTAGCTTTTAGGAGGTTGTAGCCGCACCCATAAGTGACCAGAGAAAGCCTCGTCGGCCACCATCACTGTTGAAAATTTTGGTCTCAACCCACTACCTTTCTCCGCAGTTTCTTGCGTTTCTTGGTGTGGGTAAGTCGTAAATCACCTCATAATTCGTGTTTAGTAATAAAAATCATGTTTATGTTTTGAATTCATGTTTGATTGGAGAGATTGTGTTCTTGTTGGGGTTTTAATTGCAATTTCCAGTAACTGTTTGGGGGTGGGTGCTATCTTTTATGCAAAATTTGGTGGGGTCATTTATGCTTTAATATAACTTTAGGGTGTTAGCTATAATTTATGTTTTCATATATATATGTTTATTTTTGTAAACACTATTAAGTATACTTCAAGAAAATAAAATAAAATCTTTAGCAAAATGGTTGTAGTAAATCATTTTCATGAAAAATAAGCTAACAAAGTATATGTGTATATGTATATAGATGTTTGAAAATTAATGTTGTCTAATAAATCATTAATGTCACGTTGTTTATTCAAATAAATCATAAATCTCTAATTCATATCAATCTTTTTACTACCAAGAATATTTGTTTAAAATTGAATATTATTGCATTCAAATAATATTCCTAGTTAAAGTTGCTATTTTTAGGAATTATAATATTACTTGTTACTTTAGAAAATATTCCCTTAATTATTTAATATGGAAATGGTTTCTGAAAAAATACTTCTTTATAAGAATGTAATTGGAGACGGGTTATATTAATAACGTTAGAGTGGACATGGTCTTATGATCCATACAAGCAGCAATGCATTTATTTATTTGGAAATAACACCGTTGAGACTAGAGATTTGTAAAACTGTAGGTGACGGTTTGTGGACAAAGGCTTCTTCGACTTCCCTACGTACTAACTGCTGAGTTGACTTCAGGTGAGTTTACATTCTTATCTTGTGTTCCTAGCTTCCTTCTTATCACGCGATTTTTATACTTTTCTCATAATTGTATTATTATATGTTTATACTTGTCAAATATTTGAATTATTGGCTACTGTTCTTTGGAAACTCTCACGCGGCCATTATTAATCCGTTAATAAAAAAAAGTGAAAGATTCTCATGTACAGAAACCAATTATGTTACTTATATCAGGTTTCGATCCATTGGGTTTAGGTCCCTAAAATGCGGGACTCCGTGTGCCGTTCAGATTTTGATCCCTTGGGTTTTGGTTCCCTGATTGCGGGAATTTGTGTGCCCCCTACTCCTTTCGCCGTAGGGTGGATTACATCGTCTAGATACCACTCCTTTGATTGACTCTCTTAGGAGGGTGTTGCAACACTTAAGGTCAAGAATGTTTGATGTGTTCACTGGTCTATCCTGGTTATAGTGACAGAAATAAATGATAATCTGAATCTAGTGTTGGGAAAAGTACTATGGTATGGAATTCCATTTGTGGACGTATTATCGGGACAATCATAATTGGATATCGTTGATGCAAAATCTAATATTGCTTTTACTTGGTACTCTGCTATTCCTATGAACTCTAACTAAGTAACCCATCAGCCTTTCTCTGCTTTCCTGTTTTTACATGCTATAGTGTATCTCACTCAGTATTTGTTGCTGACTTAAAAAACTGTGATTCTTGTTGTTTTCATCCCACTGCAGGTCGAGGAGCTGGGAGCTGTGGCATAGAAGGACGCGCAGCTCACCTAGACCGATAACGTCACACGTAGTATCAAGTATTGTTAAGTTATTGTGTAATAGGGAACATCTAATGTGTAAGACTTAAAGTGTAATGTAGTTGTTTAATATTATAAGTATCTGTTGTGGAATGATTTGTTTTTGAGTTCCACCGCTTCTATAAAGCATCGCCCTCCCAGTCTTGTCCTGAGCCGGATAAGGGGGTTGTTGCAAGAGTGGCCATTCCCCACTACCAAACAAGTGCCCGTGAGAGCTAGCTGACGGGCCCATCATATGCTTTTATAAAAACTTTGGAGGTGAGAGTAAGGGGTACACTGATATTTTTTACATGTGTTCGTCGATTATATGATTCTTAAATACTTGGGAGTTAACAGTTTAGGTGGTCTAGAGGCTAGAGTAAGGTTCCTCGCGTGCGAGATATGCACATACTCGCACGTGACCCTTATATTGTATTCAGACTTGCGATATATCCGCATTTATATGCGGTCGACGATTTATTATGTGGAGGTAGTTAGATAAACACTTCATGCGGTTATATAGCTACTCGAAACTGTTGTCCTAAGACCAGTATATAGAGGAGGATCATCCTCTTTACAGAGGTTATGATATTTCATGATTCTTAACTCCATTGCTTTAATGTTGAGTAACATACTTGGTTTACTCTAACCTTTTACTTGCTTAAATCCTTCTTACCCTTATCTAAATCATTGTGTATCACTTGTAGTTGTTGTAATCTATTGCAGGTACACACAAGGATCCATCCTATACCCTTCCTACAAAGATATGATTGTACTGAAATAAGGCATGACAAGCGATGTTCGGTTCTAAGTATTTGGTTAGAGAAAGATATGGGACATGATAAGATGAGGATGGCGGAATGACATGGCAGGGTATCTACTCACAACTACCTTTTATATGTGGGTAGTGTATTATTTTTTCATGCTAAATACCTTATCCTAATTGCTTATCTTGTCTTATATCACCCCCGTACAAGGTTGTAGGAAAAAAATATGGAGCGGAAAAGGAATTGAAAATTGTACATGCTTCTTATACTGCACCCAATCACATGAGAAGGAGCAGAAAGTAAAATATGTAGGGTGTTGATGCAGGATGCACAGCAGAAATATAATTAAAATTTCCTGATCAAATCCCTTCATGAATTGCATGTTAAGCCATCATAACGTGATAAAGGAGATATTTTGTACCTTGTAGCTTTGTGTGATCACAACAAAGAATAGTGTCCTCGTATCTACGATATCCATACATTGGGATTGCCAACTCGAATATCCTTCATGCCTTGTGCTAGCTACGTCAAAGGAGGAGTCGAACGATCACGCAAAACGGAGCACGGAGGTTCAGCCTCCTATAGTGTCGTCGGCCTCAAGGGGGGTTCGGCCTCTCTTGGGTGCTCTCCTTGCTCTGTTATTTCACTCAATGACAAGTCTTGTGAAATATAGAGCTGTGACTCCTCTTTAGTAGTCAATGATTCGTTATTGACTAAAAATTTCCTTAATACTAATCTTTTTCCATATACAGATTAGTCAACTTTTCAACTTAGTCCAACTAACTTTGCATGTGGTTGCTTTTTGATCCTTGATCTAGTCATACTAATTTGTAGGGTTTTGTAACGGATTACGCAGCGGAAAAACAATAAGAATGATCCGCACAAAACCCTCCAAGGATCACAGGAAGAGACATCATAACTATGGTGAAGGTTGTAGTAACAATTACCTTGTTTGTCTCCTGTGATGACTTGAAACGTAAAATATTATTTGCGTCTCTATAGCTAGTCCACGCCTAGGATGAAGAAACAGATTCCTCCACGTCTTGTGCTAGCAACCGGTGGAAGAAGGAAGAAGAAGAATCACACAACGGAGACCAAAGGGAGGCTCGACCTCCTCTTGTGGCCGACGGGTAGGGGACGTCACTAGGAGGTTTCGGCCCTCTTGTGTTTGTTCTCTCTCCTTGGTTTTTCTATCTCACTCAAAGTACGTTATGAGCATTAGTGAGAAAAATAAGCTAGGAGTGTCCTTTATGTAGTCCAACAACTCCTTGTTAACTACATAAAGGTCACTATCCTAATCCTGTCCAAACACGGATTAGTCCAACTTGCAAATTAGTCCTACTAAGTTTGCAAGTAGTTGCGCATGGATCCGTCTATTTAAGTAATCATATTAATTAATTCCCTAGTCTATTTTAATCCATATGGCGTGTGACCCCATAGGTTTCTACTTAGTTGGTAGTAACTATTACTAACATGAGCGGTGTCTAGCAACACATCCATGCCACCCAACTAATAGAAATAATCATTACTTTGACAAACCTTGAGCAAGTATTGTCTCATCCCTTTGTCTCTATATTCGGATTGGACACGAGACATACAATTCACACTCGTATATCCAATCCTTAGTTTCTCGATCCTGGGAATAGTCTTATCCATGCAGATAACATCAATATCCCATATTGATTTATTTGAGTCTGGCCAGACATTCTATAAGCACCATCACTCGAGTGGTTGTGGATATTTTCTCTCATTATGTGGGAGGGACAAATTCTATCTACATCACTTTCATCTCTAAGCTTGCTTCCTATTGTGTCCGATTAACGTCTTTATAACTACCCAGTCACGGTGTAGTGTTTGACGATATCAAAACACAATATTCCACAACTAGAGGATCTAGTGACTTCAAGTCTAAGGATGACAATACCGTTGTCACTACGAGAAGTACTTGTGACTTTACATAACATATATGTAGCCTCCTCGTTGTGGGTCAATCCAGTATGCTATTACCCTTAATGCATACCTATGTGTTGGATATATCTCCATATCAATCCAACCACATACTACTCTATAGTTGATCGTCCTATCAATCATTATAATTGACTAGGGATATTTCAGATAAACAAACACATTTTTAATCTAAGGACTTCATCGTATTAAATATCACCATAAATAATACAATGAATATTCTAGCCTAAAAATTAATGTTCATACTAAATAAGATTGCCTCAAGGGCATCTATTCTAACAAATTAACATTTATATCATGTTTAATCCTTTTTGTTGCGTGACTCTGTAGGTTCATATTAAGTTGGCGGCAACAATTACAAACATTAAGCTTTGTCTAGCAACACATCAATGCTACCCAACTAATAGAAATAGTCAGTGATCTGACAAACCTTGTGCCCAATATTACCGTGTTGTATTGTCCCTTTGTCTCTATATCCGGATTGGACACGAGACATAAATGTCACACTCGCATATCCAATCCATTGTTTCTCAATCCTGAGAATGGGCTTATCTGCACATATAACAACAATATCACATATTATTTTATCTGAGTCTGGCCATACATTATATAAGCACTACCCCTCGAGTGGCCCGTGAGTATTTTCTCCCATTATGTGGGAAGGAAAAAACCTCTCACGTCACTACCATCTCTCAATTGGCTTACTATCGTGTCCGATTATCATCTTTATAATTACCCAGTTATGGTGTAACGTTTGAATATATCAAAATATGAGATTTCACAACTAGAGTATCTAGTGACTTCAAGTCTAAGGGCTACAACGCCATTATCACTACGAGAAGAACTTGTGACATTCACATAATTTATATGTAGCCTTCTCGTGGTGGATCAATCCAGTATGCCATTAATTCTAATGCATACCCACATGCTTGACTTGCATATCAATCTACCCACCTACTAGTCTCCATGCATAGTAATTATCCTATTAATCAATATACTTGACTAGGGATATTTAAGATGAACAACAAATATAATCTAAGGACTTCATTAAATTAAATATCTCCATAAATAATAAATGAATATTCTAGCCAAAAATAATGCTCATATACTAAAGTAAGATTGCCTCTAGGGAATCTACTCCAACAGGCTCCCACTCGCAATAGAGCCAATCTGGTGCATCTCGTATGCCTAAAGATCTAATGTGTACTTCATGCTTTCGTTGAACAAGAAACTTTGTAAGTGGATCAGAAAGATTATTGTCTGTTAGGATCTTTCATATCTTCACATCTCCTCTATCGATGATCTCTCAAATGAGATGGAATCTCCTAAGTACGTGCTTGGATTTTTGGTGTCATGTGGTGATCTGTCTGTCTAGAAAGAACCATCTACATTAGCCCCCATTTACGCGCCCGTTGTGCAATCGCGTAAAATTAGCCGTGTGTGGGCTCCACACAGTTTCTTTGAAATTTGAATTCTAATTCAAATCCCTAGCCCCCGGTCATAGCCATGATTGCCTAGGGTTTAGAAGTGCCGTTTGATTTATGACGATGCGTGGTCACTGTGAAGCTTATCAGACGCCATCCACGATTTTTTGCCTATTCTCGGGGCAAGAATAACTCAGAAGGATTTGATGGGTCGCCAATATCGCCAGATACCGAAGCATTGCTGACTCAGCAGACGTCAGTAGTCGCGACTCTTCAGTCTGAAGGCTATTTAAACCCTTTGCTTCCTGCAATTAGAACTTTTCCATTGTTGTTTCTTTTGAGTTCGTATGCACCAGAGAGAGAATCTTCCAATTGAAGCAGAAACTTTCGACCAAGTTCTTGATCAGATTGTCGACACCTTCTCTCAAGCGATCCAAGCTCTCAGTCGTCAACAAGGTGAGTGATTAGTCGTTTGTCAATTTTTGGTTGAATTTTTCAGATATTCTTCTCCCCCCCCCCTTTTTCTTTCCGCTTGCATGACGTTGATTTGTAATCTGTTTCTTTATGTTCACAGTAATGGCCCCAAAGAAGTCAAAAAAGGAGACCGTTGAAGTGCCGAAATTCCTAAGCAACTTTGATACAAGGCCCTCTATCTGGGTGGTGATGATTTTTACGTAGCCACTATTAAGGAAACTACTATCCGAGCATATCTGATGGATGACGCTCTACAACTTGTTCCTGAGCCCGCAAGCTCTGAGTGGGATGTGGACAACACTCAAGATGTACAAAGGCTTGGCATTGAAACTGGTTTGTACGGGTTTACTGATATTCTCCCCCAAGCCTTTATGGAGGGGCTTGATTGGATGGAAGAATGGACAGAACATATTCTCATCAATTACGCGAGGGAGTTGAAACGTGCCAACATCTTTCATGCAGTTCGCGCCACAAAGGGGCTCCATGTCAGAGTTAATAATGTCATGCTACAGACACTGTTTTCCAGGTATTCCAAAAAGACGCACACCTTTCATTTTCCTGATTTTGAAGCCGCTCCCACCTTGGAAGATACGGAAGTTTTGCCGCATCTTCCCAGTATGGGAGTTATTGATCCCCTGTGTTGACTCAAAGACCCTTGAATTTTCTTTGGATGGTAATTGTTTTGAGTGATGAAAGACAAATACAAAGGTAGCAAAGTATTTCGGATACTCCAAGGCCTTGAGAAAACTGACAGAGTTTCAAAGCCTTGAGAGTAGTTCTTATTCTGCTTAACTTTCTAACAAGTTTGTGTTGCAGATTGAATATCTGATTATGTAGATCAGGGTTTTGCTGAAAATATTCTTGCTTTACATTATCTACATATCTTACACAATTGCAGATGATCAGAACAGGGAGAATCAAAGTTTTCTGAATTTAACTATGAATATCTGTGAAGCAGGTCCAGAGCTCCAAGGCCTTGAGATGTGCCTTGAGCTGCTGACAATTTTTACAGAACTAAATTGATTACTTCTTGCAGGTTGTGATTCTTTTTATTGTGATTATTCATTCACTTCGAAGAGTCTTAAACTTCTTTATCATGATTTATATGTGTCAGAAGTTAAACAGATTACTGTTCTAATCTTGTAACTAGTTTTATCAGAAACTGGAAAAACCATACAGTCATAGTACTGTTGTCTTTCTGGATTTTGTTGTTGCTGTGTTTTAATATTGTTGCAGGTTTGTTAAACGTGTAAGAGCTATCTCAACAAACTCCAATGGATATCCACTTAGAGCTGTTTGAATTTCAGTTGATAACAGAAGGAGGAATTGTAGGAACTGAGATCCTAAAATCTCTCATTCAGCTGCAGCTATGGATAAAAGAGACTGGTTTGAACTTTGAAATGAGAGGCTTGCAGAATACTCAGAGAAGCTTGCAGAATACTCAGAGAGGTGTGAAAAGTTCGTGAGAGATCATTCATTCAAACACACACAAGGATTCAATCTTCAATCCAGATTTCAGAAGATCAAGTCATTCCAGTTTCCAAAAGAACACATCCAGGCTTCAATAGCTTATCTCTTCTACTGTTTTCTTCACTTGTTTTGTAATATGTGTATTTTTTAAATATCTTAAACCTCACTTAACCTAGTGGTTGGTTGTTCAAGTGAACAACAAGAGGTTCTTGTTAACTCAACAGTTAGTAGCTGGAACTAGATAGGTTTGGAACCACAAGCTGTATAGGCGTAAGGGAAATCACTTAGGCTTGAAGATCTAGGGCTGTTTCTGTGTGAGTAATAAGAAGTGTTTGCCCAATCCTGGTGGGATTAGATCCCTCAGGCAGAGATTAGGTCCATTGGGACTGAACTCTGTAAATTGCTTTGTGTTCTTTACTTTAAAGTTTTATTATTATCTGCTGCACACAACTCAAATCAAACTAGGGTTTATAAGCTGCTTAGAACTGGTAATAGTTCAAGGCCTTGAAGCTTTCTTTTTGCCTTTGAAAGTTTCAGACAATTTTCTAAAATCTCAAGGCCTTGAGATTTGAACTTCACACAAAGTCAATCTGTTAAGTTCTGAGTTTTGCAAAAAGTTTCCATACTCTATTCAACCCCCCTTCTAGAGTATTTAGGTCCTGTATTTAGTCTACATTACACACTTTCATTTGGTATCAAAGCTTGTGTCACTGTTTTAGATCTAACAATCTGGTGACTATGAGTAATGTAGGAGATGGTGGATTCTCACAAGGAAGGGCAGCCAACAGACCTCCATTGTTCTGTGGTGATAACTTCATGCACTGGAAAGCATCGATGAAGATGTTCATCATAGATCAAGACATGGAACTGTGGTCAATAGTTCAGAATGGTCCACATGAGTACTATAATACAATTGATGGAGTCAGATGTATCAAATCTGAGGAAAATCTTTCAGTTACTGAACTGGAAAAGGTATCAAAAAATTACAAGGCTATGAATCTGTTATACTGTGCTCTTAATGCAGATGATTTCAACAGAGTGTCAAATTGCAAGAGTGCCAAAGAAGTATGGGATAAACTGGTGGTGACATATGAAGGAACTAGCCAGGTTAAGCAGACCAAAATCAACATACTTTCTGAGGCAATATGATTTGTTCAAGATGAATTCAGATGAGACCATCAAGGAGATGTTCAAAAGATTCACTGATGTGGTGAACAATCTGGATTCATTAGGAAAGAAGTTCTCAAATGAGGAGAAGGTCACAAAACATCTGAGAAGTTTGCCAAAAGCCAAGTGGGAGCCAAAGACAACAGCCATTGAGGAGGCTCAGGATTTAAGTCTTCTTCAGCTAGATGATCTACAAGGAAAGCTGCTCACTCATGAAATGTCTATGAAGGATGTGGAAGGTGATTTGAGTGAAAACATCAAGAACCTAGCACTTAAGACAAAAGACAGTGAAAAGTCTTAAAGCTTTGAGACTAAAGATGAGCATGATGATGAAGAGGCTTTAGCATTGATCTCCAAGGCCTTGGCCAGGATTCTCAAGAAGAAAAGAAACTCTGACAATAGGGATTACAACAGAGAGAGATCAAGACCTTCAGGCAACAAGGAATACAAAGGTAAATCTTCATCACAGTCACATAAAACTAAAGTAATGAATTGTTTTGAGTGTGGTGATGCAGATCATTTAGTAAGGGACTGTCCACAAAAGAAGAAGAACATGAACTTTCAGAAGAAAGATAGTGACAACAGAAGGAAGAAAGCCATGATGGCTTCCTGGAGTGATTCTGATTCATCAAGTGACTCAGACACAGAAGAAGATCAAGCAAACTTATGCTTCATGGCAAAGCATGATGAGGAAAAATCATCAGACATACATATAGAAGATATGGTAAAAAATCTACTTGCTAGTCCTTCTGATGTGCTTCCTGAAATTCTCAAGAGTATATTTTAAATGAGGAAAGTTATAGAAATGAAATTTCTGCTTTAAAGATTAAGATTCATGAGCAGGTAAAAGAAAACTTGGACCTAGTTTTTACCAATAGAAATATTGAAGTTTCTAAGACAAAGCTTGAAAAGGACTTCAAGGCCTTGGACAGCAGGTTCAAAGCCTTGAAGGAACATATATAAGAGGTTGTTGACCAAAACACTCTTTTGACTGAAAGATATGCAGATCTAAAGACTCATTCTGAGAATTTAGAACAACAAATATGTTCTTTGACTGAGAAACTTCAAGAGTCCAAGAAGGTCCTAGCTAGTTTTACAGGCCCAGAACATAATCTCAATCTCATTCTTGGAGGAAGTCTGAAATCAATGCATAAAAGTGGGATTGCCTATAATCCAAATTTTCCAAAGAAAATCCAAACTACTATTGTCAAATCTGGTAGCAGACATTCTCCAAGATGTCATTACTGTGGAAAAATTGGTCGTGTCAGATTAACTTGTCCCTTCAGAAGATCAGAACCTCATATTATGAGGAATACTTATCCTTATCAGCTTATGGGACAGGTTAGGCAGATTTGGATTCCAAAAGGAATTAGGCCACCAAACATGGCTGATTCTGAGTATGAC
Source organism: Linanthus parryae (assembly GCA_023055425.1). NCBI lineage: Eukaryota > Viridiplantae > Streptophyta > Magnoliopsida > Ericales > Polemoniaceae > Linanthus > Linanthus parryae. The sequence goes on along the minus strand of JALGPY010000001.1, from coordinate 23,937,359 downwards.
TCAAATTTCTGCACTTGGTCTAACAGCCTGTTGAGGCAATGATTTGTTTTTGCAGGATGTCATCAAGGCCTTGAAAGATCAGAAATGGATATTAGACAGTGGATGTTCCAGACATATGAGTGGAAAGAAGTCCCTCTTTACTGAACTTACAGAAAAATCTAGAGGAACAATCACACTTGGTGACAAAGCAAAATGCAATATCATTGGTATAGGTAGTATTGGCAATGGTTCTACTAACTCTATCTCTGATGTTTATCTGGTAGATGGACTTAAGTATAATCTGCTTAGTATCTCTTAGTTATGTGATAAAGGTTATAAAGCTATATTTGACAAGGAGAAATGTGTGGTGCAAGATGAGAAATCTGGTGATTGCATACTCACTGCTCCTAGATCATATAATATATATGCTATGAGTACTAACAGTGTTGCAGGTGACAAGCTAAAATGCCTCAAGGCCTTGAAGGAAGATTCAAAGCTTTGGCACAGAAATCTTGGGCATATTAGTATACATACCTTGAATAAACTCATATAAAATGATTTGGTAAGAGGTTTACATCACATAAATTTTCAGATGATGAGGTTTGCAAAGCATGTGTACAAGGTAAGCAAACTAGAAGCTCATTCAAGCCAAAGAACTTTGTAAGTACTTCTAGACCCTTAGAAGTGTTGCATATGGACTTGTGTGGTCCTATGAGAGTTCAGACCCCAAACGGTAAGAGGTATATGCTTGTTATAATAGATGATTATTTTAGATTTACTTGGGTGATGTTTATTAGAGACAAAACTGAAGCTTTATTTGAATTTTCTAGATTGTGCAAAGAGCTTCAAACTTTGAAAAATTTACCTGTTGCATCTATTAGAAGTGATCATGGTAGGGAGTTTGATCAACTTGACTTTGATTTGTTTTGTGCAAAGCACGACATATCACACAACTTTTCTGCACCTAGAACTCCACAGCAAAATGGAGTAGTTGAAAGGAAGAATAGGACACTTGAGGATATGTCTAGAACCATGCTTCTTGAAAGTAATTTGCCAAAGTTCTTATGGGCAGAAGCTGTTAACACTGCCAATTATGTGCTGAATAGATGCTTGATTAGACCTATTTTGAAAAAGACCCCTTATGAACTGTTTAAAGGTAGAAAGCCTACTGTTTCTTATTTTAAACCTTTTGGTTGTATCTGTTTTGTGCATAATAATGGTAGAGACAATCTTGGTAAGTTTGATGCTAGAAGTGATGAAGGTGTATTTCTTGGATATTCTCAAACTAGCAAAGCTTATAGAGTTTACAATAGAAAAACCAAGATTGTGGAAGAGAGTATTCATGTAATCTTTGATGAAAGTACTAAGGATTCTCTGAGTGAAAGTTTTGCAGATCTAGATTTGAACAAGCATGAATCAGATGATGATGCTGTGAAAGAAGACAAAGGCAAAACTAATGTGCAGAATCAATGAGCATAATCTCAAGGCCTTGAACCTCCTGCAGAACCAAAATCTCAAAGCCTTGAGACAGAAGCTGAAACTTTCTATGATGCTCCCTCTACCGTTTCAAGAACTCAAAGCCTTGAAGGAGAATATTCTTGGATACCAAGAAAGAAGTTTAAGTACCTTGAAGATCATCCAGCTGATAACATCATATCTGATCCATCAACAGGAACTGAGACAAGAGGACAGTTGAAGAACTTGTGTGCTTTTAGTGCATTTGTATCTTTTATTGAGCCTAAAACTACCAAGGAAGCACTAGAAGATGCAGATTGGATCATTGGAATGCAGAGTGAGCTGAATGAGTTTGAAAGAAATAAGGTATGGAATCTGGTTCCCAGACCCAAAGATAAATCAGTTATTGGAACCAGATGGGTATTCAGAAACAAGCTTGATGAGAATGGCAAAGTGGTAAGAAATAAAGCCAGACTGGTGGCTCAAGGATATAATCAGGAAGAAGGAGACCTTTTCTCCTGTTTCCAGGCTAGAAGCTATTAGAATACTTCTTGCAATTGCATCTCATAATCACATAAAGCTTTATCAAATGAATGTCAAATGTGCTTTTCTGAATGGCTATTTACAAGAAGATGTTTTTGAAGCACAACCACCTGGTTTTAAAGATGAAACTTTCCTGATCATGTTTATAAACTAGACAAAGCTCTTTATGGATTAAAACAAGCTCCAAGGGCTTGGTATGACAGGCTTTCAAAATTTCTACTTGAAAATAATTTCAAAAGAGGCCTAGTTGATAAAACTATTTTCATTAAACATCATCAAAGTGATTTGTTGTTTGTTCAGATCTATGTAGATGATATTTTATTTGGTGCCACTAATGATGCTCTTCCAAAAGAGTTTTCTAGTCTGATGTGCAGGGAGTTTGAGATGAGCTTAATGGATGAACTGAATTTCTTTCTTGGACTTCATATCTTACAAATGAAGAAAGGAGTTTTTGTACATCAAGGGAAGTATACCAAGGACTTATTGAACAAGTACAATATGTCACAGTCCAAGGTGCTTAAAACCCCTATGAGTTCATCACTCTCTTTAGACAAGGATTCAAATGGTAAGAGTGTGAATCAAAAGGAATACAAAGGTATGATTGGATCACTTTTGTATTTAACTTCTAGTAGACCTGATATTATGTTCAGTGTCTTTATGTGTGATAGATTCCAAGCAGATCCTAAGGAAAGTCATTTAACTGCAGTCAAAAATTTTTTTAGATATCTGAATGGAACCAGAGACTTGGGCTTTGGTATCCAAGAAGATATAATTTTATGTTGAGTGGATATTCAGATGCAGATTTTGCTGGATATAAAGTAGACAGGAAAAGTACTTCTGGATGCTGCCAGTTTCTTGGATCTTCATTGATCAGTTGGCATTCCAAAAAGCAAAATTTTGTAGCATTATCAACTGCAGAAGCTGAATACATTGCAGCTGGAGCTTGCTGTTCACAAGTGTTATGGATTGCTCAGCAACTTAGAGATCTTGGCTACAATTTCAGAAATGTGCCTATTCATTGTGACAACACAAGTGCTATCTCAATCTCTAAGAATCCAGTCCAGCACCCAAGAACCAAGCACATAGATGTGAGACATCATTTCCTTAGAGATCATGCAGAACAAGGTGATGTTGTTTTAACTTTTATTTCTACTTCTATGCAGATTGCTGATATTTTCACTAAACATTTGCCAGATGACAGGTTTTCATCTCTAAGGATTGAATTGGGGATGTTAAACAAGGATGCACTGGTTTAGGGGGAGTATCAGTACTTATATGTGATTATGTGTTGAAATCTCAAACCCTTGAGATTATACTTTTCAAGGCCTTGAAAGTATAGCTCAAAGCTTTGAAGTTTCTCAAATTGCAGAAAATCACAAGGCCTTGAGATTGTTCTCCAGGTCTTGAAAACATCTGTAATTTTTTTTTAAAAAAAAATGGATCATCAAATATTATGTCTTATCTTTTTACATAACTGTATAATATTTGATTTACTCAGAGAATTTTCTAAAATATCCAAAAATATTTTTTCAATATCATTTTTGCATGTTGATTTAGCAGAGTCTTTTTATGACTCATCTCTTTCAACCTACTTAAGCTGAAAGTCAGGGCTTATTCTTCTTCATTCTATCTCAATTCTCTACGACTCTCCTCTCTCTCTCTCTCAATTTCTCTCAATGACATTCCCTTCTCAAAACTCTAAACCCCAAAATGGAGCGAAAATCAGCCAGAATTCAGCAACAGGGGAAGCCTTCTGGCAGATCCAAGAAGAGGGCAAATAAGAAGGAAAAAATTGTGATTTCTGATTCAGATTCAGAAAACACTCAGAGCTTGCATGAGGACACTCCTCCTTCAAAGAAGTCCAGAACAGAAAAGGGGAATGAAGGTTCAAGCATTGATCCACATAAGGAGAAAGAGGCTCAGGGTGGTGATCAACCTAGGTCAGAGAAGAAGAAAGGGGGAGAGAAGAAAAAGACTGGAGAAGAGGAAAAAGGGAAATCTGCTCAAGAAAACTAGAAGAAACCATATGAAGGAGAACAAGAGAAGAGCAAACCCTCAGAGAAGAAAACTAGGATTAAGCAGGTTGCTGCTGCAACCAAAAAGGGTTATCAAGGTAAGAATGCACTTCCTTCAGATTGGTTTGTTAGTCCTGAGGTTAGAACTGTATGGATGCAAGGTTATGCTTCATCTAAGGTAGCTTTCTGTAGTATGATTTGTGAGGAGTTGTTTGACAAATTGGATATTGAATGTATGAGAAAATTAAGAGAAACTGCAGTTTGGAAAGTGTTAAATCCTAGTTCAAAAGCCTATCCTAGGTTAACTAAGTTGTTTTATCTGAATTTGGTTTCTGAAGGTGATGATAAAATGGTGTTAACTTCAAAAGTGGCTGGGATAGATTTGAAGTTAGATCATAGGACTTTTGCCAAATTATAATTGTAATACTCCGTATTTGCATAATTACAATTCGCTAATTAAATGTCCTATTTGATAATTTTGTCTCCCTCAAATTTATTGTTTAGTATGTTAACATTTGAAATTAATTAGTTACACTATTTGTTAGAGAAATAAAATAAATAAACTTAGTGTAGTAATATTTGAGATATTTGGAGTTTATTTGATGTACTATCATCAACATTTAAATAAATTTGTAAAAGTGGTTAAACTTTGAAATAAATTTGAAATAAAAGAAATAAATAAAATAAATGGAGTTGGTGTTGGTGTGTGGTTTGGCCGAAGCAAAGAGAGAGAGAGAATAGGAAGAAAAAAAAAAGGGTGTGGGTGGTGTGTCCGGCCAAAACAAGAAAGGAAGAAAGGAAGAGAAAAACAAGGGGGGTTGGGAGTTTGTGATTGTGGGCCCACCTTAATGTTGGTGTGTTGATGAAAGAGAGAGAGAGAGAGAGAGAGAGAAATTCGGCAGAGAGAGAAGGAAAGAGAGAAAGAAAAAAAAAAAAGAAAGTTGGGGTTTGTGAGTGTGGGGCCCACTTTGATGTTGGGAGTTGGGAGTGTGTTGGGGAAACGGAAATGGAGGTGTGTTGTTTACGGAATGAGAGGGAGAAATTCAGCAAACTTTCCCTATTAATAGCCCCTTTCATTCATTACACAAGAGAGAAAATAGGAGAAGAGAGAAAGAGGGGGAGTGTACGTGAGAAACAAAGAGAGAAAGAGAAAAAAAAAGATAAGAGAGAGAGAGGGAGTCAGCCGCACAAACAAAGAGAGAGAAAGAGAAATAAATGAGCAGAGAAAATATGAGTTATGTACGGGTGAGAGATTAAGGGAGAGATGGAGAAAAATTTGTAAGTGTTTTGGGTGCACCACACCAATTGAAGGAGAAATCTTCCAAGGCTTGTTTGGCTATTTCTTTAGAAGATTTATTTGGAGCATTATTGGAGCTTTATTGGATTTATTTGGAGGCAATTTCTGAAAATGAGTACTCTCCACGTTTACGAACGTCGCGGTGCTGTGAGTAAAATTATTTATTTTTGCTATATGTTATATACTTATGAAAATTATTACTGTTTTTACAAGTGTTACATTTTCGTTACGTAAATTTCAGTATTGTGAAGTTTGTCATAACAATGAAATTTTTGACCATATGACTTGAAAATAACTTTCTGAATGTGAATAAAACTTGACCTTTTGTGCTCCCCTTTAATGAAAATTATGATTTTAGTATTGTATATTTTGTAACTTGGACAAATAAAAATGTGCCATAAAAATTAATTAGACACTTTGTGACGACGTTATGCCTTGGGACACTTGAGTATTTTCGGCCCCGCCATCGGGATATAATAGATGGTTTAGGCCCGGCCATCGGGATATAATAGATGGTTTCGGCCCGGTCGCAGGGATATAATATGCGATGTGCCACAAAGATGGCGTATTTGGACATGTCAAAATTTTGCGTGATACGATGGTTACCAAGGGCATTAACTGATTCTGAATTTATGTTCTCTAATATGAGAAAATTCGTAAAATATGCAGTTTGAGAATATCTGGCACGATTATTCTGAAAATATTTTATTTATCAGTTTCGTTTAGCATTATTTGTAAAAATATCATTTCTGTCAGTTATCAACAATGTTGACCAATAAGTTATATTTTGAAATGTAAAGGGGAGAAAAACCCTCACTGAGCTTTGTGGCTCATTTTTTTTAAATTAAATGTTTTCAGGTGACATGACACATGTGGAACAGTAAATATTCCGAGGCGAGACCGTTGGTGGTTTAAATAGCTGTTTATGTTTCAGTTTAGGTTGATCTTTTATGACTATGCTGACTAATTACGACATGTAATATTACGTTGGAGAATATTGTAAGATGTTTAATGCATGTAATACCTTATGTTTGGTAACTTGGAGATATTCGCAGTATGGGCTATTTTGAACTAAATAATTTAGTTGGCGTTAGTTTTTGTCTCTGATCCGCTCATCGTGGTTGAACCAGTAAAGTTGCTAAATTGACACTTTTAGAACGTACTTTTCAGAAAAGACATTTTTTTTATATAACTGAATATTTTGATTAATTGACTAACAACTCATTTTTAAACAAATGTTACAAGAATACATTTTTTGACTATTCCTAAATATTTCAAGTTGACCCCGAGAATTTTAAATTCGCTTCCGCACTTGATTTTATAAACTAAATTTTTTATATTTGTTAAACGGTTCAAGCCACATGAGTTTTCGTTTGAGGCCTTGGTGGCCGGTCTCGACCCTCGGTCTCGAATTAATAAATCGGGGTCCGGGAAAGGGGGTCATGACAACGTGGTATCAGAGCAATAGGTTTGGGTTTGGATGTGTGAATTTTGGTGTTAGCCATAACCATATTTTGGAGTTCAAGTGTTTGGGGTTAATTTGTTAGTAACTTTGGAGTAATTTTGGAGTTATTTGGGGTAACCTACCTTGGACCTATTATTTGGATATGCTTGACTTAGAAATATTTTATTTAATATTAAGTCTAATTATTGCGCATAAGTTAGTATTATTTTGGTGAAAATTTTTGGGCCAAAATTTAATTAGTTCCCTTTTAGGTGGCCGTTTCTGGAGGAGCCGGATCAGGAGAGGGGAATGACAATACTACCCCTATAACTGAGAACCAAGCCGGTGGAAGTGGACCTAACTCAGGTGATAGGCTGGAAAGAGCCATTGAAGGACTTGCCTACCTAGTTGATGCTAACCGTAGGGAACCTACCTTAGACCGCTTCCAAGGTCTGAAACCTCCATCATTTGCTGGTACCCCTGATCCAGTCAAAGCTGAGTCATGGTTATTGGAGATTGAAAAGATATTTGGAGCAATGCGTTGCTCTGAGAGACAGAAGGTGGAGTTTGCCACCTATAACTTGACTGGAGAAGCTTATCAGTGGTGGTTGACCATGTCGAGAAGGGAGCCAACCATGGTGTGGGATCGCTTTGTTGAGATGTTTAATGACAAGTATTTCCCTCAACACCTGAAAGATCAGAAGGTTGCTGAATTTTTCATGCTTACTCAAGGTGACATGACTGTAGCAGAGTACGAGGCAAAGTTCACGGAGCTGTCACGATATGCCTCACATGTGGTTAGGGATGAGGCGCAAAAAGCTAGGAAGTTTGAAACAGGACTTCGGTGGAGCATTCGTACCAAGGTGGAACTCTTCAGGCTGCCTACCTACAATGAAGTTGTTGATCGAGCTTTAATTGCAGAAAAAGGGATAGTGGAGAACAACAAGTATCGAGACCAGAAGATGAGGAATGCTGGTACCAAGAACCATGGAGGAAGAAATCATCAAGGAGGCCCTAGCCAGACTACTATATTCAAGAGACAAGGATCTGGGAATCAGAATAACAGGGGTGTTGCTGTTAATGCAATTAAGGGGAAACCGTACTGTCCTAAGTGTCGCAGGACCCACGATCATGATGTGTGTTATCGCGAGACTGGAGCTTGTTTCAGCTGTGGGAAACAAGGACATATGGTTAAGGATTGCCCTGTGCTTCGCCCCAATTTCGCGAACCCACCATATGCACGTGCTCAAAATTCAGTGGCTACTAGAGGGGATGAGAACAGGCGTGGGAGAGCTTTTGCATTGGTCCCTGGAGATGTCCCTGCTGCATCTGCAGTTGTCTCAGGTACCTTACCTATTGATTCTAAATCAGCCAAAGTTCTTATTGATTCTGGTTCTACACATTCATTCGTTTCCCATGATTTTGCTAAGTTCATTACTGGACAACCAGAACCCCTTGGTTATGCCTTACATGTTTCTACTCCCCTGGGTGTCATGTTAGCTAGTACCTGTGTGTACAAAAACTGTGAGATATTGGTCGGCGGAGTGTCTTTAGTTGTTGATTTGGTACCCCTCGATATTCGAGATTTTGATGTCATCCTCGGTATGGATTGGCTCTCAGCTAATCATGCCTCAATCGACTGTGTCGAGAAGAAAGTCATGTTTCGCATTCCTAGTACCCCTGAATTCCATTTTGTCGGTACCGGAGTTTCGCCCCCACCTCGAATGGTTTCTTGTCACCGGGCTCAAAAGTTACTTCGGAAGGGTTGTCAGGGATTTTTAGCCTATATAAATGATGAGTCAGCAAATGAGATAAAATTGGAAGATGTTCCTGTGGTTCGGGAGTTCTATGATGTCTTTCCTGAGGATATTAGCACATTACCTCCTGATAGGGAAATTGAGTTCACCATAGATATTGTTCCGGGTACAACCCCAATTTCTAAAGTCCCCTATCGGATGGCACCAGTAGAGCTAAAGGAATTGAAGGTACAACTTCAGGAGTTACTTGACAAGGGATTTATTAGACCAAACACTTCTCCATGGGGTGCACCTGTTTTATTTGTGAAGAAGAAGGATGGCACCATGAGGTTATGCATAGATTATCGGGAATTGAACAAAGTCACGATTAAGAACAAGTATCCACTCCCTAGGATTGATGATTTGTTTGATCAACTGCAAGGAGCCAAGGTGTTTTCCAAGATTGACTTGAGGTCCGGTTACCATCAATTGAAGATTAAGGCCGAAGATGTACCTAAGAGTGCATTCCGCACTAGGTACGGGCATTATGAGTTCCTTGTTATGCCTTTTGGGTTGACAAATGCCCCGGCTGTTTTCATGGACTTGATGAATAGGGTGTTCAAACCGTTCTTGGATGTCTTTGTGATTGTTTTTATTGATGATATCTTGGTGTATTCTAAGAGCAAGGAGGAACATGTGGACCATTTGAGGCTTGTTTTGCAAACCCTACGGGATCAGAAGCTTTTTGCAAAGTTTGAAAAGTGCCAGTTCTGGCTTTCTAGGATCTCGTTTCTGGGACATGTTGTGTCGGAAGATGGTATTTCAGTAGATCCCCAGAAGGTAGAGGCCATCGTTAATTGGCCAAGACCTACCAATGTGACAGAAATTCGAAGCTTTCTAGGATTGGCCGGTTACTATAGAAGATTCGTGGAGAAATTTTCAGAGTTAGCATCCCCCTTGACTCGGCTTACAAGGAAGGAGTCCCCATTTAAGTGGTCTGACGAATGCGAGCAAAGTTTTCAAGAGTTGAAAAGAAGGTTGACTTCTGCACCTATATTGTCATTGCCGTCAGAAGGTGGAATTTATGTGATTTATAGTGACGCATCACTGAAAGGACTAGGTTGTGTATTGATGCAAGATGGAAAAGTGATTGCGTATGCCTCAAGACAGTTGAAACCTTATGAGAGAAACTACCCGACACATGATTTGGAGCTGGCAGCTGTGGTATTTGCTTTGAAAATTTGGCGTCATTATCTATATGGTGTATCGTGTGAAATTTTTACAGACCACAAGAGCTTAAAGTATATCTTCACTCAAAAGGAACTCAATATGAGACAAAGACGGTGGTTGGAGCTGTTAAAGGATTATGATATAAGCATTCAGTATCATCCTGGTAAAGCAAATGTGGTGGCTGATGCCCTTAGTCGAAAGTCGACCGCTAAATTGGCTTATGTCATTACCAGCCAAGTTGAGTTACATAAGGAGTTTGAAAGATTGTCATTAGAAGTGGTCCCTAGACAGGCCTCGAGTGCAGTTTATGCTCTGATGGCCCAACCTAGCTTGCTAGAAGAAATCAAAGAGGCGCAAAGAAGTGATGAAGATTTAAAGAAGATTACTGAAAGAGTGCTTGGAGGTCAAGTTTCAGAGTTTTCGATTCAAGACGGATTTCTGAAATTCCAAGGCCGAATTTGTGTCCCAAATGTGTCCGAGCTTAAAAGGTCCATTTTAGGGGAGGCTCATAATTCTAAATTTGCGATCCACCCTGGTGGTACGAAGATGTATAGGGATCTGCGTGAGCTTTATTGGTGGCCAGGAATGAAGAAGGATATAGCAGAGTTTGTGGCTAAGTGCTTATTGTGTCAGCAAGTTAAGGCGGAACACCAAAGACCTGCAGGGTTGCTTCAGCCGCTACCTATTCCCGAGTGGAAGTGGGAACACATCACTATGGATTTTGTAGTTGGACTGCCAAGGTCTTCGAAAGGAAACACCGCCATTTGGGTAATTGTTGATAGGCTAACTAAGTCATCACACTTTCTAGCCGTGAAACCCACTGATTCACTAGAGAAGTTAGCCCAACTATACGTCAAGGAGATTGTGAGATTGCACGGAGCACCTGTGTCCATTGTTTCTGACAGGGACCCACGTTTCGTGTCAAGATTTTGGAATAGTTTACAGGCAGCTATGGGGACTAGCTTAAGGTTCAGTACTGCCTTCCATCCTCAGACGGACGGCCAGTCAGAAAGAGTTATTCAGATTTTGGAAGACTTGCTTCGGCTATGTGTTTTGGATTTCAAAGGAGGATGGGAAGAGCACTTGCCTTTGGTAGAGTTCGCGTACAACAATAGCTTTCAGACAAGTATCGGGATGGCGCCATTCGAGGCGTTATACGGAAGAAAGTGTAGATCCCCCATCAATTGGACTGAAGTTGGAGAAAGACAGATGTTTGGACCAGAAATTGTCCAGGTCACTACTGAAAAGATTAAGACGATTCGTGAAAGGCTAAAAGAGGTTCGAAGCCGACAGAAGAGCTACGCAGATAACAGAAGACGAGATTTGGAATTTAACGTTGGAGATTTTGTGTACCGGAAAGTCTCGCCAACTAAAGGTGTGATGCGTTTTGGGAAGAAAGGAAAGTTGAACCCCAGATATGTCGGACCCTATGAAATTCTTGAGCGAGTTGGACCTGTTGCTTATCGTTTGGCATTACCGCCAGAGCTTAGTAATGTCCATAATGTCTTCCATGTTTCAATGATTAAGAAGTACGTCTACGACCCTAAGCACGTGTTAGCATATCAACCTTTGGAGCTAAGAGAAGATTTATCTTATGTCGAGACGCCAGTGAGAATTTTAGACCGGCGTGATCAAGTATTGCGCAACAAAGTCATCCCGCTAGTGAAAGTTTTATGGCAAAATCATTTGGTGGAGGAAGCAACTTGGGAACGAGAAGATGAGATGCGAAATCACTACCCACATTTGTTTTGAGGCAATTACTTAAGTTTGGGGACCAAACTTCTATAAGTGGGGGAGAATGTAATACTCCGTATTTGCATAATTACAATTCGCTAATTAAATGTCCTATTTGATAATTTTGTCTCCCTCAAATTTATTGTTTAGTATGTTAACATTTGAAATTAATTAGTTACACTATTTGTTAGAGAAATAAAATAAATAAACTTAGTGTAGTAATATTTGAGATATTTGGAGTTTATTTGATGTACTATCATCAACATTTAAATAAATTTGTAAAAGTGGTTAAACTTTGAAATAAATTTGAAATAAAATAAAGAAATAAAATAAATGGAGTTGGTGTTGGTGTGTGGTTTGGCCGAAGCAAAGAGAGAGAGAGAGAATAGGAAGAAAAAAAAAAGGGTGTGGGTGGTGTGTCCGGCCAAAACAAGAAAGGAAGAAAAGGAAGAGAAAAACAAGGGGGGTTGGGAGTTTGTGATTGTGGGCCCACCTTAATGTTGGTGTGTTGATGAAAGAGAGAGAGAGAGAGAGAGAGAGAGAGAAATTCGGCAGAGAGAGAAGGAAAGAGAGAAAGAAAAAAAAAAAAAGAAAGTTGGGGTTTGTGAGTGTGGGGCCCACTTTGATGTTGGGAGTTGGGAGTGTGTTGGGGAAACGGAAATGGAGGTGTGTTGTTTACGGAATGAGAGGGAGAAATTCAGCAAACTTTCCCTATTAATAGCCCCTTTCATTCATTACACAAGAGAGAAAATAGGAGAAGAGAGAAAGAGGGGGAGTGTACGTGAGAAACAAAGAGAGAAAGAGAAAAAAAAAAGATAAGAGAGAGAGAGGGAGTCAGCCGCACAAACAAAGAGAGAGAAAGAGAAATAAATGAGGAGAGAAAATATGAGTTATGTACGGGTGAGAGATTAAGGGAGAGATGGAGAAAAATTTGTAAGTGTTTTGGGTGCACCACACCAATTGAAGGAGAAATCTTCCAAGGCTTGTTTGGCTATTTCTTTAGAAGATTTATTTGGAGCATTATTGGAGCTTTATTGGATTTATTTGGAGGCAATTTCTGAAAATGAGTACTCTCCACGTTTACGAACGTCGCGGTGCTGTGAGTAAAATTATTTATTTTTGCTATATGTTATATACTTATGAAAATTATTACTGTTTTTACAAGTGTTACATTTTCGTTACGTAAATTTCAGTATTGTGAAGTTTGTCATAACAATGAAATTTTTGACCATATGACTTGAAAATAACTTTCTGAATGTGAATAAAACTTGACCTTTTGTGCTCCCCTTTACTGAAAATTATGATTTTAGTATTGTATATTTTGTAACTTGGACAAATAAAAATGTGCCATAAAAATTAATTAGACACTTTGTGACGACGTTATGCCTTGGGACAATTGAGTATTTTCGGCCCCGCCATCGGGATATAATAGATGGTTTAGGCCCGGCCATCGGGATATAATAGATGGTTTCGGCCCGGTCGCAGGGATATAATATGCGATGTGCCACAAATATGGCGTATTTGGACATGTCAAAATTTTGCGTGATACGATGGTTACCAAGGGCATTAACTGATTCTGAATTTATGTTCTCTAATATGAGAAAATTCGTAAAATATGCAGTTTGAGAATATCTGGCACGATTATTCTGAAAATATTTTATTTATCAGTTTCGTTTAGCATTATTTGTAAAAATATCATTTCTGTCAGTTATCAACAATTTTGACCAATAAGTTATATTTTGAAATGTAAAGGGGAGAAAAACCCTCACTGAGCTTTGTGGCTCATTTTGTTTAAATTAAATGTTTTCAGGTGACATGACACATGTGGAACAGTAAATATTCCGAGGCGAGACCGTTGGTGGTTTAAATAGCTGTTTATGTTTCAGTTTAGGTTGATCTTTTATGACTATGCTGACTAATTACGACATGTAATATTACGTTGGAGAATATTGTAAGATGTTTAATGCATGTAATACCTTATGTTTGGTAACTTGGAGATATTCGCAGTATGGGCTATTTTGAACTAAATAATTTAGTTGGTCGTTAGTTTTTGTCTCTGATCCGCTCATCGTGGTTGAACCAGTAAAGTTGCTAAATTGACACTTTTAGAACGTACTTTTCAGAAAAGACATTTTTTTTATATAACTGAATATTTTGATTAATTGACTAACAACTCATTTTTAAACAAATGTTACAAGAATACATTTTTTGACTATTCCTAAATATTTCAAGTTGACCCCGAGAATTTTAAATTCGCTTCCGCACTTGATTTTATAAACTAAATTTTTTATATTTGTTAAACGGTTCAAGCCACATGAGTTTTCGTTTGAGGCCTTGGTGGCCGGTCTCGACCCTCGGTCTCGAATTAATAAATCGGGGTCCGGGAAAGGGGGTCGTAACAATAATGTTGGAGATTACCCTGATAGGAAGGAGTGTCTGGATAAATCAAAAGAGATGTTCTTCATTGATGGTGTACCCTCGGGTCTAAAGCAGTTGACACACTCTGTGCTCAAATGTGAAGCCAAAATCCTGTTTACAATTTTGATGAGAAGTTTAGTTCCTAGAGAGAACTCAAGAGAGTTGGTGAGTGATAAGGTTCTTATTTTGATGTATCTGATATCTCAAGGGTTTGAGATAGACTTGCCAACAGTTGTTATGGAGCATATGATTTATTGTGCAACCAGAACTAGAAACCATCCTCTTCCATATGCCAACATGTTACCTCTTTTCTTTGAATACTTTGATGTACCTGTGAAAGGAGAGGAAAAGATTACTGGAGGTTTTGGGTTGATTGATGAGACTGCACTTCAGAGGATTGGGGTATTTCAAACTGGGAAAGGACATTGGAAGTTTTATTCAGATTTGTCAAAGGAGGAACTTGGAGAGAAGGAATTTGTGAAGCCAAAAGGGGCTACATCAGGAAAAGAACAAGCCAATGAGGATTATTCTTTTTTGGTTGAAAAGTTTGAAGATCAGCAGGTTGAGATTGAAGATCTCAGACAAAGGTTATGTGATCTGTCAGCTGAATTTAACCAGTTCAAGGGCTTGATGAATGTTATAAATGGAAAGTTGGATGTTTTCATCAAGGGTTTGAACTTGGAGAAGATACCTTCTGCTACTAGTCATGACATCAGTGTGGATTCAGATGAAAGGTTGGGATATTTTCTGAAGAAGAAAAAGAAAAAAATTCCAGTGGTGCTTACTTCAAAAGATCTGTATGAACAAACTGATGAAGAAGATGCTGGTGAAGACACAGGTGTTGATGCAGCTACAGAGGGGGATTCATTGCAGGTTAAGAATAAAGTGGATAAGATAATTCAAGAATTTGTTGCAGAAGTGGAAGCTGAAAAATAAGGAAATCAGTCTGCTGAAGATGCTGGAAGTGAAGAAGAAGTTGGAGAAGGCTCAGAGAAAGTGCAGACATCAAAGAAGAATTGAAGATCAGAGAAGACCAAAGCCTTGACCTTCTATTTCTTTCTCTTCTTCTTTTCTGTTCTCAAGGGCTTGACTTTCTAGCAATAAATTTTTGTTGTAAGTTTTTTTTTAGACTCTAAGTAATGATCCAACATTTCTTCATCCTTATTTGATGAAAGTCAAAAAGGGGGAGAAATTATGTGTTAGTGTTACTTTTTGAATTGAGGTACTTGCATAATAATAATAATCAGTTGTGTTGGTTTAATCAGTTGTGTTATTATATTACTGTGGTTATATGTAAAATGTAAATTTTGCTGATTATCTGTGGTTTGCTGGTTATCTATAGTATTATTGTCTTTTTATCTGCAGTATGTGGTCATCTAATTTTTATAAGGAGTGGCAGGAAAATCTACACAAGACTGTAGGTTTTGCCTTTCATCAAGGGGGAGATTGTTGACTCAAAGACCCTTGAATGTGCTTTGGATGGTAATTGTTTTGAGTGACGAAATACAAAGAAAAAGGTAGCAAAGTATTTCAGATATTCCAACGCCTTGAGAAAACTGACAGAGTTTCAAAGCCTTGAGAGTAGTTCTTATTCTGCTGAAGTTTCTAACAAGTTTGTGTTGCAGATTGAATATCTGATTATGCAGATCAGGGTTTTGCTGAAAATATTCTTGCTTTACATTATATACATATCTAACACAATTGCAGATGATCAGAACAAGGAGAATCAAAGTTTTCTGAATTTAACTTTGAATATCTGTGAAGCAGGTCCAGAGCTCCAAGGCCTTGAGATGTGCCTTGAGCTGCTGACAATTTTTACAGAACTAAATTGATTCTTTCTTGCAGGTTGTGATTCTGATTATTGTGATTATTCATTTACTTCTAAGAGTCTTAAACTTGTTTATAATGATTTATATGTGTCAGAAGTTAAACAGATTACTGTTCTAATCTTTTAACCAGTTTTATCATAAACTGGAAAAACCAAACAGTCATAGTACTGTTATCTTTCTGGATTTTGTTGTTTGTGCATTTTAATGTTGTTGCAGGTTTGTTAAATGTGCAAGAGCTATCTCAACAAACTCCAACGGATATCCACTTAGAGCTGTTTGAATTTCAGTTGATAACAGAAGGAGGATTTGTAGGAACTGAGATCCTAAAATCTCTCATTCAGTTGCAGCTATGGATAAAAGAGACTGGTTTGAATTTTGAAATGAGAGGCTTGCAGAATACTTAGAGAAGCTTGCAGAATACTCAGAGAGGTGTGACAAATTCGTGAGAGATCATTCATTCAAACACACACAAGGATTCAAGCTTCAATCCTGATTTCAGAAGATTAAGTCATTCCAGTTTCCAGAAGAACACATCCAGGCTTCAATAGCTTATCTCTTCTACTGGGTTTTTCAATTGTTTTGTAATCTGTGTATTTTTTAAATATCTTAAACCTCACTTAACCTAGTGGGTGGTTGTTCAAGTGAACAACAAGAGGCTCTTGTTAGCTCAACAGTTAGTAGCTGGAACTAAATAGGTTTGAAACCACAAGCTGTATAGGTGTAAGGGAAATCACTTATGCTTGAAGATCTAGGGTTGTTTCTGTGTGAGTAATAAGAAGTGTTTTCCCAATCCTGGTGGGATTAGATCCCTCAGGCAGAGATTAGGTCCATTGGGACTGAACTCTTTAAATTGCTTTGTGTTCTTTACTTTACAGTTTTATTATTATCTGCTGCACACAACTCAAATCAAACTAGGGTTTATAAGCTGCTTAGAACTAGTAATAGTTCAAGGCCTTGAAGCTTTCTTTTTGCCTTTGAAGGTTTCAGACAGTTTTCTAAAATCTCAAGGCCTTGAGATTTGAGTTTCACACAAAGTCAATCTGTTAAGTTCTGAGTTTTGCAAAAAGTTTCCATACTCTATTCAACCCCCCCCCTCTAGAGTATTTAGGTCCTGTATTTAGTCTACATTACACACTTTCACCCTGGCCCCTTTGACTGATCCGCAAGAGCTTCAATTATTCGAGGATATGAACGTTTGCATAGCAGACTTGAAGAAAGCTACTTCGCGATGGAAAACGGGTGCGGTTGAGCCTAGCCAGGAATTTGCATATGCGTCCTCTAGTCCGAAGAACATCTGGTCGAAGTGGGTGATGTATTTCTTCAAAGATTATGTCAAACCACACGTGGCTCTCAAGTGGCGGGACAAGGATTCCGAAGCTGTTATCAGTGTCGACGAAAAAAGTCTTAATTTATCCCTTTGTGGGTTTCTCTGTGTGTGGTTATCGCGCTACCTAATAGATGGGTCTCCCCGTTGATAACTCCTTAGTTGGAGTTATTTATGATATAATTTATTACCGTTTTGCTTGCGTTCTGATGCAATTTAACGAGAATTTGGCCGTGATTGTGAAATATTAGTGAATGTGAGCTTTATGTGTGTAATTGTCAAATCCGGGCGTTTTCGTATCTATTTTGAGCTACTTTTATACCACATTTGATCCCGGTATGTTTAGTGTTGTTTGTTTCAGTTACCGGAGGCTCGAGTCATGTATTGGAGGTGAAGACGAACTTCGGAAACGCGTGAAAGAGCTCGAAAATGACTAAGGAAGTGGAGCAGGGGAGGCGAGTGCAGTTTCAGAAAGTATAAAAAAATACATCTAGTTACCCCCTGATGTCTGAGTTGCAACATCAAAAATACCTTGCAGCTTCTCATTTGCAACACCAGAAACCACCTCCATCTTCTCCTTCACCTCCTGAAACACCAGCCACGACCACAGCCACACCCATCTCCACATCCATTCTCGCCATTAACCCCAGATCGCAGAACCAATCATCGCGACCTCTATGCCCTTTACCGCAACCCAGGACCTATTTCATCACCCACCAAAATCACACACCACCACCGTTCAGACCCAGTTCCGAATAAGAATCTAAACCCAAAAGCATATTTGCACCCGAGAGGAAGAGTCGAGGAAGAAGGGGGAGTGTTGTTGGTAGCTGGGTGTCGTCGGGTCTCCAGTTGATTTCACCGAACAGAAAAGAAAAATAAAAGAGAGGCAGCACCAAAGTTGAGGGGAAAAGACGTAATTTCACAAAAGTTCATTAAAACATATTCTCACGTATAAAACTCGACCTACAGGTCAGTTTGTGTGGGACGGACTGAAGAAAAAAAAGAGGCAGAATACACCACTGGGAGAACGCAGGAGCTGAGTTTTGGAGCTCCAGACGAAGATTTGCGCAAGGATTTTTTCGTTTGATTCCTCTAACTCCTTTCTATCTCATGAACTCATTGATCTTAGTATTGTATTCGTTAACGATGAGTAGCTAAACTTCCTAATCAGGACCCGAGTTTGGGGTTAGGGTTTTTCGAATTGATTATGTGTTTTATGATTTGAGATTCATGTTTTGCTAAACTTAATTGATGTTTTTACGTCCGCTATGATTGTTTTGCAATCTTCATCTTATCTAGTTAATTAGAGACGTCTTGTTAGCTAGAACTTAGATTGCAATTATTTGGTAACTCGGTAATTGTTAAACCCGGAAAAGCAAACAATCACTCATTCTTAGTGAAAGCAAGAATTGAGATCGTTAGAGTAGAATTCAACGTTAATGTATGTTTAGGGAAAACTAGAACTTGGTAACTCGGTCCTAATTTAACCTAGACGTAGGATGCTCACTTGGTAACTCGGTGAGTTAGTATTGCTCGATTAGCAAAGTAAACTTCGTCTGTGTTTCACAAATCGTAGAACGACGTCAACAAGAGAATCCTAACAATCCCCCAAACGAGGTGTCCTGGTTGTTTCTCTCATATTAAATCTTAATATTTAAATACTTAATTTGTCTTTTTAATTATTTAGTTTAGAAAAATCTCTCAATTGCTAGCCCACATAAAGTTAATCATACTAATTAGTTCACGACAAGTCCTTTGGGTTCGATAAACCCGGATTACCGGATATTACTACACGCGACAGCCGTACACTTGCGGTTGGATCGTGTCAAGTTTTTGGCGCCGTTGCCGGGGACTTCGGTTGAATTGATTAGGATTATTAACTTTAGGGATTTTATCTTTCTGTCTTTATTTATTTATTTGTTAATCTCACCGGCTCCCTAGAAAATTATTTTACAGATAACTTGGTGATCATGTGGGGGCAAAATTATCATGGACAATATCCAGACTATTCACCGTACTACTCCTATGGAGATATGTACACCCCTCCTCCTTGCAATCAAGAAGATGCGGAGAGGAAAGAAATATTGAAGCTTTTGATAGCTAGTATGGACAGAATGGAGGAAGGGATTGATAGGATGGATGAAACTCTCCAGCTGAAGGGACAACACTTGGCAAAACTTTCGAGTGCATTGGCATATGCAGATAATGACGATGGGCCAAGTAGTATCATTCCTGACTTAGTTGAGGAGTGCGAAGAGGAAGACGAAGAACTCTCAGAGATCTATGTGTATAATACTGTCCATCATGAAGTAATAGATCCTCTGGTCACTTCAGACTCAGATTCAGACTCAGATTGGGATGATATTGTGAAGCCCATACAACTTGTGCCACGCATAATTCCGGATCCATGGCACGAATGGGAGAGTGTGGACATCGCAAGCTTATGGCCCACTGAAGATATTTTCTTTGAGGAAGAAAGTCGTGAAGCTAAGGAGTTACTGCATGGAGATGTTTACAAGGACATGTATCAAGAAGTTCCTCCGCCTAGTCCATATCTCTTGGATATCATAAAATTGGGCGAATCGCACGAGGAAGAGAAAAGACCCCAATTTTACGCAATACATGACTTTCCACCCGTGATTCCGAGACAAGAGCTAGGGAAGGAAGCAGTCAAGACGGCACTCCTTGCCATTACTGTTCCAACTGAGGTTCTATTTCCACATAACCGATCCTCGATGATATTGATTCTGAAGAATTGGAAGAAGAAGAAGAAGAAGAAGAGGAAAGGTACAATGGGTCATGATGTGGTGAATGAATTCTCGAGAAGATCGGTGATCAAGGAGTGGAAGCACAAGAAGAAGAAACTTTCAAAGACCGTCTTCTACAACTTCTTCTTGCCATATGTGTCTCATGCATGCTCACTTGAGAAGAGACAAAAAGAGAGACGATGGTGGAAGAAGAAAAAGTGGAGAGAAAAATCTCCTTAAACATATTTTGAGGTAACTGGGTCGGGTCGTCGACCTTAAATTACAAGGCGCTTGTTGGGAGGCAACCCAACCTATTTATTTTCTTTAGTGTAGCTGTGTTTTTAAATTCAGTTATTTTATTATGTTATTTTGGAGAGATGAGAGAGAGAGAGGGACTAATGATGTTTCCTAGTGACATACATGAGCAGGTTATGGTAGAATCGACCCCGGTGTGCCATGGCACACATGACCTTTACAGGGACTCGGGCATGCGAGTTGGGGATTCTCCAAGACACATATTTTAGTAGAGGAGGGCAGTCGACCCCGGTGTGCGAGTACACATTGACTGTATAGGAGCATGGTGGCACCACTACTGTGCTTGGGGTCTGCTTGGCGTGATTTCGTCCCCACCCTTGAGGTGGTTGTGAGTATCTTTTTCTCTTGCTAAATTTTGTGTTTCTTTTATATAAGTATGTCATGCTCCATCTCATCTACTGGCCTACACATTGATTGCTGAGTTCTCTTGCATTATCTCTAAATTCGTTGAGGACAACGAAGCATTCAGTGTGGGGGTGATTTATCTGTTTGCTAGCCATAGTGTCTTGCATAGCCAGTTACATGTAGGATGTGTCTAGGTTGTATTGTGAGTCAGTATTGTGGTTTATGTTGCGTTTTTACTTATAGTGTCGTATTGTGTAGAATAGTTTATATTCTTTTTGCACTTTTAAATAATTGAGTCTACCTACCAAAAAAAAATTGAATTGCGTTTTGTGGAATTTTTTTTCCGTGTCTAGCCTTGCATCTAGAGTTAGGACCTTATGAAAAATGAAAAAAAAAAATGAGAAAAGAGAAAATTCATAAAAAATAGAAAATTGAAAATTTGAGAAAAGGCAATCGAGGATCTTGAAACTGAAGAGAGCTTAGTGAACGAATCCTTTTGAGTAGGAAGTGCCGTAGTAGGGAAAGTTTTATTCTTTAAATATTTTGTGTAGAGGGTTCACTAAGGATGTCCCAGGAATTTATGGAAGTTGTGAAAGAATGACATGAAAAAGTATACCTAAGTTTCCTATAGTGTGCTAATTAGATTGAGTTTTGTTTGTAGCTGAATATTCTGTTTTCAAGTGGAAACTTGTGGTCTCTTGTTGATCTGGGGTGGACCTTCGTGTAGAGTTGGTTTCATGTGGTACGGTTGCCTCAGCCTAAGTGAAGTTGGGGGGCGTACACCACCATCCCTTACGGTGGTCACAAGAGTTAACCGAAAAAGCCCACGCTTTCTGGCTCTACTGCACGATTGTAAAAACAGAGGAGAAAATAAAAGAAAATGAGAAAAGAAAAAAAAAAAAAAATTGTGCTTCAAGGAGAAACAACCTAATGTGCTTCCGGTCACACGGAAAATTTGGATTCCATCCAAATAGAGCTTAGAGAGGAAAACTAGGGTCAAGCCTTATTTCACAGGAGTTGTGACTCCCTTCACCGGGACAATTTGCATTCAAACGCAATAAAGGCTAAGAGGGTCTGAAAACCTCAGATGATTCGGCGAAGAAAGGCTACAGTGAAATTTGAGCTTGATTAGACCCAATGAAGCTTAGGACGTGCTGGTGTCTTGGTTTGAATTGGTTGAAGAAAGGGGACACCTTAGTGATCTTTTGCATAGAATCATTTTTTATTTCAAATTCTTGCTACATGTATGGGAATTTCAAAAAGGGTTAGTGAGAGCTTGATGATTTTTTGTTGATGAGAGGGAGATTGCCTGATCTTACCAAAAAGAAAGATTTAAACCGTTTTATGTGTTGTGTTAAGATAGAGTCTAGATTTTGCATTTGCATCATATTGCTGCATTGTTGTGTCGTGAGTCGTTTGAGTCGTGTGAGTCTGGTCGGCTAGTAGATAGACGAATGCAGTAGATGAGACTTTGCTCGGGACGCGCAAATGGTAAGTGTGTGGGTATTTGATAACTCCTTAGTTGGAGTTATTTATGATATAATTTATTACCGTTTTGCTTGCGTTCTGATGCAATTTAACGAGAATTTGGCCGTGATTGTGAAATATTAGTGAATGTGAGCTTTATGTGTGTAATTGTCAAATCCGGGCGTTTTCGTATCTATTTTGAGCTACTTTTATACCACATTTGATCCTGGTATGTTTAGTGTTGTTTGTTTCAGTTACCGGAGGCTCGAGTCATGTATTGGAGGTGAAGACGAACTTCGGAAACGCGTGAAAGAGCTCGAAAATGACTAAGGAAGTGGAGCAGGGGAGGCGAGTGCAGTTTCAGAAAGTATAAAAAAATACATCTAGTTACCCCCTGATGTCTGAGTTGCAACATCAAAAATACCTTGCAGCTTCTCATTTGCAACACCAGAAACCACCTCCATCTTCTCCTTCACCTCCTGAAACACCAGCCACGACCACAGCCACACCCATCTCCACATCCATTCTCGCCATTAACCCCAGATCGCAGAACCAATCATCGCGACCTCTATGCCCTTTACCGCAACCCAGGACCTATTTAATCACCCACCAAAATCACACACCACCACCGTTCAGACCCAGTTCCGAATAAGAATCTAAACCCAAAAGCATATTTGCACCCGAGAGGAAGAATCGAGGAAGAAGGGGGAGTGTTGTTGGTAGCTGGGTGTCGTCGGGTCTCCAGTTGATTTCACCGAACAGAGAAGAAAAATAAAAGAGAGGCAGCACCAAAGTTGAGGGGAAAAGACGTAATTTCACAAAAGTTTATTAAAACATATTCTCACGTATAAAACTCGACCTACAGGTCAGTTTGTGTGGGACGGACTGAAGAAAAAAAAGAGGCAGAATACACCACTGGGAGAACGCAGGAGCTGAGTTTTGGAGCTCCAGACGAAGATTTGCGCAAGGATTTTTTCGTTTGATTCCTCTAACTCCTTTCTATCTCATGAACTCATTGACCTTAGTATTGTATTCGTTAACGATGAGTAGCTAAACTTCGTAATCAGGACCCGAGTTTGGGGTTAGGGTTTTTCGAATTGATTATGTGTTTTATGATTTGAGATTCATGTTTTGCTAAACTTAATTGATGTTTTTACGTCCGCTATGATTGTTTTGCAATCTTCATCTTATCTAGTTAATTAGAGACGTCTTGTTAGCCAGAACTTAGATTGCAATTATTTGGTAACTCGGTAATTGTTAAACCCGGAAAAGCAAACAATCACTCATTCTTAGTGAAAGCAAGAATTGAGATCGTTAGAGTAGAATTCAACGTTAATGCATGTTTAGGGAAAACTAGAACTTGGTAACTCGGTTCTAATTTAACCTAGACGTAGGATGCTCACTTGGTAACTCGGTGAGTTAGTATTGCTCGATTAGCAAAGTAAACTTCGTCTGTGTTTCACAAATCGTAGAACGACGTCAACAAGAGAATCCTAACAATCCCCCAAACGAGGTGTCCTGGTTGTTTCTCCCATATTAAATCTTAATATTTAAATACTTAATTTGTATTTTTAATTAATTAGTTTAGAAAAATCTCTCAATTGCTAGCCCACATAAAGTTAATCATACTAATTAGTTCACGACAAGTCCTTTGGGTTCGATAAACCCGGATTACCGGATATTACTACACGCGACAGCCGTACACTTGCGGTTGGATCGTGTCACCCGTGACAGAGTTTTTACCCATGTGCTCGCACTTGCCGTGAGACTGTCACTTGGGCAAAAAGTAGCTTTAGGGCCTCTTGTGTTGGGCTCCCTGTACTATCGCTTAGATTTAGCTATGGAGCACGTCGAGCAGTCGCAGGGAAGAGTTGATGTCACCACTTTTGTTAACACTGCATTTTTATCCATGTGGGTTTTCGAAAGATGGCCTGCATATGCTCCAAACCCTGTCTATGTGGACGTATGGAATGCGCCTAATGCCACACGAGTTTTCCTGTTCCCTCGATCATGGCGTCGGTACAAAACAAAAGCTACCCAACGCGCCTTTGTCTTCATATGCGACGACGTTTGTTATTTCCATCCTCGTCCTTACGTTACTCGAATGGAGGACAAACACATACATTTATGGGAGGATTTCTATCCCGAGGAAGACCGTGAAATCACCGCTGATCACATTACCAAAAGTGATTGGGTCTTTAGCAGGTTCGTTAACTGGCTTCGAAGGGGATATCTACCCGCTTTACCTGAATACGCGCCTGGCCCCGAGACCTACAGTTATGAGCAGCTAACCGTTTTCCATGATCCCGTTCGCGTGAGCCCCCAGTTCAGGTATGATGCTGTCGCTCCTCCGTTTTGTCCTGATTCTATTGTCAAAAATTGTTATGACAATGTTATATATGAACGGGGTACTTCCCTTCTCCTTGCAGAACTCCCTCTGACTCAACCGTCGCGTAGGAGGAGAGGTAAAAATGGTCATGGCTGGGTTGATTTCTGGAATTTTCAAACCCATCGTCTTATCAGTTTTCAGAACAGTCTCGCTGCTCTTTTCCAACCCAGCAAGGCGCCCACACTCTCAACAAAGGAGTACCCATTTAAGACAACCCGTAGTCATGATGATTCGCGTTATGACTTTTACTCTTTTTTGGCTACAGATCGACATTTTTGTGCTCAATTCGTTCAAGAATAAAAGATTGATGTTATTAAACAAAAATCTTTTACAGCCAAAGTTAGATATGCTGACTCCTTCATCCAGGTGTGTTCTCCCCTCCGTTGTGGCCTGATTCTATTGGCAAAAGTTGTTATGACAGTGTTATATATGACCGGGGTACTTCCCTTCTTCTTGCTGAGCTCCCTCTGATTCAACCGTCGCGTAGCAGGAGAGCTAAAAATGGTCATGGCTGGTTTGATTTATAGAATTTTCAAACCCATCGTCTTATCAGTTTTCAGATCAGTCCCGCTGCTCTTTTCCAACCCAGCAAGGCGCCCACACTCTCAACAAAGGAGTACCCATTTAAGATAACTGATGCGCAAAATACAGGCTATTCGCAAGTATACGAAATCAAGTAATACCAGGTGTATTTCAACTCGGGTTTTCGATCGCACAGAGACTGTTTCAGGTTTTCTCACGTAATCAAATTTAGTTAACCGAGTGTAGTAACGAGGAGGAGTTGGTTGTGGTTGCAGTTTACTAACCTAAAAACAGGAATTAAAACATAAACGTAAATATTTTTGTGACGTTTTTCTGAAATACGCTGAATTGGTTGTTACTATAATGGATGGGAACTAGGCTCCAGGATCCCCTAGGGTTTCTACAGATTTCAGTTTTAAGTTAGATTATGAAAACACTCAGCAGTTTTGTTATCTGTGCAACGTACCAGTTGTGCAGTGACCTTTCCGCTTCCACACGTAATCCCGATCCTGCAGACTTTCGGATTCCTGTTAAGCTGCCTACGTCCGCAGTCTCAATCTAATCCTGCTAGGGTTTCTAACCTGTCCAGATGGCCCGAGTCAAATTCTCTAACAGTCGATCTCACGTTTTTCGGTGCTAGCCCTATCTCCCTTTCTATGGTCGGTCTATCAGGGTAAGGTACTAAATCCTGAATTTTCTTCCTAACCCTAACCTGACGTTTTCACCTATAGGCTCGGGTCTATAGCAATCCTGGGTGATCAATCCTATTATGCACATACGATAATAATCAAAGCCAGAATAACAGATACAATTTGCTGAATTAAGATAACAATCATGAATCCATAATCAAAGTAGTCATAAAATTTGGATACCAAACCCTAGGTTCACCGAGAACCTAGGTAATAAGTTTAGCTACAAATAGAGATAATACTAAACATAGTTTCTGAGTATAAATAGAGAGAATGAAATCAAATAGAGAGAATGAAATCAAACTAAGTCTTCAAATCTCGAATCGCTCTTCCGTGCTCTCCAGGGATGCTCTGACTTGTCCTTCGGTTGTGCTGTGTATTCTGTCTCTTAAAACGAGTCTGGACGAGTCTTTAAATAGTACTGTTTTTTTCGAAAATGCTTGCGCCAGAAATTACGAAAACTGCCATCAGTCCACCGACTTTGGAAAAAAGTCAAACTGGCTGCGTATATTGATGCGCAATTTAGCGTGCTATTCGCAAGTATACGAATCAAGTAATATAGAGAGTATTTTCGACTCGGTTTATCGATCCCACAGGGACTTTGCAGGTTTTTCTAGTAATCAGTTTTAACGAACAGAGTGTAAAAAGGAGGAATATTTTGAGAGGTTGAACGTAAATAACTGAAACGTAAATATTTTTGTGAAAGTTTTCTGAATAATCTTAAGGTTGTAAAACTAGGGTTTGAGATACTAGGTCCCGGGATCCCCTAGGGTTCTTCAGATTTTCGTTCTTTGTTTGACATGAAAACACATAGCAGTCTCGTTATCCGTGCCACGTACCAATTGTGCAGTATCTTTTCTTTTCCTGCACGTTATCACAATCCTGCAGACTGTCGGATTCCTGTTAAGCTGCCTAAATCTGCAGTCTCGTTCTAAGGCTGCTAGGGTTTCTAACCTGTCCTGATGGCCCGGGTCAGATTCTCTAACAGTTGGTCTCACGTTTTTCAGGCTAGTCCTAACTCCCCTTCGCTAGTCGGCCCATCGGGGCAAGGTGCTAAATTCTGTCTTCACTTCCTAACCCTAACCGGACGTTTTCACCTACCGGCTCGGGTCTGTAGCAATTCTGGTTCGCGACTCCGATCATGCATAAACAGTCAAATTCAAAGACGGAATAACTGATAAAGCTGCTGATATTAAGATAGTACGTAATCATGAATTCATAGTCAAAACGTAGAACTAATCTGAAAACGAAACCCTAGGTTCACCGAGAACCTAGGTAAAAGTTTAGCTACTGAAATTCATAACGTAAATAACACAGTTTTTGAATGAGAGAGAAGAAAAGCAAACGGGTCTTCGAATCTGGATTCACGTTTCCGTGCTCTCCGGGGATGCTCCGTCTTCTCCTTCGGTTGTGCTGTCTTGTGTTGATGTCTCAAAACGAGTCTGGACGAGTCTTTAAATAGTGCTGTTTTTTCCCGAAACGCTTGCGCCAGAATTTACGAAAACTACCATCGGTCCACCGTCTTTGACCAAAAAGTCAAACTGGCTGCGTATACACGCAGAGGTTGCGTATATACGCAACCAGGGCCCAACACCGTGGGGCTAGGTGGGGCCCACTTGGTCCTCTGGTGGGCCCGGTTGGGTCCCCTGGGTCCCACTCTTCTGCCCGAAATCTCCGGTTTTCCTTCCTCGGTGTCTTCCTGCTTTCCCGTGCCCCCGTCTTGCGTTTTGACCCGAAACTTGTCAAAATTACCAAAATACCCCTGGGTCAAAACCGCTCCGAATTCTGTCCAATCTTGGCTCTGGCCATAGGAAAACTGCTGACTGAATTTGGGAGACAAAATCTGAACTTGACTCCGGAAACCCGGGCCCGGTGCCAAAATGACCAAAATACCCCTAGGCCAAAACTGTCTCGGAAATTGTCACGACCCTGAATTAGCTGCTCCTGACTCTGGACACCGGGAACCGAGACTCCTTACTCGGGCGTGGCCTGACTGGGACCCACACGTGACGGGACTCGGTTTTTCGGCAAGACTTCGTTTCAGCATTATAACCTGTTTTCGGAAAGCCCTTGACGTCTCCGTTCTTTTGCCTCCGGTTTCACTTCAAAATTCCAAGTCAAGCTCAAGATATTGTCAACCGAGCGCGTCCCGGCGATTCTCGGTTTTGGCGTTTTCAGCTTCCTCGGTCGGTTTTCTCTGCTCCTTTTTCCTCCAGTCTTTCCGTTTTCCATTCCGCTCTCCCTTGTACCAGTCTCGGTCAAATCCTGCTCCGAGCATTTTCTGCACGTTTCCCGAGGCGATCTCGGTTCTGTCTCGGCACGCATCCCGATGCACTTTCCAAACCTGTTCCTGAAAAAGCAGGAAAAAACCCGCGATCATATCCAATAAAAGTACAAAACATGCAGAAATTCACGAAGAGCAAATAAACGTCTCGTTCCTAAAACCGAGGCTTTCCGAGGGTGAATTCGGGCTAAAACACGGCTTTCCGACACAAAGACACGTCAAATCAGGCTAAAAGATAACCCCTGTTTGGGCGTTATCATATATACGCAACCAGGGGCCCACAAACCAACCACCACCACCCCCCTGTCTGCGTACGCAGCCCCTGCATATATACGCAGGCAGGGGCCGTGGCCTGGCCCTCCTTGGTGCTCTGGTGGGCCCGGTTGGGTCTCCTGGGTCCCACTCTTCGGCCTGAAGTCCCCGGTTTACCTTTATCGGTGTTCTCCTGCTTTTCTGTGTTCCCGTCTTAGCCCGATCGTGTGCACGTTTCCCGAGACGGTCCCGACTTGGTCCCGACACGCTTCCCGATGCACTTCCCAAACCTGTTCCTGAAAAGGCAACATGAACAGAACCCGCGATCATCTCCAATAAAAGCAATACATAAGCAGGAATCCAGAAAGTACAAATAAACGTCTCGTTCTAAATTCCCGAGGCATTCTAGGGCAAATTCCGGCAAAAGACGCTGTTTTCTGACACAAACGCTCGTGAAATCAGGCTAAAAGATAACCCCTAATTGGGCGTTATCAAATACCCCCACACTAGGCATTGCTCTTCGCGAGCAACCCCGCCTACACTAGCCTGCAATCATACATTTCTGCCCTCGTGAGACCGGCTCTGCCGTGCATACACTACCTTTGCATACCCTTCCGACCCGAACCTTTCAGCTGGACGACTCGATAGAAAACTGACTCAGATAGAATATACACAGACTCAAACGACTCAAAAAAAACTTATGACAAATTATTTTTTGTTGAGATTGGGCAATCTAAAAAAACAAAACCAGTGTGTCCTCGTGACCTCACCCTTTTCAGAAAGTACTTCCCTGCAAGCGATCGGTAAGTCTGAACAGATTTATATGGTGGATTTAAGCACTGGACCAAAGTACTACTACTCTCGTTATCAATTTGAGCAAATCCCTAGCTAACTTACCATCCGAGCTTTTTCTGAAAGGATCTAAGTCTAACAGGTAGGATATATATTTGTATCAAGGTACGGCACAGTCCTACTCGTTATGACATTCTCACAATTTACCAAACTCACACCCCTCACCGAGATCCCGAAAAACTGTCCGAAACACCTAAGTTCCTGCTTTCTCAATTCCTCTGTCCCCCGGTGTGTCTTCGCTGTGCTCGCGGCCACAAATGTGAAGTGGTGTAAATATTTCGAAAATTGTGCCACTCACTCAGCTTTTAACTTGAATAACATAGACAATAAATAAAACTAAAAACTAGAACATGGCTTTGCTTTTTTTCCTTCTTTTTTTTTCTTTTTATTTTCTTTCTTTTTTTTTCTTTTTTTTAATAATACGACTATATACATAAATACACGAATAATGACAAAACTAGACTGGCTAAAGCTGAGCGAGTGAAGATAAATCTCTGTCGTGGGGTACGTAAGATGTCCTCCTGCGAAGTACCCCCACACTAATCCTGAAGCGCTGATCCTGTAGTCGAAATGATACTGTGCAGTCCCACCGAACCTCCTCATCACCAAAGATGTAGAAATACGGCACAACCACCAATTAACCCTTTAACCCCCCGGAACCCCGTTTTGTGCGAAAAGGTGCTCGCACGCGACTAACTCCTCATGTGGTCACTATGTAATGCAGTGACCCACTTCAGAAAATTAATGCAATGTCGCCACTAACTCACCCTGTCCTTCCCTCGAAAGACGTGTCGATGTCAAAACTGTCCAAAATTGATAAATCATGAAGCTCTCCCATCTAAAATCCACCCTACTCACTCCCTCTGTCATAACGCATAGAATAGCCAACTATCAACTGATGAAGGTCTCAAAGAAGGCTGCCTAAGCTATAGTGGCTAAGAAGAAAGAGAGTAAATGGCTTCAAACGGGCTGACTAATTGGACCTAGGGGTAAGAAACAGGACGTGAGGTCCCTTGATAGCCAGTCACTCCACCGAAAAATGCGATGACTGTGACGGCGCCCGTGGGCGGGTTGTCGGCTACCTAGATGACGGTGGTGTAGCAACTAGTCGGATTCTTAGCTCATGTGATAATTACTTGCGGATTCCAAAGGTCACTGGCTCTCACCTATCTACTATAACCTCAGTGCAAGTTTTCTTTTCTTTCAAACGATTCAACCTCGATTTCTTCACTATTTTCGTTATCTCGATTGCCCTTTCTCAAAATTTTCTGATTTTTTTAATTTTTTGGATTTTTTGAAAAATAAAATACTGCTGTCTGCGTATATACGCAGCAGGTGCGTATATACGCAACCAGCAGTATACAATTTTTTAATTTTTTGATTTTTTTTATATACAATGCACGGCTAGAATGTTTGTGGTGGGTTGACTCAAATAACGAAAATATGCTGACTTAAAAATATAAAATAAAAACTGCAAAAAAACATGAAAAAACGTGCAGATTGGGTTAATGCAGACACGACTACCACCCCCACACTAAGAGGTGGCATGCCCTCATGGCACTCACTCGTCCGGAAAAAATGTCGGGTCTGACCCGGTTTCCGAAGAACCGGATATGCTACCTGGAGAGCTGCTGCCAGAGTCAGTTCTGTAGACGACCGGCCGACGTACTCGTGAACGGGGCCAATAATCGGAGGACTGAGACTCTGATCCAGTCCAACTGCTAGGTGGCTGGGATCGCAATCTCGTCCTGCCACTCGAAGGCTGCTGGGTACGGGACCCAGTCTGACGACCCGTGGGCTGCTGGGATCGTGTCCCAGACTGACGTCTCTGCTGTCGCTCAAGTGGCGGAGGTGGCTGAGTCGGGGGAGGTGGCTGAGTCAGGGGAGGTGGAGCGGAGGTATACTCGCTGGAGTCCGCCTCGTCTGACCAACTCGTGGTATAGCTGTTGGAGTAGGTAGGAGGAAAACACAGCGGGAGGGGCGGTTCTCGGCCTGCGTGCCGAGCCGCCTCACGCTGCTCCTCTCGAATACTGGTAAAGGCAGCGTTATGGTCCTTCGCCATCTTATGCTGAGTCTGTCGGGAGTGCTTGAAAGCCCTCCAAAGCTTACCCGCTTTCGCGAGCAGTCTCTCCCCTACGGACTTGTGACGCCCGCGACACCCCTTAAATCCCTCATCAACTCGGGGCAACCTACGTGGCGGGGCCGGTCTAGCTCTCGGAGTCGGGTCGGCCCGTGGGGCCGGCTCGACTCCCTCTCTGGCTGGCTGAGTAGGGGCATTCCTCTGACTACCCTGCCGACTCGACTCGGGTCGGTCACTCTCTCGACTCGTACGACATCGACGAAGTCCGGCTGATGCCTGCCGACTGGCGGGTCTCTCCTGAGTCGATATCCTCCTAGGGGCAGGGGC
Source organism: Linanthus parryae (assembly GCA_023055425.1). Taxonomy (NCBI): domain Eukaryota; kingdom Viridiplantae; phylum Streptophyta; class Magnoliopsida; order Ericales; family Polemoniaceae; genus Linanthus; species Linanthus parryae. Next base: position 23,906,083 of record JALGPY010000001.1, on the reverse strand, counting down.
AGGGTATGGTTCCTCCTCCATGATGTCGTCATCCTCGTCGAGGTCAACGACCGGCTCTGGTGGACCAGGGTTACGGGTCACTATCTTCCTATAAGTCTGCAGAACGGGAGGCTCCAAGTCGCCCTCCAGGATATCCATGGGAACATCAAAATCCCGAGCCAGTTTGGCGATGAGGTTGCCATACCCCAACCTCTTATGGCTAGCGGTCGCATTCCGTTCCTGCATGTAAACCCAAATGCGACGAGGAATGTCGACATCTCTCCGGAGAACCAAGCAGTATACCAAGAGGACATACTCATAATCCAAATGTGTAAAATGCTTGTGGTGGTCCGATAATAAAACGAGAGTGCAATTTCATGCCTCTCTGCCCATCACCCCCTCTCTCGAAGTGGGCCCCCACGGCACCACTAGTCACAACCCGCAAAATATCCGAATCGCTCGGCCGGTAATCCTCACACTCAGCATAGGCGCAGGGGATATTCATCAATGATATCTCGTATGCCTGGCGGATACTGTCCACCGTCACCAACATGAACCGCCTACGGCAATACACCCAGCGGGGGTCACCGTTGGCCTCCCCGGCCCCCTTATGCATATGGTTACTATAAAACTCACGCACTAACGAGGAGCTGGACACATCAGAAAACCCGATGAAGGACTGTCCGAAAAGTTCCGGACGACTAGCATACTGTGCCATCTCTGGAGGCATGCTAAGGTTGTCGACCTCGAAACGGTAGTCCCTAGGCAGTTTATGACCCATTTTCGTCCCGGTCATGTAATAATAATGGACATTGTGGTTTACGAAACGAAAACTGTCATATCTACCCGCATTAATTGCCTCCTTTGGGAGGTCAGTAGGGAGCTGGTCTATGTTCGGGTCAATAATCGGCACTCCGTACTCCATGTCAGTCAGAAAACCTCGAAAAACGTGCCAAATCGTGAATTATGCAGTTTGTGAAACGTGCACGTGACAAGTGTGTATCAGTAAATAGTCCACCTAGGAGCTACCAGAGGTCCACATGGCAAGTGCCGCTCCAAAATCAAAAATTTGAGAAAATAACGGACCCGACTACGGGTCGTGCCAAAACTGAAAATAAAGAGAGAGATGAAAATTTTCGACCTTCCCTAAAAAGGGGTGAAGAATGCAGAATCTGCCCGAAAATTCGCAGGAAAACCCGCCGGCGGTTGCCGGAAAAGTCGCCGGAAAACGAAATTGGCCGGAATCAAAATCCGAACCCACTAAATAGAAGCTCTCGATCTCCTCTATCAACTCCCCTTCTTCGGTTTTTGCTAGTTCTGCCTCTAAAACCTTCGAATTGGCCCTTTTGCTCAAGAACACCCCATTCCAAGATCCGAAATTCCCGTTCGATTCTTGCTTGTTTCTGGATTTTGATGGGTGTTATACGCTCCTTGCGACGAGGGGATTCCAGAAATGTGCTCGGAATTTGATTTGGAGGTTCGAGGCAAAACTTGTGTTCTTCAAGTGGAGAGAAAATGGAGGAAGAGAGAGGGAGGTCCAACAATGGAGCCGTCGGCCTCCTTCCCTCCTCTTAAACCCTAATTTTTGAAAAATGAAAAAAATGCCCCCGGGGTTTGAAAAAATTCAATTTTTTTTCTTCTGTCTGTGTATATATACCCAATCAGAAAATTTTGAAAACAAAAAAAAAATAAAAGAAAAAACACCCTCTGGTACGCAACCAGCATGTATTTTATTTTCTTTCTTACTCTGTTTTCCCGTTTCTGCCTGTTTTCAATTTTGCTGCATCTGCGCATACTTTAATCAAGTCAAAAAACCGCTCATCTCGCCTCTCTCAAAAATTCAGAACTGAATAAAATAACTGAATAAAATAACGAGAATAAATTAACTAACGATTACTTTGGGTTGACTCCCAAATAGCGCTTTGTGATTTACGGTCGACGGCCCGACTTGGTTACCTCTCACGGGTCATCAAAATAGACTGGGTCTATTTTGTTGACCTCGGCTGTCTAGATATACGGCTTGATCTGATTCCCGTTCACCCTGAAACTGGAATTATCTTTTGGATTCTCCAGCTCGAAAGCTCCCCATGCAAAAATCTGCTTGATGATGAACGGGCCCGACCAACGAGACCTTAGTTTTCCCGGGAAAAACTGCATTCGGGTGTTGTAGACAAGCACTTTATCTCCTTCGTTAAACTGCTTTGGCGTGATGCGCTGATCATGCCACTTCTTTGTCTTCTCTTTGTAAATTTTGGCGCTCTCAAAAGCCGTTCTGCGGAACTCCTCCAATTCAAGCAGCGCCATCTTTCTCTTATCTCCCGCCAGATTCTGATCCATGTTGAGCAGCTTGATGGCCCAATACGCTTTGTGCTCCAATTCCACCGGTAAGTGGCACGCTTTCCCAAACACGAGCTGGTTTAGCGACATGACCAGCGGTGTTTTGAAAGCAGTCATGTAGGCCCATAGCGCATCGTCCAGTCTGATGGACCAATCCTTTCGGCCGAGATTCACTGTTTTCTCGAGTATGCTTTTGATCTCTCGGTTTGAAACCTCGGCTTGCCCGTTTGTCTGTGGATGGTAGGGAAACGACACCTTGTGAACTGACACGCCGTACTGTTTCAGAACTTTCGCAAAAACTCGATTGATGAAGTGTGACCCCTCGTCACTGATCATTGCCCTGGGAGTTCCGAAACGAGTGAAAATGTTGCGTTTTAGAAAACGCTCAAAGGTAGCAACATCGTTTTTCAGACACGCACTCGCCTCGATCCACTTAGTCACATAATCCACTGCCAGCAGAATGTAGAGGTTACCCATGGAAGACGGGAACGGCCCCATAAAGTCAATACCCCATACATCGAAAGGTTCCACTTCCTGCCACACGGTCATCGGCATCTCGTCCCAGTGTGACGCGTTCCCTGTTCTCTGGCATCTATCACATCCCTGCACATAGTCGTGACAATCCTTAAAGATTGTCGGCCAGAAAAACCCGGACTGCAGTATTTTATGTGCTGTTCGCGTGCTCCCAAAATGACCCCCACACTGTGATGAGTGATAGTGTCTGATTACGTTCCAGGCCTCGTGGGTCGGAATGCACCTTCTCAGGATGTTGTCGGCCCCCTGTTTGAATAGGTACGGGTCATCCCAGAATACTGTCGGCTTTCGGAAACAAACCGCTTTTGCTGAGACGGGGTAAGATCCTCGGGAAGCGTGCCAGTTACCAAGTAATTGGCTATGGCATAGTACCATGGTCTCCCGATTTTTACTGCCATGATGTGCTTGTCTGGGAAGTTTTTCTTGATTGGTACCGGGTCCACCTTAACATTCTCCAGCCTGGATAGGTGATCCGCTACTACGTTTTCAACTCCCTTCTTGTCCCGGATTTCTATGTCAAATTCCTGAATCAGTAGTACCCACCTCAACAGTCTCGGTTTCACGTCCTCCTTGTCCCGCAGGTATTTCAGGGCACTATGGTGGGTAAAAACGATAACTTTTGACTCGACCAAATACGGCCTGAATTTGTCCAGGGCATACACCACAGCAAGCAGTTCCTTTTCTGTCGTGCCATAATTGAGCTGGGCATTGTTGAGTACCCGGCTCGCATAATATATCACATGGCAGACCTTATCCTTGCGCTGCCCCAAGACTGCACCGACTGCGCAATCGCTGGCGTCACACATCAGCTCAAACGGGAGTGACCAATCCGACGTGGTAATAAACGGGGCTGTGGTTAGCTTCTCTTTTAAATGGTCAAAAGCCTGCCGACATGCTGTATCAAAGTCAAAGGGTACGTCTTTTCCAAGTAAAGCACAGAGTGACTTTGTGATCTTAGAAAAGTCTTTGATGAACCTCCGGTAAAATCCTGCATGTCCCAGAAAACTCTTGATCGCCTTTACGTTTGTCGGGTATGGAAACTATCTAATCACCTCGATCTTGGCACTATCCACCTCGAGTCCCTTGCTGGAAATTCTGTGACCCAGTACGATCCCTTCGTTGACCATAAAGTGAAACTTCTCCCAATTTAGTACCAGATTCGCCTTTTTGCAGCGGACCAGAACCTGACCTAGATGGTGCAGGCAGTCATCGAAACTGTCCCCGAATTAGTGAAAAAGTGTCCATAAAGACCTCCAGATGTTTCTCGATCATGTCGGAAAATATCGCCATCATGCCTCTCTGGAACGTGGCTGGAGCATTACACAACCCGAACGGCATGCGCCGGAACGCGAACGTACCGTACGGGCAGGTAAACGTTGTCTTTTCCTGATCTTCCGGGGCTATGCAAATCTGGTTGTACCCGGAGTACCCGTCCAGAAAACAGTAATAAGCGTGGTGGACGAGCCTGTCCAACATCTGTTCCATGAATGGCAGCGGGAAGTGATCTTTTAGTGTTGCGTCGTTTAGCCTCCGATAGTCCATACAGATCCGCCACCCTGTAACGGAGCGCTGCGCAATCTGTCCGTGGTCATTATTCTGCACCACCGTAATACCCCCCCTTTTTAGGCACGCACTGGACCGGGTTGATCCAAGTGCTGTCAGATATGGGGTTTATGATTCTCGCTTCCAGCCACTTCATGACCTCCTTTCGCACAACATCATTCATGTTCGGATTCAGTCTCTGTTGGGCCTGAATTACCGGTTTCTTGCCTTCCTCAATTCGGATCTTGTGCATGCAATAGGAGGGGCTGATCCCCTTAATATCTGCAATCGTCCAAGCGATTGCCTCCCTATGCTGTCACAATACTTCCAACAGTTTCTGCTCCTGTTCCTGAGATGGCTCGGAAGCGGTTTCAGCTACAGTGCGGGTGGCTCCTTATGTGACGGGACCAGAATCATCTTTTTCCTGCCATCTTCGTCCCGGTGCAAAGTGGTCCAGTCTTCGGCTCTCATGGCGTGCTCGCACCGAGTTTTCTCCTTTTCTTCCTCGTACATGCTGTCAATCTCTTCCCACAATTGGTCCATATCCTCGTTTTCCCAGCCTTCGTCAACCACGTCTATGGCAAAGATATCCTCGTGGTCGTAATAATTTGGCAGTTGAAGATTTTTGAAAACGTTAAATTTCACCTTTTCCTCGTTAATCTGCATGGTCAGCTCCCCGCTCTTGCAGTTTATCATAGCTTTGCCAGTGGCCAAAATAGGCCTGCCAAGTATGAGCGGTACCTCCCCTGCCTCCATATCCAGGATGACGAAATTTGCCGGAAAAATTAGCTCGCCGACTTTAACCAGGATATCCTCGATAACCCCATAAGCCTGTTTTACGGACCTGTCTGCCATCTGCAGCATGATTCTGGTGGGTCGGGGTTCACCGACTTTCAAACTCTTGAAAATCCTTAATGGAATCTGGTTGATGCTGGCCCCTAGGTCACACAGAGCCTTTCCTGTGTAAGCGCTACATAGGGTGACCGGTATTACAAAAGTGCCAGGGTCCTTTCTCTTCCTCGGTAGCTCATTCTTCACACCTTTGCTCACTTCTGCCGTCAGGTTTATGGTCTCGAAATCGCTCATTCGCCTTCTCCCATACAAGATGTCCTTGAGGAATTTGGCGTAAGTGGGCATCTTAGCCAAAGCCTCGGCAAAGGGTATGTTGATCTGCAGCTGTTTGAACATCTCGAGAAACCTGGCGTAGTCCTTGCTTTCATCCCTCTTTTGTGTTCTCAAGGGGTACGGTACCTCCTTGGAGACAGGTACCGTTTCTGCATCTGTCTCGTTCTACACTGTATCCTGCTCAACCGAGCCCTTCGGCTGGGAGCGGTCGACTGAGTTGTTATCCTGGCCCGACAAGTTGCGTTCTACTTCCTTCGAATTTTCTGCGCGAGCGTGGCTAGAATACGGTGGATCCTGCAGTGCCAATCCACTCCGAGTGGAGATAGCATTGATCTGAGCCCGTGGATTATTCACTATATTCGAGGGTAGGTTTCCCGGCTGTCTCTTCGTTAGCTGCTGTGCTAACTATCCCACTTGTACTTCCAAAGCGCGCAGTGACGTTTTTGTTGTCTGCATGTCTGCTTTCAGGGCATCCATATGTGCGAATCGGGACTCCATGGTCTGAAACATGGACTCGATCTTCTTCATCTGGGCGTCGTACTATTGTGCAGATGGGCCCGGCTGAACCTGCTGTGTCGGTGCACCCTGCTAGGCTGGTGACCTGTGCTGGAACCCCGGTGCATAAACTGCGGAACTCGGGTTTCCATACCGCAACCAGGGATGGTCTCTCGTACCCGGCTGGTACCGGCTCGGGTCCCACTGTTGATGTACGTAATTGGTGTCTTCGGTTCTCAGTTCCTCAATGGTCGTGTCCAAATCAGGTTCTCCGACTGCTGCAACAGTCTTCTTATCCGAATAGACTTTCTTGACCAAGTCCTGAACGATCTTGGCCAAATTGTCTATCCGGTCGTCTTCTGCTGGTTCGGCTCTATCCGTCATCCTGCGATCGTTAAACAGTCGGGTGTCCTGCTTGGCTAACTGCTTCATCAGGTCATATGCTGTTGGAATTGTGCCCTAGAGGCAATCAATTAATTGTGACATTTATGGATTTACGATTCATTATGTTATCGATATGGAGATATGTTAACATGAATGAAGTCCTTAGAATATAAGTGTTATATTCTTAAATATCCCTAGTCAATTATAATGATTAATAGGACAATCATCTATAGACTAGTATGGGGTTGGATTGATATGGAGATATCATGATCCAACACATGGGTATGCATTAGGAGTAATGGCATACTGGATTGACCCATCTCCGAGAAGGCTACATACATGTTATGTTAAGTCACAAGCGCTTCTCGTGGTGCAATGGTATTGTCATCCTTAGACTTGAAGTCACTAGATATTCTAGTTGTGGATTATTGTGATTTTGGTAGCGTCAAACGCTACACCGTAACTGGGTAGTTATAAAGGCGTGTACTGGATACAATAAGAAGCAAGCTTAGAGATCGTAGTGGACGTAGATAGAATTTGTCCCTCCCACATAACGGGAGCAAATATCCTAGGCCACTCGAGGGATAGTGCTTATAAAATGTCTGGCCAGACTCAAATAAATCAATATGGGATATTGATGTTATTTGCACGAATAAGGCTATTCCCATGGATCGAGAAACAATGGATTGGATATACGAGTGTGACTTGTATGTCTCGTGTCCAATCCGGATATTGGGACAAAGGGATGAGACAATTACTTGCACAAGGTTTGTCATGATGACTATTCTATTTGTTGGCTAGAATGGATGTCTTGCTAGAGGCCGCTCCATATTAGTAAATTGTTACTACCAACTAAATAGAACCTATGGGGTCACACGCCATATAGGGGTGAACTAGACATGGGAATTAATTAATTAATATGATTAATTAATTAAAAGGATCAAATCGCAACAACTTGCTAACTTAGTAGGACTAATATGCAAGTTGGACTAATCCATGTAGAGACATGATTAGGATTTGCCAAGGTGGCCTAATTCATGTAGAGACATGATTAGGATTAATTTGCAAATAGAACTAATCCATGTATTGACATGATAAGGACTATTTTGCAAAAGGGACTAATCCGAACTTGAGTAGGATTATGAGGGGTTCTTTATGTAGTAGGACAAGGAGTTGTTGGACTATATAAAGAACACTCCTAGCTTATTTTTCTCTCTACACACTACACATCTATTTGATAGAAGAAAGGAGAGAACAAAGCAAGGAGAGAGCAATTCCCATAGAGGGCCGAAACCCCCTAGGGATTGCCGCCCCCTACCCGTCGGCCTAAAGGTGCCGCCCCACCTTTGGCACTCCATTGTTGGCGATTTCTTCTTCCTCCTCCATTCTTCCTAGCTAGCACATGAAGTGGAGGATCTAGATCTCACCTCTAGGCGTGGATCAACCGTAGAGACGTGACACTATTCGCGTTTGAAGTCATCAAGGAGAACCCAAAGGTGTGTTTATGATTTCTAACCCTTACCATCGTTATGTCTCTTGACTTGTGATCCTTGGAGGGTTTTGCATGGTTTTATGTTTGTTTATGCTTCCGTTGTGCAATCCATGAATCAAAACCCTACAGTGGTATCAGAGCCACAGGTCGTAGAGCATAAACGTGGTTTATGTGTTACGTTTTAGTTGTTTTACACCTTAAATTGATTGTTTATCGCGTAAAACAAGACAAATCAAGCATGGGATGCAATTTGTCAATAATCTATCATAACAAGATCTAATTTTTGCATTGGATGCATGAATTGGTGAGTTTGAGAAATTTTAGGATCTTAGATCTAGGTTTTGGGCATCCTTGGGGAAGAAGGAGTTCTTTCCATACAAGGAAACAACCAAACTTGGGCACCAAGCAAGGGAGTTGTTTTGGAAACAACTCCCAAAGGAGGTTCGGCCCCCCTAGGGGACCGCCCCTCCTTGCTTGCCGCCCAAGCAAGGCCGCCCTAGAGGCCGGGGCAGCCCTAGCCCGCGGCCTAGCCGCGTGGGCTAGGGGCCGGCCGGCCCTAGGGCCTTGCGGTTCACCTTTTTGGGCCCGGGCAATTGAATTGTTGGGCCCATGGACCGTTTTAACCCTAGTATATCCTAAAATCAATTAAAATTGACCAAGCGCGTTAAAATTGGATTTTAACTGTTTATGTGCAATTCGCATGGTGATTGGATATGGCCTTAGGATGTGGTTTGATGTGGATGTTTAATTTTTGTGGTTTGGTTTACGGCCTGCGAGCTGATCAATTAATTGTAATAATTAATTAGGGTTTTATGGCCTGCGTGCCATTTTTTTTCTCAACTTGTGAGATTTATTTTATTTTAGTATAGAAGTTAGCTAGTGCTAGATAAAGTAGATTGTTAGCCAAGATTGAAGAAAAGAAGCCCAAAGCCAAAAGGAGCCACAAAAGATGGAACATGGAGCATGGAGGATTCCACAAGACTACGAAGGATGGACCAAAAGATCAAGACGCATGGAGATGTGTTTGCTTTTAGGGTTCATAGATAATTCCATTGGCTTGGAATTATCTTAGTCTAGAAAAGGCCATATCCACATCACGTTTAAATTCTGTTTTGTGGTTGTTTACTTTATTGTCTTATTATTGTGTGGTTGGTGTATGGATGATGCATGCAATTAGGATAATAAGATAATTAGACAACCCGGATCTATTATTTGGAGTTGTGCCCAAACTCAAATAGATAGATTAGTTGATATCGATCAACAAAAACAATTAAAATTGAATTCAAAATCCCTCAAAATTCAAATATTGTGTTCTTGCCTTCTCGTTATTTAAACACTCATGATCATCATTATTTATCAAGTTCGTGCGTGCCAAAGCATGGCGACTTGGTTCATAATGATGGAATGCGATGGCACGTAACAATGTGCAATTGTTTAAATAAGAGGTTGAACACAACTAGGCTATTAATTTGATTAAGAAACCTAGAGGCAATCAATTGGGATTATCCATATAGATGGATAAATAAGGAGTTATTTGCCCAATTGAACCAAGAGTTGCATATGGGATGCAATTGGAATTGTTCCTACCTAAAGTAGTCAAATTATGGGTGACTTGCCAAAGCAAGCTCATAAGGAGATGAAACATGGATCTTGGCCCACTAGAAAATATAAGGATATTTTCCGCATTAATATCTTAAGGGTTATTAATCCGTAGAAAAATAGTGGGAGCTATATTTGACAATTTAAATCCTTGTTGAATATAGTTATACGTCACGAACTTTGCATATTCCTATTATGTTGAATACCCATGGCATTAAACAAATAAAAACACGACTCTATCTATTTCCTAGACTGGTATAAAACTGAGAATTGTTCTCAAATAAAAGGAAATTGTTGTAAATAGTAGAACATAAAGCTCTCTTCCTACCAACTACCAAAACACACTAAAACCTATGGAAGGAACACCAAAGAATGGTTCTTTGGTTATGACTTGCCTCATGCTAGCTGCCATGAACTCTGAGCTTTGGAAGCAAGAAGAGAGACATGGAGAAAAGTATGATATGATCATACATTGAAAGAAGCTCTTTCAAACTAGGGAGTTAGGCATGAAAGGTTTGAAGTGTTGCTCTACTTTGGGTTATGCAAATATACTAATTCAATATGATTGAAACATTAGTAAATATGCATTATCTATGAGATAGATAAAGAATAAACGGTTATTCACCCAAGTGGACCAAGAATTGCATTAGATGCAATTACAGTTTTGTTTTAAAATTGATTTACTCAATATGATTGAAAAATCACTAAACAAAACACTCATAATGGGAATGGGCAAAGCTGTTAATGGTTAACAGCATGGGTAAGGGAAAATAGTTTGCGCTAAACCCATGGGTATAAAGCAAGTCTGTTGCTAAAACCAAGTTGCTTTGGAATCCCATAGGTGGTGTAGAGGAAGAGAGGCTACCCAAAGTACCTGGAAGTAAGTAATAAAGGAATTATGAATTCCTATATAGATATTTTGTTATAGAAATCAATGTGTCTATCTCATCATCATAAGTATATGATACTAGATGAGGATCTCACATTTATAGAAGTGTGGAGGATCCCAAGAGACGAAGACAATTGGATAAGGAAGAAATAATCCTACACGTGGGGCTATGATGCAAAGGGTTGCTGAAAAGCCGTAGGGAATTATTTCTACCTTTAAGAAATTGTTCATGAATTAGACAAAAGCGATAATGTCCCTACTATGAGTAGGACCATTATCATAGTTTCTTGTTTGGACAAGAAAGCTCCTTATCATAATAAAAGGACAAATGTTGTTCCATTTATTATGGTATGCATTATTGTAATGCAATTTTGTCTAAGTGGATTCTATATCCGTGATCATGATAATTTCATCTATAACATTAATACCTGGAGGTTTGCATATAATGATATGAACTTCACTTATCTTTAGCATTATCGTTTAGGCCCTATAAATAAGAGATACATATCTAGAACTCCATGAGGATGGATTTATGGAACTCATTTGATTATTGAATCATATGAGACATGTAAGACTTATTAGGCAAAGATATGATCTTTTGGGAATCATACATATCGATGTATGAAGGCCACTAAGCACAAACGCTAAAGATGGTTTTCAGTACTTCATCATATTTACTGATGGGATCAGAGAAATATGGATTTGTGTATCTTATGAAGAAACAAATCAGAATCATTTGAATTGTTCAAGGTATTCAGGAATGAAGTAGAGAACCAGCTTGGCAAAATTATTTAGACTCTACGATTGGATCATAGAAGAAAAGTACTTGAGCCAAGAGTTTGACAAGAATCTATGGGAGTGTTGGATATGATCCAAAACTCGCTCCACCTAGCACGCCACATGGGTTTGGCGTGTCTAAGAGGAGATTTCGGATCTTGTAGGACACGGTTCGGTCCATGATGAGTCAAACAGAACTTCCAGTTTGCTTTTGGGACTATGATTCTAATTACAACAAATTTCGCCCTTAACCTCGTTCCATCAAAGTCAGATTATGAAAAACACCATATGAGATATGGAATAGGAAGTGTCCTAGTATGTCATTCATACAGATTTGGGGTTATGAAGTTTATGTAAAAGAGTTTACAAATAAACTTGGACCCAAGTCGGATAAATGTTTTGTGGGATATCCTGAAAAGGATATTATTTCTACAACCCAATCGAGAACAAACTGTTTGTTGCTCGAACTACAGTGTTTCTAGGTAGAGATCGTCTCTAAAGAGAAACAGTGGGAGGACAGTAGAACTAGAAAAGTTCAAGAACCACAATAGAACATTAATCCGTTTGATGGAACATGAGCAGGATCACAAGGTGTTGTGGAGCAACCTACTCAGATAACACAAGAACCTCGTAGGTCAGGTAGGATATGTCAAGGGGCTAGAGAAATAATGATTTCTCGTAAACCGTGATATATTGCTCATAATGATGAGCCTACAACCTATGAGATGGCCACGTGTGGCCATGCTCGCAGAAATGGCTTGGAGCCATGAGATACGATATGGAATCCATGTATACCAACAAAGTATAGACTTTGGTGGAACCACCTGAAGGGTAGGACCCATAGGGTGCAAGTGGGTTATGAGGAAACCAACATGGATGGTAATATGATTACTTTTAAGGGAAAATTGGCAGGAAAGGGATTTCATGTGAGTTCATAGTATAGACTATGACGAAATCTTCCCCAATTGTGATGCTTAAATCCATTCGCATCTTGCTTGTAGCAATCTATTTGTAGATTGGATCAAGCTTCTAGGAGTTGGACTCTTCAAATGGATGATGTAATCAAAGGAGTTTGATTCCATCAAAATTGAAGATGAGACTTGTGTCTACAAGAAGGTTAGTGGGAGCACATTTATGTTTCTGGTCGTGTATGTGGAGACATACTTAATCATTGGGAATGTTGCCCCTACTTGGCAGTCTTACGTAGATTGACTAGGGAGTTGACCTTCTAATGGTAGACTTAAGCGAAGCAACTTGTGAAGATCTATTGAGGTAGATCAAGATGGTTGTGTAGCTTAGGTCATAGTACATAAATTGACAAAGGTGTTGAAATGGTTCAACGTGAAAAGAATATTGATTCTTACCTATGTCACATGGAATTAGTCTTTGGAAGGCTAATTGTCTTACCAATTAGATTGGGAATGGACCGTATGAATTAGATTCACGAGATACGCCATGAGATGTACTAGGCCAGACGTGTCAAAAAGCATGACACAAAGATACCAGTCATATCCGGGTGAGAGTCACTGGATAAAAATATCAAGATTATCCTTTAGTACTTGAGAAGCACTAAGGATGAATTATTGATAAATGGATGATAGGAAGAGTTTACTGTAAGGGGTTACAGTGATGCGAACTTCAAATCTGACAAAGAAGATTTCAGATTATAAGTCAAGTTTTGAGTTTTGCCTTAGTGGGAGCGACTGTGAGCTGGAAAGGTTCCAGGCAAGATTCAGTCACTGATTCTAACATAGAGGACTGAGTAAGTAAATGCATAAGATGCATTTATTCAGAATATTCAATCTCAATCAAATTGTTGATGGAGGAGATGTGAATATTTGCAAGGTGCCAGCATATGTCTCGCCCCTACGCAGCGGAATCGTGGAGGGCCGCGCTAGACCAATAGGCATATGATGCAGGAGATTGACTCTAGTGCAAGTGGGAGACTGTTGGAATTGTGCCCTAGAGGCAATCAATTAATTGTGACATTTATGGATTTACGATTCATTATGTTATCGATATGGAGATATGTTAACATGAATGAAGGCCTTAGAAGATAAGTGTTATATTCTTAAATATCCCTAGTCAATTATAATGATTAATAGGAAAATCATCTATAGACTAGTATGGGGTTGGATTGATATGGAGATATCATGATCCAACACATGGGTATGCATTAGGAGTAATGGCATACTGGATTGACCCATCTCCGAGAAGGCTACATACATGTTATGTTAAGTCACAAGCGCTTCTCGTGGTGCAATGGTATTGTCATCCTTAGACTTGAAGTCACTAGATATTCTAGTTGTGGATTATTGTGATTTTGGTAGCGTCAAACGCTACACCGTAACTGGGTAGTTATAAAGGCGTGTACTGGATACAATAAGAAGCAAGCTTAGAGATCGTAGTGGACGTAGATAGAATTTGTCCCTCCCACATAACGGGAGCAAATATCCTAGGCCACTCGAGGGATAGTGCTTATAAAATGTCTGGCCAGACTCAAATAAATCAATATGGGATATTGATGTTATTTGCACGAATAAGGCTATTCCCATGGATCGAGAAACAATGGATTGGATATACGAGTGTGACTTGTATGTCTCGTGTCCAATCCGGATATTGGGACAAAGGGATGAGACAATTACTTGCACAAGGTTTGTCATGATGACTATTCTATTTGTTGGCTAGAATGGATGTCTTGCTAGAGGCCGCTCCATATTAGTAAATTGTTACTACCAACTAAATAGAACCTATGGGGTCACACGCCATATAGGGGTCAACTAGACATGGGAATTAATTAATTAATATGATTAATTAATTAAAAGGATCAAATCGCAACAACTTGCTAACTTAGTAGGACTAATATGCAAGTTGGACTAATCCATGTAGAGACATGATTAGGATTTGCCAAGGTGGCCTAATTCATGTAGAGACATGATTAGGATTAATTTGCAAATAGAACTAATCCATGTATTGACATGATAAGGACTATTTTGCAAAAGGGACTAATCCGAACTTGAGTAGGATTATGAGGGGTTCTTTATGTAGTAGGACAAGGAGTTGTTGGACTATATAAAGAACACTCCTAGCTTATTTTTCTCTCTACACACTACACATCTATTTGATAGAAGAAAGGAGAGAACAAAGCAAGGAGAGAGCAATTCCCATAGAGGGCCGAAACCCCCTAGGGATTGCCGCCCCCTACCCGTCGGCCTAAAGGTGCCGCCCCACCTTTGGCACTCCATTGTTGGCGATTTCTTCTTCCTCCTCCATTCTTCCTAGCTAGCACATGAAGTGGAGGATCTAGATCTCACCTCTAGGCGTGGATCAACCGTAGAGACGTGACACTATTCGCGTTTGAAGTCATCAAGGAGAACCCAAAGGTGTGTTTATGATTTCTAACCCTTACCATCGTTATGTCTCTTGACTTGTGATCCTTGGAGGGTTTTGCATGGTTTTATGTTTGTTTATGCTTCCGTTGTGCAATCCATGAATCAAAACCCTACATATGCACCATCTTTTTCCACATGATACAGGAAGTTTCCCCCGGCCTCTCTGTCAATCCTGTCGGCATTCTCCCAGTCTAGGGCATGGTAGAAAACCTGCAGGATCTTTGCATCTCCAAAACCGTGGTTCGGGCATCTTTTCACCAATCTCGTGAGCCTGTCCCATGCGTCTACCACCGTCTCCCCCATATTCTGCTTGAATGACAGAATCTCGCTCTGTAACTGAATGACTTGGGAGGCGGGATAAAACTTTGCCAAAAAATCCGTGACACACTCCTCCCATGTGGTGATGGATTTGGGTGGTCGGGATTCGAGCCAGTCTTTGGCTATTCCGAATAGGCAATATGGGAATAAGATCAGCATAAATGCCTCTGCATCTACCCCCTTGTATCGGACCTTGTTGCAGTAGTCCTCGAATTTCTCTATAAAATCGTTCGGGTATTCGTCGGCCTTTCCATGAAACGGGCAGAGAGTCTATAGCGTCTGGATGGTGGATGTTTTGATGTCAAAGTGCTCGGCGGTGATCTCGGGCACCACAATAGCTCGTTCATGCCCCCCGGTGGGGACTTCAAAATTTTCCACCAACGCCTTCCCAGATCGGTTATACGTTCTCTGGTTGCTTCGGGCAGCAAGTCCCGCTGTGACAAGTTCTTCGATGTACCGAGCCATCTGGTCTGGGGTACGTGTCTCTCGTTCCTGCCCACCGGTTGCAGGGTTTTCGGGAGTATCTCTCTGGTTGGTTGCCACTCTGCTTTCTCGATTTCTGCGATTCTGTTCGGTGTACAGCTTTTCTGGATCGTCGAGTGGTGGTACCAAATCGCGAGGCAATCTGGGTATCAACTGAACAGTCCTGAAAACGCAGATTCAAAAACGCAGTGAGATTAAAGAAAAATAACGAAACAGAAAAATAAAAAACTCTGAAAACTAATTCCGACAACTAAATAGACCCTAAAAAGTCCCCGGCAACGGCGCCAAAAACTTGATGCGCAAAATATAGGCTATTCGCAAGTATACGAAATCAAGTAATACCGGGTGTATTTCAACTCGGGTTGTCGATCCCACATAGACTGTTTCGGGTTTTCTCACGTTATCAGTTATAGTTAACTGAGTGTAGTAACGAGGAGGAGTTGGTTGTGGTTGCAGTTTACTAACCTAAAAACAGGAATTAAAACATAAACGTAAATATTTTTGTGACGTTTTTCTAAAATACGCTGAATTGGTTGTTACTATAATGGATGGGAACTAGGCTCCAGGATCCCCTAGGGTTTCTACAAATTTCAGTTTTACGTTTGATTATGAAAACACTCAGCAGTTTTGTTATCTGTGCAACGTACCGGTTGTGCAGTGACCTTTCAGCTTCCACACGTAATCCCGATCCTACAGACTTTCGGATTCCTGTTAAGCTGCCTAAGTCCGCAGTCTCGATCTAATCCTGCTAGGGTTTCTAACCTGTCCAGATGGCCCGAGTCAAATTCTCTAACAGTCGGTCTCACGTTTTTCGGTGCTAGCCCTATCTCCCTTTCGCTGGTCGGTCTATCAGGGTAAGGTACTAAATCTTGACTTTTCTTCCTAACCCTAACCTGACGTTTTCACCTACAGGCTCGGGTCTATAGCAATCCTGGGTGATCAATCCTATTATGCATATACGATAATAATCAAAGACAGAATAACATATACAATTTGCTGAATTAAGATAACAGTCATGAGTCCATAATCAAAGTAGTCATAAAATCTGGATACGAAACCCTAGGTTCACCGAGAACCTAGGTAATAAGTTTAGCTACGAATAGACATAATACTAAACACAGTTTCTGAATATAAAGAGAGAGAATGAAATCAAACTTAGTCTTCGAATCTCGAATCGCTCTTTCGTGCTCTCCGGGGATACTCTGACTTGTCCTTCGGTTGTGCTGTGTATTCTGTCTCTCAAAACGAGTCTGGACGAGTCTTTAAATAGTGCTTTTTTTTCCCGAAACGCTTCCGCCAGAAATTACGAAAACAGCCATCAGTCCACCGACTTTGGAAAAAAGTCAAACTGGCTGCGTATACACGCAAGGGTTGCGTATATACGCAACCAGGGGCCCACAAACCAACCACCACCACTCCCCTGCCTGCGTATATACCAACCACCACCACCACCTTGGTCCTCTGGTGGGCCCGGTTGGGTCTCCTGGGTCCCACACTTCTGCGTGAAGTCCCCGGTTTGCCTCCCTCGGTGTTCTCCTGCTTTTCTGTGTTCCCGTCTTGGCCCGATTTTGTGCACGTTTCCTGACATGGTCCCGGCTTGGTCCCGGCACGCTTCCCGATGCACCTCCCGACCCTGTTCCTGAAAAGGCAACATGAATAGAACCCGCGATCATCTCCATTAAAAGAAACAAATAAGAAGGAATCCAGAAAGTACAAATAAACATCTCGTTCGAAATTCCCGAGGCATTCTAGGGCAAATTCCGGCAAAAGACGCTGTTTTCTGACACAAACGCTCGTGAAATCAGGCTAAAAGATAACCCCTAATTGGGCGTTATCAATAACCCGTAGTCGTGATGATTCGCGTTACGGCTTTTACTCTTTGTTGGCTAAAGATCGTCATTTTTGTGATCAATTCTTTCTCGAAGAAAATATTAATGTTATTAAACAAAAATCTTTTACATCCAAAGTTAGATATGCTGACTCCTTCATCCAGGTGTGCTCGCCCCTCCGTTATGGCCTGATTCTATTGTCAAAAGTTGTTATGACAGTGTTTATATGACCGGGCTACTTCCCTTCTCCTTGCTGAACTCCCTCTAATTCAACCGTCGCGTAGCAGGAGAGTTAAAAATGGTCATGGATGGGTTGATTTCTGGAATTTTCAAACCCGTCGTCTTATCAGTTTTTAGAACAGTCCCACTCATGCTCTTTTCCAACCCAGCAAGGCTCCCACACTCTCAACAACGGAGTACCCATTTATGACAACCCGTAGTCGTGATGATTCGCGTTACGTCTTTTACTCTTTGTTGGCTAAAGATCGGCATTTGTGTGCTCAATTCGTTCACGAAGAAAAGATTGATGTTATTAAACAAAAATCTTTTACAGCCAAAGTTAGATATGCTGACTCCTTCATCTAGGTGTGTTCGCGCCTCCTTCCCTTGTCTTCATGTTTTCATGTAATATACCTAACTTTGCCTTTTTCTTTGTATCGGTGTTGTTTGAGGCGCTTCGCCTCTGGAGATCGTAGCGCAAATTTTATCGACCGCTTGCGTGAGGAGAAGGCCATCTTAAGGAAGTCCTCCGTACCTGACAGTCGCATTGACCCAGCGAGGCCCATGACTCCTGAAGTCCAGCAGCTGGTTTTTGATGCATTAGAAGCCTTTCTGGATTCAATTGACGAAAGCTTAACGAGAAAGAGAACTAATGGCGAACCGAAGGCTAGCGACATAGTTTCTCAACAATCGAAACGTTCTCGAATGGAGGTCACCAAGCAGTCTGTCGTTAATCCGATTTTTAAGAGAAGTGGTACTGCTCATTTTTTTTCTTTTCCTTAGAGACGATATTCATGACCCCTAAAATATTATTCCTATTCTCTCGAAGGGAATAACTCTGATGAGGAAGATAAGGAAGAAGTTCCCCTCGTTTCTGATGCAGTTTCTACAGGGGCAAACTGTAATGGAAAGAACTCCCATGGTTGAAGGTTTTCCTGATGGGGAGCATCTCAAGTTCGTTGATGAGCGGGATGAAAAGGACCAAAGTGAAAAACATGACGTTACTCCTGCCACCCCAGCAATAAACATTTCCTCATATGAAGAAGATGTTGGGAAGGAAGCAAATGCGAAAGCTGTGGAAGATGCACTTCTTAGTGAAAATGCTGGGAATCCTACGCCCTCTAATCATGATGCCGAGTTGGGTCAGCGTGTTGTCCCTGCTTCTGCGGTGAGCATTTTGAAAAATGCTACCTTTGTTGGAGGTTTTGCTTTGGATTTGGATGCTCTCCTCTCTGAGGACCCGTTTGAAGTATGGGGTTCGCAGGCTACAAATCCTGCTGTATTTGAGAGGAGCTTTGCAAAACCTGAGTCATACTTCCCACTGGAGTCTCAGGCAGATCAAAGGTTAGCTTAAGTGGCCGGTACAAGTTTGCAAGCAGTGGTACCCATTTCCTCTCTTTGGAAAATCGTCGAAGGAACAGGTATGGCCATTCCTTTTTTGTTCATGATGCTTAGTCTTTGCACCCATGTTTTTGCTGAGTGCCCCACTTTTGTTTCCTTGCGTACATGTATCGACCAAGCTTGCCTCGAGTGGCTAATGAGAGTGCGCGTGTCTTTCCCTATTGCATTCGCTAGAGTGCTGGAGCTATCCCCAAAAGACAGAGGGGAACTCCTCAAAAAGATGGTTTCTCTTTCGGAGAGAGTTCATGGAACTACGCCCGTGAGCACCACAGTTGACAGCGCTCAGGCCCTCCTTGCTAGCGCAGAAGAGCTTCAGCAGATCGCAACAGGGTATTTGGATTTGGACTTTCTTGTGCATAGATTTATAAAAATTCGTACTTCCGCGCTACTCAGGTCCGAGTATGCTTCTTATAGGGAGGAAAAAGCCACTCTTGACGCACGTAACGCAGAATTAGAACGGATGGCCAGAGAATTCGAAGTAGCCACTAAACACCATGCGGACGACAAGGCTCGCTTGGGGAAACTGATTGCCAATAGCATCAGATTGGCAGCAGGGGATTCCCTCATGAAGGATTTCTTTGAGGATTGAAATTTTTTCTTACATCGCTTTTTCGAACTATTGTAAATTTTTGTGCCCTTTTGTGGCCGCGATCCTTGGATCGCAAGAACATCTCGTCCTGTTCTTGCGTGCGTAGACTTTGCAGATTTTGAAATATATGCTTTTGATTTGTTCATGTTTTTTTACTATGGATAAGTAGAATTTTCTGCCGTTAGGCTACGGCATGGGCTATCTTTGCAGACAAGCCTTGAATTTGTTTTAACTGCTACCATACGAGATAGGCTTTAGGCGCGTTTTGCTGCTATCTAGACAGATAGGCTTTGAGTTTGTAGTACTGCTACCATATGAGATAGGTTTACGTTCGCGTTTGGGTACTATCTGGACAGATAGGCTTTTTGAGCTTGCGGTACTCCTACCATATGAGATAGGCTTATGTTTGCGTTTTTGCTGCTATCATACGATATAGGCTTTTAGTGGTGCTTTTAGATTCTATCTTAATGGATAGGCTTACACTTGTATTGTGATCAGCAAAGTGATAAAATGAGCCTTTGCAAATGATAAAAGAGCTCTCATATGGGAGAGTTATTATCATTATATAAATCCTCATATGGGAGGATTTTAGAAAAAAAAATGTACATTGCAAGTGTTAAGAAACGTTCAGATAGAGCTAGGGATAGTACTTTTTTAGCCATCGCATATTGATTGGGGTTGGAATAGTGGCAGTCCCGTGGCAGCTTAGAATGTTGCAATAACCACTATCGAAGACTTCCTTGACCTCGAAGGGTCCTTCCCAGTTTGCCGCAAACTTTGGGTGGGCTGCTTCGCGCATGCAAATATCGAAAGCTCGTAGGACTAGGTCCCCTACTACAAAGTCCCTATGTTGGACCTTTATGTTGTAGGCGCGCGAGATCCTTTCTTTATACTTGGAGTTTGTAATAGCATCTTTCTCGCGTCTTTCTTCCAGCGGGATGAGATCATGCTCACGGCCGTTGTCATACAAAGCGCAGATATCCAGTCTTGCTGAATTCACCTTAACTTCAGAAGGGACGACTGCCTCAGCCCCATAACATAGTAAGAACGGGGAGGTTCCTGTGGGAGTCCTGGGTGATGTGCGATATGCCCAAAGCGCCATTCCCAACGAATCCGACCATCTTTTGTGATCGTCCGCGACCGTTTTGCTCAATATTTGGAGCAACATTTTGTTGGTGGCCTCTCCTTGTCCATTTCCTTTTGAATAATAGGGCGTTGAACAGATTTGCCTTATGTTATATTCCATTAACTTTGCGTCCACCTGGCGATTGACGAAAGGAGTTCCGTGGTCAGACTGGATAGTGTTATGGATACCAAAGCTATGGATGATATTTTCCTGTATGAATTTAACCACGGCTGCCGCATTTGCTGTCTTGAGAGGGATCGCCTCGACCCATTTAATGAATTGCTCTGTCCCTATCAGGATATATTCATTCCCGCGGGAAATGGGCCGTACTGGTCTGATGAAATCCAGCGACCAAGTGTGGAACGGCCAAAGAGTCCCCAATGCGTGTAAGTCAACAGTAGGGTCATGCACTAGATTACCGTGAAACTGACATTGTTGACATCTTCTGAATTTTGCGTGGCAATCGGCTTCCATGGTTAGCCAGAAATATCCAACTGTTAATAGCTGCCTGCACAGCTTGGCACCTCCTTGTTGCTCTACCTGGTGAGACATCTCCATGACCTCCTGGGTTTCTTGCCCGTTCAGACATCTGAGAAAGTTCCCGTTGTGTCCTTTTTGCCACAGTAAATTTTCCTGTAGGACGTATCGAGTAGCTTTCCTCTTGAGTTTATCAGCCTCCTTCCTGTTGGTAGGCAGAGTTCTTTCTTGTAAATAATAAACTATAGGCTTTCTCCAATCTCCTTCTTCGACTGCGAAAACTTCCAGAAAGTCTTTAATCAGCGCACATCTTCCACAGTTGCTCTGTATGATGGCTGCAAAGTATGACATTTGTGGCCAATGGATCCCGTATATTTGGGCTTTCCTGTAAATAGAAATCTCATTATCTCCGCACGAATGTTGGTGTATTTTTTTAAAGGTTGCTCGACCTAGGACATTTGTAGTATAGCAGACCATCGTGTATGCAAAATCCCTTGATGGAAACCCAAGTTTCTTTGCTGGTCCCGTTAGCCAATTCGCTCAAGATGGGCTTTCTCCAATATGCTTCTTCAGGGGACTCTTCTTCACATAGGTCTTTTACCAAGGACAGAGTCGTCTTGACTTCGATGGAGATTTTTGCCGGGCATTTATGAGAGCTGACTTTTGACCCTAGAGTAGCCAACGCGTCTGCATGTCGATTATCCGATCTGGGCGTGTGCTCGTATATGACAGATTCGAACTTCTGTACCAACTTCTGCACGGTTGACCTATTTTCAGAAAGTTGATCTCCTTTAACGCGTACTCCCCCGAGGCTTGTTTGACGATTAGCTTGGAGTCTCGCATGATGACGAGATTCTGAACTTCCAGAGCCTTGGCTGCGAGCAGTCCTGCAATTAGGGCTTCGTATTCGGCCTCATTATTGGTTACTCCGAAGTCTTCCTTGGTTGACATTTAGATAACCTCTTGGTTGGGCTTGATCAGTACTACTCCAACTCTTCCTCCTGTTCTTTTTGAAGATCCATCGAAATGCAACTTCCAGTACTGGTCATTGATTGCATATACCTGTGATCCCTCTATTTCTTGTGATACGGGCTCGTAATTCGCATCTGGGAACTGGGCTAGTAGATCCGCCAACGCCTGGGACTTGATGGCCTTGGGTCGCGTGCAGGTTATGTCATACTGGGACATGGTCATATACCATTTTGCAAGTCTTCAAGAAGGAGGTGAGTGCCCCCAGCAAATAGCGTATAGGGTCGTATTTTGTTACAACCACTACTTTGTGAGAAGCAAAGTAATGTTTTAAATTTTCAGTGGCGAAGAATAGGGCCAGGCAGTGGCGCTCAATTTATGTATATCAATATTCCGCAGATTGGATCATGCGTGAGATGTAGTATACCGCCCTCTCTTGCCCTTCAAACTCCTAAGCTAGTAATGCCCCAATAGACCTCTTTGTTGAAGTCAAATACAGCAACAAAGGCGACCCTAGTTGGGGCGCGATCATGACTCTTAGAGATGCTAATAACCTCTTCAACTTTTCGAACGCAGCTTGATGTTCCTCTGTCCATGAGAACGTCGCGTTTTTCTTAAGCAAGTTGCTGAAAAAAAAGGTCAGCTCCGCAATTGCTGGTATAAATCTTCTCAAATAGGATAACTTCCCTAGGAATGCCTTCAATGCTGTTTGAGATTGTGGTGCAGGTAAGCTGGTGATCGCTGATATTTTCGCGGGGTCAGGCTCTATCCCGTGTCTGTGAATCACGCAACCTAGGAACTTTTTGGAAGTTACTCTGAATGCACACTTCATGGGGTTCATCTTTAATTGAAAGGCTCGGCATCTATCGAATACTTTCCTTAAATCTTTCAGTTGATCCTGCTTTAGTTTTGACTTAACCACCAGATCATCCACATAGAACTCAGCTTCCTGATGCATGATGTCGTGGAACAAGGCCATCATAGCGCGTTAATATGTGGCCCTTGCATTCTTTAGACCAAATGGCATGACCGTGTAGTTGAATACCCCTACGGGTGTGATAAAATGTTGTCTTCTTTGCATCCTCCGGGTCCATTTTGACTTTTTTATAGCCACTGAACCCGTCCATGAAGCTAAACATTTCGTGGCCTGCGGTGGAGTCAATTAGAAGATCTATTTTTGGCAAAGGGAAGTCATCCTTCGGGCAAAATTTATTCAGGTCCCTGAAGTCAACGCATACACGGTGGCTTCCGTTCTTTTTCAAGACAGGCACTATATTTGCGAGCCAGGTAGGATGGTGATTAGGCGCAATGAATTTGGTGTTCAACAGCTTGACGGTCTCTTCTTTAATCTTGACGTTTATCTCAGGCCGAAAATTCCTTGCGCTTTTCTTGATTGGCCTTGAGCCTGAAATAACGTCCAATTGATGCATTGTGATGCCTTGATCTAGTCCTGGCATCTTGTCATAGTCCCACGCGAATACATCCTTGTATTCTTTCAACAGCTGAACAAACTCGTGTTCCTGCTTATGGCTGAGCTCCGCACTCAGGAAGACTGGCCTTTTCTTCTCTTAAGCAGGGCTTAGGAATACTTCTTTTAGTTCTTGATTTTGTGGCCTCGGGCGGTCCTCCATGCGTTCGGGGGCCTCCCTGATTTCTTCTGACAACGGGCTCTTGTCCTCACCCGGAGCCTCTACTAGCTCACAAATTTTCCCAAGGGCATTTTTGATGGGGCGAGTCGAAGGTGACCCCGTGCACCTTCGAATGCGATAACACTTCCTCCCATTAGAGTAAAATCCACCCTCCTGTTTATCCTCGCATTGTGCTCTACAACCCTCTTCAAGGTATGAACGCTCTTCTTGCTGTAAGTTACATTAGGATCTTCTTCCCGCATAGGCCGCTTCGCCTTCGGTTCCTCTTGCATTATAATCACCCCAGCTAGTGATTGATTCTGGACGTCTCCCCATTTGGGTGATGGGGTTGGTTGGAATGGGACTGTGGTAGCTTCGTCTGCCATTTCTTCGAACCATAATGCTTCAGGAAGGTGGGCTTCTTTCAATTTGAAAGGGTTCGTAGAAGCAGGTATTGTGACCACTCTGTCTTTCCAAGTGGCTTTCATCATCTGATGTGCAGTAGAAGGTACAACTATGCCGATGATCATGTGATAGGTGGTGTTGGCGTTGATGACATGAAATTTGGCATTACACCTGATCTGATCAATCCATATCCCTAATCGAATCCAGCCAACCGTCATTCTGGAGTCGCCTTCAAAGCCCGTCAACGATGACGACTTCTTAATAACTTTGCTTTGAGAGATCCCTGCTAGCTGCAAGGTCTTTAGTGAAATTAAATTCACCGCGGCTCCACCATCGACAAAGGCCCTTTTAAACTCGACGTGATTGATAGCGGACGTTACATACAGTGGCCTCTGATGATTGGCGTTAGTCCTTTTGTCTGAATCGTCGAACGTCATGACCAGAACCACTTAATCGCGCGGCCTTAATGACTTTCCCATTAGAGACGACCAACTCTTTCCCATGATCTTCGGCCACTCTTAAGATTGCTTTTATCATCTCATGCCTGCAGCCGTCTGAGAAATTCATCTCATCAAAGAACTTAACGATCTTGGCACGATTCTTCATCTGCTCAGCGCGCGAATTTTCGGTGTCGATGTCGTAGCCCTCATCTTCATGGATTTTTGCGATCACCGGGGTCCTAGCATCTGCGAGCTCCTCAATGTCCGCGATCGTAATCATGGCTATTTTCTTCCCCTTGGACTCCTGTGCATGAGACGACAAGGGGTTGTCACGTACGTATTTGGACGACTCATCAACAACTAGCTGCCCCTCCTTGATTTGCCTATCCATCAACCACCTGAGATTTTTGCACTCCCTTGTATAGTGCATGACATGTCCGTGGAATTCGCACAACGTGGGGTCTCGCAGCTTCCCTCCTGTTGGCCTATGCTCTAGAGCATGTAAAATTCCACCCTTTCGCCTTTTTTGTATAGGGTTATAGCGTCGTCAATTGAGCACGGTAAGGGTGGCGCCTCCTTTGGTGTGGATCGCTGCTACTTGCGGGAGGATGACATTGTATGCACATCAATATCTCGCCCTCACTTGTGGTTGAACTTTCCATCCCTGAAGCTAGATCCGGCACGTGCGAGGTCATGGACGCTTTTCCTCTTCATCTTTTCCACCAGCGGCTCAACATTCTTGGTGCCTTCAATCAACCTTGAAAAAGTAGGCATATTCAAGTTAATTAGCATACCTTTATACTCATCACGCATGCCCTGAAGGCATATTTCCACCAGTCAGCTTTCCAGGACATCGTCGACGCATGCCAAAGACTTGGCCCTGAATCTCTTGATGAAAACGATTCCCTCTTCGTCATGCCTCTGGTACATGCGGGAGAGGTGGATGGTGGTTACTTTTTCTTCACCATGTCATCCCACGTCTTGACAGATCCTCCTTCCAAGGTCCTGTACCACTTGTATGCGACAGCCCCTAGAGATTTAGGAAATTCACGCATCAACAGTCTGGTGTCCACTCCATGTGGGCCCATCATGTCAACGAATCGCATCACGTGTCCGTGCGCATTCCCACTGACTTCATCGAACTTCTGCCACTTGGGTGCCTTGTACCCGACAGGGTTGGGCATCAAGTAAATATCTCGCGGAATGGGAGGCGCGTTGTTAACCTTTGGGATGACGGTATCTGCGAAGCTCTGGTTCGCGATGATGCTGTCTATCCGTTGTGGCGGGGGTGCGTGGCTCCCTAGGGCTCCGTTTGCATTGAAAGGCAATGCAGAGTATGGAGGGGGTTTCATGCCGTCATCAGGGACGAGCTCAACGAGAGCCCCGGTGTCTGGAGCACAGGGCCGCTGAAAGGAGGGGACTGGGCGACAGATGTATGCACTATGGATGTGGTTGCTGCCCCTGGTAGAGGCAACTGGGCTGTCGATGGTGGGACTGAAACCCCTGGAACGGTGTTTTGGGCAAATCTTCCCACGATCGTCATGATTTGGGCGATCTGGGCGGACTGAGCCTGCATAATCTGGGCTTGATTCCGGATTGTGGCTTGGAGTGCCTCTAGAGAGGGTCCACTGCCGGTAATCGTTTGAGCACGAGCATTGGTGTTGACGATGGTGTTAAGTGGTCCTTCTTCCCTTGAGGTATCCTCGTTGGAAGGGGACCAGTCACCGTCACGAATGATTCCGTCGGAAGACATTTGTACAGATTTCAAAGAATTGAAGATCTGGAAGTGAGTGTTAACGTCGGGTTCACCAAATTGTGCGCAAGGAAATCCTTCGGAGATATCTAAGTGTGCACCTCAAGTAGGGAATAAGAACACAGAGAGATGTGGGGTTGTGTGTAGGGAGAGGGTAAGCAATGGTAACTGTGTGGGAGAGAGAGAGAGATAGCTTAATGGCAGAGCTTCGGTATGTCCAGAAGATCTCGTGTCATTAGGTGTGTCGCAACGGAGGGCTAACGATCCTATATATAGTGGGAAAGTGACCGTTGTGAGGGGGTTAATTCACCATAAATTGAGGCTTAATGGTAGCCCTTGTAACAGCACGTTCGACCGTGTATATAGGAACCGTTAGGCAACTGGCCGTACATACCAGAGACCGTTATGAGGTCAAGTCAGGTTTACAGTACGTGGTCATTAAGTCTCTCAAAGCAGTTACAAAGGGTCGCGCGCGAGCTTGTTTGTCACACGCGCGCACGGTCTTTACCATAGCCTCCGAACCACTAAGTCCCTACAAGTCCCGTGTTGGTACGCGAGGGCCCTGTCTCGCAGCCCCCACATAGATAAGCATAAGTATTTATCCGGTGTATATGGAGCACAACTAGGTGTGCTGGATGAGTGTCACGTGGCTGTGATCTGTCTTTCTAGAAAGCACAATCTACACTTATCTACCGGTGTGCTTCGTTCGTTACTATGCTAAAGTGAGCATTTAACTAGTGTGCAGTCGAAAGTAGCAATTGTGAAGTTATGGGCTATAAAAAGGATAAAATAAATAAAAACAAAGAAGTAAAATGTCAGCTGAGTTTTGTATTACTTATAAGCAGCTTATAAATCAATTTGAATTATAAGTTCAAGTTAACTTATAAATAGTGTTTGATATGCACTTATACGCTAATATTTTGAATTTGGACTGATAACTTCATAGTGTAAAAAATGAGTGTAAAAAATTTGAGTTTTAAAGTTTTTCTTAGACTTTTTCAGTGAACTAACTTTACCACCAAACAAATGCCTTTTCTTTTTACTTGTTGGTCATCGAATTTTTTAACATAGAATTATAAGCCAACTTATGGAATAAATAAATCATACCAAACTCTCCTGAAGGCAACGTTGTCTGCTCTAAAAAATTAAACACGACTTTGTCGTTCACTTTATTCGTGAATAGCACAAAGCGTGAAAGAAAGTAGTCGAGAACATGCATGCAGATGTAATCAACCAAATATCACATGCTAGCTCACTTTCGAACGGAAAAGACCTCCAATAACGTAAGGCTTAATTGGGACATTTGAGACAAGTGTGTGTACCTAGCAAATTGGGTGAATTGATAATGATATTATAGCACAACCCTTTCAAATGTCACTTTGGACAAAAACTAGTGGTCTTGTTTGGATAGGATGTCTTTTGTTTTTGTTTTGAGTTGGTTGGAATTTTGGACGGTCATTTCTGCTTGAAAAATGTTAGGGATTCCACAAAAGTTTCCCTTTAGCCTCCCATTTTTCTTTTTTTTTTTTTTTTGAAAGGGGAAATCACATTAATTAAACAACATTACAATTTTGGCTCCTCCTTTGAATCCTATCATGGATTCTTTGGATTTGCTCTCGCTTGACAAAGGAGACAGAAATAAAATCAAAATTAACCACAATTGACTGGATATCCTGGATTACTCCTTCAATTTTAAAGTCTGATCTTAATCCTTTGAGGTTCTGAACGGATTGAAGCGAGTCGGTCAGAAGTTCAATATTCTTGAATCCATGGTAGAGAAGCCATCGAAGTGCTTTGGAGATTCCTATTGCTTCGGATTGTAACGGGCAAGTGGCTAGAAAGTTTTCATAATTTGCTTCAGTGCTGTCTTTTTCGTTCATCCAGGCAGTTGCCGAGACTCCATCAGATTTTCAAGAAGCATCCACCATGAATCGATCAAAAAATTGAGGTTTAATTCCAATAGACCACTTGTTATCCAAACTATTTGCTCCAGCTGAAGTCTCTGTGTCTCGAGTCTGATTATCCTGAGGAGAAGAGCGTAGGAGCTGCCGCATAAAACTAGCAACCGACTGACCAAGAGTTATTAATGAGGCTTGGATGGTAATGAAATTTCCATTCATTACCGCCTCATTTCTAAATAACCAAATGTGTCGCAATGTGAGGAGGAAATAAATCCTTTCCTCATATGAGGGCAAAGAAGTGAAGTTTGAAAAAAGTAGAGAGGAGAAAGTTTGCGACTGGGCCATAGAGTTACTAATTTTAAGGGAAGTACCATCCCAAATATCCTTTGAGGTAGGACATCCAATGAAGCAATGTAGGAGACTTTCCGGTTCCTTTTTGCAACGAGGACATAAATCAGAAGTGATTGGGCAGTTTCATCTTTTAAGAGTCTTCAAGACTGGAAGGGCATTTGAAAGTAATTTCCAAAATAAGGATGTGTATTTTGGACCAAGCTTGAGTAGTCTGACCTTTTTCCATAAAGAAATAGATGTATCTTCCATGTAAGGGGGAAGCTCCACCAATGTTTTGGCAAGAAAGAGGTAGCCAGACTTTACCGAGTATACTCCGTTTGCGTTGTGGGGCCATATGAGACGGTCATCTTGGTTCCCGTGAGGAATGAAAATTTTATGGATTTCTTTTTTCAAATCCTCGCCATAGAATTGAGCCAGGAGACCGACTTTCCACGTCTTTTCATTTGGATCAATGAAATTTTTGACACGAAGACCTTCATAGAATTCTGAGAAGTGATCATCCAGGAGATGATCATGACCAATGATCCATTTATCCCTGAATGGGTCGATCTTATTCCCATTTCCGACGAGCCATCGCATTTCTTTGTGGAGCAATTCCTTTCCCCATAGGATGCTTCGCCATCCCCATGAAATATTTCCTGAGGCTTGAGTATGCATGAAAGAATTCTTCGAGCAATATTTTCCTAAAAGTACCTTTGATAGAAGTGAGTCAGGATGAGCAAGAATTCTCGCAGCTGATTTGGCAAGAAGAGCTTGATTTTGGAGTTGAAGGTCACGGAAACCCAAACCTCATTCAGAAACATATTTGCAAAGAAGATCCCACTTCCTCCATCTTATGCCTTTGTTGCTGCCATTTGACCACAGGAAATTGAGAATGATCGATTTAACTTTAGCAAAAAACGATGCCGGAGCTCTGAAGACCGAGAGAAGATATGTGGGGATTGCAAGTAACGTTGATTTGATCAATGTGCATTTGCCCGCGAATGATAAGGAATGAAGCTTCCAACCTTTGAGTCGTTTTTGAATATTCTGAATAATACCTTTAAAGATCTCCGTTTTGGAAAGAGAGAAGTCCATGATACTACCAAGATATTTCCCCGGTTTGGCAACAAGTTGAATTCCAAGAATTTGGCTGAGAATCATAATAATACAATCATGTCAAATGGATGTATCACGTTGGTAATTTTGCATTTGATAAAACTTACTTGTTGATATTAAAATTGTAGTAATTCCTTTAATATGTCCACAAATAACTTGAACTAAATCCTCCCAAATTAAGTTTTCGGGAAAATTAATTCAAGTTCTGAATTAACAAAAGTGTCAGCCTACTACTTCAACAATTAAGCGAGATTGATGTCTAATGTTCTTTTTCTTGAGGAAAATGTATGATGTTCTACTATACAAGGGGAGATTCATCTTTTTTTCTTAGGTATAATTTTCTTAAAGCTGCCAGTTTGCATTTGAGTTTGTTTATATTTACAGCTTTTATGATGTCATTGGACAATAATACACTACTTAAAAAATTGTTGCATTTTGTCCATTATATATGTTTTTTCTACAAAAGCCTCAATCTTGCATTTTGCTTAGGGGCACCCGAGAATAAGGGCCGGCCCTGCACACATTCATGCACAAAAACGTCACGTTTCTTTTTATTTTGTGAGTGCATGTGTCATATATTTTTGTTTTCCATTGAATTTGCGAGTCCAGTTTAATAACACTGCGGTACAAATTTAGTTATATAAGCATATGCAAACTCAGGTTCAAGCAGCTAGGGTGGTAGCTCAAGTGGTAGAGCGTTGGAAGCCCCTGCATGAGGTCACGGGTTGAAGCCCCATTGACGACAAAACAATTTCTAAAAAAAAAAAAAAAAAAAAAAACCCTCATGTTCAAACTTATTTAAAAAAAAAAAAAAAAAAAAAACTTATGTAAAAAAAAGCCCATGAGTTCAAACTAGGCATAACGTCATACCATATGGTAGTATCACATTTTTTTGTGAACAAAAATTTAGGGGGAGGGGAGGCTGCCCCATCTCAGGGTCATGACAGACCTTAAGCTTCTTTGTGGACTTACAAAGGGAATTACAACTCACCCACCATGAGAGACCGCCAGCAGCGAGGCTCGAACCCAAGCCTCGGTCTAGCGAGGAGACGAGCCTTACCAACTCAACCAACTCTCGTTGGCGCTAGTATCACATTTAATTAGTTCTAAATTTTTTTATCAAAGTTAAGAAATTGCATTCACAAAGCTAGATACAGATGCACTAGGATCGACAGGGAATAAAAGTACAACTAGGGCAACTTGGAAGCAATTCCAAACATTGCGCTTGAACAAAACATGGTGCCATTAGAAGCAAACACACTCTACATATAGACGCTACATAGAGCTAGAAACCACCCATAAGTACAACAACCACAGACAGACTATGAATAAACAAGTTAGCTATACGCAGCAGAGCCCGCTAGACGATGAGCATCCATAAATGCGGAGCGTCAAACCTTCTTGATTGCGCATTCTGAAAGCAGTCAAATCTCGTGTCGAATGGAACCTAAGATCGGTGCAACCTAGTAGGAGCAGTCCTCAATCCTCTGTAATATCTGTGAAGATAATAAAATTTGGAAAATGCAAAGTAGTAGTACTGCAAGTTCCATGTAGTATGGCAAGTTAATCCATTTGGAGGGCAGATGTTGCTGCCATTTCTTCGAGTGGGAGTGAGTGTAGGGTTTTGATTCATGGATCGCGCAACGGAAGCATAATAAAACAAATAACCATGCAAAACCCTCCAAGGATCATAAGTCTAGATGCATAACGATAGTGAAGGTAAGAAATCATAAACACACCTTTGGGTTCTCCTTGATGACTTCAAACGCGAATAGTGTCACGTTCTCAATAGTTGATCCACGCCTAGAGTTGATCCTAGATCTCCCAAACTCCTTGGTGCTAGCCCGGAATAGGAAGAGGATGAAGGAATCACGCAAAACGAGACAAAAGAGGGGCTTCGGCCCTCTTTTTGGCCGACGGGGTGAGGGCGGCGGCAAGGGGTCGGGTTCGGCCTCCTTGTTGCTTGCTTTCTCTCCTTTGTTCTCTCCCACTCTTGTTATGTTCACTAATGAGCATAAGTTATGAGGAAGGAAGGAAGGAGGGTCCTTTATATAGTCCAACAACTCCTTGTTAACTACCTAAAGGACTTATTCTAGTCCAACTAGAATTCAATTTAGTCCCTTCCTTGCAAATTAGTCCCTACTAAGTTTGCAAGGGTTTGCAAAGTGATCCTTCGAATTAATTAATCCAATTAATTAATTCCAAAATCTAGTTCAACTCTATATAGCGTGTGACCCCATAGGTTCTATCGAGTTGGTAGCAACTATTTGCTAATATGGAGCGGTTTCTAGCAAAACATCCATTCTAGCCAACTAATAGAATAGTCATCTTGACAACCTTTGTACAAGTAATTGTCTCATCCCTTTGCCTCCATATCCGGATTGGAAACGAGACATACAAGTCACACTCGTATATCCAATCCATAGTTTCTCGATCCATGGAATAGCCTTATTCGTGCAAATAACATCAATATCCTATATATTGATTTATTTGAGTCTGGCCAGACATTCTATAAGCACTATCCCTCGAGTGGCCTAGGATATTTGCTCCCGTTATGTGGGAGGGGCAAATCCTCTCTACGTCCACTACGATCTCTAAGCTTGCTTCTCATTGTATCCAGTACACGCCTTTATAACTACCCAGTTACGGTGTAGCGTTTAACGCTACCAAGATCACAATGATCACAACTAGAATATCTAGTGACTTCAAGTCTAAGGATGACAATACCATTTCACCGCGAGAAGCACTTGTGACTCAACATAACATGTATGTAGCCTTCTCGGAGATGGGTCAATCCAGTGCAACATTCCGTAATGCACACCTATGTGTTGGATCGTGATATCTCCATATCAATCCAACCCCATACTAGTCTATAGATGATTGTCCCATTAATCATTATACTTGACTAGGGATATTTAAGATAAACAACACAATTGTAAATCTAAGGACTTCATTATATTAAATATCCAATAAGTAATAAATGAATTTTCTAGCCATATACAAATTCATACTAAACTAGATTGCCTCTAGGGCATCTATTCCAACAGTCTCCCACTTGCACTAGAGCCAATCTGGCGCATCTCGTATGCCCATACTCCTAGTGTGCCCTTCATGCTTCCACTGCGTGAGAGGCTTTGTAAGCGGGTCTGACAGATTATCATCTGTAGGAATCTTGCATATCCGAACGTCTCCTCTATCGATAATATCTCGAATCAGATGAAACTTCCTGAGCACGTGCTTGGACTTCTGGTGCGATCTTGGTTCCTTTGATTGCGCGATCGCCCCAGTGTTGTCACAGAACAACTCTACTGGATCCGCAATGCTAGGGACCACACCAAGTTCAGAAACAAACTTTCTGATCCAAACAGCCTCCTTTGCTGCGCCATTTGCAGCAATGTACTCAGCCTCTGTTGTAGAATCAGCTACCGTCTCTTGCTTGGAACTCTTCCAGCTCACCGCTGCTCCATTCAGGCAAAACACATATCCCGACTGTGATCTAAAGTCATCTCTGTCGGTTTGGAAGCTTGCATCAGTGTAACCCCTTACACGCAACTCTTCCTCACCGCCAAATATCAAGAAAGCATCCTTAGTTCTTCTCAAGTACTTTAGGATGTTCTTGATAGCAATCCAGTGACTCTCACCCGGATTGGATTGGTATCTGCTTGTCATACTCAAGGCATATGACACATCTGGTCTAGTACATAACATGGAGTACATGATAGATCCTATGGCCGAGGCATAGGGAATCCTACTCATGCGTTCCTTCTCAATCTCATTGGAAGGACAACCACTCTTTGAAAGAGTGATTCCATGTGACATGGGCAAGAATCCCTTCTTGGAATCTTGCATGTTGAACCGTTTCAACACCTTGTCAATATATGTACTTTGACTTAGGCCTAGCAACCTCTTAGATCTATCTCTATAGATCTTTATACCGAGTATATAGGCTGCTTCCCCTAAGTCCTTTATTGAGAAACACTTTCCTAGCCAATCTTTCACAGATTGCAGCATACGAATGTCGTTTCCAATGAGTAGTATGTCATTTACATACAAGACCAGAAAAGCTACAGAGCTCCCACTAACCTTCTTGTAGACACAAGACTCATCTTCGTTTCTGATGAAGCCAAACTCTTTGACCACTTCATCAAAACGTCGATTCCAACTCCTAGAAGCTTGCTTCAATCCATAAATGGATCGTTGCAGCTTACAGACTTTGTTGGCTTGCTTTGGATCCTCAAAACCCTCCGGCTGTATCATATACACGTCCTCGAGGAGATTCCCATAAAGGAATGCTGTTTTGACATCCATCTGCCAAATCTCATAGTCGTAGTATGCTGCAATTGCAAGTAGGATTCGGATGGATTTGGTCATAGCGACTGGTGAAAAGGTTTCATCATAGTCAATACCATGAATCTGTCTGAATCCTTTAGCCACCAATCGGCCCACTTTCACCCTATGGGCCGCGCCCCATCGGGTGGTTCCACCAAAGTCCATACTTTGTTGGTATACATGGATTCCATCTCGGATCTCATGGCTTCCAGCCACTTCTGCGAGTCTGGACCATTCATGGCCTCCTCATAGGTAGTAGGCTCATCATCTATGAGCATCGTGTCACCGGAATCAGTTACGAGAAGTTCGTACCTCTCGGGTTCCTGGCGCACTCTACTAGATCTACGAAGCTCTTGTGTTACCTGAACAGGTGGATCCACAACTGCTTGTGATTCCTGTTCATGTTCCATAATCGGTTCAGTGATTTGTGGTTCTTGAACTTCTTCAAGTTCTACATTCCTCCCACTTGCTTATTTAGAGACAAATTCTCTTTCTAGAAACACGCCGGTCCGAGCAACAAACACTTTGTTCTCGGTTGGATTGTAGAAATAGTATCCCTTAGTTTCCTTAGGGTACCCCACAAATTTACACTTATCCGATTTAGGCCCCAGCTTGTCTGATTGTAAACGTTTTACATAGACATCGCAGCCCCAAATCCTCATGAACGACAGTGTGGGACGCCTCCCACTCCACATCTCATATGGTGTCTTCATGACTGATTTAGATGGAACACGGTTAATGGTGAAAGCTGCACTTAATAGAGCGTAGCCCCAAAATGATAATGGAAGATCGGTTTGACACATCATAGACCGAACCATATCCAATAGGGTTCGATTCCTCCTCTCGGACACGCCATTCCATTGTGGCGTTCCGGGTGGAGTGAGTTGGGACACGATCCCACACTCTCTAAGATAGTCGTCAAACTCTTGGCTCAAGTATTCTCCTCCACGATCCGATCGTAGAGCCTTGATACTTTTTCCAAGTTGCTTCTCTACTTCATTCTTGAATTCTTTGAACACTTCAAAGGATTCGGATTTTGCCCTCATAAGGTACACAAATCCATATCTACTGTAATCATCAGTAAATGTAATGAAGTAGACATAACCACCCCTGGCTGGCGTGGCAAATGGCCCACACACATCGGTATGTATGAGCGCCAATTGCTCACTAGTCCTCTCACCTTTCTTATTGAAAGGGGACTTTGTCATTTTTTCCAATAAACAAGCCTCACATGTCTCATATGATTCAAAATCAAATGAGTCTAGTAATCCATCCTTATGGAGTCTAGATACACGTTTCTCATTTATGTGGCCTAAACGACAATGCCATAAATAAGCAGGATTTAAATCATTTATTTTAATCCGCTTGGTATTAATGTTGTAGACAGGATTGCTTAGATCAAGGACATAAAGTCCATTAAATAATTGCGCACTAAAATAGTGAATATTATTCAAATAAAAGGAACAACAATTGTTCTTTATTGAAATAATAAAACCTTCCTTGTCCAAACAAGAAACAGAAATAATGTTTCTGCTCATAGCAGGCACAAAATAGCAATTATTTAATTCTAAAACTAATCCTGAAGGCAGAGATAGCTCGCACACGCCTATGGCCAACGCAGCAACCTTTGCTCCATTCCCAACGCGCAGATATACCTCCCCTTTAGCCAATCTTTTACTTCTCTTTAGATCCTGCATATTTCAAAAAATATGAGATCCACATCCAGTATCTAATACCCATGATGTAGAGACAGTTAAATTGACATCTACAACAAAAATACCTGGTGGTGGTGGAATCACTATTCCAAGCCTCTTGTCCTCCAGATATTTTGGGCAGTTCCTCCTCCAGTGTCCAGGCTGACTGCAGTAGTGACACTCACCCTTAGTCACGACCTTGGCAATGCCACCAACAGGCTTAAGGGCTTGTTCCTTGGACTTGGCAACTGACTTGCCTTTGCCCTTGGAGGAAGAGGCAAATCTTTTGCCCTTTCCTTTCTGTACCATCATAATGGCCTTGCCCTTACCCTTGTTGATGCTCTGTTCAGCCGTCCTCAACATGTTGAGCAAATCTGGCAGTGGTTTAACGATCTCGTTCATGTTATAGTTCATAATGAACTGTCCATAACTCTCGGGCAACGATTGCAACACGAGATCGGTTGCCAACTCTTGGCCGACCGGGAACCCAATACGGGCGAGATTCTCCAAGTACCCGATCATTCGGAGTACATGGGATCCCACCGGGTTCCCTTCTGCCAGATGACATTTGAACAGTGCCTTTGAGACCTCATACCTCTCTACCCTCGCCTGCTCTTGGAAGAGTTGCTTTAGATGTTCGATTATATCGACAGCATTCATGTTTTCGTGTTGCTTCTGAAGCTCAGAAGTCATGGTGCAAAGCATTAGGCAGGCCGTATCATTAGCGTCATCAACACGCTTTTGATACGCCTTTAAGGCAGCAGGTGTCTGGTTCTCTGAACCTTCCGGAACATGCTCCTCTATTGCGTACAGTTTCTTCTCTTGCTTGAGAACAATTCTCAAGTTTCTGTACCAATCAAGAAAGTTGGTTCCAGAGAGCTTGTCCTTCTCAAGGACGGATCGTAGGGAATGTTGTGAACTCGATGAGTTGTTTTCCATTTGGAATTCTACAAAAAGGAAAATACGCAAGTTTTAGTATTTGTGAGTTTTTGACTATATTTAATAATGGCTAGTTTATTAAATATAGCTCCACTATTTTTCTACGGATTAATAACCCTCAAGATATTAATGCGGAAAATATCCTTATATTTTCTAGTGGGCCAAGATCCATCTTTTCATCTCCTTATGAGCTTGCTTTGGCAAGTCACCCATAATTTGACTACTTTTAGGTAGGAACAATTCCAATTGCATCCCATATGCAACTCTTGGTTCAATCGGGCAAATAACTCCTTATTTATCCATCCATATGGATAATCCCAATTGATTGCCTCTAGGTTTCTTAATCAAATTAATAGCCTAGTTGTGTTCAACCTCTTATCTAAACAATTGCACATTGTTACGTGTCATCGCATTCCATCACTATGAATCAAGTCGCCATGCTTTGGCACGCACGATCTTGATAAATAATGATGATAATGAGTGTTTAAATAACGAGAAGGCAAAAACACAATATTTAAAATTTGAGGGATTTTAAATTCAATTTTTAATTATTTTTGTTGATCAATATCAACTAATCTATCTATTTGAGTTTGGGCACAACTCCAAATAATAGATCTGGGTTGTCTAATTATCTTATTATCCTAATTGCATGCATCATCCATACACCAACCACACAAATAATAAGACAATAAATAAACAACCACATAACAGAAATTAAACGTGATGTGGATATGGCCTTTTCTAGACTAAGATAATTCCAAGCCAATGGAATTATCTATGAACCCTAAGCAAACACATCTCCATGCGTCTTGAACTTTTGGTCCGTCCTTCATAGTCATGTGGAATGCTCCATGCTCCATCTTTTGTGGCTTCTTTGGCTTTGGGCTTCTTTTCTCCAATCTTGGCTAACAATCTACTTTATCTAGCACTAGCTAATATCTATACTAAATAAAATAAATCTCACAAGTTGAGAGAAAAAAAATGGCACGCAGGCCATAAAACCCTAATTAATTATTACAATTAATTGATCAGCTCGCAGGCCGTAAAACCAAACCACAAAGTTAAACATCCACATCAAACCACATCCTAAGGCCATATCCAATCACCATGCGATTTGCACATAAACAGTTAAAATCCAATTTTAACGCGCTTGGTCAATTTTAATTGATTTTAGGATTTCTAGGGTTAAAACGGTCCATGGGCCCAACAATCCAATTACCCGGGCCCATTAAAGTGAACCACAAGGCCCTAGGGCCGGGCCGGCCCAAAACCCGCAAGTTAGGCCCGCGGGTTAGGGCCGCCCGGCCCCTTAGGGCGGCCATGCTTGGGCGGCAAGCAAGGGGGCGGTCCCCTAGGGGGCCGAACCACCTCTTGGGGGTTGTTTCCAAAACAACTCCCTTGCTTGGAGCCCAAGTTTGGTTGTTTCCTTGTTTTGGGAGAACTCCTTCTTCCCCAAGGATGCCCAAACCCTAGATCTAAGATCCTAAAATTTCTCAAACTCACCAATTCATGCATCCAATGCAAAAATTGGATCTTGTTATGAGTAATTATTGACAAATTGCATCCCATGCTTGATTTGTCTTGTTTTACGCGATAAACTATCAAATTAAGGTGTAAAACAACAAGAATGTAACACATAAACTACGTTTATGCTCTATGACCTGTGGCTCTGATACCACTGTAGGGTTTTGATTCATGGATCGCGCAACGGAAGCATAATAAAAAAAAATAACCGTGCAAAACCCTCCAAGGATCACAAGTCTAGATGCATAACGATAGTGAAGGTAAGAAATCATAAACACACCTTTGGGTTCTCCTTGATGACTTCAAACGCGAATAGTGTCACGTTCTCTATAGTTGATCCACGCCTAGAGTTGATCCTAGATCTACCAAACTCCTTGGTGCTAGCCCGGAATAGGAAGAGGATGAAGGAATCACGCAAAACGAGACAAAAGAGGGGCTTCGGCCATCTTTTTGGCCGACGGGGTGAGGGCGGCGGCAAGGGGTCGGGTTCGGCCTCCTTGTTGCTTGCTTTCTCTCCTTTGTTCTCTCCCACTCTTGTTATATTCACTAATGAGCATAATTTATGAGGAAGGAAGGAAGGAGGGTCCTTTATATAGTCCAACAACTCCTTGTTAACTACCTAAAGGACTTATTCTAGTCCAACTAGAATTCAATTTAGTCCCTTCCTTGCAAATTAGTCCCTACTAAGTTTGCAAGGGTTTGCAAAGTGATCCTTCTAATTAATTAATCCAATTAATTAATTCCCAAATCTAGTTCAACTCTATATAGCGTGTGACCCCATAGGTTCTATCTAGTTGGTAGCAACTATTTGCTAATAAGGAGCGGTTTCTAGCAAAACATCCATTCTAGCCAACTAATAGAATAGTCATCTTGACAACCTTTGTACAAGTAATTGTCTCATCCCTTTGCCTCCATATCCGGATTGGACACGAGACATACAATTCACACTCGTATATCCAATCCATAGTTTCTCGATCCATGGAATAGCCTTATTCGTGCAAATAACATCAATATCCTATATATTGATTTATTTGAGTCTGGCCAGACATTCTATAAGCACTATCCCTCGAGTGGCCTAGGATATTTTCTCCCGTTATGTGGGAGGGGCAAATCCTCTCTACGTCCACTACGATCTCTAAGCTTGCTTCTCATTGTATCCAGTACACGCCTTTATAACTACCCAGTTACGGTGTAGCGTTTAACGCTACCAAGATCACAATGATCCACAACTAGAATATCTAGTGACTTCAAGTCTAAGGATGACAATACCATTGCACCGCGAGAAGCACTTGTGACTCAACATAACATGTATGTAGCCTTCTCGGAGATGGATCAATCCAGTGCAACATTCCGTAATGCACACCTATGTGTTGGATCGTGATATCTCCATATCAATCCAACCCCATACTAGTCTACAGATGATTGTCCCATTAATCATTATAATTGACTAGGGATATTTAAGATAAACAACACAATTGTAAATCTAAGGACTTCATTATATTAAATATCCAATAAATAATAAATGAATTTTCTAGCCATATACAAATTCATACTAAACTAGATTGCCTCTAGGGAATCTATTCCAACAGTGAGTACATGTCTGGATAAGTGATAGGAAGACACCAATTCCACCTGCAGAGTGGGATGCTTTCTAGGCTCCGTCGACTTGAACGAAACAGTCCGACAGCGAAGATGGGCAGAGAGAGGTCAAGGTTCTTTAACTGAAAATGGTGTGTGGTCAGCGGAAGTGATTTGGGTTAAGTGGGGTGTGAAGACTCTTTTGAGGAGAATATCTGCAGTTCACTGCAGGAGCAGTTGAAGTACTCAGTGAAAGTGCCAAGATTCCAGTGATGGTTCTTATAAAGAGTGTAATTCCGTGTTTTCAGATAGCCCATAGAACGGAAGGAAAGCCAACAGACATGGCGAGAGAGAGGAGTCCGCGCAGAGAGTATCATGTAACCACTTGGTGATATCTGATATATTGGAGATATCGGGGCCATCCTGCATGGAGGACCAGGCCAACTTAGCCATTTGGCATGTTAGGAACATGTGATGCATGTTTTTAGAATGTGCTGAACATAGAGAACCAATAGGGTTGATAGAATGAAGTTTGGAGGCCATCGTAGCAATGTAAGTAAGAGCATTGTGAAGTTATTTCTATAGGAAAATCTTACACTTTTTAGGAATGCGTTGACCCCAAAGCCGCCCCCCGAATTGGAGAGAGGGAAAGATGATGATAGAAGTAAGTTGCTGGGAAGAGTGTTGAGGTAGTCTTCACCTCTAGAAAACCATAATTCGAGCAAGCTGTGTATTTGCTAGTTTTAGTGTATGGCCAAACAAGTTTATATGAAGCGTGAGAAGGCGGAAGCGGAATGGTGAGAATTAGATGAAATAGAAAGTTCGGCTAAATAATCTTTAGGAGACACGTGTTCCATTTCTGGTAAATTTGGGAGATTGAGATGAGGTCCGATACTGTCTAGTTGTTGAAACAGTCGATGTTGAGAAATTCTGCTAAGGTCATCGTTGGGAGAGGGATCCAGCACTGCAGGCCGACATTAACATGACTTATGTCTCCAATGCACCAAAGGTGACTTTCTTGAATAAGGGATCTGGCGGAGAGAATACTTTTACAGCTCCATGAGCTAGAGGAGGGAGATTGCCACAAGCTTTCCATAATGTCGTGCTCATCCAAATAGTCCGGATATTTAGATCTAATTATTCGATCGGTCAGAGTATCATCCTTCCTGAGCTATCTCCAATAGGAATATGCAAGAAACTCTTTGTTTCCCCACTCCTGATTCCAAACACCGAGACCTCGCAAGGATTCGGCGCGCCATATAATTTCATTTGGAGTTAGGTTCAAAGGCCTTTTACTATCAGGATTCCTCAAGCATTGGAGAACCATACGATTTGAGGAAAGATGTTGTAGTAGAATGAAGAAGGAACGAGGAGCACCAAAATATACTGAAAGAGAAGATACAATTGTTTTGAGCAGTACCTTTTCTTCTGCTAACGCACCCTACTGCTATTCTGTCACTTCTTCCCTTCATACATGGTAACAAGAGCGTCGTAAATGGATACATCAAGTCACATTCCCTCGACTTAGCAACATATTCAGCTCACTCGTGTATTCCACGTGTGCCTTCATTGCACGTTGGGCCACCTTTGCACCCTTGTCCTACTGCTCAAAGAACTTCAAGTTCCAAGAATCCCACCTCCTCTAGCTAGGTACTTACATTATTTCTTATATTCTTCTTTTTCTTATTTTTTTAAATCCTTTATTTATGGATTAACTCAAGTAAAAAATATAAAAATAATAATATTAAAAAAAATGAAATTGATACAAGTATATGTAAGGGCTTGTTTTGTCAAAAATTTATTGATGGCTTCTCTGTGTGCTTTAATTTTATTTCTTTTCCGCTTATATTCATTTATATTTGAAAGAGAGTTATCTTGAGCAGAATAAAACTATTTAACCCCGACACTATTATTACCATTGTCGACCTTCAGCAATTTGCTTTTATACCTTCTTTTCCATCAAACACGTCATTCTTTCTCTCTCTAGCATTTATAAATAATTTTCAACTGACACATTATCAATATAAAGTTCACATATTGACCTCTTTATTTCTCGCCGTAACAATTATGGTCGATTTTCACAACAACATAAAAAAACAATACCACCAATTTAAGCATTCATCATTGTTAACATCAATTCATATATAACACAACCCAATATCTACGTTAATACGTTTTAAATTATAATTTTATTACACTAAATTAATTAATATATCTTATAAGATATTCGAAAAAGAAACAAACAAAAATATAATTTAACTGAATTTAGTTCGATCGTAGCAATGGGTTTCTCTTTTAATCCAAAATATTGATTTTCAATTTTATTTAATTTTAATACTGGAGTTATGTTACTTCATTTTGTTTATACTGTAGTTTATTTATTTATGGATTAACTTGTACTACTATATAAAGAGTGATGTTAGTTATATGCAGAGGAGGTGGAGTTTTCTAGGAACTTGAAACTCTAACCCACTAATAATTAAATGTGGTAGTTGACATAATAACGATGAAAGAAAAGTGGCTCTGTAAGAATCAATTGTTGCTCTATAAGAATCAACAATATCAACCTTCAAGAGTACTCATCACCAAACTAGCCGTTTAGCCCAATAGTTAAGGCTCTGAGGTAGTCCATCTGAGGTCTCGTCAAGTTCGAGCCTCGCAAATAGTATAGTTGTTGAATCATGGTGCTTTGAATATACTCAAGGGTTTGGCATGGAGTTAGAGACAAAGCAAGGCCAAGCGACTGATCGACATGCGACAAGGAAGAAGGTTCCAGCACTTCGGAGCAAGAAGTAGGTCGCACGACCTTCTGTAGCAAGTCCCACGACCTTCTGTAGCAGGTCGCACGACCTAGTTCGGAACTGGCAAATTATGGTTATTTCCTAATCCGTTTTAGTGTCGTTTTTGGGATGTCTGGGGCACTAAGTTGATCCTATATGTCTTTATAAGGGACCTAGATTGCAACAATATGGGTTGTATGGTATTTGTTTCTCTCAGTAAAATTGGGGTTTTGGGGTCGTTGAGGTATCTAGTTCATCCCTAGTGAACCACGTTACATCGGTGTGATCTTGTTCGTTTTTCATCGTTCTCTTGCTCGTTCTAGATCATAACAAACTGGTATCAGAGAGTGGGGATCGGTGTTCCAAGATCAAGGTGGAGCTGAGAGTCTCGATTTCACAATTTTGTGAAATTCAAATCTAGGGTTCTGCAATCAAGGTGGAGCACGTGATTGGGGGTTACTGATATGGATTAGGAACAGTAGAGAAGATGACCGCGGGGATGGTTAAGATCGACATGTTTACAGGGAGAGACAAGCGCATATGGCTAATCATGATATGTGATTTGTTGAAGCAGCAAAATCTGTGGTTGCCATGGGCCTATGAAAAAGGGAGTGTGAATACAACCACCGATGAGCATGAAGATCGACAAGAGGGGATTTGGCATAGGGCTACGTAAAGGGGTTCAGACATTCAGGGTTCCGGTGCGCTGGTGACGGCCAAGGGAAACTACAATGACGTCTGTTCAAACGATAGAGAAAAGAGATACCGGTCGACGAAGGAATAACTCAGGACCTCCAGTTTCGGCTGCAGGTGGAGGATACTTCGGAGGATGGTCTAGTACTCTAATGCCCCGTCGGGGGCATGGAATTCGTGCTCTTGACGAGGAGGTGGATTTGGAATAGGGGAGTCTTTGACGAGGGACAAGACACGTGAAAGGGGGCGCGTATGAGGCACATGCAAGGGGGCACGTATGAGGCGTGCAAGTGGGCGATATTGTAGGATTCTGGGTGGGAATTGAAGCAATTTCACAGAAGGTTGCAGCAATTCGGTGGAAATTGGAGCAACATATTTGGGGGGTTTTGTTTTAGGGACTCTTGGGAATCGGAACAACAAACGGTTTTTTTGTAGGAGCTCAGTGGGAGTTGGAACAACAAATAGGGGTCTTGATCGCAGGAAATTGGCTAGAGTTAATGCATCGACAGAGTTTCGATTGCAAGAACTTGACGGAGTTGGAGCATCGTTGGGGCACTCGTTGCAGGAACTAACAAAGCTGGAGTAACTTGTGAAATTGGAGAGAACCGTCTAATTCAAGTTCAAACGGACGAGAGGATTCAAAGTAAAGTGGATATTTGTTGAATCGTGGTGCTTTGAATATACTCGAGGGCTTGGCAAGGTGATAGAGACGAAGCAAGACGAAGCGACTGATCTACGAACGATAAGGAAGAAGGATGCAACACTTCGTGGTAGGAAGTAGGTCGCACGACCTAATGTAGAAGGTCCCACGACCTACTGTAGCAGGTCGCACGACCTAGTTCGGGGCCGATAAATTCTGGTTGTTTCCTAAGCGTAATTTTTTCCATGTCTTGGACACTAAGTCGGTCCTATATGTCTATATACGAGACTTATGTTGTGTCTAAACATTGTGGATTGTATCGTATTCATTTTTCTCAATAAAATTAAAGTTTTGGGACTGCAGATGTAAATGATTCATCGCTGGTGAACCACGTTATATGGGTGTGAATTTGCTTTTTGTTTTTTATCTTTTTTTTACTCGTTCCATATCATAACAATAACGTATGTTAGTTTTAGCATTATTTTGTATGCAAGACAAAATGAAAAAGAAAAAGAGCACTCACCAACAATTAGGGGTGGGTTTGGTATGACTTATAACTTATAAGCAACTTATAAGTCAGTTTTGGATTATAAATTTAAGCCAACTTATAAGTGGTGTTTGGTATGGACTTATAAGCTGAAAAGTTGGAGTTCAACTTATAAGTCCGTACTATTAAAATTGTGTCTAGAAAAAGTTGAGTTCTTGTAACTTTTTTTGAACTTTTGAAGTTAATCTCTTTTTCATTAAACACACATGTATCTTTTTTGTCATAGACTTTTTTAACATGAATTTATAAGT
Source organism: Linanthus parryae (assembly GCA_023055425.1). Classification (NCBI taxonomy): domain Eukaryota; kingdom Viridiplantae; phylum Streptophyta; class Magnoliopsida; order Ericales; family Polemoniaceae; genus Linanthus; species Linanthus parryae. The sequence continues at coordinate 23,861,576 of JALGPY010000001.1, read as the reverse complement.
CAACTTAAGTTACAAATAAGTCATGCCAAATTCACCCTAGTATTGCGTCCAGTAGTGCAGGTGTACCATTTCAAAGATAAGTTATTTCATGTCTTTTGTCAGCTCTCTCGTAAATGGTGAAAGTATACTTCCTCTGTTTCTTCTCTTTCTTCCACTTTTGAGTTTTACCACTATTCATCAGGCCGCTTTGACCCGATGATTTGATTAGCAATACGATCTAATTTTTTGGTAAATTTTCATGGTATTGTACAGTAAACTTTACTCTACAACACCGTGAAAAATTACCGAAAAAGTGCATCATTTTGCTATCCAAATCACCGGGTCAAAGTGACATGTCTACGGATGAAAAAGTCAAAGTTGGAAGAAAGAGAGGAAACAGACCAAGTATTAATGGTGAACAAAGAGGCATCTTCAGCATAGATTTCACAAACTTTTCATCTACCATTACAAAAGTTACATTCCCAACAAATCTGACAAATTTGTTGCACTGAAAGAGCTTTTAGAGCATCTCTAGAAGACATTTCTATTAGAGCATCTCTAAGAGACATAAGCGAAACTTATTTTGGACCAAATTGTGCTCCAAATCTGTCAAAATAGAGCTCCAACTGATGGAGAATCTCCTCGAGCAAAGATTATGACAGTTTTTGAAGGAGCAAACTTTGGACTGTTGCTCACGGAAGCAAAAATAAAATATCGATTTCATTCAGTTTTATTCAACAATTCCAACTGATCTATTTTAAAATATAAACTTATACTGTAAAAACGTTCTTATTCACTATTCAAACGGTAAAATAGAGAAAAAAGTTTATATATATTCAAATCTGCTTGAATATTACATTTAATTAAATTATTTTTCTATTTAAATAAACACTAAACAATGATAGATCTAATTTTGCCAGCAACAAAATGGAGGTCAATCAACAAAATGAGTTTTAAGGACAAAGGGTTAAGTTCAAGCAACAAAATGGGTTCGCAGTTGGAGCTCAAGCAATAAGATGGAGGAGCAAATTTTGCTCCAAAGCCAAATTTCGTCCAATGACAAAAGGGTTTTACTCCATCTCTTGGAGATCCCCTAGAGCTCTGTTTTTCATGGTTTGGAGCAAATTCTCTTGGAGATGATCTTAGGATTCAGTACTGTTACAAAATTACGTGAAGTGCTTGGGGGCTGCTCTGTAATTGACACAAACTCTAAGGGTGTACGTCGGAATAAGCTAGACGATAGTCTATAAATAGAGAAAACTGCACAATAAATCAATGCATCTTAGAGTGTTAGTGATCACATACGTAAAAATCCTACTTTTCTCTATAATATCATTCACAAAGGTAGAACGTGTCGTGAAACATCGTGTTCGCCTAAGAGGTTCACATGAATTGTTAAGAGATCGAGGAACGTGAATACAAGTGCATCAAAGATCGGGATCTCCATCTGTTGACGGTTGCACTACAAGAGATAAACGCTAAAAGCTTTCGATTTTTTTATCATGCTTAGATTTACCAAATGATTAATTAGTGCATAGTTATTCCTTCATGTACCAATACTAGTCCATCTCAAAGATTAAACTTTCCCGACTCAAAGTCACCATTACATTTTAATTTTGCGTCTCTCCTATTCTTTTTAAGTTGTACCTTCTTTATTGAAATATCTTCGTGTCTTTCTTAAATTCCACTCTTCTTGTTAAGTTATATGCTTTCAATATTTTCATGTCTCTCCTAGCGGCATACAAGAAGTGAGCTGTTAGAGTTATTATAATTATTATCAATTATATTAAATTATAATTTATTTAGTCTTTTAGTTTTATTAGGATTATTAAGATATTGTCTAGATTCATATGATTGCTTACTCACCAAGCTAGGTTATGTTTTATTATCAAGATGAATAATATCGCTATTCTTCTTCCTAAATTTCTCTTTACCATATTCTAACATGGTACTAGAGCTAAAGGATCCTAGGTTCCAATACTAGGGTTGCCTACGTCGATATCTTTTCCTTTTTGCTACCTCGGTGTCACTCTCGGATTTGTCATATGCGACCGTCTTGAGACCATTGATCAGCTTCACCACTGGTCCCAGTCGCTTCAGAATCTGATTCCGAGTAGGACCACAAATATTCACGTCAAAATACCGTTGAACGCCCCCCACTCTTAGCCCGACCATTCCGGATGCTGTTGCTACGCTCGACACAGTTCCACACGTTGACTGCTTCTGTCGCGCAACTGGCTGCTCCAGCTCACGCGCGGCTTCCGTCTAAGCTGCATAAGCTGCCTAGCGCCTTAGCTTCCACTCCAGCCGCTCCATCCGTCCAAGCTCCCGTTACCTGCTTGTGACACCATCTCCGTGACAGCCCAACCAAAAGCGATTGTCACTCTCCTTTAGTCACCATCATAATTACGACTAGTTCACTAATCTCCATACCAATTTTGGACCGGTTTATACCGGTGTTCAGGTTATTCTATGTTGTGAACTCAATTTCGGGCTATGATTTCTCTGGTTATGCACATAAATTGTTGTTACATCAATACTTAAGGTTTTTAGCCATGATTTCCCATTTCTTGGTCTCTCATGGAAAGAATAGTGGTTGCTTAACCTATTTTGACCATTCTTGATGGTTCTAACTATATTTTATGGTCGCAAGAGTTTTCTAATTTCTTGCGTGCTAAAAAATTTATGGCGTATGGTTAAGGGTGATGTCCCTAGACCAACTGATTCAGCTCATCCTGCGACCCTTCCTGCAACGCCTCCTACTGGAGGATCTGGTACAAGCATTGTCGTGGAAGGTACCGCAAAACTCAAAGCTTGTCATGAGGATTGAGATTCTATTAATGCTAATATCATCACATGGATTCGCAACACGTGTTCCTTTAGTTCCAAACCAATTGGGCCGTTTTGAGATTGCTAAAGAAGCATTAAATTTTTTGGCTTCCAGGTACACTACATCATGTCTTTCTAATCAATATCTATTGCTTCGTGATATTCATCATATGTGACAGGAACATGAACAGTCCATTCATGTCTTTTTAGCACAGATGCATGTGACATGGGACCAATTAGCTCAATCCAAACCCCATTTGGAGTGTAATGTGTTGGAATAGATGCCCTATAGGCAATCTTATTTAGTATGAACATTACTTTTGGCTAGAATATTCATTGTATTATTTATGGAGATATTTAATATAATGAAGTCCTCAGAATACAAATGTGTTGTTTATCTTAAATAGGACAATCAAATGTAGACTAGTATGGGGTTGGATTAATATGGAGATATCACGATCCAACACATGGGTATGCATTAAGGGTAATGGCATACTGGATTGACCCACAACGAGGAGGCTACATACAAGTTGTGTAAAGTCACAAGTGCTTCTTCTAGTGACAACGATATTGTCATCCTTAGACTTGAATTCACTAGATCCTCTAGTTGTGGAATATTGTGTTTTGATATCGTTAAACGCTACACCATAACTGGGTAGTAATAAATGCGCATGTCAGACACAATAGGAAGCAAGCTTAGAGATGGTAGTGATGTAGATATAATTTTTCCCTCGCACATAACGGGAGCAAATATCCGCGGCCACTCGAGGGATGGTGCTTATAAATGTCTGGCCATACTCAGATAAATTAATATAGGATATTGATGTTATCTGCATGGATAAGACTATTCCTAGGATCGAGAAACTATGGATTGGATATACGAGTGTGACTTGTATGTCTCGTGTCCAATCTGGATATAGAGACAAAGGGATTAGACAATATTTTCACAAGGTTTGTAGGATTACTGACTATTTCTATTAGATGGGTGGTATGGATGTGTTGCTAGACACCGCTTCATGTTAGTAATTGTTACTACCAACTAAGAAGAAATCTATGGGGTCACACTCCCTATGGATTAAAACAGACATGGTAATTAATTAATATGATTAATTAAATATAAGGATCAATATGCAACTACTTGAAAACTTAGTAGGACTAATTTTCAAGTTGGACTAATACGTTTATGGACAGGATTAGGAGAGGGGCTAATATGTAGTTAAAAAGGAGTTGTTAGACTATATAAATGACACTCCTAGCTTATTTTCTCAAGAGAGTGTCATAACTGTTATAACACAAAAATTCAAGGAGATAAAAAAGACAAGGAGGGCCGAACCCCCCCCCCCACCCGTCCGCCCCTCTACCCGTTGGCCTCAAGAGCGGCGTGTCCCCCCTCTTTTGCTCCGGTTTGCTTGATTCTTCTTCTTCCTCCTTCATCCCTAACTATAACAAATGTGTGGAGGATCCAGAGACAATCCAAGGAGTGGATTATCCATAGAGACTTGAACAATATTTCGCGTTTGAAGTCATCCAAGGAGACAAACAAGGTAATTTGATACTAAATCCTATACCATCGTTATGTTGTCAAGTCCTTTGATCCTTGGAGGGTCTTTTGCGGATCTTTGTTTGCTTTAGTCTGCTGAGTAATCCGTTACAAAACCCTACATTGGTATCAGAGCCACATGTCGTAAAGCATAACGTAGTTTATGTGTTAATTTTTGTTAGTATTACGCCTTATCGTTGATTATCGCGTAAAACTGAATAGGAAGCCTATTGATGCATCATTGAATATGACTCAACCAAATAAGATCTAATATTACATAGGATGTAATGATTAGTGAATTTGGATCACATAAGGTGTGTAATTTTGGATCTTGGAAACTAGGATTAGGGCACAAATTGGAAAAGGGGTTTTTCAATTTGGAAAGAACTAAACTTGGCAATAAGGAAGAAGAAGGTATTTTGGAAACAAATTCCATGAGAGTTTCACCCCCCCCCCACCCGAGGGGACTGCCCCTCCTCTTCCTTGCCGCCCAAGGTTGCTACGTCCGAGGGGTCGTGCCCCCTAGTGCACGGCCTAGCCGTGTGGGCTAGGGGCCGACCAGCCCAAGGCCTTTGTGGCGGTCCTTTGGGGTTCAGCCAAGTGTATTGGTGGGCTCCGTTGACCATTTTGACCCTAGTTCATCCAAATAAACTAAAATTGACCAAGCGCGTTAAATTGGATTTTAACTGTTTATGTGCTATTTGCATGGTGATTGGATATGGCCTTATGTGTGGATGATGTGATATTTGTATTTTGTGGTTTGTTTTTACGTCCTGCGAGCCGGTAATATTAATATAATAGTTAATTAAGTTTTACGGCCTGCGAGCCGGTCTTCTTCTCAACTTGTGAGATCAATCTTTTAGTAAAGATGCTAGGTAGGATTAGATAGAGTAGATGACAGCCAAGACATGGAGAAGAAGCCTAAATAATAGAAGAAACCACAAGATGGCGACATTCCACAAAGCTATGGAGCATGGACTAAAAGATGGATGTGCATGGAGATGAGCTTGCTATTTTAGGGTTCAAATATATTCTCATTGGCTTGCGAATATCTTAGTTTAGAAGCCATATCCACATCACGTTTAATTTTTGTTTGTGGTTGTTCAATTTTTTGTCTTGTTATTTAATGTTGATGTATGGATGATACAAGCAAAATCGGTAACTAGATAATACAACCCCGATCGTTTATTGAGAGTTTTCCCAACTCAAAAATAAGTTGATTAGTTGATATAGATCAACAAAAAAATTAAAACTGAGAAAGGAAAAATCCATCAAATTTAAAATATTGCATTTTGCCTTCTCGTTACTTAAACACTCATCATGATCATGTTTTACTAAGCTTGTGTGTGCCAAATCAGGGCGAATTGGTTCATCATGATGTGATGCGATGGCACAAACAAGTAATGTGCAATTGTTTGAGTGAGAATTTGGACGCAACTAGGTGATTTCAATACGATCAAAAGCCTAAAGAAAACAAATTGGGGTTGTCTATGGAAAACCTAAATAAGGAGTTATTTGCCCAATTAAACCAAGAGTTACATAATGATGCAATTGGAATTGTTCCTACCTAAATAACTAATTTTTGGTTGACTTGCCAAAGCAAGCTAAAAAATGAAGTGAAATATGGATCTTGGACCCACTACAAAATATAATTATAGTTTCCGCATTAATATTGAGGGTTATTAATCCGAAAAAAATAGTGGGAGCTATGTTTAATAATCAAACCAATATTAAATGTAGTTATTTGTTCACAAAATACTAAAACTTGTATCTTTCATTTTGTAGAATTTCGATGGCAAACAATTCATCGAATTCATCACATTCCCTACGAGTCGTCTTTGAGAAGGACAAGCTTTGTGGATTAAACTTTCTAGACTGGTACAGGAACTTGAGAATCGTTCTCAAGCAGGAAAAGAAACTGTACACTCTAGAGGAGCAAGTTCCTGATGGTCCAGAAAACAATTCTGCTGCAGCCATAAAGGCGCATCAAAAGTTCATGGACTGTAAGATCAGGTTGTGCAAGGCTTGGAATAGTCTAACTGTTTCAAGGCCTTGAACCAGCTTTCAAAGCCTTGAATCAGTTACCATAGCAATTTTCAAGGCCTTGAAACTGGATTCAAAGCCTTGAAACTGACTAACCTATATGAACATTCTCAGGGGGAGTTTTCTGTAAACTCTTCTAAGTTGATTTCTTATCCCTCATTGATATGATTGTATTACTGTTATTAGATGATGAAAGAAAAATTATTATAACACGTTTGAACATAGAATATCATCTGTTTGACTTTGATATTGCAGGAAATTTTATTTCCAAGTTCTGCAGGATTGTTTCCTAAACTAAGCTTATGCAGATTTGGAAACAGTTGGACAATTTGATCCTGTGATCAAATAGACTTGGATGACAGCTTCTCAATATGTTTAAACTAAGGATCACAACAAAATATCTGAATATTGTGATCATCCAACCGTTGGAGAAGATGTCAAAGAAGTCAAAATCTGTTGCCTAAAAAATAGGAAGTTTGTTGCTGAAAATCTGGGAAGATTTGCAGAGCTGTTTGAAGTTTAAATAGAGCTCAATACTGAAGCAACAAGACACAACACTCAACGGGCAAAAAGAGAGAAAAAGTTCTGGATTGACATAGCATCAAAGAAGTTCATTCATCTCACAATCCATTCACAGAAGATCACTTCATACTTCATTTCAGTTCCTACACTCGAAGTGTTCTTCAGTATTGTACTTCATTGGTAGATAATTTTTGTATTTTTTCTATATTCATTCTCAAGGATTGTTCAAGGTGAACAATAGAGAATTCTTAGTTAATCAGTTAGCTAGAGCAGGTACTAGATAGATTAGGGATAACCACAAGCTGTAACAGAGTAAGATAATTCTCTGTGCTTGAGATCTAGGGCTTGGCTTTTGATTAATAAGAATTGAGTTAAAAATACTGCAGTGAGAAGATACCTGAGATAGAGACTTAGGTCCAAGTGGACTCAACTCTATAAATCATTTGTCTCTTGCATTTACAGTCTGTCATTGGTATGGGTGTTCAGAAATAAGTTGGATGAAAGTGGCAAAGTGATCAGAAACAAAGCAAGGGAATTTGAAATGAGCATGATGGGAGATCTGAACTTCTTCATAGGACTTCAAATACATCAATTGAAGAAGGGCATCTTTCTGCATCAAAGCAAGTACACAAGAGACTTGTTAAGCAAATATAGCATGGCTCAATGTAAGGAAGACAAGAATCCTATGAGTTCTACACTATCCTTAGACAATGATGAATTTGGCATGAGTGTCAATGTGAAAGAGTATAGAGGTATGATTGGATCATTACTCTATCTCACAGCAAGCAGACTAGATATCATGTTTAGTGTATGTATGTGTGCTAGATTTCAAGCTGATCCAAAAGAATCACACTTGACTGATGTGAAGAGAATATTCAGATATCTCAATGGTACCAAAGACTTAGGGCTTTGGTATCCAAGAGATTCTAATTTTTCTTTGCATGATTTTTCCGATGCTGACTTTGCAGGTTACAAAGTTGATAGGAAAAGTATTTCAGGAACTTGCCAATTTATTGGGTCATCCTTGATCAGATGGCATTCCAAGAAACAAAATTTAGTTGCTCTATTAACAACTGAAGCTGAATATATAGCTGCAGGAGCATGTTTCTCACAAGTACTATGGATTGCTCAACATCTAAGACTCCTTGGATTTGATTTCAGAAGCATACCTATCAAATATCCTCACTAAATCATTAGCAGATAAAAGATTCTCATCTCTGAGATTGGAATTGGGAATTCTAAATAAAGATGCATTGGTTTAGGGGGAGCATCAGGTAAGAAAGGTAAGATGTATGCGTTTTCAAAGGGTTGAACTGATTTTCAAAGCCTTGAAAATCACTTTAAAGATTTGATTTTTATCTGTTGCATTGTTACAACTTTTCAAGACCTTGAAAAACTTTTCAAAGCCTTAAAATAAGTCTGCTATACTAGTAGTCAATAAACTTGGATCATTCTGTATTGGGTGATATCTCTATAGATATTTTCTCAATATAACCCCTACCCTTTTCAAAAAACGTTTTAGCCAAAAATAGTATTAGAATATTTTATTTTCCAACGGCCTAAAAGATTTGAATTCTCTCTGATTATTGCAAATCTTTTGAGATTAGATAGATATTATAGTTGTTTTTTTAAACTCAAATTCTCTCTGTATTTATCTTCTTCTCTTCTCTCCGTATCATTCCTACCTCTCTCTATTCTACTCCCAAACCCTAATGAGCACAAGGAGAACCTCAGACATAATCAAGATGGCAGGAAGATCAAAACCTGCTTCAGAGAAGAAGAGAAAGGTAGCAGTGGATGAAGTTCAAGAGCTTAGTGGAGACTCTAGCTCTAGAACTCCTAGTGCAGAGGAAGTTGCAGATCTTCCTCATCCTCAGAATAAAGTCAAGAAGGTTGCAACTCCTTCCTCAGAGAAGACAAAGAATAAAGAGAAAGTTGCTACAGGAAAGCTACCTGTTACAGAAGTCTCCAGTTCCAAGAAGTTAAAGAAACAGAAGAAGGCCACTCAAGCTGAAAAAGGGAAACGGAAGGTGACAGAAGAAACGCCAGTAGATCATATGGAGAGAGCTCTTCAAGTCTACTCAAAGAACCCAACCCCTGATGAAACCTAGTTTGTCTCAAACACCTCCAAAGGTGAGTGGTTAGATGGTTTTGCTTCCAGATCTATTGCATTTTGTGGTATGATCAATATGCATATGGTGGAACACATGAAACTCAAGTGAATCTCCATGTTAAAGAAAAGTTCTATGTGGTTTATGTTGAACCCTAAAGAGTTAGCCTATCCTAGACTCACCGGACTTTTCAATCTGAACTTATTACAAGTTAAGAGATCTGCTCACTTGGTGATCAAATCTAGAGTTGCTGGGATAGAAATTGAATTGGACCACTCTGAGTTTGCTAATGTGCTAGGTTTTCCTAAGAGGTATGACACTAGCAATAATCCACTAAATACATAAATATAGAAACTAGACAGAGAAGAGTTCTACCTACCAAACACTCCTACCACAGCCAAACAACTAACACAATCTATGTAAAATGTTGAAGCTAAAGTCCTTCACACTATTCTGGCAAGGTGTATCTTTCCCAGAGATCACTCTAAGGAATTGGTGATTGAGATAATGCTGCAGATCATGTATCTGATCATGCATGTCTATGAGATTGATCTTACAAAGTTAGTGATTGGACACATTCTCTTCAGCCTTACCAATCAAAGAAAACACCCTCTGCCCCATGAAAATCTCCTCACATTGTTCTTTTAACACTTTGAGATTCCAACTGGTGGAGTGGAATCAGTCACTTCTGGGATGGGAATACTCAATGAGAAGGCTTTTGAGAACATTGGAGTGCTGAAAACTAAAGACAATGTTTAGAAGTTTGTACTCAGATTTGACTGAAGCAGAATTAGGTGGCAAGAAGTTTCTAAGACCAAGACCTTGACTCCTACTTCAAGTCAGGCTTCTCAGCCTACAGACAACCAGAGATTTGAAGGTTTGGAGTTGGACAAGGAAGAAATTAAAGAAACTGTCTATGGACTTGAGACTGACTTGAGTCAAGTGAAGTACATGGTGGAAAGTATTTTCAGGAGCATGACTTTGCTTGATGTTCCTGAGGATGAAGAAGGTACAAAGAAAGGTGACTCTGACAAGAACCTACCTAGTGAACACTCAAATCAGGAAGAGACTGCTCCAGTCAAGGATAAGGGAAAGCAAGTGGTAGAACAAACTGCTCAGAAAGGAGATGAAGTCAGTAGTCCTGGCTCAGATGACCTGCTGATTAATTTGAAGAAAAATAAGAAATCTCCAAAGGCTGTTACAAAGGACAAAACTGAAGAAGCTACTGTTGCTGATGAGAATGAAGAAGAACAAGAAGAACAGGACAAAACTGATGCTGAAAACAGTGAGGAAGAAGAAGGAGATCAGGATGGAATTGAAGACCCAACCCCTTAATCTAGCTATTCTCTTCCACATTCTTTCTTTTCATTTTTAAAATTTTTCTTTTCAAAATTTTCCAGACACTTGATACAACATCTTCTATCTTTTTGATGAAAGTCAAAAAGGGGGAGAAATTCTAGGTTTTAGTTTTTATTCTTAGGTGTTATCTGCTGTTTGCTGGACTTTTTATTTTCTGTTGGTAATTTGAATAAGTTGGATCTTTTTGGAATTACTTTGTTATTATAAATTGTGAACTAACCAGTATTTTTTGCAGAGACTAAGGATCAAACAGAATTTTGGTTTTGTCTTTCATCAAGGGAGAGATTGTAAGATCACGTTGTGCAAGGCTTGGAATAGTCTAACTATTTCAAGGCCTTGAACCAGCTTTCAAAGCCTTGAATCAGTTACCATAGGCTTGAAAATAGCTTTCAAGGCCTTGAAACTGGATTCAAAGCCTTGAAACTGACTAACCTATATGAACATTCTCAGGGGGAGTTTTCTGAAAACTCTTCTAAGTTGATTTCTTATCCCTCATTGATATGATTGTCTTACTGTTATTAGATGATGAAAGAAAAATTATTCTAACAGGTTTGAACATAGAATATCATCTGTTTGACTTTGATGTTGCAGGAAATTTTATTTCCAAGTTCTGCAGGATTGTTCCCTAAACTGAACTTATGCAGATTTGGAAATAGTTGGACAATTTGATCCTGTGATCAATCAGACTTGGATGACATCTTCTCAAGATGTTTAAACGAAGGATCACAACAAAATATCTGAAGATTGTGATCATCCAACCGTTGGAGAAGATGTCAAAGAAGTCAAAATCTGTTACCTACATAATAGGAAGTTTGTTGCTGAAAATATGGGAAAATTTGCAGAGCTGTTTGAAGTTTAAATAGAGCTCAATACTGAAACAACAAGACACAAAACTCAACGGGCAAAAAGAGATAAAAATTTCTCGATTGACAAAGTATCAAAGAAGTTCATTCATCTCACAATCCATTCACAGAAGATCACTGCATACTTTATTTCAGTTCCTACACTCTAAGTGTTCTTTTGTATCGTACTTCATTGGTAGATCATTTCTGTATTATTTCTATCTTCATTCTCAACGATTTTTCAAGGTGAACAATATAGAATTCTTAGTTAATCAGTTAGCTAGAGCAGGTACTAGATAGGTTAGGGAGAACCACAAGCTGTAACAGAGTAAGGCAATTCTCTGTGCTTGAGATCTAGGGCTTGGCTTTTGATTAATAATAATTGAGTTAAGAATCCTGCAGGGAGAAGATCCCTGAGGTAGAGACGTAGTTCCAAGTGGAGTCAACTATATTAATCATTTGTCTCTTGCATTTACAGTTCATTCACTTTCATAGCTTTTGCAACATACAAAACTGACTGTTTTTCAAGGTTTTGAAACTGTTTTCAAGGCCTTGAAAAAAGCCTATTTGCTTTAGCTCAAACTGCATCTCTTCCAAGGGCTTGAACTTGTTTTCAAGGCCTTGAACTTCACTAGCCTTCACAAGATCTCATCTTCCTAGCAAATTTTGCAAAAATTTGGCATACTCTATTCAACCCCCCCCCCCCCTTCTAGAGTATCTTAGCTGCATTACCACCAGCACACTCACACTTTCAATGGACGATGCTAATGATGCGACGTGCCTTATGCTTTGCACCATGAGCTCTGAGCTTCAGAAGCAACAGGACAATATGACTGTGTTTGATATGATCATTCACTTGAAGCAGTTCTTCCAAGAGCAGGCAAGGTTTGAGCGGTAAGAAGTTTCCAAGGCATTGTTCAAATTTCATCTGTTAGAGGGAAACCCTGTGGGCCTCACGTGCTCCATATGATCGGGTAACTAGAGAGCCTCACACGTGTAAGGTTTGCGGTGGGCCAAGAGTTGGCGAATGATCTCATCTTGCAATCGTTGCCTGATAGTTATGGACAGTTCATTATGAACTATAACATGAATGAGATCGTCAAGCCTCTGCCAGATCTACCAAATATGTTGAGGACAGCTGAACAAAGAATCAAGAAGGGAAAGGGCAAGGGCAAGGCCATAATAATGGTGAGCAAAAGGAAGAGTAAAATGTTTGCTTCTAACTCCAAAGGGAAAGGCAAGTCAGTTGCAAAACCTAAGAAAGCTGACCTTAAACCTGCTGGTGGCGTTGCCAAGGGCGTGACTAAGGGTGATTGTCACTACTACAGTTAGCCTGGACACTAGAAGAGGAACTGCCCAAAGTATCTGGAGGATAAGAGGCTTGGAATAGTGATTCCACCACCACCAGGTATTTTTTTATAGAAGTCAATTTAACTATCTCTTCTTCTTGGGTAATGGATACTGGATGTGGATCTCACATTTGTCGAAATGTGCAGGATCTAAAGAGAAGTAGAAGATAGGCTAAATGGGAGATAGATATGCGCGTGCTGAATGGAGAAAAGGTTAGTGCATTGGCCGTGGGCGTGTACGAGCCGTCTTTGCCTTCAGGATTAGTTTAGAATTAAATAATTTCTATTTTGTGCCTGCTATGAGCAGAAATATTATTTCTATTTCTTATTTGGACAAGGAAGGTTTTGCTATTTCAATAAAGGACAATTGTTTCTCCATTTATTTTGATAGTATTCACTATTGTAGTGCGCACTTATTTAATGGATTATATATCCTTGATCTAAGCAATCTTGTCTATAACATAAATACCAAGAGGATTAAAATGAATGATTTAAATTCTGCTTATCTATGGCACTGTCGTCTAGGCCATATAAACGAGAAACATGTATCTAGACTCCATAAAGATGAAGTTCTAGACTCATTTGATTTTGAATCATATGAGACATGTGAGGCTTGTTTATTGGGAAAGATGACAAAGTCCCCTTTCAATAATAAAGGTGAGAGGACTAGTGAGCAATTGGCGCACGTACATACTTATGTATGTGGTTCAATTTCCACACCTGCCAGGGGTGGTTATGTCTAGTTCATTACATTTACTGATGATTTCAGTAGATATGGATTTGTATACCTTATGAAGGCCAAATCCGAATCCTTTGAAAAGTTCAAGGAATTCAAGAATGAAGTAGAAAAGCAGCTTGGCAAAAGTATTAAGGCTCTACGATCAGTTCATGGATGAGAATACTTAAGTTAAGAGTTTGACAACTATCTTAGAGAGTGCGGAATATTGTCCCAACTCACTCCACCCGTAACGCCGCAATGGAACAGCGTGTCAGAGAGGAGGAATCGAACACTATTAGACTTGGTTCGATCTATGATGTGTCAAACTGATCTTCCATTATCATTTTGGGGCTACACTCTATTGTGTGCAACTTTCACCATTAACCGTGTTCCATCTAAATCGGTCATGAAGACTCCATATAGATATGGAGTGGGAGGCGTCCTACAGTGTCCTTCATGAGGATTTGGGGCTGCGATGTTTATGTAAAATGTTTACAAACAGAAAAGCTCGGGGCAAAGTTGGATAAGTGTAAGTTTGTGGGACACCCTAAGGAAACTAAGAGATATTACTTCTACAATCCAACCGAGAACAAAGTGTTGTTGCCCGGTCCGACATGTTTCTAGAAAGAGAGTTTATATCTGAAGAAGTAAGTGGGAGGACTGTAGAACTTGAAGAAATTCAAGAACCACAAACACTGATCCTACTATGGAACATGAACAGGAACCACAAGATGTTGTGGATGAACCTGTTCAATTAAAATAAGAACTTCGTAGGTCGAGTAGAGTGTGCCAGGAGCTAGAGAGGTATGAACTTCTCGGGACTGAGCCTGGTGACGCGTTGCTCATGGATGATGAGCCTACTACCTATGGAGAGTCCACGAAAGGGCCGGAATCTAAGAAGTGGCTTAAATCCATGGAATCTGAGATGGAATCCATGTATACCAACAACGTATGGACTTTGGTGGAACCACCCCAAGGGGCGCGGCCCATAGGGTGAAATGGGTCTTCAAGAAGAAGACCAACATGGATGGTAATGTGATTACCTATAAGGGCCGATTTGTGGCAAAAGGACTCAGACAGATTCATGGTATAGACTTTGATGAAACCTTTTCACCAGTCGCGATGAACAAATCCATTCGAATCGTACTTGCTATTGCATATTACTACGACTATGAGATATGGCAGATGGATGTCAAAACAGCGTTTCTGCATGGAAACCTCATCGTATGTGTACATGACACAACCTGAGAGTTTTATCGTTCCAGAGAATGCAAATAAAGTCAGCAATTTGCAACGATCCATTTATGGATTGAAGCAAGCTTCTAGGAGTTGCAATCGACGTTTTGATGAAGCAGTCAAAGAGTTTGACTTCATCAAGAACGAAGATGAATCTTGTGTCTACAAGAAGGTTAGTGGGAGCTCTGTTGTATTTCTGGTCTTGTATAAGGATGACATACTACTCATTGGAAACGATATTCTTATGCTGCAATTTGTGAAAGATTGGATAGGAAAGTGTTTTTGAATGAAGGACTTAGGGGATGCAGCTTATATACTTAGTATCAAGATCTATAGAGATAGATCGAGGAAGCTTCTAGGCCTAATTCAAAGTACATATATAGACAAGGTGTTGAATCGGTTCAACATGAAAGATTCCAACAAGGCATTCTTGCCCATGTTGCATGGAATCACTCTTTAGAAGAATGATTGTCCTTCCAATGAGATTGAGACGGACCGCATGAGTCTGGTTCCCTATGCTTCGGCTAAAGGGTCCATCATGTACGCAATGTTATGTACTAGACCAGATGTTTCATACGCGTTGAGTATGACAAGCAGATATTAGTCTAATCCGGGTGAGAGTCATTAGATAGCGGTCAAGAACATCCTCAAGTACTTGAGAAGAAATAAGGATGCGTTCTTGATCTATGGAGGGGAGGAAGAGTTGCGTGTAAGGGGTTACCCGGATACAAGCTTCCAAACTGTCAAAGACGATTTGAGATCGCAGTCGGGATTTGTGTATTGCTTGAATGGAGGAGCTGTGAGTTGGAAGAGTTCCAAGCAAGAGACGGTTGATGATTCTACAACTGAGGCTGAGTACATTGCTTCGAGTGGCACAGCAAAGGAAGTTATTTGGATTAGGAAGTTCATTACTTAGCTTGGTGTGGTTCCTAGAATTGTGGTCCAATAGAGTTGTATTGTGACAACACTGGAGCGATCGCACAATCAAAGGAACCCATGTCACACATGGCCAGTCTATTCATGCCTTTTTAAAATGAATGTATGTCTAATCAATATATATTGCTTCGTGATATTCATAATATGTCTCAGGAACATGGCCAGTGTATTCATGCCTTTTTAGCACAGATGAATGTGATATGGGACCAATTAGCTCAATCTGAAACCCATTTAGAGTGTACTCTGTTAGAATAGATGCCCTAGAGGCAATCTTATTTAGTATGTTCATTACTTTTGGCTAGAATATTCATTGTATTATTTATGGAGATATTTAATATAATGAATTCCTAACAGTACAAATGTGTTGTCTATCTTAAATATCTCTAGTCAATTATACTGATTGGTAGGACGATCAACTATAGACTAGTATGGAGTTGGATTGATATGCAGATATCACGACCCAACACATGGGTATGCATTAAGGGGAATGGCATATTGAATTGACTAACAACGAGGAGGCTACATACAAGTTCTGTAAAGTCACAAGTGCTTCTCGTGACAACAATATTGTCATCCTTAGACTTGAAGTCAGTAGATCATCTAGTTGCGGAATATTGTGTTTTGATATCGTCAAACGCTACACCGTAACTGGGTATTAATAAAGGCGCAAGTCTGACACAATAGGAAGCAAGCTTAGAGATGGTAGTGATGTATATATAATTTTTCCCTCCCACATAACGGGAGCAAATATCCGCAGCCACTCGAGGGATGATGCTTATAGAATATCTAGCCAAACTCAGATAAATCAATATATTGATGTTATCTGCATGGATAAGACTATTTCCATGATCGAGAAACTATGGATTGGATATACCAGTGTGACGTGTATGTCTCGTGTCCAATCCGGATATAGATACAAAGGGATAAGACAATACTTGCACAGGGTTTGTCGAATTACTAACTATTTCTATTAGATGGGTAGCATGGATGTGTTTCTAGGCACCGCTCCATGTTAGTAATTGTTACTACCAACTAAATAGAAACTTATGGGGTCACACTCCCTTTGGATTAAACTGGACTTGGGAATTAATTAATATGATTAATTAAATAGAAGGATCAATACGCAACTACTTGCTAACTTAGTAGGACTAATTTGCAAGTTGGACTAATCCGTGTATGGGCATGATTAGGAGATGGGCTAATATGTAGTTAACAAGGAGTTGTTAGACTATATAAAGAAAACTCCTAGATTATTTTCTCAAGAGAGTGTCATAATTGTTATAACACAAGGAGAAAAAAAGCAGGGAGAGAGACAAAGACAAGGAGGGCCGAACACCCCCACCCCCCCCCCCCGGTCCGCCCCTCTACCCGTCGGCCTCAAGAGAGGCGTGCCGTCCCTCTTTTGCTCTGGTTTGCGTGATTCTTCTTATTCCTCCTTCATCCCTAGCTAGCAGAAAGGTGTGGAGGATCCGGAGACAATCCAAGAAGTGGACTATCCATAGAGACGTGAACAATATTTCGCGTTTGAAGTCATCCAAGGAGACAAACAAGATATTTGATACTAAATCCTATACTCTTTATGTTGTCTAGTCATGTGATCCTTGGAGGGCATTGTGCGGATATTTGCTTGTTTTATTCCGCTGCTTAATCCGTCACAAAACCCTACACAATCATGATCTCTCCATGTAAATGAGTTATCGTGATAAATTCCGACTCATTCAGTTTCTTATGGCGCTTAATGATGCATATGAACATGTTCGCGCCTCTCTCCTTAATCCACATCCTTTATCCACACTCTTGAGAGTGTTGTTGCTGGACTCTTATCCGAGGAAACTCGTCTTGAGTTATCCAGCTCACATAAAAATACGAATATGGTTATGGCTACACCTAAAGCGTCTTTGTGATCATATTGACGTTATTGTCACGAGGAAGGACATGTCAACACTGCTTTCACTAAGCGTTTTTTGTCGCAACTGCAAGCAACAAGGTCATTTCAACACCGAGTTTCGTAATCCTCCAGCTCCACAAGGGTATCGTCTTCGCAAGTTCAACTTGAATGATAATTCAAAAGGGAATGAATCGCTCACTAAAAATGATGATCATTTCGATCCTTCACATGCTACTTGGACCACTAATGATCTCACTACGCTTCTCAAGCAGGTATTATGTATTTCTGATTCTTGACACTCTCAACCTGCTATCACTACTACTTCAACATCTACCAACAAGGAAGCCATTTGGAATACACTCGAGGCCTTAAACCGGTCATGCTGCAACCTAGATACGTCGCTAAAGTGTCATGCAACAACCTGATGTCTATGAACTATCATGATTTGCGACCTACTAAAACCTTCTACGGGCCTGCTACCTTTGTTGCTAGTTTTATCTAGTTCAGCCTGTCTACGAGCGTGCTACTTCTTTGCTCCTATTGGAGCCTCCTATTAATGGCGCTACCTTTGTTTTTTCATGCGCCAAGTGCCGTTGATTTCTCATTGCTCATACATGAGCCCGCTACTGTTATAGCCGCATTACCATTGCCCCTGCTTTCGCCAAATTTGGCCTGATTGGTTGCTCATCCCAGTTGATTGCTCGCCTGCCTTATTGCTCATCGTTGCGCCTGCTATGCTGAACTTTTTTTTCAAACTCAATATCACATTGAGTTGTGGGGGGGGGGGGGGGGGGGGGGCGTGTGTTAGAGTTATTATAATTATTATCAATTATATTAAATAATGATTTATTTAGTTTTCTAGTTTTGTTAGGATTATAAAGATATTGCCTAGATTCATATGATTACTTACTCACCATGCTAGTTAGGTTTCTTTTCCACTAAAATTTCGGTTGCCTATACGAAGGCTTTTTTTTTCGCCAATTATCAAGTTGAATAATATCACTATTCTTCTTCCTAATTTCTCTCTACCATATTCTAACACGAACAGTTTGAGCAACAAAAGGTGAAGTGGATTTCTTCTCTTTTTTTTCGGTTGCCTATAAGAGGGAGTGCAAGTTGAACACCGGCATGTGATTCTCTTCGGAAAAGACCTAAAATTATGATGTTTCTTTTTAGAGCATAACCCAATTTCCAAGTATCGTGATAGTCCTCCACGAGAAATGAACATCTTATTTTTAAAATTTACCGACTAACTATTTTATCTTGGGCTTAATTACTTAATGCATATCCCCAATATGCTGAAACTAACACAATGCAATCCTCCATTCTAAATTGAGCTTATTGCATCCCCCATTTGCATTAAATCATACTTATTGAAAATGGTAAAAATAAATTACTATCATGTCCTCTTCTTAGAAGGGTATAATTGTCTACCTAATTTAATGTATAAACACTCTTAACTTATCATTGTATTCATCACTGCAGCATCTTCAACACCGGCAAGTAACCCAAATTCCGGCGAATGAATTCCGAATTCCGGTGACTGAAGTCCAAATTTCTCAGATTCCGGCCGGTTCTTGTTGAATTTCGGCTGATTCTTCGTCTTTGTCTTTGATTTTTCAAAGAAATTGGTGTTCATCCATTGAATGCTTGTGCCATGAACTTTTTCCTCAAACGATCCACCCAATAAATGTTTGAACACCACCGCAAACATCCATCGTCGATGCTTAACTACCCAGATTCAGGCACACTCAACCACCACTTCCATCAGTTCTACCAAGCGCAGCCTCCACCCACAACCAAAACCTCCATTCGAACCCACAACTTCCATGTATGAGACCCAAACCACCGACTATCCACAACCCATCACAGAGCCTCTCTCCGTCGATCCACCACCACCGGTGTCTAGCTCTGCCCGAAGCCCTATCCAAACAAAACACCAACACCACCGCACGGCCAACCTGCAATCAGTAACCTAAACTAAACCGCCACCAGTAAAAAACTCCTCCTCCTTCAGCAACACCACTGCACATCATCACCCGGCAATCTCAACATCGAGACCCCTCCCCACAGCCACCACTAACAACCAGAAACAAGCACCCTCTAAACAACCCCTGAATCACCGTCCACTCCTCCTATACTCAGCGATTGATCGATCCACAAATCGACCCAATCAGAAATCAAAATACAAACTTAACAATGCAATTGAGGGAATTAATCGACATTGAAGAGACAACTGATTTATTTAGAGCGAATGGGAGAGAGAGAAGATGGAGAGGCGGCTGGGCTTCAGTGGTTTTCCGCCGGCTGCTGCTGCTGTTAGGTTCCTTGCGCACAACCAAAGGAACGAGAGAGAGAGAGATGAAGGAGGGATAGTAGTGATGCTCGTGAGAGATTGCAGGGGAGGTAGTTCAGGATTGGGGGATTAGATCATGGAACAAAACTCAAACTGATCTTCTCCTCATCGTCTTACTGGTACAACTTTATCTTGTGAGAATTCTTTTTCATTTTTTATTTGCAGTTTAATTTTGTAGTAACAAATATACCCTCACTTAGTAGCTGGTGTTTGAAAAAATTAATTTACCAATTTCATTAAGTATGATTTATTGCAAATGGGGGATGCAATAAGTGTATAGTAGAAGTGGGGGTTGCAATGTGTTAGTTTGTTTATATTGGAGGTATCCATTAATTAATTAAGCCTTTATCTTGTACTATAAATTTGTCAAAATACAACCATGTTATTTCAATTGTTTAATCTCTTTTCACAATAGCCGACAAACACAGAAGAATATCATTTCCTAAAAGTGTATTCGGAGTTTTAAAAGATTTTAGACAATTACTTGGGGTGTATGTTTCTTAATGTTGATAAGAGGTGATAGAGAAGTGAGAAATATACGTCTGATTTATATTTATACTTGGTCTGTTTCTTCTCTTTCTTCCAGTTTTGACTTTTTTATCCGTAGGCATGACACTTTGACCCAGTAATTTGGATAGCAAAACGATGTCATTTTTCGATAATTTTTCATGGCGTTGTAGAGTAAAGTTTATTGTACAACACCATGAAAACTTACCAAAAAATTACATCGTATTACTAATCAAATCAGCGGGTCAAAGCAGCATGATGAATAGTGGTAAAACTCAAAAGTGGAAGAAAGAGAAGAAACAGAGGAAGTATTCGTATAGTGTTGGGTCCAGGCGTTATGTCTCCATCAACAACTGAAAACTAATTATTTTGAGTTGATTTTACATCTCCCAACAATGCTTTCTACCACCACATAATCTTCAATTCACATCAAAATGTACTAATATAAACAAATGCATTGTCATGAACAATACACAGTATTAATCAAATGCCGGACGTGTAACTACATCCACATAGTTTGTTTGAACGTCAAGACCAAACTAAGAGAGACCTTTAACTAATTCAAAATCTTCTTATACGTAGTACTTCTTAGATAGTGTAGGTTTGTCTAACATAAGGTGTAGTCAATATTACTATGTTTCTCCCTAATTTGACTTTTATCACTATTTGTTGCATTATTTATTCTAAAATAATATTTTTTTTATGATCTTCTCTTGGTATTGTAGAGTAAAAGAAAAGATTATAAAAAAAAACTATATCATTTTTCTATCTTAATTACCAGGTCAAAGTAATCCGGATACGGGTGAAAAAATCAAATTGATTAGAAATAGAAGAAACATAGTGGTACAATGTAGAGTTTCTTGAAAAAAAAACATAATGTGTAGCCAATGTTAAACTAAAAGATAAACAAGTGTCAATAAAATATCTTAAGCATCTCCAATACTAGGAGTGAAAAGTTAGGTAAATTATTGAGAAAGCTATTCTTTTACATAACAAATAATGAAGATTTTAAAAGTCTTCTCATTAGGCAAAAAAAATATGTAGTAGCATTTTAATTTATTTAATGCTAGAAATGTAGACACATGAAGAGAAAATAGTGGAAGTTGGTGAGAAAATTTGAGAAACATGTTATTACCCACATAAATAGGGGAGAAATATGATTTTACATAATAAAAATCAAAAATTTGGCGAAGTGGATACATAATTTGTGTTTTACCTATCAAGATATATACATATACTATCGGAGGTCAACTCTTACAAATTTATTTATAATACACCTAACAAAAGTGACTTACATAATGTTTTGGAGATGAGAAAATAATAAAGAGAAACATGGCTACAGTGACGGTTCATGGATTCTATATTGCCTAAAATGACGTTCATGAATTCACTATTGTAAGCTAACTAAATTGAATAAATTATTCAAATACAACCGTACTCCCTCCTTCCTCAACCTTTGTTGAAAGCGAAAGATCTTCTAGATGGGTTTTCTGTTTTTCTTTTTTTTTTTTTTTTTAAAGAAAACTAGCTCATATTCATGCATAAGTGATATTTTGAGCATCCCAGCAGTAATCTGCAAATTTCACATAAAAGTTGTACTTTTGTATTTTAAATAATGATAATTTCACACTTCTTTTCCAACAATAACAATGCAAAAACACTATTAGGTGTATTTTTTCCTTACGCGTCATTTTCAAATACATATAAATAGTAGAGATGGCAGAGATATTGGAGGGACAACTATGTAGAAAATATAGAAGTGGTTGAGACAAATTAGAAAACATGGATTAAATTAAAGAATCAAGATGCCGGTGGGACAATTCTCGCCAAATTTGACGAGGTGGATGCATGTCCTGCATTTTGCATTGCAGGATGCCTCTTCTGCTGGATTATAATTTTTACACAAAATATGTAAATTATTCATAAACAACTAATTTGCATAGAGCGCTGATGATGCTCTTATATCATTTTGTAGTATTTGAACTGTCCAGTCTGGGTAAGTACCTAGCCATACATATAACTAGTATTCATGTACCAACACTAGTCCATCAATTATATGTATGTCTAGGTAGTTACCCAGACTGGGCAGTTTAGTTGATGATAAAAGACTTTTGGTTAAATAATAGCCATACATATAATCGGTGGACTGGTATTATCAATTGATTTGTAGAAGCTTAACCGTCAAGTTTGGGTAAGTACCTAGCCATACATATAATCGATGGACTAGTATTATCAATTGATTATTTTTACCCATAACGGCCACCTGGGGTTGCGTGCGCAGTAGGTGGGCATGCTAGGGAGCTCATGTTTCTCTTTGGTCATTTACTATTTTAGAATGAGTGCAATAATCCGAAGACACATTGAATGACTTTGAGTCTGACTTCCTTTTCGTGCCATATGCTGCAAGGATGGAGGGTTTTACCCATATCTCGTCGTATCCCGCATATGCATGGAAGTTTAGAGTCTTCGGATTGGCGCTTCTACTTTGAAGGAGTTATATCCTGGGGGTTCATGAGGCTTTCTTCCCGCACTTTCCGATGTTGGAGAGCAAATAGCCATCTATATGATGTTGGTGCAATACCCCGTCGTCCAACGTTGAATAGGATTTGACCGGGCTGTACCCAGGACATAGCTAAAGTCTATCTAGTGGGGTTATTATGCCAAAGTGCTCATCAACAACGACTGTGAAAATGTTTATGCCAAACCTTGTCCACTTTTACAACCTTCTCATTCTCGCAAGGGTACGATGACTGAAGGTTGGACTGCATATTGGCAAACATAGATTGTAGTGAATACTACTTTCTCTCCTGCGTGCAGTAGCAAGCCGCTTATTGTAAAAAAAAGTTCCTCAGACTTCAATTCTCGCTAACTTGGCGAAGAGGAATATGGGCTTTACTCCATGCTTGATAAAGATTTCAATATGTGTGGCGAAACACTCTTGAGTGAGCGTATCGCAGCTGTGAAAGAGAATGAGATCACCAACTGTTCCCCGCATTTTATGAAGGTATCCTATGTGCTTTTTTCCAAAATTTCCTTTTCTTTGTCTTTAATATAGTTGATAGCCCATTTCTTACTTTTGTTTTAATTCCTCGGAGCTTGATACGGAGATTTGGCTACGGCCATAGATTCGTGCATATGCGGGATACTCTTGTCCATCATGCATTTAACTTGGACCGGTTGATCCAAAACTAGCGGCGATCATCAAACTTGCTATGAAGGTGGATTGTTGTGCTTTGGCTGTGGGTGCGGTTGAGAAATTAAAAATCGCTGACATCTGGCTAAACGGTGAATATCCAGCAAAGTTAAAAAGACCGACTTTATCTTCCAGGGCTAAATCTTCCACAAGGAATGTTTTCACTAATAAGGATCTTAATGTTGGTACTTTTGAACCGTACTAGAATGTTGGTAAACATAACAAGGACAACATTGATAATCGCATTCCTAAACGATTAACAATGAAGAAGATTGAAGACAACAATGCTGCCTACTTGCACCAGTACCCTTATAAAGAAGGAAACTCTGACATTCCACAGTCCCAGGACACAGAAGAAGGAAATGATCCCCAAGTAACCTCGCAGGAAAGCCCTTCCATGAACCATTGAGCTCGCAGTAAATTCAATACAAGGGACGTTAATGATGTGCTATTGAAGAATCTCGCAAATGCTGAAAAAGAGAGGAGCGTGAACGGCAGATAGTAGAATGAGAAAATGAAGATTCCATACACAAGAGTCTGGAAGAGGCTGCAACACGTGATGTACTATCTCCTTTGGAAAAGGCTCAAAGAACTTTCAATGAGATTATTGGGGACAACGATGAAACTGGCGAGTTCTTTAGGTTCGTCGTCTCTAATTTTTCAATATTTCTAGAATTCGTTGCCACCTTGGCCTCACACAGCGGTTTTCACAAATGGCTCATGGTTCAAGTAGGCGAATCATCAGGTAAAGACAATTTTGAAGCATTATTTTAACATGACTATTTATTGAGCTTCCTTCATTCTAACAGATCCCGCACACAGAGCTGCGATAAATGATTTTCTTTATTCTACCATTCCTCATTTTCTTTTCATGTGACTGGAGGCAGGTGAATTGATACATGTGAGCCGGATTCGATGTGATTTATTTCTCAGTATTTATCCCCTAACTACATGGGTGAGTGCTTTGTTGATACTTCTCAAGCTATCGCAGACTCGGTAACACGGTGCGATCTGAGGGTACCTCCTAGCGTGTGGATGAAGATAGTTCGAACGAAGATGATGAGCCCTTGGTGTTGAGGAGAGGGAGATCAAAGAAGGAGCGACATGTTAATCCCTTTGAACTTGATATGAACATGGAAGATCCTACAGACCGAGATTCTCTGCATGCTCATGGTGTGCCCCTAAGAGGTTCGATTTTATTTTTTCACACCGCGCTATAATATTGTACATCCTTTCCTGATCATTTCATCCCACTGCGTTGCTCGTAGATATAGATTTCAGTTAGGAAAAAAGGTAGGAAGAGGCTAATGTATCCATAGACGCCCATGTTTCCAGATAATACAAACGCAGGGGTTGAAATGTGTGATCATGCCGAAATGTGCATTGCCTTGAGACAAGTACTTCTGGTGATCACATGTGTAAAACTCCCACCCCTCAGAGCTGAGAAATCTACCAGAAGAACCCTAGACTCATGGGATTGTCCTCTTCTAAGGCGCATAAATGCCCCAGCAAGGAGACTCAGGGAACGAGAGTTGTAGTAGCCACCTATAGAAGAGTTTTCCATTTTCCTAACAGATTGCTCAGAAATCAAGCTCAAAGTAGCCACCTTGAAACTGTAAAATCTTTTGGAACATTTTAAGTATTGGTCAATGATTTCATCCAACTTTGACTAAGTTATCTCCTTATGTAGTTTGAATCTTTAGGAGATCAAATATGTTCTACAAACCTGGTACTTCAATCTACAAAATATTATTTTCGGATTCTCAAATCTCTTCCTCAATTAACCAGAAATCGACTCTGAAGTTGACAGGTTGAGAAGATTTGGTCACAACATGGACTTCCTAATATGGCTTATCAAATGACTTAACTAACCAAAATGTTCTTCTAGGAAGTTGTTCGGAATAACATTTCATGTTCAAGGGTCAAGTTTGACCATGCTTGACTTTCTAGAAAACCTAGTTTGACTGAGCTGTATAGGAGGGACAAATAATTTTGCAATAACTTGAATTGGACAGTCAAATCATAACTTTGGGCATGACCTCATGCCTCTATAAAAATTTTATAACATGTGGATTTAATCTCCACATGTCTGGGCTGAAGTTAACCAAAAGCCAACAATAGGGGTTTTTCTACAGTTTTACTAAATTGCAAGGACCTAGGTATAATAAGTGAAAGTTATAGAATTCAATACTGATTGTACCAGGAGGGGTTAGGAATCATATTTGCATATTTATAGACTTCACTAAGTATCACTGGAGGGTTTAGGAACATTCAGGGACTATACTGAAGAGACTGGGTTGCTAGGGGCAAAACGATAATTTGATTGGGTAGTCAACATCAAATCTGCATTGTGCATTCTATGTCACTTAGAGGACAAGTGTTAATAGCATATATATTTTAATTGTGTAGTGGTTTCTGGAATATGAAATCAGATCCAGTGAGATGGAAATTAGGCTGCATATCAGGTTAGGATATGTATTCTTATGATGTTGGTGCATATCTTCGATCTAATAACACTTGTATGAATAATATGAGTATGATCTATGATATAACTTTCTTCGGGCACCTGGGTGGTTACTATCATCTTCGGACATTAAATTGTCTTCGGACACATTGGGTTTGTCTTCGTACATGTAAGCAGCTAGTACTACACTATGGACTAATGATCTAGTAGGGTGTGCACACTTAAGGTCTAGTTTTAAAGGGTGGATCGATGGTGAGACCTTCCTTTTTGGAAGTGAATCTGGTCTTCACGACTCTCTGGGTGGTGGGATTGGGAATCCTTCGTATAATTGAGGATTCCATGAGTTGTAAGTTATCGGTACTATATATGTGTTATGTGTGGTAATTTGACAGGGTGATGAGTCAAGAATCTGTAGCTATTAAAGTTAAATTGTTTCAAAATTTATCTAGCTTGGTACATTAGCTTCAAAGTGTTTTCAAACTTTGTATATTTTTATGACATATAACTCGTCTATTTATTTTGTAATTCTTCATGTGAGTACATGGGAAACCGGGCATAGTTAATCACTTAAGGTATACTCCAGGTCACTATAGGACTCTACAGAAATAATGGAAGTGAGTTTCAAGTTTTCAGTTTTTTTAATTATGTCTCGTAATAGAACCGTTAGGATTAGACTCCTTGCTGGGGCATTTATGTGCCTTAGCGGAGTGTCCGGTGAGTCTGAGGGTCTTTTGGTAGATTTCCCAGCTCTGAATGGTGGGGTGTTACAAAATGCTCACTAGAGATGTGACGGGGATATAGAGACTAATGCGTCGTGATGTTCGATTATAGAGACCAAATACTCTTCATTGTGATCTATTGCTTTGAGTCAAGTTAGAGGAAATGGTGCATCTTTTAGTAAGAATTGAACATTTCAAAACTCTATGTGTGTTTACTTTGATTATGTTCTATTTTACCTGAAATAATCCGATGCCTTGAGGCTTGCATTCTCTGTAACCTGGCAAGTGAGTATGGGGGAAACGGGGAAAAGGTCAATCACCTAGAAGTTACACATCTGAGTTTGCAAGCTATGATAGTAAGTTCAAATTAAGATTCAGTTTATTTCAAGAGTGATCACAAGTTCAAGGCAGTGACTTGGATTTCCTTTCTGATCAATCTGTTTAGAATTTGAAGATGAGCAAGATCGGATGATTTATAGTTTTGATCACCAACTACACATAGTATAAAGTAGATCAAGATTTCATCAAGTTCTCAAGTTATGACTGTCCAAAGTTGGCTGTTTCATCAAATTTTTCAACACATGAAAAATTTATCAAATATGACACATTCTTGGATTTCAAGGGGTCACTTTCAAAGAATTTTAGAGAATTATTTGATTGATCCAGAAGTAACATTTAACATGAAGTAAAGCATGACCATTCATGTAAAGTGTAGTATGATCATTCATTAACACACAAGAACAATCGAACTCTAATTTGGTAAGGTATTCAAGGATTTAGAATGCCTGAAAGTCAACTACATCGCTAATTCTCTCCCTATAAAAGGCTATGTTCATTATCATTTGGTAAATATGATAAATCATGAATCAAAATCGATCTCTCATATTTCCATCTCTAGAAATTATCCTTTGTAGTCTCAGTTCGTCGTGTGGTGTTGTACCATGCTTTCTAACACCACACATGAGACATTTCATTCTGGGAAGCAGAAGCGCAAAATCTCCACTATAGGCTCTAAGTCTGGGGGCTAATATGCTTTAAGGAGCCTCGTACTTATGTACAGAACTCTCTTCCAACTTTTTAAAGAGTTCGAAAAAATCTCAGTCAGTAAATTTATTTAAAGTTCACATTATTTCTGATGTTTCCGGGTCTATGACACATAATCTGGGCCAAATATACCTAACACTACTTACCTAAATGTCGAGTATTGATTACGATTCTTATCATATTGGTAAAATTGCACTGGTGGTACCTATATGTGTGGTTTTAGTACCATAGTTGTAAATGCAACTTTCATATGCTGCAATCATGTATTCATAACTGTCGGACGACTTAGTCTTTGGATGAAATAAGTTTGGAGGAGGCAATGGAAGTTTGTAAAAGTTTAGAAAATTTTAAATATAACCATCAAAGCCCATAACTTCTTCACCATCGATCTTTCTTTGACTTCTTCGATATATCCTTTGTGAAACCTAACATAAAACCACCAACACCTCCCCATCCGCCTCTCTCTTCCATTTCCTGACAACCCAGCCAACACCACCATCCTCTATGTTACTATACAACCCAAAAAAACCACCACATGAATTATGTGAGGGTGTATTGGGGGTAGGTGGTCATGGTGGTTTGTGGTTTACTTTTTTGGTTTATCATCCATATTATTGCCAATACCCATGGCGAGTCTGTATGGGGATTCGATTTTAGCGATGGAGTTAAGGTACATGGTACCGGAGGGAAATCTCATCGGTTGTGTTTGATTGGGGGTTGGGTAATTAGGTCGAGTAAATTGACGACTTTCATGGGCAACGACAATGAAGGAGACTGGTTACGACAATGGTCTAGGTGGTTGTTTCTGGGTTGTATAGTGACAGAGAGAGCATTGGTACTGGCTAGGTAGTCAGAGAATTGAAGAAACATGGATGGATGGGGGTGGCACATACCTCCCTTTAAACTTATTCCGTCCAAAATTGAGACGTTTGTGCGTCATGAGTACTTGATTGCAACAAAGTTAAATTATGAATGCTACGACTGCTGCAATTGTAACTATTGCTACCGAAATTGCAGAAAAGTCGAACCACGAGTACCAAAATTTAGTCAATCAAACTAGAAATCTCCACACTAATATACTATGAACAAAAATTCGATACGGTGCAAATGGATGATAGTTCAGTGCTAGAGCGTTTAAGGCCCCTGCATGAGATCTCGAGTTCGAACTTGAGTAGAAAAATATTATTCTAAAAAAACAATAATTCGAGACGATTATGCATTGTTAACTTTTTAGATGCAGTGGTTAAGCAGTCCAT
The DNA here is from genome assembly GCA_023055425.1 of Linanthus parryae. Taxonomy (NCBI): domain Eukaryota; kingdom Viridiplantae; phylum Streptophyta; class Magnoliopsida; order Ericales; family Polemoniaceae; genus Linanthus; species Linanthus parryae. Next base: position 23,832,685 of record JALGPY010000001.1, on the reverse strand, counting down.
CATGTATGATATCACAGGGCTGAATTTTAATTTCTAAAATCGGCTCTGCGCGGCGCCAAGTTCTCAACTCGGTTCAGCCTTCTCGAACGCACCAACGGGGTTGTAAGTTGAGAAGATGATTGAACGAATGCACAAGAGTTTACGGTAACTGTCGTAACTCTCTCTCAAGATCTCAAGCTCTCTAATGGAGTACAAATTCGTCGTCCCTCAACCTGCTGCAAAACAAGAGCATGAACTAGCTATGAACTAGCGGCGGTTACCTCTGTAACTACCCAGATCATGGACAAACCCATGACCTACATTCTGCCTATTATCTAGCCCACCACATGCACTAAAACATAAGCTAAATCACCTCTGAAATTTAGCTACGAATTCAGTACGTACATGGCCTAGACAACTTGATTAATGTGTTACAAAACTGTGTAACGCGTCGCGCACCAGCCGGGACAACAAGCATACTCGAACCAGCTCAGTTCTGATTTGTTTGCTGCACTGGACATATTTGGTCTGGAACTTCATCAGCTCGTCTACTTTGTTCCACCGTCTTCGCGACAACAACTACTCATGTTGAAGAAATTGCACACAGACCAGGCTGCGACTGTCTACAAGCAACTCGTCGATCCCAAATCTGACAGCGTTGCACAACAAGCAACCGGACCAAACTCTCTTGTTCCCACGTCCAACATAACAGGACTCGCTGCACCGACAACAAGTAATAAGCTTCGAGGGACTTAGGGACCATGTTGTTGCCTTCTCTCGTAAGTACATCGAGCCAACGTGCTCACTCAGGTGCACCGTTCTCGTCTAAGGGACTCAAACGGTGTGACATATGACATACCAACTATTTCGACTTTTACTAATTGGTCGGTCATTCATCCATTTGCCGTTGGGTTCTCAATAGCACCCACAAATTACACTTTCTTATGTCAAAAATAAATAAAAGCCAGCATTGAAATGCCAAAAGCATGGGAATATCACGTGAAGCACAAATATCACACGGCCCCAAATAGTAATTTTGGATTTTTATACACTTGAACCACCTACCTATAAATACAACCACAAAATCTCTCCAAACTCCAACCAAACACCATACGCGTTGTTTCGATTTCTCACAACCCATCACCAATCAGAACTCGGATTCTCACCTCACGTCCTTGAATCCACCGTTTTGAGACCTTCTCAGTTTCCTCCCCCAAAATTTTTTTTCTCTAGCAGTTTCATCCATAACGAATCGTTATACCTGTTGCCAAACACCCTAGCCTTTGATAATTTGCTTTCTCTCTCTCGAGATTGGTGTTTCTGTTTAGAGAGAGAAAACTCAGAAAAGGGCACAAACTCGCCGCCGATGACGACGACGATGAGGATGATCCAAACGCTGTCGTATTACTTATCGGAGCACCCATCGATCGTCGGTTTCCGTTGGAGCCACACCCAATCATGGGGCTCCACGTGGTCGTTCCTCTTCACCTCAATCGCCTTCTACATCGCCCTCTCCGTCCTCCTCCACCTCCTCGTCTGTCTTTTCCGCCGTCCGATCCCTTTAGGCCCAATCCCGGCCCTCCACAGCCTCGCGATGGCGTTAATCTCCGCCACCATCTTCACCGGCATCCTCTTCTCCGCCGCCGCCGAGATCCGCGACACGCGGTGGTTCTGGCGGCGATCCAAGACCCCTCTCCAATGGCTCCTCTGCTTCCCCCTCGGGACTCGCCCCTCGGGCCGCGTCTTCTTCTGGTCATACGTCTTTTACCTCTCCCGTTTCCTCCACACGTTCCGTACCTATTTCACAATCCTCCGTAAACGGAACCTCTCGTTTTTCAGACTCTTCAACCATTCGATCCTCATCTTCATGTCTTTTCTCTGGCTTGAATTCTCCCAATCTTTTCAGGTGTTGGCGATTTTGCTAACGACGTCGGTTTACGCTGTTGTGTACGGGTACAGGTTCTGGACGGCGATTGGGCTCCCGAGCGCTTGTTTTCCGTTTGTGGTTAGCTGTCAGGTGGTTTTGTTGGGTTGCAACATTGTCTGCCATGTGGGTGTGCTTCTTCTCCATCTGATGAATGGTGGGTGTAATGGAATTGGGGCTTGGGTTTTCAATACCGTGCTCAATGGTGCGATTTTGATGCTGTTCTTGAATTTTTACCTGAGGAGTCATCTGGGTAAGAGGAAGGTTAATTCAATGGATGGTGTCAAAGATAAGAAGAAGAAGAGTAGTAATTGATTTTTTCTCTAGTTTTGGATGTGATTCAAGGGAATAAAAAAAAAAAAATTGAAGAAATTTCCTGTAGAATCTGTGTAATTGTATCAGTACATACTCATGTATGAACTCGGCTATAGATTAGTAGTAGTATATATACATACACTAGTAGAATCTCAGAACTAGTTCATGAGTAGATTTTAGTTTCAGCACTCAAACAAGGGATGATGCAGTATCAATAATAATGCAGTGTCAATTGAGGCTTTTGTTGTTGTGTTTGAACCATGGTTTATTTGAATTTCTTGTTTCATGATTTGCTTGCTTTCTTGAAAGAATTGTGGCTTTTTTGGTGTAGGGCTTATAATCCATAGCTGTGAATGATAGGGTTGCAGTTGTTTCTGCCGACATCATACCAGTACTAATGCACCAAATCCTATCTACCTACTCATTGCGAAAGGAGTGTGATTGCTGTGATTATACCAGAAAAGAATCCTTTCGCTTTGTTGTGTGCTTGAGTTATTTATCATTGATGATTTTAGGACCATTGTTCGTTTCAATTTATAGTTAATGATTACTTGCTTTCTTGGCAATTTTTGTGACTTTTTGGTATTGGGTTTATAATCCATTGGTTGATGTTTTTTCCTGGACGAGTATACCAGCACTAATGAACCAGATCCCATCAACCTCCAAAACTAGGGGAAGAGTATGCTATGAAGATGGGTGAGCCTTGGTAAGTCTTAAGAGGAAACAATCAAGAAAAATACAGCTATTTAGATTATGTTGCTCGCTTTCCATGAAAAATTGTGGCTTTCTTTGTGTTGTGTTTTTCTTTTAGCGAAGAAAGGGTTGCAGTTGGAGATAATGTTGGAATAGTTCTTGATTTATTGAGGAACTCTTGCTCACATTTTCTGACTCTGAATCATTGTGTTGTGGTGGGTATGGATATTTTTCTTACATCTTCAATTCAAGGTTCATGATGTGTTTGGCATCGGATTGAAAGATATATAATGGTCCTGGAGTTCTTTTCTTTACTATGTAGTACTAAATTTGTGTTTCTTTTGATATATAATGGTCCTGGAGTTCTTTTCTTTACTATGTAGTACTAAATTTGTGTTTCTTTTGACCTTTTTGTCGTCTGCAATGATGAACGGCATGGTTTGTCTTCTGCTGCTGTTATCTCTTCCAGTTTACTTTCTCAGAGGAGGCGGCTATTGTGGGTGGTTGATGAATCCGCAAAATCTGTTTCTAGTTAGATCTTTGACCAATGTGGTCATCAGACAAGTCTTCAGGATCAAGTTAGGCTGCATTGATAGGTTGGAGAATTTGCTTGGAAAGCAAAAAGATAAAAAGTGTTGGCCGTCTTTTGACTCTGGTTTAGAAAATTAGGATTTAGAAAATTAGGATTTGGGAGATGTCGGTTGGATGGGTTTAAGAGGGAATGAAGTTGGGTTTAGGTGACAGCGGCAGCTGCCGCTACTAGCGGCAACAGTGGCGGTGGCGGGAGGAAGATGAACCAATTAGAAGTGATGATGATGCAACTAAAAGAAATCTAGATTTTGCACTTGAACAACACAATTTGAGTGATAACTCTTTGAGTTAGTTCAGTCATGTATATCGTAGGCTTTTTAGATGCACCATTATAAGAGGTGGTTTGGGGCAAAGTAAAAAGGTAGAGATGTGAACATACTTGCCCAAAACTAAACCTAAGTGATCACATGACAATCAGCGGACAGAGCTAGAATAGCTTGATCAAGGCCGTCTCTAGCTTCTATGAGTCCCTAGGCAATCTCTATGCACTTTTATTTTTATGACCTATATTTTAAATTATTTACCTACGAAATACAAAACATGATAACTTTTTTTTTGACCAACAAAGCATGATAACCAGGTAAGGAGATTAAATAGTTCATGTTTTTTATAACGCTCTTTTACCTAATTTAAGTACATTTTTTTGGAGTAATTTGCCGTACAATTTGATAAATAATGTTTCTTTGCGTTGCGACAAATGTCCTAATCAAATCTAATTCAACTTCTTACATATCTTAATTTTGATAAAATAGGACGTGTAATGAGCAACCGACTGTACATGGGAAAGATTTAATTAAAAAGTAAAATAGTAGAATAGAAGAACTAGTTCACAATTAATTTCCAAGTCAGTAACTAACTTCAAAGAAGTGTTAGGCTAATTTCCTAAATTACAAAACTACCCCTCAATTTATATAAACTATGGGGCCCTCCTCAACCAAGGGGCCCTAGGCAGAACCTCATTTGGCCTTACAGTAAACACGGGCCTCAGCTTGATCCATGTAGTTTACCCCAGCTAAATTACTATTAGTAAACTGGCAAAAAAGACGATAAACCGAATTGAGCACATGGCCTTACGTTTGACCAACTAGAAAAATGCTTATTGGAGTTTTATCAGTGACGGTTCACCGTCCGATGGTTCCTCCTGCCAATGGTTCCCATTTTTCTAGTTTATCTTTTTAGGTAATCTATCATCTCTTAACTGGGTACCATTCCTTTTTCTTTTTTTGCTTAACTCATCCCACATTGCTTCCTATGCTAAAACAGGATATTTTTGCAATTCGATTGCAGGTTTCGTCACTTAAAACTGCATTTCGTATGGGACAACAAAAGTGTATAAAGGAGAACGTGTTCATTGAAATTCCGTCTCAACCTAGAAACATGAATATTTTGTGAAGCTTTGTGTTGCACTAAACACGATATAGTTCAAGACAATTTTTTTTTTCGGTCAAAAACCATTTGTCAAATGCATGATTACGTAGTTCTTGAAATGACTTAATTTTTTAAGAAAAAGTGTATAACTTCAATTTCCTCGCAAGCCTAGTGTTTCCCTGATGTTTTGTGTTCAAGATAGATGGGGTCGTGGCCTTAACCTTCAGTTCCTCGAAAACTTGTTTAATCTCAGTTCATCTTAGACAACTTGTTTATGTTTGTTGTTAGTATCTCCATAACAAACGTCTTCATTGTCATTCCCTCAATTCGACTAAGAATAATTCTGTGTTGGGAATGGAAGTAAAATGACATATTTTCTGTGTTGTTCTTCCACAAGAATAAAAATTGTGAAGTCTTTTGATGCTAAAAAAAGTGAAGTCTTCTTTGATCTGAAAATGATAATTTGCCCTTCTAGTTTAAGTAATTGAAAGCTGCTTCGTCAACAAGAAATGTACCAACAACTTGCATCATCTTAAATTGTGCCCAAGTATTTCGACTGTGCCTAAACCTCTGTACTAATGACCGACATTGTTTTTGTTTAACTTGGAATTAAGGCCTCTACTGTTGCTGAATTCTGTGGCCACCACTGCTCCTACAGAACCCCCCATATTACGACACAAAATATATCTGCGTTCAAAGTTTTTCCTTCCATGCCAGGAACTTCCAATACGTGCCCAAAAAGTGGTTGATGCATGTGTCTTTATGGAACATAATTAAATATGGCCTGTTAATTGTATTTTATTGTCTCTATTTGGTTGGTATAGAGTCGATTTCGCAGCCCATGCATCTCTGTCTCTTTCAACGCCCGAGACTGTTCTTTTTCCCTTTGTTGTGAGAAAAGGCCATACCGTTGGTCAAACGAAAAAAACGTTTTAATCAACTTTGGAGTTGGGTTATGGTAATTATTGCGGAACTCTTCATTTAATCAACTATGCACGAAAAGAACATTCAATGTTTTAATCGATTGAACATAAAATTTTCAATATAGTAAATTCAAAAGGAAAGAAAATGGCCACAACAAGTCGCTATACCAATTTTTCGATAGAAACTTAAAATAGTTCAATTTAGTTAAAAATTTTCCAAGGAAACTAAGAAAGTATATACGTATATTTTTCTGTAGAAAGCCAATAGTTAAATGTGGAAACAGGCAAGTCACGCAACTGCCCAAAGAAAAATCCCTTCAACCTCCCAAACTAGGTCAGGAGTATGCTCCGACGAAGATGGGTGAGTCCTGGTAAGTCTTAAGAGGAAACAGACAAGAAATAAGACAACTATGGCTTGTTTCAATTTATAGATTATTTTGCTTGCCTTCCTTTGAAAACAAATGTGGCTTTCTGTGGCTTTCTTTGTGTTGTGTTTTTCTTTTAGCGAAGAAAGGGCTGCAGTGGGAGATAATGGTGCTTGATTTGTTGGTTCTTCATTTGTTGAGGAACTCTTGTCCACGTTTTCTGACTCTGGATCATTGTATTGTGGATATGGATATTTTTTCTACATCTCCAATACAAGGTTCATGATGTGCTTGGCATCAGTTTGAAAGATATATAATGGTCCTGGACAGGGGTCGGATCCAGGATTTCATAGTAGTGGGGGCTAACTTAGATGAAAATTAATATTGTAAGGCTAAAATTTAAATTTTGGAATACTGAGTGGGGTTATATTGCAATTAATGTGGGGGTTAAATTAAAAAAATGACAAAATAGGGGTGACATTTTAATTTTTACAAGTTGATAGATAACTGTTTTAGGTGGTTCTGTTGTATATCGTCCGCCTGTGGATGCGCCATTTATAATAGGTGGTTTGGCCCAAACTAACAAGGTAGAGATGTGAACAGTTAGACTTGGCCAAAGGTGAGCACATGGCATTCAGTGATCAGAGCTAGTAGTTTGATCCATGTAGTTGACCCTAATAAAATTGTGCCGAGTAAACTGAAAAAATGAAAATAAAATAAACCTAAGTGAGCACATAACCATGGCGACACCCATTAGCCAAATAATAACTTATGCTTATTGGTATTTTTTGTTTGTGGCGGCTGCAGTGACGGTTAACCGACTGATGGTTCTCATTTTTTTAAGTCTATCTTTTAAGGGAAACTATAATTTCGTAACTGGGTATCATTTCTTTTTCTTTTTTGCTTAACTCATCCCACATTGTTTCCTATGCTAAAACAGGACAAATTTGCAATTCGATTGCAGTCTTGGTCACTTAAACCTGCATTTCGTATGGGACAGTGAAAGTGTATAAAGAAGAATGTGTTTTTTGAAATCCCGTCTCAACCTAGTAACATGAAGATTTTGTGAAGCTTTTTGCTGGACTAAACACCGCGTAGTTCAATACAATATCTTTGTTTCGGTTAAAATCATCTGTGAAATGCATGATTACGTACTTGAACTTTTATTACTTCAAGTTTCTTGCAAGCCTAGTGTTTCCCTGATGTTTTGTGTTCCAGTAATGTAGATGGTATCGTGGCCTTAACCTTCTATTGCTCGAAAACTTGTTTAAACTCTTAGATAACTTGTTTATGATTTTTATTAGTATCAATAACAAACGACTTCATTGTCATTCCCTCAATACGATTAAAAATAATTCCGTGTGGAGACTTGAAGTAAAAGGACATATTTTCTTTGTTCTTCCACAATAATAAAAATGGTGAAGTCTTTTGATACTCAAAATAAATAAATAAAATAAAATAAAATAAAAAATTATGAAGTCTAATCTGATCTGAATGATAATTTGTCATTATAATTTAAATAATTAGCCAGAAGCTGCATCATCAACAAGGAACAAACCAACGACTTGCATTATCTTGAATTAAGCCCAAGTATTTCGACTGTGCCTAAACCTCTGTACTAATGACCGGCACTGTTTTTGTTTTACCTGGAATTATGGCCTCGAATGCAGCTGAATTCTGTGGCCGTCACTGCTCCTACAGAACCCCCATATTAAGATCTTAAATTCCTGTCAATTGTATTTTACTGTCTCTATTTAGTTGGAATAGAGTCAATGTCGCAGCCCTTGCATTTGTCTTTTCTACGTCGGAGACGTTTTTTTCCCTTTGTTTTGAGGAAACGCCAGACCAAACAAGAAAAAAATGTTCTTTTTCTTCATATAAATTGCATGAATTTTTGTTTCTCGTAAACTGTGTGAAAATTTTGCATACGACTTGGTTTAGGATAAAATTATCAAAAAGTACTTATAGCGGAACTCCTCATTTGATCAACTATAGGCGAAAAGAACATTCAATGTTTTTAATCCATCAAACGTAAAATATTCAATGTAGGAAAGTTCCAAAGGGGAGATAAAGGCCACGCCGAGTCGTTATACCAATTTTTAGATACGAACTTACGAGTCAATAAAGTTTAATTTTTCCGAGAAAATTACTAAAGTATATATTGTTGTGAACTCAACAATGCAGAAGAGAGAGACGCGGTATGGAGGAAGCTGAAGCGCGTATTATTCTCCATCAAAGCAATCTATAGAGTGCGAGAATAAATCAATATTGTCTATACATGGTAGTAAAATGTACTGTGAATATTCACCGTATCAATTACATATTTCATAACACCCCTCCTTGAATATTCTAGTATGATGCCTCATTAACCTTGTCAAGCAAAACTCGTTGGGATAAAATTTTGGACGAAGGGAAAATATTACATTTTATGAGCGGGAGCTTTGTCAAATTTTGAACTCATCCTTGGTTGCATGCCTCGTTAAAACCTTTCTATGAACAATTCCATGGGATAAAAACTTCAATTAAGGAAAAAGATTACAACGCCTTGTAATTTAATCTCCCCCTCTTCGAATCATCTTGATGTCAAACTTTAGACCTAAGAAGTAACTCATGCACAATGTCTAACATGTATATTGCTAACAATACAAGTTAACTTATCCAAAATATGATGCTGTATGGACATGTGAGATGGTAATGAGAAATGATAAAACAATGAGTATGACATACAACTACATATGTTCCACGAGAACAGTCATACAATTATGCATACGAACTGAACTATTCGCGAGTGTGTATTTTCAATTTCTTCAGAAAAGAAGAGTATCTCATGGGAAACAACCTCCATGGATTTCACATATAGTGATCCAGATGATCATTTTGTGTAACTAGTTACATTAGTATTTGTAATCTTCTAGACTAAACGAAATATCATAATCACTCTTATCAAATAGAGGATTTATGGTTATAATTATAATCATAACCATGGGAAATATATGTTTCTCTTTCAATAGTCTCACACATTCAACCATTAGGGGGCGGATTTTTTTTAGAGGATCAATAAAACAGGAACAAAACAAAGAAAAAGATCACCCACTAAATCAAAGCCCTATCCATGATTAAGCTACTGGTTAACCAACTTGGTTCCACTTCCCACGACCGTGTGTCATCCTCATGGGGAGCATTTCTGGCCACGTGGTGGGATACGATATTGGATATCCATGACACCCATCTTGAAGACACCTCCACCATTTCAGTCAACAACTCTTGAACATGATCTCTCAGATCTCCTATGGTGGAAAAATCATCCCAATCTTCTCCGTTGATCAGCCGGTTTAGGATTCCCACCACTGCGGTAGAGTCCCCTTCAAGAATTGTTTTCCAATGCCCCTTTCTCGTGATGAGTTTTAGTGCGAGGAGTGCTGGTCGGAGGTAGTGTATATTTAAATATATTATTCTATACGAACAAGGATGCTTGAGGCATCTCAAGTACTCAAAAGTTCTTGACAAATATGCTCGAGCATTCATAACTGCAGAGCTCGTGTATATTTACACACATGAACATTGACTTTAATTTTGGCATAGACTAGTCAACAAATTTTCACTTGCAATGATTTGAGGACTTCATATGATTTCAAATGGTTTTAAAAAGTAATAGCATCAAAAATCATATGTATAAACACAAATGTAGGTAAAGTCAAAGATTGTACATGATTTTTTTCCGCTTTAAGGGCATTGGTTTTCCAAGGTTGGTTTGATCATCTATTGATGATTCTATTGTGTTATCAATTTTTTATCGAATTGGAACTAACAAGATCGTGACCCTTATGGAGAATCATTATAGTTGCATAAGCAACATTTACATGCTCATATGTATCAAAATTCATAATTTGTAAGATATCAATTGGATTGAAGCTCTTACACATATTCAAGTACAGAAGCAGAAAATTGAATTTCAATTCCATTTCATGTAATAAGGTATGTCCTCCTCCTCATGACATGAATCATATGATCAATGCCATAAAATACTTTTGGCATATTTTTATATATACCCGAGCCAAAAAGAGTGTAGGGGAGAATGTCTCTCCTTAGGATTTAATATTTTTCGTACTTCAAATTTGTAATTCTCATGAACTCTAATAAAAACTATCATTGGATAGGACTTTCACTTATGAGAATACACTATCATATATTTCCCCTTCAAAGAGGTTAAAATGAGTTATCTGATGTTCTCAAAACGTAAAAGAGAGAATGTAAACTTGTATTTGAATTTATTTATCCGAAAGCATAACTCATAAGAAGTGAACATACAATCAGTCTAAAATAATATTTAAAATTATTGAAAATCTAATTTAAATTGTTCAAGCAGCCAAACACTTTTAGTGATTCCAATGGTGACAAACTCAAGCTTTTGATAATGGAAAATCTCTTCACGAGTTCATGTCATGAACTATTGAGCTTTTATCGAGACAAAATGTCTTATATTTGCTTGATATAAGATATGCACATTTTCAAATGTGAGATTGACAACATCAAAGCTACTTCAGGACCGAATACTAATTTTTTGATGATATGAAAACGCACTAGCTCTGTGTCATTTAAGCGATGCAATGCATCAAGCCATTTTATGACAAAATTCTCTACGAAGAATGTCATTTGTTTTCAATAACCACTTGGCATGTTCATAAATGCAAGTATAAAACTTGTATAGTTTCATTACTTTGAATCTTAATATATCCAAGGGAAGTTCTTGTTTTAATCAAAGACATGGTGTTAAAAAGCTACCATGGTGAGCCTTAAAGGTCCCGTGTACATATTTGAATCGAGTTTTTTTATTGGCAGAACGTTTAGTTTGACATATATAGGTTGCCTCTTTTAGGGTACCTTTCATAAACTCATAACTTTTTTTTATAACATTGGTGCGTAATATAGTGTCAATAAGTACAACGAAGACTTATAATATATTTCTACTATTATTTTCACTTTGGGTGCCTTAGAAGAAATAGAGGCTTCGCAACAATCACAAAAATAAAAAATGTGCAGAAGTGGAAATGATTCCAGTAGAAGAGTTCAATAATAGATGAAGGAAATAAATATTTCTTGAAAGCTGCCAATGGGTTGGGAGGAACAATGCTCATCTAATAAAAAGTTTGAAGTGAGATTACTCTACCACAAAGAACTCCTTTAAAAATCTTAAAATGAGAAATTAATAATGTTGAATCTAATTGTGCTGCGCCAAAAAATGGATTTACAATTTCAATATGAAGCTTGTAATTGCCAATGACAGAGGTTTTTGAATCACTCAACCAAAAAGTGGCATAGATTTTGAGAGGATATCGAATCACTCAATCAACAATTCTCAAAGAGACCAATAAAAAAAAGTTGTGTATATTACAAGTACGCAGCCATGCCTACTTGCTTGGGGGGCGACCAATATTTACAATAATGGGTGTATATTTTTCTCCCTCTATTTTCATCCGGTAATCTAGGATCTCATAGTACCAAGATCATATAACTATTGCAACAAGTGCAGGACCGTGCATATCATTTTGACCAGATGGATTTACATGATTCACTTCAAGGGATGCCTTGATATTCGCTTAACAGAGTATATTCGAGATAGAATAAAGCATCAACTTCTGGATGCACTACCATACATTCTTAAGAAATGTACTTATACATATATGAATGCGATGGTGACCTTTTTTTCTCATTCCATAACTACATGTTATGGGTAAAATCGCATCAGCAGTAATAATTACTTTAACTGTCATAACCACCAATAATAACCTCCTTAGAAGTTTCTCTTTTTTAATAAAAAATAATAACTATACAAGGGGAGAAAAGTTAACATGAAATGTCTTAATTCAATCATGTAAATTCTCGCGACAGTTGGAGTCTATAAGATCGTCGGGACTCTTGGTTATAGTTAATCGTCATGTAATTCATAATTTTTGTATGAGAAAATGGTTTGACTATGAGTATAAATACCTCATGATCATATAATGGTCATATGGTAAATCTTCATATAATGCTCGGTGAAGTGCCCAAGAACACTCACAACCCGACAATTGAGTTGACAACATGCGAGATGTTGATTTTTATACTGTTGAATTTTGTCTATAGTGAGAACTCTTACTCTAAAAAAATGATCAAATGTAGTTTGAGAACAATGTGGCGTGGCGGTTCATGTAGCGGTCGTATTACAGTAGACAAATTGCTATGATTTTGAATACATATTGTTAGACAACGTTACATTTAGGTCATCTCCAACCGGAACTCACCCCTTCACATTCACCTTCACCTTAGGGTCCTACCTTTTTCCCCCTTCACCTTAAACTTCACTTTCACTACTCATTGTCTTCTAATTAATTACTTATATCATCCAATTAAATCTACTGTTAGTCCTTTACAATACTGTTGACTAATAATTAAATAATCGTATAAAATAAAAAATAATTAAGAAAATTACTAAAAAAACATATTCACATTTAAAACGTTTAGAGAAATATTTTGAACACTAATATCTAGGGAAATAATTGAAAACATGGTTAAAATAACAATTACTACTACAATAAAAAACAATGATTAGTACAAGTGAGTAATCGACATGTTAAAGTGCCTTGAATCAAGTTACCAAGACCTCACAATGATTAGAAAAGGAAACTAGTAAAGGACATGGGAGGAACAAGCTACAACAAGTGGAGGGTACCACGAACTCGCACGAGCAGTGATATGCTCGCATGAGTTGCCGCAAGGGTTGAGGCGCCTGTTTTGTTTCCACATTTTGGGCGGTTTTAAGCTTTCTTAGGTTGCAAGAAACATTTCTTATGCCTATATGGGATGTAGGTCGTGCCTAGACTTGGTGTAGTAATGTGTGTGTGTCTTGGAGTTCACTCATAAATAAAGAGTGTTTTCTTCGTCGTGGAGGTACCTAGAGTTAGTGAACCACATTAAATTCATGTCTCGATCTTGATCTCTTATTGTTTACTCGTTCTTATTTTCGATACCCTCATTATAACTCAATTATTACATTATTTCTTGAAAGAAAACTTGTATTTTATGTAGTTGGATTTATCTCTAACCCAAGAGTCATACAAGTATTGAGGGAAACTGATGGCCCAACAAGAAAAAATAGTGCAGCCCAAGAAAAATGAGTTAAGTCATGTGCAAGGGTATTTGCGTCTTTTTGACACCACAAAACCCTGCCATATATAAGACCACACAAATGACACTTCACATCATTTAGAACTCTTTCTTTCTCAGAGAAACCTAACGGCGCCTCCCGCTACTTAAAGAGGTTCATCGACAAAATATTGTCCAATTCCACCCGCAAATTGATAAAGTCACGGCTTAGTGCTACTTGTACGGCATATTTCATTGTATAAGCTTTTACCATTAAGGAGTTTATGTGGAAGGGAATCGTGAAGGCCATCGTAGCGTTCCGAATCACAGCTTTACCACTAAATCTGAAGATCGCTGCATCAATGTTCATTTTTAACAGCCCAAAGGGAGCGAATTCCACTGTGTGCTCCGAAATCTTCAGTCCGACCCTCATGCATCGATCTCAAACCAAGATAAGTATTGTCATCATTTTTTTATTATTTCTTTTTTCTAAAAGAAATTTATTAGAATGTTCAAGAACTACTTCTTTCAGAGCTGAAGACTCAACGATTTTGTTCTAACCAAATACCCCATAGCAGGTGACAAAGGATCTTTAATTTTGGTCTATGAAAGTGGTGTAGATCAGAAAAAGGCGAAGACGGATATGCAAGTTAGATTTGGGAATAGACCGATCTACAATCGGGAAGTCTAAAAGATGTCGAGTTCATGAACAATCTTAAAAAAAGATGAGATTAAGTCTCATCACCATTATCACCAAAGCAACCGATATTGGGTAAGAAAGCTCCGTTTTCTACAGAGATTTATCTTATTAGCTATACAACGATGAAATAATTTTCAAATGACGATTTTTAATTTTATCTAGAATGTTAAGTGTTCATTTTTTTTTCCAAAAAGTGTCTGAACTAGAGCTATTACTTGAGAATGAATCTAAAATTATCATGAGATAAGAAAGAAACCGCTAGATAGTAGGATGATTTAACGTATAATCACCATTCATAGTTTGAGACCAAATAAGGTTATCTTGGTTTAAGGGTGAACTCAGAGAGATTTGTAATATGGTCTCGACTTCATCTTGAGAAAAAATAGAAATGATTAAGTCTTGGTTCCAGGTAAGTAATGGGTTATTAGGTTAGAAAATTTTGAGTTAAATAGGTAAAGAGGAAAAACTAAAATGTTTCCTACCCAACCCAATTGGAAACCAGGTGATGATAGATTAAGGTGCTATGTTCATTTTCTATCACATGACAACCCTTCTAAAAGTATGCTTTTTCAACTTTCACTAGCCCTTTCCAAACGTTGGAAGAATTTAAAGAAGCCTCAGCCAATATTACATTGGAATTTCTAAAATATTTTCTTTAAGCACTCTATTAATAAGAGAGTTGAAATTATTTAAAACCATCTAAATTTGTTTATCTAGCAAGCTAGGTTAAAGGCGTACCTATACCAAAATCATATACACCCCCCCCCCCCACAATTTATCATTGCGCATGGAAACCCCACAATTTCTAAAGAATTTGATGTTAATCAAACTCATTCCCCAACCAAAACTTAGCAATTAATTGTTGAAGTTCAGCACAAAACTGACATAATTGAAGTAGGAGAAATTTGAACCGCATACTTCACACGAACTTCTTTTCCCGCGATTGATAAAAAAAGGTAATATACACATTGCACCCTTATGTTTAGGTGAAAAGACACCCGACAACCCTGTGTTTTGGATAATTTCCTTTACCACCCTCGTAAATGACAGAGCCCAAACGACTGTGGGAAAAGACTGATGTACCCTCGACTTTATGGAAAATTACTCGCTATATATGCCATCATATCCTCATCCTTCTTCCACTTTTATTCTCTCATTCATCTTCCCCTTTTCCTCTCTTATCTTCTGGTAACCCTAGCCGCCACCCGTCACCCATCGCCACAGCCGCATCCACCTCGAGAAACTGCCACAGCCTCCATCATCCATCTTCTGCTCGTTCTTCACCTCCTATGGTCCCACTCTCATCTCTCTCTCTCTCATGAATCTGAAGAAAAAAGAGAAGGAGTAGAAGCAGGTGTAGTTTGAGGGCGCCATCCCTGCAGGAGAAGGTCGACGTCGTCCGATGTTTACTATCGACGTTGAACTAGGTTTTAATGCCCTAGTGAGAGAGATAAGAAATGAGGAAGGGAGAAAGGGATAAGATGAATATGGAGGAAGTGAAGGTGTAATGGTGGCTAGGTTTTGAGAGAAACATGATTTTGGGGACAGAATTCGGGAAGGAGAAGAGCGGACCAAATTTAGCTGGGTCTCCTTTTTAATGCGATTCTGCGATGGTTTCCTTCATGGAGTAGGTGCAATGGCTTCGAACCCAACCTCCATGTCTGCCAAGAGGTAAGATTCAGAGATTAGAGACAATGGTTTGGCAAAATTTCAAGACAGAGATACAATTTTTTTTCAATCAAATATATCCCCCTTCTTTTTCTTTTGCTTCAAACCTTTTTCCATGAACATAGAAGAGATTTTGGTTTCAAGTTGGTTGTTTTTGTTGATGAATTTATGCCTCCGTTATTTAGAAGAATCCATGTCTTCTAGTTTTGTGTGAAAGTAGTTGCGATGCTAATTGTGGTTTGAAGAAGTTAATCACTTGAGTTCACTTCAATTAAGACCCCATGTATTTGATTCAACCATTTTGACAGATTATGTTATATAGGAATTCAAGCTAAGGAATTTCGTATAGTAATTGATGAATAGAACATAAATATGCACATTAATCCATCTTGTATTTTTGTGGTTATCTGAATCGGATATGCAGGTACACTTGTAATATCATGTCCTACATCGAGATATTGTGGATGAGATGTGTTGTATATAGTACACCTTGTAGATTACTACTAGCACCTTCAAGGATTAAGCATTTTACCCAGTTGTACGGGTAAAGAAGTTGCTGGGACAGTAATCCACTCAGGTTGTTACAAATAGTATCACAGTCGACCCTAGTCCTGCAAGGGCTCCGTGGCGATGCGCTGCCAGCCAAGGGGAAACGTGACTGGGCAGTCTCGACGAGGACGTCGAGTATATAAGGTAGGGGGATTGTAATATCCCGTCCCACATCGAGATATTGTGGATGAGATGTCTTGTATATAGTACACCTTATAAATTACTACTAGCGCTTTCAAGGCTTAAGAATTTTTATCCGGTGGTACAGGTAAAGAAGTTGATGGGACAATAATCCACTCGGGTTGTTACAACACTCTTTACGGCCGACATCTTCTTTTTTTCGATTGATCTTGGATGTACTGAATTGATTTGGGGTTGTTGGGTTTGAAAAACCCATCACAATTTTTAATTCAAATTCGTTGTGATATATAACTTGAATTTCATATTAAAATTGTGGTGTATTCTTGATGAATGGGTCGTTGTTTGTATTAGTGGTGTAAATTTGGGTATTGTTGGTGGTGGTGGTGTGGTGGTGAGGCGGTGTGCTCAAGAAATAATTGAAGAACATGAACATAAAAGGCAAATAGGGACAAAATTGTCAAAAATATATATTAAAAAGTGACTTTTGTAACGGAATATGACAGAAGGGTGCCAAGTGTCCTCACTTTTTTCTTTACAGGGGTGCTGTGATGAATTTTTGAAAACAAAAGGGTGTGTGGTGTCTTTTTGTCTAAACATAGGGTTAATGGATTGGAAAAAAAATTCTTATTCCTCCCAAGCAAAGTTGGTAACCCTAGGTTCATTAAAACTGCCTAAAATACGTACTTGGTAGCCATCCCCATGAGGGATGGCCTAACGGGTTCTCCCATTCTCCTTTCCTTCTTTTTCAATCATTTTTGACCCCCCACCCCTTCACATTTCCCTTCACATTCACTGGTTGGAGACCACAACACCTACACTTTGCCCCACCCCGTCCTTGATTGGAGATGCCGTAATAATACCAGTGAAATATTAGTAGTGTGATTTGATTATGGGTACAGTCTGCGAAGTATGTTTGATAAAAAAATATATTACCTATTTCTAAAATATTAATTAGGGACCACTAATTCTAAAAATGGAGGTGAAGTTAATGTTCACCAAATTGCTAAATCTTCTTTCAGCGGATCAGTGTCATTCCTAGTTCTTGTTCCTTCAGGATCTTCCCGAGAGCATAAATGGACTAGTACTGACGACTAACGACGATGGCAGGTATTTCCGCCCCCTTAATTTCTTTTTTGTTATGCTTTGCACTTCTTAGTATGTCGTTAGACAAATGTTGGCATCATCATCGACGGGTAATTATGGAGGACCTTGTGTACCTTTTCGCTTTTATAAAAGACTATGAACTTATAGAACATTTTTCATGTATCTTAATGAAACACCATTCTGAACTTACTAAATGACCAGTCATATGATATTTTGGGTCTCGAGACCAGCCATTAATAAAAGTTTGAGCTTCTTCGAAGAAAATATATCTTGACTCGAAGAAAAGATTCTCGCCCGTCCCATAAGTAACTATTGGTGTGTGAAACTCTAACTTTTAAGGAACATGCATTGATTAAACATATAAAAAAAGATATTATAGCATTAGTTATGGCCGCAGCTCAAAGATTGTACCACTTTCAAGCCAGTCGTCCATTGAGGCGTCGATGTTGAATTCTAGCTGAGGAAAATGTGGGCATGCCCATTAAAATGGTTGATTTAACAATCTTTGAGTTGGGTCTTGCCAAATTTGAGCATGCATGTTGCTTTTGTACACAAGTCGGTATAAAATCGCCTAGATGTTTAGTTATTCTTCTGCTTTACTTGATTTCTGATCCACCTTTACTATTCAGATGAAATTTGATTAAAGACTTGGAACATCTTTCTATAGAAGAAAATTTTCCACTAAAATTGTAAAACAGATTTAAGTAATATTTAAAATTGTTACTACTCTCTCCCCGTTATCTCTTTCATTCGAAAAAAATATATATCTAAAAAAATATGTTGAAAAAAAAGTAAAGAATCGAATCTACATAAATTAATAAATCAAAACATAAAAGCTCAATAGTAAGTACAAGAAAATGTTTCAAATCGAATATGTAAATAAGCACGGTTCTCCATGAGTAAAATAAATAAAAGATCATTTATAACCCAAATTCGACACTGTCACGAGAATTCTATCATTTCAATTTAAGAAAATACTGGTCGACTCAAGTTCGACGTATCTTATCCTCAAGAGATAAATTGTTTACATTTCTAACTCGACAAACTTCTATATAAACGTGTTAGTTTTGGGGGTTCTTTGTAGAGGATATCGAGCGGCACTCATTTTATGATTTTTGACTCCCATTTCAAAACGTGACCCAGCCTTCCAGGAAATCATGCCCCTTAAATCTTACATCCCTGTACGTGAATTGTCATCGTTTATCCGCTCTTTAAGCATTAAGAAGTTATATTGACGAATCTTCATATTTTTAGTTAGTTTTAGTAAATATTCACATAATTGTGATTAGCTTATTAGAAAACTCGTTGAATGTCCATCTGTTGTTCTACACATCTACATATCTGGTTGGATGTCAAGTTCATTTGAATGTCTTTTTCGACAAATAAAGAGACAATTTTAGCTAGAATCACATAGAACCTTCGAATGTTTCTGCATTATCGAAGATTAAACATAATTTTATGCTAGAATAACCGAATAATATTTAGTAAAAGCTTGTAAACTATTTTACTTGCCTTAAGGGAGTTTGATATGACTTATAAGCAACTTATAAGTAAATTTTAGATTATAAGTTGATGTCACCTTATAAGTAGTGTTTGGTGTGGACTTATAAGTTGAAAAGTTGGATTTCGACTTATAAGTTTATAGTGTAAAATCAAGTCTAGAAAAAAATGAGTTTTTGAAACATTTTTGAACTTTTGGACTTAAGAATCTTTTCACCAGATACACCTAACTTTTTTATTCATCTTTTTTTGTCGTAGACTTTTTTAACATAAACTTATACATTTGAACCTTCACATATCGAGTTTCACCATATCTATTAATTTTTTTGTGAACGAATTACTTGTCTCATTTTATTAATGTTTTTTTGTCTTTTATGTTTTGCATATACATACAGATAGTTCAACAAATCGTAAAGTCATTGAAACATAGACTAGATCGTTGCTCGGGTCATTTCACAATAGCCTCACCCTACAAATATGCGGGTATGTTATTAGCACCATAGTTATTTTAATTTCCTTTAAAATTTGTGTCAATAATTTTTTTAAGTAATGTTACTGTTGACTCTGGTCCTTAAAAATTAAATCAATCGGTTATATTTAATAAGTAGATTGTAGTTGTTCTTCTCTTATTTTTATTAACTTTTGTATACATGTACGTATTCTACACAATGCATTTTCTTCTTACATTTTATTCTTAAATTGCTTTTAAATTCTGAAAACTTTCCATAAACCAAACCAAAACATCTCTCCGCCTCTTTTCTACTTCTTCGAACCAGAAGTTCATAAGTTGACAGGGCGATCCATTAAGGATGGTAGCTCATCTACAAAGCTAAACCTCTCCATCAACGCATACCCTAACAAAACTTAGAACTCATAAGTTTGTAATTTGAACAACTTTACGTAAAAAAAAAAATTATTTTTATCCCTATTCCTCTTTTTAGTGAAGGTCAATGATAAATACATATTAATAGCTATTATTATGATTTTTCTTTTCTTTCACGTGTTCTTCCAAAACAACCAACACCCAACTGCCCAGAAAGGAAGGATTTTACATGAGAATTCGGCCTCTCAGATAAGCAAACCACATTTTGGTTTCAAAACAAATCAACTTTTGTGAAGGTACACATTGATCTGTATATCCCTCTATACATGTTTTATCCTTCAAATAGTTAGAGTTTGTAAGATAATTCGATTTGGATATTATATTTTCTTCCAATAGCATCAATTTTTTACATGTTAATGACTTATATCTGATCCCACTCACAATACTCCATAGATATAATCAGGGTTCCTGTAGGCTCATCACGCGCTACCCGGCGAGGGTGTTATGTTTATTTTATATATATATATATATATTTGTTAATATATTTGAGTTGTGTTTTATCATATGTAATTTTATGTTACAGAAAATATTTGTTAAAATCTGGAAGAAATAAAAGTCATGTTAAGAGTACATCTTTTCACATGCTTCCAAGTTAGTAAAAAAATTACATACATAAATTCCTAATAAATAGTTAAATTTTTCTATTTTTTGTGTGTGTATATTTTATGTTATAACGGTAATAAATTAAAAAGATAGTGACCACATTCATCATACATGATAAATGTAATTAATTCACCATATTTATGAATATATAGAAGTTATAAATTCTTCTAAAAAAAATTGTAAATGAGTATGAGCGTGAGGGTAAAATAGGTATAAAGTGTATTACTTTGCTAGATGACTATAATGCTTTTTAGTATGTAGATAATAGATACTACTATGATAGCTCATATTGGTTAGAATCAGATTTGAGGCACATATTGTATGCATGAGTGTGCCACACATTGGTAAATATGGTAATTCCTCGTGTAGGTTCCTATAAGATTATTGTCCAAAAGTGAACTGACACGAAAATTAAAGTAGAGCTAGCTTGAGAAAGAAATGACAATTTTCGAAGATCATAACCTAAAATAACATGCTCAGAGGGAGTGGGGATAATTTAGTAGGTGTTGTATCTTATTTTTACCAGGTGCTCTAGCAAGGGCAGTTGATCTGAGATGTTTGGGTAGTTATAAGAGTTTGTTCAGGAAACTTGAGGAGATGTTTGCATTTGAACTTTATGAACCGAAAAAGAAGTGGCAGGTTGTTTATATAAATGATGAGAATGACTTGGTGATCGTTGGGAATGACCATGGCAGTTAAGTAACATTATATATATATATACACACACACACACACATATATATATATATATATATATTCCTTGAGAGATCTACTCTTTTATTTTACGTCCATGAACTGTTGTTTCTATCGGTAAACTCATGTAAAGTATCACTATCAGTTTTTAGATCTATGAACCATACATTTGAGCATTGTTCGAAAATCTTGGGAGCATTTAAGTTGCAGCATTCTCCTATTTTCACGACTTCCGCTCTTGAGTTTCTTCATTGGAAACATTTTAACTATCAGTCATATGAACACGTTTCTTCTTTCACTCGTTTCTAATCCAACTAAATCTTTTTTTTATTGCTCCCCATCTGGATGACATTTTCACCACTAAATAATTATTTTCTCCCGTGCTCCATACCCAAGTTCTAGTTGGGGGATGAAATCTAGCAAGTGTATCTTCTTTTTGTATCATGAAAATGTGTTGGGTTCTCTAAGACGCTCTACTTGTTTTTTTTCCCAAGTGAGTTATGCAACATGGCGAGGAAGATCTTTATCTGCACATACGAGAGGTCAGAAAGATGTCAATCAGCTTCTGATGTCGTTGCCTGCTCTCATGACCAACCGAAAGATGAGAGTTCCATATGAAATGCTTTCTATCATCTTTAAGAAACAGGAAGAGTGCGCCAAGAAACATTTTTCTAAAAATGTCGTATCTACTTGTTATCTGGTAGAAAATTTATAGGACTGATAATGTGTAGTGGTGACTCATGTCTCTTTATTGTTTCCTTGTTCATTCATGAATTCTCGTGTTTGGATATTCTGCAACAGGGAAATAAGACTCCTGTCCATGATTGGAAATCTAAGTGTCAATATTTATAGAAATTAGATTTCCGATCATGTACATAGAGAGTTTTATTGCCCAGCTGCTGCGGAAGCTACAAACACGAAAATTTAAACACGGAGGCAATAAAGAGACAGGAGTTACCACTACACATTAACAATCCTACAAATTTTCTGCCAGTGAATAAGAAGATACGACATTATCAACAAATAATTCGTGACGCACTCTTCCTATTTCTTAGAGATGATAGAAAGCCTATCACATGAAATTCCCATCTTTGGTAGGCCATCAGAGAAGGCAACAAGATCAGAAGCTGACTTGGCAAGATCAAGATCTTCCTCGCCCTGCAGTAAAACTCACTGGGAAAACAAAACTACAAGTAGAGTATTATGGAACTGAACACATTTTTACAATTGAAAAAGAAGAAACACTTGTTAGATTTTATCCCCAACCAGCTCACGGGAATGAAACAATTTTTTTTAGTGGTGGAAAATGTCATCCAGATGGGGAGCAATAAACAGAGTTTTAGTAGAATGAGAAACGAGTAAAAGACGACATGTGCTGATATAATCAATAGTTAGAATGATTTCAGTGCCAGGAAAATCAAGGGCGGAGGTTTGGAAAGTAAGAGAATCATGTAGCTTAAATGCTCCCAAGAATGTTCAATGGATGGTGTTGCTTTACATGAGTATAACGATTTATATCACAGTACATGGACCTAACTAAAAAAAAAGACTCTTGAGGAAGATATTGAGGTCGTTACTTAACTGCCTTGGGAAATCCCCAACCATCTTCAAGCTAGTCTCATCATCTATATACACAACATGCCGCTTCTTTGTCGTCCCACAAAGTTCAATCGCAAAAATCTCGTTGAGTATTGTGAACAAACCCTTAAAATTATCTTGACATCGCAGATCAATTGCCCTTCCAAAAGCATTTCCTTGCATGAGCACATGGTAAAATAAGACAACACCTGCAAATTTTTTATTTGTCATTTCTTTCTCAAGCAAGTTCTTCTTTTATTTCACATTCATTTCATTTTGGACAATTCAGGAACCTACATGATGAATTACCATATTTAACGATGTGTAGCACACTCGTGCAAACATTATGAGCTTCAAATCCGAATTCTATAAACATCAACTAACATATCTATTCACCATAAAGTATGATAGTCATTTATCGAAGTAACGCTATTTATACCTATTTTCCCTCACACTCAAACTCAGATTAGAACTTTTAGCTATTCATAAATATGATGAATTAAATATATTTTATATGTGTATCATGAACGTGATCACTGCCTTTTTAATTTATTACTGTTACGAACGTTAAATATACACTCAAGACACTAGATTTAAATATTTATTCATTCAAGACTTACTGTATATGTTTATGTTATTAACTTGGAAGCATACGCAAATATGTACTAATACATGACATTGGTTATACTTACTTTCAATAATAATTTTCTTAGAACATGACTTTTATTTCAGCGAGATTTTATGAAATCTTTACAGTAACATAAACGTACATATGATAAAACACAACTCAAAAATATTAACAACTAATATATATAATAAATATAATACACTTACGAACATAGTGCGTGATGGGCCTACTAATGACCTAAAAATATCTATGAATTATTGTGAGTGGGTCTAATATAAAATTCATTAATATGTAAAAAAATTGATAATATTAGAAGAAAAAAAAAACTTCCAAATTAAAGTTTGTGTAAAAGTGGTCTTACAAATTCTAATGAATGGTAAACCATGCATAGACGGATTTATAAATTGATGTGTACCTTCAAAAAAGTTTGATTATTTTTAAACCAAAATGTGTTTTTCTTATCTGATAGGCCCTATTCTCATACAATATCCTTCCTTTCTTGAGCAGTTGGATATTAGTTGTCATGGCAGAACATGTGAAGGAAAAGAAAAATCATTACAACATGAATTAAGATGTGTGCATCATTTGATCTAGCCTAAAAAGAGGAATAGAGATAAAAGAAAAGTTTGTTTTCTTACATAGAATGATTCAAGGAAACATAAGAATTCCAAGTTTTGTTTGTGTATTACTCTTCAAGGTTTCAGTTGTGGTCAGGTAAGCATTGATGGGGAGGTTGGCCTCTTGTAAATGAGCTAATATTCTCAATGGGTTGTCATGTCATCTTCAGAACTTCTCGTTCAGAAAGGATGAGAAAGGGATGGATAGAAGTTTTAGTTTGGTTTAGGGAGAGTTTCAAAAGTTTAAAGTAGTTTTAAGAGCAGAAATGTAAAAACGAAAAAATGTCGACCATAAACAAACAAAGCACCATACGTTCTCGTTCACCAGTAAAGGTCTTGTTAGCACCTTCCGTAAACACCATCGATTGCTTGCATTGGTAAGGGTAAAGTCCTACCTCCCCACAAATGATATGATTATAATTGTTGTTCTTTTTTTGTCTAAAAAAATAAATAGTTTCTCATAAAATTGTCAATTGAGAACCTCTTGGTACAAGTTATACATGGTGTTGATAATTACAGCACAACAAACACTAGTTATTGTAAAAGGAATATATATTATATTATCACATACCCTTATCTGCCTTAAAACTTTTCTCTCATTCCATGTTTTAACCCTCGTCTTTGTGTCTATTATCTCTCATATCCACCATTATTCCCTCAACGCCATCACACCACCAGATTACCATTCACTACGAATCTTCAAATTACGATTCTTCAAACAAAGAATCCAGTGACAGAGTCTCTCACCAGGAAGCTGGAGGATCTTAAGGTAGAGGTTGTCTTTTGCAGCATGATCATCTCAAGATCCACCAAAGAAGTATTTTGGACCAAACAATCCATGAATGTTCGATTTGCTAGGAGATGAACACGTCAAGAAGCCATAGAATTCGTGTTCTTCCTTTTCAATGCGCGATTCAATTTTGATGTCACCGGAAAATCGGAGTCTATTGTCTCGTCCCCTATCAACAAGTGGCTAGACAAGAATAATTTGGGCAGAAATATTTAATTAAAACATAATGAACACCACTGAGTACCTTAGTGAAGCTACGGATTTTCCTGCTACACGACTTCTGTGTGGATCTCAAACATGAATTCTCCTGCTCACAGCTAAAGGAAGGAATATATTGGTTGATATTTGAAGGTTCTGACAGCTTGTTTGTTTATGCAGGAGACAACAAAAGTGAAGATGACAACGATACAAAAAATCAAATGTACTGAACAAACCATACAAATTAATCCATGCTATAAAACAATCATGATAAAAGTACATGCTCCTTTATTAGACTACAAAATAATTATGTGAAACACGAAATTTGTGAAGAATGTAAGGTAAAAGACTGTTTCATAAAATAAGATAGACTACTAGAAATAAGGATGAGTGAGAAGCGTTAGTAACGGTGTCAAGTGAAGATATGAGGGAGGAGGATTAATAATGTGAATTATAGTGATGAGAGAGGAGGCGGGATGGATCCGCGGATTTGGGTGTTGGGCGATGTACACTAAATAATGTATGTTTTGTAATGCAGATGTTCTAAGGGGTGCCTAAATATCATATTCTGGAACTCAAATTACATCGAATTTGGCGCATATACAACATCTTCAATTTTCCGAAAAAGTAGAACAGACTTCTCACTTTCATATGATCAAACTCTAAAAACACCAGCGGATGAAAGTTGAGATAACTACTCTGGATAGTATTTCTTGTACGTGGAGGAAAATATCATAAATGAAAAACTAATATTTCACAAATTTCTTTCGAGAGATGTAGGGAAGGTTGCCATTCTGAGAAGTCGTACTCACATCAATGAAAATAACCACCAAGATATTGACAGGTGTGATTTCATATGTGTAACGAGCTTTTGCCAACTATTCACCGATAATACAAAGTTTTTAAATATAATAATGGGGATATACATAGGTCCTAGATTAATATTTTGACAACTATTCACCAAGAATATTGTGTCAGACATGTATTTTGTAAGTAGCAAACTTGTGATCATTTTACAAAAAAATGTTCACTAGAAATAAGCATTATGCAAGAAAGTGCTCCAGACATAACTAGCAATATACATTCTCAAAAGTCTAAATTTTGAAGATGCGCAAGTCCTCATTGGACACAAAATAAGTCTTTCTATTTTGGTTTGAGTAGAGACAATCAAAAGTTTTCTTCTTTTGTACGTTCTTTAATGGCTTTACTAATTTAACTAAGAAACCAGATCTTGTGGAGGAAACAATAGACTCATCATGGCCAACAATACAACATATTAATAAAACATCCATGAACATGTAGACTAAGAGTCTGAACCCAGAACAAACTCCGAGTTTGAGGAAAGAGTTATAAGTACCTTCAAATATCTCCACTCGGAGTTAGCCCACCGGCTTCTGTACTTCCTCCAACACCGACAAGAGTTCCACTCAAGCTGCATGAACATAATATAACCATCAGATGATGTCAAAGAACATGATGCTGATTTTCCAACAAGAAAAAATACTAGCATCAAGACGTTCTTGCAGAACTTCTTCGCCCTCTAATCTCATATTAAATCACATCCCAACTAAAAGCTTATGGCTCCGAGCTTCAAGGTATTTGTTGAGACTCACAATAAAGTCAGAGTGGCTTATCCTGCAATGAAGTACTAACTGTTAATAAAATAAATCCGATGTCAAAGATTTACGAGAAAGAAGTAAACTTTGGCAAGGGTATGCTCTACTTTCTACAATTAATGACAGTCATCGTTCAGGGGAGTTTTGTGGGATGAAGAAAATCAAATTTAAAGATTACGTTAAAAATAATTTATGCAAATGGTGTGATTATCTCAAGCTAAAACCAATTCCCCAATTTGACATATGTAATCTCACAGCAACAACCAACAAATCACAGGTGACCAATCTAACTCCACGGAAATAGCAGAGGAAGCCCTTGTACTCATGAAACGCCGAATGTCTACCATACATGTTATATGCACTTATAAATCAGTACATTGAACAAGGGCATTGATAAATTTAAATAGAAAAAGAATGAAGCATGTTGAGCGTATACTGTTAAAACGTAGCCACCATAAGCCAGCAACAGACTGTGCCAACTACAATAATTACATGTTTTTACATTGTACAACATTGCATAAATTATAGAAAAGCTATCACTGCATAGTTTGGAATGGAAAAGCTGTAGAAAAGGGCGAACATAGCTTTTGATTTGTAGCATCTAGTTTTAAAACTACCACCATAAATATTTCTTTGGTTTTTAATTTAGTTTTGGAAACGTCATCAAACACATTAGTTTAAGCACATTCTACTCCAAAAAAAACACACCTACACAAACTAAAAACCAGATTTTCGACCAAGCAATTCTAACCAACTCACTCATATATTTACAAAACCCAAAGTGACATCCAATACTGAAGTCACAATGCCCTAAGGACCGCTAGGCAAAGGGAACATAGGTGTATCATTGAGGCATTCTATCATATTTAATACGTCACGGTACCCGTTCTATTAGCAAGCCAGAGATAGATCCCAACCTTGGAAAATGTGCCGGAAGTTCCATTCATTGCCATGAAGATCAGTTGCTATCAGCTCCTGTCTCAGAGGTTGTTGGAACATATCCTAAAACATCTACAAGTCACATGTAGCGGCGAACTTGATTTGCTATGATTCTGCTGGTTAATTCGGTCCTGATTGTTCCTCCCATTGTTGGGCTTATACTTCTTGTCCCTTGTCAAATTGTTTCTACTACTTCCTGCTTCCACTATCTAGCGTTTCCCGCGAAACTCATCTTAAACCTCCTGGACTCGCCACATGTCAGTTGCTCGGTCATATGTCTCGTGCAACGTTTCGTAAGTCCTACTCAACATAATCATTTGAAATTGGAGGTACAGACCTGAAATAAACTTGGTGAACTTACTCTCCTCGTCGGGTACCGTGTTGCCCGAAAACCTTCATAGTTTCATGCAATTCTTGAAATAGTACGTCACCGAGTTGTTTCCTTGCTTCAAGTTTGCGAACTCATTGTACTTCCTTGCCTTAACATGTGATGGATGGAACCTTGACCTGAGAGCAATCTTAAAGACATCCCAATTGAAGTCGGGTCGAGCCAGCAAGACTTCTTGGGTGGTTGTCCACCAATCATCTGCTTCATCTGTCAGATAGAAGACGACGTAGTTAATCTTCTCATCGCCAGGGCAACACGCAACTCTAAGTAGCTTCTCATCCAGTTCTCCAATTCAGTGGAATCTTACTTCCCAAAGAATTGGCGAAGGTTTCAAATCAGCTATCAGTTTTGGCGTAGCTTTGCCTCCCACGCTCCTCATAATCCACCACTCTATTCATGATTTGCGCCATCTGTGCAACCAGTTGTTCCACATGTAGTTGGTTGTTGCTCTCTTGAGCTGCCATTTATTCTCGGTTGACTCTCCTCGTATAGTTTCGTAGTGGTCTATCATTCATATTTCTACACTATCACCTATTCTATCATTGCTTATTCTATCATGGAGTAATAAGTGCATCATGAAACACACACATATGCTATTCATATAGCACAAGTACCACACATAAAAGCTCAAATCATATAACTCATTTCCATACGATTATTTAACAATGTACAAATATATATCTCATAATCTAAACATGTCAATCCAGACATTAGAAGGACTCAAAATGTCTCTTCCAAAGGAAAGAAGGGACATGGGTGGGTGGGACTTCGAAAACTTAGACTACCCACAACCCAAGCGGTTTTTCCAATTTTATATTTTCTTACCCTAAATTCCTTTTAAATTACTCTACAAGTTTTAATTCCTTTTTGGATTGCGTGCTCTGATACCACCTGTGACACTCCCATATTTCATCGAAGGAGAAATACAGAAATGTCACTCCGCACCTGAGATCACTCGCGGATGCAAAGGAACAATGGTAATAAAAAACAAATACCAACATAGTTATATATTACAAACACATAATTTCTCCAACATGATATACTACTGTGTACGAGAGAATCCTGCAGAGAGAATTCAATATACACCAAGAGTAGGGGATAGAGTAAGACAATAGCACTGTCTGAGAGAGAGACAGGATTTTGGCAGAGCTTTCGCGTATCTCAGGTAGTTCGCCCTCGTATGGAAGGGTTAACGATCCTATATATAACGGAGAATGTGACCGTTGTAGTGTGGTTAATGCGCCCTTTAATGGCAGCTTAATTAGCTTAACCACAACGGCACGTTCGTCCGCGTATATAGGGACCGTTACGGCACGTTACCCGCGTATACCGGAACCGTTACGAGGTTGACCGGGTTGACCGGGTTTATGGAACTCGTGCCATAAATCTCTCAAAGAAGTTACTAGGGGTCGCGCGCGGGCTTGGTTGTCGCTCGCGCGCGACAGGACTTACTCTAGCCTCCAAACCACTAAGTCCCTACAAGTCCCGTGTGGTGGTATGCGAGGGCCCTGTCTCGCAGCCCCCACGTGGATCCGCGCGGCTGGTGATCCAGTGTGTGTGGAGCACAGCTAGGTATGCTATATGGTCGCCATGTGGCTAAGATCTGCCTGTCTGGAAAGCACTATCTACATTAGCCCCTTTCTGCGCGTGAAGACGCATAACCGGATAGGCTTCAATGCGCAGGAACCAATGTACGCGTCGCCGCCAGCACCAATTCAAATACACGCAAATTCAGCCCCCGTGCGTGTCATTATGACCTAAAATCCCTAGAGTCGTGTCGTCTGGTATTTTAGGGTTTTAGGCATGACGTCATCTTGTCCTGTGATTGTGCGATTCGACGGTGACAGTTGCGATTCGACTACTGAAAGGACGCAACCCTTCATTGTTTTTGGATAAATACTCTGTACCCTCCATTGTTTGCAAAGCATCACTTCTTTCTCTTAAAGTGAATGATACCCGGAAGCCTTCAAGAGCAGATCCAAGCGATTAATCATCAATTCTTTCTTGTCAATCGTCTTCTTCAACTGACTTCATCCAAGCAAGCTTTACCAAAACAAGGTTGGCTTTGCTCAATTCCCTTTAATGTACTGATATATGCTTTGAACTGTATTGGATCTGTAAACCCATGACTATCTAAAACTTGCCATTCGTTGGAAACTGCGAAAGAAACCTTTTTCTTTAAACTCAGAACTGATTTAATCCCCATATTGTAAGGGTTTCGAATGTGGGGCTTCTGAAATTCCCAACAATGTAAATGATTCTGAACTTTCAAACCCAAAATCGACACTGTACTGTTCATCTTCTTTTTGACAAAACATCGTTGCTTCAAACTGAACTGAAATTCGAACTGATTCTTGAAATTCAAACTGAAAGTATGTGTGTTTCTCCCCCCTTTTTTCTTGCTTTTCCGCAGGAATGGAAAAGACAAAAGGAACAAAACCCGTTAAAGTGGTCGAAGAAATACCTGATCTTCCCCAAACCTTATGGCTGAAAGCCCCCTATTTGGGCGGAAAAAACTTTTACCGTGCTAGGGTTAAGGTAAAGAACCTGCCAACTCCCGTTCCTCCTGAAGAGTTGCAAACATTGACCCCACCTGTTAACGCAGCCATGCTTGAATTGATCGATTCCAAGGATGTGGTTTGATTAGGGGTTGAAAATGAGTTTTTCCCCCATACTGCAATTTCTACTCAAGCGTTTGTTCAGAAATTGGACTTTATGGATGAGTGGATTGACCACGTATTGACCCACCATGTCATCGCACTGAACAATGCTGGCATATATTTCGCAGCCCGTGCTATGAAGGGTGCTGCCGTGAAGTTGGACCAGTCCATGCTTCTAAACCTTCTCTCGCGCTATTCGCCTGCGACTCACACATTCCACTTTGCTGAGTTCGAGGCTGCTCCCACTCTTGAAGATGTACACATGTCGTATGATCTTTCTCCTGTTGGTGAGGTGGATCCTCTGAGCCCTTTGAGGACCGATCTAGAACTTGCTGTACAAGCAGATGGAGGAATGCTTGTCAGAGGTAAAGAAAATTTCCACCCAGTGGACACCTGCGAAGCTTCTTCCCGATTGGCAACTGGTTGATACATCCGCGAAGAACACTTGGGGCAAGTGGGTGCAATACTTCTTTCGCGACTATGCGAATAGTAGTATCACCAAGAAACTCCTGAGCCAGAACCCAAAGGCGAAGAATTATGTGAACGGGAAAGGTTACCATCTGACCTTGTGTGCTTTTCTCTGTGCCTGGTTATCGAGGTATTTAATTGATGGTCACCCTCATGATGGGGTTTTCTACCATGTCCTTCTTCTTGCTGTGAAACTGACCCTTGGTCAAAGAGTCGCACTTGGGCCGCTAGTCTTGGGTACCCTGTACCATAGATTGGACCAATTGGTTGGGGAAACCAAGGACTCTCGCGGTCGCCTCGATGTGTTGACCTATGTCAACATCGCATTCCTGACTATGTGGGTTTTTGAGCGATGGCCCTCTTATGCTACTGTTCCTTCTAAACCCAGCAAGTGGTGTGTCCCAGGTGCAGAAGAGGAAATCTCCAGTGGAAGGGCTGCTAGATGGTTTGGAACTCATTTTCCTAAGTGTACCTGGAGCCTGATATGCGATGATAGCAGCAAGTTTACGGCTAGGCCTTATGCCACGCGCATTGAAAATTTGCGGTGGTTCCCAAAGTTGTATCCTGCCAGACCTGTTGCTTTCTCGGAAGAACTTCTTTTCGAGGGCCATAAGCGTTTCCATGAGCGCTATCGCGAATTCTTATGCTGGTGTCTGAGGGGTTCTTTTCCTTCTCTTGCTGAGTATGTTCGCGAGCTTACTCCCAGGTACGAGAGGATCACAGCCGATGTCGATCCCACTCGCGTTTCTCCCCAGTTTGGGTTTGATGCGGTGGCGCCATCAGTTTGGCCCAGATCCATTGTGCGAGGCTGCTACAAGCGGCTGCGGTCTGGAGAGTGCCAAACGATTCTGAGAAGCAACCTTCCCTTTGATCAACCTGCAGGTGGCCGCGCAGGTGGCTATTCCAAGAATTGGGTTGCTTACAGGACTACCCAGCATGCCAGATTCGAGACACAGTCGACTCCTCCTCCCAGCAGAGCACCTGTGATCAAGAGAAATTCCTTCCCCTTCCGTCCTAACTGCAGCTTGGATGACTCCCCAGTACGACTGCTACTCATTGCTGGACCATGAGAATCACTTGTGCCCCTCCACCATCCTTGAAGAAAAGATGACCGCAGTTAAGGAAGGTGCTTCGCATGTCATCAAATAAAGCGAAGATTTCGCCAAGGTAAACAATCTCCTTTGCGCGCGTTGAGTTTCTTTACTCTGATGTGTCGAAACTTATGCTCCATTTTCTGTTGTAGTGCTATGTGAGGAGGTTTGCATCTGGTGAGCGCTCCAAGTCGCTGATCAACACCATTGTTGCTGTGAGAAGGCAGGGTGAACCAATTCTGCTAGCAATGAGAATGTCTCCCGCAGTCGAGTCCCGAATTCGCGAGGTAATGGACGCATTTGCTGACTCGCTGATAGACAACACTCCAGCTCTGTCTCCTCCTAGGGACGCTCCGTCTCCCCCCGCAGACATTGCTCCAAGAGCAAAGAGACCAAGGCAGAGGGGAATCACCATTTCTTCCCCTAGGAGTGCTCCAGCTTCCTCTCCTGCGAAGTCCCATACTTCCAAGGACAAAGGCAAAGGCCGCATGCCAAGCAAGGCGCGGAAAGAGCTCGCAATCGAGACTTTTGTTCCGTTTGGTCAGGAAGAGGAGGATGATAGAAGAGAAGGTGATGAAGAGGAAGAGAGAGTCGAAGATGACAGAGAAGAAGAAATAGGTGAGATACAAGAGGAAGATTCGGAAGGTATCTCTAACGAACTTATCTTCTCATTATCTTAGCTTTCGCAGTCTTTATTGAACAGTTTGTTCTTTCGCAGATGATGATGCAGAAACTATCAGCGGCCTTCTCGCCAAGAGGAAGAAGAGGGGTTCCCACTCTAGTGTTTCCAGTGAAGCCATAGATGAGGAGATCCTTGCTGAGTCTAGAAGAACAGCTGCGGAGGCTGCTGAGAGAAGAAGGAAGCGAGAAGAAGATGAGATTGAACGCATAAAACAAAGGATCTTGGAAGAGCAACATGTTGACGACTTGACGCGGCAAACCGATGAGGAAGATGCGGCTCAAGTTGATGAAGAAGATGCGGCTCAAGAGGAAGATGCGGCTGCTCTGGAGCAGGCTCAAGCTGATTTTGAGGAAATCGCAGGTGGTAAACAAGGTGAGATTTTTAACCTCGATGTGACTTATCAAGAGGTGATTAGGGGTGCATTAAAGCATGTCTTGTCAAAAGCTGACATCCGCCGCTGACTAGTAAGCAAGTGCAGTGAACCTTCAGGTAATCATTGAAGCAGTGTTTGTGAACTAGGCTTAGTAACCCAAGCATCATCATAACTGGTTTCTTCACACCCCAGGTCACGCTCACCTTAAGGATGTGCTTAACAAAGATACATTAATAGGACATGGTGTCGCGTCCTTAGTATATGACAAAGATGCTACAATCCGACCTATGCGTGGAGGTGCTCGCTCTTGGTTTATCAAAATAAAATATTGTATGACACAAGTTACCTCACATTTTCCTGTCTTATATCGCAGGCGATGCTGATGAGGCCATGCTGGAATAAAGGAGTCAACCCTCTGCATCTTATGTGCCAGAGCGAAGTTCTCGTGTCGAGAAGCCTGTCGCAGCTGCTGAGTATGCAGGAGAGCCCTTGGAGGATGTCATCGAAGTTTTCGATGATGTCGAAGCTGACACCGTGCTGATGGAGGAAGATACTAATGCTGCAGCCGAAGAAATGGAGACAGATGCTGCTGAGACTGAGATCCATGAGCAGGTCGCGGAAGATGTGGCATCACATGCGAATGTGAATGTTCAGATGAGTGCTCCCGAGCCTCGCGAGCCCCACGCACCTGAAGGAGTTCCTGATCGAGCAACAGCTACTGCTTTTGCCATTCCTCCAGCAGAGATAGAGCCTCCAGAGGTTCCCCAAGCATGGAGTTTTTGGGGCTCGCAGGTGGGAGCTGCAATTGCGCCTGTGGCGGCCTATACCCTTCCTGCCAGCTATGAGGAGCTAGAGCTCGCGGCCGATAGACGAGCAATGGAGCGAGGACAGACTTCAGCTGCTCCAGCAATGCCCATTCTTTCTTTACGCGAGATCCTTGAAGGAACTGGTATGTTACTATTTTTCGCATTTTTCACTTGTTCATTTACAAGTTTTATGCTCTAAACTTGAATCATTAATATCAGGGTTGAAGCAAGCTGATGTGGATTGGCTAGTTCGGATGCGTCTCTCCTATCCTCGGTCATTTGCGAGGTCTCTAGAGATAGAACCTTTTAACAGAAGACTGTTCTTGACTGAAGCCATCTGGATTTTGGAGCAGCTATCTGCGGCCACCCCTGCGACCATTTCTCCTCAGAGTGCGCAGCTTCTTTTCAGCATGTGCCAAGGCCTTCAAGCCAAAGTTCAAGGCAAGCTGGGCTTCGGGTATCTTATCAACAGAGTCACCCAGATTCGCGCAGCTGTGAATTTGAAGCGCGAATTCCATAACCTCACAGCTGAGGGGAAGAAGGTAGAGAAGCAAAGGCAGAAGGCTGAAGAGGCTGTCAAGCTCTTCCATGAGATGAGCATCAAGTACGAGCAGCTGAAGCGAGAAGTGGACCAAGTGACAAATACATCACTCTTGTTTTCTCCTGATGACCCCCTGATCAAAGATTTATTTTGAAAACATAGCAAATATTTGTTTTGAACAAAATGTTAAACATTATTGTAATGCTTCTAGGGTTTCTCCCCCTTTTTTTTATTCAAGGCTTCGATGCCCGTTTTGCCCTTCCCGCAATTTGCTCAAATATTTTTATGCGTATCAATTATGACGTCAGCTGGTGACATGCCCTCCTTGATTTTCGCGCTAACTGCTTATCAGATAAGCACGCTTTCCTTGGGAAGTCCATCCGTATCATGACCTTCCGTCATTAATTATGGTACGCCACCGAATCGTCGTAGCCTTTAGTAATTTTACCTTTCTCAAGGCGTAAGTGATTGATTCTTACCCCTTTTCCAAGCTTTGTTGACTCAGCTAGAGAACTGAAGGGTCTCCGTAGGGTCAATATAAACCCTGCCTTCTGCTGCTTGGGTTTTTCATCCCAAAATGTGGCTTGCCATGAGTCCTTACGACTGTTGGCTTCAACGCTTGTCCTTTGTTGATTCATGGCAATGTCAAGTTGTGAGACCTGATTTTGTGCTTTGTGCCATAGAAATAGCTTTCAAGATCTTCTTTACGAAGTTTATTGATCTTCATATCCTTCGTAGAGAAGGTGCACATAATACCTCATGCTTGTTCGAAGACTTTTCTTTGTCTATTATGTTTGCATGTCGTATTTCCGGCTGCCTTCCGGCGAGGTGCAGTGCTGTACTGACCTTCTTACCAACTCGTAATGAACGGAGCGTTTCTCGTCTAGCTTTCCCGGAGGAGAACTATTTGCCTCCACGTTCTTGAACTCGGGGTGGCGAGCCATCGTGCTCGTCTCCGTGGACAAGGAGCCTCCTGCCCAAGGATTTTTTGCTTGCCTGTTCTTCACCGCCGCATGCGCCTGAACAGGTGGTTCATCTGGCATATCTCTTGGGGTGAAGACCAGAAAGAGGCCTTGTCAGATCCTGGGGTCATGAAGATGGCGCCGCATAGCTTTTATAGCGTTTGGAGGCCGTTCATTTTATAGTAAGACCTTTCTTGCTATAGGTCTTTGTTCGCAGACTATTATGTCGTATAGTATTTGTTAGGACCAGTAGGCCGATCATTTTACAGTAAGGATTTCCTTTCTGTATAACTTCCGCCTGTAGGCCGCAATCTAGATGAATTGTAAGTCATTTTGACTATGTAATTCGCTCAGTCTGAGCTTTCGCGTGTAAGTTGCTATCTAGACAGATAAATTGTAAGTCATTTTGATTCATAATAAAGCGTTTTGTATCATTTGCTACTCTTTGTTACAACAAATTGTAATATCGCATGCGCGTTGGCAAACTTTGCCCCTTTATACTTGAATGTATGCTTGACAAATTGTGCTTCCGCACGATGCGTTGTCGCTATAGCTGTCTATCTAATAGATAGATTCGCGGATCATAATGATCATACATTAGAGCTGCTATCTTAGTTTATAGGCTTTTAGATCGTTTGAGATCGCATTTGCATGGTGCTGCTATCGCGACAGATAGGCTTTTAGATCACTTAAGATCAGATTTAAGTATGGCTGCTATCTCGGCAGATAGGCTTGAGATCAATTAAGATCATATTTGCTTAGCGCTGCTATCTCAGCAGATAGGCTTAGGATCACTTAAGATCGCATTTGTATAGTGCTGCTATCTCAATAGATAGGCTTTCGTTGTTAAGAAACAGAGAGGCAAACAAAGTGACAAAAGACAATCATAGTCATAAAATTCTTCCCATATGGGAGAAGTCTTCTATTATAAACACCCTCATATGGGAGAGGCGAAATTACAAATCCCTCATATGGGAGAGAAGACGCATGAGTCTATGACAATACCAAGCATAAAGTAGGCATTGTAATCTAATGCATGTAATGAAAGAAGTTAAGGATAATACTTCTTAATCCAGCGCATGTTGACCGATCTGGGGGTTGTGGCCGTCCCATGTAGTCTTTGTATATTGCAGTAGCCACTATAAAAGACCTCTTTGACTTCGAAAGGTCCTTCCCAGTTGGCTGCGAACTTTGGGTGAGCTGCCTCCTGCATGCAGTGATCCGATGCGCGCAAGACCAGGTCCCCAACTGCGAAATCTCGACGTTGGACTGTTTTATTGTACGCGCGAGCGATCCTCTCCTTGTACCGTTTATTAGTCCGTTTGGCTTGCTCTCGCTTTTCCTCCAATAGGATCAAGTCATGACCGCGCTGATTATCGTATAGTGCATGGAAGGCCAACCTTGCAGAGTTGATTTTCACCTCCGCCGGTACCACAGCTTCAGCTCCATAGCATAAAAGAAATGGGGAGACCCCTGTAGGAGTCCTCGGCGAAGTTCGATATGCCCACAATGCTAAGTTTAAAGAATCAGACCATTTCTTGTGATCGTCTGCGACCATCTTGCTCAGGATTCTTAGTAGTGTCTTGTTGGTTGCTTCTGCTTGACCATTCCCTTTTGGATAATAAGTAGTAGAGCATATCTGCCTGATTTTGTACTCCGCTAGCTTTGCGGCTACTTGGCGATTGACGAAGGGGGTTCCATTATCCGAGAGAATTGTGTTAGGAATTCCGAACCTATATATGATGTTCTCTTGGATGAAATGGACTACATCAAGCGCATTTGCTGTCTTCAGCGGTATTGCCTCTACCCACATAGTGAACAGCTCGGTCGCGGTGAGAATAAACTGATTCCCATGCGAGGTTGGTCGGATAGGGCCAACAAAATCCAGAGCCCAAGTGTGGAACGGCCATGGTGTTCCCAATGTATGTAGGTCTACGACAGGGGCATGTACGAGGTTGCCTTTGAATTGACACTCCTGGCATCTTCTTACTTTAGCGCGGAAATCTGCTTCCATGGTGGGCCAGGAGTAACCAACTGTGAGAAGCTGTCTGCATAATTTCGCACCTCCCTGATGTTCCACTTGGTGAGAGAGGTCCATCACATCTTGTTCTTCCTTACTGTCTAGGCATTGAAGTAGGTTACCCTCGTGACCCCTTCGCCAGAGTATGTTTTCTTGCACCACGTACCGGACTGCTTTCCTTTTTAGCTTTTCGGCTTCTTTTCTTGACTCAGGCTCGATTCCTTGTGTGAGAAAGTCGAAGAGTGGCTTCCTCCAATCCATGTCATCATCGACCAGGGCAATTGTTAGAGAGTCCTTGATCAATGCGCAAATCTGGCAGTTCCCTTGAATTAACGCAGCAGCCGTTGACATGTCCGGCCAATGAATCCCATACCTTTGGGCTTTTCTATAGATTGACACCTCACTTTCCCCGCAAGTATGCTGGTGAATATTTCTTATAGCGCTTGTCCCTCCTGCTGCGAGATGCATCGCATGAGTATTCCGCCTGGGCCTTTATAGTAGAGAGTGTTGTCATGTATACAATACCCTTTGGTGGATGCCCAGTTTTCCTTACCCGTTCCTTCTGCGATGGCTTGTAATATTGGCCTCCTCCAGTCTGCATCGTCCATGCATTCATCGCCGCATGCGTTCTCCGTCAATGCCGACGACATTCGTACCTCAATCGAGATTCTCGCGGGGCACTTGTCTGCACTAACCTTAGATCCTAGTGGCCAAAGCATCGGCATGCCGATTATCTGCTCTAGGTTTGTGCTCGTACCTGAAATCGCAGAATTGTTGCACCAGCTTCTGTACCAAAGTCTGGTAGGGCAATAGATTTACTTCCTTTAATCCATATTCGCCTGAAGCTTGTTTGACGATTAGCTTGGAATCTCCCATAACCGTCAAATTGCTTACTTCTAGTGCCCTGGCTGCGCGGAGTCCTGCAATGAGAGCCTCATACTCCGCTTCGTTGTTGGTGACTGTGAAGTCGAGTTTCGTGGACATCTGTATGACCTCTCCATCGGGTTTGGTCAGAACTATTCCGATTCCTCCACCCTTCCTTGTTGACGACCCGTCGAAATGAAGCGTCCAGTAGGGCAATTCAACTGCGTATATCTCGGGTCCCTCCAGTTCTTCCTCGATCATGAGCTCGTGACTGTTATCAGGGAACTGTGCTAGCAAATCCGCCACGGCTTGCGACTTGATTGCCCGCGGTCGAACGCACGTGATGTCGTATTGAGAAATGGCCATATACCATTTTGCCAGTCTTCCGCCAGGGGAAGTGTGAGTCAAGAGGTACCGTATGGGATCACTCTTTGTAACCACTACCACTTTGTGCGAGGCGAAATAGTGCTTCAACTTTTCTATTACAAAGAATAAGGCAAGGCTATGACGCTCAATATATGTATACCTTGATTCGGCCGGCTGCACTATGAGAGAAATGTAATAGATCGGCCTTTCTTGCCCTTCATGTTCCTGAGCCAAAAGTGCCCCTATAGACCTCTTTGTCGATGTTAGGTACAGCAAGAGCGGTGATCCGAGCTGGGGTGCGGTCATTACCCTTTTTGACGTCAACAAATCCTTTAGCCTTCCGAACGCGGCTTCATGTTCTGTGGTCCAATTGTATACAACATTCTTCTTGAGTAGATCACTGAAGCAGAAGGTTATTTCTGCGATCGCAGGGATGAACCTTTGCAAGTACGATAGCTTCCCCAAGAACGTTTTCAGTGCACTCTGATTGGGCGCCGCCGTCATGCTAGTGATGGCTGATACTTTTGCGGGATCAGGCTCGATGCCTTGGCAATGTATTACACATCCCAAGAATTTCCCCGAGGTCACTCCGAATGCGCATTTCATGGGGTTCATTTTTAGCTGGAAACTTCTGCATCTTTCGAATACATTCCGCAGATCCTCCAAGTGGTCCCTTTCTTCCTTCGATTTAACAACCAAGTCATCAACATAAAATTCCACTTCTTTGTGCATCATGTCGTGGAACAGAGCCATCATGGATCGCTGATAAGTCGCACCTGCATCCTTGAGTCCGAAAGGCATAACCGTGTAATTGAAGACTCCCACTGGCGTGATGAACGCGGTTTTCCGTGCGTCTTCAGGGTCCATTTTGATCAAGTTGTACCCACTGAATCCGTCCATGAAGCTGAACATGCGATGACCCGCAGTCGAATCGATGAGTAGATCGATGTTGGGCAGCGGAAAATCGTCTTTGGGACAGAAACGGTTAAGGTATCGGAAGTCCACACAAATGCGAAGCTGCCCATTCTTCTTCACCACAGGCACGATGTTAGCCAACCATGTAGGATGGTGATTCGGCTCGATGAATTTGGCAGTCAGCAGTTTGACAATTTCTTGCTTGATTTTCACGTTGATCTCCGGCCTGAAGCTCCTTGTGCTCTGCTTTACTGGTTTAGATCCTGGGATTACATCTAACATGTGCATGGTGATGCTCGTGTCCAGGCCGGGCATCTCATCATATTCCCATGCGAAGACATCTTTGTACGCAGTCAGAAGATGCAGCAATCTTTCCTCCTCCTCGCTCGTGAGGTCTGCACTCAGAAAGACTGGCCTCTTCTTTTCTTCACTTGGGATTAGGAATACCTCCTTCAGCTCCTGCTTTTGCGGTTTGGGCTTGTCCTCCATGCATTCGGGCTCTTATTTTAGCTTCTCCTCTAAAACGCTTGGTGTTGGTTTGTCCAATTCCACGACCTGCTCGATTTGATTGATTTGCTCAGGGATATCCCCATGCTCGCGTGGGGGTATCCCCGAGCACCTTCATATGCGGTAACATTTCTTCCCGTTAGCGTAGAAGCTTTCTATCTCTTTTCCTTCGGGATCATGTTTTGCTATCCTTTTCAGGGTGTAAACATTCTTTCTTTGGTAGGCAATCCGCGGTGCCTCTTCTCGCGCAGACGACTTTTCCTTGGCCTCCTCCCTTGTCACCATCACTCCCGCGGGTGACTGATCCTTGATGTCCTCCCATCGAGGCAAAGGAGTGGGGTTAAACGGCCCTGGCGTTTGCTCATCTGCCATTTCAGTGAACCATACTGCATCGGAGAGGTGGGATTCATCCAGATTGAAAGGGTTTACCGAAGCTGGTATCTCCACTACTCTGTCGTTCCAGATAGCTTTCATCACCTTGTGAGCTGTCGAGGGGATTGCATCGAAGCGATGAATCCAGGCCCGGCCGATGATCATATGATACGTAGTGTTCGCATCGATGACATAAAATTTGGTTGAACACTTGATTTCGCCAATCTGGACACCTAGACGGATCCATCCTATTGTCATCCTGGAGTCGCTTCCAAACCCCATCAGCGGGGATGGTCGTCTGACAATCTTCTGCTCCGGGATTCCTGCCAGCCTCAGAGTGTTGAGCGAGACCACGTTAACTTCCGCTCCTCCGTCGACAAATGATCGTTTGAACTCAACACCATTGATTACTTCCGTCACGTACAAAGGCTTCTGGTGGCTCGCATCTGTGTTTTGTCGCTTGCGGAGAAGGTTATGACTTTTTCCGTGGAGCGGGATGCTCTGACAACCTTCCCATTGGAAACCACGATATCCTCCTCCTAGTCTTCCGCTATCCTTAGGATCGCCTTTGTCATTTCCTTCCGGCATTTCTCTGAAAAGTTCATTTCATCGAAGAACCTGCTGAACTCGTGCGACCCTTTCATCCGATCGGCACGTTCGTCCTCCGTGTCTATGTTGTAGTCCTCCTCGTTGTAGACCTCAACAACGATGGGTAGACCATCTTTTGCAATCTCTTCGAGGTCCATTATCGCGATCATGGCAACCTCTTTTCCCTTCGGCTCTTGCTCCGCATGGTCAGGAAGTGGATTGTTTCGCACATCCTGCCTCTGGTCGCTGACAATCAACTCACCATCTTTCATCTTTCGACTCACCATGTTTCAGAGCTTCTTGCAGTCAGCCGTGGGGTGCATAATCTTTCCGTGGCATTCGCACCACTTTGGTTCCCTCATCATCTCCTTGGAGGGTATCCTTTCAAGCGACGGCGAAATACCATCTTTACGCCATTGCTTGCACAAGTCTATCGCTTCTTCCACCGAACAGGGTAGAGGTGGCGCATCCAAGTTTGTAACCCTGGTCTGTTTTTGTGGCGAGACTGTATTAACCTCAGCTTCGCGTCCCCTCTTGTAGCTGAACCTTCCAATTTTAAAGGTGGTTCCACTCGGGGATCGTTCAGGGGCGTGTTTCTTCTTTTGCCTCTCCACTATAGGCTCTATATTCTTTGTGCATTCAATTAACTTTGAAAATGTAGGAGTTTGTAGGTTGATAAGCATACCGTTGTACTCGTCTCGCATGCCATGCAGACATATTTATACGAGCCTGCCCTCAAGCACTTCGTCTCTGCATTCCAAAGACTTGGCTCTGAACTTCTTAATGAATGTCACTCCATCCTCCTCGCGCTTTTGGTACATGCGAGAGAGATGAATCGTCGTCACCTTTTCTTCCACCTGAAAGAATTTGGTATAGATCTTCTGGACCAGGTCGTCCCAGGCCTCCACGGATCCAGCCTCCAACGTCCAGTACCACTTGTAGGCCACGTTTCCCAGAGATTTCGGGAACTCGCGCATCAGCAACTTGGGATCAGCCCCATATGGCCCCATCACATCGATGAAGTTCATGACATGCTCGTGGGCGTTTCCATTGACTTCTTCGAACTTGTCCCATTTAGGAGCCTTATACCCGGCAGGGTTAGGCATGAGGTAGATCTCGCGTGGGATAGGGGGATCGTTGTCAACCTTCGGGATGATGGTATCAGCCAACGGTTGGTTGGCTAATAAAGTTTCCATGCGTCGCTGCAGCGACGTCATGCACTCCGGTGCACTTCCCCCAGCAGCAGGAGGAAGGGTTGTTGCAGGTGGAGGCGACACATATGCCGCGGTCGGGTTGGGAACGTACTGTGAATTCACGTTGCCCCACGTTGCCGGCGGGGGAGGAAAGGGGTATTGTGAAGACGGATTGGGTACCAAAGTTGGCGGTTGAGGAATATGAGTGGCAAGAGGCAATATATTGAGCTGTTTGCCCCTGCACTGAGGGCAACTGAAGCGTCGCCGGTGGGGTTTGCAGGTTAGGGTTAGGTGGCGTGGGTGTCACCCCAATCCCTTGAGTGGTGGATGCTCCTCCTCCCTGAGAGACGGCGGCGGCAGATGTGGGATTTGGGGCAAGGGTCCCCAGAATGGCCATTATCTGTTCCATCTGTGCGGATTGAGCCTTAAGAGCCTTTGCCTGATTTTGGATGGTGGTGTTCAAGGCTTCTAGCGTCAGAGCCTCACCGGCGTCTGTAGGAGTGTGACGGGTCTCCTCTCCCGAGGTGGTCTCCGTGGAGGGCGATCTGTTACTGACACATCTTCATGAGACATGGTTGCTTGCAATGGTAAGTTTCACGTCGGGTTCACCAAATGTGTACGAGAGAATCCTGCAGAGAGAATTCAATATACACCAAGAGTAAGGGATAGAAAGGACACAGGAAGCGTAAGGTTGTGTGTAGGGAGAGAGTAAGACAATAGCACTGTATGAGAGGAGACAGGATTTTGGCAGAGCTTTCGCGTATCTCAGGTAGTTCGCCCTCGTATGGAAGGGTTAACGATCCTATATATAACGGAGAATGTGACCCTTGTAGTGTGGTTAATGCGCCCTTTAATGGCGGCTTAATTATCTTAACCACAACGGCACGTTCGCCCGCGTATATAGGGACCGTTACGGCACGTTACCTGCGTATACCGGAACCGTTACGAGGTTGACCGGGTTGACCGGGTTTATGGAGCTCGTGCCATAAATCTCTCAAAGCAGTTACTAGGGGTCGCGCGCGGGCTTGGTTGTCGCTCGCGCGCGACAGGACTTACTCTAGCCTCCAACCCACTAAGTCCCTACAAGTCCCGTGTGGTGGTATGCGAGGGCCCTGTCTCGCAGCCCCCACGTGGATCAGCGCGGCTGGTGATCCAGTGTGTGTGGAGCACAGCTAGGTGTGCTAGATGGTCGCCACGTGGCTAAGATCTGCCTGTCTGGAAAGCACTATCTACAACTACATACTATTACACAGGATGAAATTAGACTAAGATTTCGGCTTATTAAACGTACTACTAGATACTTGATAAGTTTGCGATCCCCTTGTGATGAGCTCCCTTCACCTAGACATGCAGGGAAGAAAGAAAGTTTTCCAAAGTCAGCAAGAAATACAGAGTATGTAAGCTCACAAACGTGTAAACAGAATAAGAGGCATGCTTTTCTTTAAAGAGAAAGAAGAATAGTATAGAAGAAATCAAATATGTTATAGCAAATGACCATATATGAGAAATATGAATTTTTCAACTCTTTACTTAGCATTCCCAAACCAACTACGGGATTTTCAAAGTGTCAATTTTCTTTCATTTTTTGCATGAAAATCCACATTTATTATTTAATAGTTGGGGGGAACGAACCAATCCATCACAATATAGAATCATCTTGCATGCATCCAAGACTTTAAGTGTCGACACCCCTTTAGAATTTTAGCGGCCAAAAGGGTGATTACATGAAGCAACTCGGGACAGATTGCAACCAAACAAAATATCACAATCACATCATATAAGAATTTGAATAGGATTCCAGCACACAACTGTTTCTACTTTACGTCCTTACACATTATTACTTCCTTTGTGATAGTTTTGAAAGAATCATTTGGACACATAATCAAAATATTAAGCAAAGCACGTATATCACAAATCACATTTGAAAATATTGGACACGAAAGGAAGATGGTCACGCTAGTTGTGACATGTTTACTCACTTCAAATAGCAAGATAGAGCTTCTAAGAATGTACGTAGCACTCGAATATGACCTCGCCACCTACAATTTTATAATCTGAAATCAATTACAATTCCAAAGGCACGCAATGAGGGATACAATATGTTCTAATGAGTGCGTCCTATTTGATTTTAAAACAAACCCGATTCCCCCCTCATTGTTAGCATGCAAATACATATTCATGACGAGAATGATACTATTCTCAATTATCTCTTTCTAATAACGATGTTCAAGTTTTATAAATATTACTCGTAAAATTATCAAGTAAGAAACCACGGTTTAAATACGTAACTCTCCCATTAAATAAATGCCAGATTATAATACAGTTTTCTTTAAATAACTTCAAAATTCCTTTTAGCATTTCTATAATAGTCCGGCCTTAGTAGAAGAGACAATTTAGTTAGAGAATCTTCGTATTAGCAAGAATACATAATATCAGTGAAATGAGATAATTAAACACTTAGTAATTTTAGTTATATGATATTACTTCATCTGTATCCTTTCTTTCTCTACATTTTCCTTTTTGGGACGTATCTTCTCTCT
Organism: Linanthus parryae; assembly: GCA_023055425.1. NCBI lineage: Eukaryota > Viridiplantae > Streptophyta > Magnoliopsida > Ericales > Polemoniaceae > Linanthus > Linanthus parryae. The sequence continues at coordinate 23,787,862 of JALGPY010000001.1, read as the reverse complement.
ACCTACATTTTCTTAGTGGTTAAATGACACAACTAACCCTAAAAAAATACCCACACCATTAATTGGGTAGACTCCACCATGTGATTATGTGTGTGAACAAGGGATAGAAAAGTAAAATGCACAGTTTTCTTGATAGATGTGCCTATTATTTTTTATGAGAAAGAATCTTAAAAACATGATTGGAAGCGATGAACCACTTGTTAGAAATCAAGAAGAAATGATGAAACGAAATTAGAAGAGGAAGAACAACATAACGATTTAATGTGGTTCACTAGGTTTGAGACAGCTACGTCAACGGCCAAACGAAACCAATTTATTGATGAGAATCTGATTACAATCAACCACACTACATCACACTTGTCAATAGAAGAGTCATACACCCATATATGGGCATATATTATTGACTTGTGCCCAAAGCATCGTCTAAGCGTTGCCAAAACAAACAAGGAAACAATTCCAAAAACTGTCCAGACCCAGTGTCGCACGACCTCCCAATCTAGGTCTCACGACATCTGGGACCAACAGCCAAGGTAGTAGGACCTTCAAACTAGGTCGCAGGACCTATGGGACCAACAGCCCAGGTCGCAGGACCTCTGAGCAACCCAAAAATCTGCAACTTCAACTTCGTTCCTTTGCCTCCTTTGTTTGTTGCCTTGCCAATCCAAGCTAGGGTTTGTCACCCAATTCATAACAGAAACGATACGGAGGAAGTATAAAATATTTAAATAAAACAAGTGTTTACTCATATCTATTGATAAAAATTAGGTCAAAGAAATAATTCTTATAATTATGGAAATAAGCAATTGCTAAAAAATAAGGAAAAATGTCGATTTCTAGTTAAAAAATTATTTCTAAATATTTTACAAATAATATTCTGGTAATACAAAATTTTAAATGCAATGTTTGTTTACTACTGAATAGCAACTTACAAGTTTCAAAACACATGTTTAAACTAGATTGAATTTGAATAGTTATTAAATAAACACAATGTATCTCAACTTGCTTATTTTTCAAGAGAAACAACACTATTTCATATTAAATATTTCTTATAGAGGGCCGCTATGCTTCAGCCTTTTTTCCCCACCCTTCAAGTTCACCTCCTACGTGTCAAGATATGATTGTGGTAACTGTTTATTTTAAGATATTTCTATAATCACATCACCAATAAATAACACCCACATAATGGGTGATCTTGAAGGGTTAAGAAAAAAGGGTGACGTTTAGCGTTTCCCTTACTGCAATAGCCAAATGACTTTTACAAAGTTAAAATAATATTTAGAAATCTTAGAAAATAATTTCAATCTAAAATCATATTTGTAATTTCATATTTTATATACAGTATATGTAAACAATAATGAAATCCCCCACGTTTTAATTAAAAGACAACCAGTAACCCTCCACTAATAATCAGATTCACAAGTGACAACTCATACATCCAAATTTTCATATTATTAAAAAATGAGCCCCAACCACACTTTACATATTCATCTTCTTCCATCACCCAACTCAAATCAAATTAGAGCTACCACGATCATGGTTTGACTATCAAAACGAACTAGAGAGCGATTTAGAGTTTACTTAAGACAAAAATAGCGAGAAATGGTCAAAAAACGGAGCAGGTCACGACTCCGACGGTGGTGGTCGGTGGCGATGTTCGACCTCGAAGAATCTGGCGTTTTTGCATCTAGTTTTTGGAGTTTCCGGACTCCTCTGACCTCCAAGAGTTGATTGAAACCAACGGGAGGAGGTGGGTAGCTGAGGTTGGCTCGGGTCAAGCTCTTCGCCAGAAAATATGGGGGTAACGGCGGCTGTGGTGAGTCTCGGCTGCTAGTGCAGCTACCTGCTGCTTTTGTTGCTCCTTGGAAGAAACTAAAGATAGGGACATAATTGGGTGGGGGTCGAGGGAGAAAGAGAAAAAGAGAAGCAGATGGTGGTGGAGGTGGTTTCCCGTCGAGGTGGGTTCGACGGCTGCCTTCGGGTGGCTGGCGGCCTCCTTGATGGGGGGGGTTACTCCTGCTTGGAGAGGGAGAAGGAAGAGAGAGGGGGAAAGATGGATAGAGGTGGCTGAGGTGGCACCGATGGTGATGAAGCCGACGATGGTGACATGTTGGTGGTTGTTATGAGAGTATTTCAGGTTTTTGTGAGAGAGAAGGGAGGAAAAATGACTATTTTTATAGGGGTAGTTGCTTGGAGGAATTATCCAACAACAACAATTTTCATTTTATTGTTTCTATTATTTTCACAAGTATACTAAGGTGTTTTGGGTGTATCAACTAAGTATTTGGGGGGTTGGGTACACGTTGTTGGACTAGGTTTAGATAACTTAACATAAAAATAAGGATAATCTTAGAAACAAATGAATAATAGAGATATGGTTTTCGAGGGAAATCCAAAATCATCATACTAGTTTCCCGGCAAAATTTTAAATTTGAAATTTACCCAACTTGTCACTGGCAATTTATGATTTGATTTTTTAATCTCAACTACCGATTTATCCCTAGTATTAAAATGGGGTATTACAATAACCGCTGACAGTTATATAACTACTCGTAACTGCCTTTTATGAACTAGTATATATAGAGAGGTCATCCTCTTATTAGAGGTTCAGATCTGGGGGTGTGGGTTCAAACCTATTGCAAACAGTCTCTCTTCTAGACAACATACTTGGCTCACTTCAATCCCTTATCACTTATGATACTGGTGACCCTTTGTTTGGACATACCTTTATACAGTTGTTATATTCTGTGTTGGAGACTTGCAGATAGATGCAGTGATCTTCCTCCTTCTTATCCCTTTATTACAAGTGGTGATATATGAGAAGCTATCAAAACTAAAACTCCACAATTGTTTACAACATTTAGCTACTAATTACTTGTTGTAAACTCATAATGGAATAGAGATAGACAATGTACTGAGAAATGTGAATCGTGTATTATTCTCTGCCAAAGCACTCTTTATATAGAGTGTGGGAGTCAATCGATATCCTCTATATATGGTATTACAAGATTAAGCCATATTCACCATACCAATTAACTATATTTCATAACACTAGTAATTTTATTACTGATGCATGCATAGAATAAGAGATTGCAAACACAAGGAATCTATTATTACATACTCTAACTCTAATTCTATCTTAAATTACTAAAATTAAACCATTCTAAACATAAAACCAACCTACTAAGCAACCTTTCTAGATATACGTGCAGAGACACATAACTTAGATATTTGTAGAACCAATCACATCCTCGATGAAGCGATCGAGAAAAGCATACGAGGACCCACCTTCCACTATGGTCATCCTACTTTTCTTGCTCATTTCCTTCACCTTTCGCTTAATTGGACCGATGTTTCCACTACTGACATCCATTAATTGTTTTATCCCATTCTCTGTCTCGTCCGCAGTCACTAAATACTTTTCTTGATCAGTGTCGAACCAACTACTATTATCTATTTTAATTTCAACTGCGAGTTCCAACTCTTTTGCCAACTGAAAAGCATTGCTGTGTTGTTCAGCATAAAGTGGCCATGTCCCTATAGGCACGTCAAACTAGAAGCTCTCCAACACTGAGTTCCATCCGCAATGGGAGACGAAACCTCCTATTGATGGGTGGGACAAGATTGCCACTTGTGGGGCCCATCCAATTACTTTCCCGACCTCCGTTGTTCTGCCCAAGAACCCCTCTGGTAGAATCGCCTCCACATTCTCATAATTTTCCGGCAACCGCACCTTATCCTTCGGTGAAGGGCGACGTAGGGACCACAAGAACCGCATTCCAGTGTTTTCCAAGGCGCGTGAAATCTCAACCACTTGAGCCTCATGGAAGCATCCGTTACTCCCAAAACACAAAAACAACACGGACGACGTTGGTTGATTGTCCAACCACTTGATGATGTCGTCGTGTTCGTGGCTACCGGCAGTATGCGATGGGACTTTGAGGGTGAGCAAAGGCCCTATAGGGTAAATCCTAGGGCTGACATTACTCTTAGAGAGATACTGGATTACATGGTATTCTAGCTCTAAAAATGTATTGACAAGAATACCCTTGGCATCTTTAATTCTAGCCGCCTTGATTATTTCAGACCAATCACCATCCATCAAACAAACAGGCATTGCTTCGGCAGGAATTGGGTTGACAAAACCTGAAACAATCAACTCATCTTTCGAGTTCTTAAACTCGGTGAGGTCTCGGCACGCAGCATGGAGGACGAGGTAGAGAAATCCAGCTCCGGATGTGAAGTACACGTAGCTCGGAACACCGAACTCGTCCGCCGTGTCCATCATCCCCGTGGTGAACATGTCGAAGACGACACCAGCCGTCCGAGTCGACTTGGACCGAGTTGACTCGGCTATCAAGTCCCGGACACGAGGCTTGTGGTGATCAATGAGGCCTGACAGGAGTACCCCGGGCTTCGTGGCGTCCGAGACGTAATTGTCGCTAGGGAGATCGACAAAAGTATTTCGGTCTAGAGATTCATCAACACGAGAATGGTTGTAGGAGATGCTTTGGGGTTGCATGGGGTGCGCCATGAGGAGGACGGTGGCAGAGAGGCGGCGGTCGCGCTCGAGGAGGAGCTTGACGAACTCCATGGTTGAAAAGATGTGGCCGACGGTCGGAGAAGGGATGAACACTAAATGAGCCATTTTGATTTTCACATACCAAAATGTAGAATACAACCATTGAATTATATGGAAAGATTCGTATTCCAGTCATTAGGTGACACTACAAATTGAATGAGTAGTCACCATCAAATTTTGTACACTTAAATAAGGTGAGGCATGTTACACATGTTACATATGCTTTTGACATAAAATAGTACTAATAACATGCTACACATGCTTTTGACAGAAAATAGTACTAAGTCACATGATTGAACTTCCACACATTTTATGGTTCAGATTACATGAGGGATATGTTGTGAAAATATTTTCACTCTGAAAACGACGAATCAGATTAGACCGTCTCCTAATTCGAGATTTTACCTTTCCTAAGCTTGGAGTGGTTTTGAATTCATCTGAGTTCGGTGTGTATATTAGATTCAAGGATAGTTCAATATACTTTTGTGAATTTCGATTTGATTTGAGTTTGCCGCGCGAGAGAATGGCATAAGAATAATAGCAATGGGAATGGAAGGAGTCGGGGAGAAACGGTGGAGAACAGCAATTATAGAGGAGAGATGGCTGAGGGTAATTATGTCATTTGAACAATATTTTCCTGGGATTAGTATAATCATTCGTGTGTAGAGCATCGCATCTATATATCTATATATAAAAGCAAGGGAATAGGCTTCTCCTTTTGCCATGTGTACTTTGGCAAGTACTCTTCAAATGCCATTTGTCATGTTCTTTTTCTCCAAATTGCCAAATATGTTGCTTATGTGTACCTATCAAATCTTGCCAACTAAGACTTTGTTGACATGTAATAAATTACAGGACATTGATAAAACAACATATGGCTTCAGATTTGACTTCCAATGCATTGAGATTGGAACAATTGACTAACCTTTTGATTCTTCAATGCAATATGTGTATGATGCAATGAACCCTTTTCAGTTTTCAATACAGTATGTGTAATGCAATGAACTTGAAACAAAATTCATTATCTTTTATGTAATATAAAATAAAATAAAGGTTAGGATGAAAACTAAAACTTAATTACGTTATTATATGAATGTACATGCATCGGAAATTACACTTCAACTATGAATGTACATAGGAAGCATGAACTATAAGATGTACCTGACAAAGGTGACTTTTCGTTTAATTAGGCATCACTATATCCATAGATAGAGTAGTCTGCTTCCCCAAAATATTTTTAGTATCTGAATGCAGATACATGGACATGGAAGTCATTGCACCCATGCTCATGGCTCAATATACGGCTGATATACAGAACGAGAAAAATAGTGAAATGTAGCATTTGTTAGTCAAAATTTCTGGAGGTATTTTCGTATTTAACATTCTGGTAAGTCTTTATTTGTTTCTTTTCTGCTCCAAAAGACCGTGATGACAAGGTACTCTTCTTTCTCAACATAAAACCGATGTGAGATTTCTGGGTTAGTTAGTTTTACGTCTCATATTTTCAAATGAAACAGGTTGAAGAGATAGAAAGCCGGAGCAACCTTTACGAAAGATGATCGGTTGGCACATTTTATTCTTGCCAATGGATTGGTTCACAAGCACTAGAATTGGCTGTGATGGAAATGGATGTATCAGTGTGAACGTGGTGGGCTTTCCCATTTATTTTCAAATGTATCTCCCGTAGTTCTATTTTATCATATACATAATCATCTTACATGAAAGTTGTTTTGCCGTGAGGTTTTCAGTAGAGTTTTATCTTCAATTTTAATTATTTCTTCTCTTTGTACTTCATCTATTCTTTATTTTACTTGATCTGTTTGGAGTAGAAATGGTTCAATACAGTTTCTGAATATATGTCCACTTCATCATTGTTAGATGTTCTCACTTTTCGTAGACATACAAGTTGCAGATGCACTAACCCAATCACCTAGGCTTCGAATTGCTATATTAAAGATAAACCACTACTTCAAAATATTCATAAACTACATTTGCTCTCTCCCCTAATTTGTCTGTCAAGAGAATTAAAAAACAAGAGAAGTTTACAAGATTTGGATAACCGATTGACTTGATGTTTTTAACACTTCATCAAGTTTGCTCACTTGCGACGATTTTTTCTTATTTTAAGAAAGATAAGTCGCAGAAAAATAAGTTTTTAACGATTTCGATAAGCATAAAAATGACATAAAAAAGTGTGAACCTTTCTTACCATATTCAGAATGAAAGGCACACCGACTTACTAGATTTTGACTTATAAAAGTTAGTGACTCAAATTTTCTTTTTATTCATAAAACGAATTTGCTCTCTTGATAAGATCTTCTTTGGTTTCACGAAAATAATTTCAAGGTACTTTAGTGTCCCTCCTGACCATGAGATATCTATAACAATGGATGACACCTTTCCGAATAAGAAATAACTGATTATGTATCTCAAGAAGTTATCTATCAAGTATGAACTTTTTCAGTTGTTACAAGAAGATTATAATAACGAGGAACAATGGTATAGCATGGGTCAACACCAACTAATGACAACTTAATATAGCTAAAAGGAAAAGAACCACTTGCACGAACAACCATCACTACTTAATCATATATGGTCGAGTCATTTTTGAAATGATCAATGTTTAATTAGCATGTACAAGATTGTCTCAGTTTCTTGGATACATGCAACGAGACCTAGCTCAGTTGTAGAGTATTTGAAGTCCACGTATGATGTCATGGGTTCGAACCCGAATAGACATAAGATATGTTGTATTTCCTCAAAAATATTATTTGATACATCATCACCGTAGAAATTTGAATATTGTTCTTTCTGATAAACTCATAGATAACAAATCCCGCGCTATTGCGCGGGTTAACGACTAGTGTGCAGTAATGGTAAGAGGGAAAACAGACTCACATCTTTTTCAGGAAAAAGGGTAATCTGGGCGTACATTTCATCTGAGTCTTCAGCCTATAATCCAAGAAAAATATAGCCCGTTGATAAGTAGGAAGAAAATCTGCTCTCTCACTCATATGGCAGGAAAATAGACAAATACCGTACATAGTACTTACATGAAAAAGGTGACAATGACATAACAAACCAGCAAATGAGCATTCATGACTCTGCATACATGAGACCAAATCGGTTTTTAGAAATCAACGTACAACAAGGGAGAAAACTTTTTAACCAAATTCTTCCCAACCCAAGCCACAAACACCACTACCACCAAATCTCATAAGTTCACTTCTTAAGAATTCAACCCACTCTGAACAACAATAAATTTCTATGAAAGTCAGCCGATAGTTTTGTAGTAAAATTGCCAATCAATGTTAGGTTGAGGTAGAGAAAAAGAATTGTTGAAATCATAACACGAAGATAGAAGGAAAATTGAAGAAAAACACTCCACATCTATTAAGAGTAGGAGGGTGTTTGCTTGAATAAAGCCTAGATGTTCTTGGATTGATTGTTGATGGACTAAAGTGAAGGGAGCACCAAACTGATGGAGAAATTTTTTAGTGCTCCAAAAGAGCACCACGCGGTGCTCTACAACCAATGACAGTGCACCACTTATTCAACAGTAAGTGGTTGGCGCACATTTATTGGTTGTAGAGCACCGCGTGGTACTCTTTTGGAGCACTAAAAAATTCATGAAGAATAGGTGAGCAGCTACCGTTAGATCAAGCTGCTGGGTTCTAATCTTAGCCGTCGACAAAGATCCTAGAGCAACGACGGCATTTTACTAGCTAGTACTACCTCTGTTTCGCCTGTTTCAGCCTACTTCACTTTTTGTCACTATTCACTGGGTTACTTTCATCCGGTGATTTGATTAGCAAAACGATACAAGAATTTGGTAATCTTTGCATGGTGTTAGAGGAAAGTTTATTCTAACATACCATGAAAAAATTGTTAAAAAATTACATCGTTTTCATACCCACATCACCGAGTCAAAGTGACTCAGTTACGGGTTAAAAAGTCAAACGCAGACGAAACAGACGAAACGGAGGTAGTACATGTGTTCTCTTTCCGTTAGTTTTTGCGGAGTTGTCAGCTTGTGATTGGCTTGTTTGAGTCATCGGTTTCTTCTCTGTTTTCCTTGCTTTTGGGCGGGACAAATTCAGAGAAAATGTACTTTCATTTTGGTAATTTCAATTGAATTCATCTCTACGCTTTCCTTTCTCTGTGCTCTCTCAGTTTTGTAAAAACATCTACTCTTCCTCTCCGTTCTAAGCTTCTCCAGCATAGAATAACTAACTCGGCTCCAGAAAAATGAAAACCGAAATAACCCCCATACTCAGAAGTGAAAGAGAGCCTCCAGCAAGTATTAAGCCAGACTTGGGCGGCCAACAACCCAACCAACATTTACTGTTCCAAACTCAACTAACACCATCATCGACAACAGCCATAGTGACCCACAAACCCAACAACTAAGCCCAATTGAACCCACCTGAAACTGAAAATGAACCTTAAAGAAGACAATCTGGTTGAGTCCCAAACCCAAATCGCTAGAATGAAAAAAAAATGAACAAAATCAAAACCAATAAATCGTAATGAACCCCTGAAATTTGAACCTAGATTTGTGCCATTTTCCTACTCTGTCCGATTCCACTGTCATGACCTATCTGATCATTCTTTGTGAAGTGGTGTGACCGGCAGCGAAGAGATAGGCGATGAGGAAATAGATAATTAGGGTTGGCAGCGAGAGAGAGATCTGATGGTGGTAGGTCGGGAAGGAGAAGGTTGTTGGTGGTGGTTGTGAGATCAGTTCGAGAGACAATCAGAGACAGAAGAAGAAGATGTCGAAGAGAAGAATTATATATGAACTTATTGTTTGAGGGTATAGTTGTCTTTTCACATCCACCGCTAGGAATCTGTCAGTTACGACGGGGCAATGTGTCTTTATCCTAAGCACAAGGGGGTAATGCGTCGTGGTAGAGGGTTATAGTGTCTTTTACCCAAAAATATTCACACGTACCTGCTCCATATGGCCTTCAGGAAAGTAATAGACCCGTTCTCCTTCGCGAGGCACGCTAACTAGAGGACCAGCACAGGCATACCAAAGCTCCTTGTATAAGGCATCAAGCCTATAGTTCCTAACAATACACAGATATTTTACCAACAAAGGAGCAAACACTAGTCGTGAATATACGACAAGGTACACAGCTTGTGCAAGTAATACTGAATAAGTAGCATATCCTTTATTACCATCACAAAAGTATCTATATACCGACACATGTTGCTAACCATGTGAACATTCACATCAGCACATTAAGATGCTACATACTGGCATCACAAGAGCACATACTATCCACATGAGTACATGTCGTTAGATGAAGGAATAACATATAGTATGAACAAGCTTCCTTGTGGACTTTTTTGAATAGTATGTGAACAAGTCATTGAAGGCTAGGACCTCCCAAGAACTGTAAATTTTGCATTTCTATCACCGAACTAGGGGATAACCTGTTCCCTAAGGGCACTATCCCAACTAAAATTGGGAAATATTGAGTGAAATCTTGATTCCGGTGTCAAATACATGCGAAAATTGAGAAATATTATCATGTCCGGTGAAATATCAATACTTGGTTCTTTAGACATAATATTTGCATATTGAAGTCTAATACAAATGATTGGAGAAGCCCCTTGAGCTAACACTGTCTACCAAATAGTTCCTGAGAAAAAATGATTCCACCAGATGCTCACACAAATTAGTGGTATCAACATGTAATTTTTGTACAAATTTGGTAGGATCTTACTATCCACGATCCGATCCTATTGGGTCACTCCGCGTCCTATGTAGGATCTCGATCTTAAAAATCATGTTCATTTGTTAGATCCAGTAGAGACCGGAGTCTGTTAAAGTACAGAGTCTCCTAATATTATCCTTCCGTTTGCAGCCTTTAGCCGTAGCTTATAAGAGTTATCTTAATATTGATTTGCAGATCGAACTTTGGAATTGGCATACTCCCTCCGTCCCGCAAAGGCAGTCCATATTTCTATTTTGGTATGTCCCAAAATGATTGTCCATTTACATTTTCAATGTTAGAAATATAATGAACTTCCAAGACTACCCATTCATATTCAATGCACCCAGTATTAGAGAAAACAAAATCAAGGACAATAGTGGAAATAACATGTCAACATTTGTAAGTGGGGTGCATTAATTACATGTCTCCAAAAAAAGTTGTGGTTTCAAAAATGGACTGTCTTTGCAGGGCGGAGGGAGTATTACATGTGTAGATCAGATGCGTAACAGAAGAGTTGCACATCATATATGACCATTATCTATGGTGGCATTCTGAAAATTACTATTGACTTGTTAGTTCCATTTCAGTAATCAAAAGTAGTGGTGTGTACCCCTAATATTATTGTAATGTTTGGAGGCTTGAGCTTCAGTGCCTACCACCTAATTTAGCTTTATTTCATTATTTTTGAATTGAGATAAAACGACCTAGTTGTAAATCTTCGGATGGATACTTGTTTGTACATTCATCTTTCTACAGAGGACCCAAGTTAGTTTTATTCATGGTAGAGTATCTTGATTCTCATTCATTTCGTGCAATTTTCGACGACTATATTATCCAAATCATTGTTTTTACATTGGACTGCTACTAATTCTAATTGGTTTCGTCCATGCAAATGACACATTAAAGACAAATACTCAGTTGTACAGATAAGCTACAAGTCTCATGCAACTATTTATGGAGCCTTTAGAGATCAATCAAACACTAAATAAATATCTAGAATAAGGGTGGCAATTGATCTGATCCGGTAGAGTATCCGACATGATCCGATCCTATTGGATAAAATCCAATCCGATCCATTTAATAATAATCATAAACTGATATATATATATAGGCGTCTTGTATAGTGTAAAATGTAAATTAATCCAATATTGATAGTAACTCTTGATTGCGTTAAGGCAGATGAACTAAAAAGTTCGCTTCCTATGATCAGATGGATAATCCGATTCAAATCCAGTAAAACCAGGATCCGTCTGATCCAATCTGAACCCCTGTGGATCGCATTTGGATATAGGTTGAACTGATCCAAACCCGATCCATTGCCATCTCTAATTAAGGAGAGCCATAATTGTGATGGTCGATTGATTCGATGTACCTATTAAGCATAATTGAAGACACAAGACAACAAAATTGTAATGCAACAATTAACATAGAAGTAAATTATGCGAGTATAATTTTAGGAACGACCGTACAGTATACAGTGTCCTCGGTGAGAAGGGTTGGCAACGGAAATACGGAACAAAGTATTACGAGTTACTAAGTGATGTGTATTTAATTAACGGCTCCTTTCAAATGCAAAATATTTTCAGATGGATAGATGAAAACAATAACTATGACATTCTGGTCAATATGTATGCATACCTAAGGAAAGTAACTACTGATACTTTTCAAATATATGCTTAGCTAATGTTCATAAAATACTAGTCTACATTAATTCAAATGTGCGGTACTTTCTCCAACACATAAAATAAAGATTCTCCCATATGCAGCAGCGCACATGCTACCTATTAGTGCTGGAAATAAGCAGCTGAACTATTATACCACAGTAGTTACGACCCTGCATTTGGTTAAAGAGGATATTCATATTTGAGCGAGGAAATTGGTCAATATTATGCTACTTACAGAAACTGACTAAAATGATCAAAAAATTCAGAAAACCAAAATTAAGATGTATAAAATCATACCAATTGTGTCCTCAGGCTGCAAAGTCTGCAGGGTAAAGCTCTGGCAACAATCTTTGATAGCCTTGTTCCAAAAGTCCCAAAAGACGCAACAATCTTCTCACAAATATCCATATTCCATAAGAAGAATTTTCAAGGAGTGTTCAGCAGCAGAAACTGATCAAAGCCCCATTTGGTGTCTGTTTGATGATAGCGGAATGGTTTAGCTTTATTGGCCTTGTTTGGCAAGGCTTAATTATCAGATTAATTAATTATTTTGGGATAATTAATCCCACGTGTTTGGCAATTCGGATTAATTTTTGATGATTTTAAAAAACCGGGCCCGGTTGAGTTACTACCCGGAACCGGGTGCCATTTAAAATGTAATATTACGCACACGTGTTCCTCTTTACTACCCAACCGGTACCGGTTAAAACAAACCCGGGACCGGTTTGTAAAAAACCGGGACCGGTTGCTAAATACCCGGTACCGGTTGGTCTCGGTTCACCTCCACCCCCCGCCTTTAAATACTGATTCAGTCTTTGGTCATTTTCACCTTGCATCAAATTCGTCCAAGTGCTTGCAACCCATTCAGCACTCTCCTACCAATCAGGTAACATGCAAAGTTTTGTAATCATCTTTTGTTAACTATTTAACTGACGTAATTAATGTTAATTGCTTTGTTTGATTTAGTGAAAAATGCACGGTGGTCGCGGCTCAACTCTTGGACGTCGCAATGCTCGGATGAGCGTAATTCAACACCCTCGTTGTTGGAACTCGGCTGAATGGGAGACTTTCATCAAGTTGTTGCTTGAGCAAAAGGAGCAGGGAAACATGCGGGGGTCGTATTTTAGTAAGGAAGCCTTCGATGAAATTGCTACTGAAGTGGCAGGACGAACTGGCCGTACGCACACACCGACGCAGTTGCGATTCCAAGCCGACAATCTCCGCGTCGTCTTCTTGCGTTGGCTTAGGGAGCATCGTGCTCGGGTGAATGGCCCTCCACCGGTTGAAGCTGCTGTTAACCTGATCCGTCACCCTCATTACGTGATGGATAATTTGGACGATTTGTGCGATCTCTTCGGTGTTCCGTACAATGGGAGGAATGAGCCAGCTTTCAACCCTGACTTGGGTGCGGATGAGCTGGACGTTGCCGTTGACCACCCGTCGGATTCCGATTCCGCCTGAAATTGTAATCGGAGAAAATGTTGTATGCCATCGGTAGTTGTAATATGTGGTGCTTTCTATGTCGTGAAATAAATTATATTTCTGTTTTGTGTAAATGTTGTGTGGTTATTTTTCTTTAAGTCTAGTAACACCCTTTTGATTACAATATTTCAATTAATTAGACAACAAATCAGTAACTGAATCCTAAACGCCCCGTTTAAATAGCATCCATTTGCTAATTCTTTACCACCTCTTAACAATTAGCTTTCACAGATGAATATGAACCTTAAAGAAAGAAGAAAAACAAACACACACGAAAGTTGAACGTTAAACGAAAAGGAACCACAAAAAATAAGCTGGTAAAGGAGTCCTGCAGTTTGTTTTTTGAAGAAAGCATGAAGAGTAGTTGAAGAAGGGGTTTGAAAGATTAAAGTAATGCCTAAAACCAACCGGTCCCGGTTTCTGGTGAACCGGTCCCGGGTTGTACCAACCGGTCCCGGTTCATCAGGAATCGGTCCCGGCTGTGTAACCCCCTGCCATGCAATCAGCCACCTTTTTGACTAAAAAATCGAATATATTCGACGAATATCGACTGTTTTCCACTTTGCAGGCGCCTCAGGCGAATATATTCGTCGAATATATTCGAAGCAGGAGCAGGGATAGCCTTTGCAGACCAATTATTTCAATAGGGTGTTGAATTTGTCATTCAATTTTCTGCTTGAATGGTCATTCACCTCAGATTTTTTGCTTCTTTATGCAGATATGTGATCTATTTGCTTCTTCCGTTCGTGTATAAAAGAGATGTAAATGAACTGCATACTTGCACCATCTGCACCATTTCCCACAGCTTAGAGCCACTCATACTTGCTGCATTTTTTTGGACGCATCATCAATTTTAAGGTATAAGTCACTGCAATATTTGTGTTCTTGTGTGACACCATTTTTGGTGGTTTAAACTGATTTACTTTCCATTTGGACAGGAACATGTCTACTTCTCAGCGAGGAAACCGAGGTCGAGGCAATGGTAAATCTCCCGTCTCCAATACTTCCCAGTTTCCGGAGGGCGCTGTGTTTGTTGATAGAGTGCACTGGACACCTGAGCTTGTTGAATGTTTCTTGCAGTTAATAATTGTTGAAAAAACTAAGGGCAATTTTTGTGGAAAAGAACTAGCTAAGACAGCGTACGCAAACATCATATTGGGCTTGTCTGAAAAAATGAACATAGTTTTAACAAAACAGCAAATAAAAAACAAATTTGTCTTGATGAAGAGAGAGTTCAAGTTATGGGTCCGGATCACCACGAAGGAGACTGGTCTGTGGTGGGACGAGGACAAAGATACGTTCACCATGTCGCAACAAGGGTGGTCAAACCTGGCTGTGGTAAATTTCAATCTTGAATATAATATATTACATTTCGATATGATATGCATTTTGCGAATTCTAATGTGTCGTGTTTTACGAACAGAAAGATCCAGACGCGGTGAAGTGGAGGACGAAGGGGTTATTGCACAGAGCCCTGCAGTACGAGGCGTTTGCAAATATCACCGAGACAGGAGAGTATTCTTGGACTCCATCTGCTGAGGCTTCACCACACGAGCGGTTTGAAGCGAATAGGTATGGTACCCCACCGCGGGAGGAGCGCGTTTCTGCTGACTTGGAGGACACCTCTAGTTCCCCAATTCAGGCTCCTAGTGAATGGGACGGTGTGCGGGGTAGCGGGTCTCAAGACAGTAGGAAACGCAGGCGAAGGCAGGTGGGTAGCTCCAGTCGACATGAGGTAATGACCAACCTGACAGAGGCCTTTCAGGCACAGCAAATCACCCATCACCATGGCAATCTGACTGTCACCCACACACATGATCGTGTTGGGCGCACTGTGGACGATTGCCTCGCTGTGGTCGTTACATACCCGGGTATGGGATACGAGACCGACACCTTCACCGAGTGCGTTGACTTCTTTCAGGAACCACGTAACCGAGACAGTTTCATTGCGGTTGGGAACGACCAAGCACGCTACAATTGGCTTATGAAGCGTTTGGAGAGGGCTAGGAGAGAGTCGTAGACTTAATTTAGTTAGTTAATTGTGATCGTGTGTGCTAGTAATTTGTTTGTGTTGTAGTTTGGTGCTGTGATGTTGTTGTTGCACTCTATGTTATTTTTTTATGTAATTCAGATTTCTTTCATAAATATTAATGCGTTTTTTTCCTTTTTTGTCACCCAATTACATTCCAGATTCGGTAGACGAAGATTTGCCGTACGAGCTGCTAGACACGACCATCGCGCGTGCAGTTCAGTTGGCGCCGTCACCAAATGCGGGGCATGTCATGTTAGTTGCCATGGAGGATTTCTTAAGCGACATTAAAGAGCCTTGTAGGACATCAGCCTTAACGGGGCAAATGTGGGTGCACGAGGTCCTAAACGGCCATTGGAAGAGAAGCGTCGAGAGCTTCCGCATGAGGACTCATGTATTCCGGGAGTTTTGTGACTTGCTAACGTCTCGGTATGGATTGCGTCAGTATCGTCGTGTGACGGTAGAAGAATCAGTGGCCATGTTTTTGTACATGCTTGGTCATAGGGTGAGTAACCGGGACTTACAAGAAAGATTTCAGCATTCGGCCGAGACCATCCATCGACATTTCTATGCTGTCCTAGACGCTGCAAGTAAGATGGTTGCGGAGTGGACTGCGCCAACATTCGACGGTGAGACCCATGCACACGTACGCAACAACCAAATGTATTGGCCGGCGTTCAAGGTAGTCTCCACCTACGAATATAAAGTAATCTTTTTAATGGTGAAATTTGATCCGTATATTTGTGTTCAAGATTGTATTGGAGCAATGGATGGCACACACGTGCAGGTTCGTGTGGCGGAAGAGGAAAATATTAACTACATTGGAAGGAAGGGTTATGCAACCCAAAACGTTCTCGCTATATGTGATTTCGACATGTGCTTTACATATGTTTCGGCGGGTTGGGAAGGGTGTACGCACGACACGCGAATTTTATATAACGTTTTAAAAAATCCTAACATGGGATTCCCACTACCACCAACAGGAAAATACTACTTGGTCGACGCCGGATATCCAAACATGCAGGGATTCCTAGCCCCGTACAAGGGTGGGCCTAGGTACCACCTTTCTCATTTTCGCCAAGGAGATGCTCCGCGTAACGCGGAGGAGCAGTTTAACCGGTGTCACGCGTCTTTGCGAAGTGTCATCGAGCGCACGTTTGGGGTATGGAAAACTCGTTGGCAGATATTGGAATCAATGCCCTCATTTAGTTATGCAGTTCAGGTAACCATCGTGGGTGTGACCATGGCATTGCACAACTTTGTGAGGCGACACGATCGGAGGGATGCGTGGTTCGAATTTGCTGATAGGTATGCGGCTAGACATCGTCACAGCCATGAAACCCATGTCAACGTTAATGTGGCATCAACGTCCAACTTCCGAGTGTACGACCCTTCCATGATGACCGATGATGCCACAATGCTAGCACTGCGTGACCAGATAACATCTGTTGTTGTCAGTACTAACGAATAAATGTTGTTAATCTCATGTATTTTGATTGTCTCGGTGTTCTTTTTTTTTCCTTTTTCTAGCTACAATTGTAGTTCAAGTCAATTAATTATTTAACGATTATAGCTGCAATTGTAGTTTAGTCAATTAATCATGTCAATGTTATAGCTAAGTATTATTATTATTATTTTTATCTCACTTTCATTTTTGAACTACCTACAATTGCAGTTTAAGTCAATTAATTATTTAAATGTTATAGCTACGTATTATTAATTTTTTTAATCTCATATCCTTTTTTTTTTCTTGCTACAATTGTAGTTTAAGTCAATTAATTATTTAACTGTAATAGCTAAGTATTGTTTTTGTTTTTGTTTTTTTTTTTGGTTTTTTTTTATCTCATTTCTTGATTGTGTTTTCTAGCAACACTTGTAGTTTAAGTCGATGGATTATGTAAATGTTATAGCTACGTATTAATTTTTTTGTTTAGCTACGCTAGTACTTTTAGTCAATTAATTATTTTAATATTGTAGATATGTATCATTATTTTCACCTAGTTATTGCGACCAACAAAATTTTTAACGATAGTAGCTTTCAATACATAAACATGAATGTTTTTATTACAATTACCGAACCAAACACGACTTATTACAACGCGATTAAAAACATGAAATACAACCAAACCAAAAATAACGACTACGACCCGATTTTAAGGAAACGACTACGACAATGTTACGGAACGCGACTAATCCGAGAGGTCAACATCTGGCGACTGCGGAACGGGGGAATCAGAAGAAGATGAAAATTGATGAGCTGGTGGTTTGCGACCTGCAAACAAAGCAATTATAGTCTTCTCAAGCTTCTTGAAACTGCTCTTCATGTACTTCTTCATTTTTGAAACCTTACGGTCCACTTTGACAACGTTCTCATTGACCTCGGCTAATGTCAGCTGGTGCTCCCTCATACTGGCCGATCGTTGCGTGGGCCCGCTCGCTTGTGGGGTAGGACGAGGGGCGTCTGAGGTACTACGACGTCTCCCAGAAGATGTTCCAGCGCCACCGTCACCCTCTTCCCGTGCCAAGAGTCCTCGTATCTGGATTACCGCATTGCGATCAATGGGTTTCTCAGTGGCCTCAACGACGTCGTCAAAAGACGGTTGGATACGGAAGTATGACATTATTGTTGTCCAACTGGCACCATACGGGATACAATGGTTCTTATTACCACTACCCAAACACCTGAACATGACACGCTGCATAATGTATGGGAGTGACAATTGACGCTCAACGACACAACAATGAATGACAAACCCCAAAAATGTGTCTACCTCGTCTCCTTTACCTGACCGCGGTAATATTGTTTTGGCCAAAAAATGTTTCAGTAGGCGGTACTCGGGCTTGATGTCGGCAGTCTTCAACGCCGTCGGAATGGGATATGCGTGCACGCAGAACGAGCCATAATAATCCTCCATCGGCACCGCAATATGTTTTTCAATGTCCTCCATTTTTGTGAAAAAAATCTTCTCTCCCTCCGTCGATATGTTCAACGCATCGCCAAGTACATCTTCAGTTAGATGCATGTACGTGCCCTTAAAGTACGTAGCGGGATAACTGCTTTCACCCGCATACACGACCTCCATATTTGCGAATAGTATTCGAACAAGCATGGGGTACACCCTCGGGTCTAGATCGGCCATTGATTGCCAACCCATGCCCACCAAGAAAGTCTTGAGGTACTGAGCATACCTCTCTTCTAAGTCAATACCCCGGCCTGAAAAAATCCTTCTCAACGTGAGGTCGTCGTACCTCAATTTTTGAGAATTAGAAAGAAAAGCTGGTGCGCCGGTGATGAGACCCAGAGTAAGGTTGTTATGTGGGCGCTCGGGATGGTTTAGAGGTAGGTCGGCGAAGTTTGGGCGAGACGTCATTTCACAGTTGGTAGTGAAAAGAAGTGGTGATGGGTGGGTATGTGGGTTGTGGTGTATGAGAGGGAGGATATGGGTGGGTATTTATAGAATGGTGGGATGAATCCGTGTGAAATTGGTGGGATGAATCCGTGTGTCACGGATGGGAAATTGGTAACTTTTTTTGGTAAACCGTGAAGTCAGTCACGGATTCGGAGGAGGGAATCTTCGCGGATTCCGTGCGGTCAACCGTCCAATGGGGAGGCGACACGTGTCAAAATCGGCAGGGGATTTGACCAATTTTAATTCAACCGGTCCCGGTTGTTAGCTTAGCCGGTACCGGTTGCGTAATAGCCGGTACCGGTTGCGTAATAGCCGGTCCCGGTTGCGCCAGAACCGGTACCGGTTTAGTCAAATTTCCCACGGAAATTTCGCGCAAAATCCCATCTTCCCCGCCAGATTATTGACAATTAATCCACCCGATAATTAATCCTTCCCAAACCAAGCCATTATCTATATCAACACGTAGTATATTTATTGTATGTATAATACACTTATTTAAATGTTGAGGGTAATGAAATGTTGCTGGTACAGTACCCATCTGATACCTTGGATGGTTAAGAAATTGCTCCCATACGATCGTACACTTTTCATCCTTGTAAACTGTTGACAAGTACAGGAGAAATGATCTTCCATAGCCTTGTTCTTTCCATTTGGGTAAAGACACGAGTCACACAACCTCCTGATCATAATAATAACAGAAAGACTACTCAAAAACCGATACTAAATAGATACTCTATAATGATGAAATCAAATTTGACAATAACGATGGAAGAAGCATTCCTATACTAATACCATGCATAACCACCAGCTTTGAATACACAATATTTGTACTTCTCAAGTCCATGAAAAAAGTTGCAATTTTAAGTCCATATAATTCTATAAACTTCAGAGACAGCCAGAAAGCTCATTGGAAAGGAGAAAAATCATGCGAACTTGACCCAAAATCCGTAGTCATGCCCACAATGGCTTCATTGTTCCCTCCCTCATATATATTTTATTCGAATGGATATATGGATTTTACTAAAAGTAGAAAGGTAAAAACTTAAAGTTCCTCTAGGGAGATGAAGAATTGTATATATGGAAGCAATTTCTGGTTTCCGGTAAGAGAATGAACTGGTGAACAAAAATCGCAATGATGGAAAGAAGTGAAAGAAGGGGGGTTTTATGCATAGAATACAGAATATGACGTTGTTTGGTGTGTTTTCGACAAATTTTAGGGATGACAATGTTGAATGAAAAATCTGAACTGTATTACGAAAATTAATTTTTTCGATGAAATTAAATTTCGAGACGAAATTTCTGTAAGCGGGGTAGATTGTGAGAAACCGAATTTATAAAAATATTAAAATATAGATTTTTCTTGAAATCTTGAGTTCATATTTATTTAGACGTGATTTCAGTGATCACTTTTGTTGACGCTAGATACTACAATAGCATTCACGTCGTTATGTTGTAACTTGTTACAAAATTTTGTGAGTATTTATTGTGTAGTGTACTCAAATTATATGTACGATTTCCTATTATTCAAAATAAATAAGATTAGTTTATGGAAAACAAATGATAGTACTTGTTTGATCTTTCTAGACGTAAATGCATGTGCCTATTTTTAGGGCTGTAAACGAACCAAGTCGTTCGCGAACAACTCGCGTTCGATTCGGTAAAAGCTCGTTCGTGTTTGATTCGACTTATTAATCAAACAAACTCAAACATGAAAATGTGTTTGTTTAATTTGCTAAACGAGCCGAACACGAGCCGAACAAGGAGCTCGTTCGTTAGTGTTCGCGAACAAATTAGTAGTATATATGTAGTAGTAGTAGATATGTATATATAGTTTGAAATAATTAATTTTTTTTGAAATAATATATATGTATAGATAGTTTGAAATAATTAATTTTTTTGAAATAATTAAATTATTTTATCTTTTTTATGAGTAATTTTTTAAATTATGCATAATTAGTGTAGAATATCTATTTAATAGGAGTTTGACCTCTTAATTAGAGTTTCAAAAGGCATTTTTATAATTTATAGTACCGTAACTATTTACTATATAAGAATAAAATTGGATGCTTTGAATCTATCATTAGCACAAATAAATCATATTTCTATACTTATACATTTTATTCTAGTTGTTTCATTTAAGAATTTTATCTAAATTACTAACACATGATATTTTAATACAAGAATTATATATTTTCATATCATTTCAAGAGAAATACAAGTTCGTCGAACCGAATTCGAGCCAGTAAACGAGCTAATTAAACGAGCCACAAGCCGAACAACGAACAACTCGAGCCCTAAACGAGCCGAACTCAAACAAGGTTTTTTTGTTCGGCTCGAGTTCGTGTTCGATTCGTTTAGTAGCCAAATTAAACGAGCCAAACTCAAACAAGCGATATTCGGTTCGGTTCGACTCGTTTACAGCCCTACGCGCGTTTAAGCAGAGAGAGAGAGAAAGAAAATGAACTCAACACGCCGAGTTCAGTCTATGGTCAAAGTACTCATTTCGAATTTAGGGCTTGGGCCTTATAGCTTCTTAGAAAAGCTGGGCTCGAGCTTTCAGTTTAGGCCAGAATTTTATTAAGGCCGGGTTTGAGTTTTAAAATTAGGCCCGAGCCCAGCCCGACCGACTAATTGTGCCAAAAAATGCACAACACACACATATATGTATTCTACAAAACAGCATGGTTTAACTAACTTATGGTTTTTGACCTACTACCCACTTAACTACCCACTACTTGAAAATTTACTCTCTCTCTCTCTCTCAGATTAATTTACGTAATTATCAAAAGTGTGTAAGAACATGACTTGATGGATATCATATAAAATTACCAGGGACGTCATTTTCAGCTTCTCCTTCAGCAAAATAATAATGAAACGTGTTTTTTGGATAGTGTCATTGGGCACAGACAATGCCCTAGTCACTTCATATATATTTTATATACTATTGTATATCGTTAGTTGTTAAACTTTTTACTCAAATACGGAGTTTAACGTTGAAATTCGTGTGTTCTTACTATAGTTGTGACACTTATAATAACACTAATAACTTGTAAAGAATTAAAAATCGAACTCAGGCTCGGGCCCTCAAGCTTGGCCCGACGTAGACGTATGGGCATGACTTGGGCTCGGTAAAATTTACTTCGGCATGAAGCCCTCTTCAAACCTTCATCGGCCCAAGGCCACTCCTAAGGTATATTGGTGACTGGTGAGTGTTGAAGATCCAAGTAGTACCAGTCCTTTTATTTTTGGGGGGTAACTAAGAGCATCTCTAAGGTTGGTGATCAATATTTTGTACTTGTATTTTTTGAGAAGGAATATCCCGTACTTCGTGTGTCAAACTTTGGTCTTTAACTTTACAATTTTTTCTCCAAGGACCAAATTTGCTCATCTATCAATATTTTATTAATTTTTATTTATTTTATATTAAGTAGTTATATTACTATGTATGGTAAAATAAATAATTTTATCTAAAATAAAAAAAATCAGATGAATTAGTTATGTTATACTACTAATAATAAAAAAAAATTAGAATTTCAAAAAAAAAAAAAAAAAAAAAAAAAGAAACTAAAGATTAGAAGTTAAAATGATATGTTCGACCCATTTTATATGTAGGAGCTTACTACAAAATTGTGCTGTTAACCATACTGAAAATTATCATTATTCAATTTATTTATAAATAAAATATCGTCCCCCTCCCCCCCCCCCCCCCCCCCCCCAAAAAAAATGAATTAATCAAATTTTTTTAATATTTGGTCAAGTAGTGAATAGTAACTTTTGAATTAGTTATCTCATTGTTGCTTGGCCAAATTTGATCCTAGCTTTGAACCAAATTTTTGTGTTTTGCACCAAATTTGAACCCGAAGTTAAATTTGGTCTATACCTGGGGGATGCTCTAGCAGTACTAGTCCACCCTTTAATCATGCTATTTAACAATATAATGCACCGTTCCACTCATTTCAATTCTCCCGATTAGTGAGTGTGTTTGTATAAATGGTCAACATTTTGTTTTGTTTAGGGGTGCAACTTGGATGGGCTGAACTCGACCAACCCGAATCCAGCCCGGACTAAAGTCAGGCTTGGGCACATGTTTTGAGTAATTTGGAAGGGCTCGGACAAATATTCTCAACCCGAATTACAATTAGGGTCGGGCTTGGGTACGAATATTAAAAGATGGGCTAACCCGAATTGCTCTATTTGTATACTCATTACCTATAAAAATGTTATATTTATATAGCATATTTATCAAGAATCTATTTTTTATTAATTACTAGTGATATTTTAATTATGTTTAACTAATAGATTTTTTCACACGATATTTAGTATTCTCTTCTTGTATAAATAGATAATTTTTTAGTTCACTCTAACAATATATAGTCATTACTTTTAACCTTAAATAAAAAAATTAAGGGAACAATTTTAATTGAGTTGAATATGATAATGATGTCAATTTTTTTTAGTTTAATGGGCTAGCCCCAATTCAACCCGAACCCAAATTGATTTGTTCGAATTCAGGCTTGGACGGGCTGGCGATACTCATAACCCGGGCTGGGCTGGGCTTGGGCAACCCTGACGGAACTCGGGCTTGGGCTTGGACAAGGGTGTCAACCCGTCCAGCCTGCCCGAGTTGCAGTCCTAGTTTTGTTGTTATCCACCAATTTCAACACTTTGTTTTGTTGTCATCAACCAATATTAGACCGATCGATAATGATTTTCAAAGGAACAACTTACATTAATCCACACATCATTGAGGCTGTTTAGATTTCGGGGTTAGGTTGAACCCAACCTAACCCCAACCATGACAAAGACCCGGTCATCGGACGTTATTACCGGTTGCGGGTAATTTTAACCGGTGGCCGGGTAAGTAGGCCGGTGACCGGGTGCGGGGATGATGTGGTGACGAAAATTGAGATTTAGAGACCAAAAAAAAAAGTGACTGGCTCCAACTAAATCGGTCACCGGAAAAATTCTACCCACCCACTAAACGTAAAATTCCAACCATTAAATCCAAACGACAACATGTTACGATTCAACTTAACCCCAAAACGGTTAAATCCAAACAGCCCCATTATCCTCGACTACTATACTATTATGTAGTTTTTGCGCTCTAGATTGTTCCATTTTGAAACAAAGTCTTTCACTCCAAGATAAGTTTTCTCTTAAATGAGGCAATTTGGTTTTCTTGCCTAGGCAGATTAGACGGGATGTGATAAGATTGGCCAGATAAAGTTGAATTATAAGGTATCAAATATCATATTTTCACTCTTTAGAACTCGTATTAAAATTAGTCCTAAAAAATAGAACACAATATTAACTAATTATATTTGGTTCATTCTCAACTAATATTGTTAATACTGGAAAACCAAATGTGCCATTAATATTACTTTCAAGATAAGAGACAAGTTTTCTTTAATTATTTATTTATTTATTTATTTTATAAAAGGATTGGATTAAGTTGTTTTCTTTAAGAGGGTCTTACACTTCATGACCCATTCCAAAGGATAAGGGTAGTCATGTGAGTTCATCTTTAGAAGTAGCCTGTACCTAGAGATTGGGAAGAGTGGATAGCATTCAGGATAACTCTGCACCTCCAAGGAATAGAATAAACCCAGTTCATTTCACTTAGCTGTAGTTCTAAATCAATAGCTTGTTTAATTTGTACTAATCTATTGAGTTTATTATCCTTCTTCCGAATCTGAGTAATGGTGTTCATGTTGCAGCAGATCCCCTCTCCTTTTGGAGAACAGCTCTGATGATTTTGATGTTTAATTATTGAATCCATGGCGATCAACATTATTTTAATAATGTGGTCCACAAACAACCTAGCCACGAGCGGCAAGTAATGTCAATTGCTCCCAATTGTTAGAAAACTCGTAATCAAACAAAAAGTTATTTGGCTGGCCCAAATCTTAAGAGTAACACAACGGAGTGCGTCACATTAAAGTTGATTGTGTGGTAGAGAAAAAAATCGTAGGGAAAAAGTCTATGAATTATTCATAACTCTCATAAGGTTGACATAGTAAGTGAGATTTGAGATCTAAGTGATTGCTCCCAAAACTTCCGCAAATTAGACTAAGTACGTGTAAGCTGGCATGGACACAACAAATTCCTTCAAAAAAATCTTACATCATACATCAATAGTTCTTTTCGTGTACAAATTCTCATACCAAGTCATTTTCGTGTAATATTGTATCGTTAGATCGTGCAAGGGATATGACAATCTAAATTAAATTATAAAGTAATCTCAATTTTTTTGAGCACAACGTTTGTCCCAGTTGGTTGAGGGAGTATCACGCCAGCTCATCAGCTCGAGTTTGAGCCACACCCAACTTAGTTAGAAAAATATCCTTGCCAATGTCAAAAAAAAAAATAAAAAAAATAAAAAAAATAAAAAAAATCTCAATTTAACTAATCAATGAGTTCTAATGTTTATAGTACAGTGAATACTTGCAACCCAGAAATAGAAAGGTTTCATTTTGACTCTGATATAAAACTTTGAAAAGGCTTTTTTCTAAGAATAATTATGGGTGTTGTTAGTATGGCAGCTCTTTGATACTAGTACAAGTACAATGTCCCCTCCTTAAACACGGAAAAAATACAAATAATACATAAAATAAATGTTGAGATCTCTAACTATTCAAATATGCAAAACCTCGAATTTACAGAAGTAGAACAAAAAAGTGAAATGAATTACAAGCTAATATTTCGAAGTAACTGTAATCCGAGTCTCTAAAAGTCCAAAAATTGCCAAGAGAAAGGTGTGCATTGCAGGTCTTATGATGCAAGATCGCCTTAAATGACTAGCCGTCGCCTTATCTTGACCTTAGATTGTTTCGTATGCGGGTCAAAGTATTGACAAAATCGACTAACAAAATGACAACATAGTCTTCTGTAGTATACTTCATCAGTCCCAAAATGTTTGTCATGTTTGTAATATTATTTTGTGTCAAAATGTTTCTCTTATTTGTCATCTTGTCTTGTCCTAAAATTGTCTTCATTGACAATAGAGCCACCTTTACCACTCTTTTAGTATTACATGTACTATCATCTGTATAAAATAGTACTACCTCCGTTTCTTCTCTATCACACCGGTTTGACTTTTTGACTCGTATCTGGGTCGCTTTGACCGGGTGATTTGGATAGCAAAACGAAGCGATTTTTTTATAATTTTTTCACCGTGTTATAGAGCAACTGCTACTCTACAACACCTTTAAAAAATTATCAAAAAAATACATCGTGTTGCTACACAAATCACGGGGTCAAAGTGACCCAGTGAATAGTGACAAAAGTCAAACTGGTGTGATAGAGAAGAAACGGAGGTAGTATGAATTAACAAACTTTTGAATTTCCAGTCGTTAGATTAAATCAACCCCATTCCTACCATTAGATCTCACCTACTTATTACATCTCTAACTACCCACTCTCTTTGGACATCCTTAAAATCTTAACTACCCACTTTCCTTGGACATTCATAACTAATAGGAGAGAGGTTTTTCTCAATTACATCCCTAACTTGGAAGTTGTTTTTTTTCACCACATTTGTAAATAATTAAATATAATTTATGATAAATTCATTTAAAAGAAACACCTCTAAAGTAAAAAATCTATCCAACTTAAGGATAGTGCCCTCGGGCACGGATAATACTCTAGTCATCAATATGGAAGGACAATTTTGGCAGTGTATAATTTTTATGACATATTTTCTCACTATCTTAATATTTGTGAAAAGTCCTACAAGACAAATAAAATTTTGGACAGATAAAGTTATTATAGTTATTCGCAAAATGAATTGTTTATAATAAATCTCTTAGGCCCTGTTTGGTACAGGCTGAAAATATGAAAATTCGACTGAAATAATTTTAGATGAATAATCCATCTGAACTAAAAATCAAAATCCGTATGGTATGAGCTGAAGTTATACATTGTTAAGTTGAGCTATTAGACAAATTTTAAAGAGCTATATGGTCAATTTGTTAAATACACTCACTTGAAAATGAACTATGATCATGATAATGTCAAAAACATATTAAGATCTCTTTTCTGAGATTTAAGCCGAAAATCCCTAATTTTTGAGATTCTACAAATCAGATTAAAACTTTGTATCATAACAAACTAAATTAAATTAAAATGACTGCTTTTAATCGAAACCGATTAAAATCGTGGTTACCAAACATGCACTTAGTCTAGCATTTCCATGGCCGAGGGTCACTAAATATATATAATGACCCTCTATCCAACAAAGGTATTGGTCATATTCTATAGTCATTTTGAGACATGCAATTAATGCATCTTATTAGCACAAATTTTGACATGCTATTTTCGCAATTATCTCTTATTTGTCTTTCTCCAAGACTAGTTCCGATAAATTTCTATGGGTATTATTGACATTTAAAAAATTAATGGGATAAAGAATTCAGGACATCACAAAAAAGAGAAATGAACAAGTACAGTTGTATGACAGGAGTAATATTTTTGAAAAGAGGAGGATAAAATTGGAATATAGACTAAACTTCCTTCTCTCTTCATGAATGTTGGTTGGCTTCATAGGAAGGTGATCACGTCAACAAACACCCACAACTTAGGGGATTATTGTTAGACAAAAGGTGGAATCTTTCTTTGTTTTTGCCCCTAATTGACAACAGTGCCCAAGAAAATAAAGAGGAAAGAGGGGAGGAAGCGACCCTGCCTCTAACAAACCACAGAAAACAGTGAACTTAGACCTGCCCGTGCCCAAGTTCCCAGTTTCGGTGACCAAATTAGGGTAATGTATTCATTCACATCTAGAGTTTTGTTAGATTTAACTGGTTGTCGTCTAGTAAGTTTGAACTAGAATTTCATGAATGAACTTTTTAATGCTCTACCACTTGAGCAAGCACATATTTACATTTCCATATGAGAGTTGCTATGTTTCACTTTCTAATTTATCATTTTGTCTTTCGTTTTCAGGGATTTTTTTTTGTCTTTCACATCTTATATATCAAGATGTGCTTTGTTATTTTCTTTATATCGTTATAATTTCTTACGAAGTAATACCCCGTTATAATTATAATACCCTATATAGATGACGAAATTAAAGGGTAAAAAAATGAGTAACAAATATCAGTTTCCTTTCTATGTGGAAAATTTATCCTAACTAAGCGCATGTGAGTTTGTGAAGTGTGAACCTATATATAGGTAAAACCTCCCCCAAATGAATACTTAAACAATGAGCTAAGTTGATTGTAATTCAGTTGAGCTTGTGAAGTAGGAACGTCTTAACATATCCACGGGTAAAACCTTCCCCAAATGAATGTGAAAGTACAAACTCATAGTCCACGTGAATAGCTCACTTGAGTGTTGATTACTCTGGTGGTTGGTGTACAGGTGGTCGAGAGTCTTAGATAACGAGTCATGTTTTTAACAAAAAATAAGAATTTGACCGCTAAATGAGTATTTTCGTACTCGCTACTTTTAGGCAGATGATAAATTAAGACACTCTAATTAAT
The DNA here is from genome assembly GCA_023055425.1 of Linanthus parryae. NCBI lineage: Eukaryota > Viridiplantae > Streptophyta > Magnoliopsida > Ericales > Polemoniaceae > Linanthus > Linanthus parryae. Next base: position 23,759,490 of record JALGPY010000001.1, on the reverse strand, counting down.
CTAGCGATAGGTGGGGGACCCCTCAAGTATGAGGTTGAACCTTTATAAGTTTGCACACTTGTATTTTGTTTTGATTTGTAAATGTAGTTGTGCATGCCATACATGCATGTAACTAATTTTAGAGAACACCACTCCGTACTCCCCTCTTAAACAACTTGTTTGTTCCACCTATAAGGCGGTTTAGGTGTTCTCAAGCTTAAACGTTAGTGAGTGATTTCGATTGTTGGGGGAACTTAAATGAGGAACGCATGTTTCCTCCAAAAAAAATAAAATGAGGAACGAATGTTTTGGTGTTGGAATCTATTTAATCATCCCGTATTTTTTTAAGAAGAATCCCATGGGTTATCTTATCTCTTTCGTCTGCGAAGTCATAACCAAGTTGGTTTTTATTAGCTCAAAATCATGGCTTTGTTAGAAGCCGGCACATTTTAGACGTGCTTAACAAATATCATAATCATTCAATTATTATAATTGCACTGTAGCTTATAGATATCCAGTTTAGTCAATCAATTTTGCATTTATCGACATGACTAAGACCCAGCTGTGTATGGAGGAAGTGTTGTTGTACAAGTAATGCTAAACCACGCGTCTCACGCGGTGCATGACATTATAGAATTTCAGTTCACCAAGAATAGCAAGTTTAGCTGCAAAGATATGAAAGATTGGTATTACTGGAAAGTTAATAGTGATGATATTAACTGTACTATAGTAATTGTTAGTACTGCAATAAAAGATGATTCTTGATTTTTTTTCCTCGGATTATATTAGTATTGCCAATAACATAACTAAATAACATGTTGCAAAGTGATCAAATTTCTCGCAAGATCCACTATCCCGAGCCCAGAGGACCAGACTGTAGGGATGGCATACATTTCTATCCGATTCCATGTCAACATGAGGATCTCGACTCTCGATTCGAATGGGTCAAGTCCGAATATGATCCATTTACAAATAGATCAGATTTCAATGCTGATATTTTGATGATGGATGACTGGGTTTGGATCCGGATTCAAACCCGTTAGTAAAAAATATCTGTAGATATCGATCCTAGCCCGCTAGTAATGCCCATAGATACTCCGATCTGATTAATTATTACTTTAAATAAATACCCACACAGTTCTATATACTCATAACATAACCTACCATATATTTTAACAATTTAATTCATACGTTAGTAATTTTGTATAAGATGACCAATATTTGACCAAGAATCCAACGATTCAGATTTTAATAGATTAGTCCATCGGATTTGGATATGCGATCTGCATTCAGTCCGAGTCTGATAATAATCTAGTCGAATTTGAATAACTCAATTTCTAGTGGGATCGTGTTTTGATAAGGTATAATGGGATCCGTTCCGACTCCGATCCATTGTCATTCCTAGGTTGCAGAATAGGAGTGTAGATTATGGCTTATTAAAGTAAGCTTTATAAGATGTTCGAACTTCAAGAACCTAAAAACTCAGTGCATAATAGTTGAAGGATTGTCAGTGTATTTTAGCAATAGGTATACAATCCTTGTACAAAATTAACAGAAACCCAAATAAATTCAGTTCCTAAACCATTGAAAAAATTTCACGTTTACATCCAGCTTATTTATGGCTTGTTTGGTACCAGCTGAAAATCTCATTAATCAGCTGGAAATAATCTGAAAAGAAAATCCAACTTAACTGAGAATCACAATTTGTTTGGTATGAGCTGAAATTGTAGGTCACTAACTTGATCCATTTAACACAATTTAAAGATCTCTAAAGTCAAGTAATTGAACACACCTATTTATTTTTTTATTTTTTTGAGGAAAGGATTCGAATTTAACTAGCAAACTCTTGGGCTTGTGAGGCCCGTTACATCAATAACTGTTATGATCTGGACCTAGCTTGAGAACGATAATATTAATGACGAACAAGAACACAAGTATTAACGTGGTTCACTCGTTATTAGCTAGCTACCTCCACGACCCAAAACCCCGATTTTATTAGAGAGAAACGTACCCGAATTACAACACACCCGACACACTGTAAGAGAAACAAAGCAATAAAGCAAAACCCTATGCTAAGAATTTCTCTCGACCCCTCTGTGTGTGTGTGTGTTATTGTGAGAGACAAAAGACCCATTAAATAGTACTATAAGTTGGGGCGGTGGATTTTGTTACACCCACCACCGCCTGAATTGTTACCAAGTTTGTTTTGACTTTTCTTTTCCTTTTTTCTTGCCGGCCAATTCAAGACACCCCAAAAAATCTCCACCTTGTCTTGGATCATCTCAGCAACTCGAACCTGAACCGATGCTTCTCTCCAATAATCAACCCCAAACGTTTCGCAGTTGTATACGAAACCCTCACGTCACTACTTGCTCCTACTTCGCCAAGTTCCTGCAACAAGTGCCCCCAGCAATGCTCCAACTCCCGTCTAGTTCCTGCAATCGAACCCTATCGATGCTCCAACTACAGTCGAGTTCCTGCAATCGAATACCCTGCATGTTGTTTCAACTCCCACTGAGTTCCTAAAACAAATTCGTTGGTTGTTCCAACTCCCACCGAGTCCCTACAACAAACCCCCCAGCACGTTGCTCCAATTCCCCCTGAATTCCTGCAACGTTTTGCGAGATTGCTCCAATTCCCACCGAATTCCTGCAATATCGCCCCCTTGAGCGCCTCCTACATGCCCCCTTGCACGTCTCACACGTGCCATGTCCCTCGTCAGAGAATCCCCCATGCCAAATCCGCCTCCTCGTCAAGAGCACGGATTCCATGCCCCCCAACGGGGCCTAGAGGACGTAGTCGACCTCCGAAGCTGTTGCATCTACAGCCAGATCTGCATATGCCTTTCTTCGGACACTCCTTCTTCCAGTGACCCCTCTCTTTACACAGTGCACAGACGTCGTTTGGCAATTTAGAACCCTTTTTCTTCCTCTTACCAAAACCACCTTTGGACACCATGAATGCGCCTGAACCCGGAACGTCGTACTCCCCATACGCGGCCCTGCGCTGCATGTCCCTTGTGTGAAGAGCAGATCTCACCTCCTCCAACGTGAGAGTCTCTTTTCCAGCACAAGCAGACTACACAAACCCCTCATAAGATGGTGGTAGCGACACCAACAAAATCAGTGCGGCATCTTCATCACTTATCTTCTCATTACTGTTTTGCAACTCAAGCAAAATAGTATTAAGACGATCCAAGTGATCTCTTAGATCCGTACCTTCCCCCATGCTTAGACCAAACAGCTGCTGCTTTAACATTAACTTGTTGGTGAGCGACTTCTTCTTGTAGAAGCTCTCCAACTTGTTCCATAGTCCTTCAGCCGTCTCTTGATCCGCAACCTCTGTGACCACGTCGTCCGCCAAACACAACATGATTGTTGAGTGTGCTCTTTCCTCCATCGTCTTGTACTCCTTGGTGGTTGTCCAAGCCCCCTCTTTATCTTCCGCCAATGGCAACCACAGGCAATGCTGCTTCAACAAAGCATGTACCTTGATTTGCCATTAGTTGAAGTTGTTTTTCCCTGTGAACTTGTCGATCTTGGTCATCCCCCCGGTCATCTTCTCTGTAGCTCCTTGTTCAGATCCGTAACCCCGAACGTGTGCTCCACCTTGATCGTGAAACCCTAGCAATGAATTTCACGGATGGTGAAACCCTAGCTCTTTAGCTCCACCTTGATCTTGGAACACCAAAAAACCCAAGCTCTGATACCAGTTTGTTATGATCTGGACCTATCTTGAGAACGATAATAATAATGACGAACAAGAACACAAGTATTAACGTGGTTCACTAGTTATTAGCTAGCTACCTCCACGACCCAAAACCCCGATTTTATTAGAGAGAAATGTACCCGAATTACAACACACCCAACACACTGAAAGAGAAACAAAGCAATAAAGCAAAAACCTATGCTAAGAATTTCTCTGGACCCCTCTGTGTGTGTGTGTTATTGTGAAAGCCAAAAGACCCATTAAATAGTACTATAAGTTGGGGCGGTGTATTTTGTTACACCCACCACCACCTCAATTGTTACCAAGTTTGTTTTGACTTTTCTTTTCCTTTTTTCTTGCCGGCCAATTCAAGACACCCCAACAATAGCTAAGGCTTTAGATGCCCAATGGGGCTCAAGAAAGAAAATGCTCTCCTGCTCCAATTGATTAAGCCATGTCTTGCGTGAATATGGACCACTTTATTCTTGTTGCGTCCAACATGTTGAAGTCGTACCACTTCCAAAACTCGGGAAAGCTCAACAGCCTCCATTAACACATTTGTTACTTCCGATGTGAACTGTCCTTCTGCCAGTCTTATCCCTTCCACCTCTTGCACAACGGAAAGTGAGTCGGTTTCTACAATCAGCTTTCGGCAACCCCCCCCCCCCCTCAATGACGAACTTTACTCCGTCGCAGAGAGCTTGCCCTTCGGCCATTCTGGGTCTGGTTTCAAACGGGACACGTTTGGCGAAACCGGCAACATACTTTCCTTCCCCGTCCACGATGACTCATCTGGCGCCGGCTGATGATTTCTCTTTGTCCCAAGCGCCATCAACATTTAATTTGAGAAATCCTAGCTTCGGTGGGCGCCAGGTCTGAGACAGTGGTATGGCGGTGGTGGTTGGCTTAGATATGGCGGATTCAAAAGCCTTGAGCTTTCCGACCATAGATCGGACAATCTCCGAGGCAGTTGCGCCTTTGTTGTTGAACACCCGTTGATTTCTATTGCTCAAAATCTGTGCCACACACATTCAGATGAAATTCAGCTTTCTCTCCTCTTTGGTAGTTTCCGCAATCTCGTTAACCCAGCTGGTGAAATCCTGTTATGAGTTTTCAGATCTGACTTTGGGAAGACGGTCTTCCACACTTCTCTGGCTATTTTGCAATTCAAAAAAATATGTGATTCATCTTCTGAGTCTTAGCCGCAAACATCACAGAAAGCTGGTATGTTGATACCTCTCTTCAGCATATTCACTTTCGTTGGTAACGCCCTTTTCCACCCTCGCCACACTAGAAATAAACATCTTCTTGGAATCTTTAATTTCCAAAATTTTTCCAACCATTTCTCTCCTTCTGTGTTCGATTGGTGATTTTGCTGTTGCTGTTGCATATTTGCTTGCCTTAGGGCTATTTGGTATCCTATATGAACACTATAGTTTCCTGTATATGTGAGGGTCCATTGCTTGAAATCTGGTTTTGAGCAGTTTGTTAGTGGGATTTTGATGATGTCTTCGATATCCACCTGCCAAAAGACCTCTTGAAGTTTCTGTAAATCCCATCTACCTTGACCCTGGATAATGAAATCTTCCACCGTGAATTTTTCAGCAGGAGGGGTTGTAATGGGTTTGAACGAATGAGATCTTGGCAGCCATGAGTCCTGAAATGCATCAACATTTCTTCCATTACCAATACTCCATCGCAATCCTTCTCTGATTATATCTTTGCTTGCAATAATAATCCTCCGCGTATATGAGCACTGTTGTGTTGATTTTGCATTCAAAATTCCAGTTTGGGCACAATACCTACTGATTAAAACCTTGCTGAGAAGTGAATCAGGAATGCACAGAATTCTCCAATACTGTTTGCCCAACATGGCCAGAATGAAAGCTTGTAAGTCCCTAAAACCAATTCCACCATTTGCTTTTGAAAACTTCTCGCAAGAAATCCAACTGATTTTATGTGTATCTTCTTCGTGGCCCCAAAAAACCTCCTGCACATACCCTCGATCTTTTTCCATATTGATTGCGGAAGTTAGAAACAGCTAATCGTGTAAGTGGGAACGGTCTGTGCCACAACTTTGATCAATGTCTCTCGTCCTGCAAAAGATAGTGAGTTGCGTTTCCAAGATTTTACTTTGGATTCGACTTTATCTGTTACAAAACTGAAATCAATGAATATATTCTTGCCCAGGATTGTACGTAAACCGAGATTTCTTTCATGTGATTCCACCAGAACAACGCCACAATGATTACTAAAGAGCTTCCTGACGTTGCTTTGAAATGTTTGCTGAGAAGACAATAGCACTTTTTTCTAGGTTTAATTTTTGGCCCGAGGCCTTTTTATAAACCTGTAACAATAGTAAAATATAATCTATCTCCTCCTCCTTTGCTTTAGAAAATAGGATGCTGTCGTCAGCAAAAAATAGGTGACTGATAGTTTGACCACTTCTCGGTGCTGCAAGACCGGACAAAAATGACCTTCCTCCGTAGCTGCTGTCAAGCCACGAGATTCCCCACATAACAAAAATAAGTATGGTGAAAGAGGGCAACCTTGACGAAGGCCCTTATCAGGTATTACTTCTCTCCTCATACGCAAAACTGAACTTTACTGTAGTGATACAATCCATGCACAAATTGATCCACTAAGGGCCAAAGCCAAAACGTTGCATGCAAGCTTTAAGAATATCCCACTCCACGCGATCATAGGCTTTAGACATATCAATTTTAAGTGCGAAACTCCCCCACTTGTCTTCTTTTACGGTACTTCATAGTATGCAACAACTCGTATGCAAGTAGAATGTTATCCGTAATTAGACGCCCAGGGACGAAATAACTTTGATATTCTGAGATTAGATGTGGGAGTACCTTTTTAGACGGTTTGCCATCATTTTGGTGACGCGTTTATACACCACTGAACATAGACTAATAGGACGGATATCCGTCGGCTTCCGAACTTGCTTTACTTTCGGCAAAAAGGCAATAACTGTTTTATTGAAATTGATCATGCTTGACTCCCCATTAACAACATTTAGACAAGCTGCGATCACATCCTTTCATACCATGTTCCAATGGGTTTGGAAAAACGTAGCTGGAAAACCATCATAACCAGGCACCTTTAACGGGCCATTTAATCAAGCGCTACTTTAACTTCTTCGCCTGAATATGGACTGTCAAGAAAGATCTTTTCCCCTGCTGGAACATCGTCAGGGATATCTTGTAATAATGGCTCCATGTCTGTTCTACTTGGGTTAGTTGACTTAGCGATTGTATTGAAATAAACGGACATAATTTAAATTACCTCCTTCTCATTTGTGTACCAATTTCCAGCAGCATCTTCCAGACCTCTAAGAGCACTCATGGCCTTTCGGATTGTGGCTTTACGATGGAAAAAAGCCGTGCTACGGTCCCCCTTTTCCACTCATTGGACTCTACTACGCTGTTGCCACATATCTTCCTCCTTCAACAAAATGTTGTTAATTTCAGACTTTATTGCCATTATTTCAGTTTTGTGCTCCTCCCTTGACCGCGAATTGTCTAGATGTTCTAATCTGTTACGTAGATCCGTGATCTTTCTTGTAATATTTCCAATTTCTGACTTCTCCCACTCCTTAAGGCTATTCGCCAGGTTAAGAAGCTTATCTTGCATATTGCATATGGGTTAGCATATGTTGCCAGCATTTAGAAACTACCTCACTGCACCTTTGGTATTGATGCCAAAAGGCCTCATACTGAAAACATTTATTCTTCACAACCGGTTTAGTTGCTTCCCATAGAAACAGTATGGAACAGTGATCCGAGACCGTGGTTGTTAAATGATTAACTCTTCTGGACTGGAACGAGTTCATCCAGTCAACTGTGGCTACCACTCGGTCAAGCCGCTCGTAGATAATCTCCCCATTCCTAGGATTGCTCTCCCACGTGTAATCGTAGATAACATCCATAATCCATACCCAGGAACCATCAGGTTCCTTGTCTATTCATCGAACTCTTCGCACTCCTTGTTATGGTGGTTTATACGACCGCACCACTGAAAAATCGAGGGGAGACGTTCATAGTAGAAATCAAGCCAGACTCTCTCATTCTGAATCTTGATATGGATACACCTAGGTAGGGGTTCTATAGCTAAGATACGGGTACGTACGCGGATGAAATTATCTCCATCACTACTTTGAACCTATGGGGCTTGATCAAGGATTTCTCCAATCTCAGCCATCAACCTTCAGCCTGTTTCTTCTCTGAGTAGATTTAGTGGAAGATTATGAACCCTAAACCTAACCCTAGACCTACAGGCCAAGCCCGGATAAATGACTACTAAATAACTAATAATATTGATACAGTACCCGTATCAACTCTCCTACCCTTAAAACCCACATTTCCCTCAACGTGGATATTGGAAAGTCGCCTATATTCTTTCCTGGGGCAAACTGTCGTTGAACGTTCTTGAGAAGCTCACATTGTAGTCTGAAATGGGCACCAAGCCCATTTATTCTCTTTCCAAAAAAGAGCTCAAAAGAAATAGGCCCAAGCGGGGTTTTAGGTCCAAAATTCGAACTGAGCCGAGATAAAAAGTTAGGCCCAAGAAAATTTTGAAGGCTAAATGGTAACTTCAGCCCAATTTGGTTTCCCACCCTAGCAGGTGAAGGTGGAGACCACAACTCTGTGGGTTTGTCGGAGAAGGTGAACTGGGCGCGGTGAATCGGCGGCGTTGGAAGCGTCCGGTGGTCGGAAATGGTTGTCCTGAGGTCGGAACCGCTGGCGCCCGAGAGGAGGTGAGCTGGGTTGTCTATCCCGCGCTGAAATTTAGCCGAGAACAACCCGGCGGTGGAATCGAGCTGCTCCAGGTACTGCGACGGCTGAATCGAGTCGTGGGTCCGACCACCACTCAGATGTGGTCGTCAATCGTCTTCGGAGATCTGGGTTGGAGATCCGATCGATATGGGAGACAACGGGAGAGGCTTCTCCGGTGGTGGCCCGACCACGTTTTGGACAGTGGTTGTGGCGGCTTCCATTGCAGCCGCTGCTGCTTCGGTTGAATCGAGATCTGGAGCTGTTGGGTTTGGGGGTACTACTGGTGCGGCGCCGTAGGACGGGAAGGTTCTCTGGTCATTTTTGGGGTGAGAGGGTCGGTGGAAGGCGAGTGTTTGTTCGTCGGAATGATTGGCGGCAGTGGTGGTGATTAGTGTGAGGGAAATGGTTGAAGGATCAGTGATGGTTGTTGCTGCAGGATGTCCTCTTCGTGGTTTTCTTCCTGCTGCTCTTCATCTAGCGGCGACTGTTCGTCGGATCTGAGGATATGCTGAAGGCGACATAATTCGTCACAGGAAATCAATCGGAACTCTTTCCGACTTGCTTTGATGTTTTTCAGATCTACCATGGTGAAATACCGACGTGCTTGCAGGTCTTCCAATTCTACCATGGTGAGATAATTTATCATTTCTCCTTCTTGCTGGGAGAGCTCGTCGATTCCATCGATAAGCAACAGTTGGATAATTCTGTGATTGAGATCGAGAACGGCGCAAGGGAGATCGTCATTGTTCGTCACTCTCTCAACGAGAGCACCAATTGATACGATTAAATGTATCGAAAAAATAGAAAAACATTGATAAAAGAGATAAAGGGAGACGAAGTAGGGAAAGACTAGGGCTGAGAGAATGATTTCTTTATTGATTGATTAATAAAGAGGAAATGCTACATTTCTTAAATATATAAAATGTTGAACCCTAAATCTAACCCCAGACCTACGGGCCAAGCCCGGATAAATGACTACTAAATTACTAAATAACTAATAATATTGATATGGTACAAGTATCAACAACATTCGAGTTCCACAACATACAAGCCAGGATCAAACAAACTACAACTAAGCAAATATTAAACATTAAACAATTGCTACAATGCTACATTGATGATTATTACACATCGTTCTTCTCTGCTTTATGAGCCTTGACAACCAAGTTATGTGACACCTTAGAGATAGAACAAAAGACGAGATGATCCATAGAACGCTTAATCCTTCCAAAAAAACGGGAGCGTCCTGGAAACGCAGACTACTCATTCCTTGAAATAAAGATAAGGCAATAGAGTTATCAGTATTGATACTAATCGGGCAATGTTATGATGCATTGTAAAATTAACCCCATATTTCACATGCAACAATTTTGCACGTAGTGCACTAGACACGAGTCTTTTCTCCAATAACCCGTTGAGATCCTTCCGGCCTTACCGTGTGCAAACAAATACCTTGAGGAGAAGTCGCGATCATTCCGCGCTCAATCCACATTTATTCCATGATTCTTTGTTGAGTGTAATTTGGCCCCTTTTTACAACAACATTGGCCAAAGGTGACATAGTATATATGGTCAAATATTTATGGAAAAAACCTCAAATCATGGTGTCATGCCCTAACTCACAAAACTCTCCCCACTTACCAATTGGAAGATACATGTTTTTGGTATTAAAAAATCTTTTTCATTCGTTTTTCAAAAATATTTCTATAAGTATGTGCAATTTAATGACTAATGACCAACATATATTTAATGGGTAATGATTCTTACAAAGCAGAAAATTATTCTTACAAAGCCACTGACGCGATTTACTAACGCGTATGCGCAAGTGCACAGTCAAGTAATATATGGGTGGTATTTCAACTCCGAGTTATCGATCCCACGAGGACAGACCCGAGACTATTTAATTAAGAGATTAGTTTACAGTACGGTAACAGGAGGAAAAAATTGTGATTAAATACGTTGTCGCCCCCAAACAAGCGACTGAAAAGTGAAATAACAACTAAACCAATATTTTTGTATTTTTTTATTAAACAAATATGGAGAAACTAGGCGATCTCTAGATCAGGCTGCAGACGATTTTCAGATTATCTGAGTAACACGTTAATTATATCCTAATGAAGCCGGGTAATAGGATATGACAATCTCATGTCGGTCTCTTGTCATTTTTACGTCTCGGTTGACTACAATCTCCTTTCGGTCTCATGTTGTCTACCGGTCCGTTTTAGCAGGTCATCTACTGGCACGATAACGGTCGGTCCACCGTTTCACGGAATAGTTGAAAATCCCACCGAATCTACCCACACTAGTCAATCCTACTCACTTATCCTACCGGTCTCGGAGATTCAGGATTGATGCTCATATCTCATCATAGCTAGTTAAAGTCACTGTCGCGCACTTCACTAGCCAACTAACGGTTCCGGTTAATTACTCAATTCCCATTAAGAATTAAGCATAGATTATGGACAATTGATTTAGAACGTAATCATTTTTAAGAATGATTCATCCTATGAGCAAATCCTAGTTCAATGTTTATCAATTCCTATCTTAGTCGTGTCTATATACTAAGATCATTAACAAGATTCAAGAACTAACATCCATTCAATAGAAGAAATCAATAAACATGTAACAAAGATTAAAAATCCGGAAAAAATCATCGTCTACATAACCCTAGGCTCTCTAGAGAAGCCTAGCAATGGAGTTTAGCTAATAGTAATCAACCAAACAAAACTTACAAGTTTCTCCATACAAGGATTGAGAGAGGAAGAAGAAAAAGAAGAAAAACATAGATCTTCAATGGAGGAACCCCCTTCTTTAACCCTAGCCTCCTCTTGTTTCTCCAACGTGAGTCTTTCTTTCTTTCTTTTTTTTTCTCTTCCCTTTTCTTTTTCTTCTGTGTGTCAATCTAATAAAAGAGTCCCGTTCTTTTATTTTAAGTATTGTGACCTTGTGATCACCTTTTGTGATCATATGATCACATTGTGGTCTTGCGGGTCATCTTGTGATTACAATTGTGATCCTACACTTCCAGTGAGTTGCTCTCACGTTGGCCACCGTATTTTTCTTAAGTGTTTGGCCATTTTTCATCTAGGGGGTCAAAGTACCATTACAAAAACTTCATTAAATTGCATTTGCCTCCCCTCTTCATGTATTTTCATTGTTTCTTCACGATTTCTTCTTCGTTTAAGATCCCGAAAAATCTATAAAGCTTGTTTCTCCTCTCCGCTTCATATATCAAGCTCCGTTTCCTGTCAAAACAACACGAAACACAACTCATGCGATCAAACGTGGCAAAAAATCCATAAAATAATGCGAGAAACACTTGGATTAACAAATTAGTGCCCCAAGCTCAACTTCTATGTTTTCTCTCCAATCATAGTGTAAAACTAAGATTATCAAACCAGGAATCACACAAACGATATAAAACGTGCAAGAAATATAAGTCTAATAGAGAGTTATCAGCCACTAACATCATTTGTGCAATTTCATTGGTCATTAGATGCATAAATAATGTTAGTGGCTTTGTTAGAATAATTTTCTGCTTTGTAAGAATCATTACTCATATTTAATTCAAAGGCCATGAAGATATTTTAGCTTCTTGAAAACTAAACTGTTCCAGTTTGTTATATCAATGTGGCAAGTTGAGACATTATTAGAACATCTATGGAACATGTTTCATTTTTTAATATAAAAAGCTTTGTACATTTTATGCGTGGCTGTTCAGTCATAGTTGTAAATTCCGTTCCGGTCGTTGCACCACGAAACATATGCAACAGCTTCACGGTAAGTTTGGTATCTTCCCACCCAGGCTATAAGCTTTCAACCCAAATTATGCTCAAATTTGAGCATTCATTCTATTTTATGGTCTTAACAATTGAGCCATTCAATAGGCTTTAGGTGAAGTACTTGGCATCTTTGACCCCAGCTCATGTTTCAGGGAAGGTTGTTGGTAATCAAGAAGTGTCCCAAAATTCAATCTTGATACCCCTAAAGTCCCAAAAATGGCACAACATATATACGAGTAGTAGGTTAAGATTTGAAACTGTATGAAGATTGCCCAAGTCTTACAAATCACTAATTATCACTACACAAACCTCTCCAACCTAAATTTACAGGAAGCCGCCGATACATACTCTCATCGCAGGGCAAGTAACAAAAACCCCAAAACAAGAAATATATATGCTGTTTATATTTTTGAATTTCTTTTTTTCTTCTTCTTTTGTTTTCTGACTATCTCATCTCATTTCTTTCTTTCTTGCTTGCTTTCAATCTTTGTTTAATGTAAAGCATAATCTTCTGATTTTTCAGAAGCATCAAAAGATGGAGTCAACGGCGCATCTGAAGCACCCGATGATTGAGGATAGCAAGCTTTCTTCAGCTCATTGTACTTTGCAAGATCAAACCCATCAGCCCTCATGAGTTTCTTCTGCTTGGCGCTGAACCGGCTCTGGAAGAAGCCCTCGAAAGAAGGCTCTTTGGATGTCCTCAGGAAGAAAGCGTATCCAGCCATGAAGTAGATGGATGTAACATAGAAGCAAATGGGTTCCATGACATCCCATGAGAGTTCCCAGAATGTGAGCCTCATAAATGCCGCAGTCTGGATCACGAGGTATCCTAGCCCACACCATAGCTCACGACGAACCAGAGCCTCTGCTTTCGTGTCTATGATCGCCTTCTGCTTCTCCATTTCTCCGAGTTGCTTCCATCTCCAATCACCTGGCTGAGCTACCGGTAATGGCATTAAGCCCTGGACGACTTTCACTACCTGTAATCAAATAATGTAGAGAAAAAAACGTTTTGGTAAAACATCCCTCCCCTCCGGGCATCGCTATATGCAGACAGATATGGGTAATATGTTATCTACAATGTGTAATTTCTGGCCTTCTAATCGAAAAACTACTCTTTCAAATCACTCAAACCACTACAAGAACCCTCTCTTTTTCAATAGGGTTGAAACAATCCTAAGTAGCTAATGAATTAGATGACTCATTTCTCAATCAGAACAATGGTTATAAGCTAAACTGGAGGGTTTCATTGTTGTATTTAGGGATATGGACAAATAGCTCTCAGAATATATGGTGTTTTTTCATGTTCTTTCTCATCTTTTTTTGTTGCAAATCACTCTACTAATATATCACCATCCTCCCTATCTCTTAAAGACCCAAATCAATCAAATAAGTTTGTGTTTTGTGATCTTGCAGAGGTAAATTTTGGAGTTGTGTATTGGAGCCTAAAGCCACCATTGGAAAACCTTTGACACAAGGTTTTAGATCTGGTCCAACATTGGTTTGTTTCACACTTTCCCCCTGTGGAAGAAGACAGAAGAAAATACACAGGGTAAAAGTTTATCAGTTTCCACATATCTCCAACAACACATGACCTAAATGACCTATTTGAATATGTTTATGCAGATGAGTAATCAATTCAATTTAGGGGGTGTTTTCAAAGAGTACCAACCTGATCAGGCTTGAGGAAAACAACGTTCCCCAAAACGATGACGTTCCCAGATTGATCCAGCGTCTTGGCGAATTCAAGCCCTAATTCGGAGTTAGGCGTGTCCTCTGAGCAGATCTGGAGAAACTCAGAAAACGTGATGTGGTCTCTTGAGATCTCCCTGAGTTTCGCCTTCACCGCCTCAAGCTGTGAAATCCTCAGAATCTTCCTCGCGTCCTCCACCGTGAGCTTCCCCTCCTCCGACGACTCCTCCGACGACGGTGGCTCCGCCACCGCCGGCGGCGGAATCAGGCCGTCCAATCGAATTCGATCTCGTGAAATGTCCATCTCACGGAGCTTCTCCAACAGGTTTCCTCCCATCGGGAGCGACCTCAGCGTCGGCGTCTCAGCTCCGGCCGACTTGTGCATCGGCCGGCGCTGAATCAGCCGCCGCATGACCCCGTCGTCTCCTGGATCGGGAGCCGCCGTCGCCGGACTCCGAGGTGTGAAGGTCTTGACGGCCACCGCGGACGACGAAATGCGGCAGTTCGCCATCGTAGCATTCGACTTCCTGGTGGCGTTGAACAAACGCTGCGCTAGGGTTCTGCCGAACGCCATTGATGAGTTTTTCTGGTTGTTGTTGAGAAAGAGAGTTTTGTATTGCTTATGAAGGAGGATGGTACGCTTCTTGCGGTGGGAGATGAAGTGTTTGGCTACGGGGTTTTATATAGGTGGTTGCCAAAACAGATTACGACAGAGGAAATGGATTTAATTAATTAAATATTACGAGCGGTAAATTTGGTAATTCTATCATTAGATAAGTTTTTCTTACTTTCGTTTCACGTCGCATATTCGCCGCATACACGAAGGTGACTCAGCATGTGTTGTTCTTATTCTCGTGTCGTGTCGCGAGAAGTTGGAGTTTGGAAAGGGGACGTTACAATCACATCACGAGTTCCGAATATCACGGAGGGTGTTTGAGTCATCGTACACGTGTTTGGTTACAGCTCAAAGGCCGTCCCAAGATAGGGATAGGAGAAGTAGCTGACATGGATGGACATCATGAGGAGGTGGTTAGTGTTTTGACATAGGATGGTCAAGAGCTAACACCTGTAGGGCATTAATGGTTCTGTTTTTCACCGGCAAGGAAAGTTCTGCAGGGCAATGGTTGATATGATCAAACTCAACTCAGCCAGTGATTGTTTGATGCAAAAGGTAATGATTCTTACAAAGCAGAAAATGATTCTTACAAAGTCACTAACATTATTTGTACAATTTCATTGGTCATTGGATGCATAAATAATGTTAGGGTGAGTTTGGGAATGTTTCTGCTGCCAGCACAATTACTTTCCCACAGCAGAAGCAGTTTTAGAGTGTTTGGTAAAAATAACATTTCTGCTTTTCCGGACAGTTTCTGCTGTCCCACAACAAGTTTCAGGAAGCAAGGGGGAAGATGTTTTTTCAGAAAGTGCTTTTGATTAATTTATCTACTACCGATTTTGACCTTACCATTTTTTGAAATATCAATAGTTATCTTTCCGGAAATGACACGTGTCATATATTTTTGTCATCTTACCCTCTCACAGCAACTTCACAGTTGATTTTACCAAACACAAAATTACTATATCAATATTTCACAGCAACTTCTACGTAATATTTACCAAACAACATTTTATCAAGAATTCACAACAGCTTTCTACAGTGTTTTCACACAGCAGCTTTGTACCACCGCCACAGCATTTCCAAACTAGCCCTTAGTGGCTTTGTAAGAATAATTTTCTGCTTTGTAAGAATCAATCCACTTGATATAATCTAATTTTGTTTGAAGAACTTTGTGTCCCGAGGATTAAAGTCTGTTCTTCAACAATAAAATTACAGATTATTAAAATTATAATATTGTAAACTCTCTCAGACTTTGTAAATTTTTAGTTCATATACTAACACATACTTGAACTTTTAGCTACTTCAAATATTTACAAGTTTATTTACTCAAAAAGCTTTTAACTGAATATTTAAATTTTTACATAAGTGCGGGTCGAAGTTCATTGAAAATATCATGATTAAATAAAAATGTATAAAAGAAGTATAATGAAAAAGTGAGAATTTTTTTTGTTACCACATTTACATTAAAACCTTTTATTTTAGAAAAAAATTGCACTTGAAGTATATGTATTTTTTAAATATTATGGCCGGTGGAGGGTTAAAACATTGATCATACTCATAACATTGTAGTATCTAGTATATCTCTATGATTTGTCGAGATCATGAAAACAACCATTTGATTTGTAGTTGACGAAAATAGAGTATCCGATGTGAAATAAATCTAGTGGATTCTAATAGATGGATCAACGTCTTGGATTTAAATGGATCAGCTCTCCAGCCCACAGAAGTCTCGAAGCCCACTTGACAAGCCCAGGCGATTAAAGCCCATGACTGCAAAGCCGAAGTCTTATTATAAATCCACCCGTTGTAACCCCAAATTACATAGCTACCGTTAGATCTGGATTTGTACGATCCTACCGTTGGTGTGAGACATATATAAGTCTCTCTTAAGCTGTAAACGATTCATTATGTTAATACAACTTTCTCTTTCAAATTCTCGCCTCTCTCTTTCAGAAGCCCTGAGGGTTTCTTTCATGGTTTCAGAGCCCTTCAATGGCTCTTGCCAATCCTTCGCCGACTTCACAACCTCTTTATCTCTTATCAAATATCCACAATTTGCTTCTGTTTAAACTCGATTCATCCAATTTCGTCTTATGGAAGCACCAGATTTCATCAATTTTTCGCACTCATACTCCCTATGGTTACCTTGAAGGCACAATCCCATGTCCTCCGGCTACTGTTCTCTCTTCCAAGAACCACTTACTTTGGTTATTGGATCTCTCACATATAGAGACGCTTGGTCTGTTCTTGAGCGCCGATATGCCTCGTTGATGAGATCTAACATTCTATCTCTCAAATCAGAGTTCCACACTCTTCAAAACGGCTGAGATTCGATAGATCTGTACATGCAGAAGGTGAAATCCATAAGAGACAAACTCGCCGTTGTCGGGGTTGTTACCGCCGATGAGGATCTCTTACTTTATGCCTTAAATGGCTTACCACCGGAGTATAACTCCTTTCGATCCTCTCTGCGTATTCACTCCGCTCTTATTCCCTTTGAACAACTCCATGTTCTGTTGAAAGCTGAGGAACACATGCATGCTCTCCAGAATCCCGTTTCCGATGCTTCTTACCCCACCGCCTACTATCATCAACGCAGCTGTGGTCGCCGTGGTGGTGGTCGAAATCCTTCCGGCTACCGTGGTAGTGGTAGTGGACGGTTCGGTCACCGAGGTGGTGGCGGTGTCCGTTCGGATTCCAGAGGCGGTCGTTCGTATTCCGGTTATGGATCTGGTTATGAAACTGGGTCAAGTTACGGAAACAGCTACGGATCGGGTCGTGGTTCGGGTCGCTCTGGTTACCGAGGAAGAGGTGGTTCAGGTCGAGGCCCATCAGCTCCCATCAAATGTCAAATATGTGGGTACAATTACCATTCCGCCATTGATTGCTATCATCGTATGGACTATGCCTATCAAGGCAAACTACCTCCAGAGCAGCTTTCAGCAATGGCTGCCTCTACTTCTAAGCAGTCTCAGGCTCCCACCTCTGATCTCTGGTTGACGGATACCGGAGCTTCCAACCACATGACAGCGGACTTTCACAACCTCTCTTTGGAAGAACCCTATATTGGAAATGATTCTGCCACCGTCGGTAACGGTTATTCTCGTCCTATACAACACTCTGGTACAGCTTTTATCTCTACTTCAAATTGCTCTTACACTTTATCAAATACTCTACATGTGCCTCGTCTATCTGTTAATCTGCTTTCTGTGCACGAATTTTGTTCAGATCATAATGCACGATTTATTTTTGATAAGGATCACTTTTATGTTCAGGACAAGTCTTCGGGTCAAACACTATTTTAAGGACCCAGTAAAAATGGCCTCTATCCTATATCTTCTGAGTCTGCTTCGTCCAAACCACAAGCCTTTTTGGGTCAAAGAGTCCAATCCAATTTATGGCATTCAAGACTTGGACACCCTACTGCTTCTATTTTGTCAAAATGTGTTAAATCTGTTTCTCCTTCTGTTAAATTATCTACTAAATTATCTGCAAACACTGTTGGTGATATGTGTGAATCATGTTTAGCTGGAAAAATGTCTAGATTGCCTTATAAACTGTCTGAAACTCATGCTACAGTACCTCTTCATCTTCTTCATAGTGATGTATGGGGACCTGCCTCTACAATTTCCTTTGATGGATTTAAATATTGTGTCTTGTTTATTGATGATTTTCAACATTCACCTGGTTATTTCCATTAGAGTTCAAATATGATGTCTCCTCCGTTTTTGCTACATTTAAAAAGTTTATTGAAAAACTTTAGTGTACTCTATCAAAATTTTAGGATCAGATGGTGGTGGTGAGTTTATAGCTTTTACCTTTCATAAATTTCTTCAAGAACATGACATTTTGCATCAAAAGTCATGTCCTTATACACCTCAACAGAATGACATTGCTGAAAGAAAACATCGCCAGATTATAGAAACTGCAGTTACATTGTTACATAATGCATCTCTTCCCAAATTGTTTTGGTATCATGCAGTAGCAACATCTGTTTATTTAATCAATAGAATGCCAAGTAAAGTTACTTATGATAAATCACCATATGATCTTTTATTTAAAACAAAACCTGATTATGCTCATTTAAAAGTGTTTGGATGCACTTGCTATCCAAGATTAACAGATTACAATTCTTCTAAGTTAGATCCAAAAACAAGAAAATGTGTCTTCTCGGGTTATGCATATGGATATAAAGGTTATCTGTGTTATGATTGTAGTAAAAGATTCTACATTAGCAGGGATATAATCTTTGATGAGTTTCAATTTCCATATGCTAATACTTCTTCTCCATCTTTGTCAAACTCACATATTGGTGTTTCTGTTTCAAGTTCATATCCATCTCAGGTTCCACCTGATCAAGCTCAGTATTCCACTAAGCACCCATCTGGTTTTATACTAGAATCATACATATCTGAGGAATATGATCCTCTGCATCTGACTGTAGTGAGAGTGCCTGCTGCAGCAAGTCCATGTGGCAATACCAGAACAGATACTCCACCTGATTCAACAGATACTACACCCTCTGCCACATCAGTTGACTCACAGTCACTCTCACCCAGCTCTGGTCAGCCAGTTCAAGGTGACCCTATGATGAACCCCCCTCCCTCTCTCCTCTCTCCCCTCTACTATTTCTTCTCATCCAATGCAAACACGCAGCAAGTCTGGGATCAGCAAGAAAAAATTGGTTTATTATGCATCTCCATCTACTTTTATTGGTTTTTCTGCTGTTTCTCATTCACACACACCACAAGCAGATCCTGCTTCCTACACAGAGGCTGTCAAATTTCCTCACTGGCGCCAAGCAATGGCAGAAGAGGTTGACAGCCTCTCACAGCAACACACATGGACTTTGGTTCCTGCACCTCCTAATGAAAACATAATTGGTAATAAGTGGATATTTTGCACTAAATTTCACCCAGCTGGGTCTATTTCACGTTACAAAGCTCGTTTAGTTGCCAAAGATTATCATCAAACCCCAGGCTTGGACTTTGATGAAACATTTAGTCCAGTAGTTAAACACGCTAATGTACGTACTTTTTTAGCCTTAGCTGCCACTTTTTCTTGGCCTCTCCAGCAGTTAGACGTTAAAAATGCATTTCTACATGGAAATTTACGTGAAATAGTTTACATGAAACAACCCACTGGTTTCATAAACTCTAAATACCCACAACATGTTTGTCGTCTTCATAAGTCCATATATGGACTCAAACAGGCTCCCCGTGTCTGGTTTGAGCGATTTACGTCCTATTTATCTTCTCTTGGTTTTGTGGCTTCTTTGGCTGACTCTTCTCTATTTATAAGGCATCACAACAACTGTTTAACCATATTACCGTTATATGTTGACGATATTATTGTAACTGGAAATGACTTGCACTATATTTCACAACTTTTACAAGCTTTAGGTACTGAATTTCATATGAACAATCTTGGACCTTCAACTTATTTATTAGGTCTTCAAATTTCTCGCTCTTATTCCGGTATTTCTGTTACTCAAGAAAAATGTGTGCATGATTTACTGCTTAAAATTCAACATGTCCATTGTAAGCCCAGCGCCACGCATGTGGCGTCTGGAATTAAGTATCACATTTCACAAGGCACTCTTTTACCAGATGCTACTGTTTTTCGCCAACTTTTAGGAGCTTTACAATACCTAAAATTCACTAGACATGATATCACATTTGCGGTAAACAACCTTTGCCAAATTTATGCATGCCCCAACAAATGTACATCTCAGTGGGGCAAAACGTATTCTTCGTTATCTTCAGGGTACTCCAACTTATGGTCTGTTTTACAAAAAAGGCATTTACCATTACAAATCTTCACAGATGCAGATTGGACTGGCGATCCGACTGATCGCCGTAGCACAACTGGTCTAGTTGTGTTTTTGGGCCCAAATCCGGTCCATTGGGCAGCCCAAAAGCAGCCTACAGTTTCACGTTCCTCTACTGAAGTTGAATACCGGGCCTTAGCCACGAGTGCAGCTGATCTGTCTTGGTTTCGTCAACTTCTTCATGATTTACATTTTAATTTACCTTCTCCACCTCTTTTACATACGGATAACATTTCAGCAATTGCATTAACACAAAATCCAATTTTTCAATCGAAATAGATTATCATTACGTCCGAGAACAAGCACTTTTAAAACACCTTACTATTTCCTTTCTTCCTAGTGCAGATCAAATTGCGGACGTCTTCACCAAATCTCTTTCGGCCGCTCAATTTACCAGTTTTCGTGATAAACTGATTGCGCCACATCCACCATCAGTTTAAGGGGGCGTAATAGATGGGTCAGCATCTTGAATTTAAATGGATCAACTCTCCAGCCCACAGAAGTCTCGAAGCTCACTTGAGAAGCCCAGGAGATTAAAGCCCATGAATGCAAAGCCCAAGTCTTATTATAAATTCACCCGTTGTAACCCCTAAATTACATAGCTACTGTTAGATCGAGCTTTGTACGATCCTACCGTTGGTGTGAGACATATATAAGTCCCTCTTAACCTGTAAACGATTCATTATGTTAATACAACTTTCTCTTTCATCTTCTCGCCTCTCTCTCTTTCAGAAACCCTTAAGGGTTTCTTTCAAATTCAGTGTAATGTAAAGAATTTGAGTTGATATTTGTTTGTCATTATTAATATGAAAATACATTTGATGCTTGCTCAAATAAAAATATATAATTGATAGAATAAACAATAACTCTATATAATACCAGTAAACTCTATTCTTGAATTACTATTATATCTTGCTAGATCAATATAGATGGATTACCCTCAAAAAGCATAGATGAACATGTGTACACATCTCTTTTTATAGAAATATTTCACTTTAACAACATAATCGTAATGAGACAAGTGTGAAATAGACTCTTAAGTATATAAAAAGCTCCTATAATTAAGTCTTTATTTATCTCCAAACAAAGCTTTGTTAGTAATTGGAGTGACAATAATTTTATCAAAAGAGTCGAGTTTTTTATGAGGTGAAAGAATGTATTCGGACGCCAAGTTGGGTAGGTGGAGAATTGAGAACAGGGATGGAATTCAGCAGATAATTCAAATTAGTAAATGAAGTCTTGAGTTTCAAATCGTGTCGCCACATGAAAACGTAAACGTTTCGCCACATAAGAAATGGAAACGTGTCGCCACATACGACTTTTTTGTGTGCATGTATATCCTACCTTTTAGTGGTGACTATTTTGCTCAGCTCAACGAAAAAATCGTGAACGATATTTTGGGCAACAGCTGGCCTAAACGAGGTTTTCTCTACTAAAAACGTAAAAACGATGATGCTTTTTTTTTTTGAGAAATATTACCTCTGTTTCTTCTCTTTCAGTTTATTTCACTTTTTGACATTATTTATTATGTCACTTTGACCCGATGATTTGGTTAGCAAAACGATACACGAATTTGGTAATATTTACATGATCTTGTAGAGTAAACTTTACTCTAAAATATGAAAAGATTATCAAAAAATTACATCATTTTGCTATCCAAATCACCGAGTCAAACGACCCAATTACGGGTAAACAAGTCAACCACTATTGAAAGAGAAGAAACAAAGGTAGTATGATGATGCACTGTTTTAGTTTTTAAATGCATCAACAGTGACAAGCTGGCTAAAAAAGATTAAAAATACATTTTTTAGAAGGGTAAAAGACATTTTCAACCCTCATACTATTTTCTCAAAAAAAAAAAAAAAACTAATACTATCGATTAAATACATTTTGCCCCCTGATCTATCGATAAATAGTTTGTGCACCACTGTCAGAGTTAGAAACTAAAACCACACTAACGAAGGGGCGAAAGACAAAATTACCTTCAAGATTTAAGGAAATCACACCACTATAAATACCAATTGTTCTCCTTCTCCTTCCATTTCTAACCCTAGAAGTCTCTCTTTCTCTCTCTACCATCGGACACACTCTCAGACACCATCACCTCTGTTGCCTCATCCTCTCCACCGCACCATCGCCTCTCCTTCTTCGCGCAGATTCGTACGGAAGGAACTAAAGACAATGGAAACCCATTCTCCTCCGCCGCCATTACCGTCGGTGACTCCATTTGCCCTGATCAGAAACGGGTCCCTCTGCCCTCATCGGGGTTGGATTTGGCCACTGTCCTTTTCTTCTTCTTCTTCTTCTTCTTCTTCTTCTTCTTCTTCTTCTTCTTCTTCTTCTTCTTCTTCTTCTTCTTCTTCTTCTTCTTCTTCTTCTTCTTCTTCTTCTTCTTCTTCTTCTTCTTCTTCTTCTTCTTCTTCTTCTTCTTCTTCTTCTTCTTCTTCTTCTTCTTCGTCTTCTTCTTCTTCTTCTTCTTCTTCTTCTTCATCTGTCGCCGACGAGATGAGATAAGATGGTGAGTGGTGATGATTTGGGTCTAGGTTTAGTCTCCGCCGCACACATCTCTGGTATCTGAAACTTCTCTGGTCTTCTTCTTGGAGTTCTGATATGGGCGAAAACAAATGGATGGGGGATGAGATTCAGGTTTGGGATCCAAAGTTGTTCTTTTTTTTTGAACTGCTCATGGTTCTTCGATGCCGTTTCTCTCCCTCCCTCCCCCCTCTCTCTCTGTCTCTCTCTCTCTCCCTCTCTCTTTGTCTCTCTCTCTCTCTCTCTCTCTCTCTCTCTCTCTCTCTCCTGTGTTGGAATTTGACCAGAAATTGGGAAAGAGACGGTGGTTTGGGGAAATTCTTCCAAACGCAGGGGTATGCCTCTCTCAGCTTCATCTATCTTCAACTCCAATTGGAAGCAGTATTGTTTCAAGAGGCCTTTGTTCTTGAACAATTTTTTTTTTTGAAGCTAGTTGAAGTGTGTAAGTAGGTAATAATGCATGATCAAATATACTCTAGAGGGGGAAGGGGGTTGAATAGAGTATGGCAACTTTTGCTAAACTTGTGATTTTAAAAATAAGCTGAGAAGTTTAGAAGATTTTCACTTTCAAAGCTTTGGACTGAAATAGACAATTTAAAAGCTTTGTCCTATGTTGAAACAGTTTTGCAAGCAAGGGCTGAAAAGTACAGAGCAAAACACAAGTATTTGTTACGAAGTTCGTCCTCTAAAAGGTCTACTCTCTGCCTGAGGGATCCGATCCCTCTAGGATTTCACCAACTTCTTATTTATCACTAGTTAAGCCCTAGATCTCAGGGCTAAGAGAATTGCTTTACTCTTATACTAGCATGTGGTTCTCACTAACCTATCTAGTACAACTTCAACTACTTGATAAAATAAGATTCTCTGTTGTTCCTCTTGAACAACTCAATGAGAACAGAATATAGAAAACTTAGAACATATTCTAATGAATAAGCAGATTAAGCATAAGATGAAGAACACTGTGAAGACAGTAAAACTATGATAAGTTTGTAAGTGTTCTTCTTGATTGGAATGGATTACTCTCCCAATCTGTATGAGTTTCTCTGGGTGAATGTATCTCCCTGTGTGTTTCTCTGTTTCAGCTTTAGTTTGATTTGAATTTAAAGTCTTGTTGCAACTGTCACAAAGTTTGTTAAAAAAACTCCCTAAAAATCCTCAACTGATTCTGCTTCTTCAACAGCTCTCTTCTAACGAATATAAGCTTGATTTTCTGCACTGATATTGAGCACAATCTGCGCCTGAAAGCTTGAGATAAGCTTAGAACAAATCCCATAAAAATAACAAAGCTCTAGTGACCTATTTGACACTCCTGCATTCTGGTACATATGCTTAAGAACTCTGAACATTTTAAAAGCTTTGAATGGCTCTATTTCCCTTAAAACAAAGTTAGAACACAAGCTAGTATATTCACAGTATAAGCACTGTTTGATAATCATGCATTCAGATAGTTAAGTAATTTCCCTACAAAACAGAATATAAGCAAACACATATACTTTGTCTTTCATCACACAATAAGGTATAGTAAAAAAATTAGGAGATAAAACTCCCCCTCAGTTCACACTGTTCTCAGAAGATTTTCAAGTATTTGAAACCATTTTCAAAGCTTTGAACTGAAACTTGACTTAACAATCTCGCCCTTGATGAAAGACAAAACAAATATGCTTGTTCAAACTGTATAGCTGCACTAAAATTCATAGTCATTAGAAACATGGCTGAAACAGACATATGTCCAAACAATAATAATAAGATCAAATAGTAATACTAAACAGTTAAGCAAATTTCAAAACATCACTAACAAGCAGTGATACTAATATCAAAACATCAAAGTATACACATATCCACCTACACATATCCACATCCACAAAGCATATTGTCTCCCCCTTTTTGACTTTCATCAAAAGAGTGAGAAAATTTTTGGATCTTATTACAGAAAACTTAAAGAAAACTTAGAGTTTTAAAAGAGTGAAATTTGTCAAGGCATTTGAAAATTTAGAAAGAAAATGCAGGAGTTCAAGGGTTTGAATTCTGGTCATCTTCTTCTGTCTCAGATCCTTCAGCATCCTCTTGATCCCCTTCCACTTCCTCTTCTTTCACTTTATCTTTATATTTCTCAATTTTCTCTTATTTTGCAGCCACTGCCTCATTTCCTTCATCAACCTGCTCAAACAAATCTTCAGAAGCAACTATCTATATAATAACTTTCTTTTTCTACTTGTTTTGCTTCAGAACATCCCCAATTAGCACCCCAAAATCAATGCGACCTTATTTCCCCGTTCCCTTATCTCCAACATCCTCTTCAGTAGAATACTCATCAAAGAGCTCCCTGGTAGAATATGAATTCTTCGAACCCTTTTAAGTTAACAATCCGGGATCTTGGTTCAAGTTTAAAGAGACAATCGATAACCAAAAGTAGAAATATACTATTAAGATTACATTTCGTTTAATGTACATAACAAAATTTCGATAATACGTACAATTTGAAAAAAAAACGTGTTTGTGATCTGCCAAAGTATCTAAACTACACTCGGCATTCTCCTCTTGATCCGCGTTCCCATTCCCCCCACCTTGATTGATGACCTGCGGTTTTAAAATGGCAAAAGCCAACGCAGTTTTGAAGAAAATGATCAGTAAAAACTGAGTAAATACACACTAGGACATGTAAAGCAACGAGTGGCACATAAGCATGAGTTGAAACAAATCAGAATATTTAAAACAATAAAACTAACAGGTTTGAGAATTTAGAACAACTGAAAGTAACCGAGTAACAAAAACCTCTTAATTTAAGAACATTGAGAAACTACGAGTATTTGGTAATATATCCAAGGTAAACAAGTCCATTTAAGTTGATAAAGATATTAGTTCATGAGTAGCCAAAGATTTTCAAATCAATTCAATCGATTTGGGCATATCTAGAGCCACAAACAACATCAATAGAGTAGTCAATTTTCTTTCAAGTTCAATTAACCGTTAAGTTTAGCTGAGACATGTCCAGAGCCACCGGCATGATCGATGTAGAGAGAGGGATCACAAAATAATCATAAAGGGTTCCTTATAGGGTCTATCAAACCCTATTTCACCCGAGCGTTAAGGGAGCCCATGCGTCAATCCCCGCTCAAACAATTAGCTAAAAGGCCTTAAGTGCCGACACCCCTATACCGTAGTGACCCTTACAAGTATAAGTTGCACTCTGTAACTCTATAAACCCCTTGGCCTCAATACCTTGATACATTATGGCTCATTTGGGGTGTATTTTTGAACATTTAAGTTCTATCCTATAATATGAAGCATTGCTTCAATGGTCGTAGCCATAAATAAAGGGAGGATCGCTTGGCGCCTCCGGCCTGAGCCATAAATAACACAACTCTGTACATCATCCTAAATCTATTATAAGTGTTTTATTTCTTCTCTTTACCATAACTAAAATCATATTATCAATTTATCACAAGTAAAGTTTCAAGAGTTATAAAGAGGATTCAATTTATAATCAAACAATTTCGAGTATAAATCATGCTTTGCATGCTTTTTCAATCAACAAAAACTCATTCGAGACTTAGCACAAACACTCGCAATTTTGATAAGTAAGAGTCGCACATATGTACTTACCACAAAGATAAAGCACAACCAAAAGCAATAAACTAAGTCTAGTACTCCAACGACAACCACTCTCTCCTACGAGGTTGGTGTCTACAATCACACGTATAACGTACTCGTTACAACCAATTACAAATCGATAAAAAATGAAAACCTACAGGCCACATAGTATTATATGTCACAAATTCACATATAATGATGTTCACTTATCAAAATAAATCCAAAATAACACTTAGAATTTCAATAATTCAAGTTTTCTAAAAACGGTAAAACTATAATTCTGGACAGAATTGTAGCTCTGATTTTAGAGGCATATTTACCATATCAAAACATGTCTTAAAATTATGAAATAAATTTATGATGAACCTACATGTGAATTATTTCTTAAACATAAAGAAAATTATGAATAGCCATTGTAAAACTCAAGTTAAAAAATAAACAAACAATGCTGTATAAAGACAAGTTTGGCAGCAAGTTTCAAGTTTGAAGGACAATTACTACTACTTGGAGAATATGAAAAATACCCATCTTCTCTAGAATGAATACCCTATGTGTCTAGTTTCATCACAAGAAAGATTGGGTGACATAAATTTCTGGAAATTGAGTTTTTTACAAAAACGGCAAGACTGGTCCAATAACTGAGTTTCACAAAACATGCAACTTAGAATGAGCTTATCTCCCCAACCAAAAAGGCTAAGGAGAGATTTTACTCTTAAAATGACCCTAATTGAGTCTAGTTTCGTAATAGGAAATATTTAAAAAATTCACAGATTTGGAGATAATCTATGTTTTTCACAAACTTGTTAGATTATAAAAAACATACAATTTTTCAATAATCAACAAGAATGGTTCTAATGAGACATGCAACTTATGGACACTTGATTTTCACAAAATAGCACCATTTTAATCATGAAATAACATTTTTACATGCTCTTGACACAAATTATCAAAAATACTTTGAGTTACAAATGCAAAGAAGATGACACTCACAACATGCATGTGGGTTCTAGTGTGGGTTTCATGAAATAGTCAAAATTTTGGAGTTAAACTCTTGATCAAACCATGAAAATGAAGAATCAAGGATAGAAAATAAATAAATCTAAGGTCACTGTGCACAAGAGATTCCGGCAGGGAGACCTCCGTGTACACCGTACGTAGTGGATCAGGGATCGCACAGGAAGAATAGGGGTGTGTGTAGGGAGAGAGTAAGTCAGTAGCAATGTCTGAGAGAGAGACAGAGGTTTGGCAGAGCTTCCGCGTATGGCAGTGTGTCTCCCTTTGTATGGAAAGGTTAACGATATATATATACTGGAGAACGTGACCGTTGTAGTGTGGTTAATGCGCCCATTAATGGCGGCTTAATTAGCTTAACCATAACGGCACGTCCGTCCGAGTATATAGGAACCGTTAGAGCACGTGGTGCGCGAGTACCGGAACCGTTACGAGGTTGACCGGGTTTGACCTAATTGACCGGGTTTATGGAGCTCGTGCCATAAATCTCTCAAAACAGTTACTAAAGGTCGCGCGCGGGCTTGGCTCGCACGCGACAGGGCTTACTCTAGCCTCCAAACCACAAGGTCCCTACAAGTCCCGTGCAGTGGTATGCGAGGGCTCTGTCTCGCAGCCCCCACATGGATCAGCTCGGCTGGTGATCCTGTGTGTGTGGAGCACAATATGGTGTGCTGGATGGTTGCCACGTGGCCTAGATCTGCCATGTCATAAAGCAGTATCTACATTAGCCCCCTTTCTGCGCGTGAAGGCTCATAGCTGTATAGGCTTCCATGCGCGGAAACCAACATGCGCGTCGTCGCCACGCACCAATTCAAATACGGGCAGGTTCAGCCCCCGTGCGTGTCATTATGACCTAGAACCCCTAGAGTCGTGCCGTCTGACCTTTAGGGTTTTAGGCGTGACGTCAGCCCGTCCTGTGATTGCGCGACACGACGGTGACGGTTGCGATTCGACTACTGAAGGGACGCAACCCTTCATTCTTCTGGATAAATACCTTGTATCCCATTATTGCAAAGCATCACTTCTTTCTCTTAAAGTGAATGGTACCCGGAGATCTTCGAGAGCAGATCCAGATAATCAATCACCAGTTCAGAACTGCAAATCGTATTCTCCAATTGTGTATATCCAAGCAAGCTTCAAGGAAACAAGGTTGGCCTCGTTTACTTTTGATTTAAAATACCAGTGTTTGCCTTGAACCGCGTTGAATCTGTAAATCCATGAAATTTGTGAAGAGGCTTTTGATTTTTGAACCCGCTTCGTTTTAATCTTTCAACAATATCAACTCCCCAATTTCTGAAATCGGCACCGGAACTGTTTGCTTTGGTTTGCATAGATCTCAACTTCCAAAATTCAAACTGAAGTGTGGTGTGGTATTTCTCCCCCCTTTTTCTTGCCCTTTCGCAGGAATGGCCAAGACAAGAGTAACCAGACCCGTCAAGGAAGATGAAGAGATGCCGGAGCTTCCGCAGGCTCTGTGGCGTAAAGCCCCCTTTCTGGGTGGGAAGGATTTTTATCATGCGAGGATAAAGGCGAAGAGAATGCCTGATCCTGTTCCTGTTGAGCAATTGCTGACGTTGACTCGCCCAGTTAACTCAGCCCTGCTCGAGTGGGTTGGTTCCGAGGATGTACTCCGATTGGGGATCGAGAACGGGCACTTCCCGTATACTGCGATTTCTACTCAAGCGTTTGTCCAGAAATTGGACTATATGGATGAGTGGATTGACCACGTGTTGGATCATCACGCCGAGACTCTCGATAAAGCCGGCATTTTCTTTGCTATCCGTGCTATGAAGGGTGCTGCCGTGAAGTTGGATCAGTCCATGCTTCTAGACCTTCTGTCCCGTTATTCGCCCGCGACTCACACGTTTCATTTTGCGGAGTTCGAGGCTGCCCCCACGCTCGAGGACGTTCAAATGCTGTATGAGCTTTCCCCCATGGGTGAGGTGGACCCCTTGAGTCACCTGAGGACATCTGCTGAAATGGCCTTGTACGCGCAGATGGAGGAGTGCCTAGTAGAGGTAAAGAAAATCTCCACTCGGTGGACCACTACCAAGCCTCTTCCAAACTGGCAGTTGGTGGATACGTCTGCGAAGAATACCTGGAACAAGTGGTTGCAGTACTTCTTCCGAGACTATGCGAACAGCAGCATTACTAAGAAGCTTTTGAGCGAGAACTCGGAGGCCGAGAATTATGTAGAGGGCAAGGGTTATCATTTAACCCTTTGTGCCTTTCTCTGTGCTTGGCTGTCGAGGTATCTGATTGATGGTCATCCCCATGACGGGGTCTTCTACCATGTGCTGCCACTTGCTGTGAGGCTCGCTCTTGGCCAGAGAGTCGCACTCGGACCCTTGGTCCTGGGGACGCTATATTACAGGCTGGATCAGCTGGTTCTGGCGATGAGGGAATCGCGTGGCCGCCTCGATGTTCTGACCTTCGTCAATATCAGCTTTTTGACAATGTGGGTTTTCGAGCGCTGGCCGTCTTATGCTCCAACTCCCCTTCCACTTGATAAGTGGTGTCCCCCAGGCGAGACAGAAGCGCGCAACAGCGGAAGGGCTGCGAGATGGTTTGGAGCAAGCAACACCAAGTGTACTTGGAGTTTGATATGCGACAAACGAAAGGAGTTTACCGCCAGGCCCTATGCCACACGCGTTGAGAATGTACGGTGGTTTCCAAAGCTATACCCTTCCAAAGGTATGGTCTTGTCAGAAGACCTTCTCTTTGAAAAGGGGCCGCATTTCCACGAACGCTATCGTGACTTCTTCTGTTGGTGTCTGCGAGGTTCCCTTCCTGCCCTTGCAGAGCATATTCGTGAGCTCGTGCCAAGGTATGAAAGGCTTACAGTGGATGTTGACCCCACTCGGGTCTCTCCTCAGTTTGGATTTGATGCAGTGGCCCCATCGATCTGGCCCCAGTCTATTATCAGAGGGTGCTACAAGCGTTTGCTGACAAAGGAGTGCAAGACGGTCCTCATGAGCAATCTTCCCTTTGAGCAGCCTGCGGGAACTCGCAAGGGTGGTTGTTCCCAGAACTGGATCGCATACTGGGTTGCCCAGCAAACGAGGATTGAGACGGAGGCGGCGGCGCAGCCAGGAAAGGCCCCCTTGATCAAGAGAAACTCCTTTCCGTTTCGCCCC
This sequence comes from Linanthus parryae, assembly GCA_023055425.1. Classification (NCBI taxonomy): domain Eukaryota; kingdom Viridiplantae; phylum Streptophyta; class Magnoliopsida; order Ericales; family Polemoniaceae; genus Linanthus; species Linanthus parryae. The sequence continues at coordinate 23,728,823 of JALGPY010000001.1, read as the reverse complement.
AATTGCAGTTTGAGCGAGTCTGAGTATGGTTGCTACTCGCTGTGGGACCGCGAGAATCATTTGTGCCCCGATTTCATTCTGAAGGAGCAAGTCGACGCAATCAAGAAGGGTGACGCGCAGGTCATCAAATATAGCAAGGCGTTTGCTGAGGTAAGCAATTTCCTTATGTGCTTTAAGCCTTTTGATTTCCTTGCGCTGATGCTTTCCGTTCTGTATTGTTCAGTGTCATGTGCGGAGGTTCGCAGATGGTGATCGCTCCAAATCGCTGGTGGACACCATTGTTGCCACTAGAAGGAAGGGGGAGTCGTACCGGCTAGCATGGAGGATGGATGCCGAGGTCGAAACAAAAGTTCGCGGAGTCATGAACACTTTTGCTGACTCGCTGATAGACAACCCTCCGGCTCCGTCTCCTCCTAGAGATGACCCGTCCCCTCCAGCGACTGCGGCGCCGAGAGTGAAGAGACCTAGGCAAAAGGGAATTACGATTTCCTCCCCTAGGAGTGCTCCAGCTTCTCCCCCAGTGAGGTCCCTTTCCATCAGGGACAAAGGCAAGGGTCGTATGCCCAGCAAGGCGCGAAAAGATCTCGCAGTTGAGACTTTCGTTCCATTCAACCAAGAGGAAGAGAGACAGGAGCCCTAAGCAAGTGATGAAGAAGAAGAAGCAACAGTTGTGATGTGCGAGGAAGAATCAGGAGGTACTTCCGTCGCATCTCCTTGCCTTTTATCTTGACTTCTTTTGCAGTTCTCTTCTTTGAACCAATTATATATTCGCAGATGATGATGATGAAGCCGTTGGTGGCCTTGTGACCAAGAGGCAAAAGAGAGATGCCCATTCTGGTATTTCAGATGATCCTATAAGCGAGGATGTTCTTGCTGAATCCCGGAAGACAGCCGCGGAGGCTGCTGAAAGAAGAAGGCAGCGAGAGGAAGAGGAGCTCGAGCGTGTGAAACAGCGGAGCCTCGAGGAGCAGCATGTTGACGACTTAGTGCGTCCAGTTGGCGAGGAAGACGAGCTTCCAGAAGAAGTGGCTCCTCATGTGGAGGAGGAAGATGAGGTTCCTGGAGAGGATGCAGCAGAGCTAGAGCAAGTCCAAGCGGACTTCGCAGAGATCGCAGGTGGCGATAAAGGTGAGATCTTCAATCTCGCAGTTACTTATAGAGATGTAATTGTAGGTGCGTTAAAGCACGGTGTGTCAAAGCCGGACATTCGCCGTTGGTTGGTAAGCAAATGCGGAGAACCCTCAGGTAATTATTTTGAGTGATATGCGCATACTAGGCTGTAGCCACTTGAGGCAAAATCATGACTGGTTTACTCGCGTCCCAGGTCACGCTTCTCTTAAAGATTTGCTTAGTGAGGATACACTGATAGGGCACGGTTCCACGTCCCTAGTGTACGATGAGGATACCTCAATCCCACCTTCGCGTGGAGGTGCTTATTCTTAGCTTTAGTAAAGATAGCGAAATAACTTATAACACAAGTTACCTCATATTATCGCATTTGGTATCGCAGGTCATGCTGAGGAACCTGAGCTGGAGCAGAGAAGTCAGCCTCCTGCATCCCATGTTCCAATTGCGAGCTCCCATATCGAGAAGCCTGTCGCAGCTGCTGGACACGTAAGTGAGCATCTCGAGGATGTCATCGAACTCTCCGATGATGTCGAAGCTGATGCTGTGCCGATGGACGAAGGTGTCCGTACCGGTGGTGAGGAAGAAAGGACAAGTGATGCTAACATTTTCGCATCTGGGAGTGTCCTCCGCCCAACGACTTCGGCTGTCCCTTCGCCTCCGGCGATGACTGAGCCAGAAGCACCTATTCCTGCGTGGAGCATTTGGGGCTCGCAGGTTGGGAATGTAGTCGCAGCTGGTGCGGCCTACACTCTTCCTCCTAACTATGAGAGGTTGGAGCTCGCAGCTGATAGGAGAGCTATGGAGCGAGAGCAGTCTTCGAACAACCCAGTGGCCCGCATCCCTTCTCTTCATGAAATTCTGGAAGGCACTGGTAAGTAAAGATTTACCGTTCGCACGTCGCATTTTTTGCTTGCGAGTTCTGACATTATAACCATTTTTGATGTCTCAGGTTTGAAGCAAACCGATGTAGACTGGGTGGTTCGAATGCGTCTCAGATACCCCCGATCGTTTGTGAGATCTCTGGAGATCGGACCTTTTGACAGGAGGCTATTCCTTACTGAAGCCATCTGGATACTGGAGCAGCTGTCTGCGGCTACACCTGCGACCATTTCGGCCCAGAGTGCTGAATTGCTGTGTGGCATGTGCCAAAATCTCCTGTTCAAAGTCCAAGGCAGACTTGGTTTCAAATTCCTCAAGGACAGAGTTACACTGATTCGCGCAGCTGTAACTTTGAATCTCGGTCACCAGAATCTCGCAGCTGAGATGCAGAAGGTGGAGCAGCAAAAGCAAAAGGTTGATGAAGCTTTGAAGCTGTATCATGAAATGAATGCGAAGTGCGAGCAACTGAAGCAAGAAGTGAAACAAGTGGAGAAGCTGAGCGAGCAGTTCGAGCCCCAAGACTCCTTGATCAAGAATTTGTTTTGACTTTTCGAATTTTGAAAAGAAAACAGGAAAATGACTGAGACATTAATGTAATGTTTTGAAACATTAATGTAATGTTGCTAGGGTTTCTCCCCTTTTTTTTAACAATAGACAATGAGTTTGCCCGTTTTGCCCTTTTCGGGATTTGATTGGACATTTCTGTGCATATCCAATTATGACATCAGCAATTGATTCTTTGCTTGATTTTCGCGCTAATTTCTCGGCAGATAAGCACGCTTCCGTTGGGAAGTCCATCCGAATCATGACTATCCGTCATTTATTAGGATACGCAACTGAATTGTCGTAGCCTTTAGTAGGGTAATTGATTGTTACCGCTTTTCAAGGCGTAAGTGATTGAACTTACCCTCTTTTTGAATTTTGCTGACTCATCTTAGGCTGCCGAAGAGTCTCCACAGGGCCTATATAAACCCTGTCTTTGCCATTTGGGTTCTTCATCCCAAACATGTGCTTTGCCGTGAGTCCTTACGACTGCTAGCTTCAACGCTTGTTTTTCGTTGATTCATGGCAACTTCAAGTTTTAAATCCTGAGTTTGCGCTTTGTGCTATAGAAATAGTTTCCAAGATCCACTTTATGAGGCTTATTGCTGTTTATAACCATCATAAAGAGGATGCAGATAATACCTCATGTGTATTCGAAGAAATTTCTTCGTGTATTATGTGTGCAGGTCATGTTTCCGGCCGCCTCGTGGCGAGGTGCAGCGCCGAAGTGACCGTGCTACCGTCTCGTAATGAACGGCGTGATTCTTCTTCAGCATCTCCAGGGAAGAATCCGTCGCCCTCACATTTGTGAGGTCGGGGTGCTCGTCAATGCCCTTGTCCAACATGACAAGGAGTCCATCACCAGAGGAATGACTGCTTCGCCTGTTTTGCGGAGTACCATCTGTCGGCACAGGAAGCTCCTCCGGCGCCTATCTTGATCAGACAGAGGCTTTTGTCATTCCTTGGGGTCTTGGGCGTATCGTATCCCTGACCTTGCTGCTAGGGATGTGGCGAATGACGAGTTGATCTCTTCGCGGCAGCATCCCTTTTGCTATAGATCTTTGGCCGCAGACTTGCGTGCTGTGCTGCCGGTATCAGGACCGGTGGATTCTCTCTTTTCTTAGTCGAGAGTTCCCTTGGCGCATCTCTGGCTTACCAGCCATTTTTCGAATGTATTGTTAGCCATGTTGGCTGCTGTAGTTAGATTCGAGCTTTTCGCTTGTAAGCTGTTATCTAGACAGATAAATTGTAAGTCATTTGACTCATAATGATATATAGCTTTTGTATTATCTGCTGTTTGCAACAAAATACAATTTCGCATGCGTTTCGGCTTGTTTTGCCTTGCATAATGCCATGTAATAATTTCACATATGCGACCTCAATGCGCAGATGTTTCGCTAGATCATTCGAGATCGTAATTTCGCAGTTGTGCCATCTTGACGGATGGGCTTGCAGGTGGTCGTTGTAAATCGTATGAGATCACGTTCACAACTTTGCTATCTTAACAGATAGTTTTTTAACAGATCAATTAAGATCATTGAGCGGCGCGAATTGCTATCATAGAAGATAGGCTTTATTAGAGGATTGCTTGAGATAGTTTCTCACATGAATTGCTATCGCAGCAGATAGACCTTTAGAAGGTCTAGCAAGATGGTTCTGCAATTACGTTGCCATCGTAACAGACGGGCTTGGGTGATCAACTAAAGTCACTTTGCGTATAAATTGCTATCGTAACAGATAGGCTTGAGAAGATCATATAAGATCGTATTTGTGTAAACCGCTATCGTGAGAGATAGGATTTTGATGATCGATTGAGATCGTTTTTGTATTTTGCTGCTATCGTAGGAGATAGGCTTTGGATGATCACTTAAGATCGCATTTGCATTGGTTGCCATCATAAGGGATGGGCTTTAGATGATCAATTAAGATCGCATTTATGTTGACTGCTATCGTGAGAGATAGGCTTTGGATGATCATTTAAGATCGCATTTGCATTGGCTGCCATCGTAAGGGATGGGCTTTAGATGATCAATTAAGATCGCGTTTATGTTGACTGCTATCGTGAGAGATAGGCTTTGGATGATCACTTAAGATCGCATTTGCATTGGCTGCCATCGTAAGGGATGGGCTTTAGATGATCAATTAAGATCGTATTTATGTTGACTGCTACCGTGAGAGATAGGCTTTGGATGATCACTTAAGATCGCATTTGCATTGGCTGCCATCGTAAGGGATGGGCTGTAGATGATCAATTAAGATCGCGTTTATGTTGACTGCTATCGTGAGAGATAGGCTTTGGATGATCACTTAAGATCGCATTTGCATTGGCTGCCATCGTAAGGGATGGGCTTTAGATGATCAATTAAGATCGCGTTTGCTATCGTAAGAGATAGGCTTTGATGATCAATTAAGACCATGTTTGCGTTTGCTGCTATCGTAAGAGATAGGCTTTGATGATCGATTAGGATCACGTTTGCGTTTGCTGCTATCGTAAGAGATAGGCTTTGATGATCAATTAAGATCGCATTTGCTATCGTAAGAGATAGGCTTTGGTGGTCAATTAAGATCGTATTTGTATTTGCTGATATTGCAGCGAATAAATCATTGTTAGCAGCAATAACAAATAAAATAGAGCGATATAAACAGCTAGAAATATGAGCTTCTCATTTGGGAGAATTCTTTTATTATAGCATTCTCATATGGGAGAGATAGGATTACAATCCTCTCATATGGGAGAGGAGATCGCGAATATCGTAGCCACATGAGACATTAAGCAACGTTATCATAAAACGTATGAAATAAGAGAAGTCAAGGATAGTACTTCTTGATCCAGCGCATGTTGACTGAGCTTGGAGTTGAGGTTGTGCCGTTCAACCTTCGTATGCTGCAGTAGCCGCTATCGAAGACTTCTGTGACTTCGAAGGGTCCTTCCCAATTAGCTGCGAACTTTGGGTGAGTTGCTTCTCGCATGCAGTGGTCAGATGCGCGCAAGACCAGGTCGCCAACTGCGAAATCCCTTCGCTGGACTGTCTTGTTATAGGCGCGAGCGATTCTTTCCTGGTACCGCTTGTTAGTCCTTTTGGCTTGTTCTCGCTTTTCTTCCAACAAGACTAAATCATGATCGCGTTGATTTTCATAGAGTGCATGGAAGGCCAGCCTTGCCGAATTGACTCTGACCTCCGCAGGTACTACAGCTTCGGCCCCATAACATAGTAGAAATGGCGAGGCCCCTGTAGGTGTCCTTGGAGAAGTTCTGTAGGCCCACAGAGCTATGTTAAGGGAGTCGGCCCACTTCTTGTGGTCATCTGCGACCATCTTGCTCAGAATTCTCAACAGCGTTTTGTTAGTCGCTTCGGCTTGTCCGTTTCCCTTTGGATAATAGGGGGTGGAGCATATTTGCCTGATATTGTACTCCGCGAGTTTCGTAGCTACCTGACGATTAACAAAAGGAGTACCGTTATCTGAAAGAATAGTATTTGGGATTCCGAACCTGCATACGATGTTTTCCTGGATGAAGTTAACCACAGCCAGCGCGTTTGCCGTCTTCAGTGGTATTGCTTCCACCCATTTGGTGAACAGCTCGGTTGCGGTGAGAATGAAATGGTTCCCATGTGACGTTGGTCGGATGGGGCCGATGAAGTCCAAAGCCCATGTGTGGAATGGCCATGGCGTCCCTAATGCATGTAGATCCACGGCGGGAGCGTGCACTAGGTTCCCTTTGAATTGGCATTCTTGGCAGCGTCGCACCTTGGTGCGGCAATCGACTTCCATCGTGGGCCAGAAGTATCCGATTGAGAGGAGTTGTCTGCATAATTTCGCACCTCCCTGGTGTTCCACCTGATGAGAAAGGTCCATGACTTCTTGTGCTTCCCTGCCGTCTAGGCATCGCAGCAAGTTGCCCTCGTGACCTCTTCGCCAAAGCAGGTTTTCCTGAACCACATATCGAGACGCTTTCCTCCTCAATTTGTCGGCTTCTTTTCTCGATTCGGGTACGGTGCCCTGGGTAAGGAATTCAAACAATGGCTTCCTCCAATCTGTGTCGTCATCGGTTAGAGCGACGAGTAGAGAATCTTTGATTAGTGCGCAACTTTCGCACTTCCCTTGTATCAGGGCTGCAGCTGTTGACATGCCTGGCCAATGAATGCCATATCTCTGAGCTTTCCTGTAGATTGACACCTCGCTTTCTCCGCAAGCGTGTTGGTGAATCTTTTCTAACAGCAGTTGTCCCTCTTGCTCGGAGACACATCGCATGAGTATTCCTCCAGGACCCTTGTAGTAAAGGGTGTTGTCGTGAATGCAGTATCCTTTCGTGAGTACCCAGCTTTCGCTGCTGGTGCCTTTCGCAATGGCTTGCAGGATTGCTTTTCGCCAGTCTGCGTCATCCATGTGTTCATCGTCGCACGCATCTTCTGTTAATGCCGACGATGTTCGCACTTCAATGGAAATCCTTGCGGGGCATTTGTCTATGCTGACCTTAGATCCCAGAGTTGCTAAGGCGTCTGCATGCCTGTTGTCCGCTCGGGGCTTGTGCTCGTATTTCACATCGCAGAATTGCTGCATCAGCCTTTGCACTAGGGTGCGGTATGGCAGGAGGTTGATCTCCTTTAAACCATATTCGCCCGAGGCCTGCTTAACAATCAGTTTGGAATCTCCCATGACTGTTAAGTTGCTCACTTCCAAAGCTTTCGCCGCACGGAGCCCCGCGATCAGAGCCTCGTATTCCGCCTCGTTGTTAGTGACTGCGAAGTTGAGTTTTGCGGACATCTGTATGACTTCCCCGTCCGGCTTTGTCAAGACTATCCCAATGACTCCACCTTTTCTGGTTGACGAACCGTCGAAGTGGAGGGTCCAATAGGGCACGTCGATCGCGTAGATTTCAGGGCCTTCGAGCTCTTCCTCGATCACAGGTTCGTGACTGTTGTCGGGAAACTGTGCCAACAGATCTGCTACCGCCTGCGACTTGATCGCTCTTGGTTTCACGCATGTGATATCGTATTGAGAGATGGTCATGTACCATTTCGCCAATCTCCCGCCCGGAGTAGTGTGAGTTAGCAGGTATCTTATGGGGTCGCTTTTGGTGACCACTACTACTTTGTGCGATGCAAAATAGTGTCTCAACTTCTCTATTACGAAGAATAAAGCAAGGCAATGACGTTCGATGTCTGTGTACCTTGATTCAGCAGGCTGCACAATGCGAGAGATGTAATAGATGGGCCTCTCTTGGCCTTCATACACCTGAGCCAAGAGTGCTCCTATAGATTTCCTTGTCGATGTAAGGTATAGCAGAAGCGGTGATCCCAGTTGAGGCGCGATCATTATCTTTGGGGATGTGAGTAACTCCTTTAGCTTTTCGAATGCGGCTTCGTGATCAGGAGCCCAGTTGTACGCGGCGTCCTTCTTGAGAAGAGTGCTGAAGCAGCATGTGATTTCGGCGATTGCTGGGATGAATCTCCGCAGATATGACAATTTTCCCAAGAATGTTTTCAAGGTACTTTGGTCGTGAGGTGGCGTCATGCTGGTGATGGCTGACACTTTCGCAGGGTCAGGCTCGATCCCTTGGCGATGGACTACGCATCCCAAAAACTTCCCCGAAGTCACGCCGAATGCGCATTTCATGGGGTTCATTTTCAGTTGAAAGCTCCTGCATCTGTTGAACACCTTTCGTAGGTCTGCAAGGTGATCTGCTTCATGCTTGGATTTGACTACCAAGTCATCCACATAGAATTCCACTTCTTTGTGCATCATGTCGTGGAATAGAGCCATCATGGCCCGCTGATAGGTTGCGCCTGCGTTCTTAAGACCGAATGGCATTACCGTATAGTTGAATACCCCCACGGGAGTGATGAATGCAGTTTTCCTTGCATCTTCGGGATCCATCTTGATTTGGTTGTACCCGCTGAAGCCGTCCATGAAACTGAACATGCGATGGCCTGCCGTTGAATCAATGAGCAAATCGATGTTAGGCAGTGGGAAATCGTCCTTAGGGCAGAAGCGATTAAGATCTCGGAAGTCCACGCAGATGCGGAGCTGTCCGTTCTTCTTCACCACTGGCACGATGTTGGCCAACCATGTGGGATGGTGATTTGGCTCTATGAACTTGGCGTCTAGGAGTTTGACAATCTCCTGTTTGATCTTCACGTTGAGCTCTGGCCTGAAGCTTCTGGTGCTTTGCTTGACCGGTTTAGACCCTGGGATGATGTCTAAACGGTGCATGGTGATGCTCGTGTCCAGACCCGGCATCTCGTCATATTCCCATGCGAACACGTCCTTGTATTCGGTTAGGAGCTGCAGCAGTCCTTGTTCCTCTTCGCTTGTGAGGTCCGCACTCAGGAAGACTGGCCTTTTCTTTTCCTCGTTCGGGCTGAGGAACACTTCCTTAAGCTCTTGCTTTTGTGGTCTTGGCCTGTCTTCCATGCATTCGGGCGCTTCTTTGAGTTTCTCATCTAGAGTGCCCTGTGTTGGCTCTTCTGTCAGCGCAACTTGCTCGATTTGATTGATTTGCCCAGGGACATCCCCATGCCCGTGTGAGGACGTCCCCGCGCACCTTCATATGCGATAGCATTTCTTCCCGTTGGCGTAGAAGCTCTCTATCTCCTTACCCTCGGGGTCATGCTTTGCGATCCTCTTCAGAGTGTACACATTCTTGCGGTGATATGCGATGCGCGGCGCCTCTTCGTGAGTAGGCGGCTTTTCCTTGGCATCTCCCCTTGTCACCATCACGCCTGCAGGTGACTGGTCCTTGATGTCCTCCCAGAGAGGTAAAGGAGTAGGGTTGAATGGTCCGGGTGTTTGCTCGTCCGCCATCTCGGTGAACCACACCGCCTCGCTGAGATGTGCTTCGTCCAAGTTGAACGGGTTAGTTGAGGCCGGTATCTCGACAATCCTGTCGTTCCAGATAGCTTTCATCACCTGGTGAGCCGTCGAAGGGATCGCGTCAAAGCGATGAATCCAGGCCCGACCTATGATCATGTGGTATGTGGTGTTCGCGTCTATGACATAGAACTTCGCCGAGCACTTGATTTTGCCGATCTGAACGCCCAGGCGGATCCATCCGATCGTCATTCTAGAATCGCTTCCGAATCCCACCAGCGGGGATGGACGCTTGACTACCTTGTGCTCGGGGATCCCTGCTAGCTTCAGTGTGTGGAGTGGAACAACATTGACCGCTGCTCCTCCATCGACGAATGCTCGCTTGAATTCGACGCCATTGATGATGGCGGTCACGTACAGGGGCCTCTGGTGGCTCGCATCTGTCTTCTTGTCGCTGGCAGAAAAGGTCATAATCTTTTCTGTGAAACGGGACGCCCTGACGACTTTCCCGTTGGAGACCACGAGGTCCTCCTCGTAGTCCTCTGCTACCCTTAAGATTGCTTTTGTCATGTCCGCTCGACATTTTTCGGAGAAGTTCATCTCGTTGAAGAATTTGTCGAAGCCGTGCGACCCTTTCATGCGGTCGGCATGCTCATCTTCCGTGTCCATGCTGTAGTCTTCATCTTCATGGACTTCAGCAATGATGGGCAGACCATCTTCTGCGACTTCTTCCAAGTCCACTATCGAGATCATGGCGACCTCTTTGCCCTTTGAGCCCGAATCTGTATGGGCAGGCAGCGGGTTGTTGCGCACATCCTTCCGGTGGTCGCTGACGATGAGTTCGCCGTTCTTCATCTTCTGATCGAACGCGAATCTGAGCTTCTTGCACTCGGCTGTGGGGTGCATGACCTTGCCGTGGTATTCGCACCACTTAGGGTCCCTCGTCATCTCCTTGGAGGGTGCTTTCTCGAGCGGTGGCAGGACGCCGTCCTTACGCCACTGCCTGCAGAGATCGCTCGCTTCCTCCACCGAGCATGGCAGAGGTGGTGCATCGAAGTTTGTAACCTTTGCTTGCTTCTGGGGCGAAACTGTGTTGACCTCAGCTTCGCGTCCCCGCTTGTAGCCAAATCTGCCGATCTTGTAGGTGGTGCCGCTCGCAGGTCGTTCTGGAGCGCTCTTCTTTCTCTGTCTCTCGACAATGGGCTCGATGTTCATTGTGCATTCGATGAGCTTTGAAAACGTTGGTGTTTGTAAATTGATCAGCATGCTTTTGTATTCGTCTCGCATGCACTGCAGGCATATCTCTACGAGCCGGCTTTCGAGCATTGGATCCTTGCACTCCAAGGATTTCGCTCTGAATTTCTTGATGAAAGTGATTCCATCTTCCTCGCGTTTCTGATACATCCGCGAGAGATGGATCATCGTCACCTTTTCTTCCATCTGGAAGAACTTGGTATAGAACTTCTGGACCATGTCGTCCCAAGTTTTCACAGATCCGGCCTCCAATGTTCGGTACCATTTGTATGCTACATTCCCGAGAGTTTTTGGGAATTCTCGCATCAGCAGCTTGGGATCAGCTCCGTATGGACCCATGACATCGATGAAACGCATGACATGCTCATGAGCGTTTCCATTGACGTCCTCGAACTTGTCCCATTTGGGAGCCTTGTACCCCGCCGGGTTAGGCATGAGATAGATCTCTCGTGGGATGGGTGGATCGTTGTCTAGCTTCGGGATGATGGTATCCGCGAACGACTGATGAGCCAAGATGGAGTCCACGCGCTTCTGCAAAGACGTCATGCATTCTGGAATGCTTCCCTCGGTAGTTGACGGAGGGGTTGCCGTAGGCGGTGGCGACACATATGCCGCCGGAGGATTGGGAGTGTATTGACTACCCGCGTTTCCCCAGATTGTCGCTGGTGGAGGCAGAGTGTACTGCAGAGCTGGGTTGGACGCCAAAGCCGGGGGCTGAGAGGCGTGAGCAGCAGGGGGCAGCATTTGTGCCGTTGACCCTTGGACCGAAGGCAGCTGCGTGGCCGACGGTGGAGTTTGCAGATGAGGGTTGGGAGGCGTGGCCGACACTCCCAATCCTGGAGCGGTAGGGGTTCCTCCTCCCTGAGGGATAGCGGTGGCAGGTGGAGGATTTGGCGCAAGAGTGCCCAGAACGGCCAAGATCCGTTCTAACTGCGCGGATTGAGACTTGAGAGCTTTTGCCTGATGTTGGACAGTGGCGTCCAAAGACTCTAAAGTTGGCGCCTCGCCGGGAGTCGTCGGAGTACGGCGAGCCTCGTCTCCCGAGGGAGTTTCGGTGGAAGGAGATCGGTTGCTGACATCGTCCTCCTGAGACATGGTTGCTTTTGCTGGTAAGTTTCACGTCGGGTTCACCAAAATGTGCACAAGAGATTCCGGCAGGGAGACCTCCGTGTACACCGTACGTAGTGGATCAGGGATCGCACAGGAAGAATAGGGGTGTGTGTAGGGAGAGAGTAAGTCAGTAGCAATGTCTGAGAGAGAGACAGAGGTTTGGCAGAGCTTCCGCGTATGGCAGTGTGTCTCCCTTTGTATGGAAAGGTTAACGATATATATATACTGGAGAACGTGACCGTTGTAGTGTGGTTAATGCGCCCATTAATGGCGGCTTAATTAGCTTAACCATAACGGCACGTCCGTCCGAGTATATAGGAACCGTTAGAGCACGTGGTGCGCGAGTACCGGAACCGTTACGAGGTTGACTGGGTTTGACCGGATTGACCGGGTTTATGGAGCTCGTGCCATAAATCTCTCAAAACAGTTACTAAAGGTCGCGCGCGGGCTTGGCTCGCACGCGACAGGGCTTACTCTAGCCTCCAAACCACAAGGTCCCTACAAGTCCCGTGCAGTGGTATGCGAGGGCTCTGTCTCGCAGCCCCCACATGGATCAGCTCGGCTGGTGATCCTGTGTGTGTGGAGCACAATATGGTGTGCTGGATGGTTGCCACGTGGCCTAGATCTGCCATGTCATAAAGCAGTATCTACAGTCACCAATCAAAGGTAAAGTTAGACATGCAAGCATGAATTTAAGTCTAGAAAGAACTTTACCCCAAGATTCAAGAAGATGATGAGCAAGAAGGTGAATTTGACCTTCAATTCTTGAGTAGGATGGTGGAAGAACACCACTCCATGATGATATTAAGAGTTTTTTTATGATGATATTAAGGTTAGACTCAAGTTTTCCATAATTTCGAGACTAGAAATATGATTTTTGATGAAGTTTTGTGGAGGTGAAGCTCCAAAAATGATAATGGAGTTTTGAGAGAGAGAGAGAAAAGAGCTTGTGTGAGTGCTCTTGAAGAGAAAAACATATGAAGAATTTTGGAAGAAATAAATGGAGTTGATGGAGATGGGAATGTTTTGATGTAAGACATAGTGTATCATATAGAGTTAGAAATGCAAAGAAGATGGCACTCACAACATGCATGTGGGTTCTAGTGTGAGTTTCATGAAATAGTCAAAATTCTGGAGTTAAACTCTTGATCAAACCATGAAAATGAAGAATCAAGGATAGAAAATAAATAAATCTAAGGTCACCAATCAAAGATAAAGTTAGACATGGAAGCATGGATTTAAGTCTAGAAAGAACTTTACCCTAAGATTCAAGAAGCTGATGAGCAAGAAGGTGAATTTGACCTTCAATTCTTGAGTAGGATGGTGGAAGAACACCCCTCCATGATGATATTAAGGTTTTTTTTTTTTTTTTTTTTTTTTTTTTTTTTATGATGATATTAAGGTTGAACTCAAGTTTTCCATAAATAGGAAACTAAAAATATGATTTTTGATGAAGTTTTGTGGAGGTGAAGCTCCATAAACGGGAATGGAGTTTTGAGAGAGAGAAAATAGCTTGTGTGAATGCTCTTGAATAGAAAAGCATATGAAGAATTTTGGAAGAAAGAAATGGGGTTGATGATGGAGGTTGGTGGTGAAAAGAGAGAGTTTCATTGAGTGTTTTTTTTAGGAGAAACATATGTAAAAAAAAAAAAAAAATAGGAGATGTAGATAAAGAGTGATGGAGATGATGGAGTTGATGGAGATGGGAATGTTTTGATGTAAGACATAGAGTATCATATATATTTACAAAATTATCATGGGTGTTTTTCAATTTTAAAATATGAGTTAACAAAAATGGTGGAGGGGGTAGTTGGTTGTAGTAAATAAAAATGAAGAGTTAATGGATGGGGCTAAAGAATGATAATAAAAGAAAAATTTGAGGGGTAAAATATGTAATTTTCAATTACTAGCTAACACATAAAAGTTAATTTTCTTATAAATTATAAAATTTCAAACAAGCTACTATGTGTAGAAGTATCAAATTCTACATTTACAAAACTACATTCATGTTCTAAATATACAAAATAAATTTTGAATAGTATTACTCAAGTAACCGAAATTATAAAATAATTAAAAAAATGAAATTCTATAAAATCATGAATGTCATATGACACCCTTATACTCTATAATCAAGAATAATTCAACAATAACTTTGAAATATGAATTTCTTGAGATTCTTAACATTTTCTCTAAAATTACCAAATAGCCCCCAATTAAAATATGTGGTATTACATTTAAACTTGTGCAATCTCTTCTTGCACATTTATCAGGTTCAAATTATTTCAAACTTTGGATATCTTGTCATTCAAGGGGGAAACCAGGTACTTCATTTTTCTGAATTTAGTACACAACTGAAATTGATCCAATTTCAGTTCATCCAATTCATTCTCAATAACATTCAGCTTCTCAAGCACCTGAGACTGATCTGGAGAGGTTGGAGGTAAAGCTAAAGCAGTGGTTTAGACTTTTAGCTTAGATAACTTCTTGGATTTAATCTCACTCTTAGAAATGTGTGTATAGAACTTCCATTCTCCTTTAGAGGTCTGCACAGTTCCAACCCTTTGAAAAAAAGTTTCATTAATCATTCAAGACCAATAGTAATTTCCTCTTCTTTTGTACAAAAATGTCAAAATGTTTGAATAAAAGAGGTAGGATATTGACATAGGGCAAGGCATGTTTTCAGTTTTTGGTACTGCAATAAAGCATGTGCTCCATCACAATGCCAACCAAATCAATCTCAAACCAGATACATGAAGTATAAAACCCTATCAGTGAGCAATTCTTTTGAATTCTCCCTAGGCACCACACACCTCATCAATATAGTGAAAAGAATTTTGGCTTCAACAGTTAAAACAAAATGTGTTAACTGTTTTGAGGTTGAGGGTGTATTAGGTAGAAATAAATCCACTTCATCCAACCTGATTGCCTCCTTCTAACTTGGAAGACCATCAACATCATAAACTTCTGGACAACCCAAAACCTTAGCAAAAATACATAACCTAACTGAATATCTATACCAACAACCTTAGTGGACAAAATCAACTCTCTACAAGGCACTTGTTGAAGGCTAAGATATAACAGTGTATTTAACCTAGGGTATGCCTCTTCATTCTGATTCAAAATCTTCCAGATAGAAGTCTCTTTCAATATTCTAGTGCACTCTAAATCTATATTTTCTATCGTCTTAGTGAAAATCATGCTACAGTATGCTACAGGGGTTGATGCATAGCCATCTAACCAAAGCCTTTGTGATTTAAATTGATAAACCAATGCTTTGATATAGAATACTTACCAGAACTAGATGTCTTCTCCCCTTTGGTCTTTTCTGACTTCTGAACCTCCTTATCTTTAACAGTTATCAGTTCTTTCTTCACCTTCTTTGGACTAGCCTTCTGATCTCACTTTTTTTCCAGATTTTTACTTTCTTATATGGTTTTCCCTTGCTGGAACTAGCTTTCTCCACATTTAGTCTTCTTAATCTTCTTATTTGGAGGAGAATATGGTAATGGCATGCTTACAGTTTCAGAATCATAACTAACAGCCTGAATCTCCTCTTCAGAGTTAGCTTTTCTCTTCTGACCTTGGCTCTTCTTCCTCATATTTTCTGCCCTATTGTTTAGTCGAATTCTTTGAGATCTTCGTGAATCTATTGGAGGGGTTAGGGTTTAGATAGACAGAGATAGGAGAGAGAAAGATACGGTTGTAGAATTGGAGTGAAAGAAGGAAACTGAATGATGTCAATATCTTGAAAATGATTCTTTATTTGAAATTTCAAAAAGCTTCCATAACAGATTGAAAGATTAAATGTTAGTTTAATATTTGAAAAATCCCATTTAAATTGTAAAAATAATGCAAAGTAATTATCTACATAGATAACACTCAACACTAATTGTGTAATACCCCATAATTTTAAGGGTATTTTTAGGAGTATTTTGGGTCGTATTCGGTTTTATAAAAGTTTTATTATTTATTAAATAAGTTTTTTTTGTTGTTGTTATATATAGTTATATAAATATTTATTATGTTATATATAGTTATAGAAATATAACTTCTTTTGTTACTTTATTTTAGTAAAGATTATAATAGTTAACTAGGTAGTTAGTTACGTGACGAAAAACATTTTTATACGTGACCAAAAGTGACGTTTTAATTAATTTTTACGTACCTGGCCACCGCAGTGACCCGTGTGACTGCCACACCGGATCACTTCTCATTTCTTCTTCCCCAACCTCATCTCCTACCAGGAGACGTAATTCCCCGGCGATTTCTCCGCCACCAACAACACTGCCTCTCCGTTTCTTCCTCCAAACGCCACCACCTATGCCGGAAATTCGCCCAAGGTCACTCCTACTGCCACCCGAACACCAATTTGACCCAAACTCGGATTGGATTTCGCCCAAAACTCCACCCCGATTCAACCCGAAAATCACCCACGGCGATCTCTTTTTCCGCTTCAAATTCCTCTCCCATAGCCTATATAAACCTTGCCCAGGACCTGATGAATTCACACCCAAGCTCGCAGCTCTCGCTCCCTCTCTCTGCTCTGTTCTTCGCCGAGGAACCAGCCGACGAAATCGACCGGAGCCCAGGCCGAACCCATCTCCGGCGACTCAGCCGCTGGTCCGCCTCCCTCCGTCGGCCTCTCCGACGCGTCTCTCTGTCCCTCCGACCAACTGCAGCAGCAGCGGTAGCCATCGAGCAGAACCGCCATCGCCGTCGTCGTCTCTTCGATCCATTCTTTCGGTAAACAACAAAAACCCCATTTTTCATTGCTTCTTCTTCTTTAAATCATGTACTTACATGATTAATGCTTGTTGGTGGGAGTAATTTGTGAAAGCCCACTGTTGAATTGAGAGAGCTAATATGGCGGGTCTGTTTGATATGATTCAGAGGGGTGTGTTGTGGGTTGTATTTTCCAAATATGTCATAGGGGGTACCATGTGCAAGTACTTGTTGGTAGTGTAAAAGGGGAGTCAATATCTTTTACAAAACTACTTTGTTATATTAAGTTACTGGTTATATGTTTTGGGTTTTATTGTATTTGTAAACTATATGTGTACACACACCTTGTTTTATGAATTAAATATTTTATAAATAATCCTTGTAATTAAATTGAAATAGTATTCTTATGAATTCAAGTAAGTTTATAGGTATAATAATAGTGTAATATGTTTTCATAATAGTAAAAGCTAGTTTTCTCTCTCTATATATATATACACACACTTTGTTATATGATATTAATTAAATATTTTATCAAGACGAATAAATAATATTTTTTTTATTTAATTAAAAGTTTTTTTTATACAAGTAAGTTTATATAATTAAAGTTTAGTGTGTGTGTTTTTTTTTAATAAACATTAGCTTTTACAAACCGTATTTTAAATATGAGTCGTATTTTACCTTAAAATTTTGGGGGAATTTAATAAGGGGTTATAGACATTGCATATAGGATTCGTATGTACTTTGGCGTGATAGTAGTGTGTTAATTAGAGGATATTTTCTATTGTAGACACCGAGTTCATAGACGGTGAATTTGTGGAGGATCCATACTACGAGTACTAGGAGGTTGTTTGCTTTCGTGTGACGATCTCTCTTCCAATCCAAGTAAGTTTATATGCACAACACCTTCAACTATCAAAATGTGTTTGGCGTGTGTTACTTGTGTATCGTGCAACTGTTTTAAACTTTGAATTTTGAAATCACTCTTGCAATATATCTTTGAAAAGTATGCGGTTACTTGTGGCCATGTGATATATTAATGAACGATAAATGATATGGGGCGATGTACAGAGGATGTGTGTGAAGGCTACGGCCGGAGGCGCACGTGAGACGAACCTCCTAGGGTTTCATACCCTACCCTATATGGGTCTTTATATTGTGAAAGCTATAGAGTACTACCTATGCATGTGTGGGTCACAACTGTATAGGGGTGTCGACACTTAAGGTCTCATAGTTAGTTCAGGGTTGAATTGGGATGGACTGTGATATCCCGAGAGGTACTCTATTATTATTTATTGCATCGTGACCTCTCTGTGGGCATTCGTTACCCGCTGGGCTCTAATATGCCTCAGCTCAACTAATGATTAAATGTGAAGTTACTTCAGTTATATTGTGATTCACTCTTTAAGCCAAAACTCTGTTTTACATGTTGTGGTATATGCTTACTCAGTTTTTACTGACAAACTTTTACTGCGGTCGGCTGTCGCTATTTTAAAACCCGCAGGTCGAGAATAAAGCGGGGGAACGCGCACACGTAAGCTGGAGTTAGGATCAGGCAGCTAGGAAGTATTTCATTTATCTAGGAAGCATTTTATTTCACAATTTAGATTCGAACACTGTCATTTATCTCTTTCAAAACTATTGTTGGAGGATTTCTCCGGTTTTCATTAATAAATGCACTTTTGGATTATCGTTTGGTTGTACTAGCAGGGAACCGTAGGTTCCAGGGTTGTTTCAGTTGGTATCAGAGCCGACGGTCCCAACGCTAGTGCGACCTTTCGATTTCCATTAAATAAAGACAAAACATAAAATTAAAATTTTTGAAAATTAAAATGGACATAGGCTAACTAAAATTGATAATAAAATTCAAACAAGCCGGGGTTGTGGGTTAGTCTAGCAGCTTCTATGTTCGATATTTGAGATTTATTGGAGATTATTATTTACCATATTGTGTGCCTCAATGTGCTAATATTATTGTGATAATTGTTTGACACTTGTCATGTGAGTTTTTAGATTAATTTCGTTGAAATTATGAGTGTATGTGTGGCGTAGGACACTTCTAAGACTTGTCTTATCTCTTCTCATATGGCTTCCCTACCCGTACCTGCTCCACCAATCTTTTGACTTGGAGACTCTTCATATAGCATGGCATGATTATCTTAAGCCTACGTTTTGTATGTGAATACCTTAGGATTGTATTAAGTTAAGTCACATTTATAAGGTACAATGCGATTTGCCAACCCTCCTCAATATTATACCAGGAGTCGTGCAAGACAAGTAGGAACAATGAATCAAGGAAACCAAGGAAACCAACAAGCTCAGGCTCCTCAACAATATGACCCAATTCGGTTCCAGAATCTGGAACAAGCGACCATAGCCTTAACCCAACTCCTGCACAACCAGCAGGCTGGGGGAGGAGACATCATGAGTAAGATGGCGGAACTCCGACCCGACTTCTTTTACGGGACGGACGACCCGACCACTCTGGAGAATTGGATCCGCGACTTTCACAAGGTGCTGATTTCGGTGCGTTGCCCAGAGGATCGACGCATAGAAGTGGCGGTCTACTATTTTAAGAAGGAAGCCGATAACTGGTGGACTTCCGCATCAGCTACTTTGCTCGCCCAAGAAGGCTTTGGATGGGAGCAACTAAAGGAAGCTATGCGTGAGCGGTTCTACCCCGATCATGTGAAGTCTAGGAAGTTTATTGAGTTCATGCACCTGAAGCAAGAGGGGGATACCCTAACTGATTACTACGACAAGTTTATGGAACTTATGAGGTTTGGACAAGCAATTGCCCCGACTGAGGCAAGCAAGATCCGCAAGTTTGTCGAAGGCTTGAACTTTCAAGTTCGAAAGGCCATAGGGCCTACACGTTTCACCACACTATTGGAGGCCTATGGAGCGGCTCAGGATATGCAGCGCATGCTGGATGAGGATGTAGAAGCTAACAAGAAAAGAAAGACCGAGGCACCAGCAGCGACTAGTTTCCAGAACCGTGGTACAGGAAACAATGGTGGGGATAAAAGGTTTCGCCCCAACCCAACCCCCACCAACCAGTTTGGAAACCAAGGCCAAGGAGGACAAGGCCAGGTGCGAATCTTCAACTATAGGCAATGCGACAGAAACCACCCAGGAGAGGACTGCCGAGGGAATAAAGTTAACTGCCTCAATTGTGGTAGGCTGGGCCATCGAAGGTATGAATGTCGTGTCAAACCCTCAGGAAGCAACAATGGTGGATTCAACCGTGGAGGCAACAACTACGGTGGGAATAACAATGGATATAACCAGGGAGGCAATAACAACCGTGGTAACCAATATGGATGGAACCAGCACAACTATCAGCAAGGTGGAAGCTATAGGAACAACAATAACTGGAGGAACAACAATGGGCAAGGAGGAAACAACTACAACAACAGGCCACAAGGAAGTGTTGCTGGATCTGTGACCGCAGCAACAACATCTCCTACAACACCAGCTGCCACAGCCCGTAGCGCAGCTGGGACTATCAATGTTATGAATCAGACTCAAGCGGAGCAAGCCAACGTGGTGACTGGTACATTCCTAATCCATTCCACCCCTGCTTTAGTCTTATTTGATTCTGGAGCCACATTTTCTTTCATATCATCTACTTTTGCTAAGAAGTTAGACTTGCTAACTCCTACCCCAATTTCTATTACCATCTCTACCCCTAGTGGAGAAGCCATATCTTGTAAAACCATGTATCCTGGAGTCAATTTAGAAATCCTAGGAGCCAAGCTACCTTCTGACCTGATTCTTTTCGATCTAGGCAACCTAGACGTCATCTTAGGTATGGACTGGCTTAGCAAATACAAAGCAACCATAGAATGTGCTAACCAAAAAGTCAGATTTCGTGGACCAAAAGGTGAACGTCTATCCTATAGGGGCATAACCAATGGACCCAAAATCCAAATCGTGTCAGCCTTATCCATCCTATCCTATGTGAAGAAAGGGCATAAGGCATACCTCTGTACGATCCATGATCAGGAGAAAGAAGGGGAAACGTTAGAAGATATTCCAGTGGTAAGAGAATTTCCTGATGTTTTTCCGGAAGAGCTTCCAGGAATGCCACCAAAGAGAGCCGTAGACTTTGCGATTGATTTAGTACCAGGGACTGGACCAATCTCGAAGGCACCATATAGGATGGCACCAGCTGAGCTCAAGGAGTTACAAGAACAAATTAAGGAGTTATTAGATAAGGGTTTCATCAGACCTAGTGTATCACCTTGGGGAGCACCAATTTTGTTCGTGAAGAAGAAGGATGGAAGTCTAAGACTTTGCATAGATTACCGGGAGTTAAATGGTGTAACCGTTAAGAATAGATACCCACTTCCAAGAATCGACGACTTGTTCGATCAGTTACAAGGAGCCGATACCTTTTCGAAGATTGATTTAAGGTCAGGATATCACCAGCTTAGGATAGCTGAACAGGATATTCCTAAAACGGCGTTCCGGAGTCGATATGGGCACTACGAATTTACAGTAATGCCATTCGGTCTCACCAATGCTCCAGCAGCATTTATGGAGCTGATGAACCGAGTCCTTCAGAAGTACCTAGATAAATTTGTTGTCGTTTTCATCGACGACATTCTAATCTATTCAAAAGGGAAAGAAGAACACGAACAACATTTGAGGGAAGTATTGGAAACCCTAAGGGAAGAGAAACTGTTTGGAAAGTTATCGAAGTGTGAATTTTGGTTGGATAGAGTGCCTTTCTTAGGGCATATCATATCCAAGGAAGGTGTGTCAGTGGACCCAGGGAAGATTTCGGCAGTAAAGGACTGGCCCACACCAAAGAGCGTGACGGAGATAAGAAGTTTCTTAGGATTGGCGGGTTACTATTTGAGATTTGTGAAGGATTTCTCTAAGATAGCGAAACCCATGACGACATTAATGAAGAAGTCGAGCAAATACGTGTGGGATAGCAAGTGTGAGGAAGCGTTCCAAACTCTTAAGGATAGGTTAACGTCAGCACCTGTGCTGACCTTACCTACTGAAGGAGGAGAATTTAAGATATACAGTGATGCCTCGAAACATGGCCTAGGATGTGTTCTGATGCAAGATGGCAAGGTGATTGCCTATGCTTCCAGGCAACTAAAGCCTTACGAAGAGAACTACCCCACTCATGATTTGGAGTTAGCAGCTATTGTTTTTGCACTGAAGATCTGGAGGCATTACCTTTACGGTACAACTTGCAAGATTTTCACGGATCACAAGAGTTTGAAGTATATATTCACGCAAAAGGAGCTGAATATGAGACAAAGAAGGTGGTTAGAGTTAGTGAAGGATTACGATATTAAGATCCAATACCATGAAGGAAAAGCCAACGTGGTAGCGGATGCGTTGAGCCGAAAGACGGATCATACGGCGAATGCAATGTGGGTGTTACCACCTAAGCTTTACGATGAGTTTCGAAAGTTGGAGATTGAGGTTTGCACACAAGGATCCACGACTAACATGTTGTGCAATTTGACAATAGTACCTGATATCTTCGTAGAAATAAAGGATGCTCAAAAGGAGGATGCTTTTCTACAAAAGATTAAGGAGAAGATCGGTAAAGGCGAAGCACCCGACTTCAAAGTAGAGGAAGACGAAAGCATAAAGTTCAAAGGACGGTGGTGTGTACCAATGAAATGTGCGGAAGTGAAGGAGAAGATTATGAAAGAGGCTCATGTAGGGTTTTGATTCATGGATCGCGCAAACGGAAGCATAATCAAACAAACAACCATGCAAAACCCTCCAAGGATCACAAGTCTAGATGCATAACGATAGTGAAGGTAAGATATCATAAACACACCTTTGGGTTCTCCTTGATGACTTCAAACGCGAATAGTGTCACGTTCTCTATAGTTGATCCACGCCTAGAGTTGATCCTAGATCTCCAATCTCCTTGGTGCTAGCCCGGAATGAGAGGAGGGTGAAGGAATCACGCAAAACGAGGCACAAAGAGGGGGTTCGACCCTCTTGTGGCGTCGGGGACGAGGGGGGCGGCGGCAAGGGGGCGGCGTCCTCCTTGTTGCTCTCTCTCTCTCTCCTTTTTTCTCTCCCACTCTTGTTATGTTCTCTTTAGAGCATAAGTTATGAGGAAGAAAGGAAGGAGGGTCCTTTATATAGTCCAACAACTCCTTGTTAACTACCTAAAGGACTTATTCTAGTCCAACTAGAATTCAATTTAGTCCCTTCCTTACATTAGTCCCTACTAAGTTTGCAAGGGTTTGCAAAGTGATCCTTCTAATTAATTAATCCAATTAATTAATTCCCAAATCTAGTACAACTCTATATAGCGTGTGACCCCATAGGTTCTATCTAGTTGGTAGCAACTCTTTGCTAATATGGAGCGGTTTCTAGCAAAACATCCATTCTAGCCAACTAATAGAATAGTCATCTAGACAACCTTGTACAAGTAATTGTCTCATCCCTTTGCCTCCATATCCGGATTGGACACGAGACATACAAGTCACACTCGTATATCCAATCCCTAGTTTCTCGATCCATGGAATAGCCTTATTCGTGCAAATAACATCAATATCCCATATATTGATTTATTTGAGTCTGGCCAGACATTCTATAAGCACTATCCTTCGAGTGGCCTAGGATATTTGCTCCCGTTATGTGGGAGGGGCAAATCCTCTCTACGTCCACTACGATCTCTAAGCTTGCTTCTCATTGTATCCAGTACACGCCTTTATAACTACCCAGTTACGGTGTAGCGTTTAATGCTACCAAGATCACAATGATCCACAACTAGAATATCTAGTGACTTCAAGTCTAAGGATGACAATACCATTGTACCCGAGAAGCACTTGTGACTTAACATAACGTGTATGTAGCCTTCTCGGTGATGGGTCAATCCAGTGCAACATTCCGTAATGCACACCTATGTGTTGGATCATGATATCTCCATATCAATCCAACCCCATACTAGTCTATAAATTATTGTCCCATTTAATCATTATACTTGACTAGGGATATTTAAGATAAACAACACGATTGTAAATCTAAGGACTTCATTATATTAAATATCCAATAAATAATAAATGAATTTTCTAGCCAATTACAAATTCATACTAAACTAGATTGCCTCTAGGGCATCTATTCCAACAGTCTCCCACTTGCACTAGAGCCAATCTGGCGCATCTCGTATGCCCATACTCCTAGTGTGCCCTTCATGCTTCCACTGCGTGAGAGGCTTCGTAAGCGGGTCTGACAGATTATCATCTGTAGGAATCTTGCATATCCGAACGTCTCCTCTATCGATAATATCTCGAATCAGATGAAACTTCCTGAGCACATGCTTGGACTTTTGGTGCGATCTTGGTTCCTTTGATTGCGCGATCGCCCCAGTGTTGTCACAGAATAACTCCACTGGATCCGCAATGCTAGGGACCACACCAAGTTCAGAAACAAACTTTCTGATCCAAACAGCCTCCTTTGCTGCGCCATTTACAGCAATGTACTCAGCCTCTGTTGTAGAATCAGCTACCGTCTCTTGCTTGGAACTCTTCCAGCTCACCGCTGCTCCATTCAGGCAAAACACATATCCCGACTGTGATCTAAAGTCATCTCTATCGGTTTGGAAGCTTGCATCAGTGTAACCCCTTACACGCAACTCTTCCTCACCGCCAAACATCAAGAAAGCATCCTTAGTTCTTCTCAAGTACTTTAGGATGTTCTTGACAGCAATCCAGTGACTCTCACCTGGATTGGATTGGTATCTGCTTGTCATACTCAAGGCATATGACACATCTGGTCTAGTACATAACATGGCGTACATGATAGATCCTATGGCCGAGGCATAGGGAATCGTACTCATGCGTTCCTTCTCAATCTCATTGGAAGGACAACCACTCTTCGAAAGAGCGATTCCATGTGACATGGGCAAGAACCCCTTCTTGGAGTCTTGCATGTTGAACCGTTTCAACACCTTGTCAATATATGTACTCTGACTTAGGCCTAGCAACCTCTTAGATCTATCTCTATAGATATTTATACCGAGTATATAGGCTGCTTCCCCTAAGTCCTTCATTGAGAAACACTTTCCTAGCCAATCTTTCACAGATTGCAGCATGGGAATGTCGTTTCCAATGAGTAGTATGTCATCCACATACAAGACCAGAAAAGCTACAGAGCTCCCACTAACCTTCTTGTAAACACAAAACTCATCTTCGTTTTTGATGAAGCCAAACTCTTTGACTACTTCATCAAAACGTCGATTCCAACTCCTAGAAGCTTGCTTCAATCCATAAATGGATCGTTGCAGCTTACAGACTTTGTTGGCTTGCTTTGGATCCTCAAAACCCTCCGGCTGTATCATATACACATCCTCGAGGAGATTCCCATAAAGGAATGTTGTTTTGACATCCATCTGCCAAATCTCATAGTCGTAGTATGCTGCAATTGCAAGTAGGATTCGGATGGATTTGGTCATAGCGACTGGTGAAAAGGTTTCATCATAGTCAATACCATGAATCTGTCTGAATCCTTTAGCCACCAATCGGCCCTTATAGGTAATAACATTACCATCCATGTCGATCTTCTTCTTGAAGACCCACTTGCACCCTATGGGCCGCGCCCCATCAGGTGGTTCCACCAAAGTCCATACTTTGTTGGTATACATGGATTCCATCTCGGATCTCATGGCCTCAAGCCACTTCTGCGAGTCTGGGCCATTCATGGCCTCCTCATAGGTAGTAGGCTCATCATCTATGAGCATCGTGTCACCGGAATCAGTTACGAGAAGTCCGTACCTCTCGGGTTCCTGGCGCACTCTACTAGATCTATGAAGCTCTTGTGTTACCTGAACATGTGGATCCACAACTGCTTGTGATTCCTGTTCATGTTCCATAATCGGTTCAGTGATTTGTGATTCTTGAACTTCTTCAAGTTCTACATTCCTCCCACTTGCTTCTTTAGAGACAAACTCTCTTTCTAGAAACACGCCGGTCCGAGCAACAAACACTTTGTTCTCGGTTGGATTGTAGAAGTAGTATCCCTTAGTTTCCTTAGGGTACCCCACAAACTTACACTTATCCGATTTAGGCCCTAGCTTGTCTGATTGTAAACGTTTTACATAGACATCGCAGCCCCAAATCCTCATGAACGACAGTGTGGGACGCCTCCCACTCCACATCTCATATGGTGTCTTCATGACTGATTTAGATGGAACACGGTTAATGGTGAAAGCTGCACTTAATAGAGCGTAGCCCCAAAATGATAATGGAAGATCGGTTTGACACATCATAGACCGAACCATATCCAATAGGGTTCGATTCCTCCTCTCGGACACGCCATTCCATTGTGGCGTTCCGGGTGGAGTGAGTTGGGACACGATCCCACACTCTCTAAGATAGTCGTCAAACTCTTGTCTCAAGTATTCTCCTCCACGATCCGATCGTAGAGCCTTGATACTTTTGCCAAGTTGCTTCTCTACTTCATTCTTGAATTCCTTGAACACTTCAAAGGATTCGGATTTTGCCCTCATAAGGTACACAAATCCATATCTACTGTAATCATCAGTAAACGTAATGAAGTAGACATAACCACCCCTGGCAGGCGTGGCAAATGGCCCACACACATCGGTATGTATGAGCGCCAATTGCTCACTAGTCCTCTCACCTTTCTTATTGAAAGGGGACTTTGTCATTTTTCCCAATAAACAAGACTCACATGTCTCATATGATTCAAAATCAAATGAGTCTAGCAATCCATCCTTATGGAGTCTAGATACACGTTTCTCATTTATGTGGCCTAAACGACAATTCCATAAATAAGCAGGATTTAAATCATTTATTTTAATCCGCTTGGTATTAATGTTGTAGACAGGATTGCTTAGATCAAGGACATAAAGTCCATTAAATAATTGCGCACTAAAATAGTGAATATTATTCAAATAAAAGGAACAACAATTGTTCTTTATTGAAATAATAAAACCTTCCTTGTCCAAACAAGAAATAGAAATAATGTTTCTGCTCATAGCAGGCACAAAATAGCAATTATTTAATTCTAAAACTAATCCTGAAGGCAGAGATAGCTCGCACACGCCTATGGCCAACGCAGCAACCTTTGCTCCATTCCCAACGCGTAGATCTACCTCCCCTTTAGCCAATCTTTTACTTCTCTTTAGATCCTGCATATTTCGACAAATATGAGATCCACATCCAGTATCTAATACCCATGATGTAGAGACAGTTAAATTGACATCTACAACAAAAATACCTGGTGGTGGTGGAATCACTATTCCAAGCCTCTTGTCCTCCAGATATTTTGGGCAGTTCCTCCTCCAGTGTCCAGGTTGACTACAGTAGTGACATTCACCCTTAGTCACGACCTTGGAAATGCCACCAACAGGCTTAAGGGCTTGTTCTTTGGTCTTGGCAACTGACTTGCCTTTGCCCTTGGAGGAAGAGGCAAACTTTTTGCCCTTTCCTTTATGCACCATCATAATGGCCTTGCCCTTACCCTTGTTGATGCTCTGTTCAGCCGTCCTCAACATGTTGAGCAAATCTGGCAGTGGTTTAACGATCTCGTTCATGTTATAGTTCATAATGAACTGTCCATAACTTTCAGGCAACGATTGCAACACGAGATCGGTTGCCAACTCTTGGCCGACCGGGAACCCAAGCCGGGCGAGATTCTCCAAGTACCCGATCATTCGGAGTACATGGGGTCCCACCGGGTTCCCTTCTGCCAGATGACATTTGAACAATGCCTTTGAGACCTCATACCTCTCTACCCTCGCCTGCTCTTGGAAGAGCTGCTTTAGATGTTCGATCATATCGACAGCATTCATGTTCTCATGTTGCTTCTGAAGCTCAGAGGTCATGGTGCAAAGCATTAGGCAGGCCGCATCATTAGCGTCGTCAACACGCTTTTGATACGCCTTTAAGGCAGCAGGTGTCTGATTCTCTGGACCTTCTGGAACATGCTCCTCTATTGCGTACAGTTTCTTCTCTTGCTTGAGAACAATTCTCAAGTTTCTGTACCAATCAAGAAAGTTGGTTCCAGAGAGCTTGTCCTTCTCAAGGACAGATCGTAGGGAATGTTGTGAACTCGATGAGTTGTTTGCCATTTGGAATTCTACAAAAGGAAAATACGCAAGTTTTAGTATTTGTGAATTTTTGACTATATTTAATAATGGCTAGTTTATTAAATATAGCTCCCACTATTTTTCTACGGATTAATAACCCTCAAGATATTAATGCGGAAAATATCCTTATATTTTCTAGTGGGCCAAGATCCATCTTTTTCATCTCCTTATGAGCTTGCTTTGGCAAGTCACCCATAATTCGATTACTTCTTAGGTAGGAACGATTTCCAATTGCATCCCATATGCAACTCTTGGTTCAATCGGGCAAATAACTCCTTATTTATCCATCCATATGGATAATCCCAATTGATTGCCTCTAGGTTTCTTAATCAAATTAATAGCCTAGTTGTGTTCAACCTCTTATCTAAACAATTGCACATTGTTACGTGCCATCGCATTCCATCATTATGAACCAAGTCGCCATGCTTTGGCACGCACGAACTTGATAAATAATGATGATAATGAGTGTTTAAATAACGAGAAGGCAAGAACACAATATTTTAATTTTGAGGGATTTTCAATTTTAATTATTTTGTTGATCAATATCAACTAATCTATCTATTTGAGTTTGGGCACAACTCCAAATAATAGATCCGGGTTGTCTAATTATCTTATTATCCTAATTGCATGCATCATCCATACACCAACCACACAAATAATAAGACAATAAATAAACAACCACAAAACAGAAATTAAACGTGATGTGGATATGGCCTTTTCTAGACTAAGATAATTCCAAGCCAATGGAATTATCTATGAACCCTAAACAAACACATCTCCATGCGTCTTGATCTTTTGGTCCATCCTTCATAGTCATGTGGTGTGCTCCATGCTCCATGCTCCATCTTTTGTGGCTTCTTTGGCTTTGGGCTTCTTTTCTCCAATCTTGGCTAACAATCTACTTTATCTAGCACTAGCTAATATCTATACTAAATAAAATAAATCTCACAAGTTGAGAAAAAAAATGGCACGCAGGCCATAAAACCCTAATTAATTATTACAATTAATTGATCAGCTCGCAGGCCGTAAAACCAAACCACAAAATTAAACATCCACATCAAACCACATCCTAAGGCCATATCCAATCACCATGCGATTTTCACATAAACAGTTAAAATCCAATTTTAACGCGCTTGGTCAATTTTAATTGATTTTAGGATTTCTAGGGTTAAAACGGTCCATGGGCCCAACAATCCAATTGCCCGGGCCCAAACAAAATGAACCATAAAGCCCTAGGGCCGGCCCGGCCCAAAACCCGCAAGCTAGGCCCGCGGGTTAGGGCCGCCCGGCCCCTTAGGGCGCCAAGCTTGGGCAGCAAGCAAGGGGGCGGTCCCCTAGGGGGCCGAACCTCCTTGTGGAGGTTGTTTCCAAAACAACCTCCTTGCTTGGAGCCCAAGTTTGGTTGTTTCCTTGTTTTGGGAGAACTCCTTCTTCCCCAAGGATGCCCAAACCCTAGATCTAAGATCCTAAAATTTCTCAAACTCACCAATTCATGCATCCAATGCAATAATTGGGTCTTGTTATGATTAATTCTTTGACAAATTGCATCCAATGCTTGATTTGTCTTGTTTTACGCGATAAACAACAAATTAAGGTGTAAAACAACAAGAATGTAACACATAAACTACGTTTATGCTCTATGACCTGTGGCTCTGATACCACTGTAGGGTTTTGATTCATGGATCGCGCAAACGGAAGCATAATCAAACAAACAACCATGCAAAACCCTCCAAGGATCACAAGTCTAGATGCATAACGATAGTGAAGGTAAGAAATCATAAACACACCTTTGGGTTCTCCTTGATGACTTCAAACGCGAATAGTGTCACGTTCTCTATAGTTGATCCACGCCTAGAGTTGATCCTAGATCTCCAATCTCCTTGGTGCTAGCCCGGAATGAGAGGAGAGTGAAGGAATCACGCAAAACGAGGCACAAAGAGGGGGTTCGACCCTCTTGTGGCGTCGGGGACGAGGGGGGCGGCGGCAAGGGGGCGGCGTCCTCCTTGTTGCTCTCTCTCTCTCTCCTTTTTTCTCTCCCACTCTTGTTATGTTCTCTTTAGAGCATAAGTTATGAGGAAGGAAGGAAGGAGGGTCCTTTATATAGTCCAACAACTCCTTGTTAACTACCTAAAGGACTTATTCTAGTCCAACTAGAATTCAATTTAGTCCCTTCCTTACAAATTAGTCCCTACTAAGTTTGCAAGGGTTTGCAAAGTGATACTTCTAATTAATTAATCCAATTAATTAATTCCCAAATCTAGTACAACTCTATATAGCGTGTGACCCCATAGGTTCTATCTAGTTGGTAGCAACTCTTTGCTAATATGGAGCGGTTTCTAGCAAAACATCCATTCTAGCCAACTAATAGAATAGTCATCTAGACAACCTTGTACAAGTAATTGTCTCATCCCTTTGCCTCCATATCCGGATTGGACACGAGACATACAAGTCACACTCGTATATCCAATCCCTAGTTTCTCGATCCATGGAATAGCCTTATTCGTGCAAATAACATCAATATCCCATATATTGATTTATTTGAGTCTGGCCAGACATTCTATAAGCACTATCCTTCGAGTGGCCTAGGATATTTGCTCCCGTTATGTGGGAGGGGCAAATCCTCTCTACGTCCACTACGATCTCTAAGCTTGCTTCTCATTGTATCCAGTACACGCCTTTATAACTACCCAGTTACGGTGTAGCGTTTAATGCTACCAATACCATTGTACCCGAGAAGCACTTGTGACTTAACATAACGTGTATGTAGCCTTCTCGGTGATGGGTCAATTCAGTGAAACATTCCGTAATGCACACCTATGTGTTGGATCATGATATCTCCATATCAATCCAACCCCATACTAGTCTATAAATGATTGTCCCATTTAATCATTATACTTGACTAGGGATATTTAAGATAAACAACACGATTGTAAATCTAAGGACTTCATTATATTAAATATCCAATAAATAATAAATGAATTTTCTAGCCAATTACAAATTCATACTAAACTAGATTGCCTCTAGGGCATCTATTCCAACTGCTCATAACACGCCCTATTCGGTACACCCAGGAGGAGATAAGTTATACAAAGATCTGAAGAAGAATTTTTGGTGGAAAGGTATGAAGAAGGAAGTAGCAGACTTTGTATCTCGGTGTTTGACTTGTCAAAAGGTCAAGTTCGAGCACAAGAGACCAGGAGGGATGTTGCAACCTTTAGAAATACCAGTATGGAAATGGGATTCCATCTCAATGGATTTTGTTACGGCCTTGCCCGTTTCGACAAATGGTCTGAATCAGATTTGGGTGGTAGTCGATCGACTAACGAAGACGGCAAGATTCATTCCCATGAAGGACACGTGGGATATGGAGAAAAGAGCGGATGCTTACATAAAGAATATTGTGAGATTACATGGAGTACCAAGTTCAATTGTTTCTGATAGGGACCCGAATTTCTTGTCTCACTTTTGGAAAGAGTTGCAGAAAGCTATGGGAACAGAGTTGCGATTTAGCACAGCTTTTCACCCAGCAACGGATGGACAATCCGAAAGGACGATTCAAACACTCGAAGACATGCTAAGAGCTTGCATTCTGGACTTTGGAGGTTCATGGGTGGACAAGTTACCACTTATAGAATTCTCTTACAACAACAGCTATCATGCTAGCATAGGCATGGCACCCTATGAGGCGTTGTATGGAAGAAAGTGTAGGACGCCTTTGTGTTGGAGCGACATTAGCGAGACGGTCATTTTAGGACCTCAAATGATAGAGGAGTCGACGAACCAGATTCGGATGATTCAGCAAAAGATGAAAGCGACACAGGATCGACAGAAGTCTTACGCGGATACGAAGAGAAGACCACTTGAATTTAAGGTCGGCGACAAAGTGTTCCTAAAAGTCTCTCCGACGAAGGGGGTTATGCGTTTTAATCAGAAAGGAAAGCTAAGTCCTAAGTTCATTGGACCCTATGAGGTTTTGGATCGGATCGGAGAAGTAGCCTATCGCCTTAATCTTCCTAACAACTTAGGTCGAGTCCATAATGTTTTCCATGTCTCTCAGCTCAAACCTTATATTCATGACCCGAACCATATCCTAGATCCTGAACCAGTTGAACTTGATCCATCCCTCACTTATGAAGAGCAACCAATCAAAATCTTAGATCGAAAGACCAGGGAAACTCGTACCAAGACAACTGCGTTGGTTAAAGTTCTTTGGTCGAACAATCTTACTGAGGAAGCGACGTGGGAAACCGAGGCAGACATGAAAAAGCGTTACCCACACCTTTTCGACCAGGTACGAGTCGAGTGACGGGGACGTCACTCCTTTTAAGGGAGATGTGATTTAACAGTCGTACGTTTAATTACCCGTCTTGTTTCGTATTACTTGTCTTGTTATTATATGTGCATTAGAACTGCATACTCGCATTGGGGAATTAGTTTAAGCTTCGGGGACGAAGCTTTGTTTTAAGGGAGATGTGATGTAATACCCCATAATTTTAAGGGTATTTTTAGGAGTATTTTGGGTCGTATTCGGTTTTATAAAAGTTTTATTAAATAAGTTTTTTTTTGTTGTTGTTATATATAGTTATATAAATATTTATTATGTTATATATAGTTATAGAAATATAACTTCTTTTTGTTACTTTATTTTAGTAAAGATTATAATAGTTAACTAGGTAGTTAGTTACGTGACGAAAAACATTTTTATACGTGACCAAAAGTGACGTTTTAATTAATTTTTACGTACCCGGCCATCGCAGTGACCCGTGTGACTGCTACACCGGATCACTTCTCATTTCTTCTTCCCCAACCTCATCTCCTACCAGGAGACGTAATTCCCCGGCGATTTCTCCGCCACCAACAACACTGCCTCTCCGTTTCTTCCTCCAAACGCCACCACCTATGCCGGAAATTCGCCCAAGGTCACTCCTACTGCCACCCGAACACCAATTTGACCCAAACTCGGATTGGATTTCGCCCAAAACTCCACCCCGATTCAACCCGAAAATCACCCACGGCGATCTCCTTTTCCGCTTCAAATTCCTCTCCCATAGCCTATATAAACCTTGCCCAGGACCTGATGAATTCACACCCAAGCTCGCAGCTCTCGCTCCCTCTCTCTGCTCTGTTCTTCGCCGAGGAACCAGCCGACGAAATCGACCGGAGCCCAGGCCGAACCCATCTCCGGCGACTCAGCCGCTGGTCCGCCTCCCTCCGTCGGCCTCTCCGACGCGTCTCTCTGTCCCTCCGACCAACTGCAGCAGCAGCAGTAGCCATCGAGCCGAACCGCCATCGCCGTCGTCGTCTCTTCGATCCATTCTTTCGGTAAACAACAAAAACCCCATTTTTCATTGCTTCTTCTTCTTTAAATCATGTACTTACATGATTAATGCTTGTTGGTGGGAGTAATTTGTGAAAGCCCACTGTTGAATTGAGAGAGCTAATATGGCGGGTCTGTTTGATTTGATTCAGAGGGGTGTGTTGTGGGTTGTATTTTCCAAATATGTCATAGGGGGTACCATGTGCAAGTACTTGTTGGTAGTGTAAAAGGGGAGTCAATATCTTTTACAAAACTACTTTGTTATATTAAGTTACTGGTTATATGTTTTGGGTTTTATTGTATTTGTAAACTATATGTGTACACACACCTTGTTTTATGAATTAAATATTTTATAAATAATCCTTGTAATTAAATTGAAATAGTATTCTTATGAATTCAAGTAAGTTTATAGGTATAATAATAGTGTAATATGTTTTCATAATAGTAAAAGCTAGTTTTCTCTCTCTATATATATATACACACACTTTGTTATATGATATTAATTAAATATTTTATCAAGACGAATAAATAATATATTTTTTTATTTAATTAAAAGTTTTTTTTATACAAGTAAGTTTATATAATTAAAGTTTAGTGTGTGTTTTTTTTAATAAACATTAGCTTTTACAAATCGTATTTTAAATATGAGTCGTATTTTACCTTAAAATTTTGGGGGAATTTAATAAGGGGTTATAGACATTGCATATAGGATTCGTATGTACTTTGGCGTGATAGTAGTGTGTTAATTAGAGGATATTTTCTATTGTAGACACCGAGTTCATAGACGGTGAATTTGTGGAGGATCCATACTACGAGTACTAGGAGGTTGTTTGCTTTCGTGTGACGATCTCTCTTCCAATCCAAGTAAGTTTATATGCACAACACCTTCAACTATCAAAATGTGTTTGGCGTGTGTTACTTGTGTATCGTGCAACTGTTTTAAACTTTGAATTTTGAAATCACTCTTGCAATATATCTTTGAAAAGTATGCGGTTACTTGTGGCCATGTGATATATTAATGAACGATAAATGATATGGGGCGATGTACAGAGGATGTGTGTGAAGGCTACGGCCGGAGGCGCACGTGAGACGAACCTCCTAGGGTTTCATACCCTACCCTATATGGGTCTTTATATTGTGAAAGCTATAGAGTACTACCTATGCATGTGTGGGTCACAACTGTATAGGGGTGTCGACACTTAAGGTCTCATAGTTAGTTCAGGGGTGAATTGGGATGGACTGTGATATCCCGAGAGGTACTCTATTATTATTTATTGCATCGTGACCTCTCTGTGGGCATTCGTTACCCGCTGGGCTCTAATATGCCTCAGCTCAACTAATGATTAAATGTGAAGTTACTTCAGTTATATTGTGATTCACTCTTTAAGCCAAAACTCTGTTTCACATGTTGTGGTATATGCTTACTCAGTTTTTACTGACAAACTTTTACTGCGGTCGGCTGTCGCTATTTTAAAACCCGCAGGTCGAGAATAAAGTGGGGGAACGCGCACACGTAAGCTGGAGTTAGGATCAGGCAGCTAGGAAGTATTTCATTTATCTAGGAAGCATTTTATTTCACAATTTAGATTCGAACACTGTCATTTATCTCTTTCAAAACTATTGTTGGAGGATTTCTCCGGTTTTCATTAATAAATGCACTTTTGGATTATCGTTTGGTTGTACTAGCAGGGAACCGTAGGTTCCAGGGTTGTTTCAAGTTGATCCATCATAACTTTCATATAGTATGCAGATTTATATTCGAGTTTTGAAATGATTTTCAAGGCCTTGAAAAAATGTCATACTTCAGACTAATTTTCAAAACTTTGAAAAACTATTCCAGGCTTTGAAAATAACTAAAATATCTGATACCCCCCCTACAACAAAGCATCCTTGTTCAACATACCAAGTAATAATCTCAAAGCTGCAAATCTATCCTCAGGCCATGGTTTAGTGAAAATATCAGCAATTTGCAAGTTAGTAGGCACAAAAGATAAAGACACATCATCTTTCTCCACATGATCTCTAATGAAATGATATCTAACATTAATGTACTTGGTCCTTGAATTTTGTACTCAGTAATGGATATGGCACTAGTGTTGTCACACTTGATTGTAATATTTCTGAAATAAAGCCCAAGATCCCTCATTTGTTGAGCTATCCATAGCACTTGTGAGCAACATGCTCCTGCTGCAATATATTCAGCTTTTGCTGTTGATAATGCCTCTGGAATTTGCTTCTTTGAATGCCAGCTTATCAAGGATGACCAGCTTATCAAGGATGAGCCTAAGAATTGACAACATCCTGAAGTACTTTTTCCATCCACTTTATATCGTGCAAAATCGGCATCTGAATATACACAAAGTGAGAGATTAGACTTCTTAGGATACCAAAGACCTAAGTCTTTAGTACTATTGAGATATCTGAAAATCCTTTTGACAGCCACTAAGTGAGAATCCTTTGGATCAACTTGAAATCTATCACACATACAAACACTAACATAATATATGGCCTACTAGCATTGAGATAAAGTAGTGAACCAATCATACTTGTGATTTTTTTTTGGTTCACACTCTTACCATTCTGATCTTTGTCTAGAGATAAAGTAGAACTAATAGAATTTCTAACAGCCTTGGATTGAGACATGTTATATTTGTTCAGTAGATCCTTGGTATACTTATTCTGATATAGGAAAATTCCTTTCTCTTTGATGAACTTGAAGTCCAAGAAAGGAATTCAACTCTCCCATTAAGCTCATTTTGAACTCCCTGCGCATAAGACTTGAGAACTTTTTTGGATAGAGTATGATTGGTAGCACCAAACAGTATATCATCAACATAAACTTGTACTACTAAGATATCTTTATCATGTTTTTTGCTAAACATTGTTTTATCAATCAACCCTCTTTTAAAGTTATTTTCAACGAGATATTTAGACAGTCTTTCATACCAAGCCCTTGGAGCTTGTTTAAGGCCATCAATTTTGAAAACATGATTAAGAAAAACATCATTTTCAAAACCAGGAAGTTGAGAAACATTAAATTCTTCTTTCAAGTATCCATTTAGAAAAGAAAATTTAACATCCATTTGAAAAAGTTTAATGTTCATGTATGAAGCAAATGCAAGTTTCATTCTAATAGATTCTAACCTGGCTACAGGAGCAAATGCCTCCTCATAATCAATACCTTCTTCTTGATTGTAGCACCGAGCCACAAGTTTGGCTTTGTTTCTAATTACCTTGCCATTTTCATCCAACTTTTTTATGAATACCCACCTCGTTACAATCACAGACTGGTTCTTGGGAGCAGGAACTAAATTCCACACTTTTTTCTTCTCAAACTCATTTAAGTCACTTTGCATAGAAATAATCCAGTC
The DNA here is from genome assembly GCA_023055425.1 of Linanthus parryae. Classification (NCBI taxonomy): domain Eukaryota; kingdom Viridiplantae; phylum Streptophyta; class Magnoliopsida; order Ericales; family Polemoniaceae; genus Linanthus; species Linanthus parryae. The sequence goes on along the minus strand of JALGPY010000001.1, from coordinate 23,692,585 downwards.
TGTTTCTTGTAATTCCTCTTTAACATTTTTAGGTTCTACAAGAGAAACATAGACCTTAAAGGCACACAGATTCTTTAATTGAGATATAGTCTATGTACCAGTAGATGGATCAGAAATGATGTTTTCCAATGTATGGATGATGAATATCTAAACAAATTCTTTTGAGTCCATGGTTCTGGTTCTCCGGGAAGTTTTTCAAGGTCTTGAGAAGTTGATGCAGTGGGTGAACTACTCTGTATTCTTTGAGATCCTGTTTCAAGGCTTTGAGACCCATTTTCAAGGCTTTTAAAATCCTTTATGTGTTCCTGCAGGCCAGTCTTACTACCATTCTTTGTATCAGCTTCATCATCTGAATCATGCTTGTTCAAATTCAAATATGCAAAACCTTCACTCAAAAAACCATCATTTATTTCATAAAAAATAACATGCATGAATACTTTCCTCAACAACTTTGGTTCTTTTATTAAGAATTATATAGGCTTTGCTAGTCAAAGAGTAACCCGAAAAGATGCCTTCATCACTTCTAGCATCAAATTTGCCAAGATGATATTTTCCATTGTTATGAACAAAGCAAGTGCAGCCAAAAGGTTAAAAATAAGAAATATTTGGCTTTCTAACCTTAAACAACTCATAGGGCGTTTTATTTTAAATAGGTCTGATCAAGCACCTGTTCAAAATATAGTTGGCAGTATTAACAGCTTCTGCTCAGAAAGACTTCGGCAAATTTTTTTCCAAAAGCATTGTCCTAGACATGTCCTCAAGGGTTAAGTTTTTCCTTTCCACTGCCCCATTATGTTGAGGAATTATAGGAGCTGAAAAACTGTGAGTATATGATGCTTTGCACAGAACAAATCAAATTCTAGTTGATCAAATTTTCTACCATGATCAATCTGTAGGGTTTTGATTCATGGATGCGCAACGGAAACACAAACAATCATAAAACCATGCAAAACCCTCCAAGGATCACAAGTCAAGAAACATAATGATGGTAAAGGAAGAAATCAATAACACACCTTAGGGTTCTCCTTTGATGACTTCAAACGCGAATTGTGTCACGTTCTCCATGGTTGATCCACGCCTAGAATTGATCCTAGAATCTCCCAAGTCCTTGGTGCTAGCCCGGAAGAGGAAGAGGAAGAAGAATCACGCAAAACGAGACCCAAAGGGGGCTCTCGGCCTCCTTGTGGCCGACGGGAACAGGCGGCGGCAAGAGGGGCGGTCGGGCTCCTCTTGTTGCTTGCTCTCTCACATTTTGTTCTCTCCCACTCTTGTTATGTTCAATAATGAGCATAAGTTATTGGAAGGAAGGAAGGAAGGTCCTTTATATAGTCCAACAACTCCTTGCCAACTACCTAAAGGACTTATTCTAGTCCTACTATAATTCAATTTAGTCCCTTCCTTCCAAATTAGTCCCTACTAAGTTTGCAAGGTTTTGCAAAGTGATCCTTCTAATTAATTAATCCAATTAATTAATTCCCAAATCTAGTTCAACTCTATATAGCGTGTGACCCCATAGGTTCTATCTAGTTGGTAGCAACTATTTGCTAATATGGAGCGGTCTCTAGCAAAACATCCATTCTAGCCAACTAATAGAATAGTCATCTTGACAACCTTTGTACAAGTAATTGTCTCATCCCTTTGTCTCTATATCCGGATTGGAAACGAGACATACAAGTCACACTCGTATATCCAATCCATAGTTTCTCGATCCATGGGAATAGCCTTATTCGTGCAAATAACATCAATATCCCATATTGATTTATTTGAGTCTGGCCAGACATTCTATAAGCACTATCCCTCTAGTGGCCTAGGATATTTGCTCCCTTTATGTGGGAGGGACAAATTCTGTCTACGTCCACCACGATTTCTAAGCTTGCTTCTTATTGTATCCAGTACACGCCTTTATAACTACCCAGTTACGGTGTAGCGTTTAACGCTACCAAAATCACAATAATCCACAACTAGAATATCTAGTGACTTCAAGTCTAAGGATGACAATACCATTGTACCGCGAGAAGCGCTTGTGACTCAACATAACGTGTATGTAGCCTTATCGGGGATGGGTCAATCCAGTGCAACATTCCCTAATGCACACCTATGTGTTGGATCATGATATCTCCATATCAATCCAACCCCATACTAGTCTATAGATGATTGTCCCTTTAATCATTATACTGGACGAGAGATATTTAAGATAAACAACACAATTGTAAATCTAAGGACTTCATTATATTAAATATCCAATAAATAATAAATGAATTTCTAGCCACAAATAATTCATACTAAACTAGATTGCCTCTAGGGCATCTATTCCAACAGTCTCCCACTTGCACTAGAGCCAATCTGGCGCATCTCGTATGCCCATACTCCTAGTGTGCCCTTCATGCTTCCACTGCGTGAGCGTCTTTGTAAGCGCGTCTGACAGATTCTCATCTGTAGGAATCTTGCATATCCGAACGTCTCCTCTATCGATAATATCTCGAATCAGATTAAACTTCCTGAGCACGTGCTTGGATTTCTGGTGCGATATTGGTTCCTTTGATTGCGCGATCGCCCCAGTGTTGTCGCAGAACAACTCTACTGGATCCGCAATGCTAGAGACCACACCAAGTTCAGAAACAAACTTTCTGATCAAAACAGCTTCCTTTGTCGTGCCATTTGCAGCAATGTACTCAGCCTCTGTTGTAGAATCAGCCACCGTCTCTTGCTTGGAACTCTTCCAGCTCACCGCTGTTCCATTCAGGAAAAACACATATCCCGACTGTGATCTAAAGTCATCTCTGTCGGTTTGGAAGCTTGCATCAGTGTAACCCCTTACACGCAACTCTTCCTCACCGCCAAATATCAAGAAAGCATCCTTAGTTCTTCTCAAGTACTTTAGGATGTTCTTGACTGCAATCCAGTGACTCTCAGCCGGATTGGATTGGTATCTGCTTGTCATACTCAAGGCATATGACACATCTGGTCTAGTACATAACATGGCGTACATGATAGATCCTATGGCCGAGGCATAGGGAATTCTACTCATGCGTTCATTCTCAATCTCATTGGAAGGACAACCACTCTTCGAGAGAGTGATTCCATGTGACATGGGCAAGAATCCCCTTTTGAAATCTTGCATGTTGAACCGTTTCAACACCTTGTCAATATATGTACTTTGACTTAGGCCTAGAAACCTCTTAGATCTATCTCTATAGATCTTTATACCAAGTATATAGGCTGCTTCCCCTAAGTCCTTCATTGAGAAACACTTCCCTAGACAATCTTTAACAGATTGTAGCATGGGAAGGTCGTTTCAAATGAGTAGTATGTCATCCACATACAAGACCAGAAAAGCTACAGAGCTCCCACTAACCTTCTTGTAGACACAAGAATCATTTCTGATGAAGCCAAACTCTTTGACCACTTCATCAAAACGTCGATTCCAACTCCTAGAAGCTTGCTTCAATCCATAAATGGATCTTTGCAGCTTACAGACTTTGTTGGCTTGCTTTGGATCCTCAAAACCCTCCGGCTGTATCATATACACGTCCTCGAGGAGATTCCCATAAAGAAATGCTGTTTTGACATCCATCTGCCAAATCTCATAGTCGTGGTATGCTGCAATCGCAAGTAGGATTCGAATGGATTTGGTCATAGCGACTGGTGAAAAGGTTTCGTCATAGTCAATACCATGAATCTGTCTGAATCCTTTAGCCACCAATCGGCCCTTATAGGTAATCACATTACCATCCATGTCGATCTTCTTCTTGAAGACCCACTTGCACCCTATAGGCCGCGCCCCATCGGGTGGTTCCACCAAATTCCATACTTTGTTGGTATACATGGATTCCATCTCGGATCTCATGGCTTCCAGCCACTTTTGAGAGTCTGGGCCATTCATGGCCTCCTCATAGGTAGTAGGCTCATCATCTATGAGCATCGTGTCACCGGAATCGGTTACGGGAAGTCCATACCTCTCGGGTTCCTGGCGCACTCTACTAGATCTACGAAGCTCTTGTGTTACCTAAACAGGTTGCTCCACAACTGCTTGTGGTTCCTGTTCATGTTCCATAATCGGTTCAGTGATTTGTGGTTCTTGAACTTCTTCAAGTTCTACATTCCTCCCACTTGCTTCTTTAGATACAAACTCTCTTTCTAGAAACACGCCGGTCCGAGCAACAAACACTTTGTTCTCGGTTGGATTGTAGAAGTAGTATCCCTTAGTTTCCTTAGGGTACCCCACAAACTTACACTTATCTGATTTAGGCCCCAGCTTGTCTGATTGTAAACGTTTTACATAGACATCGCAGCCCCAAATCCTCATGAACGACAGTGTGGGACGCCTCCCACTCCACATCTCATATGGTGTCTTCATGACTGATTTAGATGGAACACGGTTAATGGTGAAAGCTGCACTTAATAGAGTGTAGCCCCAAAATGATAATGGAAGATCGGTTTGACACATCATAGATCGAACCATATCCAATAGGATTCGATTCCTCCTCTCGGACACGCCATTCCATTGTGGCATTCCGGGTGGAGTGAGTTGGGACACGATCCCACACTCTCTAAGATAGTCGTCAAACTCTTGGCTCAAGTATTCTCCTCCACGATCCGATCGTAGAGCCTTGATACTTTTGCCAAGTTGCTTCTCTACTTCATTCTTGAATTCTTTGAACACTTTAAAGGATTCGGATTTTCCCTCATAAGGTACACAAATCCATATATACTGTAATCATCAGTAAATGTAATGAAGTAGACATAACCACACCTGGCAGGCGTGGCAAATGGCCCACCCACATCGGTATGTATGAGCGCCAATTGCTCACTAGTCCTCTCACCTTTCTTATTGAAAGGGGACTTTGTCATTTTTCTCAATAAACAAGCCTCACATGTCTCATATGATTCAAAATCAAATGAGTCTAGTAATCCATCCTTATGGAGTCTAGATACACGTTTCTCATTTATGTGGCCTAAACGACAGTGCCATAAATAAGCAGGATTTGCATAATTTATTTTAATCCGCTTGGTATTAATGTTGTAGACATGATTGCTTAGATCGAGGACATAAAGTCCATTAAATAATTGCGCACTAAAATAGTGAATATTATTCAAATAAAAGGAACAACAATTGTTCTTTATTGAAATAATAAAACCATCCTTGTCCAAACAAGAAATAGAAATAATGTTTCTGCTCATAGCAGGAACAAAATAGCAATTATTTAATTCTAAAACTAATCCTGAAGGCAGAGATAGCTCGCACACGCCTATGGCCAATGCAACAACCTTTGCTCCATTCCCAACACGCAGATCTACCTCTCCTTTAGCCAATCTTCTACTTCTCTTTAGATCCTGCATATTTCGACAAATATGAGATCCACATCCAGTATCTAATACCCATGATGTAGAGATAGTTAAATTGACATCTACAACAAAAATACCTGGTGGTGGTGGAATCACTATTCCAAGCCTCTTGTCCTCCAGATATTTTGGGCAGTTCCTTCCAGTGTCCAGGCTGACTGCAGTAGTGACACTCACCTTTAGTAACACCTTTGGCAATGCCACCAACAGGCTTAAGGGCAGGTTCCTTGGACTTGGCAACTGACTTGCCTTTGCTCTTGGAGGAAGAGGCAAACCTTCTGCCCTTTCCTTTCTGTACCATCATAATGGCCTTGCCCTTGCCCTTGTTGATGCTCTGTTCAGCCTTCCTCAACATATTGAGTAAATCTGGCAGTGGTTTCACGATCTCGTTCATGTTATAGTTCATGATGAACTGTCCATAACTCTCGGGCAACGATTGCAACACGAGATCGGTTGCCAAGTCTTGGCCGACTGGGAACCCTGGTCGGGCGAGATTCTCCAAGTACCCGATCATACAAAGTACATGGGGTCCCACCGGGTTCCCTTCTGCCAGATGACACTTGAACAGTGCCTTAGAGACCTCATACCTCTCTACCCTCGCCTGCTCTTGGAAGAGCTACTTCAGATGCTCGATCATATCGACAGCATTCATGTTTTCGTGTTGCTTCTGAAGCTCAGAAGTCATGGTGCATAGCATAAGGTAGGCCGCATCATTAGCGTCATCAACACGCTTTTGATACGCCTTTAGGGCAGCAGGTGTTTGGTTCTCTGGACCTTCTGGAACATGCTCCTCTATTGCGTACAGTTTCTTCTCTTGCTTGAGAAGAATTCTCAAGTTTCTGTACCAATCAAGAAAGTTGGTTCCAGAGAGCTTGTCCTTCTCAATGACAGATCGTAGGGAATGTTGTGAACTCGATGAGTTGTTTTCCATTTGGAATTCTACAAAAAGGAAAATACGCAAGTTTTAGTATTTGTGAATTTTTGACTATATTCAATAATGGCTAGTTTATCAAATATAGCTCCCACTATTTTTCTACGGATTAATAACCCTCAAGATATTAATGCGGAAAATATCCTTATATTTTCTAGTGGGCCAAGATCCATCTTTCATCTCCTTATGAGCTTGCTTTGGCAAGTCACCTATAATTTGACTACTTTAGGTAGGAACAATTCCAATTGCATCCTACATGCAACTCTTGGTTCAATTGGGCAAATAACTTCTTATTTATCCATCCATATGGATAATCCCAATTGATTGCCTCTAGGTTTCTTAATCATATTAATAGCCCAGTTGTGTTCAACCTCTTATCTAAACAGTTGCACGTTGTTACATGCCATCGCATTCCATCATTATGAACCAAGTCGCCATGCTTTGGCACGCACGAAATTGATAAATAATGATGATAATGAGTGTTTAAATAACGAGAAGGCAAGAACACAATATTTGAATTTTGAAGGATTTTTAAATTCAATTTTAATTGTTTTGTTGATCAATATCAACTAATCTATCTATTTGAGTTTGGGCACAACTCCAAATAATAGATCCGGGTTGTCTAATTATCTTATTATCCTAATTGCATGCATCATCCATACACCAACCACACAATAATAAGACAATAAAGTAAACAACCACAAAACAAAAATTAAACGTGATGTGGATATGGCCTTTTCTAGACTAAGATAATTCCAAGCCAATGGAATTATCTATGAACCCTAAAACAAACACATCTTCATGCGTCTTGATCTCCATCCTTCATAGTCATGTGGAATTCTCCATGCTCCATGCTCCATCTTTTGTGGCTCCTTTTGGCTTTGGGCTTCTTTTCTTCAATCTTGGCTATCAATCTACTTTATCTAGCACTAACTTCTATACTAAACAAAATAAATCTCACAAGTTGAGGAAAAAAAATTGGCACGCAGGCCATAAAACCCTAATTAATTATTACAATTAATTGATCAGCTCGCAGGCCGTAAAACCAAACCACAAAATTAAACATCCACATCAAACCACATCCTAAGGCCATATCCAATCACCATGCGAATTGCACATAAACAGTTAAAATCCAATATTAACGCGCTTGGTCAATTTTAATTGATTTTAGGATTTCTGGGGTTAAAACGGTCCGCGGGCCCAACAATCAAATTGCCCGGGCCCAATAGGATGAACCACAAGGCCCTAGGGCCGGCCCGGCCAAAAACCCACAATCCTAGGCCGCGGGTTAGGGCCGCCCGGCCCCTAGGGCGGCCAAGCTTGGGCGGCAAGCAAGAGGGGCGGTCCCCTAGGGGGCCGAACCTCCTTATGGGAGTTGTTTCCAAAACAACTCCCTTGCTTGGTGCCCAAGTTTGGTTGTTTCCTTGTTTTGGAAGAACTCCTTCTTCCTCAAGGATGCCCAAACCCTAGATCTAAGATCCTAAAATTTCTCAAACTCACCAATTCATGCATCCAATGCAAAAATTAGATCTTGTTATGATTAATTGTTGACAAATTGCATCCCATGCTTGATTTGTCTTGTTTTACGCGATAAACAATCAAATTAAGGTGTGAAACAACTAAAACGTAACACATAAACCACGTTTATGCTCTACGACCTGTGGCTCTGATACCACTGTAGGGTTTTGATTCATGGATGCGCAACGAAAACACAAACAATCATAAAACCATGCAAAACCCTCCAAGGATCACAAGTCAAGAAACATAACGGTGGTAAAGGAAGAAATCAATAACACACCTTAGGGTTCACCTTTGATGACCGCAAACGCGAATTGTGTCACGTTCTCTATGGTTGATCCACGCCTAGAATTGATCCTAGAATCTCCCAAGTCCTTGGTGCTAGCCCGGAAGAGGAAGAGGAAGAAGAATCACGCAAAACGAGACCCAAAAGGGGCTCTCGGCCTCCTTGTGGCTGACGGGGACGGGCGGCGGCAAGAGGGGCGGTCGGGCTCCTCTTGTTGCTTCCTCTCTCTCCTTTTGTTCTCTCCCACTCTTGTTATGTTCAATAATGAGCATAAGTTATGGGAAGGAAGGAAGGAAGGTCCTTTATATAGTCCAACAACTCCTTGCCAACTACCTAAAGGACTTATTCTAGTCCTACTAGAATTCAATTTAGTCCCTTCCTTGCAAATTAGTCCCTAGTAAGTTTGCAAGGTTTTGCAAAGTGATCCTTCTAATTAATTAATCCAATTAATTAATTCCCAAATCTAGTTCAACTCTATATAGCGTGTGACCCCATAGGTTCTATCTAGTTGGTAGCAACTATTTGCTAATATGGAGCGGTCTCTAGCAAAACATCCATTCTAGCCTACTAATAGAATAGTCATCTTGACAACCTTTGTACAAGTAATTGTCTCATCCCTTTGTCTCTATATCCGGATTGGACACGAGACATACAAGTCACACTCGTATATCCAATTCATAGTTTCTCGATCCATGGGAATAGCCTTATTCGTGCAAATAACATCAATATCCCATATAGATTTATTTGAGTCTGGCCAGACATTCTATAAGCACTATCCCTCGAGTGGCCTAGGATATTTGCTCCCGTTATGTGTGAGGGACAAATTCTATCTACGTCCACTACGATTTCTAAGCTTGCTTCTTATTGTATCCAGTACACGCCTTTATAACTACCCAGTTACGGTGTAGCGTTTAACGCTACCAAAATCACAATAATCCACAACTAGAATATCTAGTGACTTCAAGTCTAAGGATGAAAATACCATTGTACCGCGAGAAGCGCTTGTGACTCAACATAACGTGTATGTAGCCTTCTCGGGGATGGGTCAATCCAGTGCAACATTCCCTAATGCACACCTATGTGTTGGATCATGATATCTCCATATCAATCCAACCCCATACTAGTCTATAGATGATTGTCCCATTAATCATTATACTGGACTAGGGATATTTAAGATAAACAACACAATTGTAAATCTAAGGACTTCATTATATTAAATATCCAATAAATAATAAATGAATTTCTAGCCACAAATAATTCATACTAAACTAGATTGCCTCTAGGGCATCTATTCCAACACAATCTTAATAGAATCAATGTGTAGATTTTTAGAAGTCTGCAACTCCTTACAAAGCTTTGAAAAAAGGACTTCAGACTTTTCTCTTAGAAACATAACCCAAGTAAATCTAGAAAATTCATCAAAAACAACTAGCATATATTGCTTACTGTTGGGAATCCAAAGGTGCGTTGAATGTAATTGGGCTTGGTGAGGAGTTGGCGACAAAGCGGGGGAAGAAACAGACCAAACAGAGAACAATGAGACGAAGAAAACAAGTCGGGGTATGCAGGTTTTATCATGAGAACAACACAGGTGTTCGCACAAACACCACGCGTGTTCGTGCGAGCACTTTCTGGAGGAGGTCAAAATTGTTTCCTTTTCGGTTTTTAGCTCAGTTTGGAATTTCTTTGGGCACAAGCTGTATTGTAGGCATATGTAAAGGCTATAGGCCGTGCATTACAATGTGTGGGTTGTATTCGTGGGTTTCTCTCAATAAAATAGGGGTTTTCGGGTCGTGGAGGTAGCAAGCTCATCTCTTGTGAATCACGTTATATCGAGTGTGTTCTTCTGCTCTTGTTTCGTCAATTTCATCGTTCTTTAAGCTCTGCACGGATTATAACATGGTATACGAGCTTGGTTTGCGGTGTTCCAAGACCAAGGTGGAGCTATAGGGATATGGTTTCACAATTCGTGAAATTCATAGCTAGGGTTTCGCGATCAAGGTAGAGCACGCATTTGGGGGTTACGGATCTGGAAAAGTAGCTGCAAATAAGATGATCGGACGCATGACCACGATCGACAAGTTCACGGGGAGGAACAACTTCAGTCTTTGATAGATCAAGGTACGTGCTTTGTTGAAGCAGTGATGTCTGTGGTTGCCATTGGCGGAAGATAAAGAGGGGGCTTCTACAACTACCACCGCTGAGTTTGAGTTTCAGCAAGAGGGGATGCAACATAGGTTTGCGTATGGGCGTTCAGACAGTCAGAGTTCCGGCGCGATGACGGCGGCCATGGGAAGCTACGGTGATGTCTCTTCAAACGGTATAGAAAAGAGACACCGGTCGACGAAGGATGAACTCAGGATCTGTAGGTATGGATGCAGGTGGAGGGTACTTCGAAGGATGGTCTAGTTATCTAGGCCCCGTTCGGGGGGGACTAGGGGGAATTCGTGCTCTTGACGAGGAGGCGGATGGTAGAATAGGGGAGTCTCTGACGAGAGACATGGAACGTGATGGGGACACGTGCTGGAGGTTTTGTTGTAGGTGAAAGTTTGTAATGTAAGTAGAATAACTGGGTCTAATACTCTAGAAAGGGGGGGTTGAATAGAGTATGGAAACTTTTGCTAAAAAACCAGCCTTTTAAAGCTTCAGGCAATTGTGTAGTTAATATCTCAAAGCTTTGTAAATGATTTGAGAAGCTAGAGATATAACATACACTCACAGAAGCTTCAAAGCTTTGAGATTGGAAATCCTCCAAAGCTTTGGAGCTGCATGTTCTTAAATGGAATGAAAATCAACAAAATAAATGATAGGAACACATGGATTTTACAAATTTCAGTCACAACTAGACCTAGTCTCTGCCTGAGGGATGTAATCCCTCCAGGATTTTAACACTACTTCTTATTAATCACCCAAATTTAGTCCTAGATATCAAGCCTAAGTGAGCTACCTTACACTTATACAGCTTGTGATTCCCAAACCTATCTAGTTACCAGCTACAACCTGTTGAAACAATAAGAACCTCTTGTTGTTCACTTGAAAACTAAACTACTAAGTTTTGTGAGGTTTTATAAAGATAAAATGAATAATACATTTTAGTACAAGTAGAAGAACTCAGAAATAGATAAGTTGATGAAGCTTGGAAGAGTTCTTCTAATCTGAATGATCTTCTCCTATTGCAGTGTTGATTGGCTTGATTGTTTGAAGATTTTTGTAACTTTATTTCTCTTGTTTGTAAATCTCTTCAATTCCCACATTGATAAGCCTCTCTCTGTGTCTCTGAATTTGAAATTCAAACTCTGATCTTATATCAACAGTTTGGAACAACTCTGAGAGATTTTAGGAACAAAATTCCTTTATATCCTCTCCCCATATATGCTTCTTTCAACAACTATGCTTGGATAGCTAACTGAGTTGCTTATGAACGTTGGAACAGCCAAAAAACCTGCACACACTCAGAAACAAAGATCAAACAACATCTAGACAAAACAACAACAAGATCTGATCTGTAACAAACAGACAGTTCATGAAAAACTGAGCTAGTTTTGCCTTAGGTTAAATTCAGTTTCTACAACCAACTAAGTAGATGTAATTGAGAGTCAATATAAAAACAAAAAAATAATAATAAAGAGTTAGAATAAGTCAATACTCAGTTTTGAATCCAACTAATCCAACTTGCATACACAGATTGGTTAGGTGAACTTGGCAGTATATAGTCATCAGAAAATCTCAAAGCTTTGGAGCTTTGACTACTAGTTCACAATTGTGAGGCTTGATGCTCAATCTTGCAATCTGTGTTATACAATCCAAGACAAGACTCAATAATATTTGCAGAATACATTGGTGAATGATAAATGCATTCCCCAATCCAATTCAATAAGCCCACAAACACAGAAACTGATAAGCACAATATAATCATACGAACACTACAGTACACCAAAGCTTTGAAGCTTTGATACTAAGTGTTGTTTCTCAACTTCTTATTCTGGCTTTTATAATCAAGGAACAAAATCTCCCCATAAGTTTATGAATTCATTCAATACACAAGAGTTTTTGATCTATCAGTGGGGACTCAGTGGGAGTCGTAAAAACAAACAAACTTGTTGTAGGAACTCGGTGGGAGTTGGAAAAAAAAGTAGGGAATTTGATTGAAGGAAATCAGTCATAGTTGGGGCATCGATAGGGTTCGATTGCAAGAACTCAAAGGGGGTTGGAGCATCGCTGGGGGAACACGTTGCAGGAACTTGGCGAAGTTGGAGAAACTTGTGAATTTGGGAATATTGGAGAGAATCAGCTAATTAAAGCACAAGTGGACGAGAGGATTCAAGGAAAGGTGGATATTTGTTGGTTTGAATCCAAAGGGGCCTTGAATGTACTTGGTCTTGGTGAGGAGTTAGTGACGAAGCGGGGGAATAAACGTATCAAACGGAGGAGTAAGGGACGAAGAAAACAAGCCGCGGTATGCAGGTGTTCTAGTGAGAAAAACACGGATGTTCGTGCAAACACCACGTGTGTTCGTGCAAACACCACGTGTTTTCGTGCGAACACTTTCTGGAGGCAGCCAGAATTGTTTCCATTTTGTTTTTTAGCTCGGTTTTGGTATTTCTTTGGGCACAAGCTGTATTGTAGGCCTATATAAAGGCTATAGGTCGTGCATTACAATGTGTGGGTTGTATTCGTGGGTTTCTATCAATAAAATCGGGGTTTTTTGGGTCGTGGAGGTAGCTAGCTCATCGCTAGTGAACCACGTTATATCCGTTGTGTTCTTGTGGTCTTGTTTCATCGATTTCATCGTTCTCTACGCTCTGCGCGGACCATAAAACTTACCCTTTGGAGTTGTGACTCTCATAGTGTAGGGTTTTGATTCATGGATCGCGCAACGGAAGCATAATCAAACAAATAGCCATGCAAAACCCTCCAAGGATCACAAGTCTAGATGCATAACGATAGCGAAAGTAAGAAATCATAAACACACATTTGGGTTCTCCTTGATGACTTCAAACGCGAATAGTGTCACGTTCTCTATAGTTGATCCACGCCTAGAGTTGATCCTAGATCTCCCAAACTCCTTGGTGCTAGCCCGGAATAAGAGGAGGGTGAAGGAATCACGCAAAACGAGACAAAAGAGGGGCTTCGGCCCTCTTTTGGCCGACGGGGTGAGGGCGGCGGCAAGGGGGCGGGTCGGCCTCCTTGTTGCTTGCTCTCTCTCCTTTGTTCTCTCCCACTCTTGTTATGTTCACTAATGAGCATAAGTTATAAGGAAGGAAGGAAGGAGGGTCGTTTATATAGTCCAACAACTCCTTGTTAACTACCTAAAAGACTTATTCTAGTCCAACTAGAATTCAATTTAGTCCCTTCCTTGCAAATTAGTCCCAACTAAGTTTGCAAGGGTTTGCAAAGTGATTCTTCTAATTAATTAATCCAATTAATTAATTCCCAAATCTAGTTCAACTCTATATAGCGTGTGACCCCATAGGTTCTATCTAGTTGGTAGCAACTATTTGCTAATATGGAGCGGTTTCTAGCAAAACATCCATTCTAGCCAACTAATAGAATAGTCATCTAGACAACCTTTGTACAAGTAATTGTCTCATCCCTTTGCCTCCATATCCGGATTGGACACGATACATACAAGTCACACTCGTATATCCAATCCATAGTTTCTCGATCCATGGGAATAGCCTTATTCGTGCAAATAACATCAATATCCCATATATTGATTTATTTGAGTCTGGCCAGACATTCTATAAGCACTATCCCTCGAGTGGCCTAGGATATTTGCTCCCGTTATGTGGAAGGGGAAAATCCTCTCTACGTCCACTACGATTTCTAAGCTTGCTTCTCATTGTATCCAGTACACGCCTTTATAACTACCCAGTCACGGTGTAGCGTTTAACGCTACCGAGATCACAATGATCCACAACTAGAATATCTAGTGACTTAAAGTCTAAGGATGACAATACCATTGCACCGCGAGAAGCACTTGTGACTCAACATAACATGTATGTAGCCTTCTCGGAGATGGGTCAATCCAGTGCAACATTCCGTAATGCACACCTATGTGTTGGATCGTGATATCTCCATATCAATCCAACCCCATACTAGTCTATAGATGATTGTCCCATTAATTATTATACTTGACTAGGGATATTTAAGATAAACAACACAATTGTAAATCTAAGGACTTCATTATATTAAATATCCAATAAATAATAAATGTATTTTCTAGCCATATACAAATTCATACTGAACTAGATTGCCTCTAGGGCATCTATTCCAACACATAGGACCACACTAGTCCATATGAAGCAGTTCAATATGTGTATAAGTATTTACAAAGTTTTTTGGTATAAAATAGCTCCTTGTCTGCTTACCTTGAACACAATCTTTGCATAGATCTTCATCCTTGAATTTTATTGATGAAAATCCTCTGACTAAGACTTTAGATACCAGTTTATTCAGAGTGTGCATACTGATATGCCCAATATTCATGTGCCAAAGCTTTAAATCATCTTTTAAAGCTTTGAGACATTTCAAACTTTTAACTGCAACATGGGTAGTATTCAAAGATCATACATTGTTTGACCTATGAGCTGTGAGGATGCAATCACGAAATTTCTTGTTTTGCACCACAAATTTTTCTTTGTCAAATATTACCTTGTTTCCTTTTTCACAAAGTTGAGAAACACTAAGCAAATTAAACTCAAACCATCAACTAAATAAACATCAGAAATAGAATATGAAGATTCATTACCAACTTTACCAATGCCAATAATACTGCACTTCCCTTTTTCACCAAGTGTGATTCTTCATCTAGTTTTTTCTTCTAGTTCATAAAACAAAGAACTCTTACCACTCATGTGTCTGGAACAACCACTGTCCACAATCCACTTTTGATCTTTTTTCTTGGTGACAACCTGCATATACCAATCAATGCCTTACCTAGATTTTAAACCAGATGTTATATTTGGAATCATACTCAAGATCAACCATATTAGGAGGTACGATCACTTTTGGAACCCAAATTTGTCTTACCTGTCCCTTAAGATGAAGTGGAAAAATATTCCTCATAATGTGTGGTTCTTTTGTTTTAAAGGGACATGTCAATTTAACATGACCATGTTTACCACAGTAAAATCATTTAGGAGAATGTTTACCACTTGCTTTCACAAAACTCATATTATTCTTTCTAGAAAAATTTGGATTGTATCAAATACCATGTTTGTGAATTGATTGTAAACTTCCTCCAAGAATCAAGTTGAAGTTGTGTTCTGAGCTAGCAAATTTTTTCAAAACGTCCTTTGACTTCAAGTTTTTCATTTAGTAGAATCTTTTGTTCCTCTAATTTATCATGTTGATGTTTTAGAGCAACAAACTTGTCATTTAAAAAATAAGTTTCTGCTACAATTATTTGACATGAGTTTTCAGGGCCTTGAAAGTAGTTTCCAAGGCTTTGAAATCTCTGTCAGATTTTTCCTGAGAAACTTCAAGAGCTTTGTTCTGACAAAGTAGATCCAAATTTGTTTTTGTTTTCTCACGAAGCTTTACCTTCAATGAGTCTATTTCATTTCTGTAACTCTATTCATTTATGAGCATGATTTTCAAAATATCAGAAAATAAATCAGTGGAACTGGACGTTAGTGCTTTTACCATTACCTCAATATGCTTGTGAGAGCTTTCCTTCTCATCATGCTCAGCCATAAGACACAAGTTAGCTTTAACATCTTCTGGATTTGAGTCACTTGTGAAATCAAAATCACTCCAGGATACAACCATGGCTTTATTTATTTTTTCCTCGTCCTTCTTTGGATAATGCTTGTTCTTCTTATGAGGAAAATCCCTGACTTAAGTGATCTGCATCACCCCATTCAAATCAGTTTATTCCTTTAGGTTTATTTGCATAGGAGGAGGACTTACCTTTGTAGTCCTTGCTACTAGATGATCTAGATCTTTCTCTGCTATCGTCCTTGTTTCCAGAGTGTTTATTCATCTTGAGAATTCTTGTCAAGGCTTTGGAAATCAGTGCAAAAGGATCTTCACCATCTTCCTCCTTTTCAAGGATTTGAATCTTCTCACTCTCTTTAACTTTGAGTGACAGATTATTGACACTTTTAGAGAGTTCTCCATCCATTCCATCTACTATGTTAGTGAACATTTTAAACATGTCCGTGATTGAATCATCTGCATTCATCTTGAATAGCTCATATTGCCTTAGAAAAATGTTGATCTTTGTCTGCTTGACTTGGCTGGTTCCTTCAAAAGTCACCACCAACTTGTCGCAGATTTCCTTTTCACTCTTACAAGTTGATATCTTGTTAAACTCATCTGCATTCAAAGCGCAATAAAATAAGTTCATTTATTTAAAATTCCTAGAAACTTTTTCTAATTCAGTACAAGAAAGATAGTCTTCAGTTTTTAGAATTCTGATCCCCTCTTGTTGTGTATAGAAAGTGTGAGGTCCATTCTGAATGATAAACCACAACTCCATGTCTTGATCTATGATGAACATATTCATTAGAGATCTACAATGCACAAAGTTGTCTCCACAAAAAAGAGGAGGTCTCTTTGCTGCTATTCCATGTGAGAAACCACCTTCACCTACATTACTCATGATCACAAGATTGTTAGATCCAAACAATGATAAAAGCTGATACCAATTGAAGTGTGTAAGTAGGTAATAATAAAAGATCAAATATACTCTATAAGGGGGGGGTTGAATAGAGTATGTCCACTTTTTCTAAACTGGTGGTTTTAAAAATAAGCAGAGAAGTTTTGAAGATTTTCAAAGCTTTGGACTGAAACTGACAGTTTAAAAGCTTATGTGATTTTTCGAAGCTTTGAAAAGCCTTTAAAAGTTTCGAACTCGTCTTGTTTTGAAACACTTTTGCAAGCAAGTAAAGTGCTGAAAAGTAAAGATAAAGACACAAGTATTTGTTACGAAGTTCGGCCTCTATAAGGCCTACTCTCTGCCTGAGGGATCTTATCCCTCTAGGATCTCAACAAATTCTTATTTATCACTAGTTAAGCCCTAAATATCAGGCCTAAGAGAATTGCCTTACTCTTATACTAGCTTGTGATTATCACTTACCTACCTAGTACGGCTTCAACTAATTGATACAATAAGATTCTATGTTGTTCCTCTCGAACAACTCAATGAGAAGAGAATATAGAAAACTTATAACATATTCTTATGACAAAAGCAGATTAAGCATAAGAAGAAGAACACTGTGAAGACAATAAAGATATGATAAGCTTGGAAGTGTTATTCTGGATTGGAATGGATGAGTATTCTGGATTGATCTTCTTCTTTGATGCTTCTCCCTATCCATATGAGTTTCTCTGGATGAATGTATCTCCCTGTGTGCGTATTTGTTACAGCTTCAGTTTGATTTGAATTTGAAGTCTTGCTGCAACAGTCATAACAGTTTTTTGCAACAAACTCCCTAAAAATCCTCAACTAATTCTGCTTCTTCAAGAACTATCTTCCAACGTAAATAAGCTTGCTTTTCTCCATTGAGATTGAGCACAATCTGCACCTGCAAGCTTGAGACAAGTTTAGACCAAATCCCATAAAAATATCAAATCTTTAGTGACCTGTTTGGCACTCCTGTATTCTAGTACATATGCTTAAGAACTCTGAACATTTTCAATATTTCGAAAAGCTTTTCAAAGCTTTGAACTATGGGTCTGTTTCCTGCAAAACAAAGTTAGAACACAATCTAGCATATTCAGAGTATAAGCACTGTTTGATAATCCTGCATGCATATAGTTAAGTAATTTCCTTGCAAAAAAGAATATAAGCAAACACAGATAATTTGTCTTTCATCACACAATAAGGTATAGTAAAAAACCAGGAGACAAAGCTCCCCCTCAGTTCACACTTGTTCTCTGGATATTTTCAAGGCTTTGAAACCAGTTTCAAAGCTTTGAACTTAAACTTTACTTAACACAAGTGAATTGGGAGAGGTGGGTATAATGACAATATGTAAAAAATTTTGTTGATGGGTACTTAGTTTTTTAAGATCAAGTGCAGTGAATTTAGGTAGATATCATTTTGTTGGAAACAATCCTAAACATCATGTCCTTAAGAAACATCGGCAGTAGCATTTTCATTTGATGAAAACAATTGTGTTTTTCCATTTTTTATGCGGTACCTTGATCTATTTAATGTATATGGTGGCGAGTATTATTTTGTCATGTTGTCTATGATAGGTACATGAAGCTCGGGAATCATACGTGAGCATAAAGTAAACTTCAAAAGGATCAGAAACTCAAGAATTGGTCATGGATAGAACAAAAAAGGGGCAATGATCTATATTCAATTCGTGCGACTTTTTCTTCTTTAACTCGTATGAGCTCAAGAACACAAGGTTTCCCATAACCGATTCGTAACAGGAGATATTCAACTCCTGCGAGTTCTCTACGGACCGATCCATTCTTTTCGGGGATTTTATGCAATTTTTCAAGATTTTTCCCACAAGGGAACGTACGAGAAGCCTAAGTACGTCCTAGGTACTGAAAATAGAAAAGGGACACCATTTTTAGACACTCTTTGGAGACCCTTGGAGACATGGAAGCAAGGATGCGAAGAAGAACATCATTATTCTTAGTTTAATCTCTATGATCTCTTTCTTTCTTGATTGTATGGAATACAAGAACATGAGTATTTATTTCTTAACAATTTTGAGTAGCTAAACATTTTTCCTAGGTTTCACAGTGAACCTGGGGCTATGATATGATCTTTGGATGTTTTTCGATATTTAGTTTCACGATGTACTCTATCTTAGTCGAATATTTTTCTTTCTATCTATTTCTTTCTAGTTGGAGCTTCAATCTTAAGTTTATATGGAGTGACCAACCGGATAGACTTATTTCTTTAGATGCGTGATTTAGAGACACACAATCCTAAGCTAGAATGAAACTTGAGAATACTTGTTCCAAGTACTATCAAGATAGGGCTTGTGAGATTCGCCCATACGTGGAGTCGCCGTTAGAACGGTTAGTCAGTGGAACGGAGAATCGGGAGACCACGTCCGTCGTTAGCTAGTGAACGGAACATGAACGAACTCAGTAAGTTGCAAGGATCGTGAGACTAGTAGTTGACCGATAAAATAGTAGTGAACACCATCGAGAGAGGGTTCATCTTACCAATTGACGTGACATAGATAGATAACGCATTAAATGTTACTAAATCCAAAACATCATGAGCACAAAGCCCTAGGAGATCTTATAAACCTAGCTTTTCCATAAATCGAACACAACTTCATTTATTTTCTTTTCATTTCTTCCAGTTATTAGTTTAGTTAAACTGTTAATTCTTGTTTCATTTTTCTGGTAATGATAGTTCAAGATTTAGATTTTTATTCTAGTTGATCATATTGTCTCTGTGGGATCGATAAACTTGGGGCTGGAATATCTTACACTATATTACTTGACTAGTGCACTTGCTACTGGAAGGATATCAAGTTTTAGGCGTCGTTTCAGGGAAAACGGTGTCGGTTGGAGTAGAAATTAGTCTAGAATTTTTCTTTATTTATTTTAATATTATCCTATTTTGGTTCTTATCCTTCTTTGAATTGTTCTTCAGGTTTATAGTTCATATGAAAATCCTCTGACGAGCTTGTCCCTCACAAGAAGATCAAGAGGCTTTAATCACACAGTACAAAAGGAGACCAAGAGAATGAAAGATGGCTGAACCACGTTGATAGTGGATATAGAGTCGATAGACGACAAAAAAGCACACGATTACGAGTGTGTCTACTTATCTATACCCATAAATCGCAACACAAAAAGTCTACTACATAGAGCCAATTGGATTGGTCCTAGACACAAATGATAGAATATATATTTGTGTGTGTAAGGGGGGGGGGATCTGGAGCAGTTCGCATGCATTCCTGTAAGTAGAAGAAAAAAAGGAGATATCTAGTTAACCTGTTTAGGGCCTGAGAGTGATGATGGATTTGAGGAAAGAGCAAGGCAATGCATGCTATCTAGAGGAGAGACAATGATTTCTTGAGCTTAGCTTACATAATCTTTAAGAGCATTCTCCAAAAGATGATTTGGACATCGCGATACTCCTTGATATTGAATATCACCAAACCACCTGAAAACACCAAATTCACCAACTTTCACAAGAAAATTCTCAATCACACATGTCACCTCACTTCACATGTCTGTCAGCTTCACTGTGTAACCATACTGCATGTCTCTGTCAGCTTCACTGTGGCGTAGGGATCCATGCTCTTCTTAACCCGTAAGATATCCTTGAAAGATTTCTTACACTTAGGCATTTGGGCAAGAGGCTCCACTAGTGGGATGTTGATGTGTAATTTCCTGAATACATCCATAAATCTTCCATACAAATTATCATCACCACCTCTCTTCATCATCATTGAAAACGTAAGTCACGGCTCATGACTAACCGAATTTAGATTTTTCTTTGGCTAATTCTTCTTCTCCAACGTGTCCTTTGATTGGCAACTCACGGTGATTTTGGGCACCTCTTCACCCGATTCTCTCTCTGTGGCCTAAGTAGCTTTACCTCTGGCATGTGTAGGATCATGTGGATCTTTAGTAGAGATTCCGCTTCTCGTATTAATTGCATCAACATGCTCAGTAGGAGGAATTGTACCTCCTCGTAGTAATTTGCGCCTCATGACTTCAAACAATTGTCGTTATGGCCGCCAACCTACTATCCATGTGATCCAATTTCTCATTCATCTTTTTCAATAGGCTAAGAATATCAGGACTCTGCTTTTACAGCTGCTGCTAAGGTGGAGTTGCTCAATGTGCCTGATATGGAGGATTATGCTACTTACCAGGTGCAAATAACCATTGTTTGAGTTACTCCAACTATAATTATGATGATTGCGTTTGTTAGGCTGATAAGAATTCACCCACACTTTCTTTCTCGGAGGTCCCATGTAATTCACATCTTCAATCCCACAATCATATCCCTGTTCTCATATGTAAGATGTTGCCCCATAGTCTTCACATGTGCTTTTTGATTCCGAGTGTAGAATGTTGTGGTTAACACCGCCATCTGCTAATTCAATGTCTCCATTTGACTCGCTATTGCTGATTCCCTTTGAAGATTTACTTGTTATACGAATATGAGATTTCGTAGTATCTCGTTTTCCCGCATTATTCAGCAAGTCTTCTGCAATGCGCCCATCAAAACCCATAAAATTTCCTCCAACCACTATCGCTAACTCCTTTTCACATTCTTTATCTAAAGTTGTGTGAAATTAAAGGAACAACTTGTACCAAGATTCTCCATGATTGGGACATATGTCGATAATTTGATTAAATCTCCTCCAAGTGTGATCTTCATCCATATGATTAAATCGAATGATCTCTGCTATCAATTCTGCAACTTCAGTCAGTTAATGATATTTCCAAAGAAATTATGTGGTGAGCTTGCACCATGTAGTGATTGACCATGCATGCAATTCTTTGAGCCATTGGATGGAATCTCCAAATAAGGTAAAGGTAAAGATCATTATCTTTATCCTATCTCCTGGCACTCTGATCATCGATCGCCTAAAAAATTTGTGTAAGAGTATCCATGTGGGCATTTGGATAATCCCTTACAACTCCACTGAATCATTATGTACCATTTGAATCATTGACCTCATCAGGTCAAAGTGAGCTACATTGAAGGGAGGCACCACAACCAATGGCCGATAAGTGGCCTAAGTTGACGTGTACATGCTAACCATAGATCTTCTCCCAGTGCATTGCCCCGTGGCTGATTCGGCTCCTGTGCCAAATTCTGTATATCCGCTCGAGGTGGCGGTGGAGGAGGTGGTGGTGGTGGAGTCGGAGCTACTTGTAGAGCATTTAACTGTGCCCACATCTCTTCGTTCTCCTTATGGGCCCTCTCCTAAGTGGCCATCTCATCCTCTAAAGCTTTGCGGATTAGCTCTCCTTCAGGTCTCTAGGATTCGTCCATCTGAGCTTCTTTCCTCTGTTCTATATGTTGTGCTCACAAATATGCCTTTAGATCCTCTAATTCCGGTACAATGCCTCGTTTTACGAACGGGTCATGCACCGAAATAGTAACCGAAAGCATACCAAAATGAAGAAAATAAGGAATTAAAGATAATTAAGGAAAAATTAAATCCCTAAGGCTATTGAATATGGAAGAATAGGATAACTACCGGTATGGAGCTTAATCAATTGTGCTCGGACTACAACTAATTTAAATCTAACAATCCTAACAAGTACTCAAATAGATCAAAGGGTCATATAGAAAAATGAAAGGGGTTGAAAGAAGAAGTACTTGCTATGGAGGAGAGAGACAACCCTATTGTCAGTGATTCAATATCGAATAAACCGTGTGATGAGTGGCAGAAGGTACCGTCATATTTATACTAGTTAGACTAGGACAAGCCAATGGGTGACACATGTTAGTACAAACGACCAACAAATCATTATTAGGCGGCATAGCCTAAATCCCTGGAGACTGTCACTGGCGACGCCAGACAAGTATAAAGAATACGGTAGAACAAGTTAGCTCCACATCACGTACGGCTCGCATCTAGGACAGATGCCTTCTGCGACGGGCCTTATTCCAGCCTCCAAACCACTAGACCCCATGGATCACGGGCGAGGTAATCAGATGAGAGGGACCCTCTCTCATGGTCCCTCCATGTGCGACATGGCATGATCTGGTACCTTTAGAGCATAGTTGCGAGGTCACCTGTAGGCTGCTGATGAGTCCACGTGGAAGTAACCATGTGCCTCACTCTTGGCTATCTACATTTAGCCCCCCTTGTGCATGGGCTGAGCTTCGCGAGGACTCAGCGCAACTTGCATCCCCTAGTCAAGTCTTCGAGCTCTCGCAGCTTCCGATGCGTCTCTCAGCCCCCTAACCATGATGAGTAAGCATGGGTGAGTTTATTATTGCAGCCTTTAGTGATGTTGTAATTATGATAGGGAGCATAGGGAAGACCTCAGAGGACATGTGTCTCCTAGATTCTGATCCGACAGTTGAGAGCAATTGTCGATTGACATGACTTGACGTTGTGGATAAGCACGTAATGTTTTGAAACTGCTTCATCTTAACGGTTTGAGGCAAAAAAGACTTTTTGAAACTGAATCTCATAATCTTATCCTTGAGATTCAGGCGCTTAGTATTTAAGCCATGATTGGTTTTCTTGAAAGGACTTTACCATTCTTGTGAGACATTGTCGGTCGAAGAAGGGAGAGAAAGAAAGCGGGGATTTTCTTCGGTGGGATTTTTTGCAGAAGGGAACTCCGACGTTCTAATCCAGATGTTCAAACGGTTTAGCTGGAGATTTTTTTTTTAATCGTTGGCTTTGTGAAGAAAAGAATACGCAAGTGCTCTGAATTTGGTAGGGGAAACCAGGATTTCCGTATTTTTTGTTTAGTTTATTGTTTGACTAGGGTTGATTTTTGCGGAGATGACGTCTCAAGGATAGGGGTGAAGAGGTTTTTCCAACTTTAGGGGCCATCTTGTGGGGTAAATCACTAGTATCCAATGTCGCAGTTATAACAGGCTATCGCATGGTTGCATTTTACTCTTGACTTTATCGCAGAAGATGACGACGAGAAGCTCGCTATTGGGCCTGTGAATCATGACGATTGGGTCTTGGCTCAAATCGAGAAGACACATTGCCTCGCGGTCAAGTCCAAGTTTTTACCCTATTTGGAAGGTTAATTTTTGGCCACGCTTCACAATGATATGTTGGTGGATGAGTGGGCATAATGTGCTTTTGTCATGTATGGAAAGACTTTAAAAGCGTGATGTAATTTTTGATGTTGTTCGTGCCACGATTAGTTGCAACGTTAGCGTGTCCTGGGACATGATTGATTTCCTAATCTCGCGATGGCCTCGGCAAACCCATACTTTCCATTTTTCTCAATACGAGGGATGACTTACATTGGAAGATTTATCTGCTTTAGTGGGGCTAGAATCAATGGGTGCGCGTAATCCATTGGAAGATTTGTCTACTGACGAAGATCTTATGGTGTTTGAGCAGATGTTTGTGATGATTGGAGATGCGTGCAAGTCATATACTCGATGGAACAAGACCTCTGTCTATGAAAGACCGCCATGATCGTCTGCCCGGTTGTTTTTAGGAGCTATTGCGACCCCAAATTTGCGTCGCGTCTAAAGCTCCGAGGCATACACTCTTATATCGCGGGGGAGGGGGAAGATTTCTCACTTTCCACCTTTCTGTTTATGGATTTCCCGCTTCCTTATTGATGGCGCCCCTCAAGAGTGATTATGTTGACGAGTGGTTGCCGTTGCTGTGCATTTGTATTTGGGTCAAAATCACCTTTTAAGACCCTTGGTTTTGGGTTTCCCATTCACGAGGCTTGACCGGTTACTTTCATCTTCTAATGCTTCACATGGAAAATATGATGTGTTTTCTTTTGATAATGTGTGGTTCCTGACGATGTGGTCGTACAAATGGTTTCCTAATTATGATCCCCTTTCTACGTGGGTGCACAAAAGGGGTTCTTCAGAGCCGGTGGGAGCATGGAGGAGGAATGCCATTGGAGAGCCACTAGCTCCTTTTTCTCTTTATTAAATTTGGAATATCAATTTTCATGCAGGCCTTACTTTACAAAGTATAACTTGGTCATTATCTTTCGATAGGTCGTATGATTAATGTCGCAAATATTAGGAGTTCATATGTTGGTGTACACGAGGGTTTCTTCCTACGCTTTCTGATCTCGGAGATTAAGCATCATCCTATTTTCTCTTAGTGGTGTGTTATGACCCTTGTTGCGTTCTTCGGAAATTTAGTTTTGACCACACATCCCCTGGGCCTTGGTCGAAGGTCAAGCTATTGGATAATAGGGGAGGTTTCTTGTTAGTGATGCTTCCTCGAACTTTTGGGCAGAGCGCTGCCCCGTCATTCATCCTACCAGTTCGCGCAGAGGGAAGGTTACTGCTGATTGGATTTCCGTCTGGTAATCACAACTTCATAGAAATATATAATTCCTTCCTTCTTCTCCTTGGAGAGCCTAGTCCGGAGTCCCCCCAATTCAAAGGTCCAAGCGCATGACGAGGGGGCTTATGTCTTCTATTATTTGCTCGAAGAGGAGGGCAATCTATGTGGTATCTTTCTTTGGATGGGCTAATTTCAGCGGTTGTGAAAAGGAAAAACGAGATGTGTGGGCAGTCGTTGCGCTTCAAACGGTGCATGTTACGCAGGTGCAGTGATCAAAGTTCCAAGATGAGGACTTACCTTGGTCATCCTTTATTTGACTTCGAACATTTAGCGCCGCAAGATCCTATGGTTGGATTGCAGATTATTCTTATTAAACACGTAATGTAAGAATTTTGTCCGAACCCTTGTTGGCGCGGAACCCTGTGCTACTAAGGCTCATTCTTCAGAGGACACTCACGCTCCTGCTGAACCGCGTCAAAATATGAGGAAAACATGTGCAAATTGACCCCGATCAAGGAGGCCATCGTCAATGATGGTTGCACATGTCTGATAACCCATAATCGGAGTTATATTCTATACTGATTATCTATCAATTGACATGATTTCCAAGATTTTTTTAGAGGATATTGGCCATGTAATTGAATTATTCATGAATTAGAGCTTCATGTTAAAACTTCGGCTTTTTCATATTTACTATGCCTATTGTTAGCTATGAACAAGTCACCAAGTATTCAGCCAATTATAAACATACATGAAGATCCTATTTCTACTTAATGCTCCTAATTAACGCGACCGAGTCACCAAGTACGGGATTCGACTAGGTGATTGTTCTAATTTATCGACTAGAAACAAATGAGTCACGGAAGAGTTTCTAATTAAGTCATAGCATCATGAATTGTCATCATCAAACTAGTTAATACAAAGAGCATAAAACAACAATAGCATGTAATCAACCTCAGTTAAGTCAATAAAACATGAATCACAACTTTAATAATCAAAATCGGAAAAAAGACCTAATCCAACTCGGGTCCTTATCTAATGAGTTTAGCTACTTATAATAACGAGTACACTGATTAAAATCATAGTAAACATCAAAAGAGATATATAGGAAGAGTTTTGGAAGATCAAATGATGAATCCTAGATTTTTCGCTCTCTAAGAATCCAACTCGATCTTCTCCAGATCTTCTTTGCATTTTCCGGCGTCTCCCTTCATAAAATCTATCGCTAGGTCGTATCATACCCATGGGAATTCAATAGAGGCCTTAACTATGAATATTTACACCATTTACCCCGAAACTTTGCAACTTCCTATGCAGGTCTGCTCGTGCGAGATCATTTTGCTCGTGCGAGATATGTCCTTGCTCGTGCGAGCTCCCATGTGGTCTGCAGTCTTATGTTTTATTCCTTGCTCGTCAGAGCACTGTGAGCTCCTATGAGCTCATCTAGTTAGCCAAATTTTCATCTTTTTGTCCTCTCACTGCCTGTCTTCTTCCTCATTCTTTCCCGAGCTTTTCTTAGCTTCCAAAGTTCATTTTTCCTCTCCAAATAAATTCTACGAGCCTCCGATACCCGAGAAACATAACACTAACATACCTGGATCATATCCAACGTACAAAATGTCAAACTAATTACGAAAAACACCCGTATTCTACAATAAAATGCAAATAAAGCTCTAGTTCACGAATTTCAATTATACGACCAATATCCAATCAAAACGTCTCGTAAATCACGTGAATCGATAAGTTATCAACATAGAATATAAATCTGATTCCGGGTTATCAAGTCGCCAGTGTTATCGGTAATGAACCACGTTGAAATTGTGTTATTGATTGTATACGTTTAGCGTTCTTGCTTTGATACCCTCTGTTATGACAGTTCCCCATTTCCATGCTTCACGTGACATGAAGAGGAGAAAATAGTCAAGGTACAAGGCGACCAACTAAAAAAATTACACTAGTGAACAAATTACACTAGTGAACCACGTTGAAATTGTGGTTATCAGGTAGCTAATGTGTTCGTTAGTGAACCACTTTGAAATTGTGTTCTTGATTGTATGCGTTTACCGTTCTTGCTTTGATACCCTCCGTTATGACAGTTCTCCATTTTCAGGCTTCACGTGACATCAAGAGGAGCAAATAGTCTAGGTACAAAGTGACCAACTACAACAAATTATACTAGAACGACCACAACTACAAGCAGCTAAACGACTTGGTTTCTTGTGCCTTCAAAATAATTCTCAGACGCTTTTTCCTTCAAACTTTAGTTCAAATATCAAGGACTTGGTTTCTTTTGTAGAGTGTGTCATCATCGGGTTTAATGTATTCCTGGAATCTAACATTGTGAAAAAATTACAAGACCGAAATATGAACAGATATGGAAAGAAATTCAGCAATCCTTTATTTGCCTGAATGCGCAAAGAAGAAGAAGAGACCGTTGGCAATCTCTAAATCCAAACAATTGCAACAATATTTTTTTTTTGAGGAAAACATTTCATTACGGGCCAAACAGGCCAAGCCTATCGTTCTCTATTACATGGTAAGCCCAATCTGGGAGTTGGGTATATAAACTGAATTGAGAGAACTGAAAGGATCTTTTTGCAAATAGATCTGCTGCAGCATTAGCTGTCCTGGACACGTGGCAGAACCGGAGGCATTCAATGCCTTTCCCTTTCTCGATACATCTATCAACGACTTCTGCTATCTCTTCATTACCATCGAACCGTCTTCTTCGAGCTTCCCAACCATGGAGAAAATCAACAGCTTTGCTTGAATCGGATTCCAAAACAACCCTTCTGCATCTAGCATCCAACGCCATGTCAATCCCTTTCTCGATTCCCCGGAGTTCCAGCAAAAGAATCGAAGTGTCCGGCTTGATTCTTTCGAATCGGCCGGCGACAAAATGTCCAGACGAATCTCGAAGAACACATCCAGATCCAGCAAGGTTCTGGGTTTGAGAGTAAGCTGAATCCGTATTAACCTTCACCCAACCCTCTGCCGGAGCTTCCCACCTGTCTGTCGCTGCGGTCGCCTCCGGTGACTTGTCCAGTTCCCGGTGAACTCCAAAAACAGATAAGTAAAACTTGATCTTTTTAATCACTTCTTCGGTTGAGAAATTTGTGTTGTTGAATCTGAAATCGTTTCTCATCCACCACAGACACCAAACCGTCACCAACCATTTCTGCCTTATTTCTTCGGAAGAAGACATGAATTGACTCAATCCAATGTTGCAGATTAGGGATCTGCAATTGTTGATTCGGAATCCCCAAGATCTCCTCCCAAATTTTCCGTGTTGCCGAACATCGGCAAAAAAAGTGATCTGCTGTCTCGGGGACTTTATTGCAATTGGAGCACAACAGAGGGACATTAATTCCCCTCTTTTTGAGCTTTGTGGCCATCGGCAAGACATCATGCCACAGCTTCCAAGTCGGGTAAATTACCTTCTTTGGCACTTTGAGCTTCCACATGTTGGTGAACCACTGCCTATGAATTCCAGTCGACAATTCTTGACTGTCCCCTTGTTCTCGCAGGTACAATTTATAAGCCGAAGCTGTGGTGAAGGAGCCATTCTGGGTTTCACTCCATTTAAACGTATCTGTCCCTTGAGAATGCGTAAGCGGAATAGCCATAATGTCTCCAACATCAGGTTCCCACAAGTAAGTTCGAAGTCTCTTCTCACACCAGCTCCCTTCTCTGATACAGTGGTCTACTTTGAGATTGGCAAAGTCAGGGCTGGGCGTAATTACTTTGGACACATGCCCCCTTTGAACCCATTATCTTTAAAAATATTAATAGATTTCCCAGTTCTTACTTGCCACTCCAGGCCCTTTCTTAAAAGATTTCTTCCTGCTAGAAGACTTCTGTAGGCGAACGAAATTTGTTTTTTTGGTTGGTGGTGTAGGAAATCCCCATTCTTGAAATATTTGGCTCTCAAGACTCTGCTAAGTAAAGTGGCTGGGTTTTTAACAATTCTCCATGCCTGTTTAGCAAGGAGAGAAATGTTGAACCCCTGAAAATCCTTGAAACCGAGACCACCCAAATCTTTTGGCAATTTCAGAGCCTCCCATCTCTGCCAATGAAGCGTACACTTGCCTCCCTTGCCTCCCCACCAAAACTGTCTGATGAGACGCTCAATATCGTGACAAATTCCAACAGGCAGTAAAAAACAGCTCATTGCATAATTAGGAATTGATTGCACCACTTCCAACCCTTTAACTTTGTGATGATACTTTCTATGATTTTCTGAAAAGTTATCTTCTTCTGTCTTCCGAATGTTGTAGGTAAGCGAAGGTAGTTGTTGTGACTTGCTGCTTTGGGCACACCCCAACGAGAGCTCAAGATGTTGCAGGTGTCTTTTTTGACATTTTCCGAGAAGACAATAGCAGATTTTTGAACATTTATTTGTTGTCCTGATGCTTTTTCATATGCCTGTAAAAGATGAAACAAACATGTAAATTCTGCGTCTGTAGACTTTGTAAAGATTAGGCTGTCATCGGCAAAAAATAGGTGAGATACAACAGGTCCACCCCTTGACGCTGTAGCTCCTGAAAGCCTCTTCTCCACGACCTCCTTTTGAAGACTGCGGGAAAGCGTTTCACTGACCAACAAAAAGAGATATGGGGACAAGGGGCATCCCTGCCTCAACCCTCTACCAGGTATGATTTTTCCTCTAACGCTGCCATTGACTAATACACTGAAAGTAGGAGAAGTTACGCAGTGCATAACTACCGCAGCCCATTTAGGACCAAACCCCATTCGTTCCAAAATAGCACGAAGGAAACCCCACTCGACGCGATCATAAGCTTTGCTCATGTCGAGTTTGATTGCCGAAAATCCTTCCTTGCCTTTCTTCATCTTCATAGAATGTAGCAACTCAAAAGCTGTTAGGATATTATCCGTAATTAATCTCCCCGGAACGAACGCACTTTGATTTTCGGAGATAAGATCATCTAAAATAATCTTTAGACGATTAGCTAGACACTTAGTTACAATCTTGTAAATATTCGTGCACAATGAGATGGGTCGAAAGTCTGAAACTTTCCTCATCTGTTTTACTTTAGGGATCAAAGCGATTAAAGTATGATTATAACTAGAAATGTCGCCACCGTCATTAAGAATCTGTAAGCAAACTTTTGTTACCTCATCACCAACTAGATGCCACATCTTCTGATAAAAAAGGGCCGGAAAGCCGTCCGAGCCCGGTGCCTTCTGACTGGGCATTGTTTTAAGAGCTTCTACAACTTCCAGCGCTGTAAATGGTTGTTCCAACCTGCTTTTACTATCCTCAGTGACAATTCCTTCAACAGTGGCTAATAACGGCTCCATATCCTATGCCGAAGGAGTGGAAGAGGTAAAGATATCTGAAAAATAGGCTTCAATAATTTTAACGACTTCACTAGGGTCTTCAACCCACTGGCCGGTAGAGTCCTCAATGCCCACAATGCGATTTCGAGCTCTTCTAATCGAGGACTTTCGATGGAAGTACTTCGTGTTACGATCACCGTGTTTAAGCCACAGTTCACGTGATCGTTGACGCCACATAATCTCCTCTTGTCTAAGCAGGAGAGAGATTTGTTCCTTTACTTCTTTGGTTTGTCGAAGAAACTCGGTTGACTGGGGTCGAGATCCCAGGCTCTCAAGCTGATTTCGATAAGCCTTAAGCTTGTTCCGGACGCTTCCAAAGACATTTTTCTCCCCACTAATCAACTTGCTAGCCACATTCTCTAGTTTTACCGAAACAGGGCCCGGCTCATTACTCCAACTAGCAGTTATTTCTTCCTGACAAGATTCATGATCAAACCACATTGCCTCCAACTGGAAGCGTTTGCAACCCACCTGTCGGTTAGGCTCACCCGGCTTAATATCAACTTCAATGGGGACATGATCCGATGTATCAACCACTAAGTGGTTCACCCTCGGCCTTCCAAACGAATCTAACCAGTCATCGGTGACCATGCAGCGGTCGATCCGCTCTCTAATAGATGCTTCATCCGGTTGATTGTTTGTCCAAGTAAACTGAATCCCGGTAAAGCCCAAATCTCTCAACTCTAGTTTTTGAACAACTCTGAAAAAATCCTCTATTTGGCGAAAGGTGACTTCTCTCCCACCTTCTTTTTCGCTATTAGATGATATTGCATTGAAATCCCCGATCACCAACCACGGTAGAGTGTGTGGTTTAAGACGGGAGAGTAAGTTCCAAGAGTGCCGACGTTCACTCCTTACTGGGTCTCCATAGAAACCAGTGAAAACCCACGGAGCTTGTGAGCCCTCAAACATAACAGTACTTTTAATAAAGAACCTCGACTTGTGAATAAGCGTCAAACTAACCTCTCTGTCCCACAAGAGGGCAAGGCCGCCACGCCGTTCATCACTATCAACAAAGACTCCATTTGCATACCCACACCTGAGTTTGATTACTTCCATCTCTGCTTCGTATAGTCTAGTATCCATTAAGAAAACTAGATTGGGCTTCTGTATCCTCACTAGGTCGTGAAGAGAAGTGACGTTGCGAGGGTTCCCAAGCCCCCGCACGTTCCAACTTAGGATTTTCATTGTGCCTGGCGACGCTGCTCAGCAGCCGTCGCCAATATTGCGTTAGGGTCTTTAACGGCGCCCTTCTCCGATTGTGGAATCCGTAGATTAGAAACCTGTGTATCTCCTTGCTGCTCTTGATCATTCACCCCACTCTTCCTCTTGGGATTATTATTTGCTGCCTTCCTTCTATTCTGCGGACTAAGTAGAGCTTCCCTTTCCTTCCTTTTTGCTTTCGGCTTCCGAGGAGTATTCACCGTCCCAACGGTATGCTGTCTGCCCAAGGGCATATATGTCATAGATTTCTTCCCTTTAGCCGTGGGTTCAATGTCCGGAGACGGGGACGGGTCACTTGGGGTCGCCAGTGGGTTATCCCTAAGTTGAACCCCCAATGATTGGCTATTAGCAACCCTGTCTCCTCCTGGATCCAATTCCATCTCGTTCTCCGGTGGAAGCAGACTGACCCGAAGAGTAGGACTCACCCTCATCCGAGAACTCAGATCCCATAATGGAATCTTTGCCGTCTCCCTTGTACTTCGCTTTCTCCTGCTCCTCCTTGGCTTTTGGTAACTTCTTCTTCCGCGGGGGTGGTTTGAAGGTCAGCCAAGGGCCATAGCCAGGGGATCTGCTCAATCTGTCTTCCTCCCCCAAGTGGCAGCAATACTCGCTAAAGTGGTCAAGACGACCACACCAAACACAACAATGGGGTATTCGTTCATATATGAAATCCAGCCATATTTTCTCATCCATTACCATGACATATCTTCCTCTACGAAGTGGCCCAGTTACTTTGATCCGCGTTCTAACTCTCATGTATGCCCCCCGTTCCCCATTCAATACTCTGTCATCCGCCTCAACCACTTCCCCCCAAGGTTGTACTGCTTCGCTCACATAATCCTTCGTAAACAGGAACGCAGGGAGATTGTGGATCTGGATCCATACGTCAATCGTCTCAAAGGTTACCTTCTCTATCTTTGCACTTGCTGTCCATGGCTTCAACAGTAAGAGATTGTTGTCAAAAACCCAGGGACCGCCTGCCAGAACCCTGTCCATAGCAACTTTCGTCGGTAACTTGAAGATAAATAAATTCGGCTGAACTTCGTTTATTGATACCTCCTTACCATCGATCCATATTTCCTGAAAAAGCATTGACATAGCCCAGACGTTAGTCCTCATAGGGGTCACGAAGGATCCGATCAGACAGTGGTCGTAAGCCTTTAGGGCTTCCTCACATCTTGCTCGATCGAATACCAACACATCCTCCTCTTCTTCAAGCGTCATCTGTCCAAACTTGTGTCCAATCCGATCTGCAGCGTTGCTTTGCGATCCTTCGCCTGCCTTCACCGGTGGTTTTCCTCCGCTAGCCATCGTGGAGGATAGCCGCACTTCGATGTCGCACTACTTTTGCTCCGAGAAGTTCGGAACTAGGTCATATTCTGCTATATGTGGTGGTTAATTATTGGATGTGTAATTATCTCTTACAATTGCAACAATATTGATAACCTTTTGTTTTCCATTTCGGATTTTCGTAACAAAATCAAGTTTTAATTTTTACTATCATGGAAGATAGGCCTATCTATTTACTTCCACTCCGTTTCTTCTCTTTAGCCCCTTTTCCAATTTTTACTATCATGGAAGATAGGCCTATCTATTTACCACTCCGTTTCTTCTCTTTAGCCCCTTTTCTATATTGGTACGTTTCCTTTCTCTCTCCCTTTTCCTCATTTGACAAGATTTTTGTTGCAAAAAGACTGTTTTACCCTCCAAAGTATAACCCCCTTGATTTGTTTATATTATTTTCAATCAGATTTGTTTGTTTTCTCTCACCACTCTTATCTTCACCTCCTCAGATTTGTTTATACCCATCTCGTATCTTCACAACTCACAATGTTTCTTATCTTCTTCTTCTTCTCCCTCACCACTCACCAACAACACCATCACCTCCTCCATCTTCATCACCACTCACTAGCCACCGACCATCCCCCTCTCCCTCACCATCTCCATCTCTGAATCCGAGAGGCAATATCTCTCACGAAGACGTCTATGCCGGTAACTTAAGGAGGACACCGCCACCGTCAGCGATGGAGGACGCCACCACGACGCTGTCAGCGATGGAGGACGCCACCAGCGTCACCGATCAATGGAGGCAAGACTCACTGATGTAGGACGCCGCCACCCACGACCGCAGCTTACAGATTGAGGCGGGAGGGGGGGAAGAGCCACCGTTGCTACCTCAATAGGGTAAGAGTATCTCAGTCAATCATCCGACTCCTCCCTCCCTCTATCTCCTCTTATCTCCTCCACTCTCAAAATCTCCGACCTGTGTTTTTGTTTGCAGATCTAGAGATGGAGGTTCAGATTTGTGTTGGGGTCGACTGGGTCTTGCTCTTCGGCTACCACATCACCTTCTTCCTCTTCTCTTCTTCTTTCTCTGATTTTTTTCTTCAATTTGTAATTTTTTCTTTGATTTGTAATTATACTCTTCATTCTGTAAATATATTTTTGTCAGATTTGTTACAATGTGCTATTGGTAGTGGTTGTTAACTGGTGGTGTTGGAGGTCTGGTGGTGGTTCTACTGGTAGAGGTGGGGTGTTTTTGTTATCAACGAGAAAGAGAGGGGACAAGGACAAGAGACAGACGAGGGGTAACAGAGTCCTTTACCCAACTTTCTTAATTCTTGTGCAAACTCAAAGGGGGCTAAACACAAGAAACATAGTGGTAAAATAGAAGGGAGTTTTACTGTTCCACAGGGTGTTGATGGTCTCATCTAGGCCGTTGGTTTTTTGAGGAGATCGACGGTTAAAATTGTTAGCTTCAAAACTCAATAATTGCTATAGCATTACTCTCACCTGTTATTGTGTAGTTCCTTCCAGGACGGGTCCCACGCTTGTGTGTGTGTATGTGTGTGTGTGTATATATATATATCCATTTTCTCAAAACATATAAATGTATGTGTTATATAAAAATGCACACATTTCCTGAAAACATATAAATGTATGTATTTTTATATAAAGCACAACTTAACATAAATTTGTTAGAGATTTTTTTTTGATTGCCCGGAAATAAAACACACAACCTAACTACCATAAGACATCATATCCCTAATAACAAGCTGAGCAAGCTCAGTGGGGGGGGGGATCCTGCAAAATCACCAGCTGTTCTTCTTGCTGCCTACCCTTCTTAGCCAAACTGTCAGAAAGTCCATTCTTCTCTCTTGGGATGTGCTCAATCTTGCAGTCACAGCCTCTCATCAAAATAGCAATGTCTTCAGTGATGGCCTTGAGTGGAAAATTCTCCGCGTAGTTGCCATTGATGCAATTGATGGCTTCTTTAGAGTCGCACTCAATTTGCACCTTAGTCATATGTTCTTGATGGGTGATCATCAAACCTCTGTTAATCCCTAGAGTTCTGCTTCCAGCACAGAGCTGTAGCCAATCTGCTCCATGTAGCCCTTAATCCATTGGCCTTCCCCATCCTTGAGCACTCCACCATATCCAGCAACTCCCATCTCCCCAACTTTGCTCCCATCTGTGTTGAGCTTTAAAGAACCTTCAGGGGGGGGGGGGGAATCCAACCCAGATAGTTCAAGTTAGAGTGGTTCATGTGAGAGTTGTTGATGTTACCCATTACCATTTTTGAAATGATCAAATATTTCATTTGTCATTCTGCTCCAGATACTGATGTTGACTTCATTTGGGATGGGGGAAGAATTAAAAACCTTGTGGTTTCTATTTTTCCAAATAATTCACATCCCACAAATGAAGTGAACACAGTGATCATAGGAGGTAGTCCTCCTCACCCTGTTAGAGCTTGTTATGTACTAACTTTCTCATTTTATCCTCTTTAAGTTGTGGATATTTATTAAAGAACTTTCAACAAAGAGTGGGATATTTGCCTATATTGTTTCCATTTGGATGAGTTAGATTATAATATTCAACATAATAAATTTTTAAAAAATCAATATTCTAAGATTATGAAGGCGAAAAACCGAATCAAAATAGGTCAAAATTAGTCAGAAAGTAACCGGATTCTGCTTAAATAAGGGGGTTTCCGACATTGAAGTCGTCAAAGCATTTCTGGCTGTTCTAGATTTAGATTCAGCTGTCCCAAACCCCGATCCGGTCGTTCCAGAGCATGAAAACCCAGACCGGACCTATCCGTACGTTCACACCCGGTTCACATTGGTACCCTTGGCCTGTTTAATCTGAATCTGGCCACTAGATTCTCGATTTCGGTCTTCCTGGCCCGAGACACCTTTATATTAAACTAACAAAAAATAAATTATAAGAAAAAGGTTGGGTCCCTACCTTTGCCACCATACCGGTGGCCCGGGGCACCTTTATATTAAACTAACAAAAAAAATGCTATAAGGAAAAGACTGGGTCCCTGCCTTTGCCACCATACCGGGATCCGGCCTCCAAAAACTCAGATCTTAATATATCCCATCAAAACTGATAAGATTAACGTAAATTATGATAATATACTCTGCATCAATTCACCTCATCCAAACATATATATCATCGCTAATTTTCCTATCAATCTCTTAACTCTGAGAGGACTCATTGTCATACCTTTCAAATATCAATTCATATTGTAGAATATTCTGTTATATAATTATTGGAGGAATATATATGTGATTTATTCCCATTTCAATGGAATAGGTACTTATTGTTCACAATTTACATAATGATCGCTGTACACGTATATCTGAGTCATCTGTCACTTAATTAAAGATTGCATCTACATAATGTTGTCCTTACAAATATTTTATCATACACTTGTCCCTAACATGTCATTAATATAGTTTCTAAGCAAAAGGCTTCTCATTTCTTTTTTTCTTTAGAGCTTTTGTGTGGCTGAAATCGTGTTAGTTGAATAATGTTCATTTGTCTAATATTTTTTTTGAGAATTACAATATAATAATTCAGTAAGCCTAAATAATAAATCAGTCTTTTGATAATCATGGCTCATATGCGATATAGATACTAGTTCTTCATCAAGGAAAAAAAAGGAAGATACTAGTTACAAGCATTTTGTAATATCACAGTGTGCAACTCTGCATTTGTTATTTCAAGGTGCGACTTCACGCGTGAGAAAGTCAACCTGAAAATTTATTTAATAGAAATGCGGACAATCGTTAACCCAATGCAAAACATGTTACTTTAATGTTTCACTCTATAAAACTATGTGTTCTTGTTGACGTACATCTTCAGCATGAAAAGTAAATACTGAGTGTTTATGTTTAATCTTCATCTTTGGTGGCTGAGAAAGCATGATCGATAAGA
Organism: Linanthus parryae; assembly: GCA_023055425.1. NCBI lineage: Eukaryota > Viridiplantae > Streptophyta > Magnoliopsida > Ericales > Polemoniaceae > Linanthus > Linanthus parryae. The sequence goes on along the minus strand of JALGPY010000001.1, from coordinate 23,655,768 downwards.
TTGTTGACGAAACAAAAAACATTGCTGTCATCGGTGTCAAAGGTAATTAAAAATAAAAATTAATTAACACATTTTCACACATATTATTTTTTTAGTGTCAAAATAATTAAAAATCTAAATGTCATTTCTCACACTTTCTCAGTAAATTTGCAGAATTTGATAGTGATATGTGATAGTAGTACATATCACACATGTAATAGGTTCATCCAAACAAAGTACACAAGAAAGACAATCAATTCAAACAAATTAGTAAAAAAAAAAAAAAAAAAAAATCAAACACATTAGTGAATTTTTATCATTTTTGTTCTAACTAATCTCCATAATAATTTCTTTTCTCTTTTCATTTGATCTGGAAACTTGAAGTAGTTTTTCAAAATTAATATGAATATCACATTTGCAGAGTTTTGATAGTGATATGTGATAGTACATATTACCTGCTTGATGTTAAAATGTGTCCGACCACCGGGTTCTTATATTAACTTGTCATTCCCAAATTGCTCTTCACGAACTGAATTGATAATTAATTAATCATATATTTTCAATATTTAAAGGAAAACATGGTGCATGCTCGGAAATCATGGGGTGACCAAGTGTTTTTGCCTTACACCATTACACAATACCATATTTGAGAAAGAAATTACACAATATTTGGATTGAATGATTAGATATTAGAATAAAACAATTAGTGAAAATCAGTTTTCTCGTCCATGTCTTCGGATGGCGATTTATATGAAAAATGGTGAGAAAGAATATTAAAATTAATAAATAAAAATATCACCGCATCCTATTTTAGTTTCTCACCAAAAGCTGTGAGATCCGGCGGGAAGAGAAACTAGCTAAATTATATTTTACGGTTATACCGATACTACCATTTTAAAGAAACATAATCAAAACACACAATCGTTTCTCATCATTATCAAAATAAATTGGCTATATTTTTATCTATCTTTTTTATCTTGGGTTATATGCGATCTTCATTGCCACGAGCAGGGGCGGATCTACACTTGCAGTTGTGGGGGCTATAGCCCCCACTCAACTTGTGAAAAACTATAATTTTACCCCATATTTGTATGTTAATTGCAATTTTACCGCCACTGAAATTTAAAAATAACCCTTAGCACATGTATTTTTTCATTAACATTTTATGATTTAAAGGTTTAGCCCCCAGTGGAAAAAGTTCCTGGATCCGCCCCTGGCCACGAGATCAAACGATTTTATTTTTTATTATTTTTAGAATGTATCTAAATATATATATATAAAAAAAACTTATTTTTATAGATGTTTTGCTCTTTGTAAGGCTGTAAGGTTTTCAAAAGAAAATAAATGTTAAGAGTCATGAACATTGTGTTCTATTTGTATGACATTATATTGTCAAACGTAAAACGTATAAAAATGATCAATATCTTTTAATTTAATAGCTTGATCCAAACATAGTAGATAAGAAATACAATCATTTCATACACTTTCTCAGTAATTCATCCAAGCACATTAGTGAAAAAGTTGATTTTATCTTTCATTTCTCACTAGTTTTCGTAATTGTTTCTTCTCTGTTCTCCTTTGATTCGGAAATATAGTGTTAGTGTGAAACGCGAAGTAGTTTTTCAAAATTAATCCTAATATCTGAGATGGAGAAAGCAAATCTCGATGATGATGACCACTTTGCGGCTAAATTTTTAAGTGATTGATAAGCAAATTTTGTACATTTTTTCTAGCAGGTTTTCTAACCAAAGGAATGTCCAAAATGAGAAATGTCACCGCTCCAGAAAATTAGATTAAAATCCCAAAGAGTAAAATGGATCTTCCATAAAATAAGACTAAACTGGATATCTTAGGTGACGAAAGACCGGATGATACTGACCCTTTGAACGAACATTTATTTATGAAATGGATTAGGTTAATGAAGAAAAACTACCCACGGACCTCGTTTAAGTAAGAGATAAAAATCTTAAGGATAAGAGCTGTAGTGGAATATGAGGTAATATATAAATGATTGTACATGGATAATGTATGATAACTGATTTTTCGTTTTGAGCGATTGGTTAGAACATGCTATGAGATATGATAAGTTGTTGGAATATGTATTAAAATGTTTGGGTAATGCAGGAACATATATAGGATATGTGTGTAAATGACCACATTACCTTACAGATATAAAAACTCACATTTTAACATATAGATGCATTTAAACATTTAATTTCTATAAATCATGAAATAAGGCTAAGAGTAAGTTTTTTAATACACACACTTAATCATGAAATATATGTGTGTGTGCGCGTCCGCTCACACAGACATTTTTGTGAGTGCATATATATATATATATATATACACACACACACTCAGTGTGTGTATTTATATAAAGCATTCATCTTATGTATGTGGGGGGTAATGTCGTCTTTTTCAAACACCCACCTTATCCCCTTCTCTCCCTTATCATGCCTTATACCACACCCAGTTGTAGACAAAATGTTTGTACTGGGGTAAGAAAAAATAATTTGTATCTACTTCTTATCTTGCAACCGAACACCGAATAAGGAGTAGGATCTACAAATTTATCATAACCCCCCCCCCCCCCCCCCCCCCATACCTTACCATACGAGGACATGAGGTATGGTACTTGAACAACTTACTACCTTGAGGGAAGGATAGTACTTTATAGCACCGTTGAGAGCTAAAGACAAAGGAAATGACAATTTTGCCACTATTACTTATTGAGATTTATAATTGGGTCATTTGCACTAAATTTAAATGCAATATAAATTTTGTGACGATGAACACCATATAGTTTTGATTTGCCAGTATAACTCCTAAATTTTTTTATATTGTGATACTTAACACTCAAAGTATTAACAGTGTTAAAAAGGGTACCGGAAGAATGAACATTTCTGCAATGTGTTACTAATTCTTCCTCCGTCTCATAATTTTAGTCCTTTCTGGGAAATTCAATTATTTAAGGGGACAAGTAAGCGTTACATCCCCACTAACTTTTTATCAAGTCATTTAATTAAATGCCCTCATTTATTGAGGGCACATTAGAGAAACTACTACATTAGGAGCTGCAAAAAAAGAAAGTGGAAATAAATTTTGGGACGGGCCAAAATAGAACAGGGGATTAAATTTTTGTGGGACGGAACGAGTAAAACGTTCACGAAGAAGAGACAGAGCAGAAGGAGAGGCAGGAAGTTCGGTATGGTAAGGTGATAGGCATGCCCCACTAAAACTAGCTGCCCAGAGAAGGTAAATTAAGAAAGAAGAGACAATATTTTCTTGATAACTCCCGAATTGGAGTTATTCTTGGATGATTTTTGATGAGAGTTGCTGCCTAATTTCTTGGGATTTTCCTGAGTTTAGTGAGTTTTACCTTTGTATTTCAGGATTAGAACAATGAGCTTAATTTGTTAGAGAAAATTCATGTTATTTTTTGTTTACATGGATATGATCTCTGGTAAAGTTGTTTCATGTCCAGGAATAGGTTTTGAGAATATCATGATTGAGGATAGGGAAAAGGAAGGAAATGGACCAAGGAAGAAGCAAGGAAAACTTGGGTCCAAACGGAAGAAAGTAGCATCCAGACGCAATGGCGTCCAAATGCAGACTTCGCATGCAAAAGAAAAAGAGGAGACTCTGGCGGCTAAGGCAGGAAATGGCCCCCAAACACAAGAAGCGGCGTTCGAACGCAACCTTGCATTCAAACGAAACCAGGAAAGAACTGGCGTTTGAACGAACCCGGACGAATTCGCGTCTAAATGCAAACATTTGTGTCCAAACCCAACGAACCGACTCAAGGCCATTGAGGCTGTTTTGGATGGGGCTTTTGTGCAATTTCCCAAGTTTTTTTATGGAAACACTCTCGTTGTAAAAAGACAGAACGTCAATGACGCTTTTAGGATCATCATTCACCATTCAATACTCTCGGAGACGAAGTTGGTGCACGGAGCAAGTCCTGTTTTCAGTATCAGTCGTTCAATCATGTCTTTTCTTTATTTTTATCAATTTGTTTTTAGAAATTATGTCGTATTCTAGCTAAAAAATTTACTTATTTTCTCGGTGAACCTAGGGCATATGACTTATGTACTTTGGTTTTTTACTATAGATGCATGACCTATGGTCTTAACACATTTTTAAGGTTTTGTTTATTTTCTCGTCTTTGATTTATTTGTTATGTATGAATGGAGTGATCAATTTGGATCGCAATTGACTCAACCTGGTGCGCGAGAGTGACCTGATGTGTTTAAGAAGAGAAGACAGAATTTGGACCCTTGTCTCGATAGACTAAGAGGTGAAGAGAATTTAGGGATAGCTGTCAGCATAAATACCAACTGTTACAGGTTTAGTGGGAGACTAAGCGGAGAACCCAAGAACCCTAGCAGACTTGGAAGGAGACGATAGACTTAGGTGGATCGATAGGACCCGACAATCTGCAGGATAGTGGTACGTTCATGAGACTGAGAGGAGATTGTAACATTAGTTATGTGGCATAAAATAACATGCAATGTGTTATGAAAGGACGGTACTTTATAGCACCGTTGCAAACTCACAGATCTAAAGACAAAGGAAATGACAATTTTGACACTATTACTTATTGAGATTTATAATTGGGTCATTTCCACTAAACTTAAATGCAATATAAATTTTGTGACAATGAACACCATATAGTTTTGATTTGCCAGTATAATCCCTACATTTTTTTAAATTGTGATACCTAACACTCAAAGTATTAACAGTGTTAGAAAGGGTACCGGAAGAATGGACATTTCTGCAACGTGTTACTAATTCTCCCTCCGTCTCATAATTTTAGTCCTTTTTGGAGAATTCAACTATTTAGGGGGACATGTAATCGTTACATCCACACTAACTTTTTGCCAAGTCATTTAATTAAATACCCTCATTTTTTAAGTGTTTGATGATGTCATCTTTACTTATTGAGGACACATTAGAGAAACTACAACATTAGGAGCTGCAAAAAAAGAAAGTGGAAAGAAATTTTGGGACGGACCAAAATAGAATAGGGATTAATTTTTTGTGGGATGGAACGAGTAAAACGTTCACGAAGAAGGGACTGAGCAGAAGGAGTGTAGGAAGTTCGCTATGATAAGGTGATAGGCATGGCCCACTGAAACTAGCTGCTCAAAGAGGGTAAATTAAGAAAGAAGAAACAAAATTTTCTTGAAAACTCCCGATTTGGAGTTATTCTCGGTTGATTTTTTATGAGAATTCTTGCCTAATTTCTTGGGATTTTCATGAGATTAGTCAGTTTTACCTTGGTATTTCAGAATGAGAAAATCCCAAAATTTTCTTGGGATTTTCCTGAGAATATCTTTTGTAATATTTGAGAAAATTAATGCTATTTTTTGCTTACATGGATATGATCTCGGGTAAAGTTGTTTCATGTGCAGGAATAGGTTTTGAGAATAGCATGATTGAGGCTGGGGAAAAGGAAGGAAATGGACCAAGGAAGAAGCAAGTAAAACTTTGGTCTAAACGGAAGAAAGTAGCATCCAGACGCAATGGCTTCCAAATGCAGACTTCGCTTGCAAAAGCAGAAGAAGAGAATCTGGCGGCTAAGGCAGGAAATGCCCCCCAAACACATGAAAGAAGTGGCGTTCGAACGCAACTCTGCATTCAAACGAAACCAGGAAAGAACTGGCGTTTGAACGCAGGAAGTGGCGCCCAGACGAACTCGCGTCCAAATTCAAGCCTTTGTGTCCAGACCCAACGAACCGACTCAAGGCCATTCAGAGGTTGTTTTGGATGGGGCTTTTGTGCAATTTCCCAAGTTTTTTATGGAAGCACTCTCGTTGTAAATAGAGAACGTCCAAGACACTTTTAGGATCATCATTCACCATTCAATACTCTCAGAGACAAAGTTGGAGCACGGAGCAAGTCTTGTTTTCAGTATCAATAGTTCAATCATGTCTTTTCTTTATTTTATCAAAAATTATTCAGCAATTATGTCGTATTCTAGCTAAAAACATTACTTAGTTTCTCGATGAACCTAGGGCATATGAGTTATATACTTTGGTTTTTTATTATAGATGCATGACCTATGGTCTTAACACATTTTTAAGGTTTTGTTTCTTTTCTCGTCTTTGGATTTATTTGGTATGTATGACTGGAATGATCAATTTGGATCGCTATCGACTCAACCTGATGTGCGAGAGTGAACTGATGTGTTTAGGAAGAGAAGACCTAATTTGGACCCTTCTCTCGATAGACTAAGAGGTTAAGAGACTTTAGGGATAGCTGTCGGCATAAATACGAACCGTTACAGGTTTGGTGGGAGACTAAGAGGAGAACCCAAGAACCTAGCAGAATTAGTACGAGACGATAGATTTAGGTGGATCGAGAGGACCCGAAAATATGTAAGATCGTGGTAGGTACATGAGACTGAGAGGAGATTGTAACATTGGTTATGTGGCATAAAAATCATGCAATGTGTTATGAAAAGTTGGAAAACTAGAATTAACCCTAAGAGATCCTGGAACTTAACGTTTAAACCCATATTTTAAAACCAAAAGATATTCTCAGGAAAACTTAACTAAAATGGTTTAATTTTCAGATTTTATTTTTGTCAAGTAGTTTAGTAATCATCAAATCATATCAACAACTCCCCCATTTTTACAATTCGTCAATTTAATTTTAATTATCAAAGAAGACCTAAAATCTGTCCATGTGGGTTCGATATCCCAAGTTCCTAATACTCAATCTTACTACTTATCCGTTCACTAACTTAAGAGCATGCTAAATTACGTGTCATTTCTCTCTCTAGAGCCCCCACTCTTGCTCTCTGGACAGAGGTCACCAGACTTCTTTTCAGGCGATAGAGGAAGCATACTCGGTGTGGCTGGATAAGATATGTTAACTGGAAAGGAAACAAGGCATATTCTGATCAAATGCAGATGTATGCAAGAAGAAACAAGTGCTCCACCTTGAACCATAATCGGATACATTCACTAAGACAGGACCGACACTACAACAAAACTGTCTTGTTACGATCAATTTTTGATGGACGGAACTGAAAAAGGTCGTCGATAGTAGTAAGAAAAACTAGTTTTTAGTCTTGTCCTTCTACTCGTCGTTCTTTTAGAATCTGCCGACCATATTTGATTGCGTCATTCGATAACCGATCATTTTCCTGGAAAAAAATAATTTATGTACGACGGAAAACGTAGTTGTTTGTTAATATTACGGAATAAAACAGTAACACGACTACCAAAAACAAAAGAAAATTATTATTATTTGTTAATTTTAGGGTGAAACTAAAATTTGGAGGCAAATTATGTAGGGAACCAAACTGTTGGTTTCGTTGGGGGGGTGTTGGGGAAATGGAATTTTATGAAACACAACAACACATTTAGAAAAACATATCCACATCACTAGCGATCAAATTAGGGTATCTTCTCTCATCCCTCAGCTCCCTCACCTCTCATCCCTCAACTCTCTCAACTTATCTCTCAGCACGCAGCTCTCCCACCAGCCCTCAATGGACAGGAACTCGTAACGCAGAACAGTGGAAGGAAAGATGGCTCGTGGAAACATAATGGTACAACATAACATCCGGCGAACCGAGCAGGTCCTTGTCCATGGTGGTTGTCGGGTCTCAAATCATCCAAATCCAAGGTCGTAATCTCCACTGCGTACTCATGTAATAAAAACTAGGTTCTCATATTTGTTTACTTGGTATTCGATTATGATTATAGGGCTCGATTTAGACTCTATACTAACTCATCAATCGATTAATCTGTTTTTGTGTTGTGCAGTCATGTTTCGATTTCCCAACAGGGAAATCTGAAAAGGGGTGTTCGGAATTTGGAGACTCCACCGGAGTTAAGGAATCCGTCGGTTCTTCTGGTGAGATTCTGGCATTGTTTACTTACGGAAATATTACTATGTATTTGTGAAATATAATCTTATGTTGAAATAGTTTATTCAAAACCGAAGAATAAAACTAGTTAATTAAGAAAACTAGTTATTTTATTAGATTTTGTAACTACAAGTTCCATGTGAGTACCTTTCAAAAAAGCAACATATTTATCCGATATTCTACTTTAAGAAATTTGTTACTCCTTCTAGTTGGCAAGTTGTGTAAGATTGAAAGACGAAATTCGAAGACAATAGGCCACAAAATTGTAGAGAAAATAACGTTTAGATGTTCATAATTTTCATGATGAAACAAGCTTCCGATGTAGTTCCAATACCATAATGCCCCAAGTAATACGACGAATCTATTATTAATAATCTAATAGTTATAGACATATCAGGAACATCAAAAGGGAGGGAAAGTTCACCTGATTGGTTTAAAGGATTAAAGAGTTTAAATCTTGATTCTTCCTGGGAAGTTTCAGGCATTTTTTTTACAATTAATTAACATGTCATTTTTTTGCTCTTTGTTTTGACAGGTTGGATTGGTTTAAATGATCCTCCTGAAGAACATTTCCGCGGTGAAACTGCGGCCTCTAGAGGTACTGTGCCGCAATGTAGGAGGATTCGTAGGCCTTGCTACTGGTGGATCAGTGGGAGCAAAAACGAGCATGATGATTTTAAGGAGACATACTCCGTGCACCTCCCCCTTATGGTTTTGTGACTCAAGTGGGCCGGTAAACGTCTTATTTCCTTATCATTGTCTATTACGACAAGACAAAAATATATGTTTGAAAAATTTGGGCTCACACTTCTCATCGAAGACAATATCCTCGCATGAAATTGTTACATATATATGCTCAAACAAAATACTTGGTTGGTACTTGTATACTACCGAATATATCGGTTCCTACATTGTGGGTTGGGTTATCATCTTTGTACGCCTATGATATGTGTGTGTAGTTGTAATGCATCAGATGGAATCTCATCATTTGGAGAGAAAATTGCAAGTGCAACATCTGTGCTTGGATTTTTTCAGTCATTGATAGAACATCCTTTCCCGTTCCAGGGGGCAATGACGATATTCACGTGTAGTTCTGATGCATATGAGCGTGGTTCCCATGGACCCATTCTTTGGCATGGAAATTTCAGGTGCTTGGATTTGTTCATCCATTGTGGGAACATCATTTCACGTTTGAGGGGGCGATGACGATATTCACATGTAGTTATGATGTATATGAGGGTGGCTCTGATTGACCCATTTTTTGGCGTGGCAATTTTAAGTGCTTGTATTTCTGCAGCCAATGTATGAACATCAGCATTGTCCCTTTATTTAACTGACTACCACTTACGAGCCTTAATCTACAATTGTTTTCACTATTGTATCGTAACGATACATAACTTGAGTATCTTTGTTAAGTGCCACCACAACCCTCATATCACTTTCATTCCTTGTTGTCCTTGGTACCATACACAAGGATTCTTAAATTTGCTTTTCAGGTAGGCATTAGTTGTTATTATTTAAGTAATGCGGAAACGAATGCAGGTCCAATTTTCATGCAGTCTTGGTAGTTTATAGGCTGGGGGTGGTTTCCAAAGTCTGTGGGATTTCTGGACTACGAACTTTGGAGCCCACCTGTCGTACAATAAATTACCACTGCTTTCTTGAAATTTTTACATGTGATCAGACAAATGCGTTGGATGCTACTTGCTTCAGATGACTACATGTGGTCCTGCGGTTATCCTCTGACTTCTAGATACCATCTCTATACGCTTATGATAGATTTGTGTAGTTATAATGCATCTGATGGACCCTTATAACTTGGCGAGGCGAATCAAAGTTCAACATATGTGCTTGAATTTCTGCAGCCATTTTTGGATCACTCTTTCCTGTTCGAGGGGGCGATGAAAATATTCACGTGTAGTGGAGATGCATATGAGGGTGGTTCTGATGGACCCATTGTTTAGCGTGGAAACTCCAAGTGCTTGGATTTCTGCAGCCAGTGTGTGAACATCACTACTTTAATGTTATTTCACTATTGGACTACCACTTATAAGCCTTGATCTACTAGCTGTGCACTCACTATATCGTAAAGATAATGAACTTGATTGTCTTTGTTGAGTGCTACCACAACCCTCGTAGCACTTTTCTTCCCTGTTTTCCTTGGTTACGTACGCAAGGATTCTTAATTTTCTTTTATGTAGGAATTAGTTGTTATTATACAAGTACCGCAAACAGGAATGCATGTCCAATTTTCATGCAGGCTTGGTATTTTATCGGTGGCGGATGGTCTCCAAGTTTGTGGGATTTCTAGACTACACTTGGGGGCCCACTTGTCGTACAATAAATTAGCAGTCCTAGCTTGAAATTTGTTTACTATGATCAAATAGCTGTGTTGGTGGCTACTAGATGCAACTCAATATATCTGGTCCTACTTTGTGGGTTGGGTTATCCTCTGACCGCTAGATATTATTTCTCTACTCTTATGATACTTGTGTGTAGTTGTAATGCATCTGATAAACCCTTATCAGTTGGCGATGCAATTCCAAGTGTAACATCTCTTCTTGGATTTTTAGCCAATTGTAGAAACATCCTTTCCCGTTTGAGGGGGCGATGACGATATTCACATGTAATTTGATGAATTAGAGGGTGATTCTTATGGAACCATTTTTGGCGTGGCAACTCCAAGTTCTTGGATTTCTGTAGCCAGTGTGTGAACATCAGTACTTTCATGTGACTTAACTGTTGGACTACCACTTCTGAGCCTTTGTCTACTAGTTGTGTACTCACTGTATCGTAAAGACGCCACACTTGGGTATATTTATTGAGTTCCGCCACAACCCTCATAGCACTTTCCTTGTTCTCCTTGGTAACTTACGCAAGGATTCGTTGTTTGATTTTCAAGGAGCCGTTAGTTGTTATTATTCAAGTACTGTTAACAAGAATGCAAGTCCAATTTTCATTCAGGCTTAGTGGTTTATAGGTAATGGGAGGTCTACGAACTTCGGGGTCCACTTTTCATAAGGTACCAAACTTTAGGCTCTCTGTTGAGTGCTGCCACAACCCTCACATACTATCCTTACCTGTTGACCATTGTATCATACATATTGAAGTACATGTGACGAGCCTTAATTTATGAGTCATGAAATCACAGTATCGTCAACGTACTAAGATTCATGCTCTTAATTTTCCGGATTGCTATAAAAACCCTGAAAGCACTCGTGTTGCTACTTGTATACAACTACTTATTCTAGGCGGGGATGGTGATATCGGGTGTTATTATATTGCATCGGATGGTAGCGATGCTACCTAATTATTTCCTTATTTCTTAATAGCTAGTCACATATACCAGTTTCTAAGTACTATAGTTTTGTATTCATTAAATTACAAGTACAATTCAAGTATGTTACTTTAATGGATTGAGTTATTTTGTTTACATGTTTAAACATATTGCAGTTCTAGTTGTATGGTTAAACCATTGGCAATCTATATAACAATGGGATATGGATATTAAGCTATCCCCAAATCTATCCCCGTACTTGAGGGTTTGGGTAGTGCCCCGAGGACTCGAGTTATACACTTGTTATGGTACAATATAGCAGATGTAAATAAGAAACGTTACAGAGTAAGAGAATAGAAATAAGGACTACAAAATCAAAATGTAATAAAACGTAAATAAAATATTTAAATAAAATTAGAAAGGAGAACATGAAAATAAATCTAATTAAGTTGATTCTGATGCTGGAGATGTGGTTTCTGCTGAGAGTGGTGGTTCTGGTACTGGAGGAACCTCCTATTTTTTTTGTATGTTTTGGGGCGGGCATTGAAGGTTCTCCTTTCGTTGAGTGTTTGATTTGCTGATCTTAATTGTGAATGTTGTACACTTCGTCGAATGTTGTGTATACAATTTTTGTGATTACCTATCATGTATGATGGTGCACCATCATTTGCTTGTTATAACTTTGATTTGTAAATATTCGGAATGTTATTATACGCGTGATATTGATATGGTGTGATACCATGTAGTTTTCTACCACTACTTTTTAAGGGCCGATGATATCACGTGTTAGATACTTGTCCTATTACTTCATAGGTAGTCACATATATCAATTTCTAAGAACTCGAGTGTGATATTTGTTTCTTCCTCCATTCAATCTCTCTCTTTTTGGTGGAGTTGTGAGGGTCACTTTGACCCGCTGTTTTATTGGGAAAACGATGAAAAATCTTTTGCATGAAAACCGGGTCAAATTGTCATTCATGAATCAAGGAAAATTTAGAGAATGAAGGGATGATGTTATTTACTATAGTAATTTGTGTACAGTTCAGGTATGTCATGGGTTATTGCATTGATTGCTTCCAAAGTGATGACCGATTTTTCCAATTCCTATGCATGCATCTGGTAATGCTTTTAAACTAGTTTCTTAAGAAGCCTCATCAGGGTTGTATTCATAGAGGCTTAACTTCAAATTTATAATCGGAGTTTGGGTCCAGTTACTCTTTAATTAAAATATATTATATAGCTCCAACTTTATGACGACAATGCAAATTCATAACAAATGTAAGTATAGAAAATACAACTAAAAAACATTATGAAGTGGGAGAATTGAAATAATATTCATTACCAAACAAAATTCATTAAAAATTATGTACAGATGTTAATATTTTTTTTAAATAAAAGGACAACATGAAAATAAATCTAGTTAACTTGATTATGATGCGAAAGATGTGGTTGCTGCCGAGAGTGCTGGTTCTGGTAATGAAGGAACCTCCTCCGTCCTCTGTCTTTTTGGGTCGGGCATTGATGGTTATCCCTCCTCAACCCCGTCCAATTTGCACATCAACTCTTTGAATCTCCTTTGCTTCTCCCATGGTGGGATAGTGGTGTCTTGAATGATCTCGTTAGTTGCTACATAGTTCTATGTCAACTCATTAATATCTCTCTATAATTCCTCCTAAGTCATCTAATACTTTGGTTTCAAGTCATCTAAGTCATCTTCTGAGTCGTTATCACTTTTTGAAATCACCAGTGGCTCCTCCAGGAAAGAACCCTTCATATGAGAACTTTTATCAGTCTCTTCTGATGTTGGGTATATTACTTGTAAAGGCGTGGAGTTTAGGGGTTGGTTAAGTGATGAGTGAGAGTCGGATTTTGGAGGATCCTTCTTCTTGTTACTCATTGTATGTGCTTCTGCACTTTGGTTTGTGTTTGGGATTGTGTCAAGATATGTTATGATCTGGCATTGATGGATGCATTGAATGGTTCAGGAGTTATGTTCAAAACTTTCCAATGCCAGGCATCATATGGTATTGGGCTGGCAATTCAGGTTAACCCGTCAGGTTACGGGTCGGGTCGACCCGTAACAGGTCATTACCGGGTTTACCTGTTGCCGACCCGCATCTATAATCCTGGCGGGGAGCCTAACTCAAACCAACCTGTCTACTAAACGAGTAACCCGTCATGAACTGGATAACCTCTTTAAAACAGGTCGGCCCAATTCACACGATTTTAGTCGTTTTTACTAGTTTTTTATAAATCAAAATGGAAGAAATGGACAATCAGATAGAGAAGAAGAAAACCACACCCAAATCCAACAAAGATAGCTAAAACTTCATACCAAATGCTTGCAATTCCAGTAGCAGATCTCAATATTTACATTCATAAACGATATGATTAAAATATTTTGGCTGCAACTTAACGGATGAGGCGAGAGAGATACAAGGACGGCGAGAATGAGGTTTCACCGGTTCCAGAGACGCAAAGTTAACAGATAGACCGACAACGCCTTCACCGCATCAAAGATAGAGAGATCGATGGCGGCATCAAGGCTGGGCTTACTTGTGAGATCGTAGCTGTTGCGTGAGAGGGATGACCGAGTTAGAAAGGATGTGAAGTGGTGATTTGAGGTTCTTACGCAGACGGGAGAAATGTGAGAACATGTGGCGGTGGTTGAGGTTGAATGGGAGTAGGGTTGGGGAGGATACTGTTATTATATACCCCTATTTTCTAAAATTTATATATAGACCCCCTATTTTTCAAAAATTATATATGCGCCCCAACATATTGTAATGGCATTATTAAAAGCAAATGACTCCATATATATTTAAAAATTGCAAATGTTACCCATGTTATTATCAGGTTTAGCGGTTTGCCCTAACCCAACCCGTTTATTTTCGTGTGAACTCCAGGTCGACACATATTAACACATTGCAGGTTCTTGTCGACTCATAACCCGATAACTTTGTGTCGGGTTCGTGCCATGCTGTCGTGTCGTGTCGAATATTGTCAGGCATATATGGCGATGATTGTGTGTAACTTATTCCCCAAGATCTTTGTGCTTGCATTTACAGATGCTTAATATAAAATTACATTGTGCGGCTGTCTGCAGTTAGTCTTTAATGCAAAGAAGTTTTTAACTGTTTCCTCGTGCAAATTTATTTACGGAAACATCAATGCAGTATGTCTTTTGAATTCTGTAATTGTATACATATGGATGATTTTTTCACGTCTATGATGACATAACCGTATAGTTCTACTGCATATGAGAGTTGCTGGTGTTGGAACATTTGCACTTGGCCAAGCAACGCCGCCAAGTGAAAGACTTTTGATTGGATTTTGGCAGCTAATGTGGGAACTTCAATTCTCTCATATGATGTAAGTGTTGGACTACCATTACGCTAAGTTTTAAGAACCGGACCGGCCATCGAACCGGTGAGGCACCTATTCATGGTCGGACCGGTTCAATCGCACGTTTATTTAATAATATTAATTGATTATTTTTTATACAAAAATAGTAAAAACACATTGGAAAATAGTCAAAAATATGCTTCAATGTTTTAATTTAAAGCTTATTTAACGTTGTAATATTTTTGCAGTAATAGCTATTCTTATGTAAATAAACACACACACACAAATAACTAAATTGTAGTCAACAACAAAGTATTTTGATGATTTCAAATATGTGATGCTATGCAAAACATAATATTCCTATTACTTATATTAGTTTACAATATATATATATCTAATAAAAATAAAAATATCCCACAAAAATAAGTTGCTAATGTTCTTAAAAAAGAAAGAAAAGTTGTTTGCAAAAAAAAAGACAAAAAAAGAAAGAAAAGTTGCTTACGAGTATTACTTAGGAATGAAGTGTTAAATGAATTGATTACTCCTTACATAACGTGAAAGTGTCGCTGACGTCGTGGTAAGTCACATCCCTTAAAACCCTAAGGTCTAGGGTTTGATTCCTTGCAGGGTTTGATTTTGATTCCTTGCAACAGTGCCAATTATTTTTAATTAAATGAGGGAATCAGGGTTTGATTCCTTGCAGGGTTTGATTTTGATTCCTTGCAACAGTGCCAATTCTGTTTAATTAAATGAGGGAATCAGCTGCTCAACACCGGCTGGTTCGACCGGTTTGGCGATTGAACCGCCGGTTCGGATGATGTGGCCCTGTTCGTTTGCTTAAATGGCCTGAATACTTTACCGGAATGGTCAAGCACCGGTTCGCCGGTCCGACCGGTCGAACAGGCCAGTCCGGCCTGGTTTTAAAATCTATGCCAGTATGTACTGAGCCTTTACGAGTTATATGCGATCACTCTACTATAAAGATGTTGAAGTTCAACAAGTCATTCTATGTCATTTTTGTTCCTGCATTTACTGATGTTATAACACTTACTTTTCTTTTCGATATTTTTTCAAATTATTGATGGACCCTTGTTAACTTACATACTGGCTCGACTTGATGCAGCCTTTCTGGATATGGAGTCCCAATCGAAGAATTGGACTCCTTATTAGGAATGACCGTGTGCAGCCGCCCGCGGAGGCGCAAATGCTATGTTCGTACTTATGCTATTTTTTAGGTTTTAAATTTGAAGTATCTGTAAACTATTGTAGTTGAATCAATCAATCTAAGGTTTTTTTTTATGTAACTTTTGGCGAACGTTTTTGGTTAGTTTAGTATATTCCAACTACGATTGTGGTCGGAATCTAATTAAGTTTTATGTACAAATTTTCTGAGTACTTGTCGAGTGTTGATATTTTATGCAAATGCGTTGGTGTCAAAAGAGATCACAAATAAAAATATTTGTGAAGGTATATAAATGTATACATTAACATAGTTTTTTTTCATTCTTTTAATGATAGACGATGAGCAAAATCGTCATTACATCATCAAAAACTGAACAAACAGGCAAACAAACGACCAAAAATACTACAAAAGCAGTCGTCGTTTTACAAAAATGAGGACAAAAAAAAAGTCGTCTAGAACAAAGAACGACGAGAAAAATCGTCTTCTTTTTTAAATAATAGACGATAAATGGTTTATGTCCTTCGGAGAACTAACAACAGATTTATTCCGACTACGCAACGACGTTTGGAAATCGTCGTATTTCAATTCTAACAATGAGTTTTCCTATTCTCACGACGATTTTTATTCTTGTAACAAAATGTTTTTCTTACTAGTGCGAATGCATTCCTGATGCACTCCAGATAGTGCTTGGACCAGATGCACCATGACAAGGGACATAGGTCATTACCAGACTCGATGCACCGATGACGAGTGCCAGAAACGAGTCATGCCAGATGTGCCCTGAATTGCCTAAGATGCGCCAGAACCAGGTGTGCGCCAAAAACTAATTGCCGAGTGCCAGACTTACGCGCCTCCATGCAAGGAGCTCAGATAGTTCCCAAGGGGCTCAGAGAACTAGGCCATCCTTGGAAATCCCTCCACCTTCAACAAAAACTGCATATTCAAGGTTCTTATTTGGACACTCCCTTTCCAATGGTCTTTCTCCTTGCAATATGCACATACATTCCTCGGTAACTTGGAGCCTGGAAATCGCCTGTACTTGTTACCCTTGCCTCCTTTGACCATCAAATCAGAAGCAGGATCGTCTGAGTCTGCGTATGCAGCCTTATGCCGCATATCCCTGGTGTGAAGGGATGACCTAACCTCTTATAGGGTTACAATATCTTTCCCAACAATGAAAGACTCTAAGAAACCCTCATACGATGGAGGTAGAGACACCGACATAATTAAGGCAACATCTTCATTACTCATAATCTCACCACTATTGCGCAATGTAAGAAAAATAGTGTTTAGTTTGTCTAAGTTGTCACATCCCCCTCCCGCCGAGCCCGATTAGCAATTAATAAACTTTGCGTTAACGGGAGGAGGGCGCGACATGCCGGTGCAGCCTTGATGTTGGAATAGATTCCCTAGAGGCAATCTAATATTTAGTATGAACATTGTTATTGGCTAGAATATTCATTTATTATATATTGTGATATTTAATATAATGAAGTCCTTAGATGCAATGTGTTGTTTATCTTAAATGTCCTTAGTCCACTATATTGATTAATAGGACGATCAAATATAGACTAGTATGTGGGTAGATTGATATGGAGATATCAAGTCTAACACATGGGTATGCATTAGGAGTAATGACATACTGGATTGACCCACAACGAGAAGGATACATTAGATTATGTTAAGTCACAATCGCTTCTCATAGTGCTAATATAATTGCAATCCTTAGACTTGAAGTCACTAGATACTCTAGTTTTGAAATATTGTGCTTTGATGTTATCAAACGTTACACCGTAATTGGGTAATCATAAAGATAGATATTGGGCATGATAGGAAGCAAGCTTAGAGATCGTAGTGTTGTAGAAAGTATATGTCCCTCCCACATAATGTTAGTAAATATCCACGGCCACTCGAGAGATGAGGCTTATTGAATCTCTGGCCAGACTCAGATAAATCAATATGGAGATATTGATGTTATCTGCTTGCATAATCATATTCCCAGGATCGAGGAACTATGAATTGGATATACGAGTGTGACTATCTATGTCTCGTGTCCAATCCGGATATGAAAACAAAGGGATAGTGCAATATGATATATTGGCCACAAGAGGTTTGTCGGGATCACTGACTATTTCTATGAGTTGGGTGGCATGGATGTGTTGCTAAACACCGCTCCATGTTAGTAATAAGTTACTACCAACTAAGTAGAAACCTACGGGGTCACACGTCAAATAGAGTAGAACTATATTTGGGATTAATTAATATGATTAATTAATAAGAAGAACCATTATGCAACACCTTGCAAACTTAGTAGGACTAATATGCAAGGAAGAGACTAATCCAAGTTCATATAGTACTAGGAGGGACCTTTATGTAGTTAACAAGGAGTTGTTGAACTATATAATGGAGGAACTAACTTCTCATATATTCATATCTGGAACCTTATACTTATTATTAGATGCATATGACATGTCTAATGCAACACATAAATGCAATATGACATATTATGAACTAAAAAGGAACTTACATAAACTAGCATTGAGAAACTTGATTACTTCTAGATTATGCTCATAAACAAAATGTGAATACCATTAGTTCAAAAATTCATAAGCAGATCAAAATAATTATTCGAGACCCAAATATTTTATATAACATATATAAAGAGTTTACTGATAACATATAAAAATATCAAAAATTATGAAAACTTTTATGTATTTTTAAAAATTAACTTTCAGAGCTGTTTAGCTGTAAAACAAAGGCTGAAAAGCGGTCTTGGGAGTAAATTAATAAAATATTCATAAAAATTCCAAAAATTATGAAATTTTAACTGGAAGTAAATAAAACCATTGGGAACAACATATACAAATTTGGTAACCGTTCAAATAGCATAATTATATGAAATGTAAGAAAAATCTCACTGGTCTGGGGTTGAGCGGAGTGTTAAAACAGCCCAAGTTTTTGGCCAATTAAAAATTCAATATAAGTCTAATGACTCTCAAATTTTTAATGTAGAAGTAGCATATGCAAATATATAAACCATGAATGTTTCATAATTTTCTAAAATTGTTAACTATTTTTCTTAATTTCTTGAAAGTAAGTACAAAACATGAACTTTATAGTTTTCTATACTTCAAAACTTATTGAATGAAAGAATTGCTCTACCAAAATATGAAATTACACCACCACAATCTCAAAATCACATACGTATCACCACTCATAACATATTCTTACATGAATCAAAAAGTTTTTACCCCGCAAACTCACTTGTTCACATGCATGTATGAAGATCATAAAGATGATGATGAATCAAGAACATGCAATCATGAATCCACCATGCTTTCATATAAATGAGATGATCAATGCTAAATTTTATCTTAAAATTATGAATCACTAACATGAAACTAAAGATCAAGCAATTTTCATACCAAGAACATGAACTATCTACAAATTGAACACATAAAGAAGAAAATAGTTCTTACTTATAACCCTTGAGAGGAATTAGGGAATGATCTTGGATTCGTGGAGGTTGGAAGAGCTTGAATTCATGAGAAAGATGAAGGAAAAGACACCCCTCTATGCATAGTATAACATTGGGCTTGAGTTTTTCATGAATTGAGAGCTAGAAAATGGGGTTTTGAGGGTGTTTTGTGAGGGTCAACACTCAAAATCGGGAATGGTGTTCTTGAGGATGAGTTTTGAGTGTGGAAGAGAATGAGAGAGACTATGAGAGACATGGAGAGTGACTTGATGGAACACATAAAGAGTCATACATGAAATGAGAGAACAATATCATATTATACATAAGTAGTTGAGTGGAAGAATGATTGAGATGTAAATATCATTTGGAAGACATGCTAATTTGGGATAAATGATGTAAAATTCAATCATTGAGAGGTTAGTGCATAAAACATAAAGTAGGGAAAACAATTAAAAATTTACATAAAATTTTGGACAAACCATGGATTTAATACTAATTAGCAGGATGGCACAAACATAACATTCTTGAAAATATTTTCTTTTAAATTCTAGCATACTCAATAAAATATTAACATTAACACACATATTTAGAAGATAATAACATCGCTTAAAACATAAACGTGCAATATAAATATGCGGGCTACTACATAAGTGATCCCTGATATATGTACCTTTAGACTTGCGCAGACGGAAAAATCTCTGCTTCAGCATCCACTTGTTGGTGAGTGACTTCGTCATGTAGAGGCTCTCTAACTTGTTCCACAAGGCAGATGCCTTCACCTAATTTGCGACTTCAGTGATCACATCCTCCACGAGGTACATCATGATCGTTGTGTGCACTTTCTCCTCCATTGGCGGATACGCATTGGTGGTTGTATCCGTGCCTTTCTTGTATGCCGGCAACGACAAAAAAAGACCTTGTTTCTTTAAGAAAGCACACATCTTGATCTACGACATAAAAAATATGTTTCTCCCGGTGAACTGCTCCATCTTGAGTATTCAACCTGACGTCGTTCCTCTCAAAACCTGACTCTGATACAAGTTTCTTATTACGGAAGTATCGAGCAAGAACGAATAAACGAAGAAAAATCAAGATTGAGAATACAGAACTTAAGTAGTTCATTAACAATGTTATTAGCCACTTCCACCAACCCAAAAAATTGATCTATTTGAAAGAGAACACCTGATTACAAGCCAAACAAGTCAAGACCACAATCTACAACCCTTAGATAGACCTATGAAACAAAACTTGCCGCCAAAGACACCCGGAAGCTTCCAAATCACCACAAGGAAACAACATAACCCTAGAAGCCTGTGAACATGTTCCTTGGAAATAGAACATGTTCGTGCGATCAGTCTCTGTGTTCGTACAAATTGGTTCTTGTTCGTGCGAACAACAATGACTTGGTGCGAATCCATTTACTCGTCGAGCTGTTGGAGTTTGTTCCTCTTGCTAGTTGACCACTTGCTAAACGATTGGAGGCACAATTCTAACATCTTTCATATATTGTGTGCTACTAGGAACCAAGTCGCGCGCGTTGGTCTTTGTTTTGAAGCTGGTATTATGGTTGCATTAATGGTCAATGTCAAGTATGCAATGCCTCTGATAAATTTACGCATCAATAACGACATTATATCCTGCCAACGGCTAAATGCCGTGCCATATGACTGCTTACAGTGAATATGAACACTGATCTTGAAAAAATACATGACTCGCTGGTTTTACTACAGCTACATACTATTTGTCATTTTCCAGCAAACTTACTCAACCAATCACACTCATGATTTTACTCGGGAAAGAGAGGCACCGGCGAATGGAAATAATATATGAACTTTTGTCTTCGTCCAACAAAACGCATACAACAGCTTAACCTAGAAACAGCTGGAATTTATTCGCAAGCTTACCCATCTTGAAGCTGTTTGTAGTCATTATGTTGCTTTCCTACGACATTAGTTACCAACTATGATAACAATATGAAATTATTCAAGAAAACTGTTCATCCATTGCTAGCAAGAACCAACAGACTCGTAATAATAACATGAAGGCAGTAAAGAGACTCATTGGCGTTAAACTGAATCCATGCCGAGTAGACATAAATTATTCAAGAAAACAGTTCATCAATTGCTAGCAAGAATCATGTAGCAACCGAAGTGTAAGAACCAGCAATATCACTAAAGCAAAAGAAATGCCATTATGGATAGCTTTTGTATGTTGTATACATAGACATATGTTGCCCACTACTGCTTCACCCTCAACCGTGAAATGTCAATATATAAGATATTACACACCAGGCTTAATTCCAGAACGATCCTTCAAAAGTGGGGGAAATGTAGGTTCTCTTACTCCCTTATTGTGAAGCTATCGATCCTTCATATTTTTGGGTAAATTCTTACTTTATCTAATTGTAATTATTCTTATATTTTCATTTATTTTAAAGTCTGACCTTGCCTTTCTAATTCATACCAAGACGAGTAGTTAACTTATTCTTATTGTGTACAAGTCATTTTATTTCAAAATTTGAGCATAAATATCCTTTGTGTACTCTGCAACATGGGTTTGCAAGGAACGTGAGTTAATAACTCATTAACCCTGAAGATGTGGGTGGGAGTCTCTCTGTGTAATTTTTGAGCTCACACAGTTAGCCCCTGTTGTCATGCTATGTGGGATTCCAGCTTCCTAGTCTTATACAAGGCCAGGCATCAAAGTTGGATGCTATTTTGCGACAACTTAAGCGTGCAAATGGCTTCAGCTCTTTGACAAAGCATTAGCATCAGATAAAACCACTCATTGTGTACTATGTGCCTATGATTGATGAATCTGAAGGATACGAGCCTCAGCTTCACCTCAGACAACATCATCTGCCACACCACACAATAACTGCATCGCTAACATCACTAATTCTTTGGTTGTTCTTTTTTGAGTTCCATGTTTTTTCTATCTTTATACAAAATTAGAAGCCTCTGCAAGGGTAACACGGGAATTCTAGATCCCCTCAATTTAACAACGCATGCGGCATCCGTTGATACGACGAGGGTGTACAAAATAATGACGTGGCGCTGAGGTGCAATGCAAGCCTCTTCTTTTATACTTAGGTAGTAAGAGGTAGGTAGATTTATATTATTGAATGTCTTTTCTGCAGGGTCATTTGACTTCCGAATAATTGATGTAGGTCCGTAAATTGGGAGCGCACATAGTTTTGCTCGAACTTCACCAAATAAAGTAGACATCTGTTTCTACTGCTGGAATTTCAGTTTGTATTTTTTTTTCTTGTGCATTTAGTTTCTATGACACTAGCTGTTAAGATGTAATTGCAATATAGCAAACTGTAGGGGCTATCTTGTAATACTTCAGTAGTTAGTTAGAGGCTGTCAGAAGTTGTTAGAACTATGGTTAGGTTAAGGCTTACTATAGTTAGAGAGTTGTCTACTGTATAAATATTGTATTGCACAGTTTATTCATTAATGTGAAGATTATAAAGTTTGTCTTTATGGTATCAGAGCCTCAACAGGTGTAAAATCCATCTTCAACCTCTCACCGTCTACAAAACCCTAACCATGGCCGATCTTCCCTCTGGCCTCAAATTCTTGATCTCTAATCTCAATTCTCTTGTCCAAATCAAGCTTGATAGTTCTAATTACCTAATATGGCGTGCTCAAATGACCACAGTGTTTGCTGCTAATGGCGTTCTCGATCATCTTCTTCGCCCACCGCCTTCGTCGCCGATTTCCTTTGAAAATGACGTTTATACGAATTCAACAATGCTCACTAACTGGCAATTTCTTGATCAGCACATTCGCACTTGTCTAATTGCTTCAATTTCACCGACTGTTCTACCAATTGTTCTTCATCTTCAATCTGCGAATTCGATTTGGACTACACTTGAACAACGGTTTACCTCGCTCTCTCGGTCTCATATTCATCAGCTCAAGACGAATCTCTTCTCACTTTAGAAAGGTAATCAATCTATGAGTGCATTTCTTGATTATGTTCGACTGCTTGTGGATCAGTTACTTCAAGTCAATGAAGTTGTACCTGATGAAGATCTGGTTCTGTTCATCATGAGAGCGTTACCGAAAGAATATGACCTCTTCAAAGCTACAATTCGTATTCGAGAATCTCCAATTTCTCTTGTTGAGTTTCAGAATCTCTTATTGACTGAGGAATTTCATGTTACTACAAGTGTTTCTTCAGCTGAATCTTTACCTTCTGTTGATTTAATGACTGCTATGTATGCATCTGGTTCTGGCTCTTCCAATAAGTTTTATCAGAAGTCCAGGATCTCCTCTTCAGCCCCAAGATCGGTTTCTCACAGCATAAGTTCTGCAAATCATCCTCTCTCTGTTGATTCAGGTGGACTTGTGTGTCAAATTTGTGGCAAATCCAGACATTCTGCCCTTGACTGTTGGTATAGGCTTAATACCACCAAATACCAGAGCAAGAAACCTCAGAAATCATTCAAGCAGGCTTACTACACCAATTATGGTGGTGTTTCTTATCCACCAATGCACTCTGGTCCTGGCATTTTTCAAAGGCGAACTATGGTTTCTGGTTTTGGTACTGCTCCGTCAGCTGCATTTAACACCTTCAATTATGGAT
Source organism: Linanthus parryae (assembly GCA_023055425.1). Lineage (NCBI taxonomy): Eukaryota > Viridiplantae > Streptophyta > Magnoliopsida > Ericales > Polemoniaceae > Linanthus > Linanthus parryae. The sequence continues at coordinate 23,632,028 of JALGPY010000001.1, read as the reverse complement.
ATCCATCTCCATCACAAGGAAGCTTCTCTTCAGCTGCTGCTACTCCATCTCCATCCCAACCTCCTCCTTCTTGGTGTCTGGATACTGGTGCCACGAACCACATTACAAATGATTTCAATCAACTTCATGTCAGCAAACCTTACACTGGTGGTGATGGTGTTCTTGTAGGAAATGGAACAGATATGCCTATTCATCATGTTGGTCATGGTAAAATTCAACTTCACTCTTCCTCATTTCATCTACCTCATTTATTGCATTCACCTTCTTTAGCTACAAATCTTATTTCTGTGTCTCAATTTGCAAGATATAACAATTGTGTTCTGTCCTTTGATGACTCTGGTTTTCTGATTCAGGACAATTCTACACAGAAAGTGCTCTTCAAGTGCCCATTTAGACATGGTCTTTGTGTCATTCCATCTACTCTTGGATCTGTAGCTGCTACAGTCTCCAGTCATGTCTCTTCTCCAGCTGCTCTTTCAGCTGTTGCTTCTCCTAGCACTGTACCATCTGTGTGGCACTATAGATTAGGTCACCCTTCTATAGATGTGTATAATGTGTTAGCTCCAACTTTGCATGTCTCTTCACAACATAAAGATTGTATGTGTGAAGCTTGTGCTGTTAGTAAAAGTTAGAAACTTCCTTTCTCACTGTCATCCAATAAATCTTGTACTCCTTTTGAATTGATAAACTCAGATGTATGGGGCCCATCCCCTGTGACTTCTTTCAAAGGATTCAACTACTACATTTTATTCATCGATGATTTTACAAAATATTGTTGGCTTTATCCTCTTACACAAAAGTCTCAAGCATTTAGTGCTTATGTTCACTTTACCTCTCTTGTTCATACTCAATTCAAACCATTGTCAAAACTTTCAGAACTGATAATGGCACAGAGTATATGAATCATCACTTTGGGTTGTTTCTCCAATCTGAGGGTACTGTGCATCAATCTTCTTGTCCCCACACCCAGAAAAAAAATGGGACAGCTGAAAGAAGGCATAGACACCTCACTGAAACTGCATTAACTCTTCTTCATACTGCACATTTACCATCAAAGTTCTGGTTAGAAGCTTTAGTTACTTCTAACTATCTCATTAACAGACTCCCAAATGCCTCTCTTCATTTCAAATCCTCTTATGAGCTCTTATATCATACTACACCTCTATATACATCTCTTAGAACATTTGGGTGTCTCTGTTTTCCATGGATTAAACCCTAAAATTCTCATAAATTGCAACCCAAATCTGTTAAATGTGTCTTTTTGGGTTATTGTCAAACCACTAAAGGCTACAGGTGTTATGATTTCATTAACAATAGACTTTACATCTCAAGACATGTTCAATTCTTTGAACATGTCTTTCCATTTCATGATAATTCTTCCACTATTTTACCATCAACATCACCACTCCCTAAGTTGTTTCCTTCACTATACACCCCTGCTACTCCAACCCCAACACCATTACCATCTGATATCACACCATTTGTTGCTCCTATTGTGTCTCCTTCCCCATCCAATCTATCTGCATCATCTCCATGCAGTAATTCTCATGACTCCCATACTGCACCTCTTACTCCCACTTCATCCTCTGATTCTTCCCATCAGCTTCCATTCCAAATATGGTTCCTTCACCACCACCCAAATATCTTACCAGATTTCAAACTGGTCATTTAAAACCCAATCCTAAATACGCATATCTAAGCTCCACTCCTCAAGTTCTACCTGGACCTGCTTCTTCTCATGAAGCTCTCCAAATACCTGAATGGAAAGCAGCCATGAATGAAGAATTCCAAGCCCTGTTACAACAAGGCACATGGACATTGGTTCCATTACCTCCATCCATAAAATCTATTGGCTGCAAGTGGGTAGTCAGAGTTAAAAAGAATGTTGATGGTTCCTCGGCTAGGTATAAAGCCAGGTTAGTGGCTAAAGGGTTTCTACAGAATTATGGTATTGACTATACCGAAACATTCAGCCCTGTTGCCAAGCATCCCACAATTAGATTAGTGTTATCTCTTGCATTACATCATGGTTGGATAATAAATCAATTAGATGTTTCAAATGCTTTCTTACATGGTACTTTGAGTGAAGAAGTTTACATGGAGCAACCTTTTGGGTTTGTCAACAATACACAACCTCATTTTGTGTGTAAGTTACACAAATCACTATATGGGTTGAAGCAAGCACCAAGAGCATGGTACACTCTCTTGGCTTCTTTTTTGGTAAGTCAAGGCTTCAAAACTAGTCTTGCTGATTCCTCTTTATTTGTTAAACACATTGGAGGTCAAACTTTGGTTGTTTTAGTTTACGTGGATGACATTCTAGTCACAGGAGATTGTCAATCCTTGGTGGAGCACTGTATCAGTTCTATGAGTTCTGAGTTTGCCATGAAAGATCTATGTCAGCTACACTACTTCTTAGGCATTGAAATAGTGAAATCTCCAGCTGGTTTATTTGAATGTAAATCATGTCCCACTCCTGTAGCTCCAAAGTTCAAAAGGCCAGAAGATCACACTCCCTTCTCTAATCCTGGTTCATATATAAGTATAGTGGGAGCTTTATAGTACCTAACTGTTACAAGACCGGATCTTCAACATGCTGTGAATTCTGTTTGCCAGCATCCACATCATCCCACCATTTCTCACTATCAAGCTGTCAAGAGGATTTTGAGGTATGTAAAAGGAACCATCACACAGGGGTTACATTTCACATCTAGTTCATTTAGTCTCCAAGGATTTGCAGATGCAGATTGGGCTGGAGACATTATCACTAGAAGATCTACAACAGGTTATGGAGTATTTCTTGGAAGAAATTTGATTTACTGGTCTTCTAAAAAGAAAGTAACAGTCTCTAGGAGCTCAACTGAAGGAGAGTACAGAGCTCTTGCTTCAGTCACTGCAGAAATAAAGTGGTTGAGCTTCTTGCTAAAGGATCTACACATTTCTGTTCCCACACCAGTGGTTTGGTGTGATAATCAATCTGCCTTGGCTCTTGCATCCAACCCTGTCTTTCATGCAAGAGCTAAGCATATTGAGTTGGATTACCATTTTGTGAGAGAGCAAGTTTTGGCTAAGGCTATCTATGTGCAGTATATTCCCTCTCAAGAACAACCAGCTGATATTTTCACCAAAGCACTATCTGTAAGTCAATTTTGCTATCTCAAGAACAAGCTCAATTTGATTTCTCATGGCTCTGCTGATTCTACATCTTCTGCTGTAAAAGGAGGTTAAATTGAGAAGGCATGTTAAGATGTAATTGTAATATAGCAAACTATAGGGTCTATCTTGTAATACTTCAGTAGTTAGTTACAGGTTGTTAGAAGTTGTTAGAACTATGGTTAGGTTAAGACTTACTGTAGTTAGAGAGTTGTCTATTGTATAAATACTGTATTGCACAGTTTTTTCATTAATGTGAAGATTATACAGTTTGTTTATACTAGCTCGCGGTGTTATTGCTTGGTAGGCTAATTGGAAGTGTCTTAATGGCGCTGATGACTTATGAAGTCGGGATTTAGCATGTTCTGAAGAATTTCCATGACTCCATTTCTTGATAAATGTAGTGGTCAGCTGAACGATAAAGGAAATTGCATATTTGTCTTTTACATTATATAACTTTCTTTACCAAAGCACCCTTTCATCATTGTTGTGAATTTCGGAAACCGTTTCACATCAGGTACAAATGTGTACTCTATATCAATTGCATGACTTCAGATCTACAGACTTTCACAAATTTCAGTAGCAAAATACCACATGAAGATGTGGTCCTCCGTCTACTTTGCGAAATGGACATAAAACAGGTGCATCCAACTTAGAACAAGAGATATCCAGGTCACCACGGATCTGGTGGCGGACGTAGGATTTTGATGACGTAGATATTTTGCTAAGCTGCAAAATTTGCCTACACTATCAAAGGATACAAGTTGATATTTGGATAGGCCAAAATTTGGTATTTGTATTAGAAGTACATCATATTACATTCTCCGTCATAGGTCCACCATTGCCCGAGTCCTTTTTTCACTGTTTTGCAGACACCTTCCCCAAATGATAATCTACACCTTTCTTCACTGTTTTGCAGACGTACGTGGACATCACCTACTAGTAATCTCATATCACACGTATTATTTTATTTAATGTAGCAATTTTATTGAGATCCCCTATTTGTAAGGGAAATTTAAACGTTGACATTTTGACTGTCGTCACCATCATGAATATAAGTATTACCAAAGATAGAGTAAGAATGGGCAGCTCAATAATATTAACACACCTATGCTAATGTCACAATCCTCTCTACACCCTTCAAAGAACTTTCCATTTGATACGCATTTGATGCATTTGAGTTTGATAGTTGCTTGTCACCGCTATAGCCATAGAATATATGAAATGTAATCCTCGTTTTAAATTTGTATTTTGTGCCATATACCCAAGAGTCGCACTCACCAACATTTCACACTATAGTTTTTTCCTCGGGGGATCACTCCATAGTTAAAGGTCAACCGTAACTTACTTGTTGCGAGCCCTATCAATTATGGTATCATATATTTTCTCATAATGTAAATAAATTATGTTTCAAATATCAATGTGCCAAGTTCTAGATCTCAAAAAATAATTATCTACAGTTGTCACAGTTATAAAGAAGTATATATTCATAAAGATATTACCAGTATTACATTTAACAAAACGTAGTAAAATATTGCAGCTAGGTTGGCGGTAGTTTAAGTTATAGAGTGTTGGAACCCCATGCATGAGGTTCTGGCCTGGTTCCACCCCCGTTGACGACAAAAAAATAATTTCTCACAAAAAAAAGTAGTAAAAAATTATGCCCAAGTGTTGATAGAGGATAAGCTCACATGGGAGTAAAACAGGCATAGACTGATATAGAAGAAGTTTTATATGTTTTACCTTTCATCTTTCTTTTCTTTGTTATTGTTGTTTAGAGAAGTTGTAAAATAGGTTCGGAGAGAGCTTGTGCCCAATCTAGCATCAGGGTCCAATTTGCTTCAGTGATATGGTAATTGCTGTGTTTACGGTATGGAAAATTGGGTTCGAGTCATTGTAACACTGGAATAATCTAGAAATGGCTATTAACATTATTTTTCCCAAGTCCTCAATGAATATCGGAGTTGAGCACGGATTCCTTTCAAGATTGTATTGTACATTGGTCATGTTCATGTTCATGTTCATGTATCTTAATTGGCCGTGTCGCTATCCGACCATGCCCTAATTGAGCGAGCATGTCTCAAAAATTACACTATTCGCTATCTTTAAGAAAAAAGGGTAGTTGGAGACGCGAGGTTAATTAGGGTTCAACCATTTGTTTGGCAGGCTAATAAGGATCGTGTCCAAAAGGAAAGCAGAACGTCAATTCTTTAATTGCTCATTCTTTATGAGTCTGGGTTACAGTTTCGGGAAACCAGTTTAATCTGTATGTCCCTTTCTTGTCCAATTTGTTTGGAATATTCGTGAACCGTATTCTATACAATTAACAATTATTATAATCTGTTTGGTTACAAATTAGAATATTCCCACGTTAGCAGATCCCTTTGGTCTATCCTAGCTTAAAACGAGTTGTCTGTATGTTACTAGAGAATATAACAACTTGGATAAAAGCATATGCTTGGATTCGTTAATGAAGCAAGATCATTACGCTAGTAAACAGGCCGTGTAATGTGATGGATGTTGGAGAATAGTCAGAAACTGGACCGGTATTATGGGAAGAATTGAAGAAGAATAAAGACAAAACTAAAGGAGTTACTGAGTTTGGAAAATTGGTTGACGAGATTTTAGACGATCTCGAGCAAATTGTCCCCTCAGTAGTGCTTGATGCGGAGCATATTGTCACCTCAACTGTGCATGAAGTCAGTACACACACTCTGCACCGTGAGAACTGGAATGGTGTGGGCTGTTTCTTTGGAAAGAAGAAATGGAAGAAAGATAGGATGTATGCAGATTTGGATGTGAACTGTGAATAAAGCTCAAGGGGAAGTTTCTATTAGATATGAAGAATAAAATGGCCCAGCAAGTGGATATCAACATTGGGCCTTCACAACCTCAAGTCCAAACGCAGAGCTATCTCAGCTCCAGCCCAAGGATGCAACTGAAAACCAAAGAAAAGTTTAAGGACCTCGCCGAAGGCATCATAACACCCCAGGGACTGAATAGCAAATCGAGACTTTCTGATTAAAACACCGACCGTTGGATCAAAGGTTGACTGATCCAACGGGTACATGAATTGTTGTAATTGTTATTTATTGTGATTACGTGAGAATCAGTATAATCAATACATAAAAGATGACCATTCATCTTCTCCAATACTCTTTTCTTCTCCTTTAACTCTCTGCACTTCGATCTCTCTGAGTTTTTGACTAATTCAATCTAAACATGTTTGGTTTCTCACAGTCTCCTATTCATAACAACATAACACCCGTGGGACACTTTGTGTTTCTCCCACATCGCAACACAGATTTTGCGAACTAAAGTAGTAGGAGTGTAGAACTATCTCCTAATGTCAAGGTGTCCATAACTACCTTTCAGTTTCATGAACCGTAAAGCCGGTTCACTTAAAACCGGGACCAAAAGAGCGGATTTTAATCAAATATAAAAGTGGTGGTACTTCTGTTAATTATACCAACGAACGGATTTTATTAAAATATATATAAATATATAAGAATAGGGTAGTGATTCTTACACTAGCAATAAAGCTCCTTACACTAACTTTTATTGCAGTGACACTTTTACCCTCAACTACTCCAACCCCGTAACAACCAAACAATAAGTATAACTTTTTTGTCAAGCACTGATTCCAAATAATTTGAGCTAATTAGGTCTCTATCTCCGTCCTCTTCTCTCCTCGTTAGCTCTATTATTGCACTTCCTATTTCCGTTGTCACAGTAAAATTGACTCTTTTTGTTTCGTTTATATTTGTTGCAGTTTCTAATTCCGTTGTCACTGCAAAACTTTCCCTTTTTGTTTGTTTATATTTGACCACCTTTCAAATTGAGTGAAGAAAACAACATAGCAATTTAGATTAGGTGTCTCAATTTCCTTTCTGATGCCACTTGTGATAGACTAACTAGGGTTTTGACCCTTGGTTGCAAGATATAAACAGAGAGAAACGAAAGGGCAAGATTAAGTGTATTGGATTCATTAAGTCTGCAATATAGAGAATGAGAGTATTAATACTGGACTCTCAACGGTCACAACAACGACATTAATTAGGGTTAGAGAGAACAAATGGATCATAGTAAGAGATGGGCCAAAACAAGTGGGCCAAGACTAAACTGGAGTAAACATATAGAGCCCAAGGAGAGAGTAAGGCCCAAACTAACTAGGCAAGCCCAAAGCTATATAACTATATGAGTTACTAACTTGGGGGCTACTAATGATTTCAATTTGGTTGCATCTTCGGGTTTCTTTTTGGTTCAGGTTCGATTGTCACGATTGTGTTTCGTGGTGGGTTTTCCTTACAATTGGAATGGGGCTGGCTGTTTGTTTTGGTTGGTTTAGACGATGATGGTGGTATTTTCGTGGCCTTTGTTTCATACAAGTGGTGGTTGTGGTCTTTTGGATGCTTGATCTCTAGCTGCCGCTAGGGTGGAGGGAGGTGGTGATGGCTCTTTCTATTTCAAGTGCAGAATAACCCCAACCCCAAGGGTTTGTGGTTTTTTTTTCCTACAAATTAGGGCTCTCCGTTCACCACCCCTATGGGGATGGTCTACATGGTTCATAAATAGTATAAGGAGAGAGAGAGGAATGGTGGGAGCTAGGGAGTTTGGGAATGGGCCGGGAGAGATGACAGAGAAGAAGAACAAGACAATTAATCTACTAAGTAATACCACCTACCGAGGGAAAAAAGTTTAAATGTAATTTCATGTTCTATTAATAAGGTTAAATTTGTCTTCTCAATGAAAATGTAGTCTAAGAAACTTTTTATTCTAGTGTAAGAATCACTACCATGTGAATAAATAAATACATAAATTGACCTTTCGTTTCTAAGGTAAAAGATTGTACTTTCTATAACTATTTAAAAGCATATTATACTAAGTGTTCCTCTTACATATTATTTTTCGTGTATTTTAAACCGCGATCTTAATTAGTAGACCGTTGGAGTGAATATTTGGGGGTGTTGGGTACTGTTTTTCGTAGCACCAATTAGCAAGTTCGGGCTAGTCGATCGCTTGATCACCCGAGCATTCTTGTGCATGTCAATTAGGATTAGTGCATTTATTTATTCAGATGAACTGTGATTGTTGACTAGGAAATTTGTAACTTGTAGGAAACAACTTCATCGACGAGGGATTCGTCAACTATTAGAAGTGATTCTCGATAATTGCTAGTTCAATTGAGGTAGTAAACATGCCAGGCCAAGCGTCATTCCTTGCTTCGTGTCAAAAATATGTTTTGTGATAAATTGCCTCTAAATAAAAATCTATTTTATGTGCTTTCTTTGGAATCTGGTATTTTTTATTGAAAATTCTATTTCAAGCCATCACATTAAAATTAATAATCTGTAAAGTGGAAACTTGGTTGTACGGGGGTACAAATTATTGTTTTAGGCCATAGATAAAGAGTTGTTAGCAGTGGAGGAATCAAAACCCAGAGAGTCTAAGTAGGTGGTAAATCTCTCAAACCATGCTCGAGGAGCCTGTTTTAGGCCATAGATTGATTTATGGAGTTTACACAAATAATGTGGATATTTGGAGTTGACAAACCCAGTGGGTTGTTGCATATAAACGTCTTGGAGTAAAAAACCGTGTAAAAATGCATTTTTTACGTCTAATTGTTGCAAAGGCCAATTGAAAGTGGCTGCAAGTGCCAAGATACACTTCACAGTTGCATGTTTAACAAGGAGACTGAAAGTCTCATCGTAATTAAGACCAGGGTTTTGATGAAACCCTTTAGCAACTAGGAGATATGTAAAGCGAGCAACAGACCCGGGTGAAACTTAGTTTTATAAACCCCCTTATTTCCTATGATATTGGCATGCGGTGGTTTAGGCACCAAACTCCATGTATTTTGCTGTTGGAGGCTCCCAAATTCATCGATCATTGCTTTTTTCCATTGAGAATGTTGGGAAGCCTCCTTATATGAAGTAGGATTAGAAAAAGGTGTGTGTGATTGTTAAGAAGAAGAAATCAAACCAGAATGAGAAGGAACAGTTGCAAAAAATAGTAACTTCTTTTTACTTATCCCTGATTTGATGTGAGTCTGCATGGGATGACCACCATGTGAAGGTAGAGGGAAGGGGGAGTCATAATTGGGTGCCTCATTGGAGCCATGCCTGAACTGTGGGTGTGCTGAGCACCACACTCAGAGAAGGAAGTAGTATCTCTGTGTGTAGCATCAAGAGGAGGGGTGTCATCAGTACACACACAGCTGGTTGCTCCAAGAGGGGTCCCTCAGCAGTGGGTGTGGCCACGGGGTAGGGGCTGGTCCTAGGTCCTGAACCATGAGGGGGACTGACCTGGGGACCTGGACCAATGCAGGGGCTTGTTCTAGGGCCTGGGCCAGGGTGGGGGCTAGTCCCAGAGCTTGAACTGTAGATGGTGGTGGTTCTAGGTTCTGGGCCAGGTGGGGTACTGGTCGCAGAGCCTGAACCTGAGAGATCATAGGCACTACCTGAAATGTCAAAAAAAACGATAGGAGCATTAGTGAGGGGTGGAGAAACAGAATTAGTAGCATAAGGGAATGTGAATCAAAAATCACATCACGTCTTATGAGAAATTTGTGCAAAGAGGTGCTGTAACAGAGATAACCCTTGTATCCAGAGGCATAACCAAGAAAGACACATTGATGTGTTTTTGGATCAAGCTTTGATTTGTTATATTGCTGCAAAGAAGTATAACAAGCAGATCCAAACACTTTCAAGTGGTTATAATCAGGTTTGAACTTGATAAACAATTCCTATGGAGATTTATGGTTAGTAGTCTTGCTAGGCATTCTATTAATAAGATAGGTGCAGTAGCCACATCGTGATACCGAATATTTCTTGGGAGAGAAGCATTATTTAACAAAGTAACTGCTGTTTCAATAACGTGTCGATGCTTTCTTTCAGCAATGCCATTTCGCTGGGGGGGTATAGGGACATGATTTTTTATGAGAAATACCATTATCAGTTAAGAATTGCTGGAAATAGAAGGATATACATTCATTTCCACCATCATAACGCAGTAGTTTAATGTTATAACCAATTAATTTATCAATAAATAGTTTACACGAAGCAAATACAGCATGAACTTCAGATTTAGCTTTGACTGGAAACAGCCAAGTAAAACAGGAATAATCATCAGCAAAGAAGACATAAAATTTAAAACCATCAAATGAAACAGTGGAGGCAAGCCCCCAAACATTTGAGTGTAGCAAATGTTATGGTTGAGAAGCACGAGAGCTAGACATTTGGAAGGTAAATGAGACATTTTTACAGCCTAACAGGCTTGATAAATACTACCATGTGAAGTATTAATAACAGATTTAGAAGACTTAATGCATTGAGACAAAATTGAGTTTGATGGATGTCCAAGACGAGAATGCCATAGATTGGAGTTGACTCTTTGACCCAAGAAGGCTTTGAGGACCAGTTTGAATAGGAAGAGAAGTCATAGGATAAATGCCATTTCTACTGAGTCCCTGATACAGGATTCGGCCATTTTGCACATCCTGAATGCAGAATGAAGTTTTATCAAAGATGAATCTAGCATTATGTTCTTTGCAAAATTTATTTACAGATAGCAAGTAGCAGATAATGTTGGAACATAAGGGGTATTTGATAAAACAAGTGATGCATTGTTAGAAGTTGAGAGATAGACAGTCCCAGAGTTTTGAGTGGGGAGAGTTGGGCCATTACCAACTGTCACCTGATCGCTTCCAGTGTATGGTTCTTACAAGGAGAGAGAGAGCGGAAATCAGCAGTCATATGATTAGAGGCGCCTGTGTCAGTTAACCAAACGTCTCGAGCAAGCATATGCTGGTTTGTTGAAGTGGTAGCCATGGCCGTGAGTTGCTCAGGTGGCATCCTGCATTGGTAGGAGTAGTCCATCCGATGTCAGCAATCGAGTGCGGAGTGAAAATAAACACCACAAATCAGGCAGGTCACCTGACCCGAGCTACCACGACCCGAGGCACCATTTCTCCCCCTCGATCTGAACAGTCCATGTGCTCGGCGAAACGACCCGTATCTGCCTCCAGAACCCGAACTGTATCCAGATCCATAACCATATCCATACCCGAAACCATATTCGGAACCATACCCGGAGTCGTATTTAGGGTTCGATCTAGATCGGCCGGCACGAGAGTCAGAGTGTCCGCCTCCGCCACCACGGTAGCCTTGACGGCCACCACCACCACCACGATCACGATGATTAACACGAACACCATGGCCGCCACGAGTGGTGTAGAAGGCCATAGGAGTGGCGGTGGTAGATTCCGGAAACCAAAGACTGGGATTCAAGCATCGATTCTTCAGCTTTCAAAAGAACATGAATCTCTTCAAAGGGGATCGAATCAGATCTGATGTGGAGAGAGGAGCGAAAGGATTTGTACTCACTGGGTAACCCATTCAGGGTGTAGAGGAGCATGTCCTCATCATCGATCATAACAGAGGAGATAACAAGGTTGTTGGGAATGGTGTGAAGCTTTTGCGTGTATGAATCAACTGAGTCAAAACGTTTTTTGAGATTCAAAAGATCTTATTTTAACTTAAGAACATTATATATGGTAAGTGAGGTGTAACAACGCTCAAGAACGAGCCAGGCGGAGCGAGAAGTGAGAGATCCAATAACATAGGTGAGGGCTTCTTGAGAGAGGGTTGGGTTGATGATGGTGAGGAACGCTTGGTCCTCTAAGATCCAAGCGGTGTACGCCGGATTTTTGATGATGGTGCAATCATCGGCAATGATGGATTCTGGAGGCGATTGGATGGAACCATCTAAGTAACCAAAAAGGGTTTAAGTGCGAAGAATAGAAGAGATCTAATGACTTCATAGCACAAAATTCGTTCTATCAAGTTTAAACGGAAGAAGATTATGGATATTGGAAAGCAAATACACCGGCGTTGAGAAGGGAGAAACGTCGGGCCATATCAAAGGCCTAACAGAATGATAGACTAATTAGGGTTATGACCCTTGGTTGCAGGAAATAAACATAGAGAAACGAACGGGCAAGATTAAGTGTATTGAATTCATTACTTCTGCAATACAGAGAATGAGAGTAATAATAACGGGCACAGCAACGACAGTAATTAGGGTTACAGATAATAAATGGATCATAGTAAGATATGGGCGAAAACAAGTGGGCCAAACACTAAACTGGAGTAAACATACAGATCCCAAGGAGAGAGTAAGGCCCAAACTAACTAGCCAATCCCAAAGCTATATAACTATATGAGTTAATAACTTGGGGGCTACTAATGATTTCTATTTGGTTGCATCTTCGGGTTTATTTTTGGTTCAGGTTCGATTGTCGCGATGGTGTTTCTTGGTGGGTTTTCCTTACAATTGGAATGGGGTTGGCTGCTTGTTTTGGTTGGTTTAGACGATGATGGTGGTGGTTGCGTTGCCTTGGTTTGATACAAGTGGTGGTTGTGGTCTTTTGGATGCTTGATCTCTCGCTACCGCCGGGGTGGAGGGAGGTGGTGATGGACTCAACCACTCCCATGGGGATGGTCTACATGGCTCATAAATAATAGAAGCAGAGAGAGAGGAATGGTGGGAGCTATGGAGTTTGGGAATGCGGGAGATGACAGAGAAGAAGAACAAGACAATTAATCTACTAATTAATACCACCTACCGAGGGAAAAAAGTTTAAATGTAATTTCATGTTCTATTAATAAGGTTAAATTTGTCTTCACGAAACTTTTTATATTAGTGTAAGAATCACTACCCTATGAATAAATCAATAGATAAATTGACCTTTCGTTTCTAACGTAAAAGATTGTACTTTAACTATTTAAGAGCATACTACTAATTTTTTCTCTCACATATTATTTTTCGTGTATTTTAAACTGCGATCTTAATTAGTAGACCGTTGGAGTGAATACTTGGGGGTGTTGGGTACTGTTGTTCGTCGCACCAATTAGCGAGTTCGGGTTAGTCGATTGGTTGACCACCCGAGCATTCTTGTGTATGTCAAGTAGGATTAGTGCATTTATTTATTTAGATGAACTGTGATTGTTGACTAGGAAATGTGTAACTTGTAGGAACCAACTTCATTGACGAGGGATTCGTCAGCTATTAGAAGTGATTCTCGATAATTGCTAGTTCAATTGAGGTGAGTAAACATGCCCCCCCCCCAAGCGACATTTCTTGCTTCGTGTCAAAAATATGTTTCGTGATAAATTGTCTCTAAATGAAAATCTATTTTATGTGCTTACTTGGGAATTAAGTTGTTTTTGTTGAAAATTCTATTTCAAGCGTTGACATTAAAATTAATAATCTGTAAAGTGAAAACTTGGTTGTAAGGGAATACAAATTATTGTCTTTGGACGCCATGGTCGTGGCTACTGGTACTTTGGACGCTGTAGCCGTGGCTACTAGCATAGTCTTTGGATGTCTGGGTCGTGGCTACAGACATTTAACTCAGGCGCTATTCGCCACGAGTCGCTCCTTGTAGTTACCTCTCTGGCCACAAGAAGTCTTAAGGGGGTGTCGACACTTAAGGTCTTGGTAGCTTGTGATGGTTGGTTCTTCCCCGTAACAACAACTAATAACATGGATTTTGAACTTGGACTTTCATTGTTTGGAATTTGGATAATCAATGTTGGTTTCTCTTCATTCGGGGCAATGTTTCGGGAATGTTTCCCCAATTGAAATGCTAAAATTGGAAAATCCTACTACTCTCTCTTGTTTACTTACTTTAATTATATCTTGTCAAATTGTTGTTTCTAAACTACTTGCCTCGTAATCTGTTTACATGTTTGGATGTTATTCACTCACTCTTTCGTGCTGATTTTGAAAAATGTGGTGTCCCTTTTTTGTTTTAACCCACCACAGGTCTAGATGCTGGTAGCAGGTCTTAGTTGATCGCGAGCGCTTTTGACTCATCTAAATTAATTTGGAGTTAATCACAATTTAGTCATAAAGTTTTGACTTTGTAGCCCGCTTTTGACGTACATTTTAGATTTGTAATAATTCATGACGTAAACCATCATTTGAATGGTTTGATTTCCTCATCTATGATTAACCTTATGTTCGGGCCACCTCGAAAACGGAGTGGCACCCCATATTTCCGATGACAGAAATTTCGGGGAGTTACACAATCTACTTTATGCGCAAGTTCTTCCAAGGCCGCTAATTCTTCTTTGAGAGTCTCTGATCTTATTAATTGGGACAACCATCAGCGGAGGCTGGACCGATTGTAGGAGTTTCTCAATGTTGCTGATATTGAAGTGGTGAAACAAATAATTATACCCATTACGCCGCAAACAGGACATTTGGACCTGGTTTTATGACCGATTTGGAGAATACTCGGTTAATACGGGATATCATGTTGTGAAGGAAATAAGAAGATTGGAAGCTTCAGGTGGTGGAAGTTCGTCGACAGCTCCCTCAAAGCTCTTCACACGGCTTTGGAGAACAAAGACCAAAAATAGCAATTCAGACCACCCGAAGGGTCCTCCACAGTAATTTGCCAACTTCGGTTAATCTTGCACGACGTGGTGTCCGAGTCCCTTCGCAATGCTCTTGGTGTGGTCAACGGAATAAAACTGAGGAGCACATGTTCCTACAGTGCAAACCGATGAGGTTAGTTTGGGAGAAAATTCCGAGAGCAAGTTCGCGCCATCATGAGCACACAAGTGTTACAGATTGAGTTTACGATTCCTTGGAAAGGCTCACTGATGATGAATGAGCGAAATTCGTGAAAACAATTTATCTTGCGTGGAGACAACGTAATAGCAGGGTGTTTGAAGGTAAGTCAACGAGCGAAGAACTGTGGGATAAAATTCAGTTGTGGTGTAAAGAGTTTGCGACTGCTAATGTTGGATCGACGACCAATGGAGTACAAGAGTTAACGCCGACGACTGAAGCAGATTCTCGGTGGTGGAAACCTCCTTCAAGGGGCTTTGCGATGGTGCGTGGATGAAGGAGTCCTATAAGGCGGCTGTGGGGGTGGTGATTCGCGAGGACTCAGGGAAAATAATCACGACAATGGATGTTAGTAGTTCTCCCTTACCCTCGGCTCAAATGGCGGAGGGGCTGGCTCTAAGAGAATGTTTGCTTTTAGCATGGCGGCTGAGGCTCAGGAATATCGAAGTGGAAGTAGACTGTCAAGTAATACCGAGGTACTTTTGTCATCCGTCGGCAAACGACAGATCCAGCTGTGGAGCGGTCATGAGTGATTGTCGCGTACTCCTTCAACGGTTTGCGTGTGGTTTGGTTGGTTGGTGCCCACGAAGATCAAATAATGTTGCACATATTAATGCAAATTTCGGGCTAACGTTAGAACCGTCTAGAGTTTGGATAGAAACAACGCCGGATGTGGGCGATTCAATGTACTGACTACTGAGAATGATTTTCCACAATTACTTGAGATGGTTAAAAAAAAAAAGCCTATTGTGATAGTTCAAGTGGTAGAGCGTTGGAAGCCCCTGCATGAGGTCTCGAGTTCAAACCCGATTAACGACAAAAACAATTCTAAAAAATATATATCATATTACTAAAATAACTCGAACACAACTGAGAAACTCAATGTTGAGATATCAAACTAATATCTCCAACACATAAAGGATCCTTCCTGGGTGCTTTCTCCGGTTCTCTCAACTTGATTCCCGTAGGCCTTCTTATCTCCTCGCTTTTCAATGTCATAAACCATGTTAAAGCAACTAGATTTTGTAGGTCCAAGAACAAATTTTAATGCCTCAGCCATGGTGTGATTGACTCGTGTGAGTTTCCCTCATGCGTTGGCATGGGATGATTGACCTGATTAGAAGCCCAAACAGGTAGTGGTCGTTCATTGTTTGTAGTTATAGTGGGCCAATAATGTGCTCTTGCAGCGAGCATTACCAAAGCAATTTTTTTTGGTCAACCATTACGAAAGCAAATTGGAAACTAATTTTCATTCCACCGTGTTAGATTCAAACCCAAACAATTTGGCCCATGATTTTGGGGCAGTAATGAATAGCTGCGAGTGTCCATAGTCGGTTATGTGGCTTTTCTTTGTCAGCAAGCAGGGCAACCCAAGATACTTTGGGCCTAAGAGGAGTAATAAATGTCGGGTACAAATAAAAAATATATATATAAACATTAAAGAGTTTGTTTAAAAACAACATTTGTAGACTTCTATCAATTGTGTGTAATGTATTAAATTCACCTTACCTTAAATTAAATGTTCTTCAACCTTACAATTTTTCGATAAGTATAAAAACTATAGTTTTCACATTTTTCATCAACGAAGATTCGATTGAACTTGGATCAAACTTGTGGCAAAAACATTGGTTACCACCAAACTATACACTTCATTAAAAATTTACATTAAAGTATATTACTAACTGAACTATAGCATTTTTCAAAAGAAAAAGTAACAGTTAGAACACGGGGGCCCTTCCGGCCTGGGGGCCTAAGGCGGCCTTCTCGGCTGCTTAGCTATAGGGTCGGCCCTGTCGGAAAGTATTGAATTGCCAAATCAAGTGTCGTAATGTTTTGGTTGAATTCCACCGCCACAATTCCATTTTGAATGATTCTCTCAAAACGTAGTTGTCTTGTGTCATTAAAGTTTTTCAAGACTGATACGGTGCAGAATACTACACCACTACAGACTAGCCGTTCAAACGACGATAGCAACAAAGTGGTGGAACAAGTGACAGAGAGACCTAGACGTTCCGTCGGTCAACCGTGTTATTTACAGGACTACGTTCAGCCTAAGCTGAAACGTTGGTCCGTAGAAGTAATTTTATTATTTAATTTTATGTTTTAGTTTCGTACTTTTTGATTCAGACTATTTTTGGGTCGTTTTGCAAGTTTTCATAGTATCCGGGGTTTCTAACGGTTCTTTACTCGGATTAGGATTAGGTCGAACCGCGGGTATAAAAGGGGTGTAAAATTTTTCAGAAGGAATAAGAAATTGTTTGCCCTATCGTGTGTTTTTTTTTTCTCTCTGCTGTGTGAAGCTTCCTCCATCGTGAGAAGCTCTGTGATTTTCCAGTAACAAATTGGTGCTTTCATCTATCTCGCCGGACGGCAAAACGCGGCGAACCGAGCCTCCAACCACCGTGCAACATGGTGGAACCCTCCCCAAACCTACCGAACACACCCCGACGGCAACAGTGTCGAACCCAGCTACAGCCGAAGCTTTATCGGCGATTACTAATCTCCAAGTGGAGATTTATATTCGAGACAAACGGCGTGATGCCGAGATCGCCGAGAGAGAAGATAGGCGCGACGCCGCTGCGCTCGAACGGGAGAAGAAGCTAGCGACTGAGGTCGCTGAAATTCGGGACGTCGTGCGACAACTTCTCAATAGAGATGCCGGCGCACCCCCTTCGCCTGGTCACGGCCCCGCATCGATCATAACCAGGACCCCAGCGCCGCTCTGAAAGGCGGTTCCAGTGGCGTCATCACAGGCGGTTGGGATTTTTCGAATCCAAAACGGTGACGATCCGATCGGGTGGATTTTTCGAATCCAAAAATACTTCGATTATTATCGTGCGACTGATATTGATCGCCTCGAGTTGGTGGGCATTCTGATTGACCCTCCAGCATCAGATTGGTTTCGCTATTACCAATCCAACAACCCTACTGCTACATGGGTTGATTTCCTCACTGCGATCAAACTTCGTTTCGACCCTAGTCATTATGAAGATTATTTGGGCTTATTATTAAAACTCCAGCAAACATCTACTGTAATGGCCTTTCAGAAAGAATTCGAGCATCTTTTGCATAAAGTTGTGGGGGTTGAAGAACGTATTCTGATCTCAATCTTTCGCGCGGGATTGAAGCCTCACTTGCGACATGAGTTGGGTTTGCGGAACCCTCAGACTCTCCCCGAAGCGTTTGCTTTAGCTCGGGAATTATCTGCCAGCCACGGTGAGTTGCTCCAGGCTAACCTTCCTCGGCGTACTTGGAAAGCCCCTGCCGCCCGCCAGGTTGCCTCAACGACACCTGCATCAGCCGCCCTGGTGGCAGCCCCATACGGAGCGTCCGCCGCCTCCACTGGCCACCCAGTCAAGCCAATTTCGCCGGCTGAGCAAGCTGAACGACGCCGTCAGGGACTCTTCTTTAATTGCGATGAGAAATTTTTTAGGGGTCATAAGTGTGCCTCCAAGTTTCTCTTAGTGTGCACCGACGACGGTGAGGATAAGGTTGCACCGATTCTACTTGACGAGGACGATCCGAGAATTATTATGGATAATCTGTCGCCTCTCCACACGTTAGCAGGTACCCTCACCCTCGCGCCCTTAAATTGACAGGAACTATTAGCGGTGTCTGTGTACAGGTTCTGATTGATGGCAGAAGTACTCATAACTTCATCCATCCCACTATGGCCGAGCATCTATCTCTGTTATTGCATCCCGTCAGCCCTTTTCAAGTCTATGTGGGCAACGGGGAATCGTTGCGCTGCACGTATTTCTGCCCCAATACTCCGTTTGTTATTCAGGGAACTGCGTTTAGGTCGATTTATATGTCTTGGCCGTCCACAGCATTGACGCCGTGCTGGGAGTTCAGTGTTGCAGACCTTGGGCAAGATTTCCCATGATTACAGCAACTTGACCATGGAGTTCATGTGGCAAGGGAAGCCGATTGTGTTGAATGGGGTAGATCATGGGCCCCGTCCTATCTCTTACAATTCCTTGGTGGCTCAGTGTTCGCAACACACCGAGGCAGATTTCTATGAGATTTTGCCCGTACTATCCGAGTCCGACTCCACTAGTCAGGAGGCCGTCTTTCCTAGTGATTTGCCAGATACAGTCCGTCAGGTCCTGACACGTCATCAGATGGTATTTTCCGTTCCTACCGGCCTACCTCCATCCCGTCAGTGGGATCATCAGATTCATTTGCAATCGGGCACGCCACCGGTCAATGTCCGGCCTTACCGGTACCCGTAGTTTCAGAAAATAGAGATTGAGAAGCAGGTTCGGGAGATGTTACAGCAGGGGTTATTCAGCCGAGCCACAGTGCCTTCTCTTCGCCAGTGTTATTGGTCCGGAAGAAGGATGGTACGTTCCGTTTCTGTGTTGATTACCGTGCGCTCAATGCCGCCACGGTTCCAGATCATTCTCCTATTCCGACCACGGATGAGCTGTTTGATGAGCTAGGTGCAGCTCGTTATTTCACTAAACTCGATCTTCGTTCGGGTTACCACCAGATTCGGATGCACTCTTCCGACATTGAGAAGACTACCTTTCGCACTCATGACGAACATTTTGAGTTTCTGGTCATGCCCATCGGTTTGACTAATGCGCCATCCACGTTTCAGGCATCCATGAACAGGATCTTCGGGCCCTATCTTTGGTCGTTTTTCATCGTCTTCTTTGACGATATTTCGGTTTATAGCACTACACTGGAACTTCACGCGCAGCATTTGGATCAGGTTTTGATGTTGCTTTCTGAGAATTGTTTTTACGTCAAGTTGTCCAAGTGTTCTTTCAGTAAGTCTAGCGTGGATTATTTGGGCCATATCATTACTGATGGTCAAGTCATGGCTGATTCTCAGAAGATTGATGCCATGCTATCCTGGCCGACTCCTACGTCCGTACGTCAGCTGTGCAGTTTTCTAGGACTAACCGGGTATTATCGCCGTTTTATTCGAGATTATGCCACCATTGCGTCGCCTCTTACGGACCTGCTCAGGAAGGAGGCTTTTGTATGGTCGCACGATGCTGCTCAGAGCTTTACCGCCTTAAAAGAGGCAATGAATTCAGCGTCGGTGCTCCATCTCCCGGATTTTGGGAAGACATTTGTGCTTGAGACGGATGCGTCCGGTCGTGGGGTTGGGGCCATCCTCCTGCAGGAAAATCATCCTCTTGCTTTCTTTAGTAAAAAGTTGGGGGCCCGTTCGCAGTCTGCTTCTGTTTACCACAAGGAGCTCTATGCCGTTGTTGAAGCTGTTCAGAAGTGGCGTCAGTATTTGCTAGGTAGGGAGTTTATTATTCGCAGTGATCAGCGCAGTTTGAAGGAGTTGTTGACCCAGGTTATTCAAACCCCTGATCAGCAGTTTTATATACGAAAGCTCATGGGTTTCCATTTTCGCATCGAGTACAAGTCGGGGATAGCCAATCGGGTCGCGGATTCCTTGTCCCGCCGTGATATTGGGGAGGATGATGCGGCAGTACTGGTTACGTCGGCTGTGCGGCCCTTACCATCCTTGTTGGAGACCATTCGCGCGGAAACCTTGACCTTGCCAGATTTGCAGGCACTACTAGTGGCAGTTCAGTCGGGTACTCCTCCCCCTCACTTTACATTTGTTGATGGCATCCTTTACTATCATACGCGTATTTGTGTTGGAAAGGACTCCGAGGTTCGACCCTTGCTCCTTCAGGAGTTTCATAGCTCGCCCACTGCGGGTCATCCGGGCATTGATCGGACCTACAAGCGTCTCGCAGCGGTATTTTATTGGCCAGGTATGCATGCTGATGTTCGGAGTTTTGTGAGTGCTGCTTGGTATGCCAGACCACCAAGTATTCGACACAGAAGCCTGGGGGCCTGCTTCAGCCCCTACCTATCCCCAATCGGGTGTGGACTGCGACAACCATGGATTTATCACGGGGTTGCCATCTTCGCAGGGATCGACGGCCATCATGGCTGTTGTGGATCGTCTCACTAAGTACGTCCATTTTGGTCCTCTTCCGTCTGATTTTGATGCTCCACGGGTGGCCCGACTATTTGTGGATGTGGTAGTTAAACATCATGGGTTTCCTGAGTCTATTGTTTCTGATCGAGATTCGATTTTTATGAGCACGTTTTGGTCCGAATTGATGCGTTTGAGTGGGACTACGCTCAAGTTTAGTACTGCATATCATCCCCAGACTGATGGACAGACTGAGGTCATGAACCGTGAATTAGAACAGTATTTGCGGGCCTTTACGTCCGAACAGCCTAAGAAGTGGTCTCTTTTTTACCGTGGGCAGAGTTGGCCATGAATTGCAGTCATCATGAGGGTATTCGGATGACTCCTTATCGCGCGCTGTATGGCCGGGACCCTCCGTCACTATTTCCCACTCTTCCTGTGGATGGAAAGTCGCCTGAGGCGGATGTACTGATTTCAGAACGGCGGGAAATACTGTCAGATCTCAAATGCCATTTGACGGCGTCGCAGCAGCAGATGCGGGTCCAAGCCAACAAACATCGGAGGGACATTGAGTTTCGGGTGGGTGATATGGTGTTATTGCGTCTACGTCCTTATCGTCAGCGTTCCCTGGCACGACCGTTGTCTGCCAAGTTGGCGAGACGATATTATGGCCCCTTCTCTGTGATAGAGCGCATCGGTACTGTCGCGTATCGTCTGCGTTTACCGGATGGATGTCGTCTTCATGACGTGTTCCATGTCTCCTTGTTACGGCCTTTCGTCCCTGGTTCGCTCACCATTCCGGTTACTACTCTACCTGATCAGCTCTACAAAGGCAGGCCACTTGCGATTCCCGTGCGCACGACGCGTGAGCGTACAGTGTTAGTGAAAGGGGTGCCGCAACGACAGTGGCAGGTTACATGGTCGGATGGTGCTCCTCCGTCATGGGAACCGTCCCAGGAGATAAGCGAAGCTTTTCCCGATTTACAGCTAGTGGACAAGCTGCTTTTCGAGCCCGGGGGAGTTGATACGGTGCAGGATACTACACCACTACAAACTAGCCGTTCAAACGACGATAGCAGCTAAGTGGTGGAAGATGTGACAGAGAGACCTAGACATTCCGTCGGTCAACCGCATTATTTACATGACTACGTTCAGCCTAAGCTGAAACGCTAGTCCGTAGAAGTAATTTTATTATTTAATTTTATGTTTTAGTTTCGTACTTTTTGATTCAGACTATTTTTGGGTCGTTTTGCAAGTTGTCATAATATCCGGGGTTTCTAAGCGGTTCTTTACTCGGATTAGGATTAGGTCGAACCGCGGGTATAAAAGGGGTGTAAAATTTATCAGAAGGAATAAAAAATATTTAGCCCTATCGTGTGTTTTTTTTTTCTCTCTGCGGTGTGAAGCTTCCTCCATCGTGAGAATCTCTGTGATTTTCGAGTAACAACATCCAGCACGGGAGGATCTTGTTGGTAAGTAGTATTGCTGCTAATAGAGTAGAAGTCCATTTGGGATCCTGTTTGGTGCATTGGTTGAGTTGTTGGAACAGTAGGATCTGGCCTGCATCACATGATTTCTCGAACTCCAGTATCAAATAATTCCTTAGCCATTTCCATAGATCGGCTTTGATTTTTTAAAACAGATGCAGTCCTCATCTTCCATATTGTCCATAGAAGGGGAAGGGTTGGGAGGAGATGTAAGTTCGGCTGCATAATGATTTGTTGCACCAAGGTTGATACAGAGCCTGGGAAAGGGGTTTGCTTAACCTGATTGGAGAAAGGTTTCGGAATCGGGCACTCGAGAAAGATATGGTTGATTGTTTCAGGTGGAATCCTCAACATGATGCAACTATTTAAGACAACTGATAGCTAGGGGCTTTGCAATACTTCAATTTTACGAGACCTGATATTTATTTTTTTGTCAACCACTTTACCAATTAATGCACACGTCAACAGAAACACACTTGGTTGCTGCAAAGAGAATTTTGGTGTATCTTCGGGTACTGAAATCCATGACCTTATTTACCAAAAAGACTACATTCGCATCCAAGCCTTCAGTGTGCTGACCGAGACGGAAATCCCACAGACACAAGAAGCATCATTGGACTTATGTTCTATCGAAGCCTGAATCCAATTCACTGGCCCGCTAAAAAGCTACCGACCATAGCCAGATTTTTCAATCGGAGCTAGGTATAGAGCTTTGGCTTCAACATCGGTAGAAATACCTTGTTTAAGAAAATTGTTAAGGACTTGAAACTTAACATTCTTTATGCTCATTTGATTTGGTGACAATATTTCTGCCATTGCTGTGAATGCAAATCCTATTTTATATGCCAGAACTAAACACATAGAACTTGACAATCACTATGTTATAGGAAAAAGTTTTGAGAAAACTAAATTTTGTTTCTTTTGTATCAAGTTCTGAACAGGTTGCAGATATCTTCACATAAGATTTGCAGCATCACCAATTCTACAATCTCAAAAGCAGGCACCATTAGTTTGAGGGAGGATGAACGAGAAGGACCAAAATGTTAAGGATCAAAACTTTAAAGGTCAAAACCTTTAGGCATTGTTTGGGTAGAGGATAAGGAGGGAGCATAAGATAAGTTATACCCTCTCTTTTTTTATCAAGTGTTTGAGTGCCCAATAAGAGAGGGGATAAGTTATGTTGCCTTATGTTGAAGGAGCTTTTAATGAACAAATTTTATACCACCAACACGAGGTATAAGGTCGGATAAGAAAATATATCATATTAGGATGCTAGTATATTGACAAAAATACCCCCACAAACTATCTAATTTCCTACTCTTGTCCCAAAACCCTATCATTTTGGGATTGATAACTATAATTTTGGGATTGATAACTATCATTTGGAGGAGGTCCTCATGGGTTTGATAAATATTATTTTTGGGATTGCATAACTTTATTTGAATTTTTATGGTTGAGATAAAAATGATGGCGTGCTTGCTAAAATTTCATTGGTTTAATTTAACTTCCTTATTGTAGGTTTTGTAACACCATGTCAATATGCCAATAAGTACTAGTAATTTATACTCCATACTTTGCTATGGACAAGTTGTATTCATGCATATTTGTTATGTTTGCATGTTACTACAAGTTTATTTCACGTATTAATATACATTTTGTATACATTTTGACAACGTCACTATTGTATAGAAAAAAGAGTATTAAAATATAAACATACAAATACAATACATTTTGTATACATTTTTTCTCGTCGAATTTGAAATATACAATCTTTTATACAAAATAACAGCACTGAGGGTATTACGATCATTTTGACACATATCCTGCTTCATATCCTGCATCATATCCGACAGCACCCAAACACGGACAACCAGCATATCTTATCAGGGCTTATCAGAAACCATTCATATCCATGCTCATATCCCAGCATAAGCCTTATCCCTACATACCATATCCTCTACCCAAACGAGGCCTTAAGGATTAGTGTTGCAGGTATGCTAAGGACAAAAATGAAAATGAAATAGAAACAAACTAAATTTGCTCACAAAAAATTAATGAATACTTTGTAAATATGACTAAACTTATGAGGTATCGCCATATTTAGATTTAGTAGAATTAGTCAAACGGTCCATATATTATGATCGTTGGATAATCCGGTGTAAAAACTCTCTCTTGGTTCTGTTTTAAGGTTGATGCGCAGTATCTTTCTCACTCTACCTCCTTATGTACTCTTCATTCCCTCTGCAATTCCAGAACCCTAACTCTTTCGGGTTACTTTCACCGCTAGGAACAATACTAGTGCGAGTAAAAGAAAACCCCACCCGGTCCAAATTTGTCTGTTAAGGCCGTTTCCGTTAGATTCGGCCGCTTTTTGACCCAAAAAAATAATATTTGGCCGCTCTGGAAGACCGTTCATCACTATTTTTCATCTCAGATAATTTTTTCTACATTTTAACACCCTAAAAATAAATCATAGTGTGTATATATGCATGTACTTATGTATAATGCTTACTTTAATGTATATGTAAAACATAAATGCTCATAACTATATGTATTTTATATTGTACTAGGGGATTGCCCGTGCCCGAGGGCACTACCCAAAACACGCGTTTTATAGTCGATTTTGCTGGAAAATAAGATGAAAATGGCGTCCCCAGTAATTTTATATGATATCCATCAAGTCATATTCTTATACACTTTTGATTAGTTACGTAAATTAATCCAGGAGAGAGGATAAAATATCAAGGAGTGAGTAGTTAAGTGGGTAGTTAAGTGGGTGATAGATGAGATCTAAGGGCTGTGATTAATTTAATCCAACGGTTGAAAAGACATTTCAAAGTCAAAGCATGCTTTTTATAGAATAGATTACTTAAACTGAAGTTGTTCCATTCCGATCCCGAAAAAGGAACGGAACGAAGACGGATTCCAACTATGAATCTTCTAGTCATTGTAGCTTCTGCTGTGTTGTGATGAATTACTTTTAACATTAGACCAAGCACCTCCGATATGCTGCTCTTTGTGATTCCTAAGTACCCAACCACCGTAACATTGCTTTCTTACCGTGTGATAACTCCTTAATAAGAGTCATCCTATATACACTTTATATTGTTATTTGTGTGCGTTTCGGTGCAAAGTGACGAATTTCGGGCTTATTTGAGAAGAAAATGAGTTTTACGATGTTTTAGAGCTTAAACGTACAATCCGGGCGTTTCTTGAATAGTTTTACTTATGATTTGTATGATTTTGTCACATTTGATCTTCGCGGTAGTGTTCGTGTTGTGATTTACAGGAACATTGCATGAGGAGAGCAATTGGAGAGAAGAAACGAGCTTCGGAAGTCAAAGAGTACACAAGAGAAGCAAAGTTAGAGGAGCAAAAGTGACCATCCTTCACTATTTTGATGATATCTTGAGTTCTACAAAACCTGCTATAGTGAGACCTATTCCAAATGAAAGTAGACTCAAATATCTTTCCAACGGTAGGTCACGGAGCTCAATCAAAATTCGGACGAGAAAGATATGTTCCGGTGAAGTTGACACAAAAACGAAGAAAAGCTGGTAAAGTTTCACTGGACCAGTGTGCACTCCTCTGGATGTATCTGGAGTTACGTATACTATTTTGGATCAAGGCCTATTCCATTAGAAAGTAGACATCCAGGGCTTTCCAACGATATAAGATAGGCCCAAAACAGAGTCCGGATGAGGGAGAAAAGGCCCGCGCAAGATCAGCTTATGAAATCTGTCCGAGAATTGCAAACTAGAGGGGCTGAATTGCAAATTCGGCCAAGTTTCATTAAAAAACGTGCCCAGCCCTATACATGACGATTTTTAGGACCAAAAGGCAGAGAGGGCTGCTGGAGACAAGAAAGAACAAGTTGGAGGAAGGCTTGGAGCTTGGAGTTCGTCGTGAGAGCGAGGATTCCATCGTTTGATCTCTCTTCTCTATCTTTTTCATTGTTTTTGATCATGATCAATATAAACTTCGTCGTGTTGATCATGTATCGCAGTAGCTAAGTTTATTATTGGGATTTATCTATGGTAGCTAGGGTTTGAAGCCGTTTTGGCGAATTATGAATTTGATTCACGTTTTGCTTAAACTTAATTGATGATGTTCTTGTTTGCTATGTTTAATTCATGCTCTTAATCTATCTTGCTATTGTGAGACGTTGCAGTAGGAAGATCATAGGTAATTGGTTAGTGAAAGCAACGAATTACCCGGATAATTGAATTAAGCACGTAGTCATAGGTTAGAGAAATCAACCACCGACTATGAAAATTGAGTAGAATTAGATGATCGTCATTATATGTTTTTAGGAATAATTAGAACTTGGTAACTCGGTTGTAATTTGACCTAGGCATAGAAAGCTAGCTTGGTAACTCGACTAGCATTATTGCTTGTTTGGCAAATTAAATCATTATCTGTGTTTCAAAACGTAATTCGTTAACGGTGTTCACCTAGTGATCCTAGAAAAATCCTGATACTTGTCTCTCGTATTAATCTCACTTTTAATAATTATTTTGTTATTTAAATTATTAGTTTATTAAAACAATCCAATTGTTTGCCCACACGAAGTTAATCATCCTAGTTAATTCACGACAAGTCCCTTGGGTTCGACAAACCCGGATTACCGGATATTACTACACGCGACAGCCGTACACTTGCGGTTGAATCGTGTCAAGTTTTTGGCGCCGTTGCCGGGGACCTCGGTTGAATTAGTTAGAATTATTAACTTTAGGGAATTTTGTTTTTGCTTTTGTTTATTTATTTTTTGATCTCACCTTCTTCCTAGCGAATTATTGTGCAGGTATCTTGGTGATCATGTGGGGGCATAATTACTATGGGCATTCTCCAGTCTACCAACCGTACTACTCCTATGGAGATATGTACACCCCTCCTCCTTGCAATCAAGAAGATGAGAATATTAAAGAAGTATTGAAGCTCATGATAGCTAGTATGGACAGAATTGAGGAAGGGATTAATAGGATGGATGAAAGTCTCCAGCTGAAGGGACAACACTTGGCAAAACTTTCGAGTGCATTGGCATATGCAGATAATGACGATGGGCCAAGTAGTATCATGCCTGACTTAGTTGAGGAGTGCGAAGAGGAAGACGAAGAACCCCCGGAGGTCTATGTTTATAATGCTGTTCATCGTGAAGTAATAGATCCTCGGGCTGCTTCAGACTCAGATTCAGACTCAGATTGGGATGATATTGTGAAGCCTATACAACTTGTGCCTCGCATAATTCCGGATCCATGGCATGAATGGGAGAGTGTGGACATCGCAAGCTTATGGCCCACTGAAGATATTTTATTTGAGGAAGAAAGTCATGAAGTTAAGGAATTACTGCATGGAGATGGTTGCAAGGACATGTATCAAGAAGTTCCTCCGTTTAATACTTATCTTTTGGAGATAATAAAATGGGGTGAATCACATGAGGAAGACCAAAGACCCCAGTTTTATGCAATACATGATTTGCCACCTGTGATTCCAAGACAAGAGCTGGGGAAGGAAGTAGTCAAGACGGCACTCCTTGCCATTATTGTTCCACTTGGGATTCTATTTCCACATGATCGGTCCTCGATGATAATGCTTTTAAAAAATTGGAAGAAGAAGAAGAAGATGAGAGGTACAAGGGATCATGATGGGGAGAATGAATTCTCGAGAAGACCGGTGATCAAGGAGTGGAAGCACATAAAGAAGAGATTTTTTCAGCCCGTCTTCTACAATTTTGTTGCGCCATACGCATCTCATGCACGCTTACTTGAGAAGGGACAAAGGGAGAAGCGATGGTGGAAGAAGAAAAAGTGGAGAGAAAAATCTCCTTAAACATCTTTTGAGGTAACTGGGTCGGGTCGTCGACCTTAAATTACAAGGCGCTTGTTGGGAGGTAACCCAACCTATTTATTTGCTTCAATTTAGTTGTGTTTTTAAATTCAGTTGTTTTATTATGTTATTTGGAGAGATGAGAGAGAGGGACTAATGATTTTTCCTAAGTGACATATTTGAGCAGGATATGGGAGAGTCTACCCCGGTGTGCCACGTCACACACGACCTTTTTATGGGGACTCGTGTATGCGAGTTGGGGATTCTTCAGACATGGATTTTAGTAGAGGAGGCAGTCGACCCCGGTGTGCGAGTACACATTGACTGTAAAAGGAGCATGGTGGCACCAGTACTGTGCTTGGGGACTGCTTGGCGTGATTTCGTCCCCACCCTTGAGGTGGTTGTGAGTATCTTTTTCTCTTGCTAAATTTTGTGTTTCTTTTATATAAGTATGTCATGCTCCATCTCATCTACTGGCCTACACATTGATTGCTGAGTCTTCTTGCATACCCTCTGAATTCGTTGAGGACAACGAAGCATTCAGTGTGGGGGTGATTTATCTGTTTGCTAGCCATAGTGTCTTGCATAGCCAGTTACATGTAGGATGTGTTTAGTTCGTATTGTGAGTTAGTGTTGTGGTTTATGTTGAGTTTTTACTTATGTTGTAGTATTGTGTAGTGTACTTTACATACTGTGTGCACTTTTACATAATTGAGTACACCCACCAAACAAAAAGTTTGTGTAGAGTCAATTTTGTTTCTGGGTCTAAGCCTTGCATATAGAGTTAGGAAATTATAAAAAAATACAAAAAAAATGAGAAAAGAGAAAATTCATAAAAATTGAAAAATTTAAAAAATTTGAGAAAAAGGCAATTGAGGATCTTGAAACTGAAGAGAGCTTAGTGAATGAATCCTTTTGAGTAGGAAGTGCCGTAGTAGGGAAAATTTTATTCTTTAATATTTTGTGTAGAAGTTTCACTAAGGATGTCCCGGGAATTTTTGGAAGTTGTGAAAGAATGACATGTAAAGTATACCTAAGTTTCCTATAGTGTGCTAATTAGATTGAGTTTTGCTTGTAGCTGAATATTCTGTTTTCAAGTGGAAACTTGTGGTCTCTTGTTGATCTGGGGTGGACCTTCGTGTAGAGTTGGTTTCATGTGGTACGGTTGCCTCAGCCTAAGTGAAGTTGGGGGGCGTACACCACCATCCCTTACGGTGGTCGCAAGAGTTAACCGAAAAAGCCCACGCTCTTTATGCTCTACTGCACGGTTGTAAAAACAGAGGAGAAAATAAAAGAAAATGAGGAAAGCAAGAAAAAAAAAGAAAAAAAAAATTGTGCTTCAAGGAGAAACAACCTAATGTGCTTCCGGTCACACGGAAAATTTGGATTCCATCCAAACAGAGCTTAGAGAGGAAAACTAGAGTCAAGCCTTATTTCACAGGAGTTGTGACTCCCTTCACTGGGACAATTTGCATTCAAACGCAATAAAGGCTAAGAGGGTCTGAAAACCTCAGATGATTCGGCGAAGAAATGCTACAGTGAAATCTGATCTGAATTAGACCCAATGAAGCTTAGGACGTGCTTGTGTCTTGGTTTGAATTGGTGGAGGAAAGGGGACGCCTTAGTGAGCTTTTGCACTGAATCAAATTTTTATTTAAATTCTTGCTACGTGTATATGAATTTCAAAAAGGATTAGTGAGAGCTTGATGATTTTCAGCTGATGAGAGGGAGATTGCCTATTCTTGCCAAAAAAAAAGAGAAATTGGATGTTTTAAATAATTGTTTTAAGATTGAGTCTAGAATTGAATTTGCATCATCTTGCTGCACTTATAGAGTCGTGAGTCATGTTAGAGTTGTTTGAGTCTTGTTGGCTAGTAGACAAATAAATGCAGTAGATGAGACTTTGCTCGGGACGCGCAAATGGCAAGTGTGGGGGTATTTGATAACTCCTTAATAAGAGTCATCCTATATACACTTTATATTGTTATTTGTGTGCGTTTCGGTGCAAAGTGACGAATTTCGGGCTTATTTGAGAAGAAAATGAGTTTTACGATGTTTTAGAGCTTAAACGTACAATCCGGGCGTTTCTTGAATAGTTTTACTTATGATTTGTATGATTTTGTCACATTTGATCTTCGCGGTAGTGTTCGTGTTGTGATTTACAGGAACATTGCATGAGGAGAGCAATTGGAGAGAAGAAACGAGCTTCGGAAGTCAAAGAGTACACAAGAGAAGCAAAGTTAGAGGAGCAAAAGTGACCATCCTTCACTATTTTGATGATATCTTGAGTTCTACAAAACCTGCTATAGTGAGACCTATTCCAAATGAAAGTAGACTCAAATATCTTTCCAACGGTAGGTCACGGAGCTCAATCAAAATTCGGACGAGAAAGATATGTTCCGGTGAAGTTGACACAAAAACGAAGAAAAGCTGGTAAAGTTTCACTGGACCAGTGTGCACTCCTCTGGATGTATCTGGAGTTACGTATACTATTTTGGATCAAGGCCTATTCCATTAGAAAGTAGACATCCAGGGCTTTCCAACGATATAAGATAGGCCCAAAACAGAGTCCGGATGAGGGAGAAAAGGCCCGCGCAAGATCAGCTTATGAAATCTGTCCGAGAATTGCAAACTAGAGGGGCTGAATTGCAAATTCGGCCAAGTTTCATTAAAAAACGTGCCCAGCCCTATACATGACGATTTTTAGGACCAAAAGGCAGAGAGGGCTGCTGGAGACAAGAAAGAACAAGTTGGAGGAAGGCTTGGAGCTTGGAGTTCGTCGTGAGAGCGAGGATTCCATCGTTTGATCTCTCTTCTCTATCTTTTTCATTGTTTTTGATCATGATCAATATAAACTTCGTCGTGTTGATCATGTATCGCAGTAGCTAAGTTTATTATTGGGATTTATCTATGGTAGCTAGGGTTTGAAGCCGTTTTGGCGAATTATGAATTTGATTCACGTTTTGCTTAAACTTAATTGATGATGTTCTTGTTTGCTATGTTTAATTCATGCTCTTAATCTATCTTGCTATTGTGAGACGTTGCAGTAGGAAGATCATAGGTAATTGGTTAGTGAAAGCAACGAATTACCCGGATAATTGAATTAAGCACGTAGTCATAGGTTAGAGAAATCAACCACCGACTATGAACATTGAGTAGAATTAGATGATCGTCATTATATGTTTTTAGGAATAATTAGAACTTGGTAACTCGGTTGTAATTTGACCTAGGCATAGAAAGCTAGCTTGGTAACTCGACTAGCATTATTGCTTGTTTGGCAAATTAAATCATTATCTGTGTTTCAAAACGTAATTCGTTAACGGTGTTCACCTAGTGATCCTAGAAAAATCCTGATACTTGTCTCTCGTATTAATCTCACTTTTAATAATTATTTTGTTATTTAAATTATTGATTTATTAAAACAATCCAATTGTTTGCCCACACGAAGTTAATCATCCTAGTTAATTCACGACAAGTCCCTTGGGTTCGACAAACCCGGATTACCGGATATTACTACACGCGACAGCCGTACACTTGCGGTTGAATCGTGTCACCGTGCTCCAAATAGTTTCATAGTGTTGGATGACATTTGGTTACTAGTTTTCATGAACAACCCGATTTATATTTTGGCACAGCCCGAAATAAAAAAGAAAATGAAACACCAAGCTCGGGATTCATGAGCTGCCGACTAAAAAACTATCGGTTTGACTCATTTTGGACTTAAATCCTTCATGATTTAATGAGTTGTTTATTAATAAAACTATTAGGGTCTTAACATGAAGGAATAAATTGATCTAAGCATACATAGATCCAAACACATAATAAAGCGGGAGATTTATGTGTTACTTCTTCGCCTAAGCTCCTAGCGCAGCGGATGATCGTAGATTGCTTGCTTTCAAGCACCAACGTCTTGCTCTCACAGTCTGGCTCGAATCACTAGGACGAGAGATCTTTTTCATACCAAGTTCCATCAGTGGAGGCTAGTTAGAGAGAGAGAGGATAGGGTTCCTAGAACTGTCTTTGATTAGCACATGATCTCTACACAATAGTGATTAAAATAATGTAAGCAGTTCTCTCCTTATATAAATAGACTTATTCCGAGTTTGCAATATAACCCTACAGGGTTTATGCCTTTGCTACTAACCCCATAAGGTTTGAGTATTATTGTAGCTAACCCCATGAGGTTGTAACATTTTCATTGGGCACCCCACATGGGCGCACCAAATGCTAACATCTCCCACTCGCACAGTAGGGCTGCACAATCACCATTCATCTACTCTCCCTCAATCTCCAACTGTTATCATCTACCTAAGTGTTTTGTGGCCGTGGTGTGTGACTGTTGAGAGAACCTTCATTTCAGGAGTTCCATACTCTAAAATCATACGAGACGAGCTAGCAGCAGGCGCACTCAACCTTTAGGAAACAATGAAATACATATATATCTCTCGTATCCCCCAGTTTCGATCAATTGTCATCTCGTAGACCATGAGCACCTACCTCGTACCGCAGGCCGTGCTCAAATGACTCTACATTTTATTATATTCATATCCTGCATGACCCAGGGGATCTTGTAGGTGGGCCCAACAAAAACAACGAGTGATGCAATGAGAATCTACCTTTACATCCATTGTGTCGCTTTGATTCGGCTCAGCTGCTTTCCTAGCAGTTTCCGGAAGGCCGAATCATTCATATCAGTAAGGTGTCACGCTTAAGTAGCACCACCGACCCATCTCCCCATGACATGGATAAAAGTACTAAGGGTATATAGTTTCAGTCATTCTTATATGATCGACGAGGCTCACAAGGAGAGGAATCTCAGGGACTAGTTCTACTGGTCACCTCATGTCACTCATCAGCACGCGTTATCTTGGGAAGATATGCGCCATAGAGTTTGAACTCTGATCGAAGAACATGTCTTATCCCATAAGGACCACTATGCAGATGTAAGTTCAATAGCTCTTATCGCTACCATCCCGAGTACTGAATGTCACACATATGCGAAGCGAAATCAGTTCTCTCATTTGGATTTCTCGACGCAGGCTATACATGGCTTTGGGGTATCAACAATGTTCGAATGGACATAAACCAATCTCACCTTGGAACTTATTCCAATGGGACAACTGAATCTTTCTGATAGGCGTCTTGCTCGAATGATAGATGTCCAGCTCGTATCATAGGCCATGCGCCTCATATGACAGGCGCCTCTTATCATATCATAGGTTCTAGCTCTTATCGGGAATCTGACTCATCTTTTGCCCCACCTAGACTATCCAGGATATGCAAAAGGTGGTCGCTCGTGTGAGGGAGCCAACCTAGTGTCTGTGTGACATGATCTATGCTATTACAAGAAATGTAACATATCATACACGTATCAAACAACATGCATCTTTAAACAAATCCAATTAAAATCCAATTATCAATGTCTCATATACTTATCAATCAAATTTACAATGATTGAATACCTAGTCCTAATTTTCTAAAGAAATCCACAAATACAATTCTTAGGTGGTTTAGGAATGGGAGGAGCCTATATTTTTGGCCCGTAGTCGATATACTCCAAGATTACTCTTCGGGTAGTCATTTCACCTTATGTGAAATGGTACTCTTTTTTATGTGTTTGAACTTATCGTAGTGCTATAGCCATATTCCAGAACAACTTATGGCAACAGGTTCGTCGATAGCTCATAAGCTTACCAGAAACTTTCTTATCCAAATATACTTCCGTCCGGTGACAGAACATGCAATCGGGCTTCGCTACCATTGTTAATGAAGCGTCCAATTCGATCGTGCAACACTTATGTTGCTGTTCCATGTGATGTGTCTGTCATCAAGCATGGATGATAACCTGAATTGGATTAACGTGCATCTAGATCCCCACCCTAGTCAGCATGCATAGCAACCTAGTCGAAGCATCTATCTGCGATAGTCATAACAGGCGATCAATTATATAGATTTATCTGACTATCCTCGTGACTGCAATCTAGTGTCCTAAGCCGGATATCCTGAAATACACTCTTCTGATTGCACATCGTTTGTTGCGTCTGAGTACACACCATAATATGGGTAAAAGACAGTGACAACCCGTGAGTTTTGGATTAATTCCATCCCGCTACCTTGACTTTTGGCAAAAGA
This sequence comes from Linanthus parryae, assembly GCA_023055425.1. Classification (NCBI taxonomy): domain Eukaryota; kingdom Viridiplantae; phylum Streptophyta; class Magnoliopsida; order Ericales; family Polemoniaceae; genus Linanthus; species Linanthus parryae. The sequence continues at coordinate 23,597,873 of JALGPY010000001.1, read as the reverse complement.
CACTTTGCACCCGTTTAACGGAATATTCCATAGACATTTAGCACCCTTCTGCCAAGTTCTTTTAAAAAAGTGAGAGATAAAAAAAATTCTGGCCATATTGCCCCTATGTAATTTTTGGACTATATTTTCCATTGTTTATCATCAAAAACACAAAAAAACACTTACCAAATTCGTAAAAAAATTATGTACCGACTGACCACAAAAAACTCTCCTATTATTTTGTTCACTTACAGAACTAAGATTAGTCTAGAACACTGATCTACCATCTTTATATGTTTGAGCTCTATGAAAGAAAACCCAAATAGATAGCAGGTTCATAAAGTAACATAAAACTGAAAATCATAGAAAAAAATTAACATGTCTCACCGAATGCATTCTGAATCACAAACCACAACACTTCCACCATTATCAGTATCAATATGTGCCTAAACTATACTATTCAAGATCCAGAAAATCATTTTTCAGTGGAGTTTTTGCGCTATCACTAATTAGTAATTACAATAGAAATTAAACGTTTAAAATTGGGGATCCATTTTCTGAAAAGAGGTTCCAAAACTTCGTATCATTCTCAATAGATGAACGGCACATTGACAATATCATCAAAATCATCGGAACTTATTTTCAACCGACAGACCTTGGTCGAGGCATTTGGTTTGCCGATGCCGCTGTTGTGGCCTTCGTGTCGTCTTCATCGCCAGTGTACTCGCCAACACTCGCCACTGTCCGGCAAAACCACCCCATCACTTTCGCCTCCTTCCGCCGACCCAGCCACTGCCGAACAAGCTGCAAAAGCAGCGCTTGAGCACCCAGCAGTCAGGTCGGTCCGACGAATCCGACGAGATCCCTCGCCATCCTCGGCCCTGTTCGCTCCGTCCGTCTCTCTCTCCGTCGGTTTCCCTTGTTCCGGCGACCCATCACCGTCGATTAGCAACCACAGCAGCATCCGGGCTTTCCCCATTGTCACCGTCTTCACCGACAATCGTAAAAGGGGCGGTGCTGTGATTTGATTGTGTGGTTTCCTGAACTAATTTTTGGTGTTTCTGATTCAGATAGAGAGAGAAAGAAAGGACGAGAGTCAAAATTTTAATTGACTGACTTCATCTCGTTGAAGTAAACCCACGACATCCCTTCGAAATCCCTTCAACAAAGCCGCTGCGTCCTTTGTTCTCGATGCTATTGCTATTCCGTGACTTCGACCCACGACAAGGAGGGAGGGAAGGTGAGGTAGGCGTGAAGAAGATGGAGATCAGAAGAAGGATGAGATGTTTGGGGATGTGTGTCACTGGAAGAGGGGGAAGAGAGAAAGAGGGGGGAGAGAGGGGATTAGGGTTATACATGAAGGGGAGGGGGTTAGGGTAATATATAGGAAGTAATTTAAAAAAAAATTAGGGGTAAAATGGTCTTTTTTCTCGTGCTGTTAGTCCACTGTTAGTTGTCATCCAAAAATTGGTGCAAAGTGTCTTTTTCTAAAATTCAGGGTAGCGGGATGGAATTAGTCCAAAACTCAAGGGTGGTCACTGTCTTTTACCCCCATAGTATATATAAGACTCCTACTGTTCGTCGCGCACTCTTGGTTATTTGGTAAATTTTGTATGGTGTCTTTTTATGGAACATGTTCCGGCTCGTAAAATCTTGCAACGAGCTACAGTAGTATCCTATGGCTTTGGGTCCAGTATATTGAATCGTTCAAGCATCTTCTTGGTTTGTACCTTTAGCGACAATGTAATAAGTTCCTATGAACGAATGAGAAGCCTTCTCGCCCTACACATATCCTTCGTCATAATCGAGAGGATAACTACTCCTTAGTGGACACGAATATTCCTCCAGCTCCACTGGGAAATAGTGTGTCATTGATATCAAGTGACGTAATTATTAACTCTCTACTACTAAGAGTGATATGCAGCGGTTTCCATCCGTTATCGTAAACATGTAGTACACGATCCCACAACGAAATACTACTGTTCAGAGAACTAGTTAAGACCACATTTGGACTTAATTAGTTTACACCCATTTGTGCATTTGACCTTAAGTCTCGAAACCCTGTGGTCGAGTCATATTGGTAACCTCTCTGATTTCTCCTTTGAAAAATCTAGTCGTCACGATTATCGAGAATGGAGCTCTAAGTCCATCATCACAACTATTTCCGATATTCCTGCAAGTCATATGCCTTACCATGCTTCTGTCTAGGTATCTGATTGACCTTGGAAATCCATTGATCTCCAATAGTCTAACATCCATTCGGAAGGTCAACCTAGTCTCAGACTTGGTTGGCCCCTCATAGACTCTAACTTTTCCTGTAAATCTTAATGTTTCATTCTTCATAATTAGAGAACGATAAGGCCTACGATTCTATCCTATCGTTTATGCAAGATAATCTTAAAGATCATCCCTTCGATCTCAAGTAGTCGATGGGGTATGCACCTATGAGAAATTCCTTTGCATAGGAGGATCAGCATTTTCCCTCGTCCCTAAGGATGGGCACCTTGCTTGGAAAGTTGCTCTCACTATCCAAAGGATTCTCGAGGAACTATTTCCTCATAATCATCCAATAAAAGGGGGCGTCTTCCAGTGGTTCCTCCATGCTCGCGGAGATAATCATCTCTACGAACATTTTCCTTAATTATGGACATCTCCTACGAGAAATCATATATTTCATGAATCCATCTACGTTACACTACTAATCGACTGTTGCGTTTCGAATATGCAACCCATAGAGAACTCTAAATAGCACATGAAGATACGTTACTCCATGAAGATACGTTTCTTCCATCTAGGGTCCAATTTCTAATTCCTTATTGTCAGGTGATGAGGAAAAAGCCTTGGGACAATGTCCTAGGTTCATCATCTTCTTGCGGAGTGACCCATATGGCCTTCCCTTTGATGTCAAATCATCAACAGGGTCGCTCCAAAGAGCGCTCCTATGCAAAGAGGGTTCTTTTTCATTCATAATCTATGATGGGATTTTCACCTGGCAAATCACTCCCACTGTCCTAAAGATCTATATGAACTGTTTCCTGTTGATCAATCACAGATGGGCATCATCCAGTGAAACCTCTGTTTCGTACATACTTACTTCTCCACGAACCTCTTTCTGACTTGAATATTTAGTTAGCTTGTAAAATGACGATCCCCATGGACTAAGGTGACCTCATATAGGTTGCCTTTTGGTTCACATATCGTAGGGCGTAGTGGCTACGAACTTGATGCACTTCTTGGTTGAGTACGGGCTTGATGCACTTTTGGAAACATGCATTTTGTACGGGCTATCATACATCAAACCATCTCAAGCAGTATCCTATTCTTCCTATTTGCTACGGCATCCTGCTGCGGAGTGCGGGGAATGCCAAGCTGCCTTACTATTCCTTTCCATCACATATCTCTTGCTAAGATAGATACTCGCAGTCTCATTCTGGCTAAGGAGATATTCTCTTGTCCATACGATTCTCTACCTTTCGTAGATACCTGTTTGAAGCACCCTGGTGTCTCAGACTTATGTGGCCTCTATCACTTATAGTTGATATGCGGACAATTATCTATGAATGTGACGGATAGTAAACACCATGTATTAGCTCTAACTTTTAATGGAACACAATAACAGAATGAATAATATGTAAAGACTCAATAGTCCTTAATTCTCTACTGGATGGTTTGCGTTTCTGCCTTTCATGTAAGTCAAGGATCAGCACACACGTAACGGTATCTTGGGCACATTCCAAGTAGGACTGCCCTAGCTAGCCTGAATATCCTTTACTGATTTTGTGTGTCTCAATCTAGCACACCATATGTCAGAATCTTCAGTCACTACCCCAGAGGTGACATCCAAAGACTCTGAGGCATCACTCATGCTAGAATTTAAGAGCTCATAACCATACATGACATGGCCAATTCCAAAGCAAATATGTGACCAAAAACAACTTTGGTGGCTACTCCCTGAAAGACAATCTTATGGATCCTTAGACGAGAAGTTAGTGCTAGATCTGGCATTTTCTCTAGTCCTTTGGAAAAACTCTTTCTCATCCTTTGCGTTTTGTCAGTCTTGGGCTATTGGTCCCATACCAACATTGCTCGTGTACTTCTTTTATCATTGCCCCACCTATTTCCTCACTGTCCTAATACTGAGTTAGGGACTACATCTGTCGATCATACTTCATTCACAGCCTTTAGCAATCTTATATTGCTTAGATTTCAGAAGTATGCTGCACAAGTATTCTATAGCAAACTCTTGGTTTCTTTAGATCCTAGAACGGAGCGATGTTTGGTTTTATCCAAACATATTGTCACTTACAAATTGTGTCATATAACGTTTCGTGGCACTTCATGAAATGGGGCAGAGATTGCAACAAATTGCTAATTGGATAGCTTGTACCTGGCAGCCTTTAAGTCTTATATCATAAATGACATGAATCTCAGACGCTATCGTCGAGTGCTCAATATTATGACATGAGTCACTACTCATAGTTTGAGAGGGGATTTATGAGTCACTAATCACAATTTTCAAATGGCTAAGGTGGATCCAAGATTCTTTTGTGGCCAATTCCTACAATGCTTTGAATTTCAAAGTAGTCTAGAACTTGCTGATGAGGTCATTTCACCACCTTGGCATAACACGCTCTATGACATTATCTTGACTTCCTCCAACTATTGGTGAGCCCAAAGATATTGTTTATGCGCTGCTGTGAAAACTATTCATCACAGGTTCGACCATACTTGTAGGTGGTCTGACAACCTATGTCCAAACGATGGTTACATAGTACGACAACTTGTCATATCGTATATTGTCACCATTTAGCCTTTACAGTTTCGATTTAGACACGATTGGTCTTGAAACATTGCTTAGGAAATTAATACTAGCATTTACTTAGCTCCTATATAGCATGTGACATCGATTAATATTTAATAGTTCCTCATAAGGAATCCACCAAAGCCTAATAGTAATTATAGGAATCAAGTCTTGTCACTTATGATTCCCTATTAGTTTTAATAATGGCTCATGTGAGCTGTTTCGTTTTAGTTCTTTAGCATGCGATGTTATACAGTTATATCCAATCACACGCAGTTATAACATAAAACAAGCACAGGCATAAAATAAATATGCAATGGATGTGGCCCCTAAGGTGCACTCCCACTATTGCGAGTACGACTTGAGCAAGTCTTGAACTTCATGCCTCAGCCATCTCACCTATCTCGAGAGTACTTCTTGAAGCTCCTTTGTTCGGCTATTTTCTCCATGCACCTTGCGCTGTGTCTTTTGGTTTGGCCACCTCTCTTGAAAGCCTATATTCTTCAATCTTCACTAACTATCTTATTTTTAATAAGAAGAACCTCGTAGAGGCGATTAGTTGAGAAAAAAATACCATAGAGTATGTAGATAGGCACGACACGTAGACAATATTTTAGTTGATTACAAATCCAAAACCAAAATCAAATATAAAAACATAAAGCCACATCCATGCACCAAACACATCTATTCAACCCACAACAGCATGTATAATAGTAAAATAAACGTACTTAAATTTTCTGGAAATTTCTAGAATTAAAAACTAATTACAGGAAAATAATAAGCAATAATCTAATCACCCTAAAAGATAAATATTGCTTTAAACCTCCTAAGGTCTCACCACCTATGGTAGACAGTAGAGAAAAATGACCTAAGTCTCCAAAAAAAAATTGTGTTCAAAAGAGTGTGTTTAAGGACGTCTAATTGCCTCGAGAAGTGTGCTAAACACTAATTGATTAATCTGGAAATTAATAAAATTTTACGTATTTCAAAAAGTTATGAAAAAATCCAAGAAAATATGAGATTTAATTCTGAGACTGTAGAAAAACATTTGACGAAAATTGACGGCGGGAGGAGGCCGCACGCGCTTTCACTCGCTGCCGCGTGTGGGCGCGTCCGCCTCTGTCACACGTTGTTGTCGGCTTTTTCCCACACCAGCGTGCCCACGTGGCATGCCATGTCAGTCCATAGGCCACATCAATAGCCACGTCAGCTGCCACATGGTTGGCCCCATCATCGCCACACCAACATCTGCTGACGTGTCGACGTGTCTCCGACACTTCAGCACGCCACGTCAGCCCTAGCCACATCAGCATGCCGCCGCCAGCCCTTAGGCGCGTGCGGCACGTGGTGGCGCGTGGTGGCGGCGTCAGTGGCGTCGCCTTCCCGTGCTCAGTTTCCGATGTTTATACCATTGAAATCGTCTTTTTCGTCCTGATTCCGATTATTTGTTCAAAGTCCAATTTTAACAAATTTGGAAAAAATATAATTACATATTAGATCTAACTGTCTAGATTTATAGTGGTCCGAAATTTTAAAGGGGCATAACTTTTTCTACGTTTGTCCAAATATTATGATCTTTATATTTCTAGAATCCTCTTGAAAAATTCTATCCCTACAGATTCTGAAATTTGAAAATCACGATTTTCTACAGCAGTCCAGTTTCGGGCACAAATTACGAGGCACAAAAAAGCCCAGGGCTCTTATACCAGTGAAGGAAGAAACTGATCTAAGCATACATAGATCCAAACACATAATAAAGTTGAAGATTTATGTGTTACCGCTTCGCATAAGCTCCCAGCGCAGTGGATGGTCATAGATTGCTTGCTTTGACGCACTAACGTCTTGCTCCCACAGTCTGGCTCGAATAACTAGGATGAGAGCTCTTGTTCACCAAGTTTCACCAATGGAGGCTAGTTAGAAAGAGAGGCTAGGGTTCCTGGAATTGTCTATGATCGGCACACAATCTCTACACAGTAGTGCATAAAATAATGTAATATAGACAAACTTATTCCTAATTTGCAATATAACCTCCTAGGGTTTATGCCTTTGCTACTAACCCCATAAGTTTGAACATTATTGCAGCTAACCCTACAAGATTGTAATATTTGCATTGGGCACCCCACATGGGCGCACCAAATGTTAACATAACATTATGTTGATCGTTTTTCTGACATGGCTTGTAATTGTTTTTGAGACGCTTTCGTTTGTTTTAGCAAAATCTCTATAACTCCGAGGATAGAGTTGTTTTTGCTTAATCACAAAGGTATGTGTTTCACAACACGGTTAGTTTTCAGCTTGTTTCTTGGCTGTGGTATCTAGGTGGCCAACCTGTTCCTGTCTCCATTCTTGTGGTGAAAAAACTCGGCTCGAGTCTTTCCTCAAAGCCACAGATACGGCTATCTTGCTCTGTGAAATATATGGATAGTGTACTTTGTATCAGGTTCGTTTGAGCAGATAAGCACTTTTCAGTCTGACTCCGCTCAGGTGGAAGTTCGTACAAGGATAAAGGTAGATTTAGCGGTTAGATTCCGACCACCTGGAATATGTTGAAGTAGAGGAATAGGATAACCTTTAACAAGGTCCAACCTTAGACCCATAGAAGAATGCTTCTTGACACTGTCAATTTTGGAATTCCTCAATGCTGCTTTTGGGACTAGGATGAGCCAGATTATACAACAATGTAGGACTCTCCGGATGGATGGGCTTGGATGAGCAGGATTAGCACGAGCAGCAGTGTTCAACATGGGAGGATATCATGGCACAACTTATGCTTTATTAGCCAAATTGTCTTGGATGCGAGGGGATAACCAAACCGCAGTTCAGAGAAGCAGGACGCCTGCCTCTTCTGCCCTCCAAGCAGAACCAAGTGGGCATTTGTCCGAAAAGACCCAGTTGGAGCTAGATTGTCTCCAGTTACCCAAAGACGAGGTTTCCTTCTATGTTTTCCTGCACCTGAACCAATGTAGCACTAGACTAGAATCCTCATTATCTTATAAATCTCTGTAGACTCTGAACGTAGTACAGAAACCTGTGTGACCACAAACTTCGGTTACTTCTCCAGGTCTAAATTTTTTGGGCGCTAGAGGAGCGTTTCTAGCAGCATTCAAACAGGTTAGCAGTAGCCTTTCTAGCAGCATTCAAACAGGCTAGCAAATTTTGGCTCGGCTATTCAACTACGACCGTTTCTCTGATGTCTCGAACACACAGAAAGCAAAATGAACAGGCGAACCAAACCTTGAGCACCCACTAGACACTAACGCAAATATTGTCCGTAAACTGACTAATGCCAACTCTAGTTTTTATTTTCTTTTGCTCTATTCTTCAAACAAACAACTAATAACATGTATGTACTTCAAACTAAGCCCATCAAGTGAAAGTTAAATTCTATGTATACATAACTTAATCTTTCACATTGCCACTGGTTTTCAAGTTACTGATGACTCCAATGTGAGCAACAATTGTTTACAGAATCATCATACTACAACATACCAGAAACCGAAACCCCAGCTTCAATGGCTACTCGGGTGTTTGATAATCCTCTGCAAAATCACAATCCTCGCTTTGCTAATGTCGCGGCTAAACTTATTAGCATGCTCACTCAAGTCCTCAATTGTTTGCATATACTCACTCACTTTCTTCTTGATCTCACCCACTGCAAAAACCACCCCATCTTCATTATCATTAGCGAATTCCGCGTCCCGCAAGAGCGATTCGATCACGATCCTGAACCTATCGACGAGTACCCGTATGTTATCCAAGTCCTTGATTGCAATGTAAGTCCCAATCTGCATTGAACTAACAATCTCTCGCTGTCCCCTAATTTCAATTTCATACTTCTTCCACAGAGAATTGAACCATTTCCCCATTGAACCAAGCGGAACAGCCGCCGCAGCCGCTAATGCCGTCACCACCGGCGGCGCAGAGATCGCCGCCGCCACGACGGAGCAGATCAAAACGATCGCGAATGTCGCCCCGAATATGACGTTCGAAACCCTCCTCCACGTCTTCAATGATCTCAGCTTCTTGTCCAGCTTCTGCTTCCGCCTTTGCAATTTCGCCAGCATTATCATCTGCTGCCTCTGGACCGACCGGAATATCGCGAAGAACTCGTCCGTGAACGGATCTCCAGCCGCCGAGAAGGCCTCCAGCTCCTGCAACGTCTTAGCGAAAATCCCGGCGGAGTTTCCGCCGATCCCGCCGGGATCGGCGGATATTTCGGTCTTTTCCTCTTCGAAACGCTGGAGGGCGACCTTGACAATGAGCTGGCTATCACGTGCACGCTTGAGGCACTTGTCGAGTGCGTTGCAGAAATCGAGATTCACGAGGCTGTTCTCGAAGTACTCTTTGACGAGATCGGAGAGTTCTTTGTTCTTCCAGATGTCTTCCCTGCACTCGAGGATGACGTCGACGACTTCGTGGTTCATGTCGAGGAGGCAGCTGGTGACTTCCTGGAGGGAGTCGAGTGAGAGTGAGCGGACGTCGACGCCGACCGAGAGGGAGGCGATGACGCGGTTGGTGCGGTCGTGGAGGTTGGAGTCGAACGATTTGAGGTCTGGATCGAGACGGCAGGCGTCCTCGTAGGAGCTCAGATCTGGAGTGGTTGCTGAAATGGAGTTGTTCGAATCGGAGTTCGATTTCTTGCTGAATTGGGATCCCATTTGGTTCCAATTGCAGAGAACAGTGAGAGACTGAGAGTAGACGAAGAAGAAGACGAAGAATCCCTAGACTGGATTGGGAATATCCAGAGACCTTCGATGATGAAGTGAGGTTTTTGGGGGGTATGAAATGACGAAGGTGGACTTCTGTCACTTCGACGGGTCAACGGCTTGGAAGGTGACACGAAGAAGAGAGAGGGGTGTTTTGGGAAATAGGAATAAACGGATGCGGACGGGTCATTTTCTTTATCTGTTTCTGCCGGGAAAATGCGACGGAGGAAAATGTATCTTTGACTTGACTGATTCGTTAAGTTGCTGAAATGATAATCTTTTTTTTTTTGGTAAAACAAGAGGCAAACCTAAAACAACCTAATCTGGCCCAACCCAGAACAATCAAAATCCACACAAGTTTTACAAAAATCAGGCATAATAGCAAAAAACCCAGAATCAACTTCAGCAGCAACTCCATGATGAGCCAGCAGATCAGCCACTGAGTTTCCTTCCCTCAATATATGAGTCAACACACACCCAGACTCCTGCAACATCCTTCTAACTGAATCCATCATATAACAGAAAGGGACATTAGAATTATCAGCATCTAACAACTGAATTGCATCAAGAGAATCAGACTCAATCAAAGCATGATGGATACTCAGCTGCTGCAACATATTCAACCCTTCAAAAATAGCCCAAATCTCACCATGCAGCACAGAAGTAGACACAATCTTCTTATACATCCCCCAAAGCCAGCTTCCACAATGATTCCTACATACCATTCCAATAGCAGCAGCAGTACTATTTTCAGAAGAAGCATAATCAACATTCAGCTTCACACATCCAGAAGGAGGAGAATTCCACTTAACTAAAACTGGTCTAGCAATGAGCTTGTGGAGGTCAATGGCTAAACCCTTCTCCACAAACTGAGCTTTATACCACAGAAACTTACCAATATCCCCAGGAATTTTAAGCGGCTCATCATGAATGAACAAATTATGCCAAAACCAAATCTGGGAAACAGCAGTTAAGAAAAGAACTTGCCAATCACAATCTTCAAAAATCCCCCAAGCAGCTTTGAGATTACCATCAACCCACTCAACAAGATTCAAAGAGAAGAACACCTCCCAATTTTCAGGTTTAAGAATACTAATCCACACTTTCTTAGCTAAGACACAATCCCTCACAGCATGAAGAGTAGTTTCACAAGAATGATCACAAAGAAGGCAAGAGGCATTAGTAATAATACCTCTTTTAAACTTCAGAAATTGAGTGAGCAGTCTGTCACTCCTAATGATCCAAATGAGAGTCCTCCATCTTTGATAGCCCCTGCATTTCCAAATAGCCTTCCACTTCTTATCAACAGCAGGCCTAGGATGAGAATCAGTCAAAACTGCATAAGCTGAAGCAGTATTGAACTCACCCTTCCCAGGAATCCAAACAACAGCATCCTTGACCTCTTCCCCAGAACACAAATTCACAGCAGTAAGAAGATCAAGAATAGCAGGAGGCAACATGCTACTTAAGAGATCAAAATTCCAGCCATCAACAGAATTCCAGTAGTCACAAACTTTCAACAGCAGCTCATCATCACTTACTGGAGTCAAAGCTAGACTAGCAAGATTGAATTTCCCAAGCCAATTATCAACCCAGAAAAGGGTTGATTCACCATTACCCACATTAATTCCAATACCTTCCTTAAGCTCAATAATGCATCTACAAACTTGTTTCCAAACTTTGGAGTGATAAGGTTTGATGTGGGAAGAATCCCCATTCACCTTAGGTAACCCATATTTCTTTACCATCTCCTTAGCCCAGAAAGATTGATGTTTAGCAAATAATCTCCATCCAGCTTTAGCCATAAGAGCAGAGTTGAATTTACACAAATCCTTCAAATTAAGGCCACCTCTCTCTTTAGGCAAAGTCACAGAATGCCACCCCACTAAAGGAAGCTTAGCTTTGACAAGAGAACCACCCCAAAGAAATCTCTTGCAAATTTGATCAATCTTCATAATGATAGACTTAGGAAGAATCACTGACTGCATCAGATATGTAGGGAGAGCCTGCAACACAGATTGAATCAAAGTGAGCCTTCCTGCCAAGGAGAGCTGAGCTGCTTTCCACAAAGACAACCTCCTTTGAACTTTGTCCACCAGGAATTGAAAGTGACTAGCACACAGTCTGTCATGAATCAAAGGCACCCCAAGATGGATACCAAGATCCTCAGTAAGCTTTATTCCAGCTAAAGAGCTTAACTCCTTAGCCACCAATTTAGACACACAAGGAGCAACAAATAGTTTAGATTTATCTAAACTGATAGATTGACCAGCCACATCACAAAAATCATCTAGAACATCCATCATTACCCTCATTTGCTTAACAGTAGCTTCACCAAACAAGATGAGATCATCTGCAAAGAAGATATGAGTCAAAACAGCACCACTTTTAGACAGTTTCAGCCCTTTCCATTGACCCTTATCAACAGCCTCTTGTATTTTCTGAGCAAGAACCTCCATGGTAAGAAGGAATAGATAAGGAGACACAGGATCACCCTGCCTCAACCCCCTTTGAGGAAGAAAAGATTGTTGAGCCTCACCATTCCAGATCACTTGAAAACTGGCAGTGGTAACACTATCCATAATCAAGGATTGAACATTTTGAGGAAGGTGAATACTAGACAAAATTTGACCAATGAGAGACCATCTCACTTTGTCATAAGCTTTAGCCAAATCTATCTTTATAGCCACTCCCCCTTTCCTACTCTTCATGTGCTTCATACAATGAAACATTTCTTGAGCTAAAAACACATTCTCACTAGCAGCTCTACCAGGAAGAAAGCTAAATTGAAGAGGATGAATTAACCTTTGCAAAATAGGTCTAAGCCTACTAGTTATTAGCTTAGTAATGATCTTTAGAGATACATTACATAAACTAATAGGCCTAAACTCCCCAAAATGAGAAGGATGAACAACCTTTGGAATCAAAGCCAGCAAAGTAGAATTAATATTGCTAGGAAGCTTACCACTTCCCCAAGCAGCCACTACCATATTAAACACAGAGTCACCAACCTGGTTCCAGTAATGCTGATAGAACCCAGGAGAGAGACCATCTGGACCAGGGCTCTTATAAGCCCCCATAGAAGCTACAACATCAAACACTTCCTTTTTTGAAATAGGAGCTAACAGAGCAGCAATCTCCCCATCATGAAGCACTCCACCTTGCCAACACCAATTAGCAACAACCTGAGACTCATTCTCAGAATACAAATTCTGGAAATGAGAGGTAACAGCAAGCTTCAGAACTAATGGATCATCACACCAGTCCCCAGAGGCCAGTTTCAGAAGCTCAACTTTACTTCTTCTCCTTCTACAAATGGTAGAAAGATGAAAAAACTTGGTATTCTTATCACCAAGCAGCAGCTTACTAAGCTTAGACTTCTGAAACCAGAAGACTTCCTCCTGAAGCAAAACTAAATTAAGTTGATCTTGGAGTTCAACTTCAAGCTGAGAAAGAAAACAATTCTCTTTAATAGCCAAAGCCTTCTGAATACCAGCCAACCTGGCCTTCAACTTTCTCTTTCTGTCAAAAATATTACCAAAAACCTCAGAATTCCACTTTCTAGCTTTTACAGTAAAAGAAGCAATCACTTGATCAATGGCTGCATGAGAATCCCAATTTTGTTTCACCAGCTGTTCAAATCTTGGATCCAAAAACCAACAAGCCTCAACTCTAAAAGGCTTTAAGCTTGGTAAAGGAAGACCAACACCCTCAGTATTAATAACCAAAGGATGGTGGTCAGAATTTAATCTAATAGCATGTTTCACAGAGGCTTCAGGGAATAGTAATCTCCAGCTATTATTACACATAGCTCTGTCAATCCTTTGTCTAATAATACCACCCCCAAACTGAGAATTAGACCATGTAAATTTAGGACCAGAGAAACCCAAGTCCTGCAGTTCACAAGAGTTGAAACAATCCATCAATCTAGCACAAGACTTACCATTCACTGGTCGACCACCTCTCTTCTCAGCAGCAGCCCCAACCTGGTTAAAATCACCAGCAATTAACCAAGGCAAGGAATGCAGCTGGGATAATTGAATGAGATAGTCCCACAGCTCCTCCCTAGCCAGAGGATTAGGACTAGCATAAATACCAGTAAACAACCAATCTTCTTGATCTTTCTTCCTAACAATCCCAGAAATGGACTGAGAAGTAACTGAGACAATATCAACCTCAACACAATGGCTATCCCAAAATAGCCAAATGCCACCACTGAAACCCTGGGCTTCAACAAAATGGACTTGATCTAAACGAGACCGGCAACAAATTCTATTCAAATGAGCACTAGACACTCTAGGCTCAACTAGAACTAACATATCAGCAGAAGCAGAAGAACAGAGATCCAAAACAGACCTTACCGTATCTGAATTACCTACTCCACGGCAATTCCAGATAGCTATCTTCATTGAACTAGGAAGAAGAGACAAACCGGCCAGCCGGTTCAGTAGTGACAGTGGAGACAACCTCCTTCTGAACTCTGCCTCCTGTAACGCTTGTAGTACCAAACGCATCCTTAACGGCACTCGCAATTCCATCTCCAGCACCACTCTCGGTTCCACCATGGAAAACGAAGGATGAATTAGAAAATCCACCAGATCGATCCATGGTTCGACTATCACCACTACTGGGTCGACCCAGTCGAGATTTAACGGAACCATTACCTCTTCTGATTGAAGTCTCACCCTTCTCAATCGTCTTCCTTCCATTACCAGACCCCACTCGAACACCCGCCTGAAATTTACTCAGGGAAGGGAACTGATTCATATCAATTGAATCGAACGGAGCCCTTCTAGGGTTTGAGACATGTTGTGAATTAGGGTTCTTTTCCCCCTTGCGAGAATTAGGAGCGGCACTAAACCCCTTGCCACGCGTTCTATTCTCATTGGACTCAATACCCTGACGTGGCAGAGGCGACTTCAACCCCTCATCAGCCGGAACAGATCCACTACGACGCGGAGTAACAACGGCTTCCACGTCATCCATAGACAAGGCGCCAAATCGCGATCCAAAACTGAAAGGTCGCCTACCATCACCCGAATCCTCTACGGACGGAGTACCATCAGCCCGCTCCTTCCCCTTGCCACGTGGACGGCTATCCTCCGTCTTCTTCTTCCTGTACGACGGAATCATCCAGTTGCCGAACTTCGGCTCCGGCTTCTTCTCCGGCACAGTTTCCACCGGAGGATCAGAATTCATACCAGAAGACGATCCGCCCATAGCCGGATCCACCTCACTACTCTCCTTCCCTGCTCTCTGAGGACATAGATCCCGGCGATGTCCATAGACACCGCAATCAAAGCAAATCAGGTGTAAACCTTCATATTCCACCAACAGTTTCCTCCCATTAATCCACACAGCAGGAATTAGACTGTGCCTCAGATTCAACTCAACACAAACCCTAGCAAATTTTCCCCTCGCCGCAGCAAGCATCGTACGATCAACTCGAATGGCCTTACCAAATTGATTACCAATTTCCATCAACACTTCCTCATCAAAATATTCCACCGGAGCTCCCCGAAGACGGATCCACACCGGCGTCGATCGGACCGACTCTTCAAACGGATCAAAATGTGGAGACCAGGTCTGTACCGTCACATAATTGCCCTGAAACTTCCAAGGTCCTTCAAGGAGGACACGATCATAGTCCTCCTTCAGATAAAAACGGATACAGAAACAACCATTCTCCAGATCTGTAATCTCAAAGCCCTTCCTGAGATCGCACTGTACCTCCAGACTATGTTTCAGAGCGAAGAAACTCGGCTCACGACCAAGCACCTTGATAATCAACGCCTTACTCCACGGTCGATGCAATTTCCGGAGGAGAGAACCTCCAATTTGGATACATAAACGTCCATCCTCCGCAATTTCCGACTGGAAACCAGAATTATCCATAGCAATATCAACATCTCCTTGATCATCCATATAGATCTTCGAAGAGGAATTGAGAAGAGCTTCTCGGAAATTCCGAGATCCAGTAATGGATTCATCCTCATCTGAGAGATCCGAAGACGCCACGAATCTCCGCTTGAAATTCGAATGATTCCGGTGGAAACCAGGCGGACATGACTCTGAATTACCTAACGGCGACGGCAAAGATGAAGGAGGGGGTGGAAATGGTGACGGTGGTGGAGGTGGTTCAACACTCGGAGAAAAACTTTCAGCGTTCATTCTAGAGAGAGAAAAAAACAATATTCCTCTCCTCTGCTCTGCTGAAATGATAATCTAGATTGAGGTCCAAACAAATTAAAATGACCTCTTTGAACATCTCTAAGAGCATCTCCAATAGGCTATTTATATGGCGGTTATCATCAAAATATAAATAAGATGGGAAAAATATTGTCTCCAATAGGCTCTCTACTACGCTCTTTATTTTAGTGGATAGTTATCTCCCTCACTACTTTTAACAAGCCAGATAAATAACTTCATATTTTGTTTACCCATGTTCTTAGCGATTATGTCCTGAATTCCTTAAAATTCTCATACAAGAAATATTGAGAATGTGCCACGTGTTATTTAGCTAATCATTTAACTAACACTACTGGAGCACTAACTAAATTTTTACAATATCTAAAATAGAAATGTTAAATTTTCATCAAATTATAAATAACTTTTAACTAAGATGAGTTTAGAGGTGTTTTTTTAAAATGAATTTAGAGGTGTTATCAAATATAGTGAGCGAGATAACTACCCGCTAAAATAAAGAGCGGATTAGAGATATTATTGGAGGTAACATTTTTCTCATCTTATTCATATTTTAAAGATAACCGCTAAATTTAACAGTTAGAGGTGTTTTTTTAAAATGAATTTAGAGGTGTTATCAAAAAATTATATTTACAAATGTGGTGAAAAAAAATAAAAAAATAATAACTTCCAAGTTAGGGATGTAATTAAGTAGAACCGATCTCCTATTAGTTATGAATGTCCAAAGAGAATGGGTAGTTAGGGATGTCCAAAGAGAGTGGGTAGTTAGAGATGTAATAAGTAGGTGACATCTAATGGTGGGGATGAAGTTCATTTAATCTAACGGCTAAAAATTCAAAAGTTTATTAAACCATGCTATTTTATAATATAGATTTAGTAAAAATTGGGCTCCAATAGCGTATGTATCTTGATAGGCAAAACAAAAATTATGTATCCGCTTCGCCAAGCTTTGCGTTGCTTTTTGTTATGTAAAATCATTTTCCTCCTCTATTTATGCGGATCCTCTGTATTATTTGTGTGTATCCTTCTATGTATCCTTACTATACCTGGTGCATTTCATATTTTTTAATCAATTTGACAGAATTTTGAAACAACTAAACTGAATAAAAAAAATATGAAATGCACAATTCAATAATTTACATAGTTTTTCCCTCCTAGTACTGGAGATGCTCTAATAGTGTAGCTATCTTGTGATGTAAACTCGAAATTATGTATCATCCTCGCCAAACATAGCGAGGAAATTTCATTCTCCATCTTGAGAACGTGTACTTATTCCTTTTTTAGGCTTAACGTTAGATTGATTTTGTAATGATTTATCCTCCTAAAAATTAGTCTATAGGTAATAAAAAAAATACTGTACATGCTTCAAAATTACAACGTTTAAATAATTAAATATACAACTAATTCATTTGGAATCATTTAGATAACACTATTGGATGACACAACAAAATTTATAAATAAATAAAATACAAAAGTTTGATTTGAGCAAAAATATACCTCAATTTTACAGAACATCATTGGAGATGCTCTTAGGACAGTTTGGTAATGCTGTAGCGTTTTAGAAAATGCTTTGTAGAAAATACTGTGAGAAAACTGCAGTGGAAATCTACCCAAAAAGCGTTTGGTAAATTCCGTATTTAAGTTGCTGCGGGAAATAATTTTGACATTTTGTATTTGCTAATTAGTGTTTAAAATTGCTGTTACTATTGAAATGACAATATCGGGTATGATATAATTAATAGTGTTATTACAATAAATATTAATTGTTATTTATTAATGGATAAGAATGTCAAATAATACATTTATTGAACAACACGTCCTGAAAAGCAACCCCTCCCCTTTTTTTCAAAAGCTGTTGTTGAGAAGCAACTACTTTCCAGAGCATCAGTAATTACATCATATCATTAGTCCAAAAGAGCATTTCAGCATAGTAGCCAATATCATCTACGTTCATTTCTCCATTTGCAAACAAATGAGAAACTTTATTTCCTTCACGAGGGACATGATTCATGGTGGCAACGAGCCGTGTTAAGGGCGAGTCGAGGCGCGGCGGGATGGGGACAGGTCATGCCGAGGGACCGGGCCAGGCTCGAAAATTCTTGAAACTCGGCACGTGCCGGGTTGTAGGAGTGCAGGTTGTGCACGGATCGTGTCGGCGGGGCCTTGTTTGTGCGGGTCATGCACGGCCCGGGCGGGGCGGGGCGGGTTGGCTAGAGGAGGAACGTGACCCGGCCGTGCCACGGGTTAAGCAGGCCTTTGAGCGGGTCGTGCCGTGTCGGAGGGTGGAGCGGGCCGTGCTTGGGGCGTGTTTAGAGCGTGTCGGGACGGGCCGTGCCAAATTGGCACGCCGGTCGGCCCATCTTGCCATCATGAGACATGATTGACGCTAATACTCTCGAAGTTTTCCAACAGGCTTCTACCTCGGGTCGCAGTTCTTTCAACTCCGATAGCTAGTTGGTTCAATTTAGTTTTCCGAAGCTGCCATTGTTGAGCAGTGAGTCATGACTATAGAATTACTTTGCCCATTTTTCTCAGTAGCAAAAACCAAACCTTGAATAATGGCTTCAATTTCTGCTAGTAGTCGGGTCACTGAAAACCGGCATCTTCTCAGCCTACCGCCAACAAGATCACCGGGTGAAGTTTGCGCCGCCACCCCAATTCCCATCACATGTCCTTTCTCCACCCAAGTAGTGTCGGTATTGATCTTTATGAAATCATTCGGAGGGGCTGACCATCGCGTAACCGCGGCTGGGACCGATTTATGGTGGTCTGCTAATCTGCCCCAAAGCTTGGCCTCCTGAAACTAGTGAAGGAAGGTCATACCATAATGAGCAATATCTTCAAATATTTTATTAAGATCCTCGAAACGTATTTTTCTCCTACTTCGCCAGATGACCCATATCCCAGTTATAAAACGTTTGCAAACATCTCTCGGAGCATGTCTAATATTCTCTCAGAATCCATTCTCTAATTAGTAACTTTTTGTTTCAAGAACTCCTCACCCAGCAAGAAGTTCCAAACTGATCGACTTTGACTTTTCACATCCCGTAAAAAGGTGATCTTCACAAGAGTGGCACCACCTGCAGCCCACATCTACAACAACACCCCTTCGCTCTAATCTTGTTAACACTGGAAGATAATTATGCCAAATCCACCAAGTCGTATAGATAACTTTTTCAAACACCGAGGGTCAAGACTTTATATAACCAATCACAATTAATGTTACCGATTGAGGTTGATGCAGCAGCTTTAAATCTTTTACGGTGGGCTGTGAATTTGCTTGAAACGTTATAGCATTCATCGTTCGCATGGTTCCAGTAACATGAATCACCTGCAATATCACTGTGTATATGAATATTGGGGATAGCTTCTTCATTAACTGGAAGTAGTAACAGTTGGATTTTGATTCTATCCACTCGCCGGTATCCCCGTTTATTAGCTCATTCACAGTCTAACATTCGCAACCTTGTGAACATGGCGTGATGACCTTGTGGGTTGTTGGTTGACCCAACAATCCTCGTAAATCTGGACCCTTCTTCTCGAAAATTTTTCCACACTATCCCCGATTTGAGCATGTCTCTCCAGCTGCCATGCTTTTCAGGAGCAATTTTTTAGTGCTCCGAAAGAGCACCACGTTGTGTTCTACGACCAATTAAAGTGCAACACTTAAATACATTGTGAGTGATTGGCAGACACTCATTGGCTGTAGAGCACCACGTGGTGCTCTTTTGGAGCACTAAAAAGTTGCTCGCTTATAGAGCATATGAGACTTGGCTATTTGGAGGCACTTTATGATCCAAAATATTAGAAGAGCGGAGATATTCAGCTTGAAACACATGACTTACCAAGCTATTCGGATTTCTCAAAAATCACAAAGTTTGCTTTGCTAGGAGCGCAATATTAAAGTCTTCAATGTCGTGAAATCCAAATCCTCCCTCTTTCTTATGCATCTTCAACTTTGTAGGGTTTTGATCATGTACACGCAGCAGAAAAACATAATTTATCCATGAAAACCCTCCAAGGATCACAGGACAAGAGACATAACAATTGTAAGAGAAGAAATCAAATTACACACCTTAGGGTTTCTCCTGTGATGACTTGTAATGTGAATTGTGTCACGTTCTCTATAGTTGATCCACGTCTAGAGTTGAGATCTAGATCTTCCTTCTCCTTTTTGCTAGCCCGGAATGGAGGAAGAGGAAGAAGAAATCACGCAACACGAGGCAACAAGCAGGTGGCGTCCTCCTTTTGGGGCCGACGGGAAGGGGGCGACGGCAAGGGGGCGTTCGACCTCCTTTTCTTGCTTGCTCTCTCTCTCCTTTTGTTCTCTCCCACTCAAGTTATGAACTAAAGGATCATAAGTGTGGGAAGGAAGGACGGAGCATCCTTTATATAGTCCAACAAATCCTCGCAACCTACCTAAAGGACCTATTCTAGTCCTACTAGAATTCGGTTTAGTCCCGTCCCTGCAAATTAGTCCTACTAAGTTTGCAAGGTGTTGCAAAGTGATCCTTCTAATTAATTAATCCTATTAATTAATTCCCAAATCTAGTTCAAATCTATATAGCATGTGACCCCATAGGTTCTATCTAGTTGGTAGCAACAATTTGCTAATATGGAGCGGTTTCTAGCAAAACACCCATCCTAGCGAACTAATAGAATAGTCATCCGACAAACCTTGTACAAGTAATTGTCTCATCCCTTTGTCTCTATATACGGATTGGAAACGAAATATACAAGTCACACTCGTATATCCAATCCATAGTTTCTCGATCCATGGGAATAGCCTTATTCGTGCAAATAACATCAATATCCTATATTGATTTATTTGAGTCTGGCCAGACATTCTATAAGCACGATCCCTCGAGTGGCCTAGGATATTTTCTCCCATTATGTGGGAGGGACAATTCTATCTACGCTCACTACGATCTCTAAGCTTGCTTCTTATTTTATCCGGTGCACGCCTTTATAACTACCCAGTTACAGTGTAGCGTTTGACGCTACCAAAATCACAATAATCCACAAATAAAATATCTAGCGACTTCAAGCCTAAGGATGACAATACCATTGCACCATGAGAAGCACTTGTGACTTAACATAACGTGTATTTAGCCTTCTCGGAGATGGGTCAATCCGGTGCGCCATTACCCTTAATGCACACCCATGTGTTGGATCATGATATCTCTATATCAATCCAACCCCCCCATACTAGTCTATAGATGATTGTCCCATTAATCATTATACTGGAATAGGTATATTTAGGATAAACAACACAATTGTAAATCTAAGGACTTCATTATATTAAATATCCAATAAATATTACAATGAATGTTCTAGCCAAAATAAATTCATACTAAACTAGATTGCCTCTAGGGCATCTATTCCAACAGTCTCCCACTTGCACTAGAGCCAATCTGACGCATCTCGTATGCCCATGCTCCTAATTCCCTTCATGCTTCCACTGCACAAGCGGCTTTGTAAGTGGATCTGACAGATTCTCATCTGTAGGAATATTGCATATTTGAATGTCTCCTCTATCGATAATATCTCGAATCAGATGGAACTTCCTGAGCACGTGCTTTGATTTATGGTGTGACCTGGGCTCCTTTGATTGCGCGATCGCCCCAGTGTTGTCACAGTACAACTCAACTGGATCCGCAATGCTAGGAATCACAGCAAGTTCAGAAACAAACTTTCTGATCCAAACAACTTCCTTTGCTGCGCCATTTGCAGCAATGTACTTAGCCTATGTTGTAGAATCAGCTACCGTCTCTTGCTTGGAACTCTTCCAGCTCACCGCTGCTCCATTCAGGCAAAACACATATCCCGATTGTGATCTAAAGTCATATATGTCGGTTTGGAAGCTTGCATCCGTGTAACCCCTTATACGCAACTCCTCCTCACCGCCAAATATCAAGAAAACATCCTTAGTTCTTCTCAAGTACTTTAGGATGTTCTTGACTGCGATCCAGTGACTCTCACCTGGATTGGATTGGTATGCTTGTCACACTCAAGACATATGACACATCTGGTCTAGTACATAACATGGCATACATGATAAATCCTATGGCCGAAGCATAGGGAATTCTACTCATGCGTTCCTTCTCAATATCATTGGAAGGACAACCACTCTTTGAAAGAGTGATTCCATGTGACATGAGCAAGAATCCCTTCTTGGAATCTTGCATGTTGAACCGTTTCAACACCTTGTCAATATATGTACTCTGACTTAGGCCTAGCAGTCTCTTAGATATATCTCTATAGATCTTTATACCGAGTATATAGGCTGATTCCCCTAAGTCCTTCATTGAGAAACACTTCCCTAGCCAATCTTTAACAGATTGCATCATAGGAACGTCGTTTCCAATGAGCAGTATGTCATCCACATACAAGACCAGAAAAGCTACAAAGCTCCCACTAACCTTCTTGTAGACAGAAGACTCACCTTCTTTTCTGATGAAGCCAAACTCTTTGACTACTTCATCAAAACGTCGATTCCAACTCCTACAAGCTTGCTTCAATCCATAAATGGATTGTTGCAGCTTACAGAATTTGTTGGCTTTCTTTGGATCTTCAAAACCCTCTGGATATATCATATATACGTCCTCGAGGTTATTCCCATAAAGGAATGCTGTTTTGACATCCATCTGCCAAATCTCATAGTCGTAGTATGCTGCAATTGCAAGTAGGATTCAGATGGATTTGGTCATTGCGACTGGTGAAAACGTTTCATCATAGTCAATACCATGAATCTGTCTGAATCCTTTAGCAACCAATCGGCCCTTATAGGTAATCACATTACCATCCATGTAGATCTTCTTCTTGAAGACCCATTGGCACCCTACTACTTTGTTGGTATACATGGATTCCATATCGGATCTCATGGCTTCTATCCACCTCTGAGAGTCTGGCCCTTTCATGGCATCTTCATAGGTAGTAGGCTTTATGAGCATTGTGTCACAGGAGTCGGTCACGAAAAGTCCATACCTCTCGGGTTCATGGCGCACTCTACTAGATCTACGAAGCTCTTGTGTTACCTGAACAGGCTGTTCCACAACTGCTTGTGGTTCCTGTTCATGTTCCATAATCGGTTCGGTGATTTGTAGTTATTGAATCTCTTCAAGTTCTGCAGTCCTCCCACTTGCTTCTTTAGAGACAAACTCTCTTTCTAGAAACATGCCGGTCCAAGCAACAAACACTTTGTTCTCGGTTGGATTGTAGAAGTAGTAACCCATAGTTTCCTCAGGGTACCCCACAAATTTACACTTATCCGACTTTGGCCCTAGCTTGTCTGATTGTAAACGTTTTACATAGACATCGCAGCCCCAAATCTTCATGAACGATAGTGTGGGACGCCTCCCACTCCACATCTCATATGGTGTCTTTATGACTGATTTAGATGAAACACAGTTAATGGTGAAACCTGCACTTAATAGAGCATAGCCCCAAAATGATAATGGAATATCGGTTTGACACATCATAGATCGAACCATATCTAATAGGGTTCAATTCCTCCTCTCAGACACGCCAATCCATTGTGGCGTTCCGGGTGAAGTGAGTTGGGACACGATCCCACACTCTCTAAGATAGTTGTCAAACTCTTGGCTCAAGTATTCTCCTCCACGATCCGATCGTAGAGCCTTAACACTTTTGCCAAGTTGCTTCTCTACTTCACTTTTGAATTCTTTGAACATCTCAAAGGATTCAGATTTGGCCCTCATGAGGTACACAAATCCATATTTACTGTAATCATCTAGTAAATGTAATGAAGTAGACGTAACCACCCCTGGCAGGCGTGGCAAATGGCCCGCACACACCAGTATGTATGAGCGACAATTGTTCACTAGTCCTCACACCTTTCTTATTGAAAGGGGACTTTGTCATTTTCTCAATAAACAAGCCTCACAGGTCTCATATGATTTAAAATAAAATGAGTCTAGTAGTCCATCCTTATGGAGTCTAGATCCACGCTTCTCGTTTATATGGCCTAAATGACAGTGCCATAAGTAAGCAGGATTTAAATCATGTATTTTAATCCTTTTGGTATTAATGTTGTAGACAGGATTGCTTAGATCAAGGACATACAGTCCATTAAATAATTGCGCACTAAAATAGTGAATATTATTAAAATAAAAGAAACAACAATTGTTCTTTATTGAAATAATAAAACCTTCCTTGTCCAAACAAGAAATAGAAATAATGTTTCTGCTCATAGCAGACACAAAATAGCAATTATTTAATTCTAAAATTAATCCTGAAGGCAGAGATAGCTCGCACACGCCTACGGCCAACGCAGCAACTTTTGCTCCATTCCCAACCCGCAGATCTATCTCCCCTTTAGCCAATCTACTTCTCTTTAGATGCTGCACATTTCGACAAATGTGAGATCCACATCCAGTATCTAATACCCATGATGTAGAGACAGTTAAATTGACATCTACAACAAAAATACCTGGTGGTGGTGGAATCACTATTCCAAGCCTCTTGTCCTCCAGATATTTTGGGCAGTTCCTCCTCCAGTGTCTAGGCTGACTGCAGTAGTGACACTCACCTTTAGTCACACCCTTGGCAATGCCACCAACAGGCTCAAGGGCAGGTTCCTTGGACTTGGCAACTGACTTGCCTTTGCCCTTGGAGGATGAGGCAAACCTTTTGCCATTTCCTTTCTGCACCATTATAATGGCCTTGCGCTTACCCTTGTTGATGCTTTGTTCACCTGTCCTCAACACATTGAGCAAATCTGGCAGTGGTTTCACGATCTCGTTCATGTTATAGTTCAAGATGAACTGTCCGTAACTCTCGGGCAATGATTGCAACACGAGATCGGTTGCCAACTCTTGGCCGACCGGGAACCCCAGTCAGGCGAGATTCTCCAAGTACCCGAACATACGGAGTACATGGGGTCCCACCGGGTTCCCTTCTGCTATATGACACTTGAACAATGCCTTAGAGACCTCATACCTCTCAACCCTCGCCTACTCTTGGAAGAGCTGCTTCAGATGCTCGATCATATCGACAACATTCATGTTTTCGTGTTGCTTCTGAAGCTCAGAAGTCATGGTGCATAGCATAAGGCAGGCGGCATCATTAGAGTCATCAACACGCTTTTGATACGCCTTTAGGGCTGCAGGGGTATTGTTCTCTGGACCTGCTGGAACTTGCTCCTCTACTGCGTACAGTTTCTTCTCTTGCTTGAGAACGATTCTCAAGTTTCTGTACCAATCAAGGAAGTTGGTTCCAAAGAGCTTGTCCTTCTCAATGACAGATTGTAGGGAATGTTGTGAACTGGATGAGTTGTTTACCATTTGGTATTCTACAAAAAGAAAAATACGCAAGTTTTAGTATTTGTGATTTTTTGACTATATTCAATAATGACTAGTTTATCAAATATAGCTACCACTATTTTTCTACCGATTAATAACCCTCAAGATATTAATGCGGAAAATATCCTTAAATTTTCTAGTGGGCCAAGATCCATGTTTCATCTCCTTATGAGCTTGCTTTGGCAAGTCACCCTTAATTTGACTACTTTAGGTAGGAACAATTCCAATTGCATCCCTTATGCAACTCTTGGTTCAATTGGGAAAATAAATCCTTATTTATCCATCCGCATGGATGATCCCAATTGTTTGTCTCTAGGTTTTAATCCCATTAAACACCTTGTTGCGCCCAACCTCTTATTTAAACAATTTGCACACGAGAAGGGCCATCGCACCACATCATTATTAACCAAGTCGCCATGCTTTGGCACGTACGATCTTGGGAAATAATGATGATGATGAGTGTTTAAATAACGAGAAGACAAAACGCAATATTTGAATTTTGAGGGATTTTTAAATTCAATTTTAATTTTTTTTGTTGATCCATATCAACTAATCTATCTATTTGAGTTTGGGCACAAATCCAAATAATAGATCCGGGTTGTCTAATCATCTTATTATCCTAATTGCATGCATCATCCATACACCAAACACAAAATAATAAGACAATAAAATAATCAACAACAAAACAAAATAAAATGTGATGTGAATACGGCCTTTTCTAGAATAAGTAATTCCAAGCCAATGGAATTTTCTAAGAATCCTAAAAGCAAACACATCTCCATGCGTCTTCATCTTTTGATCCATCCTTCATAGTCATGTGGAAGGCTCCATGCTCCATCTTTTGTGGCTTCCTTTGGCTTTGGGCTTCTTTTTTTCAATCCTGGCTAACAATCTATTATATCTAGCACTAGCTAACAACTATACTAAATAAAATAAATCTCACAAGTTGAGAAAAAAATGGCTCGCAGGCCATAAAACCCGAATTAATTATTACAATTAATTGATCAGCCCGCAGACCGTGAACTAAACCACAAAATTAAACAATCACACCAAACCACATCCGAAGGCCATATCCAATCACCATGCGAATTGCACATAAACAGTTAAAATCCAATTTTTGGGGCCCAACAATCAAATTGCCCGGACCCCAAAAGATGACCGCCAAGGCCTTGGGCCGGCCTGCCCCTAGCCCACATGGCTAGGCCGCGTGTTAGGGCTGCCCCGGCCCCTTGTCCGTCCCTTGCTTGGGCGGCAAGCAAGGAGGGGCGGTCCCCTAGGGGGGGGAGTGAACCTCCTTTGGGAGTTGTTTCCTAAACAACTCCCTTGCTTGGTTCCCAAGTTTGGTTGTTTCCATGTATGGGAAGAACTCCTTCTTTCCATAGGATGCCCAAACCCTAGATCAAAGATCCTAAAATTTCTCAAACTCACTAATTCATGCATCCAATGCAAAAATTAGGTCTTGTTATGACTTATTATTGAAAAATTGCATCATATGCTTGATTTGTCTTGTTTTACGCGATAAACAATAAATTTAAAGTGTAAAACTATCATAATGTAACACATAAACCACGTTTATGCTCTACGACCTGTTGCTCTGATACCACTGTAGGGTTTTGATCATGGACACGCAGCGGAAAAACATAATTTATCCATGCAATACCCTCCAAGGATCACAGGACAAGAGACATAACGATGGTAAGGGATGAAATCAAGTTACACACCTTAGGGTTTCTCCTGTGATGACTTGTAACGTGAATTGTGTCACGTTCTCTATAGTTTATCCACGCCTAGAGTTGAGATCTAGATATTCCTTCTCCTTTGTGCTAGCCCGGAATGGAGGAAGAGGAAGAAGAAATCACGCAACACGAGGCAACAAGGAGGTGGCGTCCTCCTTGTTGGGCCGACGGGAAGGGGGCGACGACAAGGGGGGCGTTCGGCCTCCTTTGCTTCCTTGCTCTCTCTCTCTCCTTTTGTTCTCGCCCACTCAAGTTATGAACTAAAGGCTCATAAGTTTGGGAAGGAAGGAAGGAGCATCCTTTATATAGTCCAACAAATCCTCGCAACCTACCAAAATGAC
The DNA here is from genome assembly GCA_023055425.1 of Linanthus parryae. Taxonomy (NCBI): domain Eukaryota; kingdom Viridiplantae; phylum Streptophyta; class Magnoliopsida; order Ericales; family Polemoniaceae; genus Linanthus; species Linanthus parryae. Next base: position 23,570,783 of record JALGPY010000001.1, on the reverse strand, counting down.
CTATTCTAGTCTTATTAGAATTCGGTTTAGTCCCGTCCTTGCAAATTAGTCCTACTAAGTTTGCAAGGTGTTGCAAAGTGATCCTTCTAATTAATTAATCCTATTAATTAATTCCCAAATCTAGTTCAACTCTATATAGCGTGTGACCCCATAGGTTCTATCTAGTTGGTAGCAACAATTTGCTAATATGGAGCGGTTTCTAGCAAAACATCCATTCTAGCCAACTAATAGAATAGTCATCCGACAAACCTTGTACAAGTAATTGTCTCATCCCTTTGTCTCTATATCCGGATTGGACACGAGACATACAAGTCACACTCGTATATCCAATCCATAGTTTCTCGATCCATGGGAATAGCCTTATTCGTGCAAATAACATCAATATCCTATATTGATTTATTTGAGTCTGGCCAGACATTCTATAAGCACTATCCCTCGAGTGGCCTAAGATATTTACTCCCGTTATGTGGGAGGGACAAATTATATCTATGCCTACTACGATCTCTAAGCTTGCTTCTTATTGTATCCGGTGCACGCCTTTATAACTACCCTGTTACGGTGTAGCGTTTGACGCTACCAAAATCACAATAATCCACAACTAGAATATCTAGCGACTTCAAGTCTAAGGATGACAATACCATTGCACCACGAGAAGCACTTGTGACTTAACATAATGTGTATGTAGCCTTCTCGGAGATGGGTAAATCCGGTACGCCATTACCCTTAATGCACACCCATGTGTTGGATCATGTTATCTCTATATCAATCCAACCCCCCATACTAGTCTATAGATGATTGTCCCATTAATCATTATACTGGACTAGGTATATTTAAGATAAACAACACAATTGTAAATCTAAGGACTCCATTATATTAAATATCCAATAAATAATACAATGAATGTTCTAGCCAAAATAAATTCATACTAAACTAGATTGCCTCTAGGGCATCTATTCCAACAAACTTATCCCATGCCACCCTGTGCACCGTCCACTTTTCTTCACTACTTCCGACCAGAATAGCTTCTCCATGTCATGGCATACTCTGAGAGGAAGAAGGAAGTAGCTCATCACATACTTGGGGATTGCTTGAACACTGCTTTGATTAAGACTTCCTTTCTTGCTGTAGATAAATGTTGCCCTTCCAAACTTTTAGCCTGTTCCAGATCAGTTCCGTCATATGACCGAAATCGACAACTTTCTTTCGGCCAAAAACTATAGGAAGGCCCAATTAAAAGTCATGCTGCTGATGCCGCAAAGATTGCTGAGAGTGAATTGATCATATGCATTTAAATCATCTGAGAAGAAAAGGAAGCATTTTTGCAAATTCAGTTTCTGACCTGAAGCAATTGAGTAGTCCTGTAAAATAGAATGTAACACAATTATCTTTTTCATGGTGGCTTAAAAAAACTAAACTTTATCAGCCAAAAATAGATGTGAAACAATCGGAACCCTCTGGAGGCTGATAGGCCCGAAAGTTGGCCTTCTGTCTCTGTTGTGGTTAGTCGAGGAGACAAAGTTTCACTAATAATCAAAATTAGATAAGGTGGCAAAGGGCATGACGTACCCCCGTTTTAGGAATTGTATTGCCATGGATTTCACCATTGAATATCGGATTGTAAGAAGCTATAGAGATACGCCTCATAACCACATCAATCTATCGATTTCCATAGCCCATATGCTCCGTAACCGCTTTCAGAAAATCCCATTCCACGTGGTCATATGCTTTGCTCATATTTGCACTGAGGGCCAAGAATTCTTTGCCACCTTTCTTCCTGTTCTTCATCGTATGGAGTAGCTCAAAAGTAGTTTAGATATTATTAGAGATAAGCCTTCCCGGCACAAAAGCGATCTAGTTCTCTGAGATTAGAGAGTCCAGAATGACTTCCATCCGGATAACCAGAGTTTTTGTAACTAGTTAAGTGGAACACAGGCTGATGGCACGTAAATCACTTGCCTTCCGAACTTTTTTCACCTTTTGAGTGAGTGCAATGAGTGTTTGATTGAAAATTTCAATACAATCTTCCCCATTTAGAAGCCGAATACATGCATATTCAACTTCCTTTCCCACAATGGGCCAGAAACGCTGATAAAAGAGCCAGAAAACCGTCCAAACCTGGTGCTTTTATCGGAGCCATTTGTTTAAGTGATTCTCTAACATCTGTGGCCATATAGTGGTGATTCATAAAATCCGTCAGCTACATCGAAACAATCTCCTCCACTCCCACTATCATTGGTTCCATATGTTGTCTAGACGGATTTGTAGTGGTGGAAACACTCCTGAAGTAGTCTTTCAAGACCGACACCAGCTGAGGTAATTCAAAAAATCGTCTCATTTCTGCATCTAAACAAAAAGTCTTACTTGAACACCACAAAGGATCTTGAGGAGGTCATTCCTTGGTTTCCAGGCTAGAATCCTCTAGCGAATCGAGCCAAATTAAGAATAGAGTTATGATCAAATCCAATAATATTGAAGAGGTGATCTATTTAACAAACGAAAAATCCTACAGGGTCTGTAACATCATTAATGCTGAACTTAGTTTGGCGGCTAGGTTATCCTGTAGGTGACCTAGAGGTGGATAAGGTGCATGGAAACATCTAAATTTACAAGAAATTCATTTGAAATGACCACAATTGAAGGGAGCCTATATAATTTACACACACATTTATATTCAACATAATTTTAGAAAAGAGTATACCTATTTTGTGTGAATAGCCTTGCAACTATGCATCTCATTATCAAATATTTTAGCTATTAGTTTTATCATAAAACATTCTCGAATTTCCCTATAAATGTTTGGAAGGAGTATTTTTTAATGATCTTCAAAATCACTATTTTTGCACTCCTCATGTCGCTGATTGTAGACAGACGAGAATTAAGAATTGTGTCACTTTCATGTGGCCCATCAACATCCTACATATGTCATCACAACTGTACATAGAAGCACCAAATCATGCCATGTCGCACTTGGAGGTACCATGAGACAGGGTCCCTCACATCTCATCACCTCGCATGGGAGCCAGGGAGACTAGTGGTTTTGGAAGTTGGAATAAGGATAGTCGCAGATGGGATCCATCGCAAATGTAATTCATACGTGCTATGGAGCTGACGTAGTCTACCACCTTCTTTTACTAGTTAGATGTCATCCTAGACAATCTCCATGGGTTTAGGGTATATTGTCTGAATGGGTCGTGGGCCGTCTGTAGGACACGTGTCACCAATTGGCTTGACCTAATCTAACTACTCTAAATAGGACGGTACCTTTATGCACTATTTACTCAAATTGTCATCTCTCGAATCGCGAACTGCTGACAACAAGCTGCCTCTCTCCTCCGTAGCAAGTACAACTTATATCCATCCATTTCTATGATCTCTCTGGACCTTGATCTATTTTTGTACTTGTTAGAATATTGTTAGATCTAGATTACCTGTAATCCGAGCACAAGTAATTAAGCTCATTTCTGTACCTAACCTATTCTCATGTAAACAGTGATAAACTTGCCCGGTGCTCAGTCAAGCCCTTGACTGTTCACTTATTTTCTCATTCATCACCCACTGCAAGAACTAGTCGTGCCTCTTCCTGCACATATGTGAGATCAATGCTCTAAAGAAGTGTTTCCATCACTTATTTGAACCTATTAGAGGCAACAAAATGGTATTAAAGGTTGTGACGGAACTATATGCCCCATTCACCTTTGCTGTGACTATATCTCTTTATATGCTCTTCCATGAAAGCTGAATAATTTCTCCATTGACGAGGCCAGAACTTTACTCAACACCTCGTAGGGAATTTTTGACACTCCGAATTCTAGATGAAACGGAAGAAAAAAATCACGCCACATTATCATATGCTCAACACGCAATATATAAGAAGAAAAACGTTAACACAAGAAATTATGTGGTTCAAGAAAACCATCTACATCCACGGGAGTAGGAGAATTTCACTATATCAATGAGTGAATACATCGTAGGGTAGAGATCAGTGGACCCGTTGACTCGACATACTCATCGCTCATTGACTACAATCATTAAACCCTAAACTCACACATCCATTCAAATATATCTCTCACCATTTCTCTTGACTCATCTCCACTCATCAATTAAAACTATTTTAGAGCACTATAGAATGGGCTACACGACTTGCTCTCCAAATAATCATAGTTGCACAAAATATTATGAAATAAATCAATACGGAATACTACTAGATTCAATATTTCTACTAGTTACCAAAATTGATAAATTTCTGGCTCAATTACTTAATACATATCCCTATTGTATATACCAAAACTAACACATTGCAACCCCCATTTCTAAAATGTGCTTATTGCATCCCACATTTGAAGCATAAATCAAAGTTATTGAAATTGGGTTAAAAAAATTCATCCAACACATAACGGAGGATTCCCTTAGTTGACAAAAAAATCTTTTTAATTGAGGGAAAAACGATCCACCGCAAAATATGAACAACATCATAAGACGCCCAGATTCCAGCGCTATAAACCCAAATTTTGGCAAGACATAAACATTATCAAGAACAAAATTCAAACACAGATTAAATCTTATTGACCCCAACCCACCCGATATTGAATCATAGTCGCTTGTTCTGACAACAATCCAATTCAATTTGGTTGAAAAAATTAAAAGCATTAAGCTCGAATTGATTCAAATTCACCCCTTCATGAACAAAAGAAGAGACTTGTAACTACTAAAAACAAGTGCAGAGACGCTTGAATCACCAGAACAGAGAGAGAGATAGAGAAAGCAAGGGGGCAGAGAAACGGGAGAGAGAGCGTTAGGCGGAGAGATGGGTCGGGTTGGAGGAGAAGAACGCATGGAAGGATGGATCGATTGGAGAAGAGCCTGGAAGAGACAGAAATAGGACCGGTGGCGGCTCCGATGGTTTCCCATCTACTGCTATTGTTGCTTGGTTCTTGTGCAAAATCGAAAGGAGAGAGAGGGAGGGAGGAGAACGAGAAGGAGAAAGAGAGAACATAAGCATCACATTAGAGAGAAGACATGAGATAAAGAGAAGGAAATGGGGGGATGCAGAAGAAAGAATTGGCGTGCTACCCGTCTGGCGAATTAGTCTTTGAAAAATACCCTTTATTGACTTGTAGTGAACTTGTTGACCTCACTTAAAGTTAACAAGTGTAACCAATCCAAATATAAACACAAATTGGATAGTTAAGCAAACATTTTATCAAAAACAACAAAATAAAACAATTGAGGTTACTTTTTCAGACAAGTTAACTCTTTCTCTCTCTCTCATCTGAACTCTTCCCTTTCTTTCCATGGCTTCCGCCTCCTTTGCTCCGGCAATTTCATCGACTTCCATGGCCTCTACGATCGCACCCATCCCGATTTCGTCGCTACCATGGTCACTTCCGCCGGCCCCTTCGACATCCTAAGTCATACCAGACTGGGACAAGTATTTGAGAGTAGACTGAGATGAGCAAATACTCGTCATAGTCTCACTAGAATGAGAATTGGGACGGGCAAATGCAAGGTCGATATTTTAATGAGAGGAGGAAATTTTGTAGTGATGTGCTCGTCCAGGACGAGTTGTTGCTCGTCTGAGACGAGTTTGTCTCGTCTCGGACGAGCAACACTCGTCAGGGACAAACACATTATTTGCAAAACTTCCTCTCTTTAATTAAAAGAAACACAAGTGGATTCATGTATGTAGTGGAAATTGGCGCAGTGGTAAAACACGTGTCCTCTTCCACGGACGTCCTGAGTTCGAGTTGTGTATTGTTCTCATTTTTATTTTTTATTTTTCATCCTTTGCCAAAAATTTAAATTGATGCCAAAATGGAGATTTGAACCTCAGTTATGGTGCTCGAAGCGCAATGCTCTTAACAGTTGAAGCATATTGGTACTTGTGTGGTTTAGTGCATATTTTATATTTATAAAAAATATTTTAGTTGAGACCCATCACTTTCTAAATATGAAATTAATATTATTTTTTAAATTAAATTAATTTTTTTTAAATGGAGATAAGAGATTCTCAGAAGAGAAAAATGGACATACACAGAGTTATTTAACGATTTTTTTTTCATCACTTTAGGGTACATGTCATCAGACATGTCTTTGTCACGACCCCACTTGTTTGCTAACAACTTTTGTTTGCAAGTGTTTAAAAAGGAGGGTATTTTCAAATACTAATTCAGCCAAGTGCAGTTTTCCAACTTCAATTCACAGGATGGCATAAGTCCAATTCTCCCGATGCAGAATGCAGGGAGGGTTATTGAGAGATTGGGGGATAGGATATGGTTGTAGGGTTGGTTTTTTCACCTTATTCAACATTTTTTAACAATAGTCTTTCAACCTTATCTTTTTAGGATTTCTTTTTCATTTTTATTTCAAGTGTAAATTTATTGTTTTTGTATTGACAAACATACCCTCCCTTAGTGTATGGTGTTTGAACGAATTCCTTTGCCAGTTCCAATAAGTATAATTTAGGCTTAATTACTTAATGCATACCCTCCGGTATGCCTAAAAAAATATTTTGGAACCCCCAGTTCTAGATTAGGCTTATTCCATGTCCCAATTAACATCCCCAATTAAAAAAATCATACTTAATGAAACTGGTTAAAAACTTCCGTCCATACACTTAACAGGAAAAAGGGTAGTTTTGTCTATTCCTCATCTACAAACATCTAGTTTAAGTGTTTTTTTTTCATGTTTCTTTTGTATAATAAAGTTTTAATATGGGGTTCAAACAAAGATATTCAAACATTAAGGTTTTTTTTCAAAAACATTAAGGTTTAGAATAAAACATAGAAAGCAAAAAAGAAATGGGAGAAAATGATACAGAATCAAGACGGGAATGAGGGGAAGATGAACAGGGAAGGAGGAGCCGCTCCTCCCTTTGTTGCTCCTTCGATTAATATCTCTTTCCATCTCTCTCAATCCGTTTCTACTTCGACGACGAGGACGCGGTGGCCGTCGGAGATGGGGAGACGGCGTTGTAGGTGAATTCTCCGGCGCTAGGAGCCAAATTCGGCGGCCACCTACCCAATTCCAACGGTCCTACGAATTTCTGATGAATTGGGGACTGTGCTCGGGATTTCCGGACTTGTCTCAGCCACTCCAACACGATGAGGGTGATTGATTGTGCCGAATTACAACAAGAAAGGAATAGTTGAAAAAAAAACAAAGCTATGATTAATTTCCCAATTTTCAAACTCAGAGCACGATGGATTGATGAATTGATTGAGAGATGAGTATTCCCCGTAAAAGAAGCTCGGGAAGAAGAGATGATTTGGCATCCTGAAGACCTGAGTACTTTTAAAGCCTCAAAGACCCGAGTACTTTCCCAGAACATCACTAGAGTTCATTATCCACTTGGGGTTTTCACCATCTTCGTTTAGCTTCAGATGCATGACACAACTTGAAACAGAGGTTTGTGAGGAAAAAGGTTTTTGCTTTGTTTGTTCATTGTATGATTATGTTTATTGTTGGCAGTATTATAGTTACCTGTATATGGATATTTATGGTGGTGATGGTGGAGCTGTATCAGAAATTACGGTGGGAGATAGTGGTGGCGACGGCGGCGGTAGTGGAATAATTTCCCTAAATAAGGTCTTGGCGTCGCCGGAGTCTTGATTGCTGGTGGTGATTGTGGCAGTGGCAGTGGTGATTATGATGGTGTTCATCCTGTTCATATATAAAAGGGAATGGAAAAAAAATGCCCTCACAAAACAAGACATAGATTTTAAACTAACGGCATTCACAGTTAAGTTTCTGACGGTTAATTTTTACCAGTTTCATTAAGTATGATTTATTGCAATTGGGGCATGCAATAAGCCTAATGTAGAACTGGGGGTCGCAAAGTGTTAGTTTAGCCATACTAGGGGTATGCATTAAGTAATTAAGCCTATAAGTTATTTAAGATGGGGAAGTAATCAGTCTATCTTAAAAATGAGGGTGGTAATGTGTTAGTTTCAGTACACTGGCGGTATGCATTAAGTAATTAAACCTAAAATTATAATATTTCCAAAAAATCACATAATCAAGACAAAAAAACCAACAACGTAAATATTAGCATTTAGTGTTTGTTCATTGAAAAAAAAAGCGAATACTTCGTCCGTCAATAAATCTTTCCCGGTCGTAACGTCCTTCAACTACCCTAATATATCAGAAAAGTAATTGTTGGGACCGGTGCCTTTGCGGCTATTTATATCCTCGAAGCAATGGAGATCGACCATGAGGAGAATAATGGTGTGGCTGGCCTGCGTAAGACATTTTATCACGGGCTTTGGAGAAAAGCAAGTTGGTAATGCTCCTTCGATCGGACAATTGCTAGTTTCTTCAATGTGTATTCTAGCTGCTGAGTATGACATCGACGGCCAACGTCACGACTCTGTCTTATTATAAAATGATCCATAAACTTCCTAAAAAGTATGAAATGGTCATGTGACACAAACTTTCGCACAGGTGTTAGAATTATTTTGCTAGCTCATTTGAGCATAAACAATATCTAACCATACATCATAGCAAAACTTGAGTGTTTCAGTAGTTGCTTTGATTTTTCATATGTTCTCTAATCCTCACCATAATCACAATTGTCGCTTTACTAATGTCTCTGCTAAACTCGTTAGCATGCTCATCCAAACCCTCAACAGTTTGCAAACATTGAATCACTTTGTTTTGGAAAAAGTTTGGTGCGTCCAGAAGTAACCGGCTCAGCCGGTACTTCCCGATTATTACCAAAATACCCGTTACCGGACAAAAAATGTGGTCCCAGGAGCGAATGTTTTTTGACCTAGATAACATTTATAAGTGGAAGGAAAAAAAAATTTCCAGGAAGATAACAATAATAGAATATTATTTAAATGCTAGAAAATAATGGATAAAAAGAAGATAACCAATAGATGGATAAAAAGAAGATAACCAATAGCTTATACAAGATAACAATCATTGATAAAAAGATCAAGGAAACCTAAAAACCATAGTTAAACGATCAGCGATCAGCAGAAGTTAGCTTAATTTGATAGTAATACGATAAAAATGACTAGAAGAACTAAATGAAATAATTTCACATAGGTATAGTTAAGTATTCGAAACCTTCTCGGCTTTTTCGAGTCTCCTACGGATTGTAGTTACTATCTCCTGCCATTTTCGAAAATCTAGAGCACAGAAGGTGTTGAGAAACTCGTCGTCCCAGCAGATATACTTGCATTGTCGACTTATACCCTTGGTTGATGTTGCGCCCATCGTTTTCCGGCATATGTGCAGTTCGAATAAGCGAGATACGGCTACAAGCTCAAGCCTACACCATAACTTGCGTGTTATGGAAGACGTAGCTTTAGTGGGAGTGTTGTTTTGTGTGTGGTTGTAGACTTGAAACTGTGTTGAGACATTGTTGAGAGAAGGAAGAATGAAAGAGGTAAGGGTGAGAGAGGAAAATAATCTGAAACTAACCGGGAGTGAATGAGTAGGTGTATGTATTTGAAGTGGTTGGTGAATTAGAAATAAAAGAAGAAAACTGGTAGTTGGGAGTTAGTTGGCTATAAATGCACAAATAACATTTTCATTAGCCATGGATAACAATTGTAAGAGTAGGGAAAGAAAAAAAAATTAGTTACACTATGTGCATTTATGAATTTAATGTGGGTAGATGAGTTCATTTGTCTTTCATTCAATGAGAATTTGTAGTTGGGAGTTAGTTGGCTATAAATGCCCGATAACATTATCAGTATTGACAAATAACAATAGCAAGAGTAAGAAAAATATTTATTAGTCACACTGTGCATTTATGAATTTGATGTGGGTAGATGGGTTCCGTGGTCTTTCATTCAATGAGAATGAAGATGTTAGTTGGAAAAAGAGTAAATAAAAATACTAGGATTATAACCAAAAAATAATACATAATCCAAATTATATTCAAACCAAACACAACAACCACATTTCCATAATCTCCATATCCAACCGAGACATCACTGATGTTCAAACAAACATAACAAAGAAAACATTGTTTCAGACATAGTTCCACAAACAAATAACAAGAATCATACTTTAGCCGTTTTCTTCTTTGCCTTTTTAGCCTTCCTCTTCAGGGCATTGGGTGATGACCAGGTAACTGAAGGAATTCTCCTATACCGGTATGCCCATTCTCGGACGTGCTCCTCATGTTTCTTCAACTCCTTCAACCCGTCAAGGACCTCTTCATTAAGACTTTTGTAGATCGAATCCTTCATCTAATTTTCAATCCAAATTCTCACGTAGTCTATGTTGACTTTGAGATCTTTGCGAGGAATCGGAACCAACTCCTTGAGGTGCCTCATGAAGAAGCACATGAAGGGACCACAGTCACACCTGTTAAGTTATGTTAGAAAACATTAGTACAATATGACATAAACATGTCAATCTTTGAGAAAACAATTGTAAGCCTTTAGAAACTTTACCCATTTGGCTCTTGAGGCACGTCATCATTCATGTACCAAGCTAACCACTTGGTAATGTCTTCTGTATACTCACTGTGCCGAGAGAGAATGGTGTGCATGTTATTGACCTTCTCTGCAATATTTTCCTCAGTGTATCCTATCCCAGTCAGGGAGTCTAGAATGTAAATCTCCATATCCACAAAAATTATGACCATCATCAATCAGTGGGAGTTTTTTACATTTAGAGGCAAAGCAATCTATTTTTGGAGAGAAGAAAGTAGAGTCAAAATTAAATCAGTACCATCCTAGATAAAAAAATATAGATTTCTGCAGAGAAATTTTAAAACTAGAGAATATCACCGTAACAAAATCACTTACATAGCCCATCTCACTCTAATCGCCACGAAATGTGGCATGCAACACCTGCCCAGGTCTTTCTATACCAACCATTTGAAACAGAATAACAACTCATTAGACCATTTGGAAATGAAGTTGAAATATAATGAAATTATGAAAATGAAGAGGGGGGAAACTTACGGAATACTCGCAGCTCAGGTACCAAATCATCTTTTTATCTTCATATGGACGGTTCATTTCTTTCGCTTGAAGATACATGAGCTATCCATCAATGACCCGAGTGATTAAAAAGTCAATTTTATGACAGCACAGATGCTAGAAAACATAATCAAATTTTTGATAACATTATTCGATACGGAGAGTAAACTACTTACGTTGTTGTCGAACCATTCTCCATCAAGGAGTCGCCACGAGCTTCCCCTTGATAGACTAGCCATCTTCCCTATTCTCAACACCTCCTCAAGAAAGTAGAGTCAAAATTAAATCAGTACCATCCTAGATAAAAAAATATAGATTTCTGCAGAGAAATTGTAAAACTAGAGAATATCACCGTAACAAAATCACTTACATAGCCCATCTCACTCTAATCGCCACGAAATGTGGCATGCAACACCTGCCCAGGTCTTTCTATACCAACCATTTGAAACAGAATAACAACTCATTAGACCATTTGGAAATGAAGTTGAAATATAATGAAATTATGAAAATGAAGAGGGGGGAAACTTACGGAATACTCGCAGCTCAGGTACCAAATCATCTTTTTATCTTCATATGGACGGTTCATTTCTTTCGCTTGAAGATACATGAGGTATCCATCAATGACCCGAGTGATTAAAAAGTCAATTTTATGACAGCACAGATGCTAGAAAACATAATCAAATTTTTGATAACATTATTCGATACGGAGAGTAAACTACTTACGTTGTTGTCGAACCATTCTCCATCAAGGAGTCGCCACGAGCTTCCCCTTGATAGACTAGCCATCTTCCCTATTCTCAACACCTCCTCAATGCATGAATATAAATAAGTATCACTAATGTTTTAAAACAATAATGTTTTACTTGAACACTAATATATCTCAAATAAAACTTACTCATATAGGTGGTTAGGAATTTTGCCATCTTGCATGATGTAGGAACTCTTGTACTTGTAAGTGAGGTAGTAGTGAAGAAAACACTCATCGCCGGTGGGCATTTGGGGAAGGTAGGTAAGTACACTTGACGGCCTCTTCTTCAAGGCCCCACCATTAGAACGAGGTTACCGTCTGATTATGCGAAGAGCATTTCCCCATTCATTTCCCATTAGGTTTCCTGGTTTCAACTTCAGAAACCAGACACGAGAAATGGCCTTGGTGGTAAATTTGATGTCACTTAACATGATAATATCAGAGATAATATTTCTAAGCATAAACAAAACATCTTTCACACATTAGTTAACATTTGAATTGAACCATATATTTACCTGTGTGTCTTGGTTTGTTTGATCACTACTCAAAGAAATGTGAACTTGCCGATTGTTAACCTCCTGTTCCTCCAGTCTTCTCCTCTTTTGAATCAGAGTTTTCACATTTTCTTCTTTCTCTTCCTCCTTCTCGCTCTCTCCATCCTCATCCTTATCATTCTCCTTCTCCTTATCAACATTTCTTTCTTCCTCACCTTTCTTCTTTCTTTCAGTCTTCATCAACTTGTGCAATTCCGCCGCCAGCTGCTTCATGGAAATTTTTTCTAAAAATTTTTTGAATTTTTGTTCAACATCTTTGGGCTGAAGTTCTTCAACTTTCATTTCCTCCTGGACAAGCTCCTCAAGTCTCCTCAGCTTCAACTATATAACCAACAAAGCAAAAACATTCAATAACTTACAAGTTAACTATTTCAATAGGATGATAACAATTGTAAAATTTCAGATAGAGATCTACTTACATTCTGGTTTTGTTCGACAAATTTCCATCTCTCTGCAACAAGTTAAGTCGTCCAAAATTTAAGCCTCGGACTATCATGTTGGTTTTCACACCCTTCAGGATTCTTCAACAGCTTCGGACATAATTTCTCTAAATAGAGAAGCTACGTAACATTGATAACATTTGTAAATTTAGAGAAAGAATCAGTATCCACATAAAGAACATTTATCAAAACTTTGAAAACAAGATTAGTGATGTTAACCATGGGATCAAAATACACCCCCCTTCCGCGGATGCTTTTCCTTTTCTGTACCTTGGTTTGCTGTTCTTGGAAGTGGTCAAGCCATGTTGCAGCCCAGTTGACCATTTTGAGGTGCTCAAGATCCACCACATAGCGAGCTAGTGTGGACCTAACACCTTGCCGAGTTTGCGAAATTCAAAAACATCCAAGGACAAATGCAACCACCCTGCGCTTCCAATTTTTCGGTCACAATCTCCATATTCTCCTCGGCTGTAAACCACCTCATATACGATTCAACCTACGAAACTGGTTTCACAAGTCCGATATTTTGACCGATTAGCTGATCCTCTTTGTCAGTTGGGTCAGGTTTGGAAATCTCACCTTGCCAGCTAATACCGAGCAGCCAATCGACAATCTCATCTGTGATCTTCAGCGACCGGCCATGCGCCGTCAAGTATCCATCGACTTCGAAAGCATTGTAGATGAATTTTTTGAAGTCCTCAGGGGTCCCTGTGATTTGAATATGCTCCAAACCACCAAGACCCACCTCATACATCCATGCTCGGTGCTCTTTGGTAATTTTTTTTATAAAAATGTCTAATTTTCGGAAGTGATAGGTAGCTCTGAAACCTGCGGGGCTTTTTATTTTTTTTTCTCACTTCTTTTTATTAGAAACTTGTTTCCTCTTCCTCTTCTTTCCTTGACTTCCTCCATTGATTCCATTATTTCCTTCATATTCTTTTCTACAACAGCACCACGAAGAAAAGGCTCCTGTTGTTCCAAAGTCATAGACCTTCACTCTCTCAAGATCTCATTTTTGAAGTCCCTGGTCATCTTCAAATTAGGTTCTTCTTCTGCAAACTGAACACCCTCACATTTCTACAAAAATAATGAGAAAGCAGAGAAAAAAATGTTATATGGTTAGTTCAAAATTATATAGTCCTTGATAACATTGTAAAACACAACTCAACTTAGAAAAAACCATTGAAGCAAAAAAAAAAAAAAAAAAGACAACTTACTGAAATCTAATAAAGGAATTTGTGGCATTTCCATGATGTGAAATCTTACACCTCTTCATCCTCTTCTTCCACCTCTTCATCCTCGTCCACCTCCTCTTCATCTTTTTCTTCAACTTTGTTTTTTGATCTCGGTTCACAAACAAACTGCTGGACATCCACATCTTCTCCTTCTGAATCTTCATCACTTACCACCAGTGCTCTGTCTTCTTACCACTCTATTGCTTTCCGGATAAGTTGACAAAGTTTCCATACAAAAGCCTCTCTATTTCGTGTGGTACCTTTTCATTTTTCTCAATGTTGAAAAGATTTTTGTTCTCTTTCCTGTGACAATTAATCAATATATATGAAGTAAACAACATGTGGTTTGGATAAGAATTTCAATATTCAAACTCGGGGGGAAGATAACAATCACAACCTTTATGTGAATTGTTATAAACTAATGATAGCATTTAAGATAACAATGACATTAAAAAAGAAATTTGTTGAAATTCAGTGAAAAAACCTCAATTTATATGAAGCAAAAATGTACATTTGGATAACAATTTCAATATTCAAACACAGGGGAAGATAAGAATCACAGCCGTAAAGTAAATTTTTGTAAACTAATGATAGCATTTGTTAACTTACTTGTACAACGTAAACCCACATGTATATACTATTTCTTCCTCAACATTCTTTGATGACTTCTCTTTATAAGTATTCTTTTTCTTTCCCTTGAGTGATCTTGGTGGTGGTGGTTTGGTTCTTGGTGAACGTCGTGGTTCTATCTCAGAAACCTTTTCTTTCGGAGAGAAAGAAAGCTTTTTCTTTGGTTTGGTCTTTTTTGCATCCTTCTCCTATTCATGTTAAAAATAAATCTTCTTCAGAATAAACCTAAACAGTTGAATTTCAAAAATAAATCTAGAAGTAAAATTGTTTTCGAAGAAACTGAACTTGTTATCAACTTCATCAGGATGTTGTACCATTAAAGGAACCATAGATTGAACGACTTATTGGATTTTCACAAGACTCCTGGTTTTAGGGGGTTCATCAATGTTAACCTCTTGGAAATCCAAAACTACCTCAAGGATTTTTTCCACCGGGTTTGGAAAACCCTCTTCTTCGGTCTCTTCTACTGGGATTTCCTTTCCCATTTCTTCTTTCTCTTCGGTCTATTCTACTGGGATTTCCTTTCCCCTTTCTTCTTTCTCTTCGGTCTCTTCTACTGGGGCTTCATATTTATATTCTTTATCTTCCAGCAGTTGCGTAGAATTGAGATCTTATTCACTAGGGTTGAGAATACGATCTACGCACTGACGAATTTCTTCCTCATACTTACTGTTGCTATCGGCGGCTGATTCGTGTTCTCTGGTGGGATTGGCTCCAATCAATGGCGGAAGAACACTCTATGACACTACCGTGAACTCCTCTGTAAGATCAGGAAGGCTATTTAAATCGCCGACCAATTGTTGGGTCATTTTTGTTGGAGTTGAATTCGAATCGATGGACGGTAATGGAGAAGGGAGAGAACAGCGAGAAAACAGAGAGAAGGGAGAGAACAGAGAGAAAATAGAGAAAAGAGGAGAAGACGGTAATGGAGAGAGAGAGAAGTGAGAGAAAAGGAGATAAGAACCGTCAAAAACAATTCAATTACTCTCTTTGAAAACCGTGAGCAGTTAGTGGCTAGTGTGTAGCAGTTGAAAAACTTTTTAGTTGACTTGATGGTACAAAGAAAATTTTGAATTTCAATTTTTTTTGTATTGTTACCTACTCCAACTTTATAATTTTTATCACTTATATTGGTATGTTTATATATAAACCCTACAAAAATATTGTCTAGCATGTTTACAAAGTTATCTGAATCATGTTTATAGATTTTTTCTTCATTTGAATCATCCGGTGGGTCAATAAGAGGACATCGCTTTTATTCCCAACTCGTGTGAGTTATTCCTGATTGAATCAATTTACACCCACTAATTGTGCGAGATGGTTTGTTAACTGTGGCTCGTGCATGTTGAGTGACATTAACAATCCATATTTATGATTTAATTGAGCCTGAAAGCTCCCAAGTCACACACTTGATGGAGACACGAACAATGGCGGATTGCCATCACACACTAAGCCATGACGTAAGACCTAGTGTTGTAGAACATCACTGTGTGCATTGAACTTTTGGTGGTTGTGTTATGGAGTCATATTGTGTCATTGAGCCATGTAATGTAAGTACGCAAGGGTAATCTGTCCGTTCCGCCACGAGTATTCAACAACAAGATGTTATCATGTTACGGGTGCATTCATCATTGGGTGTAACTGGGTTCTTATTTACCCAACGTATCACCACAAAGAGTAGTGGGCCATAAAGAAACATCCTAACTTCCTAAATCTAGATTGTGTGAGTCAAATTACACCGAATATAGCAACATTTGTTGTGAATGTGCTCAATTATACTGATAATATTTAGGAACAAAAGAGAACTATCTATTGCTTACAAATTTTTTCTGGGACTTTGATATTTTTTACGGTGTTTGAGATTAAAAATAAGGTACCTTTCAGATTAGTTGGCTGGCATTTCTTCTTGAATGTTGAACATAATAGAACACAGAACATATGAGGCTCACATTCATCCCAAAAAAACGTAAGTTTTGTAACGTGTATGTCTATGTGCTTTGCATTTTTACGCTACCTATTTGAATAATAATAATTAAGTCATATATTTGGTTGTTCAAGTTCATTATAGTGTCAAATTCTGGCGCTGTGATATGTTCATTCTAGAAAACAGGCTCTCTGCCATCCAAAATGCATGTGATCCAACGTGTTTTTGACATTGTTATCTTTCCTGTTGAAGTTAAGATCCAAAATTCTAAACCCTAGTACAAATGTTATCTAGCTTATTTACAAATGTTATATATGCTTTAAGCCATGTTTATAGACTTTTTCTTCATTTGAATCATCCAGTGGCTCAAGAAGATGACATTGTTTTTATTCCCAACTCGCGTGAGTATTCCTGATTGAATTGAATTCTGTCACCTCCCTCTAATTGACCCCAACGCGGAAAATTAATTTTCACCCACTAACTGTTCGAGATGGTTTGTTAAATGTGGCTCGTGCATGTTGAGTGACTTTAAAGATCCATATTTGTTGTTTAATTAAGCCTGGAAGCTCCCAAGTCACACACTTGATGGAGAAACGAACAATGGCGGTATTTCCATCACACACTGTTCCATGACGTAAGGCCTAGTATTGTAGAACATCACGGTATGAATTGCGCTTTTGGTGGTTGTGTTGTGGAGTCATATTGTGTCATTGAGCCATGAAATGTAAGTACGCGAGGGTTCTCTGTCCGTTCCGCCATGAGTATTCAACAACAAGATGGTATCATGCTACAGGTGCATTCATCATTGGGTGTAACTGGGCTCTTATTTACCCAACGTATCACCACAAAGATTAGTGGGCCATAAAGAAACATCCTAACTTCCTAACTCTAGATTGTGTCGGTCAAATTACACTGAATATAGCACAATTTGCTGTGAACGTGCTCAATTATACTGATAATATCTTGGAACAAAAGAGAACTATCTATTGCTTACAAATTTTCTCTGGGAGTTTGATATTTTTTACAGTGTTTGAGATTCAAAATAAAGCACCTTTTAGACTACTTGGCTGACATTTCTTCTTGAATGTTGAACATAATAGAACACGGAACATATGAGGCTCACATTCATCCCCAAAAACGAAAGTTTTGTAACGTGTATGTCTATGTGTTTTGCATTTTTTACTCTAACTATAATAATAATTAAGTCATATATTTGGTTGTTCAAGTTCATTATAGTGTCAAATTCTGACACTGTGATATGTTCATTCTAGAAAACAGGCTCTCTGCCATCCAAAATGCATGTGATCCAATGTGTTTTTGACATTGTTATCTTTCCTGTTGAAGTTAAGATCCAAAATTCTAAACCCTAGTAGAAATGTTATCTAGCTTATTTACAAATGTTATATATGCTTTAAGCCATGTTTATAGACTTTTTCTTCATTTGAATCATCTAGTGGCTCAAGAAGAGGACATTTTTTTTATTCCCAACTCGCGTGAATTATTCCTGATTGAATTGAATTTGGTCACCTCCCTCTAATTGACCCCAAAACCCGGAAAATTAATTTTCACCCACTAACTGTGCAAGATGGTTTGTTAAATGTGGCTCGTGCATGTTGAGTGACTTTAACGATCCATAATTTTGGTTTAATTAAGCCTGGAAGCTCCCAAGTCACACACTTGATGGAGAAACGAACAATGGCGGTATTCCCATCACACACTGTTTTTATGACGTAAGGCCTAGTATTGCAGAACATCACGGTATGAATGGAGCTTTTGGTGGTTGTGTTGTGGAGTCGTATTGTGTCATTGAGCCATGAAATGTAAGTACGCGAGGGTTCTCCGTCTGTTCCGCCATGAGTATTCAACAACAAGATGGTATCATGCTACAGGTGCATTCATCATTGGGTGTAACTGGGCTCTTATTTACCCGACGTATCACCACAAAGATTAGTGGGCCATAAAGAAACATCCTAACTTCCTAACTCTACATTGTGTCAGTCAAATTACACCGAATATAGCACAATTTGCTGTGAACGTGCTCAATTATACTGATAATATCTTGGAACAAAAGAGAACTATCTATTGCTTACAAATGTTTTCTAGGAGTTTGATATTTTTCACAGTGTTTGAGATTCAAAATAAGGCACCTTTTAGACTACTTGGCTGACATTTCTTCTTGAATGTTGAACATAATAGAACACGGAACATATGAGGCTCACATTCATCCCCAAAAACGAAAGTTTTGTAACGTGTATGTCTACGTGCTTTTGATTTTTACTCTACCTATTTGAATAATAATAATTAAGTCATATATTTGGTTGTTCAAGTTCATTATAGTGTCAAATTCTGACACTGTGATATGTTCATTCTAGAAAACAGGCTCTCTTCCATCCAAAATGCATCTAATCCAACATTTCTTTGACATTGTTACCTGTGCTGTTGAAGTTAAAATCCAAAATTCTAAACCCTAGTACAAATGTTATCTAGCTTATTTACAAATGTTGTATGTGCATTGAGCAATGTTTATAGACTTTTTCTTCATTTGAATCATCCGGTGGCTCAAGAAGAGGACATTGTTTTCATTCCCAACTCGTGTGAGTTATTCCTGATTGAATTTAATTTTGTCACCTCCCTCTAATTGACCCCAAAACGCGGAATATTAATTTTCACCCACTAACTGTGCGAGATGGTTTGTTAACTGTGGCTCGTGCATGTTGAGTGACTTTAACGATCCATATTTGTGGTTTAATTAAGCCTGGAAGCTTCCAAGTCACACACTTGATGGAGAAACGAACAATGGCGGTATTGCCATCACACAGTGTTCCATGACGTAAGGCCTAGTATTGTAGAACATCACGGTATGCATTGAGCTTCTGGTGGTTGTGTTGTGGAGTCATATTGTGTCATTGAGCCATGAAATGTAAGTACGCGAGGGTTCTCCGTCCTGTTGAAGTTAAGATCCAAAATTCTAAACCCTAGTACAAATGTTGCTTATTTACAAACGTTTTCTGTGCTTAGTAAATGTAAAGGAAGTTGCCTTTACACATGTTTGGTACTATTTTTAGTAATTTCTTATTATATTCACATTGTCCATATGCAATAACATATCTTTGGGCATCTAGGAGAGTTAATAAACTTTTCATTATTATGGAAACCTAATTTAATGATATGGTTGGGGTAGTTCAATTAATGTGTTTAGAATTTTATCTGACCCTCTTACCCAACCACCACATAACTCCAATTAAGATTAAATACTCTCGAGTGTTGAAAATGTTATCTACTTATGGAAAATTTTCTCTCTTTGTTAACATTTCTCTCTGGTAGAAACTAATGGATTGGTAGTTGGGCTATTTATTATTTTAGGTACAGTAAATGTAAAGGAATTTGCGTTTACAAATGTTTAGTACTATGTTTAGTAATTTCTTATTATATTCACATTGTCCATATGTTGCAAATCATAATAAGAAATCTTTGGTCTGCTAGGAGAGTTAATAAACCTTTCATTATTAGAGAAACCTAATTTAATGATATGGTTGGGGTAGTTAAATTAATGTGTTCAGAATTTTATCTGACACTCTTACCCAACCACCACATAACTCCAATTAAGATTAAATACTCTGGACTGTTGAAAATGTTTTCTACCTTCTGGAAAATGTTTTCTCTGTGTTAACATTTCTCTTCGGTAGAAACTAATGGATTGGTAGTTGAGCTATTTATTATTTTAGGTACAGTAAAAGTAAAGGAAGCTGCCTTTACAGATGTTTAGTACTATGTTTAGTAATTTTCTTATTATATTCACATTGTCCATGTGTTGCAAAGATTAATAACAAATCTTTGGGCAGCTAGGAGCGAAAAAACCCCCTTATCCGGCTCAGGCGAACCGGCATGGCGATGCTTAATAAAAGCGGTGGATCAAAAGCAATACAATCCAAAACCCATACTTATATTATTAAACAACTGCAAAAGTCTCTTACACACTTTGGATACTATTACAAAACATTTTTCTAACATTATTTGATAAACTACTCATGATGTCCATAGTCTAGATGTGTCTCGCGGCCCTTCTATATCACAATCCCTGATCTTAGACATGCGATGGGAAGGAAAACAAGAACCACGGTTTCCAAAATCAGCATGAAATGCTGAGTGAGATACACCTTAGCATGTAAAACAGGAAAGATGATAAAGCTTGCTGACTCCCGTGTTAAATAAAACAGTTGCAGAGAGTGAGTAAAACAATATCAGAGTTTGCAGCGTCATAATTAACGGACTTAACCGATTTAGGAATGACAACATTCAAGCTTCAAACATTTCCGATTAAATCCTTTACTAGTGTCAGTTTCAAAATATAGAATCAAATAGCTAACTATCATGCACAATAAACAGATAGTGGTCAACAATGGACCTCCCAAATATTAGCGGACAACAAAGGACATCCCAACTGTCACCGGTCAACAAAAGGACCTCCAAATGTTAACGGTCAACAAAGGACCTCCCAAGTGTTAACGGTCAACAAAGGACATCCAAATGTTAACGGTCAACAAATGACCTCCAAAAGTTAACGGTCAACAAAGGACCTCCAAATGTTAATGGTGAACAATGGACCTCCTTGTCAGAAATGGTCAACAAGGACCTCCTTGTCAGTAATGGTCAACAATGGACCTCCTTGTTAGTAACAGATTCTAGTACGTGCGATCCCACTTTACGATATTAACATATTATTATTTTCGTGTGACAGTTTCAAAGCAATCTTTTGGAAACGTAACTGAATCTCAAGTAAGAGCATGTGATTCACAAAGCACAGTTTGAGACAAGTTATAAATCATGCTATGATACGAGAGAAGACAGGCATACAACGCCAAGATGCCAATGTGGGACACGAAGAGCTCTTTATAAATGCCAAAATATTAAGAAATGCATTGTAGTTTAATTCCGAGTGAATAACTATTATACAAACTATACACGTAGGTATGGATAACTCGAATTAATCTAATCCCGTATTTTTAAGCCGATTTTTTACTAACGTGTTTTTAACATAAATCGTATAATACTCGTACGTACTGTATCACGTTTTATTTTCGTCCTGTTTTTACTAATTATGACAACAATGGCCACGGCGGCAACCCGAATTAACCCACCAGACAACACCACACCAAAGCTTCAAACCTCACTGTTGTCTGTGTGCATGAGTATTACTACCAAAGCAGTTGCCTTTATATAGGCTACATATTTGTGCAGGACTTGTTGCCAAAGCAACAACGGATCTTTGGCCGTCCAAGACATTACCAAAAAATACTAGTAAGCATAATGTGCCACATTTGACTTTAATTTGCTGACCAATATTCAAGACACACTAACAAATCTCCACCATGTCTTGAATCATCTCAACAAACCGAAACCAGAACCTCATGTTTCTCTCCTCAAACCTAAACCGATGCGCCTCCAAGAATAAAAAACGAGCACCAGCATATGTTCCGCAGCTATATGCGAAACCCGAATTGCCAAATCGTTGCTTCAACTACCATGCGTTCCTGCAACGAATGCGCCTTATGTGGTTGCATTTTCGGAAACAGAAACAAGTGCTCCATCAAAAACAAGACTCAAATACATTCACTGAGAAAGAAGGACCGAATGTATTCCTGATGCGACCAATTGCGCCAGACAGATGCACCATGACAGAATGCCCGTATATTGCAACCAGAACCGATGCACTTAGCGATGAGTGCCCCAACAGTTGTCATGCCCGATGTGCCCTGTATGCCTCAGATACGCCAGGTGCTCACCAGAAACAGATCGCGCCATATGAGAGCTCAATGCGTGTCATGGTACACGCTACAAAACAAGAACATATGCACTCCACAAACTCGTGCATAATGCACCCCAGAAACAAGATCAGATGCGCGTGCCAGAAATCTCGCGTGCCAGATGCTCCATGCTATAGCTCCAACTCCAACGAGTTCCTGCAACGCATGAGACTGAAACAGATTCAATTCACATGCAAGATGCTCCACGCGGGGAGCCAGATTGCGCCTGAACGTCAATCGCCATAACGCCAGATGCGTGTCAATTGTTAGATTTGCGCTAGTATTAAATGCGTGCTGGATTTTCAAGATCCCTTGCATGCCTAATCAGATTCACGCCTGATTGCTCCGATAGGAGCCCGTATAGCCCCCTCCACGGGGCTTCAAATGGTGGGTGTACCTGCTTCTCTCTCTCTCACGAAAAAATCGATCTTGATCGCCAAACCAGACATCGTTCTAGGCGGAATCTCAAAACCATACTCCCGATAGCCTGCTCCACCTGATTCTCGAACCCCTAGCTTTGAGTTCCACCAAAACGTGAAACCCTAGCTTTTGGCTCCACCTAGATCTCGGAACCCCTGCTCTTACTAGTTTGTTAAAACAAGTGATGCCCTTCACCTGGCTCTAATACTTGTTTGTTATAACCTCGGGGTATTCAAGCAAGAACGATGAAAGCAAAACAAGAACGAGAGAGATATTAACGTGGTTCACTAACGAATTCGTAACGAACCCGCTATCTACCTCCACGACCAGAACCAAATATTTTATTGAGAAGAGAACCTGATTACAATGCACCTCGTGACCACAACAGCCCTAGTGGCCACCCGAATTGACCTACCACAGACACACCACATCAAAGCTTTCAAACCTCACTGCCGTGTGTGTGCATGTTTATATAAACTACATATTTGTGCAAGACTTTTTGCCAAAGCAACAACAAATATTGACCATCCAAGACATTACCAAAAATGACTAGGAAGCATAATGTGCCGCCTTTGACTTTAATTTAATGACCCATATTCAGGACAATAAATCTCCACCTTATCTTGAATCATCTAAGCAACCCCTAACCAGAACCTGATATTTCTCGCCTCAAACTTGAACCGATGCGTCTCCCAGAATCAGGAACGAGCAGGCCTCCCCAAACAGATGTTTTGCAGCTGTATGCGAAACCCGAATCGCCAAATCGTTTCTTTAACTACCATGCGTTCCTGCAACGAATGCGCCCGATGTGGTTTCACTTCCGGAAACATAAACAAGTGCTCCACCGAGAACTAGACTCGAATACATTCACTGAAAAAGCACGACCGAATGTATTCCCGATGCGCCCAATTGCGCCAGACAGATGCACCATGAAAGAATGCCCAAATATAGCTATCAGACCCGATGCACTTAGTGATGAGTGCCCCAACAGTTTTCATGCTTGATGCAACCTGTTTGCCTCAGATATGCCAGATGGTCGCCTGAAACAGATCGCGCCATGTGCGAGCTCAATGCGTGTCATGGTACACGCTCCAAAACAAGAACAGATGCACGCACGAACAAACTCGTGCATAACGAGCGTCAGAAACAAGATCAGATACGCGTGCCAGAAATCTCACGCGCCGGACGCTCCATGCTATTGCTCCAACTCCATCGAGTTCCTGCAACACATGAGCCAGAACCAGATTCAATTCACACGCAAGATTCTCCACACCGGGAGCCGGATTGCACCTGAACGTTAATCGTCAGAACATAAGATGCGCGTGAATCGCCATATTCGCGCCAATACCGAATGCGTAATGGATTTGCCAGATCCCTTGAACGCCTAATCAGATTCGCGTCTGATTGTTCTGCAAGGAGCCCGAATAGCTCCCTCCACGGGACTTCAGATGGTGGGTGTACCTGCTTCTCTCTCACGAACAAATCGATCTTGATCGCCAAACCATACATCGTTCTAGGCGGAATCTCAAAACCCTACTCCCGATAGCCTGCTCCACCTGATTCACGAACCCCTAGCTTTTAGTTCCACCAAAACGTGAAACCCTAGCTTGTGGCTCCACCTAGATCTTGGAACCCCGAATCTGATATTAGTTTGTTAAAACTGGTGATGCCCTTGACCTGGCCCTAATACCAGTTTGTTATAACCTGGGGGTATTCGAGCAAGATCGATGAAAGCAAAACAAGAACGAGAGAGATATTTATCGTGGTTCGCTAACGAATTCGTAACGAAACCGCTAGCTACCTCCACGAACGGAATCAAATATTTTATTGAGAAGCGAACCCGATTACAATGCACGCCGTGACCACAATGGCCACGGCGGCCACCCGAATTGGCCCACCAGACACACGCCACACCAAAGATTTCAAACCTCACTGCCGTGTGTGTGCATGTGTATTACTACCAAAGAAATTGACTTTATATAGGCTACATATTTTTGCAAGACTTGTTGTCAAAGCAACAACAAATCTTTGACCGTTCAAGACATTACCAAAAAAGACCAGGAAGCATAATGTGTCGCCTTTGACTTTAATTTACTGACCCATATTCAAGAGACACTAAAAAATCTCCCCCTTGTCTTGAATCATCTCAGCAACCCGAAACCAGAACCTATTGTTTCTCTCCTCAAAATCGATGCGTCTGCCAGAATTAGAAACGAGCACGCCTCCCCAAATAGATGTTCCGCAGCTGAATGCGAAAAACGAATCGCCAAATCGTTGTTTCAACTACCATGCGATCCTGCAACGAATGCGCCATATGTGGTTTCACTTCCGGAAACAGAAACAAGTGCTCCATCGGGAACCAGACTCAAATACATTCACTGAGAAAGAAGTACCGAATGTATTCTCGATGCTCCCAATTGCGCCAGACTGATGCACCATGACAGAATGCCCAGATATCGCTACAAGACCCGATGCACTCAACAATGAGTGCCCCAACAGTTTTCATGCCCGATCTGCCCTATTTGCTTCAGATACGCCTGATGCTTGCCCGAAACAGATCGCTCCAGATGCGAGCTCAATGGTGTCATGGTACACGCTCCAAAACTAGAAGAGATGCACGCAAGAACAAACTCGTGCATAACGTGCGCCCGATACAGGATTTGATGCGCGGGCTAGAAATCTGACGCGCAAGATGCTCCGTAATATTTCTCCAACTCCAATGAGTTCCTGCAACGCATGAGCCAGAACCAGATTCAATTCACACGCCAGATGCTCCACGCCGGGAGCCAGATTGCGCTTGAAAGTCAATCGCCAGAATGGTAGATGCGTGTGAATCGCCAGATTAGCTCCAGTACCGAATGCGTGCTGGATTTGCCATATCCCTTGCACGCCGATTCAGATTCGCGCCTGATTGCTTCGACAGGAGCCTGGATAGCCCCCTTCACGGGACTTCAAATGGTGGGTGTACCTGCTTCTCTCTCACGAACAATTCGATATTGATCGCCAAACCAGATATTGTTCTAGGCGGAATCTCAAAACCCTACTCCCGATAGCCTTCTCCACCTGATTCGCGAAACCCTAGATTTGAGTTCCACCTAAACCTGAAACCCTAGATTTTGGCTCCACCCACATCTTGGAACCCCGGCTCTGATACCAGTTTGTTAAAATTGGTGATGCCCTTCACCTAGCTCTGATAGTTTGTTATAACCTGGGGGTATTCAAGCATGAACGATGAAAGCAAACCAAGAACGAGAGAGATATCTAACGTGGTTCACCAATGAATTCGTAACGAACCCGCTAGCTACCTCCACGACCAGAACCAAATATTTAATTGAGAAGAGAACATGATTACAATGCACCTCGCGAACACAATGGCCACGGTGGCCACCCAAATTGACCCACCAGAGACACACCACATCAAAGCTTTCAAACCTCACTGCCGTGTGTGTGCATGTGTATTACTACCAAAGCAATTGCCTTTATATAGACTACATATTTGTGCAAGACTTTTTTCCAAAGCAACAACAAATCTTTACCATCCAAGATATTACAAAAAATGACTAGGAAGCATAATGTGCCGCCTTTGACTTTAATTTCCTGACCCATATTCAAGACACAATAACAAATCTCCACCTTGTCTTAAATTATCTCAGCAACCCGAAACCAGAACCTGATGTTTCTCTCCTCAAACCTGAACCGATGCGTCTCCCAGAATCAGGAACGAGCAGGCCTCCCCAAACAGATATTCCGCAGCTGTATGCGAAACCCGAATCGCCAAATCGTTGCTTCAACTACCATGCGTTACCGCAACGAATGCGCCCGATGTGGTTTCACTTCCGGAAACAGAAACAAGTGCTCAACTGATCACGAGACTCGAATACATTCACTGAGAAAGCAGGACCGAATATATTCCCGATGCGCCCAATTGTGCCAGACAGATGCACCATGACAGAATTCCCATATATAGCTACAAGACCCGATGCACTTAGCGATGAGTGCCCCAACAGTTGTCATGCCTGATGCAACCTGTTTGCCTCAGATATGCCAGATGGTCGCCTGAAACAGATCGCGCCAGGTGCGAGCTCAATGCGTGTCATGGTACACGCTCCAAAACAAGAACAGATGCACGCACGAACAAACTCGTGCATAATGAGCGCCAGAAACAAGATAAGATGCGCGTGCCAGAAATCTCACGCGCCAGATGCTCCATGCTATTGCTCCAACTCCAACGAGTTCCAGCAACGCATCAGCCAGAACCAGATTCAATTCACACGCCAAATTCTCCACGCCGGGAGCCGGATTGCACCTGAACGTTAATCGTTAGAAAATTAGATGCGTGTGAATTGCCAGATTCGCGCCAATACCGAATGCGTGCTGGATTTGCCAGATCACTTGCATGCCTAATCAGATTCGCGTCTGATTGCTCCGACGGGAGCCCGAATAGCTCCCTCCACGGGGCTTCAGATGGTGGGTGTACCTGCTTCTCTCTCATGAACAAATCGATATTGATCGCCAAACCATACATCGTTCTAGGAGGAATCTCCAAACCCTACTGCCGATAGCCTGCTCCACCTAATTCGCGAACCCCTAGCTTTGAGTTCCACCAAAATGTGAAACCCTAGCTTTTGGCTCCACCTAGATCTTGGAACCCCGACTCTTATATCAGTTTGTTAAAACTGGTGATGCCCTTGACCTGGCTCTAATACCAGTTTGTTATAACCTGGGGGTATTCGAGCAAGATCGATGAAAGCAAAACAAGAACGAGAGAGATATTTAATGTGGTTACCTAACGAATTCATAACGAACCCCCTAGCAACCTCCACGAACGGAATCAAATATTTTATTGAGAAGCGAACCCGATTACAATGCACGCCGTGACCACCATGGCCACGGCGGCCACCCGAATTGGCCCACCAGACACACGCCACACCAAAGATTTCAAATCTCACTGCCGTGTGTGTGCATGTGTATTACTACCAAAGCAATTTCCGTTACATAGGCTACATATTTTTGCAAGACTTGTTGCCAAAGCAACAACAAATCTTTGACCGTTCAAGACATTACCAAAAAAGACCAGGAAGCATAATGTGCCGCCTTTGACTTTAATTTGCTGACCCATATTCAAGACACACTAAAAAATCCCCACCTTGTCTTGAATCATCTCAGCAACCCGAAACAAGAACCTGATGTTTCTCTCCTCAAAATCGATGCGTCTGCCAGAATCAGAAACGAGCACGCCTCCCCAAATAGATGTTCCGCAGCTGAATGCAAAAAACGAATAGCCAAATCGTTGTTTCAACTACCATGCGATCCTGCAACGAATGCGCCATATGTGGTTTCACTTCCGGAAACAGAAACAAGTGCTCCATCGAGAACCAGACTCGAATACATTCACTGAGAAAGAAGGACCGAATCTATTCCCGATGCTCCCAATTGCACCAGACTGATGCACCATGACAGAATGCCCAGATATCGCTACAAGACCCGATGCACTTAGCAATGAGTGCCCCAACAGTTTTCATGCCCGATCTGCCCTATTTGCTTCAGATACGCCTGATGCTTGCTAGAAACAGATCGCTCCAGATGCGAGCTCAATGGTGTCATGGTACACGCTCCAAAACCAGAAGAGATGCACGCCAGAACAAACTCGTGCATAACGTGCGCTGATACAGGATTTGATGCGCGGGCTAGAAATCTGATGCGCCAGATGCTCTGTAATATTTCTCCAACTCCAATGAGTTTCTGCAACGCATGAGCCAGAACCAGATTCAATTCACATGCCAGATGCTCCACGCCGGGAGCCAGATTGCGCCTGAAAGTCAATCGCCGGAATGGCAGATGCGTGTGAATCGCCAGATTAGCGCCAGTACCGAATGCGTGTTGGATTTTCCAGATCCCTTGCACGCCGATTCAGATTCGCGCCTGATTGTTCCGACAGGAGCCCTGATAGCCCCCTTCACGGCACTTCAGATGTTAGGTGTACCTGCTTCTCTCTAACGAACAATTCGATCTTGATCGCCAAACCAAATATCGTTCTAGGCGGAATCTCAAAACCCTACTCCCGATAGCCTTCTCCACCTGATTCGCGAAACCCTAGCTTTGAGTTCCACCTAAACGTGAAACCCTAGATTTTGGCTCCACCCACATCTTGGAACCCCGGCTCTGATACCAGTTTGTTAAAACCGGTGATGCCCTTCACCTGGCTCTG
Organism: Linanthus parryae; assembly: GCA_023055425.1. NCBI lineage: Eukaryota > Viridiplantae > Streptophyta > Magnoliopsida > Ericales > Polemoniaceae > Linanthus > Linanthus parryae. The sequence continues at coordinate 23,541,877 of JALGPY010000001.1, read as the reverse complement.
ATAGTTTGTTATAACCTGCGGGTATTCAAGCAAGAACGATGAAAGCAAAACAAGAACGAGAGAGATATTTTACGTGGTTCACTGATGAATTCGTAACGAACCCGCTAGCTACCTCCACGACCAGAACCAAATATTTTATTGGGAAGAGAACCTGAAATGCACCTCGTGACCACAATGGCCACGGTGGCCACCCGAATTGACCCACCAGCGACACACCACATCAAAGCTTTCAAACCTCACTGCCGTGTGTGTGCATGTGTATTAATACCAAAGCAATTGCGTTTATATAGACAACATATGCGTGCAAGACTTTTTTTCTTAAAGCAACAACAAATCTTGACCATTGAAGACATTACCAAAAATGACTAGGAAGCATAACGTGCCGCCTTTGAATTTAATTTTCTGACCCATATTCAAGACACACTAACAAATCTCCACCTTGTCTTAAATCTTCTGAGCAACCCGAATCCAGAACTTGATGTTTCTCTCCTCAAACCTGAACCGATGCGTCTCCCAGAATCAGGAACGAGCAAGCCTCCCCAAACAGATGTTCTGCAGCTGTACGCGAAACCCGAATCGCCAAATCATTGCTTCAACTACCATGCGTTCCCGCAACGAATGCGCCCGATGTGGTTTCACTTCCGGAAATAGAAACAAGTGCTCCACCGAGAACTAGACTCGAATAAATTCACTGAGAAAGCACGACCGAATGTATTCCCGATGCGCCCAATTGCGCCAGACAAATGCACCATGACAAAATGCCCAAATTTAGCTACCAGACCTGATACACATAGCGATGAGTGCCCCAACAATTTTCATGCCCGATGCAACCTGTTTGCCTCAGATATGGCAGATGGTTGCCTGAAACAGATCGCGCCAGATGTAAGCTCAATGCTTGTCATGGTACACACTCCAAAACCAGAACAGATGCACGCACAAACAAACTCATGCATAATGAGCGCCAGAACCAAGATCATATGCGCGTGCCAGAAATCTCACGCGCCAGATGCTCTATGATATTGCTGCAACTCCAACAAGTTCCTGCAACGTATGAGCTAGAACCAGATTCAATTCACACGCCAGATTCTCCACGCCAGGAGTCGGATTGCACCTGAACGTTAATCGTCAGAACATTAGACGCATGTGAATTGCCAGATTTGCGCCAATACCGAATGCGTGCTGGATTTGCCAGATCCCTTGCATGCCTAATCAGATTCGCGTCTGATTGCTCCGACACGAGCCCGAATAGCTCCCTCCACGGGGCTTCAGATGGTGGGTGTACCTGTTTCTCTCTCACGAAAAAATCGATCTTGATCGCCAAACCATACATCGTTCTAGGCGGAATCTCAAAACCCTACTCCCGATAGCCTGCTCCTACTGATTCGCGAACCCCTAGCTTTGAGTTCCACCAAAACATGAAACCCTAGATTTTGGCTCCACCTAGATCTTGGAAACCCGGATCTGATATCAGTTGTTAAAACTGGTGATGCCCTTGACCTGGCTCTAATACCAGTTTGTTATAACCTGGGCGTATTCGAGCAAGATCGATGAAAGCAAAACAAGAACGAGAAGGATATTTAACGTGGTTCGCTAACGAATTCATAACGAACCCCCTAGCAACCTCCACGAACGGAATCAAATATTTTATTGAGAAGCGAACCCGATTACAATGCACGCCGTGACCACCATGGCCACGGCGGCCACCCGAATTGGCCCACCAGACAAACGCCACACCAAAGATTTCAAATCTCACTGCCGTGTGTGTGCATGTGTATTACTACCAAAGCAATTTCCGTTACATAGGCTACATATTTTTGCAAGACTTGTTGCCAAAGCAACAACAAATCTTTGACCGTTCAAGACATTACCAAAAAAGACCAGGAAGCATAATGTGTCGCCTTTGACTTTAATTTGCTGACCCATATTCAAGACACACTAAAAAATCCCCACCTTGTCTTGAATCATCTCAGCAACCCGAAACAAGAACCTGATGTTTCTCTCCTCAAAATCGATGCGTCTGCCAGAATCAGAAACGAGCACGCCTCCCCAAATAGATGTTCCGCAGCTGAATGCAAAAAACGAATAGCCAAATCGTTGTTTCAACTACCATGCGATCCTGCAACGAATGCGCCATATGTGGTTTCACTTCCGGAAACAGAAACAAGTGCTCCATCGAGAACCAGACTCGAATACATTCACTGAGAAAGAAGGACCGAATCTATTCCCGATGCTCCCAATTGCGCCAGAATGATGCACCAGGACAAAATGCCCAGATATCGCTACAAGACCCGATGCACTTAGCAATGAGTGCCCCAACACTTTTCATGCCCGATCTGCCCTATTTGCTTCAGATACGCCTGATGCTTGCTAGAAACAGATCGCTCCAGATGCGAGCTCAATGGTGTCATGGTACACGCTCCAAAACCAGAAGAGATGCACGCCAGAACAAACTCGTGCATAACGTGCGCCGATACAGGATTTGATGCGCGGGCTAGAAATCTGATGCGCCAGATGCTCCGTAATATTTCTCCAACTCCAATGAGTTTCTGCAACGCATGAGCCAGAACCAGATTCAATTCACATGCCAGATGCTCCACGCCGGGAGCCAGATTGCGCCTGAAAGTCAATCGCCGGAATGGCAGATGCGTGTGAATCGCCAGATTAGCGCCAGTACCGAATGCGTGTTGGATTTTCCAGATCCCTTGCACGCCGATTCAGATTCGCGCCTGATTGTTCCGACAGGAGCCCTGATAGCCCCCTTCACGGCACTTCAGATGGTAGGTGTACCTGCTTCTCTCTCACGAACAATTCGATCTTGATCGCCAAACCAAATATCGTTCTAGGCGGAATCTCAAAACCCTACTCCCGATAGCCTTCTCCACCTGATTCGCGAAACCCTAGCTTTGAGTTCCACCTAAACGTGAAACCCTAGATTTTGGCTCCACCCACATCTTGGAACCCCGACTCTGATACCAGTTTGTTAAAACCGGTGATGCCCTTCACCTGGCTCTGATAGTTTGTTATAATCTGCGGGTATTCAAGCAAGAACGATGAAAGCAAAACAAGAACGAGAGAGATATTTTACGTGGTTCACTGATGAATTCGTAACTAACCCGCTAGCTACCTCCACGACCAGAACCAAATATTTTATTGGGAAGAGAACCTGAAATGCACCTCGTGATTACAATGGCCACGGTGGCCACCCGAATTGACCCACCAGCGACACACCACATCAAAGCTTTCAAACCTCACTGCCGTGTGTGTGCATGTGTATTAATACCAAAGCAATTGCGTTTATATAGACAACATATGTGTGCAAGACTTTTTTTCTTAAAGCAACAACAAATCTTGACCATTGAAGACATTACCAAAAATGACTAGGAAGCATAACGTGCCGCCTTTGAATTTAATTTTCTGACCCATATTCAAGACACACTAACAAATCTCCACCTTGTCTTAAATCATCTGAGCAACCCGAATCCAGAACTTGATGTTTCTCTCCTCAAACCTGAACCGATGCGTCTCCCAGAATCAGGAACGAGCAAGCCTCCCCAAACAGATGTTCTGCAGCTGTATGCGAAACCCGAATCGCCAAATCATTGCTTCAACTACCATGCGTTCCCGCAACGAATGCGCCCGATGTGGTTTCACTTCCGGAAATAGAAACAAGTGCTCCACCGAGAACTAGACTCGAATAAATTCACTGAGAAAGCACGACCGAATGTATTCCCGATGCGCCCAATTGCGCCAGACAAATGCACCATGACAAAATGCCCAAATTTAGCTACCAGACCTGATACACATAGCGATGAGTGCCCCAACAATTTTCATGCCCGATGCAACCTGTTTGCCTCAGATATGGCAGATGGTTGCCTGAAACAGATCGCGCCAGATGTAAGCTCAATGCTTGTCATGGTACACACTCCAAAACCAGAACAGATGCACGCACAAACAAACTCGTGCATAATGAGCGCCAGAACCAAGATCATATGCGCGTGCCAGAAATCTCACGCGCCAGATGCTCTATGATATTGCTGCAACTCCAACAAGTTCCTGCAACGTATGAGCTAGAACCAGATTCAATTCACACGCCAGATTCTCCATGCCAGGAGTCGGATTGCACCTGAACGTTAATCGTCAGAACATTAGACGCATGTGAATTGCCAGATTTGCGCCAATACCGAATGCGTGCTGGATTTGCCAGATCCCTTGCATGCCTAATCAGATTCGCGTCTGATTGCTCCGACACGAGCCCGAATAGCTCCCTCCACGGGGCTTCAGATGGTGGGTGTACCTGCTTCTCTCTCACGAACAAATCGATCTTGATCGCCAAACCATACATCGTTCTAGGCGGAATCTCAAAACCCTACTCCCGATAGCCTGCTCCTACTGATTCGCGAACCCCTAGCTTTGAGTTCCACCAAAACATGAAACCCTAGATTTTGGCTCCACCTAGATCTTGGAAACCCGGATCTGATATCAGTTGTTAAAACTGGTGATGCCCTTGACCTGGCTCTAATACCAGTTTGTTATAACCTGGGCGTATTCGAGCAAGATCGATGAAAGCAAAACAAGAACGAGAGAGATATTTAACGTGGTTCGCTAACGAATTCATAACGAACCCCCTAGCAACCTCCACGAACGGAATCAAATATTTTATTGAGAAGCGAACCCGATTACAATGCACGCCGTGACCACCATGGCCACGGCGGCCACCCGAATTGGCCCACCAGACACACGCCACACCAAATATTTCAAACCTCACTGCTGTGTGTGTGCATATGTATTACTACCAAAGCAATTGCCTTTATATAGCTAACATATTTTTGCAAGACTTGTTTCCAAAGCAACAACAAATCTTTGACCGTCCAAGACATTACCAAAAAAGGCCAGGAAGCATAATGTGCCGCCTTTGACTTTCATTTGCTGACCCATATTCAAGACATAATAAAAAATTTCCACCTTGTCTTGAATCATCTCAGCAACCCGAAACATGAACCTGATGTTTCTCTCCTCAAACCTGAATCGATGCGTCTTCCAGAATCAGAAATGAGCACGCGTCCCCAAATAGATGTTCCGCAGCTGTATGCGAAAAACGAATCGCCAAATCGTTGCTTCAACTACCATGCTATCCTGCAACGAATGCGTTAGATGTGGTTTCACTTCTGGAAACAGAAACAAGTGCTCCACCGAGAACCAGACTCGAATACATTCACTGAGAAAGCAGAACCGAATGTATTCCCGATGCGCCCAATTGCGCCAGACAGATGCACCATGACAGAATGCCCATATATAGCTACCAGACCCGATGCACTCAGCAATGAGTGCCCCAACAGTTGTCATGCCCGATGTGCCCTATTTGCTTCAGATACGCCAGATGCTCACCAGAAACAGATCGCTCCAGATGCGAGCTCAATGCGTGTCATTGTACACGCTCCAAAACCAGAACAGATGCACGCCAAAACAAAATTGTGCATAATGTGCGCTTGAAATAGGATTTGATGCGCGTGCCAGAAATTTGACGCGCCAGATGCTCCTTAATATTTCTCCAACTCCAATGAGTTCCTGCAACGCATGAGCCAGAACCCGATTCAATTCACACGCCAGATTGCTCCACGCAGGGAGCCAGATTGCGCCTGAATGTCAATCACCAGAACGGCAGATGCGTGTTAATCGCCATATTAGCGCCAGTACCGAATGCGTGCTGGATTTGCCAGATCCCTTGGACGCCGAAACAGATTCGCGCCTGATTGCTCCGACAGGAGCCCGGATAGCCCCCTTCATTGGGCTTTAGATGGTGGGTGTACCTGCTTCTCTCTCACGAACAATTCGATCTTGATCACCAAACCAGATATCGTTCTAGGCGGAATCTCAAAACCCTACTCCCGATAGCCTTCTCCACCTGAATCGCGAAACCCCAGCTTTGAGTTCCACCAAAACGTAAAATACTACCTTTTGGCTCCACCTAGATCTTGGAACCGCGGCTTTGATACAATTTTGTCAAAACTGGTGATGCCCTGACCTGGCTCTGATACCAGTTTTTGATAACCTGGGGGTATTCGAGCAAGGACGATGAAAGAAAAACAAGAACGAGAGAGATATTTAACGTGGTTCACTAACGAATTCGTAACGAACCCGCTAGCTTCCTCCATGACCAGAAAAAAATATTTTATTGAGAAGATAACCCGATTACAATGCACGCCGTGACGGCAGCCACCTGAATTAACGGACCAGACACACACCACACCAAAGCTTTCAAACCTCACTGCTGTGTGTGCGCATGTGTATTACTACCGAAGCAATTGCCTTTGTATAGGCTACATATTTGTCCAAGACTTGTTGCCAAAGCAATAACAAATCTTTGACTGTCCAAGACATCTATATTATATATAAAAGCTAGGAGGTGAGCAAAATTTCGCTCTTCATATGCCATTTGTCACATCATAAATTTAAACATATGCCATTTGTCATCCACATCATGACATACATGTCGTGTAATAAACAATTAAAATGCTCAACCTCATCCATAAATTTAACATTTGAAGAATCATAAAATTGATATTTAATTTGAAGTAAATGCAATAGCTATAACTCTCACTTTTTAATGTCATTTTTTATGTCTCCTTTTAATGTCATTTATATGATACTAATTATAAATTAACTATTTTTTTATAAAGAGGACATGAAAAAAATTACAATAACTTCTTCCTACTAACCTAAATTTACAAGACTAACGTCCTGCTAAATTTAGATTCCGAGGAATCAAAATATCATCTAAAATATATCTTTTAATATGAAGTATTTACAAAAATGCAACTCATCACTTTTAAATTTCATGTTTATGATATTAATTATTTGTAACAACTATATATATATATATATGTGTGTGTGTATATGTGTGTGTGTGTGTGTATTTTTTAGAACGAAAATAGTAAAAGTGAAAACTAAATTCACTCTATAGTCTCCTTTTTAAGAAGCCAATATTTGTTATTATGTTTGTCATCCACATCATGACATAGATGTCATGTAATAACCAATTAAAATGCTCCACCACATCCATAAATTTAACATTTGAAGAATCATAAAATTGATATTTAAGTTGAAGTAAATGCAATAGTTATAACTCTAACTTTTTAATGTCATTTTTTATGTCACGTTTTAATGTCATTTATATGATACTAATTATAAATTAACTATTTGTTTATAAAGAGGACATGAAAAAAAATTAAAATAACATTTTCCTACTAACCTAAATTTACAAGACTAACGTCCTGCTAAATTTAGATTACGAGGAATGAAAATATCATCATAAATATATTTTTTAATATGAAGTATTTACAAAATTTGCAACTCATCATTTTTAAATTTCATGTTTATGATATTAATTATTTGTAACAACTGTGTGTGTGTGTGTATTTATATTTTTTAAAACGACAATAGTAAAAGTGAAAACTAAATTCACTCTATAGTCTCCTTTTTAAGAAGCCAATATTTGTTATTATGTTTGTGGGTATATATAAAGCAAAAAAATGTAAGAAATCCGTGAGATAACGATTCTTTGAACTTGATTTTTTTTAACTCGTCATTTCTTTAATTTCAACTTACTGAACTATTTAGTAATAAAAATATTTAAAATTAAATGAGACTATAAAAATTATCAATTTTTGTTCTAACCAATTTTCAGGTTATACAATAACCAATTAAAATGCTAACTAATGTATTATTTTATGTAGAGGACAAGAGTAAAAATTACTATAACATCTTCCTACTTATAATCTAATTTTTATAAAAGACTAACGTCCTCCTACTCTATAAATTTTCAGGTTATACAATAACCAATTAAAATGCTAACTAATGTATTGTATTTGTAGCTCATTATATTTTTTTTTCTAGAAAAAATCATCATTTTTTAAATTCATCGTCATGATTTTATTATTTATAGCAACTATATATATACATATTTTTATATTAAATAGCGACAATAGGAAAACTAAAAAATAATTTAATTCTCTAATCCTTTTTAGGAAAATCAATATTTTTTATTTTGTGTGAGTGTATATATAAAAAATGCATGAAATGAGAGATACCGTTTTTTTGAACTTATTTTTTTAAATTCTCCATTTCTTTAATTTGAATGTTATTGAACTATTTAGTAATACAAAATATTTTAAAATCAAAGGAGACGATAAGAATAACCATTTTTTTTCTTATCTATGTTCCGTTAATCTCTCTCTCTCTCTCTCTCTCTCTCTCTAATCTTCTTTTTAGAAAACATATATTGTTATTTTATTGGTGGTTATAAATAAAACAGAAAAAAACTTCAAAAATTAAAGAAATAACTATTATATGAACTTTAAAAATATTTCAACCCTCAATTTCATTAAAATAAATTTTATTTATTAATTTAATAAAAACAATATATATTGAAATTAAAAGAGACAATAAAAATAAACAAATTTTGTTCTAATCAATTTTCCATTAATCTCTTTTCTAAGATGTCTAATTTCAATGATTCAAAAAAAGATGTATAATGTCCTTTTACAATATAAAAATATTTTTTTTTGGGTAGTATAGATAAAAACTAATTTCAATAAATCATTGAAGTGACAGGTCATTCAATCACAAAATTGTAACTTAAATATTTTCTAACTTCTTTGTTATTTAATTGTTAATAAGAATTAAAAATAATTCTTAAAGTAAAGAAAATAGGTAACATATAAGCAAGAGTAAAATTTATTTTCTTCTAAAACCAATAATGATCTTTTTTTTTTTCAATCCATTAGAATCGATCAACTAAAATATCGCGGTCTTTTCTCTTTATCTTTATGTTTTATTTTCTTGGTTCATATTGGCATCGTGATAGACTATTAATTTTTTACATGTAGTAGTTTATGAATGTAAACAGGAAATGCTTCAAACAAGAAAGGGTTGCCTTATATATAAAATCACGAAGTGGTTTAAAACGGATTTCTTTTTTGCTAGAGAAGAAATATATATTTGATAGTTGATTATTTGGATGCAACATCATTCATTCACACATGTATTCTAGGAGATTGAGTTCATGCATACCTGTATGCTGCATCAATATTATGTTTCGTCGGTGAACTCATGAAATGTTGTTATCAATGAAACTATGAATAATTAATATGTCTTTTATATAGTATAAATTGTGAGATTAGCAATCTTTTTGTGCATCCCTATGCAAAATTCATGTTAAGAAACCCAGTAATTATGACCATAGTTCTAAATATTCATTACGTTCAAGGACACTTTGTAATAGTTATTTCGTTCCAAATTTATAACGTGTAACCATTATTATTAAAAGGACATCCCCAAATGTATAACCTAGTTGTAATTTCAGGTAGAGGAGAACAATTCATTTTCTTTGCTTATATTTGGAAGCATAACAAATTTCATTTTTTTATTTTTGTTTAATCCAATACACACACACACACATATTTAAGTGGTAGAGTATTTAAAAGCCCCTGCACGAAGTCTTGGGTTCAAACTGGTAGACGAAAAGAAACTAAAAATTTACATTTTATACAATATATAGTATCATTTTCCGTGAGTTTATATAATAATATTTTCTTGGGGGAAATGAAATTGTTGTTTATATGATATGTGATTTATATGAACCACTATAGAAGTTTAAACGATGTGCGCTCTTAAGATAAATCACCTAAACTATGAAAACAAAATAAGAAAATTTAAATTTCATCCAAATCCATGCTTCTAGCTTTTATTGTAAAAATTATAATTTGCCTGACTCTCTTAGAAACAAATTATTTTTCATGTGTCGCACTGTTGGCTAAGGTAAGCAAGAAAAACTCTTCTTGGTACATACTTCGTTGTTTTTGAAATGGGATGATCTGACTTGCGTTTTTTAAAATAAAGAGCTGATTCGCTATATTTCTAGGAGTTACATGTGATAAAATAATAATTAACATTGAATTTAAATTTATTTATAAACAACATATTATTTGAATGATAATCTTTAATTACTATTAAATGAATATAGGATTGCTGCTCAAGTGCACCCACCAAAGGTGTCAACGCATTATAACTTGCAATACAACAACGACACAACATAGAGAACTACTACTTAAGAAGAATTCTTATAGGAGTACTATATTAGAGGAATGTTCACGAATAATTAAGATTAAGGCTATAATTTATTATTAAATTATTTTGTAATATCTTCTTTCTCCCTATAGTCAGTTTTCTTTTTTATAAGTCGGTTTGGCAATCTCTTGTATGTGGTCTCTCAGGTAAAATTCACTATCCACAATAGCGTAATCATCACTAAGACTCCACAAGAAATAAATTGTTAGCATTTTTTTAATTTACAAGTACCTACATTTTGAGCAACAAAAGTCAAAAATTTCATAACGAATTTGATGACCTTTGTTTTATGAAAAGGTCATTGGTTTAATTTCTCTTCCTCTACATCAGTACACCATAGTATGTTGACAGTTACATAATTTTTTTATATTATTTTATTTAATTTGAAAAATATGAATTACCATTGTGTTTAATTTTTTCTTTAATGTCTCTCTTCCTAATTTTCGAGGAATTTCTTGTATTTCGAAGACACAACACATGAAAAGTATTTTATAAGACGTATTATGTCATTTCTCATGAAAAAAATTGAACAATGACATTTTAACTATTACAAAATATAACTTTTAGAATACCTCAAAAAGAAAAGGGATAATTAAAATGTTTTGATAGTTTTAAAATATATTTTTTATTAAATGAAAGCGGTCTTGTAAGAAGTAAGTTTTACAATAGTTAAATTTATTTATTTTTTATTATTTGTACACTCGATCATATAATGATTTTCTATACTTCTTTCTTCTGAGATTCAATTGGAGTTTAATTAAGCTACACTATTTATATAGAAAAAATAATATGAACTTTTCAGAGCTTTATTATAACCTTTTTAGAGCTTTATTACTATCTTGCAGTTACATTTTTTTTTTTTTTAAATTGAACAAATTGATCTTATGGCATCGCGGTGCGCGGGGTAACGCCTAGTTATCAAAAAAGACTAGGAAGCATAATGTGCCGCCTTTGACTTTAATTTGCTGACCCATATTCAAGACACACTAACACTAAAATTCACAGTTGCTTTTCAAAAGTGTTTTTCACATAGCAGCTTCTAGTACCGCTACAACATTGCCAAATATTTAGCCCCACGTCTGTCAATCTCGTGATAGGATTTTCAAACCATGTCACGATTCACGTCACACGCATAAATTCCAAGCGAGCAAGACGGTTGAAACTGAATAAGCCCGTCATGGCGCTTCATCAAATAACAACGTATCTTACCCGAAACAGTCATTGGGACAAAGCATCCAACAAATAGAAGAAACAAATGGAGTTCGCTGGACATGACCACTTCGGAGAAAGCATCAATCTGAAAACAAAAAAGTATAAGAAACCAAATAAAAGAGAAATTATTTGACTATATACTAAACATTGTTGTTTGTCCTTGCTTGTGTTCTGCATAATTCTGAGATCAACCAGGCTATCTTGTGATCTATCTTGTTCAGTGTCACATGCACCAACTTGTCATCCCCCAGAAAATTATTCTTCTCCAGATCCACCATGTGTTTGTTAAATTGTCTGAGACAACTATTTTTAAGTCCAAAAACAGCTTTCACATGTGCATTAGTGAACACTAAACTTGATCACAAACCATTTAAGCACTCTTACTTTGGTTTTAGAAAGACCCCACACTCAAAACTCCCAAACAACACACACACTTTAGATTGCAATGGAAACATTTTTCCTCATCCTATCTCTTCTTCTACCATTTGTTGTCCCCTTCCTCTTTCTCTTCTCCAAAAGAGCTACTGTGAAAATCCCAAACCAAGATCAAGATCAAAACGAAAACCAAAATCTTCCTCTCCCACCCGGGAAATTCGGATGGCCTATTATAGGGGAAAGTTTGGGTTATTTTCTGAAGCTGAGAAACTGTGTCCCAGAAAGATTTGTTACAGAGAGGAGGGACAAATACGCCACGAAGATCTTCAAGACGTCTTTGCTCGGCGAGTCCATGGCGGTCTTCTGCGGCGCAGAAGGGAACAAGTTCTTATTCTCAAGCGAAAGCAAGCTGGTGCGCCTCTGGTGGCCGAGTTCTATCAACAAGATATTTCCCAAGTCGCGGGAGGAGTTCATGGAAGAAGACTCGCTAAAAGTGCGCAAAATTCTTCAACCCTTCCTAAAAGCCGATGTACTCCAGACACACATCGGTACAATGGATTTGGTAATGAAGCAACACATGGAAATGGAGTGGAACAAGGAACAAGTTGTGGTGTCCGATGTTGTTACCAAGTACACATTTATGTTGGCTTGCAGGTTGTATCTAAGCATTGAAGATGTCGAAAGAGTTGAAGAATTAGGCAAGCCGTTCGAGGATATCACTGCGGGGATTGTGTCAATGGCTATAAATTTGCCCGGGACGGCATTTAACCGCGCCATAAAAGCGTCGAAGATAATGAGGAAAGATCTTGAAAATGTGATCGAGAATAGAAAGATGGATTTGTTGGAGAAGAGAGAGATTTCAACCCATGATTTGTTGTGGCAGATGATAGTGGCTAACAACGAAAATGGTCAGTTCTTGACCGTCGCTGACATTGCGAGCACTGTGGTAGGTCTGCTTCATGCTGGCACTCACACGTTGAATGTTGCATTGACCTTCATTGTCATGTATCTCGCAGAGCTTCCTCATGTGTACGCGGAGGTCTTCAAAGGTACGTGGAGACTAGTAAAATGATTTAGCTTGTTAAAGTGTATTATAAGATTACAGAGTTAACCTAATTTAAACCTATTCTGAAAAAAGTTGATCTATTATGTTGTTTTGCCTCCCCCCCAAAAAAAATAAATAAATAAATAAATACATAAAAGATGAGCCCTCGACACCTATCCCTTACTCAAACACACTTGTCAAAGATTTCGTTTAATTATTTTTAGCTGTTTTAGTTAAAATCTAGAACTAGATAACAAGAAAAGTGGAAAAGAAAATAAATAGTTTGATTCTAGGCAATGTTTTCCTGATTATGTTTAGAATTATGTCCATGCAGTATTACTCCATGTTAAATAGAAACAAGATGTGTGCACTCCAATCCAACTAGACTGCAATGACTTCCCTTCACACCTTTCGATAATCTGAAGTAGCCAAACTCACATGCTCAAACTCGTTCAAATCATAAAACTTTTCATTGAAGTTTTGAATAGTGGAGCATAGAAAAAGTGTCAACAGTTGTGAATGCCACTTCGTTTCATAAAAGTGTTTTTGTGCGATAAGATAAAGCTAGCACGCATTGCATCTAAGTATAAACTCCGAATCTCCTAAATTTGAGTTTGCCAATAAGTTAAAGCAGAAATGGAGCGGTTGTCCGCTCCGTAATACTTGTTTCTTCACAGTTGGTGAACTTGTTAAGTTGTTGTACTCTGATCAAGAACATGCCTAAGAGTAAGAGATTATATTTTAAAACTCTTTAGCCCCATAATCTAAGATTTTAATACAATTTGGCAGCAAAATAAGACTATAAGGAAGATTGCATGTCAATAAAAAAGATTTTAGAAGATTTGCCCTATAGAATAGTGAATATAGGGTGATAAAATACAGGCTCAGTGGAGTTGGCATTGATTATAAACAAATGTACACTTTGGATCAAGCTATTCAAAGTGTGACAGTGATTTCCTGAAACATGAAATAGATATATTCTTAAAGAGGATTTCAATAGGTTAGGGTGACAAAATACAGGTCAAATGTCTCTAAGAGCATCCAAGAAAACTAATCTAGAACACGTACTGTAGTTCGAAGAGAATCCAATAAATGGTTCCCCTTAGAAAAAGTGGTAAGCAAATATTTGAGGCATTATTGCATTCTTAAAAGGTTCTATTGACATCAGCATAAGGCTGACTATGGCGCATCTCCTCCGTCTATTTTCCCGTCACTCACTCATCAGCACAGATACGCCTTTGTCAGTCTTATACTGGTCAGATTCATATGTGGCTCGATCACGTTCTTGAATAATTCAAGTCTGCATCTAATTCTGCGTCTGAATCGAAACAGTTTTTCTGAAGTTGCCAAAATTCTTCTTGCATCAACTTTAAATTTTTTGTAGACTCAACTGCTCACACTCGAACCCACATAACTACTATTTTCTCTTCTCACTCTTACACTTACACTTACTATGTGATTTTCCGCAGTATTTAAGCTATAAAGACTAAAGAAGTTGGACAAGTTTTTTTCCCATGTTGGTGTATCCCTAATGTGTCGTATCCTCAACTTTTTCAAAAAGTACATATCCCGCTTGAGATTTAGTATCGTATCCGATTTCCGTATCCGAATTCCCAAATTGACTTTTCTGAAATGCGACTTATTAGAATGTACACCTGATTTCCAAATTGAGTTTTCTTGCATGGAATCCTCGAGCACCTCTTTTCGCATTATCGGCACAAGTAATCTATTTCAGCATGTTTAGTGCGCAACGTCCCAAATTTGACATCCTTGTCTGAAACTATTAGAAATATTTGTTGCAGCAGCTAGAATTCATGTTTGTGATGCTCTTATATGCATTTTCTTGAGAGTTGATTTATCTAAAAACAGAACAAATGGAGGTAGCAAAGACCAAGGGAAAAGGAGAGTTGCTGAATTGGGAAGATTTGAGGAAAATGAAATACTCATGGAATGTTGCAAGTGAAGTAATGAGACTGAGGCCACCTTCTTTTGGGCTTTTCAGAGAGGCAATTACTGATTTCACATTTTCTGGGCATTTGATTCCCAAAGGATGGAAGGTAAGGCATATCCTATTTGAGTCAGTTTGACAATTTTAGATTTTCAGCTAACTTGTACATTCTGATTAATTTATGCTGATATTTCAGATATCTTTTTAGTATCAAACTTTCTCCAAGTATGTAACAGAGAAAGTAATGACTATATTCCCTCTTCTTATGTAGCTACATCTGATCGCGCAAACGACGCACAAGAGCCCAGAACACTTTCCTGAGCCGGAGAAGTTTGATCCGTCGAGGTTTGAGGGGACCGGACCGCCTCCCTATACATTTGTTCCGTTTGGTGGGGGACCACGTATGTGCCCGGGGAGCGAATATGCAAGGCTAGTTATTCTTGTTTTCATGCACAATCTAGTGACGAAATTCAGATGGGAGAAGATAATCCCTAATGAGAAAGTAGTTATTGATCCTCTTCCACGACCGACTAGAGGTCTCCCCATCCGATTACATCCTCATCAGGCTTAAATTTTCTTTTGGGAAGAAGCAAAATAATGAACGTAGCGTCAAGCAATTTGGGAGCAAGAAGTAGTACAACAGAGCTTCTAACTCAGTCAAGCTAGTCATGCATGACTCCTTTGTAAAGGCATCATCCGACTTTCAGACTTTGTAAAGCATGTACAAGGCATATCATCATTTACCTTTCTTTTACTTATAAATGTAACCACGTGTTTTGTTTTCGTCTTTGTCAATTTTCTCCAATTATTTTGATACGTACCAGTATCGTACCAGTAGATTGAGAGGATACGAATCTCCAATCTGCAATTTGAGAAGCAGAAACTCTCTAACTAGACTATGAAAATGCTATGAAAAAAAACAAAACTAAAACAATTCATTCATCTAATGTAATATAAAGTTGAACCCTAACACATAGAAATATTAAACATTTTAACAAAATACTCTCGAGACCCTTAAATAATGAATAAAATGCAATAACTCATCCCTGCTAATAATGTAATGTAAATAACGTCATAACAAATGACTACTTAGGCACGTTGTCGTTGAGATATTTTGGCGGAGCACGGGTCCGTTCCTCACGACGCAGGCCCGTCATTGTAGTCCTGTCCTCCGGTAGATACGTGCCCGTATAACTTTCCCTGTCGACAATCGCATTGTCCTCAATGCGAAGTCCGTCATAGTGATCGTTGTTGTCACAGCCCGTATACAAATGCTTGCCATCGCATGTGTGCCCCCTTGACATATTTTTGACTGTTGGAATAGGTGCCCTAGAGGCAATCTAGTTTAGTATGAACAATAAATTGGCTAGAAGATTCATTGTATTATTTACTGAATATTTAATATAATGAAGTCCGTAGATTTACAATTGTGTTGTTTATCTTAAATGTCTCTAGTCCATTTTAATGATTAATTGGACAATCATCCATATACTAGTATGGGGTTGGATTGATATGGAGATATCATGATCCAACACACGGGTATGCACTAGGAGTAATGGCATACTAGATTGACCCAACTCCGAGAAGGCTACATACATGTTATGTAAAGTCAGAAGTGCTTCTCGCGGTGACAACGGTATTGTCATCCTTAGACTTGAAGTCACTAGATGTTCAAGTTGTGGAATATTGTGTTTTGGTAGCGTCAAACGCTACACCGTGATTGGGTAGTCATAAAGGCGCGTATCGGATACTATAGAAAGCAAGCTTAGATATTCGTAGTGATGTAGGTAGAATTTGTCCCTCCCACATAATGGGAGCAAATATCATAAGGCCACTCGAGGAATAGTGCTTACAGAATGTCTGGCCAAACTCGAATAAATCAATATGGGGTATTGATGTTTTGCACGAATAAGGCTATTCCCAGGATCGAGGAACTATGGATTGGATATACGAGTATGACTTGTATGTCTCGTTCCCAATCCAGATATTGAAGCAAATGGATGAGACTATACTTGCACAAGGTTTGTCATTATGACTATTTCTCTTTGTTGGCTAGAATGGATGTCTTGCTAGAGGCCGCTCCATATTAGTAAATAGTTACTACCAACTAGATAGAACCTATGAGGTCACACGCCTTATAAGGGTGAACTAGAATCGGAAAATAATTAATTAATTAATATGATTAATTTATTAGAAGGATCAAATCGCAACAACTTTCTAACTTAGTAGGACTAATATACAAGTTGGACTAATCCGAACTTGAGTAGGATTAGGATAGGGCCTTTATGTAGTAACAAGGAGTTGTTGGGATATATAAAGGATGATCCTAGCTTCCTTCCCTACAACTAATGCTCATAACATAAATTTAGTAGGAGAGAAGGAAGGAGAGAGCAAGACAAACAAGGAGATCGAGCCCCCTTGTGTCCGCCCTACCCGTCGGCCACAAAGAGAGGGTTGCCCCTCTCTTTTTGTGCGACGTTGCGTGATTTCTACGTCCTCTTCCATTCTTCGTAGCTAGAACAAGGCGTTTTGAAGATCTAGATCTCATTACTAGGAGTGGATCAGCCAAAGAGACGTGATACTTTTCGCGTTAGAAGTCATCAAGGAGACCTCCAAGGTACATAATACAGTTCCTTTACCATCGTCATGATTTCTCTTCCTGTGATCCTTGGAGGGTCTCGATCGGATAAATTTATTGATTTTCGCTGTGTATCCATGATCAAAACCCCACAGTGGTATCAGAGCCACATGTCGTAGATCATAACGTGGTTTAAGTATTACGTTTGGTTGTTTATCACCTTTAATTGTTGATTATTGCTTCAAAATGACAAATTAAGAATATTAGATGCAACTTGAATTTGATTCAAGAAAAACAAGACCTAATTTAAAATTGGATGTGAAGATTTGTGAGTTTAATCACATACGATATGAGT
Source organism: Linanthus parryae (assembly GCA_023055425.1). Classification (NCBI taxonomy): domain Eukaryota; kingdom Viridiplantae; phylum Streptophyta; class Magnoliopsida; order Ericales; family Polemoniaceae; genus Linanthus; species Linanthus parryae. Next base: position 23,524,239 of record JALGPY010000001.1, on the reverse strand, counting down.
AATTTTGGATCTAAGAGCTAGGGTTTGGCCACATGCTTGAAAAATGGGTTTTTCAAACCTGGAAATAACTAATCTTGGGCAACAAGGCAAGGATTTATTTTGGAAACAACTCCCTAAGGAGGTTCGCCCCCCCTAGGGACTGACCCCCTTGCCTTGCCGCCCAAGCTAGTGCACGACCAAGGGCTCGGGGCAGCCTAGCGTGCGGCTCGGCCGCGGGTGGGGCTCAGCCAACCGGCCCAAGGCCGCGCCTTGGTCCTTTTTGGGCGGTTCGGCTATATTGATGGTGAACTCCTTGGAACGTTTTAACCCTAGCACATCCAAAATAATTTATATTGACGAAGCGCGTTAAATATTGATTTTAGCTGTTTATGTGCAATTGTATGGTGATTAGATATGGCCTTAGATGTGGATTCTTGTGAATTTTTAATTTTTGTGGTTTGTTTATGGCCTGCGAGCTGACCAATTTAATGTAATAATTAATTAGGGGTTTACGGCCTGCGAGCCGATTTTTTTCTCAACTTGTGAGTTTTATTTTATTTAGTTTAGATGTTAGCTAGTACTAGATAAAATAGATAGATAGCCAAGATTAAAGGAGTTACAACATGGAGCATGGAGCATTCCACAAGGCTATGAAGGATGGACCAAAAGATGGAGAAACATGGAGATGCGTTTCCTATTTCAGGCTTCATAAATATTCTCACTGGCTTGGTAATATCTTAGTCTAGGAGGCCATATTCATATCACATTAATTTGTTTTTGTGGATGTTTACTTTATTGTCTTATTATTGTTGTTGGTGTATGGATGATGCATGCAATTTGATAATACGATAATTAACAATTTGGATCTTTTATTTACAGTGTGCCCAAACACAAATAAGTAGATCAGTTGATATGGATCATCAAAATAATTTAAAATTGAAAGAAAATCCCTCAAATTTGAAATATTATGTTTTTCCTTTTCTCTTACTTAAACACTCACCACAAAATCGATTAATCAAATTCGTGCGTAGCAAAGCAGGGCGACTTGATTCATCATTATGTGGTGCGATGGCACACATAGTGTAAAAATGTTTGGAGTAAGAGGTTTGACGTAACTAGGTTATCAAAACCTAGAGGCACTCAATTGGGATTATCTATGTGATAGATAAATAAGGAGTTATTTGTCAAGAGTTGCATAGGATGCAATTGGAATTGTTCCTACCTATATAACTAACTTTTGGATGACTTGCCAAAGTTAGCTAAAAAATAAGTGAAATATGGGTCTTGGCCCACTAGAAAATATAATGATATTTTCCGTATTAATATCTTGAGGGTTATTAATCCGTAGAAAAATAGTGAGAGTTGTATTTAATAATCTAGCCATTATTAAATATAGTTAATTGTTCACAAATACTAAAACTTGTGTATTTTCCTTTTGTAGAATTCCAATGGAAAACAACTCATCGAACTCATCTCACTCCCTACGCTTTGTCCTTGAGAAGGACAAGCTCTCCGGGACCAATTTTCTAGACTGGTACAGAAATTTGAGAATCGTTCTCAAGGAAGAAAAAAAATGCTACGCTCTAGAGGAGAAAGTTCTTGAAGGTCCGGAAAACAATACTGCAGCAGCCCTAAAGCCGTATCATAAGCGTGTTGATGATGCTAAAGATGCGGCCTGCCTAATGTCATGCCCCATGTCCTCTGAGCTTAAGAAGCAACATGAGAACATGAATGCAGTCGATATGATCGCACACTTAAAGCAACTCTTCCAAGAGCAAGCTAGGGTTGAGAGGTATGAAGTTTCAAAGGCATTGTTCAAATGTCATCTGTCAGAAGGAAAACCCGTAAGGCCGCATGTGCTGCGTATGATAGGCTATCTTGAGAGCCTAGGGTGCCTAGGGTTTTTGGTGGGTCAAGAGTTGGCCACCGTCATCTTGCAGTCATTGCCTGAAAGTTATGGACAGTTCATTATAAATTATAACATGAATGAGATCATAAAACCACTGCAAGATTTACTCAATATGTTGAGGACAGCTGAACAAAGCATCAACAAGGGTAAGGGCAAATCCATTATGATGGTACATAAAGAGAAGGGAAAAGGTTTTCCTCTACCTCCAAGGGAAAAGGCAAGGCTGTTGCCAAACCCAAGGAATCTGACCTTAAGCATGTTGGTGGCGTTGCCAAAGGTGTGACTAAAGGTGACTGTCACTACTTCAGTCAACCTGGACACTTGAGGAGGAACTGCCCAAATATCTGAAGGATAAAAGGGTTGGAATAGTGATTCCACCACGACCAGGTATTTTTGTTATAGATGTCAACATAACTATCTCTTTATCATGGGTATTGGATACTGGATGAGGATCCCACATTCGTCGAAATGTTCAGGACCTAAAGAGAAGTAGAAGATTGGTTAAAGGGGAGATAGAACTGCGCGTTGCGAATGGAGCAAGAGTTTCTGCATTGGCCGTAGGCTTGTACGAGCTGTCTCTGCCTTCAGGATTAGTTTTAGAAATAAATAATTGCTATTTCGTGCCTGCTATGAGCAAAAACATTATTTCTATTTCTTGTTTGGACAAGGATGATTTTACTATTTCAATAAAGAACAATTGTTGTTTCATTTATTTTGATAGTATACACTATTGTAGTGAGCAATTATTTAATGTATTGTATATCATTGATCTAAGCAATCCTGTCTATAACATTAATACTAAGAGGATTAAAATGAATAATTTAAATCCTTCTTATTTATGGCATTGTCATTTAGGCCATATAAACGAGAAACGTGTATCTAGACTCCATAAGGATGGATTTCTAGACTGATTTGATTTTGAATCATATGAGACATGTGAGGCTTGTTTATTGGGAAAAATGACAAAGACTCATTTCAATAAGAAAGGTGAGAGGACTCGTGAGCAATTAGCACTAGTACATACTGATGTATGTGGGCCATTTGCCATGCCTGCCAGGGGTGGTTATGTCTACTTCATCACATTTATTGATGATTTCAGGAGATATGGATTTGTATATCTTATGAAGGCCAAATCCGGGTCCTTTGAAAAGTTCAAAGAATTCAAGAATGAAGTAGAGAAGCAACTTGGCAAAAGTATTGAAGCTCTATGATCGGATCGTGGAGGAGAATACTTGAGCCAAGAGTATGATGACTATCTTAGTGAGTGTGGGATAATATCCCAACTCACTCCACCCGGAACGCCACAGTGGAATGGCATGTCCGAGAGGAGGAATCGAGCTCTATTAGATATGGTTCGATCTAGGATGTGCCAAACTGGTCTTCCATAATCATTTTTGGGCTATGCTCTATTGAGTGAAGCTTTCACCATTAACCGTATTCCATCTAAATCAGTTATGAAGACCCCACATGAGATGTGGAGTAGGAGGTGTCCCACAATGTCGTTCATGAAGATTTGGGGCTGCGATGTCTATGTAAAACGTTTATAATCAGACAAGCTAGGGCCTAATTTGGAGAACTGAAAATTTGTGGGATACCCTAAGGAAACTAATGGACATTATTTCTACAATCCAACTGAGAACAAAGAGTTTGTTGCTCGGACCGGGGTGTTTCTAGAAAGAGAGTTTGTCTCTAAAGAAGCAAGTGGAAGGACTGTAGAACTTGAAGAAATTCAAGAAAAACAAAACATTGATCCTACTATGGAACATGAACAGGAACCGCAAGAGGTTGTGGAACAGCCTGTTCAAGTAATACAAGAGCTTTGTAGATCTAGTAGAGTGCGCTAGGATCCAAACATGTACGGACTTCTCGTGACTGAATCTGGTGACACGATTCTCATAGATGATGAGCCTACTACCAATGAAGAGGCCACGACAGGGCTGGACTCTCAGAAGTGGGTTGAGGCCATGAGATCCGAGATGGAATCCATGTATACCAAAAAAGTGTGGACTTTGGTGGAACCACCCGAAGGGGCACGCCCCATAGGGTGCAAGTGGGTCTTCAAGAAGAAGATCGACATGGATGGTAATGTGATTACCTAAAAGGGCCCATTGGTTGCTAAAGTATTCAAACAGATTCATGGTATTGACTATGATGAAACCTTTTCACCAGTTCCAATGACCAAATCCATCCGAATCTTACTTGCTATTGCAAAATACTAGGACTATGAGATTTGGCAGATGGATGTCAAAACAGCATTCATGTATGGGAATATCCTCGAGGATGTGTACATGACACAACCTGAGGGTTTTGAAGATCCAAAGCAATCCAACAAAGTCAGTAAACTGCAACGATACGTTTATGGATTGAAACAAGCTTCTAGGAGTTGAAATCGACGATTAGATGAACCAGTCAAATAGTTTGGCTTCATCAGGAACGAAGATGAGTCTTGTGTCTACAAGAAGTTTAGTGGGAGTTCTATTGCTTTTCTGGTCTTGTGATGGCATACCACTCATTGAAAACTACATTCCCATGCTGCAATCTGTTAAAGATTGGCTAGGAAAGTGTTTCTCAATGAAGGACTTATGATATGCAGCCTATATACTTGGTATAAAGATCTATAGAGATAGATCTAAAAGGCTGCTCGGCCTAGGTCAGAGTCGATGTATAGACAAGGTGCTGAAACAGTTCAACATGCAAAATTCCAAGAAGGGATTCTTGCCCATGTCGCATGGAATCACTCTTTCAAAGAGTGGTTTTCCTTCCAATGAGATTGAGAAGGAACGCATGAGTAGGGTTCCCTATGCCTCGGCCATAGGATCTATCATGTACGCCATGTTGGGTACTAGACCAGATGTGTCATATGCATTGAGTATGAAAAGCAGATATCAGTCCAATCCAGGTGAGAGTCATTGGATTGTAGTCAAGAACATCCTAAAGTACTTAAGAAGAACTAAAGATGTGTTATTGATATTTGAAGGTGAGGAAGAGTTGCGCGTAAGGGGTTACACGGATGCAAGCTTCCAAACCGACTGAGATAATTTCAGATCACAGTCAAGGTTTGTGTTTTGTCTGAATGGAGCAGCGGTGAGATGGAAGAGTTCCAAGCAAGAGACAGTAGCTGATTTTACAACAAAGGCTGAGTATATTGCTGCGAATGGCGCATCTAAAGAGGCTGTTTGGATTAGGAAGTTCATTACTGAGCTTGGTGTGGTTCCTAGCATTGCGGATCCAATAGAGTTGTATTGTGACAACATTGGAGTAATCGCGCAATCAAAGGAACCCAGGTCACACCAGAACTCCAAGAACGTACTCAGGAATTTCCATCTTATTCGAGATATTATCGAAAGAGGAGACGTTCCCATATGCAAGATTCCTACATATGAGAATCTGTCAGAGCCACTTACAAAGCCGCTTGTTCAGCGCAAGCATGAAGGGAACACTAGGAGCATTGGCATACGAGATGCACCGGATTGGCTCTAGTGCAAGTGGTAGACTGGTGGAATAGGTGCTCTAGAGGAAATATAGTTTAGTATGAACAATAAATTGGCTAGAACATTCATTGTATTATTTATTGCATATTTAATATAATGAAGTCCTTAGATTTACAATTGTGTTGTTTATCTTAAATATCCCTAGTCCATTATAATGATTAATAGGAAAATCATCTATAGACTAGTATGGGGTTGGATTGATATGGAGATATCATGATCCAACACATGGGTATGCATTATGAGTAATGGAATACTGGATTGACCCAACTACAAGAAGGCTACATACATGTTATGTAAAGTCACAACTGCTTCTCGCGGTGACAACGGGATTCTCATCCTTAGTCTTAGATGTTCTAGTTGTGGAATATTGCGTTTTTGTATAGTCAAACGCTAAACCATGATTGGGTAGTCATAAAGACCCGTATCGAACACAATAGGAAGCAAGGTTAGATATTGTAGTGACGTAGATAGAATTTTTCCCTCTCACATAAAGAGAGAAAATATCCTAAGGCCACTCGAGGGATAGAGCTTACAGAATGTCTGGCCAGACTCGAATAAATCAATATGGGAAATTGTTGTTATTTGCACGAATAAGGCTATTCCCAGGATTGAGGAACTATGGATTAGATATACGAGTGTAACTCGTATGTCCCGTGTGTTGGAATTGTGCCCTAGAGGCAATCTATTCCGTGTGGCATTTATGGATTTAAGATTCATTATGTTATCGGTATGGAGATATGATAACATGAATGAAATCCTTAGAATATAAGTGTTATATTCTTAAAATATCCCTAGTCGATTATAATGATTAATAGGACAATCATATATAGACTAGTATGGAGTTGGATAGATATGGAGATATCATGATCCAACACATGGGTGTGCATTAAGGGTAATGGCGCACTGGATTAACCCATCTCCGAGAAGGCTACATACACGTTATGTTAAGTCACAAGCGCTTCTCGCGGTGCAATGGTATTCTCATCCTTAGACTTGAAGTCACTAGATATTCTAGTTGTGCATTATTGTGATTTTGGTAGCGTCAAACGCTAAACCGTAACATGGTAGCTATAAAGGCGTGTACCGGATACAATAAGAAGCAAGCTTAGATATCGTAGTGGACGTAGATAGAATTTGTCCCTCCCACATAACGGGAGCAAATATCCTAGGACACTCGAGGGATAGTTCTTATAGAATGTCTGGCAAGACTCAAATAAATTTATATAGGATATTGATGTTTTTTTCACGAATAAGGCTATTCCCAGGATCGAGAAACTATGGATTGGATATACGAATGTGACTTTTATGTCTCGTGTCCAATCCAGATATGGGGACAAAGGGATGAGACAATTACTTGCACAAGGTTTGTCATGATGACTATTCTATTTGTTGGCTAAAATGGATGTCTTGCTAGAGGCCGCTCCATATTAGTAATTAGTTACTACCAACTAAATAGAACCTATGGGGTCACACGCCATATAGGGGTGAACTAGACTAGGAAATTAATTAATTATTATGATTAATTAATTAGAAGGATCAAATTGCGACAACTTGCTAACTTAGTAGGACTAATATGCAAGTTAGACTAATCCATGTATATACATGATTAGGATTTGCCAAGGTGGACTAATTCATGTAGAGACATGATTAGGATTAATTTTCAAAGAGAACTAATCCATGTATGAACATGATTAGGACTAGTTTGCAAAAGGGGACTAATCTTTATTTGAGTAGGATTAGGAGAGGGGGAGGGGTTCTTTATGTAGTAGGACAAGGAGTTGTTGGACTATATAAAGAACACTCCTAGATTATTTTCTCTACACACACACATCTATATGATAGGAGTAAGGAGAGATAAAGCAAGGAGAGAGAACAAGTCCCAAAGGAAGGGCCAGACCCTTCTTTGGGACCGCCCCTACCCGTCGGCCACCAAGAGGGTCCAAACCCTCTTCCTTGGTGATTGGTTGCATGATTCCTTCATCCTCTTTCATTCTTCCTAGCTAGCACAAGGAGTTGGAGGATCTAGAACTCACGTCTAGGCGTGGATCAACCGTAGAGACGTGACACAATTCACGTGACAAGTCATCACAGGAGAAACCCTAAGGTGTGTAATATGGTTATTCCTTTACCATCGTTATGCCTCTTGTTATGTGATTCTTGGAGGGTATAGAATGGATAAATTATATTTTCCGCTGCGTATCCATGATCAAAACCCTACAGTGGTATCAGAGCCACAAGTCGTAGAGCATAAACGCGGTTTATGTGTTACGTTATGATATTTTTACAATTTAAATTTATTGTTAATCGCGTAAAATAAGACAAATCAAGCATGTGATGTAATTTGTCAATAATCAATCAAAAAAAGACCTTGTTTTTGCATTGGATGCATGGATTAGTGAGTTTGAGAAATTTTAGGATCTTAGATATAGAGTTTGGGCATCCTATTGAAAGAAGGAGTTCTTTTCAAACAAGGAAACAACCAAACTTGGGCACAAAGTATGGGAGTTGTTGTGGAAACAACTCCCATGGAGGTTCGGCCCCCTATGGGGACCGCCCCTCCTTGCTTGCCACCCAAGTAAGGCACGGCCTAGGGCCGGGGGCAGCCCTATTACACGGCCTAGCCGTGTGGGCTAGGGGCCGGCCCGCCCTAAGCCTTGGCGGTCCTCTTTGGGGTTCGGATAATTGGATTGTTGGGCCCCTTGGACCGTTTTAACCCTATAAAATTCCTAAAATCAATTATAATTGACCAACCACGTTAAAATTGGATTTTAACTGTTTATGTGCAAATCGCATGGTGGTTGGATATGGCCTTAGGATGTGGTTTGATGAGATTGTTTAATTTTGTGGTTTGGTTTACGGCTTGCGAGCTGATCAATTTGTTGTAATAATTAATTAGGGTTTTATGGCCTGCGAGCCATTTTTTTCTCAACTTGTGAGATTTAATTTTTTAGTATAGTTGTTAGCTAGTACTAGATTGAATAGATTGTTCGCTAAGACTGAAGAAAAGAAGTCTAAAGCCAAAGGAAGCCACAAAAGATGGAGCATGGAGCATTCCACATGACTATGAAGGATGGACCGAAAGATGAAGACGCATGGAGATGTGTTTGCTTTTAGGGTTCATAGATAATTCATCGGCTTGGAATTATCTTAGTCTAGAAAAGGCCATATCCATATCACGTTTATTTTGTTTTGTGGTTGTTCATTTTATTGTGTTATTATTTTGTGGTTGGTGTATGGATGATGCATGCAATTAGGATAATAAGATAATTAGACAACCCGGATCTATTATTTGGAGTTGTGCCCAAACTCAAATAGATAGATTAGTTGATATGGATCAACAAAAACAATTAAAATTGAATTTGAAAATCCCTCAAAAATTCAAATATTGCGTTTTTGTCTTCTCGTTATTTAAACACTCATCATCGTCATGTTTTCCCAACATCGTGCGTGCCAAAGCATGGCGACTTGGTTAATAATGATGTGGTGCGATGGCACACCTTGTGTGCAATTGTTTAAGTAAGAGGTTGGGCGCGACTAAGTGTTTAATAGGATTAAAACCTAGAGACAACCAATTAAGATTATTCATAAAGATGGATAAATAAAGAGTTATTTGCCCAGTTGAACCAAAAGTTGCATTGGATGCAATTGGAACCATTCCTACCTAAAGTAGTCAAATTTTGGGTGACTTGCCAAAGCAAGCTCAAAAGGAGATGAAACATGGATCTTGGACCACTAGAAATTATAAGGATATTTTCCGCATTAATATCTTAAGGGTTATTAATCCATAGTAAAATAGTGGGAGCTATGTTTAACAATTTAAATCCTTGTTAAATATAGTTATACGTCACAAACTTTGCATAATCCTATTGTGTTGAGTGCCGATGGCATTAAACAAACAAAAACACGACTTTATCTATCTTCTAGACTGATATAAAAATCGAGAATTGTTCTCAAATAAAAAGAAAATTGTTGTAAATCGTAGAACATAAAAATTCTCTTCCACCAACCACCAAAACACACTAAAACCTAATGGAGAGAACATAAAATAATGGTCTTTGAATGTGACTTGCCTCATGCTAGCAGCCATGAACTCTAAGCTTTGGAAGCAAGATGAGAACATGGAGGCATATGATATGATCATACATTGAAAGAAGCTCTTTCAAAGAGCATGCTAGACATGAAAGGTTTTAAGTGTTGCTCCACGTTGCCTTCTCTTGCTTAGCACTCGTCATGATCAAGATTAATCAAGATCGTGCATGCCAAAGCAGGGCGACTTGATTTATCAAGATATGATGGGACGACACTAGTTAGCAGTTTCTGACTGCCAGAACAAGAGGTAAAACACAACTAAGTTATTTCAATAGGATTGAAAACTTAGATTTTGGGTGTTATCTACGAGATAGATAAAGAATAAAATTTATTCACCCAAGTGGACCAAGAATTGTATTGAATGCTATTATAGTTTTGTTCAAAGGATATTTTCTCAATATGATTGAAAAATCACTAAACAAAACACTAATAATGGGCATGGGCAAAGCTGTTAACGGTTAACAGAATGGGTAAGGGCAGATGGTTTGCGCTGACCCCATGGGTATAAAGCAAGCTTGTTGCTAAAAACCAAGTTGCCTTGAAGTCCCATAGGTGGTGTAGAGGAAGAGAAATTACCCAAAGTACCTGGAAGTAAGTATTAAATGAACTATGAATTCCGATTTGGGTATTTTTGTTATAGAAATCAATGTGTCTATATCATCATCATGAGTATATGATACTAGATGAGGATCTCACATTTATAGAAATGTGGAGGATCTCAAGAGAAGAAGACAATTGGATAAGGAAGAAATAAACCTACACGTGGGGTAATGAAGCAAGGGGTTGCTAAATTAGCCGTAGGGAATTATTTCCACCTTTATGAAATTATTTATGAACTCGACAAAAGTTATTATGTCCCTGCTATGTGTAGGAACATTATCATAGTTTCTTTTTTGGACAAGAAAGCTCCCTATCATAATAAAGGACAAATTTTGCTCCATTTATTCTGATATGCATTATTGTAATGCAATTTTGTCTAAGCGGATTGTATATCCTTGATCATGATATTTCATCTATAACATTAATACCAAGAGGTTTGCATAAAATGATATGAACTTCACTTATCTTTAGCATTATCGTTTAGGCCTCATAAATAAGAGATACATATCTAGAACTCCATAAGGATGGATTTATAGAACTCATTTGTTTATTGAATCATATGAGACATGTAAGACTTATTAGGAAAAGATATGATCTTTTGGGAATCATACATGTTGATGTATGAAGGCCGTTAAGTACAAATACTAAAGATGGTATTCAGTACTTCATCATATTTACTGATGGGATCAGAGAAATATGGATTTGTGTATCTTATGAAGAAATATATCAGAATTCTTTGAATTTTTCAGGAATGAAGTGAGTACCAGTTTGGCAAAAAAGAAATATTAGGGCTCTACGATTAGATCGTAGAGGATAGTACTTGAGCCAAAAGTTTGACAAGAATCTATGGGAGTGTTGGATATGATCCAAAACTCGCTCCACCTAGCAGGCCACATGGGTTTGGCGTGTCTAAGAGGAGAGTTCGGACCTTAAAGGACACGGTTCGGTCCATGATGAGTCAAACAGAACTTCCAGTTTACTTTTAGGGGCTATGTTCTAATTATAAGAAATTTCGCCCTTAACCTTGTTCCATCAAAAACGGATTATGAAAAACACCATATGAGATATGGACTAGGATGTGTCCTAGTATGTCATTCATAAAGATTTGGGGTTACGAAGTTTATGTAAAAGAGTTTACAAATAAACTTGGACCAAAGTCGGATAAATGTTTTGTGGGATATCCTGAAAAGGATATTATTTCTACAACCCAATTGAGGACAAACTGTTTGTTGATCGAACCACAGTGTTTCTAGGTAGAGATTGTCTCTAAGAGAAACAATGGGAGGACAGTAGAACTTGAAGAAGTTAACCACAACAAAATATTGATCCTTTTGATGGAACATGAGCAGGATCACAAGGTGTTGTGGAGCAACCTACTAATAAAACACAAGATCCTCGTAGGTTAGGTAGGATATATCGAGGGACTACAGAAATAAGGATTTCTCATAGCATGTAATATATTGCTCATCGAGATGAGCCTACAACCTATGAGATGGCCACGTGTGGGCCATACTCTCAGAAATGGCTAGGAGCCATGGGATACAAAATAGAATCCATGTATACGAACAAAGTATGGACTTTGGTGGAACCACCTAAAGGGTGCAAGTGGGTTATGAGGAAACCAACATGGATGGTAATATGATTACCTTTAAGGGACAATTGGTTGGGTAAGAATTTCCTGTAAGTTCATAGTATAGACTATGACGAAATCTTTCCCAGTTGTGATGCTTAAATCCATTCGTATCTTGCTTGCAGCAATCTGTCTATAGATTGAGTCAAGCTTCTTGGAGTTGGATTCTTAAAATTGATGATGCAATCAAAGGAGTTTGGTTCCATCAAAATTGAAGATGAGACTTGTGTTTACAAGAAGGTTTGTGGGAGCATAATTATGTTTCTGGTCTTATATGTGGAGACATACTAATCATTGGGAATAATCTCCCTACTTGGCAATCTTACGTAGATTGACTAGGGAATTAATCTTCAATGATAGACTTAGGCGAAGAAACCTATGAAGATCTATGGAGATAGATCAAGATGGTTGTGCGGCTTAAGTCATAGTACATAAATTGACAAAGGTGTTGAAATGGTTCAACATGTATAGAATATGGATTCTACTTATGTCACATGGAATTGGTCTTTTGAAGACTAATTGTCTTTCCAATTAGATTGGGAGGGGACCGTATGAGTAAGATTCATGAGATACGCCATGTTATGTACTAGGCCATTTGTGTCATATGGCAAGACACAAAGATACCAGTCAAATCCGGGTGAGCGTCACTGGATAATTATCAAGATTACCCTTAAGTACTTGAGAAGAACTAAAGGATGAATTCTTGAAAAATAGAGGATAGGAAGAGTTTACTCTAAAGAGTTACAGTGATGCGAACTTCCAATATGACAAAGAAGATTTCTGATTATAAGTCAAAGTTTTATGTTTTGCCCTAGTGGGAGGGACTGTGAGGTGGAAAGGTTCCAGGCAAGATTCAGTCGCTGGTTCCAACACAGAGGTCTGAGTAAATTACTGCATGAGATGCACTTACTCAGAATATTCAATCTCAATCAAATTTTTGATGGAGGAGATGTGAATATTTTCAAAGTACCAGCGCATGTCTTGCCAAACACGCCCTGCGCAGCGTAAGCATGGAGGGCCGCGCTAGATCAATAGGCATATGATGCAGGAGATTGACTCTAGTGCAAGTGGGAGACTGTTGGAATGGTTCCCTAGAGGCAATCTATTTCTTGTGACATTTATGGATTTACGATTCATTATGTTATCGGTATGGAGATATGATAACATGAATGAAGTCCTTAGAATATAAGTGTTATATTCTTAAAATATCCCTAGTCGATTATAATGATTAATAGGACAATCCTCTATAGACTAGTATGGGGTTGGATTGATATGGAGATATCATGATCCAACACATGGGTGTGCATTAAGGGTATTGGCGCACTGGATTGACCCATCTCCGAGAAGGTTACATACACGTTATGTTAAGTCACAAGCGCTTCTCGCGGTGCAATGGCATTGTCATCCTTAGACTTGAATTCACTAGATATTCTAGTTGTGGATTATTGTGATTTTGGTAGCGTCAACGCTACACCGTAACAGGGTAGCTATAAAGGCGTGTACCGGATACAAAAAGAAGCAAGCTCAGATATCGTAGTGGACGTAGATAGAATTTGTCCCTCCCACATAACGGGAGCAAATATCCTAGGCCACGCGAGGGATAGTTCTTATAGAATGTCTGGCCAGACTCAAATAAATCAATATAGTATATTGATCTTATTTTCACAAATAAGGCTATTCCCAGGATCGAGAAACTAAGGATTGGATATACGAGTGTGACTTTTATATCTCGTGTCCAATCCGGATATGGGGACAAAGGGATGAGACAATTACTTGCACAAGGTTCGTCATGATGACTATTCTATTTGTTGGCTAGAATGGATGTCTTACTAGAAGACGCTCCATATTAGTAAATAGTTACTACCAACTAAATAGAACCTACGGGGTCACATGCCATATAGGGGTGAACTAGACTTGGTAATTAATTAATTAAGATGATTAATTAATTTGAAGGATCAAATTGCAACAACTTGCTAACTATGTAGGACTAATATGCAAGTTGGACTAATCCATGTATAGACATGATTAGGATTTGCCAAGGTGGACTAATTCATGTAGATACATGATTAGGATTAATTTACAAATAGAACTAATCCATGTATGGACATGATTAGAACTAGTTTGCAAAAGGGGACTAATCCTTTTTTGAGTAGGATTAGGAGAGGGGTTCTTTATGTAGTAGGACAAGGAGTTGATGGACTATATAAAGAACAATCCTAGCTTATTTTCTCTACGCACACACATCTATATGATAGGATTAAGGAGAGAATAAAGCAAGGAGAGAGAGCAAGTCCCAAAGCAAGGGCCGAACCCCCCTTTGGGACCGCCCCTACCCGTCGGCCACCAAGAGGGTCCAAACCCTCTTCCTTGGTGATTGGTTGCATGATTCTTTCATCCTCTTCCATTCTTACTAGCTAGCACAAGGATTTGGAGGATCTAGAACTCACCTCTAGGCATGGATCAACCGTAGAGACGTGACACAATTAACGTGACAATTCATCACAGGAGAAACCCTAAGGTGTGTAGTATGATTCTTCCTTTACCATCGTTATGCCTCTTGTCTTGTGATCCTTGGAGGGTGTTGAATGGATAAATTATATTTTGCGCTGCGTATCCATGATCAAAACCCTACATCGTGTCCAATCCGGATATTGAGACAAAGGGATGAGACAATACTTGCACAAGGTTTGTCATTATGACTATTTCTATTTGTTGGCTAGAATGAATGTCTTGCTAGAGGCCGCTCCTTATTAGTAAATAGTTACTACGAACTAAATAGAACACATGGGGTAATACGCCATATAGGGGTGAACTAGAATTGGGAATTAATTAATTAATATTACTAATTATCTAGAATGATCAACTCGCAACAACTTGCTAACTTAGTAGGACTAATATGCAAGTTGGACTAATCCGAACTTGAGTAGGATTAGGATAGGGCCTTTATGTAGTAACAAGGAGTTGTTGGACTATATATAGGATGCTCCTAGCTTTCTTCCCTACAACTAATGCTCATAACATACATTGAGTAGGAGATAAGGAATGAGAGAGAAAGACAAACAAGGGGGCCGAGGCCCCTTGCGTCCGCCCTACCCATCGACCACAAAGAGAGGGACGCCCCTCTCTTTTGGTGCTCCGTTGCGTGATTTATTCGTCCTCTTCGATTCTTCCTAGCTAGCACAAGGCGTTTGGAAGATCTAGATCTCATCTCTAGGCGTGGATCAACCGTAGAGATGTGATACTTTTCGCGCTAGAAGTCATCAAGGAGACCTCCAAGGTACATAACACAATTCCTTTACCATCATCATGATTTTTCTTCCTGTGATCTTTGGAGGGTCTAAATCAGATAAATTTATTGATTTTCCGCTGCGTATTATGATCAAAACCATACACTGACCACAACGGAAGCACAACCCATTCGCGAACCGTTCTTGGCCTTCGGCCCGAATCAGGCGACGTGCTGTTGGTGTCGACGCTGGTGCGAGATCCTGTGACGGAGCTGGTGTGAAAGGGCTAAGTGCTGCTAATGGCGTTCGGATCACCTCTAACTCACGGGCGAGTGAAAAAGCTTCAGCTAAGGATTGAGGCTTGCGTAACCCCAATTCGTGTCCCAATTGTGGCGTGAGATCGGAAGTAAAAATAGATATCAATTGCGGTTCGGGTATAGCTCCAATTTTGTTCCTCAATTTCTCAAACTTGGTCTGAAAAGCAAGAACTAAAGTTTTCTGGCGCAACTTTGACAACTCACCAAAATAACCATGATAGATATTGTTATCAAAGCAAAGTTTGACCTTGTCAAGAAAAACTTGCTAGCTTGCAAACGAGAAATTATTTTGGCGATACGGAAACCAATCGGCGACATCACCGTATAACAATACCCCACCAACTGTAGCCGATCATCCAGCGGAACGTGATAACACTGAAATGGTTTTCTCAACTTTAAAAAGCCAAGTATGCTGGTCAACACCTAAAAATTTTGGTGCGTCGACGCGAAGCTTCCGATTTCATGTGTCTGTACCCGTTGGATTGCTCTGACCTGGGTATAGAACTGTTTCACCCAGAGCAGTAGTCTGACCCCAAGGAGGAGTTTGACCCAAAAAATTCCCTTGACCCATATAATGGGTATTAACCAAAAAATTTGTTGGTCCCATATAGGCTGGTGGACCTGGGTAATTATTTTTCCCAAAAGAGGAAATTTGACCCGTGAGAATAGGGGCAAGAAACCCAGTAGCAGTCGGCTGGTGTGAAGGATTTGTCGTCGTCTGAAATTGAACGGTGGAGGTTGCGTGTTGCTGGTGCTGGGGCAACGTGGGCAGCGAAGGGAGGTCGACGGGGTCGTACTCGTACAGGGGCGTAGACGGTTGGGTTAACGCCTGGATGGCGTCGACGAAGGAAGCAACCACCGATTGAATCTGGGCCTGGTTTGTTGGCGGTTGTAGATGAACAATTCCTGGTGGCTGAGGTTGAGTGGGCAGAAAAAGAGGGAAGAATGTTGCTTGTTGTGGTTGTAGATGGGAAAACGGAGTGGGATAGTGGTCGTGGGCTAGTGATATGGGTTGGTGTTGCGCTGGGAATCGTCGGAACGAGCGGCACCAGCCACTCATGCCGCTGCGACGCCTGAGAATACTGGGTTGTGGCCTCTGTTTGCATCGTAGCCAAGTCCTGTGACGCCTGAAGAACCAGAGGCAGCTCTGAGGTCTGCGCCGATAGGGATAACCCAGGAGCTCCTGTAGCAACTGGCGGAATACGACCCTGTACGTACGGTGAGTAATTGATCCTGCAAGATAGCAAGAGTATTTCCACCATACTCATACGAGTCTCCAAACCAGTGACATTGTTGTTCAAACCAGTGAAATTGCTGTTCAAAGTCTTGATTTCGTCGACGAGTTGTACAAGGACGTCGTATTTGTGTGAGCTCGACATGATGAAAGAACCAGATGATATGTACCAATATCGTACCAGTCGGTTGAGAAGCCACGAATCTCCAATCTGCAATTTGAGAAGAAGAAATTCTCTAACTAGACTATGAAAAGGCTATGAAAGAAAACGAAACTAAAACAAATTATTCATCTCATGAAAAATAAAGTTGAATCCTAACACATATAAATACTAAACATTTTAGCTAAATACTCTTAAGACCCTTAAATACTGAAGAAAGTGCAATAACTCACCCCTACTAATAAAGTAACGTATATAATATCCAAACTAATGACTACTTAGGCACGTAGTCGTTGAGATATTTTGGCGGAGCACGGGTTCGTTCCTCACAACGCAGGGTCGTCGTAGTAGTCCTGTCCTCCAGTAGATACGTGCGCGTATCATATTTTTAGATTGTTATGAAATATGGATTTGAGTGACAAATGAATATCAACTAAGCCTGCCCATATGAAGAAAAAAAAGGCAGACATGTTCATTGCAAGAGTAAAAACTGGGTTTGATATTCAAATGGATTTGAATTCTTTTGGCTAAAGATGGGTGTGATTACAATATGCTGAAAATAGCTTACTCTTTTCAAGTGGCTCGTGTGCGAGTATTAACAACATAATCCAAATCAAGTACAACGTGTTAACGCATCTTTAGATTTCTTCAAGAACACGTGAAAATAGCTTACTCTAGAGTTTTAATTTCTTCAGATAGTTGAAAAACAGAAAAGGATTATGAATTGGATTAGAAGAAGATATATGTGAATTTGGAAATGACGATAGAGAGATAATGAAGATGGAAAGTTTTGGAAAAATGGAGACATGGATGAGGTGATGCATGTGCGTAATTATATCTACAGATCCCACTAATTGTAGTAGCACGAGGTTTGTACACGTGGAACAATCATGTCCGTTTACCATCCAATCAGACCAAATTGTATACTGGTAACTGGAGCGAATCCAGACTCCTCCACCTAAACGAAACCACATATAGTATTTTTGCAATATTTGAAACATTAAGTCTTTCACACAAACCCCTTTAAATTTTTATTTCTTTCTTAACTCATATCATTATGTTTTTGTTTGTCATTTTTTTGTAATACTTTGTTATTCTTATAGTAATTTTGCAATTAAAATTTAGGCGTTATTGCAATTTGGTCCTGCTTCACTAGAGCTTCCCTGATTCCATGTGAAATTATCGAAGGCATATATTTCGTTGGTAAGAACACTGTGAAAATTATAGCCCTAACATGTCATTTTTTAGAGGATTACATGGACTAGTTAAAAAGAAACTCTAATCTATAAAACACCAAAATGTCGTAAACTAACACTTTAATTGTTGGGTAAAGGACAAAAACCACCCTTCGTGTTTGGAATATATAAAAAAAAACCCCTAGTGTTCGGGGATATACCAAAACCCCCTGTCTGATAACGGAGGTAATGGTGAATTAACGGATGTGTGAAAGACAACAATACCCCTGAAATTCAACTAAATTACCTCACTATGAAGCCCACTCTTCTCCTTTCTCTCGTAATTTCCTAACCCTAGCAGCCTCCTTCAATCTTCTCTCTATCTTTCACACCCTCCCTCCCACTTCCATCATTCTTCCCAGATCTGCCTCCTTACCTTCTCCTCCTCCTCCTCCTCCTCCTCCTCCTCCTTGTCCTTCTCCTTCAAAGCCCAACCTAGTCACCTCTCTCTACCCCACTTGAACCACCGAGGACCTCCACTAGAAAATGCTTCGACCTCTAGAAATTAATGACGACGAACCAATTTCACCGAAAGAGAGGGTCGAAGAAACAGATCGACCGCTGGCGAACCAATTTCACAGGGTCAGAGGGGGCGTCTTAGTTCTAGATCGGGTCTTCAACCACTCCTCTCTATGTCTCTCTCTCCCCTTCTCTTTCTCTGACGACCCATCTCTCTCTCTCTTTCTCAATTCCATATATGTTGATGTTGTATTGGTTGAAGGAGGTCCTGGTTAATGGTGTATTGTAGCAGGTGGGAATTGTGTGTTGATGGCTGTTAAATTGGAGGTTGTTGGGTCGATTTTATAGAGAAAGTGGGAGAAGGGTGGTTGTTTGAATCGGTAAATTGGCTATGATATAAGGGCAGGATAATTGTTTGAATTGGTGAATTGTTTGTGGCAGATATTAGGGAAGGTGATTTTTTTTGAATCGGTGAACTGTGTGCATGTGGTAAGTGATAGTTCAAGCTCTTGAGCATGAATGTGTTTACAAAATCAAGGGGAGTTTGTAAGCCAAAATGATCAGAACTGTTAAAGTCTCAAAGTTTCAAAGATTTGAGATACTATTTGCTTGTGCTAACTGATTATTATTCTTAATAGTTTCTGTGATTGCAGGCTTGGAGTTTGGATTGAGTGGTGATTTAATAATTCACTACTGTCTTTAATAAATATTATTGAGCATATCTTTTGTTTGAATTGGTTTTGTAGATTGTAGGGTTTAGCTTAAATTTCATTCATATGAACGGCAATCAAAGCTCCAAAGGTTTGAGATTGCTTTTATCTTAACTCAATTCTGTACAGAGGTTGAGTTTGATGGATTCATGATTGGATTTGGATTTAATCTATCCTCTTATTATGTTATCTATCTTGTCTTACATTTATATACACATGTGGCTATTTATATTTAATTTTATCTAAGACAAAATTAACTAGGGTTTACGTAGGAACTGGCTGTCTAACAGATCAGATTGTGTAGCTAATTTGTCTAGATCTTGTTTGATCTTTGTGCCTGAGATAGTGCAGAATTGTTGGTCGTCCAAACGTCCATAAACAAAGTCAAAAATCTATTCAAACATAGCTTTTGAAAGAAGCATCTTAGGGGAGAAAATTTGTAGGAATTCAGTTCCTAAAATCTCTCAAGTAGTTGCAGGTTGTTGATAAAAGCTGGAGTTTGAATTTCAAACAGAGACACACAGAGAGAGGCTGATCAACACAGTTTGAAGAGAGTTTCATACATGGGAGATCAAATTAAACAACTCTTCAAATCAATCGGGCCAATCAACACTGCAAGAGGAGAAGATCATCCATCAAATATAAAGAACACTTCCAAGCTTCATCTTCTTATATCTTCTGTGTTCTTCAACTTGTATTGAATATGTTATATTCATTTTTTTTCTAAACCTCACAAACTTAGAAGTTTAGTTGTTCAAGTGAACAACAAAAAGGTTCTTATTTTTACAAGAGGTTGTAGCTGGTACTAGATAGGTTGGGAACCACAAGATGCATAAGAGTAAGGTAGCTCACTTAGGCTTGAGATCTAGGGCTAAATCTGGGTGATTAATAAGAAGTGTGTTGAAATCCTGGAGGGATTAGATCCCTCAGGTAGAGATTAGGTCCAATTGTGACCGAACTCTGTAAAAGTCCTTGTGTTCTTTTGCCTTACCTTACAACTTTTCATATATATATATATATATTTAGTATCAGTTCAGACTACGTAACTCCAAAGCTTTGAAGAATTTCCAATCTCAAAGCTTTGAAGCTAGTGTTTTCTGCAGTTGTATCTCTAGATTCTCAAATCTTTTCCAAATCTTTGAGATTTTAACTGCACATTTGCTTGAAGTTTCGGAAGGCTAGTTATTGAGCAAAAGTTTCCATACTCTATTGAACCACCCCCCCCCCCCCCCCCTCTAGAGTATTAGATCCTGTTTATGGAGTGGAATAAGGAACAAGTTGTGGTGTCCGATGTTGTTACCAAGTACACATTTATGTTGGCTTGCAGGTTGTATCTGAGCATTCAAGATGTCAGAAGAGTTGAAGAATTAGGCAAGCCGTTCGATGATATCACTGCAGGGATAGTGTCAATGGCTATAAATTTGCCCGGGACGGCATTTAACCGCGCCATAAAAGCGTCGAAGATAATGAGGAAAGATCTTGAAAATGTGATCGAGAATAGAAAGATGGATTTGTTGGAGAAGAGAGAGATTTCAGCCCATGATTTGTTGTGGCAGATGATAATGGCCAACGACGAAAATGGGCAATTTTTTACCGTCGCTGACATTGCGAGCACTGTCGTGGGCCTGCTTCATGCTGGCACTCACACGTTGAATGTTGCATTGACCTTTATTGTCATGTATCTCGCAGAGCTTCCTCATGTGTACGGAGAGGTCTTCAAAGGTACGTGGAGAGTAGTAAATTGATTTAGCTTGTTAAATTTATCATAATGTTAGAAAGTTAACTTAAGTAAAATACATGCTGCAAAAAGTTAATCTATTATGTCGTTTTGCCTATTAAGCAACCTAATTAAACAAGACAAACATATTGGTACAAAAGGACTCGCATAACAAATAGAAAGTCCTTCTCTACCAATATGTTAAAACTAGTATCATAACAAGAAAATTGAAATAATTAGACTGATAGGGTTCTAGCTGACATAATGTTTTCCTTTGAAGTTAGCTTCATTTTTTGGCTGATGTAGTAATTATGTTTAGATTATGTCCACGCTGTATTACTCTATGGAAAATAGAAATAAGATGTGAGGACTCCAATCCAACTTGACTGCAATGAGTTCCCTTTACACGATTCTATGCATGGATTGCATCCAAGTATATTTGAGTGTGCCAATAAGTTAAAGCAAAAATTAATGGTTGTCATCAGCTCCATAATACTTGTTTCTTCACAGTTGGTGAACTTGTTGGGCGTACTGTGATCAAGAACATGCCTAAGAGCAAGAGATTATATTTTAAAACTCTTTAGCCCCATAATGTCAGATTATAATACAATTTGGCAGCAAAATAAGAATATAATGAAGATTGCAGGTCAAATAAATAAGATTTGAGAAGATTTTCCCTATAGAGAAGTCAATATAGGGTGATAAAATACAGGTTCAGTGGAGTTGGCATAGAATATAATCAAATGTAAACTTTGGATCAAGATATTCAAAGCGTGACAGTGATTTCCTGAGAAAATGAAACAGATATATTCTTTAAGAGGATTTCAGTAGGTTAGGGTGACAAAATACAAGTCAAATGTCTCTAAGAGAATCCAAGAAAATTAATCTGGAACACGTACAGGAGTTCGAAGAGAATCCAATGAATAGTTCCCCTTAGAAGAACTGGTAAACAAAATACGTGTTAGGGACACTTGTACGACACACTAAAATACTTGTCAGACACTCCGCATGGTGTGTCCATGTATTCTAGAAAATTTTATTAGACCGAAATCTCGAGGGACAAGTTAGGGACATACTATTAAGCTAAAGTAGATGTAATATTTAGAATTAATTGAGTGTTTAATATGTGAAAAGGTTGCATGTTTGAACGAAAGTTTAAGCTTGGTTTTAAGTTTTCACATGCGACAACTTCTTAGTTTTTCTAGACTCAACTTGTCCCACTCGAACCCACATAAGCTACTAATTTTCTCTTCTCACTCTTGTACTTATACTTACTATATTTGTTGCTGTAGTATGTAAACTATAAGTATTAAAGAAGTCGAACCAATATTTTGTCATCTATTATTATGAAATTTCAAATAAATACAAAAAAAAGATAATAATGTTATTGTGTCCCTACTGTGTCGTATCCTCAAATTTTCCGTTTCTGTTTCTGTATCCTCAAATTTTCCGTTTCTGTTTCCGTATAGTATCCAACTTCCCTATCCAAATTTCCAAATTGAGTTTTCTCGCATGAAAACCTCGAGTACCTATTTTCGCATTACAGGCACAAGTAATCTATTTCAGCATGTTTAGTGCGCAACGTCTCAAATTTGACGTACATGTCAGAAACCATTAGAAATATTTGTTGTTGCAGCTGGAATTCATGTTTGTGATACTCTTATATGCATTTTTTTGAGAGTTGATTTTCTAAAAACAGAACAAATGGAGGTAGCAAAGTCAAAGGGAAAAGGAGAGTTGCTGAATTGGGAAGATTTGAGAAAAATGAAATACTCATGGAATGTTGCAAGTGAAGTAATGAGACTGAGGCCACCTTCTTTTGGGCTTTTCAGAGAGGCAATTACTGATTTCACATTTTCTGGGCATTTGATTCCCAAAGGATGGAAGGTAAAGCATATCGTATTTGAGTCAGTTTGACAATTTTAGATTTTCAGCTAACTTGTTCATTCTGATTAATTCATGCTGATATTTCAGATATCTTTTTAGTATCAAACTTCTTCCAAGTATGTAACAGAGAAAGTAATGACTATATTCCCTCTTCTTCTGTAGCTACATCTGATCGCGCAAACGACGCACAAGAGCCCAGAATACTTTCCTGATCCGGAGAAGTTTGATCCGTCAAGGTTTGAGGGGACCGGACCGCCTCCCTATACATTTGTTCCGTTTGGTGGGGGACCACGTATGTGCCCGGGGAGCGAATATGCAAGGCTAGTTATACTTGTTTTCATGCACAATCTAGTGACGAAATTCAGATGGGAGAAGATAATCCCTAATGAGAAAGTAGTTATTGATCCTCTTCCACGACCGACTAGAGGTCTCCCCATCCGATTACATCCTCATCAGGCTTAAGTTTTCTTTTGGGAAGAAGCAAAATAATGAACGTAGCGTCAAGCAATTTGGGAGCAAGAAGTAGTACAACAGAGCTTCTAACTCAGTCAAGCCAGTCATGCATGACCCCTTTGTAAAGGCATCATCCGACTTTCCGACTTTGTAAAGCATGTACAAGGCATATCATCTTTACCTTTCTTTTCACTTATAAATGTAACCACGTGTTTTGTTTTCGTCTTTGTCAACTTTCTCCAATTATTTTGATATGTATCAGTATCGTACAAGTAGGTTGAGAGGATACGAATCTTCAATTTGCAATTTGAGAAGCAGAAATTATCTAACTAGACTATGAAAAGGCTATGAAAGAAAATGAAACTAAAACAATTCATTCATCTCATGAAAGTTGAAATCCTAACACATATAAATATTAAACATTTTAGCTAAATACCCTCAAGACACCTAAATAATGAAGAAAGTGCAATAACTCACCGCTACTAATAAAGTAATGTAAATAACGTCCAAACTAATGACTATTTAGGTACGTAGTCGTTGAGATATTTTGGCGGAGCACGGGTCTGTTCCTCACGACGCAGGGCCGTCTCTGTAGTCCTGTCCTCCGGTAGATATGTGCCCGTATATCTCCCCATGTCGACAATCGCATTGTCCTCAATGCGAAGTCCGTCATAGTGATCGTTATCGTCAGAGCCCGTATACAAATACTTGCGATCACATGTGTGCCCGTTGACATATTTCTGACCACAAAGGAAGCACAACCCATTCGCGAACTGTTCTTGGCCCTCGGCAGTAATCAGGCGACGTGCTGGTGGTGTCGTCCATGGTGCGAGATCCTGTGACAAGGACGGTGTGAGATGGCTAAGTGTTGCTGATGGCGTTTGGATCGCGTCTAACTCACGACGAGCGGAAAAAGGAAAAGCTAAGGATTGAGGCTTGCGTAACCCCAATTCGCGTCCCAATGGTGGCGTGAGACCGAAGGAAAAATAGATATCAACTGCGGATCGGGTATAGCTCCAACTCTGTTCATCAATTTCTCAAACTCGGTCTGAAAAGCAAGAACTGTAGTTTTTCGGCGCAACTTTGACAACTCACCCAAATAATCGTGATAGATATTGTTATCAAAGCGAAGTTTGACCTTGTCATGAAAAACTTTCCAGCTTGCAAAAGAGAAATTATTTTAGCGATACTCGGCGACATCACCGACTAATAATACCCCCACCAACTGTAGCCGATCATCCTGCGGAACGCGATAATACTGAAATTTTTTCTCAACTTAAAAAATACAAGTATGCTGGTCAACACCTAAAAATTTCGGTGCGTGGACGCAAAACTTCTGATTTCATGTGTCCGTACTCATCGGATTGATCTGACCTGGATACATAACTGTTTGACCCAGAGCAGCAATCTGACCCCAAAGGGGAGTTTGACCCAAAACAATCCCCTGACCCATATAATGGTATTGCCTGAAAAAGTTGTTGGACCCATATTGGCTGGTGGACCTGGGTAAATATTTTGGCCAAAAGAGGAACTTACGACCGTGAGAATTGGGGCAAGAAACCCAGTAGCAGTCGGCTGGTGTAAAGGATTTTTCGTCGTCTGAAATTGAACGACAGAGGTTGCGCGTTGCTGCTGATGGGGCAATGTGGGCAAAGAAGGGAGGTCGACGGGGTCGTACCTGTGCAGGAGCGCAGACGGATGGGTTAACGCCTTGATGGTGGCGACGAAGGAAGCAACCACCGATTGAATATGCGCCTGGTTTGTTGGCGGTTGTAGAGCGACGATTCCTGGTGGCTGAGGTTGAGTAGGCAGAAAAAGAGGGAAGAACGTTGCTTGTTGTGGTTGTAGATGGGAAAACGGAGTGGGATAGTGGTCGTGGGCTAGTGATATGGGTTGGTGTTGCGCTGGGAATCGTCGGAACGAGCGGCACCTGCCACTCATGCCGCTGCGACGCCTGAGAATACTGGGTTCTGGCCTCTGTTTCCATCTTAGCCAAGGCGTGTGGCGCCTGAAGAACCGGAGCTAAGGTATGCGCCGACAGGGATAACCCAGGAGCTCCTGTAGCAACTGGCGGAAGACGACCCTGTACGGTGAGTAATTGATCCTCCAAGGTAGCAAAAGTATTTCCACCGTACTCTTACGAGTCTCCAAACCAGTGACTGTTGGAATAGATGCCCTAGAGGCAATCTAGTTTAGTATGAATTTGTATATGGCTAGAAAATTCATTTATTATTTATTGGATATTTAATATAATGAAGTCCTTAGATTTACAATTGTGTTGTTTATCTTAAATATCCCTAGTCAAGTATAATGATTAAATGGGACAATCATCTATAGACTAGTATGGGGTTGGATTGATATGGAGATATCACGATCCAACACGTAGGTGTGCATTACGGAATGTTGCACTGGATTGACCCATCTCCGAGAAGGCTACATACATGTTATGTTGAGTCACAAGCGCTTCTCGCGGTGCAATGGTATTGTCATCCTTAGACTTGAAGTCACTAGATATTCTAGTTGTGGATCATTGTGATCTTGGTAGCGTTAAACGCTACACCGTGACTGGGTAGTTATAAAGGCGTGTACTGGATACAATGAAAAGCAAGCTTAGAGATCGCAGTGGACGTAGAGAGGATTTGCCCCTCCCACATAACGGGAGCAAATATCCTAGGCCACTCGAGGGATAGTGCTTATAGAATGTCTGGCCAGACTCAAATAAATCAATATGGGATATTGATGTTATTTGCACGAATAAGGCTATTCCCGTGGATCGAGAAACTATGGATTGGATATACGAGTGTGACTTGTATGTCTCGTGTCCAATCCGGATATGGAGGCAAAGGGATGAGACAATTACTTGTACAAAGGTTGTCAAGATGACTATTCTATTAGTTGGCT
Organism: Linanthus parryae; assembly: GCA_023055425.1. Lineage (NCBI taxonomy): Eukaryota > Viridiplantae > Streptophyta > Magnoliopsida > Ericales > Polemoniaceae > Linanthus > Linanthus parryae. The sequence goes on along the minus strand of JALGPY010000001.1, from coordinate 23,498,241 downwards.
AGAATGGATGTTTTGCTAGAAACCGCTCCATATTAGCAAATAGTTGCTACCAACTAGATAGAACCTATGGGGTCACACGCTATATAGAGTTGAACTAGATGTGGGAATTAATTAATTAGAAGGATCACTTTGCAAAACCTTGCAAACTTAGTAGGGACTAATTTGCAAGGAAGGGACTAAATTGAATTCTAGTTGGACTAGAATAAGTCCTTTAGGTAGTTAACAAGGAGTTGTTGGACTATATAAAAGACCCTCCTTCATTCCTTCCTCATAACTTATGCTCATTAGTGAACATAACAAGAGTGGGAGAGAACAAAAGGAGAGAGAGCAAGCAACAAGGAGGCCGAACCGACCCCCTTGTCGCCGCCCTCACCCCGTCGGCCAAAAAGGGGCCGAAACCCCCCTTTTTGTCTCGTTTTGCGTGATTCGTTCTTCCTCTTCCTATTCCGGGCTAGCACCAAGGAGTTTGGGAGATCTAGGATCAACTCTAGGCGTGATCAACTATAGAGAACGTGACATTATTCGCGTTTGATGTCATCAAGGAGAACCCAAAGGTGTGTTTATGATTTCTTACCTTTACTATCGTTATGCATCTAGACTTGTGATCCTTGGAGGGTTTTGCATGGTTTATGTTTAATTATGCTTCCGTTGCGCGATCCATGAATCAAAACCCTACAGTGGTATCAGAGCCACAGGTCATAGAGCATAAACGTAGTTTATGTGTTACATTCTTGTTGTTTTACACCTTAATTTGATTGTTTATCGCGTAAAACAAGACAAATCAAGCATGGGATGCAATTTGTCAATAATTAATCATAACAAGACCCAATTTTGGCATTGGATGCATGAATTGGTGAGTTTGAGAAATTTTAGGATCTTAGATCTAGGGTTTGGGCATCCTTGGGGAAGAAGGAGTTCTCCCAAAACAAGGAAACAACCAAACTTGGGCACCAAGCAAGGGAGTTGTTTTGGAAACAACTCCCATAGAAGGGTTCGGCCCCCCCAGGGACCGCCCCCTTGCTTGCCGCCCAAGCTTGGGAGCCCTAAGGGGCCGGGCGGCCCTAACCTGCGGGCCTAGCTTGCGGGTTTTGGGCCGGGCCGGCCCTAGGGCCTTGTGTTTCACCTTAATGGGCCCGGGCAATTGGATTGTTGGGCCCATGGACCGTTTTAACCCCAGAAATCCTAAAATCAATTAAAATTGACCAAGCGCGTTAAAATTGGATTTTAACTGTTTATGTGCAAATCGCATGGTGATTGGATATGGCCTTAGGATGTGGTTTGATGTGGATGTTTAATTTTGTTGTTTGGTTTTACGCCCTGCGAGCTGATCAATTAATTGTAATAATTAATTAGGGTTTTATGGCCTGCGTGCCATTTTTTTCTCAACTTGTGAGATTTATTTTATTTTGTATAGATATTAGTTAGTGCTAGATAAAGTAGATTGTTAGCCAAGATTGGAGAAAAGAAGCCCAAAGCCAAAGATGCCACAAAAGATGGAGCATGGAGCATGGAGCAATCCACAAGACTATGAAGGATGGACCAAGAGATCAAGACGCATGGAGATGTGTTTTCTTAGGGTTCATAGATAATTCCATTGGCTTGGAATTATCTTAGTCTAGAAAAGGCCATATCCACATCACGTTTAATTTCTGTTTCGTGGTTGTTTATTTATTGTCTTATTATTTGTGTGGTTGGTGTATGGATGATGCATGCAATTAGGATAATAAGATAATTAGACAACCCGGATCTATTATTTGGAGTTGTGCCCAAACTCAAATAGATAGATTAGTTGATATTGATCAACAAAAACAATTAAAAATTGAATTTAAAATCCCTCAAATTTTAAATATTGTGTTCTTGCCTTCTCGTTATTTAAACACTCATTATCATCATTATTTATCAAGCTCGTGCGTGCCAAAGCATGGCGACTTGGTTCATAATGATGGAATGCGATGGCACGTAACAATGTGCAATTGTTTAGATAAGAGGTTGAACACAACTAGGCTATTAATTTGATTAAGAAACCTAGAGGCAATCAATTGGGATTATCCATAAGGATGGATAAATAAGGAGTTATTTGCCCGATTGAACCAAGAGTTGCATATGGGATGCAATTGGAATTGTTCCTACCTAAAGTAGTCAAATTATGGGTGACTTGCCAAAGCAAGCTCATAAGGAGATGAAAGATGGATCTTGGCCCACTAGAAAATATAAGGATATTTTCCGCATTAATATCTTGAGGGTTATTAATCCGTAGAAAAATAGTGGGAGCTATATTTAATAAACTAGCCATTATTAAATATAGTCAAAAATTCACAAATACTAAAACTTGCGTATTTTACTTTTTGTAGAATTCCAAATGGCAAACAACTCATCGAGTTCACAACATTCCCTACGATCCGTCCTTGAGAAGGACAAGCTCTCTGGAACCAACTTTCTTGATTGGTACAGAAACTTGAGAATTGTTCTCAAGCAAGAGAAGAAACTGTACGCAATAGAGGAGCATGTTCCAGAAGGTCCAGAGAACCAGACACCTGCTGCCTTAAAGGCGTATCAAAAGCGTGTTGACGACGCTAATGATGCGGCATGCCTTATGCTTTGCACCATGACTTCTGAGCTTCAGAAGCAACACGAAAACATGAATGCTGTCATATGATCGAACATCTAAAGCAGCTCTTCCAAGAGCAGGCGAGGGTAGAAAGGTATGAGGTCTCAAAGGCACTGTTCAAATGTCATCTGGCAGAAGGGAACCCGGTGGGACCTCATGTACTCCGAATGATCGGGTACTTGGAGAATCTCGCCCGGCTTGGGTTCCCGGTCGGCCAGGAGTTGGCAACCGATCTCGTGTTGCAATCGTTGCCCGAGAGTTATGGACAGTTCATTATGAACTATAACATGAACGAGATCGTTAAACCACTGCCAGATTTACTCAACATGTTGAGGACGGCTGAACAGAGCATCAACAAGGGTAAGGGCAAAGCCATAATGATGGTGCAGAAAGGAAAGGGCAAAAGGTTTGCCTCTTCCTCCAAGGGCAAAGGCAAGTCAGTTGCCAAGTCCAAGGAACCAGCCCTTAAGCCTGTTGGTGGCATTGCCAAGGTCGTGACTAAGGGTGAATGTCACTACTGCAGTCAGCCTGGACACTGGAGGAGGAACTGCCCAAAATATCTGGAGGACAAGAGGCTTGGAATAGTGATTCCGCCACCACCAGGTATTTTTGTTGTAGATGTCAATTTAACTGTCTCTACATCATGGGTATTAGATACTGGATGTGGATCTCATATTTGTCGAAATATGCAGGATCTAAAGAGAAGTAAAAGATTGGCTAAAGGGGAGATAGATCTGCGCGTTGGGAATGGAGCAAAGGTTGCTGCGTTGGCCATAGGCGTGTGCGAGCTATCTCTGCCTTCAGGATTAGTTTTAGAATTAAATAATTGCTATTTTGTGCCTGCTATGAGCAGAAACATTATTTCTATTTCTTGTTTGGACAAGGATGGTCTTATTATTTCAATAAAGAACAATTGTTGTTCCTTTTATTTAAATAATATTCACTATTTTAGTGCGCAATTATTTAATGGACCTTATGTCCTTGATCTAAGCAATCCTGTCTACAACATTAATACCAAGCGCATTAAAATAAATGATTTAAATCCTGCTTATTTATGGCATTGTCGTTTAGGCCACATAAATGAGAAACGTGTATCTAGACTCCATAAGGATGGATTACTAGACTCATTTGATTTTGAATCATATGAGACATGTGAAGCTTGTTTATTGGGAAAAATGACAATGTCCCCTTTCAATAAGAAAGGTGAGAGGACTAGTGAGCAATTGGCGCTCATACATACCAATGTATGTGGGCCATTTGCCACGCCTGCCAGGGGTGGTTATGTCTACTTCATTACATTTACTGATGATTACAGTAGATATGGATTTGTGTACCTTATGAGGGCAAAATCCGAATCCTTTGAAGTGTTCAAAGAATTCAAGAATGAAGTAGAGAAGCAACTTGGCAAAAGTATCAAGGCTCTACGATCGGATCGTGAAGGAGAATACTTGAGCCAAGAGTTTGACGACTATCTTAGAGAGTGTGGGATCGTGTCCCAACTCACTCCACCCGGAACGCCACAATGGAATGGCGTGTCCGAGAGGAGGAATCGAACCCTATTGGATATGGTTCGGTCTATGATGTGTCAAACCGATCTTCCATTATCATTTTGGGGCTACGCTCTATTAAGTGCAGCTTTCACCATTAACCGTGTTCCATCTAAATCAGTCATGAAGACACCATATGAGATGTGGAGTGGGAGGCGTCCCACACTGTCGTTCATGAGGATTTGGGGCTGCGATGTCTATGTAAAACGTTTACAATCAGACAAGCTAGGGCCTAAATCGGATAAGTGTAAATTTGTGGGGTACCCTAAGGAAACTAAGGGATACTACTTCTACAATCCAACCGAGAACAAAGTGTTTGTTTCTCGGACCGGCGTGTTTCTAGAAAGAGAATTTGTCTCTAAAGAAGCAAGTGGGAGGAATGTAGAACTTGAAGAAGTTCAAGAACCACAAATCACTGAACCAATTATGGAACATGAACAGGAATCACAAGCAGTTGTGGAGCCACCTGTTCAGGTAACACAAGAGCTTCGTAGATCTAGTAGAGTGCGCCAGGAACCCGAGAGGTATGGACTTCTCGTAACTGATTCCGGTGACACGATGCTCATAGATGATGAGCCTGCTACCTATGAGGAGGCCATGAGGGGCCCAGACTCTCAGAAGTGGCTGGAAGCCATGAGATCCGAGATGGAATCCATGTATACCAACAAAGTATGGACTTTGGTGGAACCACCCGATGGGGCGCGACCCATAGGGTGCAAATGGGTCTTCAAGAAGAAGATCGACATGGATGGTAATGTGATTACCTATAAGGGCCGATTGGTGGCTAAAGGATTCAGACAGATTCATGGTATTGACTATGATGAAACCTTTTCACCAGTCGCAATGACCAAATCCATCCGAATCCTACTTGCGATTGCAGCATACTACGACTATGAGATTTGGCAGATGGATGTCAAAACAGCATTCCTTTATGGGAATCTCCTCGAGGACGTGTATATGATACAGCCGGAGGGTTTTGAGGATCCAAAGCAAGCCAACAAAGTCTGTAAGCTGCAACGATCCATTTATGGATTGAAGCAAGCTTCTAGGAGTTGGAATCGAAGTTTTGATGAAGTGGTCAAAGAGTTTGGCTTCATCAGAAACGAAGATGAGTCTTGTGTTTACAAGAAGGTTAGTGGGAGCTCTGTAGCTTTTCTGGTCTTGTATGTGGATGACATACTACTCATTGGAAACGACATTCCCATGCTGCAATCTGTGAAAGATTGGCTCGGAAAGTGTTTCTCAATGAAGGACTTAGGGGAAGCAGCCCATATACTTGGTATAAAGATCTATAGAGATAGATCTAAGAGGTTGCTAGGCCTAAGTCAAAGTACATATATTGACAAGGTGTTGAAGCGGTTCAACATGCAAGATTTCAAGAAGGGATTCTTGCCCATGTCACATGGAATCACTCTTTCGAAGAGTGGTTGTCCTTCCAATGAGATTGAGAAGGAACGCATGAGTAGGATTCCCTATGCCTCGGCCATAGGATCTATCATGTACGCCAAGTTATGTACTAGACCAGATGTGTCATATGCCTTGAGTATGACAAGCAGATACCAATCCAATCCGGGTGAGAGTCACTGGATTGCAGTCAAGAAAATCCGAAAGTACTTGAGAAGAACTAAGGATGCTTTCTTGATATTTGGCGGTGAGGAAGAGTTGCGTGTAAGGGGTTACACTGATGCAAGCTTCCGAACTGAAAGAGATGACTTTAGATCACAATCGGGATATGTGTTTTGCCTGAATGGAGCAGCGGTGAGCTGGAAGAGTTCCAAGCAAGAGACGGTAGCTGATTCTACAACAGAGGCTGAGTACATTGCTGCAAATGGCGCAGCAAAGGAGGCTGTTTGGATCAGAAAGTTTGTTTCTGAACTTGGTGTGGTCCCTAGCATTGCGGATCCAGTGGAGTTGTTCTGTGACAACACTGGGGCGATCGCGCAATCAAAGGAACCCATATCGCACCAGAAGTCCAAGCACGTGCTCAGGAAGTTTCATCTGATTCGAGATATTATCGATAGAGGAGACGTTCGGATATGCAAGATTCCTACAGATGATAATCTGTCAGACCCGCTTACGAAGCCTCTCACGCAGTGGAAGCATGAAGGGCACACTAGGAGTATGGGCATACGGGATGCGCCAGATTGGCTCTAGTGCAAGTGGGAGACTGTTGGAATAGATGCCCTAGAGGCAATCTAGTTTAGTATGAATTTGTATATGGCTAGAAAATTCATTTATTATTTATTGGGTATTTAATATAATGAAGTCCTTAGATTTACAATTGTGTTGTTTATCTTAAATATCCCTAGTCAAGTATAATGATTAAATGGGACAATCATCTATAGACTAGTATGGGGTTGGATTGATATGGAGATATCACGAATCAACACGTAGGTGTGCATTACGGAATGTTGCACTGGATTGACCAATCTCCGAGAAGGATACATACATGTTATGTTGAGTCACAAGCGCTTCTCGCGGTGCAATGCTATTGTCATCCTTAGACTTGAAGTCACTAGATATTCTAGTTGTGGATCATTGTGATCTTGGTAGCGTTAAACGCTACACCGTGACTGGGTAGTTATAAAGGCGTGTACTCGATACAATGAAAAGCAAGCTTAGAGATCGTAGTGGACGTAGAGAGGATTTTCCCCTCCCACATAACGGGAGCAAATATCCTAGGCCACTCGAGGGATAGTGCTTATAGAATGTCTGGCCAGACTCAAATAAATCAATATGGGATATTGATGTTATTTGCACGAATAAGGCTATTCCCATGGATCAAGAAACTATGGATTGGATATACGAGTGTGACTTGTATGTCTCGTGTCCAATCCGGATATGGAGGCAAAGGGATGAGACAATTACTTGTACAAAGGTTGTTAAGATGACTATTCTATTAGTTGGCTAGAATGGATGTTTTGCTAGAAACCGCTCCATATTAGCAAAAAGTTGCTACCAACTAGATTGAACCTATGGGGTCACACGCTATATAGAGTTGAACTAGATGTGGTAATTAATTAATTGGATTAATTAATTAGAAGGATCACTTTGCAAAACCTTGCAAACTTAGTAGGGACTAATTTGCAAGAAAGGGACTAAATTGAATTCTAGTTGGACTAGAATAAGTCCTTTATGTAGTTAACAAGGAGTTGTTGGACTATATAAAGGACCCTCCTTCCTTCCTTCCTTCCTTCCTCATAACTTATGCTCATTAGTGATAGTGGGAGAGAACAAAAGGAGAGAGAGCAAGCAACAAGGAGGCCGAACCGACCCCCTTGCCGCCGCCCTCACCCCGTCGGCCAAAAAGGGTCCGAAACCCCCCCTTTTTGTCTCGTTTTGCGTGATTCGTTCTTCCTCTTCCTACTCCGGGCTAGCACCAAGGAGTTTGGGAGATCTAGGATCAACTCTAGGCGTGGATCAACTATAGAGAACGTGACATTATTCGCGTTTGAAGTCATCAAGGAGAACCCAAAGGTGTGTTTATGATTTCTTACCTTTACTATCGTTATGCATCTAGACTTGTGATCCTTGGAGGGTTTTGCATGGTTTATGTTTAATTATGCTTCCGTTGCGCGATCCATGAATCAAAACCCTACAGTGACATTGTTGTTTAAAGCAGTTAAATTGCTGTTCAAACTCTTGAATTCGTCGACGAGTTGTGCGAGGACGTCGTATTTGGGTGAACTCGACATGATGAAAGAACCAGATGATATGTACCAATATCGTACCAGTAGGTTGAGAAGCCACGAATCTCCAATCTGCAATTTGAGAAGAAGAAATTCTCTAACTAGACTATGAAAAGGCTATGAAAGAAAACGAAACTAAAACAAATCATTCATCTCATGAAAAATAAAGTTGAATCCTAACACATATAAATACTAAACATTTTAGCTAAATACTCTTAAGACCCTTAAATACTGAAGAAAGTGCAATAACTCACCCCTACTAATAAAGTAACGTATATAATATCCAAACTAATGACTACTTAGGCACGTAGTCGTTGAGATATTTTGGCGGAGCACGGGTTCGTTCCTCACAACGCAGGGCCGTCTTCGTAGTCCTGTCCTCCGGTAGATACGTGCGCGTATCATATTTTTAGATTGTTATGAAATATAAATTTGAGTCACAAATGAATATAAACTAAGCCTGCCCATATGAAGAAAAAAAAGGCGGACATGTTCATTGCAAGAGTAAAATCTGGGTTTGATATTCAAATGGATTTGAATTCTTTTGTCTAAAGATGGGTTTGATTACAATATGCTGAAAATAGCTTACTCTTCTCAAGTGGCTCGTGTGCGAGTATTAACAACATAATCCAAATCAAGTAAAACGTGTTAACACATCTTTAGATTTCTTCAAGAACACGTGAAAATAGCTTACTCTAGAGTTTTAATTTCTTCAGATAGTTGAAAAAAAGAAAATGATTATGAATTGGATTAGAAGAAGAGAAATGTGAATTTGGAAATGACGATAGAGAGATAATGAAGATGGAAAGTTTTGGAAAAATGGAGACATGGATGAGGTGATGCATGTGCGTAATTATATCTACAAATCCCACTAATTGTAGTAGCACGAGGTTCATACACGTGGAACAATCATGTCAATTTACCATCCAATCAGGCGAAATTGTATACTGGTAACTGGAGCGAATCCAGACTCCTCCACCTAAACGAAACCACATATAGTATTTTTGCAATATTTGAAAACATTGAGTCTTTCACACAAACCCCTTTAAATTTGTATTTCTTTCTTAACTCATATCCTTATGTTTTTGTTTGTCATTTTTTTGTAATACTTTGTTATTCTTTTAGTAATTTTGCAATTAAAATTTAGGCGTTATTGCAATTTGGTCCTGCTTCACTAGAGCTTCCCTGATTCCATTTGAAATTATCGAAGGCATATATTTCGTTGGTGAGAACACTGTTAAAATTATAGCCCTAACATTTCATTTTTTTAGAGAGGGTCGAAGAAACAGATCGACCGCTGGCGAACCAATTTCACAGGGTCAGAGGGGGCGTCTTAGTTCTAGATCGGGTCTTCAACCACTCCTCTCTATTTCTCTCTCTCCCTTTCTCTTTCTCTGACGACCCATCTCTCTCTCTCTCTCTTTCTCAATTCCATATTTGTTGATGTTGTATTGGTTGAAGGAGGTCCTGGTTAATGGTGTATTGTAGCAGGTGGGGTAATTGTGTGTTGATGGCTGTTAAATTGGAGGTTGTTGGGTCGATTTTATAGAGAAAGTGGGAGTAGGGTGGTTGTTTGAATCGGTAAATTGGCTATGATATAAGGGCAGGATAATTGTTTGAATTGGTGACTTGTTTGTGGCAGATATTAGGGAAGGTGAATTTTTTTGAATCGGTGAACTGTGTGCATGTGGTAAGTGATAGTTCAAGCTCTTGAGCATGAATGTGTTTACAAACTCAAGGGGAGTTTGTAAGCAAAAATGATCAGAACTGTTAAAGTCTCAAAGTTTCAAAGATTTGAGATACTATTTGCTTGTGCTAACTGATTATTATTCTTAATAGGTTCTGTGATTGCAGGCTTGGAGTTTGGATTGAGTGGTGATTTAATAATTCACTACTGTCTGTAATAAATATTATTGAGCATATCTTTTGGTTGAATTGGTTGTGTAGATTGTAGGGTTTAGCTTAAATTTCATTCATATGAACTGGCAATCAAAGCTCCAAAGCTTTGAGATTGCTTTTATCTTAACTCAATTATGTACCGAGGTTGAGTTTGATGGATTCATGATTGGATTTGGATTTAATCTATCTTCTTATTATATTATCTATCTTGTCTTACATTTATATACACATGTGGATATTTATATTTAATTTTATCTAAGACAAAATTAGCTAGGGTTTACGTAGGAACTGGCTGTCTAACAGATCAGATTGTGTAGCTAATTTGTCTAGATCTTGTTTGATCTTTGTGCCTGAGATAGTGCAGAATTGTTGGTCGTCCAAACGTCCATAAACAAAGTCAAAAATCTATTCAAACATAGCTTTTGAAAGAAGCATCTTAGGGGAGAAAATTTGTAGGAATTCAGTTCCTAAAATCTCTCAAGTAGTTGCAGGTTGTTGATAAAAGCTGGAGTTTGAATTTCAAACAGAGACACACAGAGAGAGGCTGATCAACACAGTTTGAAGAGAGTTTCATACATGGGAGATCAAATTAAACAACTCTTCAAATCAATCGGGCCAATCAACACTGCAAGAGGAGAAGATCATCCATCAAATCTAAAGAACACTTCCAAGCTTCATCTTCTTATATCTTCTTATATCTTCAACTTGTATTGAAAATTGTTATATTCATTTTTTTTCTAAACCTCACAAACTTAGAAGTTTAGTTGTTCAAGTGAACAACAAAGAGGTTCTTATTTTTACAAGAGGTTGTAGTTGGTACTAGATAGGTTGGGAACCACAAGATGCATAAGGGTAAGGTAGCTCACTTAGGCTTGAGATCTAGGGCTAAATCTTGGTGATTAATAAGAAGTGTGTTGAAATCCTGGAGGGATTAGATCCCTCAGGTAGAGACTAGGTCCAATTGTGACCGAACTCTGTAAAAGTCCTTGTGTTCTTTTGCCTTACCTTACAACTTTTCATATATATATATATATATATATATATGTATATATATATATATAGTATGAGTTCAGACTACGTAACTCCAAAGCCTTGGAGAATTTCCAATCTCAAAGCTTTGAAGCTAGTGTTTTCTGCAGTTGTATCTCTAGCTTCTCAAATATTTTCCAAATCTTTGAGATTTTATCTGCACATTTGCTTGAAGTTTATAAAGGCTAGTTATTGATCAAAAGTTTTCATACTCTATTGAACCACCCCCCCCCCTTCTAGAGTATTAGATCCTGTTTATGGAGTGCAATAAGGAACAAGTTGTGGTGTCCGATGTTGTTACCAAGTACACATTTATGTTGGCTTGCAGGTTGTATCTGAGCATTCAAGATGTCAGAAGAGTTGAAGAATTAGGCAAGCCGTTCGATGATATCACTGCGGGGATAGTGTCAATGGCTATCAATTTGCCCGGGACGGCATTTAACCGCACCATAAAAGCGTCGAAGATAATGAGGAAAGATCTTGAAAATGTGATCAAGAATAGAAAGATGGATTTGTTGGAGAAGAGAGAGATTTCATCCCATGATTTGTTGTGGTCGATGATAATGGCCAACGACGAAAATGGACAATTTTTGACCGTCGCTGACATTGCGAGCACTGTCGTGGGCCTGCTTCATGCTGGCACTCACACGTTGAATGTTGCATTGACCTTTATTGTCATGTATCTCGTAGAGCTTCCTCATGTGTACGCAGAGGTCTTCAAAGGTACGTGGAGAGTAGTAAAATGATTTAGCTTGTTAAGTTTATATAATGTTAGAAAGTTAACTTAAGTAAAATACATGCTGCAAAAAGTTAATCTATTATGTCGTTTTGCCTATTAAGCAACCTAATTAAACAAGACAAACATATTGGTACAAAAGGACTCACATAACAAATGGGAGTCCTTCTGTACCAATATGTTAAAACTAGTATCATAACAAGATAATTGAAAAAATTAAACTGATAGGGTTCTAGACATAATGTTTTCCTTTGGAGTCAGCTTCATTTTTTGGCTGATGTAGTAATTATGTTTAGATTATGTCCACGTTGTATTACTCTGTTATGTCAAACCACCTCACGAACGAAGAACGAATAACAGAAGAACACGAGTATTTTACGTGGTTCGCTAGCAAAATATTTGCTAACTACCTCCACGGCGGAAAAGCACTCTTTATTCACTTAAGAGGAACAATTATAATATTTTGCATACCTAATAGTGTGACTACTAGGTTCTTTATATAGTGCTAGGAAACCCCTAAAGTTTCCGAATCTGATTTGGAAACAACTTGTTTCCTAACTAATCCTCCATCGCCTTTGACTTCCAATGTTTCCTAATCAAAATTGGAAACAAAGAGTTTGGCCGCCTTTGACCAATTCAAGGCACCTACTCAACAAATCTCCACCTTGACTTGAATTGTCTCGTCAACAGCAGCTGCTCCTCTTTTCGTAAATGAAGCTACGTCTTCTCCGCACCCAATGTCTCTCGTCACAGAGACTCACTGGACCCCCACCGGGTCATACATGCCCCCAAGATCCTCACTGGCTCAAGATGTTGAGCAATTCCAGACAATGCTGAAACTTGCTCTCCGGAAATGGCTTGGGGAACATATCCGCGGGGTTGTCAGCTGTCCCCACCTTCATCACCTTGATCATGCTCTCGTTTCTCAGAAAATGATACCTGACGTCGATATGCTTGGTCCTTTCATGATAAACCTGGTCCTTAGTCAAGCAAATCGCACTCAAGCTATCACAGTAGACTATCTCGTGATCTTGAAGTAGCCCTAGATCATTGACCATTACCTTAAGCCAAATTGCCTCCTTTGCTGCTTCTGTTAGAGCCATATACTCCGCCTCCGTGGTGGACAAAGTCACCGTCGGCTGTAGCGTCGCCTTCCAACTCACAACAGATGCTCCTAGAGCAAATACGTAGCCTGTCATTGATCTTCTACTGTCAATATCCCCTGCATAGTCCGCATCCGAGAAACCAGCTACCAAGATGTTTTCACGTGACCCATAGCATAGGCTAATGTCTGACGTACCCTTAAGGTACCTGAATATACGCTTCACCGCCTGCCAATGGTCCCTACCCGGATGAGCCATAAAACGACTAACCACACTAACAACGAATGCTATGTACGGTCGAGTACATACCATAGCATACATGAGACTTCCAACTGTGCTAGCATATGGAACCTTGGACATGTACTCCTTCTCCTCCTCAGTCTGAACGGTGTACATTCCCAGCTTGCTGTTAGTTGCCATAGGAGTATCTATAGCTTTAGCTGATAACATCCCGAATCTTGCCAAGATATTCTTGATGTATCCTTGATGTGATAAGAAAAGCTTATTCTTCTTCCTATCTCTATAGATCTCAACTCCCAATATCTTCCGAGCAGCTCCCAGATACTTCATCTCGAATTCCGCACTAAGGGACCTCTTCAGTTCTCTAATGTCCTTGATATTTCGAGTTGAAATCATAATATCATCCACATATAGAACTAGGTAAATACGTGATCCACTATGCAACTCTTTGTGATACACGCAGCAATCATACTCGCACTTGTGGTAACCAATCTTCAACATGAAGCTGTCAAACCTCTTGTACCATTGCCTCGGCGACTGCTTAAGTCCGTAGAGAGATCTCTTCAGCTTGCACACGTGGTTCTCTCTTCCGGGAAATTGGAACCCCTCCGGTTGGCTCATGTATATTTCCTCCCCCAACTCTCCGTGCAGGAAAGCTGTCTTGACATCCAATTGCTCAAGCTCTAGGTCGTGGTGTGCCACTAAAGCTAGTAACACCCGGATAGAAGTATGTCTGACCACCGGTGAGAAGATCTCGTTGTAGTCAACTCCCTCTTTCTGACTGAGCCCTCTTGCAACTAGCCTTGCCTTATACTTGACGCCCTCTCCAGATGTAGTTCCTTCCTTTCTTCTGAAAACCCACTTGCAGCTGACTATCTTCCTTCCCGCTGGCAATTTAACAAGCTCCCAAGTCGATTTCTTGCTAAGAGACTCCATCTCTTCTCCCATCGCGACAATCCATTTTGCTGACTCAGAACTAGATATAGCGGCCTTGTAGGAGGATGGCTCGTCCTCTACCTCTTCCGCTACATGTAATGCATATCCCACCATACCGTCATCTCTGTATCTCGTTGGAGGCTTTATGACTCTCCTTGGTCTTCCTTCAGAAATACTTTGATGAACCGATTCCTCTGGTGTAGACGCATTGATAACTCCATAATTAGAGTTATATTCTATTGTGATTACTTGTCGTTTCGCGTACTTTCCGATGCATTTATGTGTGTTTTAGGCCGAGTTTTGATAGTTTTGAGCATACTTGAGTATTTGGACTTCATGGTGTAATCCGGGCGTTTTATGCATGTTTTATGCTTTACTTGTCGCATTTGATCTTCCGGTATTTGTTCGTGTTGTGGATTTCAGGAACCGGAAGCGTGGAGTGCGGATTTTGGAGCGGAAGCGAACTTCGGAAAGAAAGAAACTCAAGGAATGCATGAGAGAATAGAAGAAGAGGAGAAGCTAAGAGGAGAAAAGGACTTAGCCAAATTTTCAAGAGGTGAAAAAAGCAACACACATGGAAGATCAAGGTGATCCTACAATACAAAAGGTGATCCTATGATCACAAGATCAAGTACAAGACCACCAACGTGATCCTACAATCAAGTAAGGTGATCCCAGGATCACAAATTGTGATCCCAAGATCACATTAGTAGATCTGACGCATGACAAAGGGGTGAAAGTGTAATTTTTAAAAACTTAAAAAGAAGTGACGAGTTTTAAGAGGAGAGAACGACCTAGGGCACTCATTATTGATCATTCTACGCCATTGGAGAGCAAGGAGCATTCTTGGGAGCTTGGAGACCATCGTTTGATTCTCTATCTTCTTCCCCTCTTTAGTTTTTGTTTATGATCATTGAAACTTTGTACTTTGATCATGTGTTTTCGTATCTAAACTCTCTATTCCGGATATCTCATAGGGAACTAGGGTTTTGAACACCACATTTTGGTGATTTATGGATTATGCTTCATGTTTATTGAATTAATTGGATGTTTATGCTTAGTTATGCTTGATTCATACGCGTAAATCTATCTTTCATATTGTTTGACGTCACAATAAGATTGATCTAGGTGATAATTATTAGAGGAATCAATAGTTATTGCTTGAACTTGAATCTTGCACTAGTCGAATCTAGGGTTGAGGAATCTTGCTAGTTAACTAGAACTAAGAGTTGATATCAAGATCATAATGCATATTTAAACTTAAGTAGGCTAGAGGAATCAGGTACAAGAGTTTAAATATAGACTTTGGTTGAGGAATCTTCAAAGTGAAATTGCTCGTTTGGCTAAGTAGAAAACATCCGTGTTGTATGAACATAAATCCTAAGTGGTGTGAATTCCCTAGTGAACCCATAGAGATATCCTGACTTGTCCACTTATTAAGTAACTTTCGTAATCATTCTTTGTTAATCGTGAGATTATTCAACCGATTAATTGAGACAGTTGTCTTTTAATTTAAGTAGAATTAGAAAACCAACTCATTGCGCCTTGCCCACACAAGGTTAAGAACTAATAGCTAATTTACAAAGAAGTCTCTTGGGATTCGACAATCCGGACTTTTCCGATTATTACTGCACCGACAGCATACACTTGTGGTTTGGACATGTCAAGTTTTTGGCGCCGTTGCCGGGGACTTCGGCTAAATTAGTTATAATTCCTAGCCTTAGGGATTTTATTTTATTGTTTATATCTATTACTCACCTACTTTCTGTGTGTAATCTGTCTTTTCAGGTTGATTTCACGGTGCATGTCCCGTTCTCGAGACGAGCCTTTTCACCCAACACTTGAGGACCCGGAAACTGTGTTACGTGCACAACGTAGAGACAAGAGGAAGACAAGCTCATTTGCTATGGATGACCAAACTAGAGCTGAGTTTGAGAGGTTCCGCAAAGGCCTCGAAGATGCCGAAGCAGCTAGAGCTGCAGCTGTGGAAGATGCAGCAAATCGAGCAAGGGAGACTGAGCAGCTTAGGGCTCCAGGCAGTGATTGATCGCATGAAGCCCCCAAATCCACGACAACTCCCTGGTGCGGAAATAGTTGATAGAAACAATGGAGGAGTTAATGGTGGAAACAACGGTGGCAATGGGAACAATGGGGGTAATAATCGAAACAACAACGGTGGGAATGTGGTAGAGCAAGTCAACAATGCTGAGGAGGATGAGCGTCCTTTGGTGGACTACTTCAGGACTACACCGGAGGGATATCAGCCCACCATTGTCAGGCCTCAGATTAATGCAGCCCATTTCGAGATTCGCCAACCGTTGATCAACATGGTACGAGATGAGTGTCTGTTTACTGGAGCTGCAGGTGATGATCCACACGATCACTTGCTCAATTTCGAGCAAATTACCTCCACTATATATGATCAGAGAGTTCCACTCGAGACAATAAAGCTCATGCTTTTTCCTTTCTCCTTATCGGGAAAAGCAAAGATGTGACTTATGGAGCTTCCAGCAGGTTGTATCACTACATGGGCAGAATGTTGCCAGGAGTTTCTCAGGAAATATCTTCCACCATCCAAGGTTGCACAGAGAATGGCTGACATCACAAAGTTTACTCAGCAAGAAGATGATTCTTTGGGAGACACATGGAGGAAATTCAACCAGCTTCTTCGCAGATGTCCTACTCATGGGGAGTCGTGGTACAAACTGTTACACTATTTCTATAATGGCTTAGACAGGGAGACAGCAAACGAGCTGGACATGATGGCTCAAGGAAACTTCATGGGTTTAGGAATACAGAGATGTCGGGATCTGTTGGACAATGTGGCAAAACGTGAGTCTACGAGGTCCGAGACTCGTAGAAATTCAAAATCTGATGGGGCACTGGTAAACAAGATTAAAGCAATGGTGGAGCAGATATTTGAGCAGCAAATGGCACTCATGACTTCGGCTTTCACCAGTATGAATCCATCAGCACGAGTAAAGTCTGTGGGGGAGATGATGGCAGATGAGAATCAGGGATATGGCGCTGCAGTTGAAGATGTGAACTACTTGGGTCCACCAAGACAGCAGCAGTGGCCGAATACTTATCATCCCAACAACCGTAATCACCCCAACTTTAGCTATGCCAATCCAAACAGTGAGTTATATGCACCGGGTCAGCAGCCAAATCCTCCATACCAGGCTCAGAGACAAGAACCGCAGCTGCAAGCTCCGCGGCAAGAGGAACAAGAGACAAATGCTTTATTGAGAAAGTTACTAGCTAATCAAGACAGGATGGAGAACACGATTGTCTCAATACAAGCAACAATAAAGAGCCACGAGACTCAGATTGGGCAGATTACCAATCAGAATGCTAAAATTCTACCAGGTATGCTTCCTTCCAATACCATTCTTCCTACTGAGCAGCTCAAGGCTATTACTACTCGCAGTGGTGTGACTACTCAGGATCCTCCATATCCTAGCCATGCGAGAGCCGAAGCTACAAAAGCTACAGAGAAGGAATTGGGTGAAGGGTTGCCCAAGGCCGTGAGTCCCCAATCAAAGGACACGATTGAGAAGAAAGAAGAGTCCAAGAGCACTCCAGATCCGGCTACTTATGAGCCACGAATTCCATATCCGGCGGCGATAAAGAGGAATGATGAGGAACACTTTGGGAGATTTATGGATATATTTAAACAATTGCATATTAACATTCCTCTTGTAGAAGCACTTGCTCAGATGCCCAGGTATAAGAAGTTCTTGAAGGAAATCCTATGGGGGAAGAAGAGCATAGAACCCTATGCCACGGTAAAGCTAACAGAGATGTGTAGCACTGTCATACAAAGAGACATTCCCAAGATGAGAGATCCAGGCAGTGTCATCTTAGGCTGCACTCTTGGGGGTGGATATCATACACATGGTCACTGTGATTTAGGCGCGAGTATTAATCTAATGCCATTGTCTCTATTTCAGAGATTGGGCATTGGTGCGCCGACCCCTGTGAAGATGGGTCTGCAATTGGCAGACAATTCTATAGGTACGGCAAATGGGGTGATTGAGAACTTGCTCGTCAAAGTGGGTGCATTTGTATTTCCAGCTGACTTTGTGATAGTGGATATGAAGGAGGATCGCGATGTTCCACTCATCTTTGGAAGACCGTTGTTAAAGACAATGCGCGCAAATTAGGATCTAGAGACTGAGGAGTTGACTATCAAGGCTCTAGACTCATCACTCGTGTTCAAGGCATTTGTTCCGAGCAAGGGGAAGAATAAACTGTCCATGATCAAGTTTAGAGAAGATCGTGTGGATCCTTCTCTTGGGTTGCCTACAGTTTTGCATCCCGATCCACCCGAATCAGAGAAGAAGCAAAATGTGGTGAGTGCACATGATGTGGTGCAGAAAATCAAGAGCAAGAAATTGAAGGAGGAGGCACGTCGTTCTAGACCTCCTTAACATCTTTTGAGGTAACTGAGTCGGGCCGTCGACTTTAAATTACACGGCGCTTGTTGGGAGGCAACCCAACGTATTATTATGCTTTGGTGTAGAGTGTGTTTTTAATAATGTCGTTTGTGTATTTCTTATTGTTTTGTTATCTGAGGGGTGAGAGAGTGAGAATCTGACATTTGAGTTGGGTCGTTTCAGGCATACAAGTTGGAGGCGCTATCCGGGCTCCCTTCTTGATGCATGTGAAAGAAACGAACAAAAACCGAGAAAGCGACGTAACAATAACGGGATTTGAGGTCATAAATTCTGAGTTTACTCCGAAAAATTTGGAGTCACTTTTGCGGAATCAGAACGTACGCAAAACGAGCTTTCCGATGGTATATTATATGCGTGCATCGGAGTCCGGGAGCGTAAAATAATGCAACAAGAAGAAAGATGAAGAAAAAAAAAAGAGCAGCCGGTACTTAGAAAAAAAGTTGACAGAATTTTTTTGTGCTACCCACTGTTAACGCAGGATCAAAAAGGCTGATCGTGTGAAAAAATTTCTGATCGCAAGATCAGATTTGTCTACTCACGCTGAGCTCATTAAAAGGGGACAAAAGAGTCTTTTTGGGCTTTAAGTGAAAAAAAAATAAAATAAAAGAGAACACGCGGAATACAACAAAAAAAAAAAGAAGAAGCAGGCGGTCGTCCTCTTCAGACCCCCGACGAAGAACCCACGAACAAGCACCTCGGAAATTCGCCGCAGCAAGCCCTCACCACCGCCGGCTGCCGTTCGCCATCACCACCGCCGGCCGAAAGCCAGCCGCCCCTTGTTCTTCTTCCTCAGCAGAAGCCGCGACGCAGAAGACCCGCATCCGACGCCTGTTCGTCCTCCGCTCCCGACGCCAGCATCTCCACAACCGCTGCCGACAAAAAAATCGCCGGATTTTGACGGCGGTTGGTTGATTCTGCTCGGCAAGCAGCGCCGGCGACATACCATCTTCAATTTTGTGACGATTCAGTGAAGTAACAATGGGGAGGCAGTGAAAGCTAGGGTTTGTGGTCAAGAAAAATTTGTCAATTCGTTCTCAACCGGTGTGAATTAGCGCAAACCGTTTGCGGGGTTGTTACGGGGACAACGAGGAGAAGATATTGAGATAAAAATCTCACATCGCGAATAGTATCGAAAAATCAGTCGACCGTACGGTCATTCTGGACTGATTTTGTCGATCAAAGCCCTGTAAGAACGGAACTCCGGGGCTTCAGGTATCTCTAATCTTTCTCTTTCGCAATTTAATTTTATCGAGTCTAGGCACATTGAGTAAAAGCCCAAATTTGTTATTGTTGTCGCTTAGTTGCGACGTTTGGGGGCAATTGACTAGTGTCCTAGGATTTATATGCTAAATTGTGTTTCTTGCTTTGATTCAGTACACACTCCTTGTCACGTGCACGTAGCGAATATAATCTCTAAATTTGAATTGCTTCTTTCTTGTGCAATGAGACTATTTAGAAGTAAGAGGAGTAAGGCGCATGAGTTTGACTGTCGAAAGAGACAAAAGTAGTTGAGGCATAGGGTGATGATGGCCCTGAGTAGATACACCGCGCCTCGCATTAGAATTGTCGAGTCCTCTTGATTGATATATAAGTTCGTTGAGGACAACGAAGCATTCAAGTGTGGGGGGATTTTTAATCTTGACTAGCCAGTCCGTGTCTGCATTAACCTGTCACATATAGATTGTTAGGGCGTATTGTGTCGTCTTCGTGGTCCATGTCGTGTTTTGTTTTAGTGTCGTAATGTGTATATTAGTTATATATATATATATGTGTTGGTGTTTGTTTCTTGCACGTTTATTTAATTGAGTCCACCTTCCCAAACTGAGTCAATTTCGAGTCTTCTTTCACGTCTGGCCTTGCATGTAGAGTTAGAATAAATAAAGTAAAAATACAAAAAAATTAAAAAATTGAAATAAAAAAGAACAAAAATTTGAGAAAGGACAATCAAAAGAAGCTTAAAATTTGGTAGAATCGAGGAGTGTGAGAATTTTAGGCGTAGGGCGTGACTTGTGACCGAGAAGGACAAATTGAGTTCCCCCTAGTACGTATAGAGAGGCTTCCTTTACGGGAATGTCTACCTATTTTATTACACTTACTTGATTTGCAAATTTAAAGTGCGTGTCGTTTGTTTTTACAAGAGTTGAGCTAGGTGTGAGCTAAACAAGCCGAACGTTCATGTGTACGTCTTAGGTAGTCGCCAGCCCGCCTCGTAGTGGCACACAGAACAGCTGTGCGAGGATGCGTATTAGAGCACTCACTGCTTGATAGATCTCACCTTGTAGGACCATTAGAAAGCCCAATTTGAACCTTGGTTTTATTCATAACCTCTTGACCTAGGGTGACGATTCTTGGCCTTCATCATAAATCGTTTAGAATCACCACTTTAGTGCGTCACGAGGGAGTCATAGTTGAGGGGGTTCGATGACGGAGAGCTGTACTGCATATACTTGTGAGTTTTACATGATCGCTTGCGTATTATTACATATCTTCGAGGGGATGCGAGGGTGAGTGAGTAGGCTTGCGCACTTCAGTGTGGCGGTGTTCCATGTCACTACACCATGGACACAGTTGTGGAGAGCCGTGAGTGCGTGACGTCTAATCCGCACAACAATGGGGTGGTTGATCTTAATTGGTGGGTCGTGCTGGGTATCGTTTCTTTTCATCATCACGGTGTAGGAGGATCGGTTGGATTAGGCACGAGACTTACATACATTTGATTACTTGAGAGGGGGCATGTTTACATTCTAGTGTGGGGATGTCGACTTTTGACTACGGACATCGAGATTGAGCTTCTGACGACTACATCCCGACACACGCGCGTTGACTATTTGGCGGCTTTGTTTCGTGACACCGTGTACTTCATTGAGTTAGAGGGAGATGAATTTTACTTGTGATATACATTTATTAGATCGTCTATTTCCTCCCCTTAACATATTTGCTTTGCTTGATTCTTGGAAGACCACTCGGATACTTTTACGGCATTTTGTTATATTGAGAGATGAAAAAAAAATGAAAAGAAAAAAAAGAAAAAAAAAAACAAAGAGAGAAAAAAAAGGAGAGATGGAATAAAGGAATAAATTTGAGCTTATTGGAAATTGAGTGGTGGAAAGTTACTAGTTTGTTGACGCCGGTTTGCATTTCGTGCACGTATCACCATGGTGGCCACGGAGATCGTTATTGTACCGGGGTTTGAGGGGATCGAGGGCCGGAGACGGTGAGTTTCGGGTTGCGGTTTCTATCATCGTGGTGGGGTTTAATGTGAGAATGTGACGCTTATGACTTGTTACTACATAATTATCCTTTTTTCCCTAAGCCTCAACATTCTAAACCGTTAGCGGAATAGGAGCTCGGACCTTGAACGTGGCTTAGCCTAGCGTAGCCTCTTATTTTTGTCGACACATGCGAAGAGGTAGGTATTCCTTTACATAGTAATGCTAGGCTCTCTATACTAACTAGGGGAAATTCTCGTTGTCGAGTTTAGTTGCAATTCACGTCTTGTTCCTAGATTGATCATCACTCCATGATAACCGGTTTGAGCTCATTGAGATTGCCCAATCTCGCAACAGAAAAAAAAATGTTATTTTGTTATGTGCATTGTATATATTGCATTTTCATATTGTTGCATAGTCGAGTCATGTATTGAGTCGTGTTTATGTCGAGTCGGCTAGTCTTGGTTTGTATGCACGTGGTGTTTCGAAAAGTATGCAATTAGTTAGACTCGTACCATGATTTGTTGGGGAGAAAGTTTGGAGATGATGGCCAGTTTTGATAGATTGCTCGGGACGCGCAAATGGTAAGTGTGGGGATATTTGATAACTCCATAATTGGAGTTATATTCTATTGTGATTACTTGTCGTTTCGCGTACTTCCTGATGAATTTATGTGTGTTTTAGGCCGAGTTTTGATAGTTTTGAGCATACTTGAGTATTTGGACTTCATGGTGTAATCCGGGTGTTTTATGCATGTTTTATGCGTTACTTGTCGCATTTGATCTTCCGGTATTTGTTCGTGTTGTGGATTTCAGGAACCGGAAGCGTGGAGTGCGGATTTTGGAGCGGAAGCGAACTTCGGAAAGAAAGAAACTCAAGGAATGCATGAGAGAATAGAAGAAGAGGAGAAGCTAAGAGGAGAAAAAGACTTAGCCAAATTTTCAAGAGGTGAAAAAAGCAACACACATGGAAGATCAAGGTGATCCTACAAGACAAAAGGTGATCCTATGATCACAAGATCAAGTACAAGACCACCAACGTGATCCTACAATCAAGTAAGGTGATCCTAGGATCACAAATTGTGATCCCAAGATCACATTAGTAGATCTGACGCATGACAAAGGGGGTGAAAGTGTAATCTTTAAAAACTTAAAAAGAAGTGACGAGTTTTAAGAGGAGAGAACGACCTAGGGCACTCATTATTGATCATTCTATGCCATTGGAGAGCAAGGAGCATTCTTGGGAGCTTGGAGACCATCGTTTGATTCTCTATCTTCTTCCCCTCTTTAGTTTTTGTTTATGATCATTGAAACTTTGTACTTTGATCATGTGTTTTAGTAGCTAAACTCTCTATTCGGGATATCTCATAGGGAACTAGGGTTTTGAACACCATATTTTGGTGATTTATGGATTATGCTTCATGTTTATTGACTTAATTGGATGTTTATGCTTAGTTATGCTTGATTCATACGCGTAAATCTATCTTTCATATTGTTTGACGTCACAATAAGATTGATCTAGGTGATAATTATTAGAGGAATCAATAGTTATTGCTTGAACTTGAATCTTGCACTAGTCGAATCTAGGGTTGAGGAATCTTGCTAGTTAACTAGAACTAAGAGTTGATATCAAGATCATAATGCATATTTAAACTTAAGTAGGCTAGAGGAATCAGGTACAAGAGTTTAAATATAGACTTTGGTTGAGGAATCTTCAACGTGAAATTGCTCGTTTGGCTAAGTAGAAAACATCCGTGTTGTATGAACATAAATCCTAAGTGGTGTGAATTCCCTAGTGAACCCGTAGAGATATCCTGACTTGTCCACTTATTAAGTAACTTTCGTAATCATTCTTTGTTAATCGTGAGATTATTCAACTGATTAATTGAGACAGTTGTCTTTTAATTTAAGTAGAATTAGAAAACCAAATCATTGCGCCTTGCCCACACAAGGTTAAGAACTAATAGCTAATTTACAAAGAAATCTCTTGGGATTCGACAATCCGGACTTTTCCGATTATTACTGCACCGACAGCCATACACTTGTGGTTTGGACGTGTCACGCATCCTCACTATCAGACTCTTCTGCTTCTTCCTCTTCGGCTTCCGGCGGCAGTGTAAGGATTTCGGAATCCTTAGGATCAATAGAATCCGACTCTCCCTCAACCTTCTTCTTTGCATCCCCAAGCTCCGCCTCCACGGAGTTTTACAACATATGAGACTCATTAAAGACTACACTTCTGCTAAGTATAATCTTGTTGTCTGCCCATACCTTGTATCCCTTCACAGCTGTTCCGAAACCCATGAATACTCCCTTCTTAGCTCTTGGTTCTAGTTTGCCATCATCAACGTGATAATAGGCAACACAACCAAATACTCTCAAATTCGAGTAATCCACTGCATTACCGGTCCAGACTTCCATAGGAATCTTGCATCCTATACCTGTGTGCGGGCTCCGATTTATGAGATAGCATGCCATGGAAACTACGTCTCCCCAGAAACCTTTAGAAAGACCTGCATTCGAAAGCATGCACCTTGCTTTCGCTAAAAGTGTCTGATTCATTGTCTCGGCTACACTGTTCTGCTGCGGTGTGTGCCGAACGGTGCGATGGCGTGCTATTCCCTGATCCTTGCAGAATTCATCAAACTCTGATGAACAGAACTCTAAGCCGTTGTCCGTGCACATCCTCTTCACCTTCTTTCCCACCTGATTCTCTACTAGTGTCTTCCACTCCTTGAATCTTGCGAAGGCTTCACTCTTGTGCTTCATCACGAATATCCAAGTCATCATGGAGTAGTTGTCTATGATGCTTAGGAAATACCTGTATCCTCCAATCGCCTCGACTCGAGATGGACCCCAGCAATCCGAATGGATATAATCAAGAGTACCTTTCGTTCTATGAACCGCCTTAGGGAACTTGCTACGCTGTAGCTTCCCATACACGCAGTGCTCACAAAGCCCTAGCCTCTTGGGTGCATGCCCGGTGAGATACCCCTTCTTGTGAAGTTCCTGCATTCCACGTTCACTCATATGACCGAGCCTCATATGCCACAGCTTGGTTAGATCAGCTTCCTTAATCTCGGCTGAGACAACTCCAGCAGAACCTGTGATCGTCGAACCTTGCAACATGTACAAAGTCCCATTCTTGACTCCCCTGAGAATCACCTTATAACCCTTGCAGACTTGTAGATCTCCACCTTCACCTTTGAAACTGTATCCCTTGCTGTCGAGTAGACTCAAGGAGATCAGATTCTTCTTAATAAGTGGTACATGTCTGACCTTCTCCAAGGTACATAACTTCTCTTAATTCGTCTTCAATCTAACTGAGCCGCTCCCAATTACCTTACAGATGGCTCTGTTTGCCATTTAGACAGACCCTCCATCCGTTTGGTCGTACGTCGAGAATAGCTCCCTGTTAGAGCAAATATGATAGGAAGCTCCGGAATCAAGGACCCACGCATCCTGAGAGTGCGTGACAACATCCGCCATTAAAACATAATCATCATCGGACGAGTTACCTTGTTCTGCTACGGCTGCGGATCGGTTCTGCCCCTGTTGTCCTCGTTTCGGGCAATCTCTCTTCCAATGCCCCTTTTCCTTGCACCAAGCACAGACATCCTTGAGAAACTTAGAACCTGAGAACTGCTTCTTATTGTTCTTCTTACCCTTATTGCTTCCCCCCGTTGCCATCAGTCCGGAAGCATGGTCCTCTATACCTGTGTCTGCACCCTTATGGCGCAGTTCCCTAGCATGGAGTTCCGATCTCACCTCCTCTAGGGATAAGTCTTCCTTGTTCACAATGAACGACTGCACGAAGTTCTCATATGATGGAGGTAACGAGATCAATAACAAAAGTGCAGCATCCTTATCCTCCACCTTCTCGCCAATATTACGCAAATCTAACAAAATTGTGTTCAATTGATCAAGATGGTCCTTGAGAGTCATACCTTCGAGCATCCGCAGGGTGAAGAGCCTTTGCTTTTGCATCAACTTGCTAGTGAGACTCTTCGTCATCTAGAGACTCTCCAACTTGAGCCAGAGCTTCGCTGCTTCCTTCTGATCTGCGATCTCGATGATCACGTCATCCGATAAGCACAGCATAATTGTTGCGTGTGCCTTCTCCTCTATCGCCTTGAACTCCGCTGATGCAACATTCATGCCTCCCTTGTTAGCGGTCAAAGGTGCCCACAAGCCTTGCGATTTGAGCAAAGCCTCCATCTTTATCTTCCACAGACTGAAGCTGTTCCCTCCAGTGAACCTGTCCATGTTCAACATCGATCCGGACATCGTTCTTGGTGGATCTTGAACCCTAGTCGCGTGCTCCACCTAGATCGCAAAACCCTAGCTTTGATTTCACCAAGTTGTGAAACCCTAGCTTTGCTCCGCCTTGATCTTGATCTTGAAAAACCGCCAAACCCGAGCTCTGATACCAGTTTGTTATGTCAAACCACCTCACGAACGAAGAACGAATAAAAGAAGAACACGAGTATTTTACGTGGTTCACTAGCAAAATATTTGCTAACTACCTCCACGGCGGAAAAGCACTCTTTATTAACTTTAAGAGGAACAATTATAATGTTTTGCATACCTAATAGTGTGACTACTAGGTTCTTTATATAGTGCTAGGAAATCCCTAAAATTTTCAAATCCGATTTGGAAACAATTTGTTTCCTAACTAATTCTCCACCGCCTTCGACTTCCAATGTTTCCTAATCAAAATTAGAAACAAAGAGTTTGGCCGCCTTTGACCAATTCAAAGCACCAACTCAACATACTCCATGGAAAAGAGAAATAAGATGTGAGGACTCCAATCCAACTTGATTGCAATGAGTTCCCTTTTACACGATTCTATGCATGGATTGCATCCAAGTATATTTCAGTGTGCCAATAAGTTAAAGCAGAAATTAATGGAAGCGGTTGTCATCAGCTCCATAATACTTGTTTCTTCACAGTTGGTGAACTTGTTGCGCGTACTGTGATCAAGAACATGCCTAAGAGCAAGAGATATATTATATTTTAAAACTTTTTAGCCCCATAATGTAAGATTATAATACAATTTGGCAGCAAAGTTAAGACTATAAGTAAGATGGCAGGTCAAATAGAAAAAAGATTC
The DNA here is from genome assembly GCA_023055425.1 of Linanthus parryae. Classification (NCBI taxonomy): domain Eukaryota; kingdom Viridiplantae; phylum Streptophyta; class Magnoliopsida; order Ericales; family Polemoniaceae; genus Linanthus; species Linanthus parryae. The sequence continues at coordinate 23,471,673 of JALGPY010000001.1, read as the reverse complement.
TAGAAGATTTGCCCTATAGAACAGTGAATATAGGGTAATTAAATACAGGCTCAGTGGAGTTGGCATAGAATATAAACAAATGTACACTATGGATCAAGCTATTCAAAGTGTGATAGTGTTTTCATGAGAAAATGAAATCGATATATTCGTTAAGAGGATTTCACTGGGTTAGGGTGACAAAATACAGGTCAAATGTCTCTAAGAGCATCCAAGAAAACTAATCTAGAACACGTACTGTAGTTCGAAGAGAATCCAATAAATGGTTTCCCTTACAAAAAGAGGTAAACAAATATTTGAGGCATTATTGCATTCTGAAAAGGTTCTATTGACATCAGCATAAGACAGACTATGGCGCATCTCCTCGATCTATTTTCCTGTACTCACTCATCAGACACAGATACGCCATAGTCAGTCTTATACTTGGTCGGATTCATATATGGCTCGATCCCGTTCTTGAATACTTCAAGTCTGCATCTAATTCTGTGTCTGAATCGAAACAATTTTTCTGAAGTTGGCGAAATTGTTCTTACATCAACTTCAAAGTTTTTGTAGACTCAACTGGTCACACTCGAACCCACATAACTACTATTTTCTCTTCTCACTCTTACACTTACACTTACACTTACTATATGATTTTCCGCAGTATTTAAGCTATACAGATTAAAGAAGTTGGACATTTTGTTTTGCTGATGTTGGTGTATCCCTATTGTGTCGTATCCTCAACTTTTTCGAAAATTACATTTCCCGTTTGAGATTTAGTATTGTACCTAATTTCCATATCCGAATTTCCAAATTGAGTTTTCTGAAATGCGACTTCTTAATTAGAATGTACACCTGATTTCCAAATTGAGTTTTCTTGCACGGAATCCTCGAGTACCTTTTTCTCATTATCGGTACAAGTAATCTATTTCAGCATGTTTAGTGCGCAACGTCCCAAATTTGACATCCTTGTCTCAAACTATTAGAAATATATGTTGTCGCAGCTTGAATTCATGTTTGTGATGCTGTTATATGCATTTTCTTGAGAGTCGATTTATCTAAATAACAGAACAAATGGAGGTAGCAAAGGCCAAGGGAAAAAGAGAGTTGCTGAACTGGGAAGATTTGAGGAAAATGAAATACTCATGGAATGTTGCAAGTGAAGTAATGAGACTGAGGCCACCTTCTTTTGGGCTTTTCAGAGAGGCAATTACTGATTTCACATTTTCTGGGCATTTGATTCCCAAAGGATGGAAGGTAAGACATATCCTATTTGAGTTAGTTTGACAATTTTAGATTTTCAGCTAACTTGTTCATTCTGATTAATTTATGCTGATATTTCAGATATGTTTTTAGTATCAAACTTTCTCCAAGTATGTAACAGAGAAAGTAATGACTATATTCCCTCTTCTTATGTAGCTACATCTGATCGCGCAAACGACGCACAAGAGCCCAGATTACTTTCCTGAGCCGGAGAAGTTTGATCCGTCGAGGTTTGAGGGGACCGGACCACCTCCCTATAAATTTGTTCCGTTTGGCGGGGGACCACGTATGTGCCCGGGGAGCGAATATGCAAGGCTAGTAATACTTGTTTTCATGCACAATCTAGTGACGAAATTCAGATGGGAGAAGATAATCCCTAATGAGAAAGTAGTTATTGATCCTCTTCCACGACCGACTAGAGGTCTCCCCATCCGATTACATCCTCATTTGGGAAGAAGCAAAATAATGAACGCAGCGTCAAGCAATTAAGGAGCAAGAAGTAGTACAACAGTTTAATTACCCAAAAAAAAGTAGTACAAGAGAGCTTCTAACTCAGTCAAGCTAGTCATGCATGACCCCTTTGTAAAGGCATCATCCGACTTTCAGACTTTGTAAAGCATGTACAAGGCATATCATCATTTACCTTTCTTTTACTTATAAATGTAACCACGTGTTTTGTTTTCGTCTTTGTCAATTTTCTCCAATTATTTTGATACGTACCAGTATCGTACCAGTAGATTGAGAGGATACGAATCTCCAATCTGCAATTTAAGAAGCATAAACTCTCTAACTAGACTATGAAAATGCTATGAAAAAAAACGAAACTAAAACAATTCATTCATCTAATGTAATATAAAGTTGAACCCTAACACATATAAATATTAAACATTTTAACTAAATACTCTTGAGACCCTTAAATAATGAATAAAATGCAATAACTCATCCCTGCTAATAATGTAATGTAAATAACGTCATAACAAATGACTACTTAGGCACGTAGTCGTTGAGATATTTTGGCGGAGCACGGGTCCGTTCCTCACGACGTAGGCCCGTCACTGTAGTCCTGTCCTCCGGTATATACTTGCCCGTATAACTTTCCCTGTCGACAATCGCATTGTCCTCAATGCGAAGTCCGTCATAGTGATCGTTGTTGTCACAGCCCGTATACAAATGCTTGCCATCGCATGTGTGCCCCCTTGACATATTTCTGACTGTTGGAATAGGTGCCCTAGAGGCAATCTAGTTTAGTATGAACAATAAATTGGCTAGAACATTCATTGTATTATTTATTGAATATTTAATATAATGAAGTCCGTAGATTTACAATTGTGTTGTTTATCTTAAATGTCTCTAGTCCATTTTAATGATTAATAGGACAATCATCTATAGACTAGTATGGGGTTGGATTGATATGGAGATATCATGATCCAACACACGGGTATGCACTAGGAGTAATGGCATACTAGATTGACCCAACTCCGAGAAGGCTACATACATGTTATGTAAAGTCAGAAGTGCTTCTCGCGGTGACAACGGTATTGTCATCCTTAGACTTGAAGTCACTAGATGTTCAATTTGTGGAATATTGTGTTTTGGTAGCATAAAACGCTACACCGTGATTGGGTAGTCATAAAGGCGCGTATCGGATACTATAGGAAACAAGCTTAGATATTCGTAGTGATGTAGGTAGAATTTGTCCCTCCCACATAATGGGGGCAAATATCCTAAGGCCACTCGAGGGATAGTGCTTACAGAATGTCTGGCCAAACTCGAATAAATCAATATGGGGTATCGATGTTTTGCACGAATAAGGCTATTCCCAGGATCGAGGAACTATTGATTGGATATACGAGTATGACTTGTATGTCTCGTTTCCAATCCAGATATTGAAGCAAATGGATGAGACTATACTTGCACAAGGTTTGTCATTATGACTATTTCTCTTTGTTGGATAGAATGGATGTCTTGCTAGATGTCGCTCCATATTAGTAAATAGTTACTACCAACTAGATAGAACCTATGGGGTCACACGCCTTATAAGGCTGAACTAGAATTGGAAATTAATTAATTAATTAATATGATTAATTTATTAGAAGGATCAAATCGCAACAACTTGCTAACTTAGTAGGACTAATATACAAGTTGGACTAATCCGAACTTGAGTAGGATTAGGATTGGGCCTTTATGTAGTAACAAGGAGCTGTTGGAATATATAAAGGATGATCCTAGCTTCCTTCCCTACAACTAATGCTCAGAACATAAATTTAGTAGGAGAGAAGGAAGGAGAGAGCAAGACAAACAAGGAGATCGAGCCCCCTTGTGTCCGCCCTACCCGTCGGCCACAAAGAGAGGGTTGCCCCTCTCTTTTGGTGCTACGTTGCGTGATTTCTTCGTCCTCTTCCATTCTTCGTAGCTAGAACAAGGCGTTTGGAAGATCTAGATCTCATTACTAGGAGTGGATCAGCCGTAGAGACGTGATACTTTTCGCGTTAGAAGTCATCAAGGAGACCTCCAAGGTACATAATACAGTTCCTTTACCATCGTCATGATTTCTCTTCCTGTGATCCTTGGAGGGTCTTGATCGTATAAATTTATTGATTTCCGCTGCGTATCCATGATCAAAACTCTACAGTGGTATCAGAGCCACATGTCGTAGATCATAACGTGGTTTAAGTATTACGTTTGGTTGTTTATCACCTTTAATTGTTGATTATTGCTTCAAAATGACAAATTAAGAATATTAGATGCAACTTGAATTTTATTCAAGAAAAACAAGACCTAATTTAAAATTGGATGTGAAGATTAGTGAGTTTAATCACATACGATGTGAGTAATTTTGGATCTAAGAGCTAGGGTTTGGCCACATGCTTGAAAAATGGGTTTTTTAAAACCTGGAAATAACTAATCTTGGGCAACAAGGCAAGGATTTATTTTGGAAACAACTCCCTAAGGAGGTTCGCCCCCCCTAGGGACTGACCTCCTTGCCTTGCCGCCCAAGCTAGGGCACGACCAAGGGCTCGGGGCAGCCTAGCGTGCAGCTCGGCCGCGCGTGGGGCTCGGCCAACCGGCCCAAAGGCCGCGCCTTGGTCCTTTTTAGGCGGTTCGGCTATATTGATGGTAAACCCCTTGGACCATTTTAACCCTAGCACATCCAAAATCAATTATATTGACGAAGCGCGTTAAAGATTGGTTTTAGCTGTTTATGTGCAATTGTATGGTGATTGGATATGGCCTTAGATGTGGATTGTTGTGAATTTTTAGTTTTTGTGGTTTGTTTACGGCCTGCGAGCTGATCAATTTAATGTAATAATTAAATAGGGGTTTACGACCTGCGAGCCGATTTTTTTCTCAACTTGTGAGTTTTATTTTATTTAGTTTAGATGTTAGCTAGTACTAGATAAAATAGATAGATAGCCAAGATTAAAGGAGTTACAACATGGAGCATGGAGCATTCCACAAGGCTATGAAGGATGGACCAAAAGATGGAGAAACATGGAGATGCGTTTCCTATTTCAGGCTTCATAAATATTCTCATCGGCTTGGTAATATCTTAGTCTAGGAGGCCATATTCATATCACCTTAATTTTTTTTTGAGGATGTTTACTTTATTGTCTTATTATTGTTGTTGGTGTATGGATGATGCATGCAATTTGATAATACGATAATTAAGAACCCGGATCTTTTATTTAGAGTGTGCCCAAACTCAAATAAGTAGATCAGTTGATATGGATCAGCAAAATAATTTAAAATTGAAAGAAAATCCCTCAAATCTGAAATATTATGTTTTTCCTTTTCGCTTACTTAAACACTCACCACAAAAACGATTAATCAAATTCGTGCGTAGCAAAGCAGGGCGACTTGATTCATCATTATGTGGTGCGATGGCACATATAGTGTAAAAATGTTTGGAGTAAGAGGTTTGACGTAACTAGGTTATCAAAACCTAGAGGCAATCAATTGGGATTATCTATGTGTTCGATAAATAAGGAGTTATTTGTCAAGAGTTGCATAGGATGCAATTGGAATTGTTCCTACCTAAATAACTAACTTTTGGATGACTTGCCAAAGCCAGCTCAAAAAGAAGTGAAATATGGGTCTTGGCCCACTAGAAAATATAATGATATTTTCCGCATTAATATCTTGAGGGTTATTAATCCGTAGAAAAATAGTGGGAGTTGTATTTAATAATCTAGCCATTATTAAATATAGTTAATTGTTCACAAATACTAAAACTTGTGTATTTTCCTTTTGTATAATTCCAATGGCAAACAACTCATCGAACTCATCTCACTCCCTACGCTTTTTCCTTGAGAAGGACAAGCTCTCCGGGACCAATTTTCTAGACTGGTACAGAAATTTGAGAATCGTTCTCAAGCAAGATAAGAAATTGTACGCTCTAGAGGAGCAAGTTCTTGAAGGTCCGGAAAACAATACTGCTGCAACTTTAAAGGCGTATCATAAGCGTGTTGATGACGCTAAAGATGCGGCCTGCCTAATGTTATGCCCCATGTCGTCTGAGCTTAAGAAGCAACATGAGAACATGAATGCAGTCGATATGATCGCACACTTAAAGCAACTCTTCCAAGAGCAAGCTAGGGTTGAGAGGTATGAAGTTTCCAAGGCATTGTTCAAATGTCATCTGTCAGAAGGAAAACCCGTAAGGCCGCATGTGCTGCGTATGATAGGCTATCTTGAGAGCCTAGGGCGCCTAGGGTTTTTGGTGGGTCAAGAGTTGGCCACCGTCATCTTGCAGTCATTGCCTGAAAGTTATGGACAGTTCATTATGAATTATAACATGAATGAGATCATCAAACCACTGCAAAATTTACTCAATATGTTGAGGACAGCTGAACAAAGCATCAAAAACGGTAAGGTCAAATCCATTATGATGGTACAGAAAGAGAAGGGAAAAAGGTTTGCCTCTACCTCCAAGGGAAAAGGCAAGGCTGTTGCCAAACCCAAGGAATCTGACCTTAAGCATGTTGGTGGCATTGCCAAAGGTGTGACTAAAGGTGACTGTCACTACTGCAGTCAACCTGGACACTTGAGGAGGAACTGCCCAAAACATCTGGAGGATAAAAGGGTTGGAATAGTGATTCCACCACGACCAGGTATTTTTGTTATAGATGTCAACATAACTATCTCTTTATCATGGGTATTGGATACTGGATGAGGATCCCACATTTGTCGAAATGTTCAGGACCTAAAGAGAAGTAGAAGATTGGTTAAAGGGTAGATAGACCTGCGCGTTGCGAATGGAGCAAGAGTTGATGCATTAGCCGTAGGCTTGTACGAGCTGTCTCTGCCGTCAGGATTAGTTTTAGAAATAAATAATTGCTATTTCGTGCCTGCTATGAGCAAAAACATTATTTCTATTTCTTGTTTGGACAATGATGGTTTTACTATTTCAATAAAGAACAATTGTTGTTTCATTTATTTTGATAGTATACACTATTGTAGTGAGCAATTATTAAATGTATTGTATATCATTGATCTAAGCAATCATGTCTATAACATTAATACTAAGAGGATTAAAATGAATAATTTAAATCCTGCTTATTTATGGCATTGTCATTTAGGCCATATAAACGAGAAACGTGTATCTAGACTCCATAAGGATGGATTTCTAGACTGATTTGATTTTGAATCATATGAGACATGTGAGGCTTGTTTATTGGGAAAAATGACAAAGACTCATTTCAATAAGAAAGGTGAGAGGACTAGTGAGCAATTGGCTCTAGTACATACTGATGTATGTGGGCCATTTTCCATGCCTGCCAGGGGTGGTTATGTCTACTTCATCACATTTATTGATGATTGATTTCAGTAGATATGGATTTGTATACCTTATGAAGGCCAAATCCGAGTCCTTTGAAAAGTTTAAAGAATTCAAGAATGAAGTAGAGAAGCAACTTGGCAAAAGTATTGAAGCTCTACGATCGGATCGTGGAGGAGAATACTTGAGCCAAGAGTATGATGACTATCTTAGTGAGTGTGGGATAATATCCCAACTCACTCCACCCGGAACGCCACATTGGAATGGCATGTCCGAGAGGAGGAATCGAGCTCTATTAGATATGGTTCGATCTAGGATGTGCCAAAATGGTCTTCCATAATCATTATTGGGCTATGCTCTATTGAGTGAAGCTTTCACCATTAACCGTATTCCATCTAAATCAGTTATGAATACACCACATTAGATGTGGAGTAGGAGGCGTCCCACAATGTCGTTCATGAAGATTTGGGGCTGCGATGTCTATGTAAAACGTTTATAATCAGACAAGCTAGGGCCTAATTTGGAGAAATGAAAATTTTTGGGATACCCTAAGGAGACTAATGGATATTATTTCTACAATCCAACTGAGAACAAAGAGTTTGTTGCTCGGACCGAGGTGTTTCTCGAAAGAGAGTTTGTCTCTAAAGAAGCAAGTGGAAGGACTGTAGAACTTGAAGAAATTCAAGCAAAAACAAAACATAGATCCTACTATGGAACATGAACAGGAACCGCAAGAGGTTGTGGAACAGCCTGTTCAAGTAACACAGGAGCTTTGTAGATCTAGTAGAGTGCGCCAGGATCCAAACATGTACGGACTTCTCGTGACTGAATCTGGTGACACGATGCTCATAGATGATGAGCCTACTACCTATGAAGAGGCCACGACAGGGCTGGACTCTCAGAAGTGGGTTGAGGCCATGAGATCCGAGATGTAATCCATGTATACCAAAAAAGTGTGGACTTTGGTGGAACCACCCGAAGGGGCACGCCCCATAGGGTGCAAGTGGGTCTTCAAGAAGAAGATCGACATGGATGGTAATGTGATTACCTAAAAGGGGCCATTGGTTGCTAAAGGATTCAAACAGATTCATTGTATTGACTATGATGAAACCTTTTCACCAGTTGCAATGACCAAATCCATCCGAATCTTACTTGCTATTGCAAAATACTAGGACTATGAGATTTGGCAGGTGGATGTCAAAACATCATTCCTGTATGGGAATCTCCTCGAGGATGTGTAAATGACACAACCTGAGGGTTTTGAAGATCCAAAGCAATCCAACAAAGTCTGTAAACTGCAACGATCCATTTATGGATTGAAACAAGCTTCTAGGAGTTGAAATCGACGATTAGATGAATCAGTCAAAGAGTTTGGCTTCATCAGGAACGAAGATTATTCTTGTGTCTACAAGAAGTTTAGTGGGAGTTCTATTGCTTTTCTGGTCTTGTGATGGCATACCACTCACTGCAAACTACATTCCCATGCTGCAATCTGTTAAAGATTGGCTAGCAAAGTGTTTCTCAATGAAGGACTTATGATAGGCAGCCTATATACTTGGTATAAAGATCTATAGAGATAGATCTAAAAGGCTGCTCGGCCTAAGTCAGAGTAGATGTATAGACAAGGTGTTGAAAAAGTTCAACATGCAAGATTCCAAGAAGGGATTCTTGCCCATGTCGCATGGAATCACTCTTTCAAAGAGTGGTTTTCCTTCCAATGAGATTGAGAAGGAACGCATGAGTAGGGTTCCCTATGCCTCGACCATAGGATCTATCATGTACGCCATGTTGGGTACTAGACGAGATGTGTCATATGCATTGAGTATGAAAAGTAGATATCATTCCAATCCAGGTGAGAGTCATTGGATTGCAGTCAAGAACATCATAAAGTACTTAAGAAGAACTAAAGATGCATTCTTGATATTTAAAGGTGAGGAAGAGTTGCGCGTAAGGGGTTACACGGATGCAAGCTTCCAAACCGACAGAGATAATTTCAGATCACAGTCAGGGTTTGTGTTTTTTCTGAATGGAGCAGCGGTGAGATGGAAGAGTTTCAAGCAAGAGACAGTAGTTGATTTTACAACAGAGGATGAGTACATTGCTGCGAATGGCGCATCTAAAGAGGCTGTTTGGATTAGGAAGTTCATTACTGAGCTTGGTGTGGTTCCTAGCATTGCGGATCCAATAGAGTTGTATTGTGACAACATTGGAGTAATCGCGCAATCAAAGGAACCCAGGTCACACCAGAACTCCAAGAACGTACTCAGGAAGTTCCATCTTATTCAAGATATTATCGAAAGTGGAGACGTTCCCATATGCAAGATTCCTACATATGAGAATCTGTCAGATCCACTTACAAAGCCGCTTGTTCAGCGCAAGCATGAAGGGAACACTAGGAGCATTGGCATACGAGATGCACCAAATTGGCTCTGGTGCAAGTGGTAGACTGTTGGAATAGGTGCTCTAGAGGAAATCTAGTTTAGTATGAACAATAAATTGGCTAGAACATTCATTGTATTATTTTTGGATATTTAATATAATGAAGTCCTTAGATTTACAATTGTGTTGTTTATCTTAAATATCCCTAGTCCATTATAATGATTAATAGGACAATCATCTATAGACTATTATGGGGTTGGATTGATATGGAGATATCATGATCCAACAAATGGGTATGCATTATGAGTAATGGCATACTGGATTGACCCAACTATGAGAATGCTACATACATGTTATGTAAAGTCACAACTGCTTCTCGCGGTGACAACGGGATTCTCATCCTTAGTCTTAGATGTTCTAGTTGTGGAATATTGCGTTTTGGTATAGTCAAACGCTACACCATGATTCGGTAGTCATAAAGACGCATATCGGGCACAATAGGAAGCAAGGTTAGATATCGTAGTGATGTAGATAGAATTTTTCCCTCTCACATAAAGAGAGAAAATATCCTAAGGCCACTCGAGGGATAGAGCTTACAGAATGTCTGGCCAGACTCGAGTAAATCAATATGGGAAATTGATGTTATCTGCACGAATAAGGCTATTCCCAGGATTGAGGAACTATGGATTAGGTATACGAGTGTAACTCGTATGTCTCGTGTGTTGGAATTGTGCCCTAGAGGCAATCTATTTTTTATGACATTTATGGATTTACGATTCATTATGTTATCGGTATGGAGATATGATAACATGTATGAAATCCTTAGAATATAAGTGTTATATTCTTAAAATATCCCTAGTCGATTATAATTATTAATAGGACAATCATATATAGACTAGTATGGAGCTGGATTGATATGGAGATATCATGATCCAACACATGGGTGTGCGTTAAGGGTAATGGCGCACTGGATTAACCCATCTCCGAGAAGGCTACATACATGTTATGTAAAAGTCACAAGCGCTTCTCGCGGTGCAATGGTATTCTCATCCTTAGACTTGAAGTCACTAGATATTCTAGTTGTGGATTATTGTGATTTTGGTAGCGTCAAACGCTAAACCGTAACATGGTAGCTTTAAAGGCGTGTACCGGATACAATAAGAAGCAAGCTTAGATATCGTAGTCGACGTAGATAGAATTTGTCCCTCCCACATAACGGGAGAAAATATCCGAGGACACTCGAGGGATAGTTCTTATAGAATGTCTGGCAAGACTCAAATAAATCTATATAGGATATTGATGTTATTTTCACGAATAAGGCTATTCCCAGGATCGAGAAACTATGGATTGGATATACGAGTGTGAATTTTATGTCTCGTGTCCAATCCGGATATGGGGACAAAGGGATGAGACAATTACTTGCACAAGGTTTGTCATGATGACTATTCTATTTGTTGGCTAGAATGGATGTCTTGCTAGAGGCCGCTCCATATTAGTAAATAGTTACTACCAACTAAATAGAACCTATGGGGTCACACGCCATATATGGGTGAACTAGACTTGGGAATTAATTAATTATTATGATTAATTAATTAGAAGGATCAAATTGCGACAACTTGCTAACTTAGTAGGACTAATATGCAAGTTAGACTAATCCATGTATATACATGATTAGGATTTTCAAGGTGGACTAATTCATGTAGAGACATGATTAGGATTAATTTCCAAAGAGAACTAATCCATGTATGAACATGATTAGGACTAGTTTGCAAAAGGGGACTAATCCTTATTTGAGTAGGATTAGGAGAGGGGTTCTTTATGTAGTAGGACAAGGAGTTGTTGGACTATATAAATAACACTCCTAGATTATTTTCTCTACACACACACATCTATATGATAGGAGTAAGGAGAGATAAAGCAAGGAGAGAGAGAAAGTCCCAAAGGAAGGGCCGGACCCTTCTTTGGGACCGCCCCTACCCGTCGGCCACCAAGAGGGTCCAAACCCTATTCCTTGGTGATTGGTTGCATGATTCCTTCATTCTCTTTCATTCTTCCTATCTAGAACAAGGAGTTGGAGGATCTAGAACTCACGTCTAGGCGTGGATCAACCGTAGAGACGTGACACAATTCACGTGACAAGTCATCACAGGAGAAACCCTAAGGTGTGTAATATGATTATTCCTTTACCATCGTTATGCCTCTTGTTATGTGATTCTTGGAGGGTATTGAATGGATAAATTATATTTTCCGCTGCGTATCCATGATCAAAACCCTACAGTGGTATCAGAGCCACAAGCCGTAGAGCATAAACGTGGTTTATGTGTTACGTTTTGATATTTTTACAATTTAAATTTATTGTTTATCGCGTAAAATAAGACAAATCAAGCATGTGATGTAATTTGTCAATAATCAATCAAGCCAAGACCTAGTTTTTGCATTGGATGCATGATTTAGTGAGTTTGAGAAATATTAGGATCTTAGATCTAGAGTTTGGGCATCCTATTGAAAGAAGGAGTTCTTTTAAACAAGGAAACAACCAAACTTGGGCTCAAAGCATGGGAGTTGTTGTGGAGGTTTGGCCCCCTATGGGGACCGCCCCTACTTGCTTGACACCCAAGTAAGGCACGGCCTAGGGCCGGGGGCAGCCCTATTACACGGCCTAGCCGTGTGGGCTAGGGGCCGGCCCGCCCTAAGCCTTGGCGGTCCTCTTTGGGGTTCGGGTAATTGGATTGGTGGGCCCCTTGGACCGTTTTAACCCTATAAAATTCCTAAAATCAATTAAAATTGATCAACCACGTTAAGATTGGATTCTAACTGTTTATGTGCAAATCGCATGGTGGTTGGATATGGCCTTAGGATGTGGTTTGATGTGATTATTTAATTTTGTGGTTTGGTTTACGGCTTGCCAGCTGATCAATTTGTTGTAATAATTAATTAGGGTTTTATGGCCTGCGAGCCATTTTTTTCTCAACTTGTGAGATTTAATTTGTTAGTATAGTTGTTAGCTAGTGCTAGATAGAATAGATTGTTCGCCAAGACTGAAGAAAAGAAGTCTAAAGCCAAAGGAAGCCACAAAAGATGGAGCATGGAGCATTCCACATGACTATGAAGGATGGACCGAAAGATGAAGACGCATGGAGATGTGTTTGCTTTTAGGGTTCATAGATAATTTCATCGGCTTGGAATTATCTTAGTCTAGAAAAGGCCATATCCATATCACGTTTTATTTTGTTTTGTGGTTGTTAATTTTATTGTCTTATTATTTTGTGGTTGGTGTATGGATGATGCATGCAATTAGGATAATAAGATAATTAGACAACCTGGATCTATTATTTGGAGTTGTGTCCAAACTCAAATAGATAGATTAGTTTATATGGATCAACAAAAACAATTATGAATATGAAAATCCCTCAAAAATTCAAATATTGCGTTTTTGTCTTCTCGTTATTTAAACACTCATCATCGTCATGTTTTCCCAAGATCGTGCGTGCCAAAGCATGGCGACTTGGTTAATAATGATGTGGTGCGATGGCACACCTCGTGTGCAATTGTTTAAGTAAGAGGTTGGGCGCAACTAGGTGTTTAATAGGATTAAAACATAGAGACAACCAATTAAGATTATTCATAAAGATGGATAAATAAGGAGTTATTTGCCCAGTTGAACCAAGAGTTGCATTGGATACAATTGGAATCATTCCTACCTAAAGTAGTCAAATTTTGGGTGACTTGCCAAAGCCAGCTCAAAAGGAGATGAAACATGGATCTTAGCCCACTAGAAAATATAAGGATATTTTCCGCATTAATATCTTGAGGGTTATTAATCCGTAGTAAAATAGTGGGAGCTATGTTTAACAATTTAAATCCTTGTTAAATATAGTTATACGTCACAAACTTTGCATAATCCTATTGTGTTGAGTGCCCATGGCATTAAACAAACAAAAACACGACTTTATCTATCTTCTAGACTGATATAAAAATCGAGAATTGTTCTCAAATAAAAAGAAAATAGTTGTAAATCGTAGAACATAAAAATTCTCTTCCACCAACCACCAAAACACACTAAAACCTAATGAAGAGAACATAAAATAATGGTCTTTGAATGTGACTTGCCTCATGCTAGCAGCCATGAACTCTTAGCTTTGGAAGCAAGATGAGAACATGGAGGCATATGATATGATCATACATTGAAAGAAGCTCTTTCAAAGAGCATGCTAGACATGAAAGGTTTTAAGTTTTGCTCCACGTTGCCTTCTCTTACTTAGCACTCGTCATGATCAAGATTAATCAAGATCGTGCGTGCCAAAGCAGGGCGACTTGATTCATCAAGATATGATGGGACGACACTAGTTAGCAGTTTCTGACTGCCAAAACAAGAGGTAAAACACAACTAAGTTACTTCAATAGGATTATAAACTTAGATTTTGGGTGTTATCTACGAGATAGATAAAGAATAAAATTTATTCACCCAAGTGGACCAAGAATTGCATTGAATGCTATTATAGTTTTGTTCAAAGGATATTTTCTCAATATGATTAAAAAATTACTAAACAAAACACTAATAATGGGCATGGGCAAAGCTGTTAACAGTTAACAGAATGGGTAAGGGCAAATGGTTTGCGCCGACCCCATGGGTATAAAGCAAGCTTGTTGCTAAAAACCAAGTTGCATTGAAGTCCCGTAGGTGGTGTAGAGGAATAGAAATTACCTAAAGTACCTGGAAGTAAGTATTAAAGGAATTATGAATTCCGATTTGGGTATTTTTGTTATAGAAATCAATGTGTCTATATCATCATCATGAGTATATGATACTAGATGAGGATCTCACATTTATAGAAATGTGGAGGATCTCAAGAGAAGAAGACAATTGGATGAGGAAGAAATAAACCTACATGTGGGGTAATGAAGCAAGGGGTTGCTAAATTAGCCGTAGGGAATTATTTCCACCTTTATGAAATTATTCATGAACTAGACAAAAGTGATTATGTCTCTGCTATGTGTAGGAACATTATCATAGTTTCTTGTTTGGACAAGAAAGCTCCCTATCATAATAAAGGACAAATTTTGCTCCATTTATTCTGATGTGCATTATTGTAATGCAATTTTGTCTAAGCGGATTGTATATCCTTGATCATGATAATTTCATCTATAACATTAATACCAAGAGGTTTGCATATAATGATATGAACTTCACTTATCTTTAGCATTATCGTTTAGGCCTCATAAATAAGAGATACATATCTAGAACTCCATAAGGATGGATTTATAGAACTCATTTGTTTATTGAATCATATGAGACATGTAAGACTTATTAGGAAAAGATATGATCTTTTGGGAATCATACATGTTGATGTATGAAGGCCGTTAAGCACAAATACTAAAGATGGTATTCAGTACTTCATCATATTTACTGATGGGATCAGAGAAATATGGATTTGTGTATCTTTTGAAGAAATATATCAGAATTCTTTGAATTGTTCAAAGAATTCAGGAATGAAGTGAGAACCAGCTTGGCAAAAAAGAAATATTAGGGCTCTACGATTGGATCGTAGAGGATAGTACTTGAGCTAAAAGTTTGACAAGAATCTATGGGAGTGTTGGATATGATCCAAAACTCGCTCCACCTAGCAGGCCACATGGGTTTGGCGTGTCTAAGAGGAGAGTTCGGACCTTGTAGGACACGGTTCGGTCCATGATGAGTCAAACAGAACTTCCAGTTTACTTTTAGGGGCTATGTTCTAATTACAAGAAATTTCGCCCTTAACCTTGTTCCATCAAAAACGTATTATGAAAAACACCATATGAGATATGGACTAGGATGTGTCCTAGTTTGTCATTCATAAAGATTTGGGGTTACGAAGTTTATGTAAAAGAGTTTACAAATAAACTTGGACCCAAGTCGGATAAATGTTTTGTGGGATATCTTGAAAAGGATATTATTTCTACAACCCAAAAACTGTTTGTTGATCGAACCACAGTGTTTCTAGGTAGAGATTATCTCTAAAAGAAACAGTGGGAGGACAGTAGAACTTGAAGAAGTTAACCACAACAGAATATTGATCCTTCTGATGGAACATGAGCAGGACCACAAGATGTTGTGGAGCAACCTACTCAGAAAACTTAAGAACCTCGTAGGTTAGGTAGGATATATCGAGGGACTAGAGAAATAAGGATTTCTCATAACACGTAATATATTGCTCATCGAGATGAGCCTACAACCTATGAGATGGCCACGTGTGGGCCATACTCTCAGAAATGGCTAGGAGCCATGGGATACAAATGGAATCCATGTATACCAACAAAGTATGGACTTTGGTGGAACCACCTAAAGGGTGAAAGTGGGTTATGAGGAAACCAACATGGACGGTAATATGATTACCTTTAAGGGACAATTGGTTGGGTAAGGATTTCCTGTAAGTTCATAGTATAGACTATGACGAAATCTTTCCCAGTTGTGATGCTTAAATCCATTCGTATCTTTCTTGCAGCAATCTGTCTATAGATTGAGTCAAGCTTCTTGGAGTTGGATTCTGAAAATTGATGATGCAATCAAAGGAGATTGGTTCCATCAAAATTGAAGATGAGACTTGTGTTTACAAGAAGGTTAGTGGGAGCATAATTATGTTTCTGGTCTTATATGTGGAGACATACTAATCATTGGGAATAATCTCCCTACTTGGCAATCTAACTTAGATTGACTAGGGAATTAATCTTCAATGATAGACTTAGGCGAAGCAACCTATGAAGATCTATGGAGATAGATCAAGATGGTTGTGCGGCTTAAGTCATAGTACATAAATTGACAAAGGTGTTGAAATGGTTCAACATGTATAGAATATGGATTCTACCTATGTCACATGGAATTGGCCTTTTGAAGACTAGTTATCTTTCCAATTAGATTGGGAGGGGACCGTATGAGTAAGATTCATGAGATACGCCATGTTATGTACTAGGCCAGCTGTTTCATATGGAAAGACACAAAAATACCAGTCAAATCCGGGTGAGCGTCACTGGATAATTATCAAGATTACCCTTAAGTACTTGAGATGAACTAAAGGATGAACTCTTGAAAAATAGAGGATAGGAAGAGTTTACTGTAAAGAGTTACAGTGATGCGAACTTCCAATATGACAAAGAAGATTTCATATTATAAGTCAATGTTTTATGTTTTGCCCTAGTGGGAGGGACTGTGAGGTGGAAAGGTTCCAGGCAAGATTCAGTCAGTGGTTCCAACATAGAGGTCTGAGTAAATTACTGCATGAGATGCACTTACTCAGAATATTCAATCTCAATCAAATTTTTGATGAAGGAGATGTGAATATTTTCAAAGTACCAGCGCATGTCTTGCCAAACACGCCATGCGCAGCGTAAGCATGGAGGGTCGCGTTAGATCAATAGGCATATGATGCAGGAGATTGACTCTAGTGCAAGTGGGAGACTTTTGGAATGGTGCCCTAGAGGGAATCTATTTCTTGTGACATTTATGAATTTACGATTCATTATGTTATTGGTATGGAGATATGATTACATGAATGAAGTCCTTAGAATATAAGTGTTATATTCTTAAAATATCCCTAGTCAATTATAATGATTAATAGGACAATCCTCTATAGACTAGTATGGGGTTGGATTGATATGGAGATATCATGATCCAACACATGAGTGTGCATTAAGGGTAATGGCGCACATGATTGACCCATCTTCGAGAAGGTTACATACACTTTATGTTAAGTCACAAGCGCTTCTTGTAGTGCAATAATATTGTCATCCTTAGACTTGAATTCACTAGATATTGTAGTTGTGGATTATTGTGATGGTAGCGTCAACGCTACACCGTAACAGGGTAGCTATAAAGGCGTGTATCGGATACAAAAATAAGCAAGCTTAGATATCGTAGTGGACGTAGATAGAATTTGTCCCTCCCACATAACGAGAGCAAATAGCCTAGGCCACGCGAGGGATAGTTCTTATAGAATGTCTGGCCAGACTCAAATAAATCAATATAGTATATTGATCTTATTTTCACGAATAAGGCTATTCCCAGGATCGAGAAACTATGGATTGGATATACGAGTGTGACTTTTATGTCTCGTGTCCAATCCGGATATGGGGACAAAGGGATGAGACAATTACTTGCACAAGGTTTGTCAAGATGACTATTCTATTTGTTGGCTAGAATGGATGTCTTGCTAGAAGCCGCTCCATATTAGTAAATAGTTACTACCAAATAAATAGAACCTACGGGGTCACACGCCATATAGGGGTGAACTAGACTTGGGAAATAATTAATTAAGATTATTAATTAATTAGAAGGATCAAATTGCATCAACTTGCTAACTTAGTAGGATTAATATGCAAGTTGGACTAATCCATGTATAGACATGATTATGATTTGCCAAGGTGGACTAATTCATGTAGAGACATGATTAGGATTAATTTACAAAGAGAACTAATACATGTATGGACATGATTAGAACTAGTTTGCAAAAGGGGACTAATCCTTATTTGAGTAGGATTAGGAGAGGGGTTCTTTATGTAGTAGGACAAGGAGTTGTTGGACTATATAAAGAACACTCCTAGCTTATTTTCTCTACACACACACATCTATATGATAGCATTAAGGAGAGAATAAAGCAAGGAGAGAGAGCGTGTCCCAAAGCAAGGGCCGAACCCCCCTTTGGGACCGCCCCTACCCGTCGGCCACCAAGAGGGTCCAAACCCTCTTCCTTGGTGATTGGTTGCATGATTCCCTCATCCTCTTCCGTTCTTCCTAGCTAGCACAAGGATTTGGAGGATCTAGAACTCACCTCTAGGCGTGGATCAACCGTAGATACGTGACACAATTCACGTGACAATTCATCACAGGAGAAACCCTAAGGTGTGTAGTATGATTCTTCCTTTACCATCGTTATGCCTCTTGTCCGGTGATCCTTGGAGGGTATTGAATGGATAAATTATATTTTGCGCTGCGTATCCATGATCAAAACCCTACATCGTGTCCAATCCGGATATTGAGACAAAGTGATGAGACAATACTTGCACAAGGTTTGTCATTATGACTATTTCTATTTGTTGGCTAGAATGAATGTCTTGCTAGAGGCCGCTCCATATTAGTAAATAGTTACTACGAACCAAATAGAACATATGGGGTAATACGCCATATAGGGGTGAACTAGAATTGGGAATTAATTAATTAATATGATTAATTAATTAGAATGATCAAATCGCAACAACTTGCTAACTTAGTAGGACTAATATGCAAGTTGGACTAATCCGAACTTGAGTAGGATTAGGATAGGGCCTTTATGTAGTAACAAGGAGTTGTTGGACTATATATAGGATGCTCCTAGCTTTCTTCCCTACAACTAATGCTCATAACATACATTGAGTAGGAGATAAGGAATGAGAGAGAAAGACAAACAAGGGGGCCGAGGCCCCTTGCGTTCGCCCTACCCGTCGACCACAAAGAGAGGGCCGCCCCTCTCTTTTGGTGCTCCGTTGCGTGATTTATTCGTCCTCTTCCATTCTTCCTAGCTAGCACAAGGCGTTTGGAAGATCTAAATCTCATCTCTAGGCGTGGATCAACCGTAGAGATGTGATACTTTTCGCGCTAGAAGTCATCAAGGAGACCTCCAAGGTACATAACACAATTCCTTTACCATCATCATGATTTTTCTTCCTGTGATCTTTGGAGGGTCTAAATAAAATAAATTTATTGATTTTCCGCTGCGTATCCATGATCAAAACCATAGACTGACCACAACGGAAGCACAACCCATTCGCGAACCGTTCTTGGCCTTTGGCACGAATCAGTCGACGTGCTGTTGGTGTCGACGCTGGTGCGAAATCCTATGACGGATCCGGTGTGAAAGGGCTAAGTGCTGCTAATGGCGTTCGGATTACCTCTAACTCACGGGCGAGCGAAAAAGCTTCAGCTAAGGATTGATGCTTGCGTAACCCCAATTCGTGTCCCAATTGTGGCGTGAGACCGGAAGTAAAAATAGATATCAATTGCGGTTCGGGTATAGCTCCAATTTTGTTCATCAATTTCTAAAACTTGGTCTGAAAAGCAAGAACTAATGTTTTCTGGCGCAACTTTGACAACTCACCAAAATAACCATGATAAATATTGTTATCAAAGCAAAGTTTGACCTTGTCAAGAAAAACTTGCCAGCTTGCAAAAGAGAAATTATTTTGGCGATACGGAAACCAGTCGGCGACATCACCGTATAACAATACCGCACCAACTGTAGCGGATCATCCAGCGGAACGTGATAACACTGAAATGGTTTTCTCAACTTTAAAAAGGCAAGTATGCTGGTCAACACCTAAAAATTTTGGTGCGTCGACGCGAAGCTTCCGATTTCATGTGTCCGTACCCGTTGGATTGCTCTGACCTGGGTATAGAACTGTTTGACCCAGAGCAGTAGTCTGACCCCAAGGAGGAGTTTGACCCAAAAAATCCCTTGACCCCATATAATGGGTATTAACAAAAAAAGTTATTCGTCCCATATAGGCTGGTGGACCTGGGTAATTATTTTTCCCAAAAGAGGAAATTTGACCCGTGAGAATAGGGGAAAGAAACCCAGTAGCAGTCGGATTGTGTGAAGGATTTGTCGTCGTCTGAAATTGAACGGTGGAGGTTGCGTGTTGCTGGTGCTGGGGCAACGTGGGCAGCGAAGGGAGGTCGACGGGGTCGTACTCGTACAGAGGCGTAGACGGTTGGGTTAACGCCTGGATGGCGTCGACGAAGGAAGCAACCACCGATTGAATCTGGGCCTGGTTTGTTGGCGGTTGTAGATGAACGATTCCTGGTGGCTGAGATTGAGTAGGCAGAAAAAGAGGGAAGAATGTTGCTTGTTGTGGTTGTAGATTGGAAAACGGAGTGGGATAGTGGTCGTGGGCTAGTGATATGGGTTGGTGTTGCGCTGGGAATCGTCGGAACGAGCGGCACCAGCCACTCATGCCTCTGCGACGCCTGAGAATACTGAGTTGTGGCCTCTATTTCCATTGTAGCCAAGGCGTGTGACGCCTCAAGAACCGGAGCTGAGGTATGCGCCGACAGGGATAACCCAGAGCTCCTGTAGCAACTTGCGGAAGACGACCTTGTACGGTGAGTAATTGATCCTGCTAGATAGCAAGAGTATTTTCGTGTACTCATACGAGTCTCCAAACCAGTGACATTATTGTTCAAACCAATGAAATTGTTGTTCAAAGTCTTGAATTCGTTGACGAGTTGTGCGGGGACGTCGTATTTGGGTGAGCTCGACATGATGAAAGCACCAGATGATACAAACCAATATCGTACTAGTAGCTTGGGAGTCTACGAAACTCCCATCTGCAATTTGAGAAGCAGAAATTCTCTAACTAGGCTATGAAAATGCTATGAAAGAAAATAAAACTTAAACAAATCATTCATCTCATGAAAAATAAAGCTCAACCTTAACACATATAAATACTAATTTTTTTAGCTAAATACTCTTAAGACCCCTCAATAATGAAGAAGTTCAATAAATCGCCCCTACTAATAAAGTAACTTAAATAATGTCCTAACTAATGACTACTTAGGCACTTAGTCATTGAGATATTTTGGCGGTGCACATGTCCGTTCCTCACGAGGTACGACCGTCTTAGTAGTCCTTTCCTCCGATAGATACGTGCCCGTATCATATTCTTAGATTGTTATTAAAAATGGATTTGAGTTACAAGTGAATACCAACTAAGCCTGGCCATATGAAGAAAAAGAAGGCGCACATGTTCATCGCAAGAGTAAAAACTGGGTTTGATATTCAAATGAATTTGAATTCCTTGGCTAAAGATGGGTTTGATTAAAATATGCTGAAAATAGGTTTCTCTTTTCAAGTGGCTTGTGTGCTAGTATTAACAACATAGTCCAAATCAAGTGGAACGTGTGAAGTCATCTTTAGATTTCTTCAACAACACGTGAAAATAGCTTACTCTTTAGTTTTGATTTCTTCACATAGTTGTAAAACATAAAAGGATTATGAATTGGATTAGAAGAAGAGATATGTGAATTTGGAAATGAAGATAGAGAGAGAATGAAGATAGAAAGTTTTGGGAAAATGGAGACATGCATGAGGTGATGCATGTGGGTAATTATATCTACAAATCCCACTAATTGTAGTAGCACGAGGTTCATACACGTGGAACAATCATGTCTGTTTACCATCCAATCATACGAAATTGTATACTGGTAACTGGAGCAAATCCAGACTCCTCCACATAGACGAAACCACATGTAGTATTTTTGAAATATTTGAAAACATTGAGTCTTTCACACAAACCCCTTTACATTTGTATTTTTTCTTAACTCATATCTTTATGTTTTTGTTTGTCATTTTTTCAATACTTTGTTATTCTTTTAGTACTTTGGCAACTAAACTTTAGGCATCATTGCAATTTGGTCCTGCTTCACTATAGCTTCCCTGACCATGTGAAATTACCAAAGACATATATTTTGTGGGTGGGAAAACACTGAAAATTATAGCCCTAACATGTCATTTTCTTAGAGGATTACATCGACTAGTTAAAAAGAAACCTTAATATATAAAACATCAAAATGCCATAAACTAACACTTTAATTGTTGGGTGAAGGACAAAAACCACCCGCCAAGTTTGAAATATATACAAAAACTCCCCCTAATGTTCGGGGATATACCAAAACCCCCTATTAGATAATAGACGTAACGGTAAATTAACGGATGTGTGAAAGACAACAATACCCCTAAAATTCAACAAAATTACCTCACTATGAAGCCCAATCTTCTCCTTTCTCTCGTCATTTCCTAACCCTAGAAGCTTCACTCTACTCTCTCTCTCACAGCCTCCCTCCCTTCCTCTTCTGTCATTCTTCCCAGATCCTCCGGCTTACCTTCTCCTTCTCCTCCTTACCTCCTCCTCACTCTCCTTCTCCTTCAAATCCCAACCTAGCCACCTCTCTCTACCCCACTTGAATCGCCAAGGACCTCCACTAGAACCGGATTCGACATCTAGAACTGAATGACGGCGAACCAATTTCACTAAAATAGAAGGTTGAAGAAACAGATCGACCGCTTCCGCTACCAATTTAACCAGGAACCTCTGGAATCGAACGACGGCGAACCAATTTCACAGGTCCGAGGGGGCGTCTTAGTTCCAGATCGGGTCTTCAACCGCTCCTCTCTCTCTCTCTCTCTCTCTCTCTCTCTCTCTCTCTCTCTCTCTCTCTCTCTCTCTTTCTCCGACGACCCATATCACTCTCTCTCTTTCTCCATTCCAGATCTGTTAATGGTGTATTGGTTGAAGGAGTTTCAAGTTAATGGTGTATTATAGAAGGTGGGGGAGTTGGGTGTCGATGGTTGTTGAATTGGAGGTTGTTGGGTCGATTTTATAGATAAAGAGGGAGAAGGGTGGTTGTTTGAATATGTGAATTGGCTATGGATGATATAAGGGAAGGTTAGTTGATTGAATCGGTGAATTCTTTTAATTGGGGGAAGATATTAGGGCAGGTGAATCGTTTGAATCGGGGAACTGTGTGCAGGTGGTAACAATTCTGGTGGTTTAGGTGATGTAGGTACAGGTTGTGGTTGTAGGGTTTTGATGCAGGTTATGCAGCGTAAATACAATAAAACATTCATGATCAAGACCCTCCATGAATCGCAGGACAAGCCATCATCAACGTGATAAGGGATAAACGATTGTGTACCTTGTTTGTCTAAATATCACAATGTAGAATGATATCCACGTCTCTACGAGTATCCACACATAGGATTGTATGTTGTAATCCTCTTCACTTCTTTTTTCTATCTACGCGAAGAAGGAGGCAGAAAGAGATCATGAAAAACGGAGCACCAGGGCTATGCGTCACCTAGTGGCCGACGACAAGAGGGGGGGGGGACGGGTAGGGTTTCGGCCCTACTTGTCTCACTCTCCTTGCTTTGTTATTTCTTAAAAAAATGACTCACTTGTATAAATAATAAGCTAGGACTCCCTTTATATAGTTAATTACTCCTTATTAACTACATATTTCCGATTACTAATCCTCCCCATACGGATTAGTCCACCTTGAAAATTTGTCCTACTAACTTTTTTGTGGTTTCCTTTTGACCCTTTTAATTAATTAGACCAACTAATTAATATCCAAATCCAGTTTAATCTATAAGTTGTGTGACCCCATAGGTTTCTACTTAGTTGGTAGTAACCGTTACAAACATAGAGCAGTGTATAGCAACAAATCTATGCCACCCAACTAATAGAAATCGTCGGTGATCTGACAAACCTTGTGCTCAATGTTACCGTGTTGTGTATTTATCTCTATATCTTGATTGGACACGAGACATAATTTTCAGACTCGTATATCCAATACATAGTTTCTTGATCCTGGGAATAGACTTATGGAAGTAGATAACATCAATATCTCATAATGATTTATCTAAGTCTGGCCAAACATTTCATAAGCTCTACCCGTCGATTGGTCGTGGATATTTTCTCCCATTATGTAGGAGGGACAAATCCTCTCTACATCACTACCATGTCTCATTTTGCTTCCTATTATGTCCGATAACCCTCTTTATTGCTACCCTGTCACGGTGTAGCGTTTGACGAGATCAAAACATAATATTCCACTATTAGAGTATCTAGTGAATTCAAATCTAAGGACTACATTGCCATTGTCACTATGAGAAGCACTTGTGACATTAACATAATTTATATGTAGCCTTCTCGTGGTGGGTCAATCAAGTATGCCATTAATCCTAATGCATACCCATGTGTTAGACTTGATATCTCCATATTAATCTACGCACATACTAGTCTATAGTGATCGTTCTATTAATTAATATACTGGACTAGGGATATTTAAGATAAACAAATATTGTAATCTAAGGACTTGATTATATTAAATATCTCCATAAATAATAAAATAATATTCTAGCCAAAATTAATGTTCATATTAAATATATATTTCCTCTAGGGAATCTAATCCAACAGTCTTCCACTTGCACTAGAGCCAATCTGGTGCATCTCGTATGCCTATAGATCTAGTGTGCCCTTCATGCTTTTGCTGAACAAGCGGCTTTGTAAGTAGATCTAAAAGATTGTCATCTGTTGGAATCTTGCATATCGGCACATATCCTCTATCGATGATTTCTCGAATAAGATTGAACTTCCTGAGTACGTGCTTGGATTTATGGTGTGGCCTGGGTTCCTTGGATTGTGCGATCCCCCTGTGTTGTCACAATACAACTCCATTGGATCCACAATACTAGGAACCACACCTAGCTCAGTGATGAGCTTCCTAATCCAGGACTCAATTGTAGAATCAGCAACCATCTCTTGCTAGGAACTCTTCCAGCTCACAGCTCCTCCATTCAGGTAAAACAAAAACCCGGACTGCGATCTGAAATCATCCTTGTCGGTTTGGAAGCTTGCATCAGTGTAACCCTGTAATATCCCGTCCCACATCAAGATATTGTGGATGAAATGGGTGGTATATAGTACACCATGTAGAATACTACTAGCACCTTCGAGGCTTCATCATTTTTATCCGGCGGTAGGGGTAAAGAATTTACAAGGACAGTAATCCACTCAGGTTGTTACAAATGGTATCAGAGTCGACCCTGGTCCCGCAAGGGATCCGTGGCGGTGCACCGTCAGCCAAGTAGAAACGTGACTGGGCATTCTCGACGAGGACATTGAGTATATATGGTGGGGGAATTGTAGTATCCTGTCCCACATCGAGATATTGTGGATGAGATGTGTGGTATATAGTAAACCATGTAGATTACAACGAGCACCTTCAAGGCTTAAGCATTTTTATCCGGTGGTACGGGTAAAGAACTTGCTGAGACAGTAATCCACTCGGGTTGTTACACAAGATCGCACACTCTCTAAGATAGTCGTCAAAACTCTTGGCTTAAGTATTCTCCTCCACGATCCGATCCTAGAGTCTTAATACTCTTGCCAAGTTGCTTCTCTACTTCTTTCTTGAATTCGTTGTACTTTTCAAAGGATTCGGATTTGGCCTTCATATGGTACACAAATCCATAACTGCTGAAGTCATCAGTAAATTAATGAAATACAGATAACCACCTCTGGCAGGCGTGGCAAATGGCTCACACACATCAGTATGTATGAGTACTAACTTCTCACTTGTCCTACCACATTTCTTCTTGAAATGATACTTAGTCATTTATCCCAATAAACAAGCCTCACATGTCTCATCATAATCAAATGATTCTAGAAATCCATACTTATGGAGTCTAGAGATGCGATTTTCGTTTATGTGGCCTAAACGACACTGACATAGATAAGTAGGATTTAAACCATTAGTTTTAATCCTATTGGTGTATATGTTATAGACGGAATTATCTAGATCAAGGATGAAGGGGTGTATAGTAGGTAAATGTGCAGGATAATTACTCTAGAAGGGGGGGGGGGGTTGAATAGAGTATGCAGACATTTGCTAAACTTTGCAAGAGTAGTGGTTTTAAAAGATTTGTTAAGAGTTTCAAGGCCTTGACATGAGTTTCAAGAACTTGGAATAAAACAGTTAGAGTAAACAGAAGAAGTAGTCTATTGCAAGGCCTTGAAATAAGTTTCAAACCCTTGAAATGAAACTGTTTTGAATGCTGCAAAAGTTCTAAGTTTGTAATAGAAAAGTAAATGCAAGAGACACAAGATATTTAGAGTTCAATCCACTTGGACCTACTTCTCAACCTCAGGGATCTTCTCTCTGCAGGATTTTCAACACAATTCTTATTAATAAACAGCTAAGCTCTAGATCTCAAGCACAGAGAGATGCCTTGCTCTGTTACAGCTTGTGGTTCTCACTAACCTATCTAGTACATGCTCTAGTTATCTAATTAAATAAGAATTCTCTATTGTTTACCTTGAACAATATTTGAGAATGTAAACATGAGTAGTATAAGAATGATATACAAATAGAGTTCAGAAATGAAGAACACAGAAAGTGAAACTGCAATGAGAGTGCAGTGTTCTTCAAGTGCTTGGATTGAGAGAGAATGATCTGCTTGTGTGTTTCTTGGCAATCCTTGAATGTATTTTCAGTGTCTCTATCTTTTTTCCTATTGTGTTCTCTATCAAATTCTTCAAAATGAGCTCCTTATATACAGCTCATTTGATCTGGAAATTGTCAAGATCTTCAGCAACAAACTTTCCTATTTTGTAGGAAACAACTTTGACTTCTCTAACAGTCTTCTCCAACGGATAGTTGCTTAGTATATCTTCAGGGATACTGATTTGATCTTGTCCATAACATGTTGAGAAGATGTAACAACCATTAGATTGATTGCAGAAGCAAATTTTCCCAGAGTTTCCTTTCCTGCAAAACTCAGGTCAGGAAAATAATCCTGTAAAATAGGAAATAAATTCGCCCTGCAAAACTAAGTCAAACATATGGATTAGATAGTGTTAAACATATCAAAACACTTTGTCTTTCATCATCAAGTAATAATAGATCAAGCACAGGGGTTTAGGAGTTCAAATAGAAGCAGAAACTCCCCCTAAGTTCATGCATATTATGCTCAGTCAGTTTCAAGGCTTTGAAAGCTGTTTCAAGGCCTTGAAATAGACTAGCTATTTCAATTCTTGAATCTGCATTGAACTTACAAAGGATATATAATTCATTAGACAAAGTAGAATTACAATAATGCAAACCATCAAAATAAATGGAGCAACATTTATCCTTTATTGTGAAAGAAAAACCTTTCTTGGCCAAACAAGAAATAAAAATAATGTTTCTGCTCATAGCAGGCACAAAATAACAGTTGTCAAATTTTAAAATAAGTCTTGAAGGTAAAGATAACTCATAAACGCCTACGGCCAATGCAGCAACTCTTTTTCCATTCCTTACGCGCAAGTCAATCTCCCCTTGAGCCAGCCGTCTGCTTCTCTTTAGATCCTTCACATTTCGAGAACTGTGAGATCCACATCAAGTATCTAATACCCAAGATGAAGAGATAAACATATTTACATCTATAAAAAATACCTCGTGGTGGTGAAATCACTATTCCAAGCCTTTTATCTTCCTGATATTATGGGAAGTTCCTCTTCCAGTGGCCAGTCTGACTACAATAGTGACATGCACCTTTGACAACCCCACCAATAGGTTTCTAGGAAACTTCCTTGGGTTTAGAAACTGCCTTGCATTTCTCTTTGGAGGTTGAAGAAACTCGCTTGGTCTTTCCTTTTTTGACCGTCAGTATGGCCTTGCCTTTCGCCTTGTTAATGCTCTGTTTAACAGTCCTCAACATATTGAGAAAGTCTGGCAGAGTTTTGTTGATCTCGTTCATGTTATGGTTCATGATGAACTGGCTATTACTATCCGACAAAAATTGCAGGATGAGATCACTATCCAACTCTATGCTAAATGGAAACCCCATGCATGTGAGATTCTCCAAGTACCCGATCATGCAGAGTACGTGAGGTACCACCGGGTTTCCTTCTCGAAGATGACATTTGAACAGTGCCTTACATACTTCACACCGCTCATGCCTTGCTTTCTCTTGGAAGAGCTGTCTCAAATATATGATCATATCATACGCCTCCATGTTCTCATGTTGCTTCTGAAGCTCAGAGTTCATGGTACAAAGCATTAGGCAAGTTTTATCGTTAGAGTCTTCAACGATCTTCTGATGTTCCTTCATTATGGCGGCAATTGCATTGGCAGGTGGTGGTTCTGGAATTGACTCCTCTAGAATGTGCAACATCTTTTCTTGCTTGAAAATAATTCTCAAGTTTCTGTACCAGTCTTGGAAATTGATTCCAGACAGCTCGTCCTTCTCAAGGAAAGATCGTAGTGAAAGTGTTGATGTAGTTTGATTGTTTTCCATTGGAATTCTACAAAATGGGAAATATACAAGTCTTAGTATTTTTGAACAATTAACTATATTTAGAAATGGCTAGATTATTAAATATAGCTTCCACTATTTTTTCAGATTAATAGTCCTCACCATTAATGCGGAAAATATCATATATCTCTCAGTGGGCCAAGATCCATATTTCACTTCTTCTTGAGCTTGCTTTGGAAAGTCACCCAAAAATTATTTATTTAGGTAGGAACACTTTGCAATTGCATCATATGCAACTCTTGCTTCCATTGGGCAAATGACTTCTTATTTATCTATCCCATAGTTAATCCCGATTGCCTTGCCTCTAAGCTTTCAATCCTATAGAAGTAGCTTACTTTCGTTCAACCTCTTGCTTCAACAATTGCAAATTATTAGTTTGTGCTATCGCGACATGTCATGATGAATCGAATCACCTCGCTTTGGCAAGTGCAAGTTCAATACATTATGATTTTGGCGAGTGTTAATTAAGAGAAGGCAAAATGCAATATTTATCGTTGAGGGATTTCCTTATAAATTTTAATTCTTTTGTTGATCCTATCAACTGGTCTACTTATTTGGATTGGGAAATCCCAAATAAAAGATCAAACTGTTTAATTATTATCTTGTTACGTTTTGCATGCATCAATCATACACCATACATTTATAACAAGACTATAAATAAATGAATAAATAAAACGTGATGTGGATGTGGCCTCCTAACACTAATATATTCTCAAGCCAATGAGAATACTATAAGCCCTAAAAATAGCAAACTCTCTCCATGTGCCTCCGTCTTTAGTCCATGCGTCCTAGCTTGTTGAATAACGCAATCTTATAGTTTCTTCAGTCTTTGATCTTCTCTCCATGGCTTGACTAAATTCTATTTATCAAATTATAGCAAGCATCTAAACTAAATAGATGAACCTTACATGAGAGGAAGAAGACGACACGCAGACAGTAAAAATAATTAATTACATTAATTACAATAAATCAAACCAAAAAAATAAATATCTACATCATCCACATCTAAGGCCACATCCAATCACCATGCGATAATCACATAATACCGTTAAAATCCAATTTTAACGTGTTTCATCAATTTTAGTTGAATTTGGGATTTTCTAGGGTCAAAACAGTCAAATAGTCGCGCTAATCCTTATTGGCCGAACCTTTTGGACTAGCTGAACCGGGCGAAATCGGCGGCTGGCCGAACCTGCTAGGCCGGCCAGTTCATTTCATGCGCACACAAGGGGGGGGGGGAGGGGGGTCACCATGGCCGAACCCCTACACGGCAAAAATCCAAAAGTTTTTCCATTCCTTGTGGACTAATTTCCAATTGTAGGCAAAAACATTTTTTTCCCCAATTGTGCCCAAACCCTAGCTTTTCAAAAACCCAAAACTCACATCATATGTGAACGAAATTCGCCAAACTTTATACGATATGTAAAATTGGCTCAATCTCTACTGAATCATCTTCAATTTTTATCATTATGCTAATATCAGTTTTTCGCGAAGTATAACCATAAGGTGAAAAAACTGATAAAACAGTAACACATAAATCACGTCATGCGGTACGACATGTAGCTCTAATACCATTGTAGGGTTTTTATCCAAGTTACGCAGCGGAAGTACAATAAAATATTCTTGATCAAGACCCTCCATGAATCTCAGGACAAGCCATCATAACGTGATAAAGGAAAAACGATTGTGTACCTTATTTGTCTTAATGAACACAATGTAGAAGGGTGACCACATACCTACGAGTATCCACACCTAGGACTGTAAGATCAAATTCTATTCATGTCTTTTTGCTAGCTACGCGAAGAAGGAGGCAGAAAGAGATCACGCAAAATGGAGCACCAGGGTCGTACGCCACCTAGTGGCGGACGACAAGAGGGCGGACGGGTAGGGTTTGGGCCCTACTTGTCTCGATCTCCTTGCTCTGTTATTTCTGACAATAATGACTCACTTGTACAAATAATAAGCTATGACTCCCTTTATATAGTTAATAACTCCTTATGAACAACATATTTTCCCAATACTAATCATGCCATACACGGATTAGTCCACCTTGCAAATTAGTCCTACTAACTTTGCAAGTGGTTGAGTTTTGACCCTTTTAATTAATTAGTCTAACTAATTAGTATCCAAATCCTATTTAATCCATAACGTGTGTGACCCCATAGCTTTCTACTTAGTTGGTAGTAACAATAACAAAACGTAGAGCGGTGTCTAGCAACACATCTATGCAACCCAACTAATAGAATTAGTCAGTGATATGACACACCTTGTGCCCAATGTTACCGTGTTGTGTATGTCCCTTTGTCTCTATATCTGGATTGAACACGAGACTTAATTTTCACACTCGTATATCAAATCTATAGTTTCTTGATCCTGGGAATAGACTTATCATAGCAGATAACATCAATATCTCATATTGATTTATTTGAGTCTGGCCAGACATTCCATACGCTCTACCCCTCGAGCGGCCGTGGATATTTGCTCTCAGTATGTAGGATGCACAAATCCTCTCTACATCACTACCATCTCTCATCTTGATTCTTATTATGTCCAATAACCGCCTTTATTGCTACCCAGTCATGTTGTAGCGTTTGACGAGATCCTAACATAATATTCCACCACTAGAGTATCTAGTGACTTCAAGTCTAAGGACTACAACACCATTGCCACTATCAGAAGCACTTGGCATTAACAAAATTTATATTTGGCCTTCTCGTGGTGGGTCAATCCAGTATGCTGTTACTCCTAATGGATACCCGTGTGTTAGACTTTATATCTCCGTATCAATTTACCCTCATGCTAGTCTATAGTGATCGTCATATTAATCAATATACTGGACTAGGGATATTTAAGATAAACAACAATTCTAATCTAAAGACTTTGTTATATTAAATATCTCCACAAACAATAAATGAATATTCTAGCCAAAAACAATGTTCATACAACATATAGATTTCCTATAGGGCATCTAATCCAACAGTGGTCTAGGTAATCTACTGGTGATTTAAGGGCTGGTTTTATTTGTGTTGGTGATGGAACTGGTAGTTGTGGTGGTTGGCATTGCTTATGAGTGAGAAATGAGGTAGTTGTTTGGTATTTGAGGCTTAGGTGTTAGCATATGAATTTCAAGTTGAGGTTGGTGTTTTGGTGGTGATGAAAGTAGACAGGTAAGTTGGAACAGGAGTTTAGGTTGGTGTTTTGGTTGTTTGGATTACAGGTGGGTCAATGGTTGGTTATAGTAGTGGTGGTGTTGGGGTTATGGTTGGTGAATGAAGGGGTTGAAAACATTGAGGTGGAATTGGTGATGGTCGCAGGTAGTTATGTAGGTGGTGTTAGTGTGTAATGAGTACATGTTGTGAGTGGTGGTGGAGGTGGTGGAGGTGGCGGCGGCGGCGGCGGTGGTGGTGGCCAAGAACACCAATGACACCTAGAACACAAAAAAACAAGAACAAAATAAACACAAAAACACAATTACGAGAAACATGGTCATTAAAAAGTCATACCCCTCCTTACTGACAGTAACAGAAGGGTGGTAGTTGTCCAACATCGGTCCACTGACAGGGGGCTTTTTGTTTCTGACAGAGTAGTGTTGGTACGAACACGAGGGATTTTTTTTGTATATACTCCAAACACGGAGGGTGGTTTTTGTCTTTTACCCTTAATTGTTTGTTCTCCAACAATGGGTTCTAATTGCCAGGGACTTTCAGGGCTAGTATGGTAATGCTGTTGCGTTATAAAAAGTTGTGTAGGGAGTACTGTGAAAAAGCTGTTGTGGAAATCTACGCGAAAAGTATTTGGTAAATTCCGTATTTAAGTTGCTGCAAGAAAGCACTTTTTATATTTTGTGTTTGGTAATTAGTGTTTTAGAGTTGTTGTTACCGTCGAAATGACAATATCAGACATGATATCATAAATAGTGTTATTACAATAAATAATTATTGATATTTATTAACGGATAGAAATGTCAAATAATATATTTATGGAAAAACATGTCCTTAAAAGCAACCCCTTCTCTGATTTTCAAAAATTGCAATGGGAAGTACCTGCTTTCTAGAAAGTAATAAAAAATAAATTTACCAAACACATTAATACTGTTATTAGATTAAAAAAACAACGTTCTAGAGATCAAAAGCATTATCAAACGGGCTCTCTGCCCCACATCTTTTTTATAACTGTTTTTTTTTTAGTTTTTTTTCTTTTACACGATGTTATGTGTGCCCGATATTGAAGTATTGAAGTATTGTCTGCTCTCTCTTGATTAAAAGCCTTATGATCAAGCTCTGTATTTCATCTTGTTACTTTTCATTTGGTATTAGTCTTACCAAATGAACATTAATCACACTTATAGCATCAGCCGTTATCTGGTTCTTCCAGATGGAGCAACATCCGTTGAATCATAACGTTTAGCTGATTTAAACATTCATTATCTGAACGTCATCGTTTAGTCTTTACCCTGTTGGTTAATCTTTCTCATTTCTCATTGGTCCGTGTCAGCTAAGAAAGGTGTCGTGGCAGCACCTCACTGGTTAAGACACGAGAGGTCGTTATTAGGTTTTGCTGATTTACTTTTTAGCCTCTATACTTTATGTAATTTCTCAATTCCTCTTCTGTGAGGAATAAAATGATGGATCTGTAATTCATTTGCTTATGAATTAATTTGATGAATTCTTCACATTTCTCTCTATCTCTCGAATGATCTCTTTTTCAATACACGATTTTACCATGTAGTCCTGGTAGTGTTTGGGAGGGAATTCTTTTGCTATAATATTTTCTACTGGGACGGGCATGAATATAGTTTGTAGAGTGAAGGGCGTATACAGATAGGA
Organism: Linanthus parryae; assembly: GCA_023055425.1. Taxonomy (NCBI): domain Eukaryota; kingdom Viridiplantae; phylum Streptophyta; class Magnoliopsida; order Ericales; family Polemoniaceae; genus Linanthus; species Linanthus parryae. The sequence continues at coordinate 23,438,584 of JALGPY010000001.1, read as the reverse complement.
ACTTACCCTATTCTACATGTGGGTATTAAAAAACCAAGCCTACTTTAATTTTTACCTTTGTAGTTATGTTGACAATTTTTTTTTTAAATCTACCCAACATTGATTTCGTGTAGGCGACAGAAGAAATGTTGTAGACGTCATATCAATATGATTTGTCAATATGGTTTGGCAATAACATTGACCTATATATTGTGTTGAGTTGGTGCCTTGAATTGGTCAAAGGCTGCCAAACTCTTTGTTTCCAACTTTGATTAAGAAACATTGGAAGTCAAAGGCGGTGGAGGATTAGTGAGGAAACAAGTTGTTTCCAAATCGGATTTGGAAACTTTAGGAATTTCTTAGCACTATATATAGAACCTAGTAGTCACACTATTAGGTATGCAAAAACATTCTTGTGTTCCTCTTAAGTGAATAAAGAGTGCTTTTTCCACCGTGGAGGTAGTTAGCAAATATTTTGCTAGCGAACCACGTAAAATACTCGTGTTCTTCTTTATTCGTTCATTGTTCGAGAGGTGGTTTGTCATAACAAACTGGTATCAGAGCCAAGGTTGACGCTGTTTCAAGATCAAGATCAAGGCGGAGCAAAGCTAGGGTTTCACAGCTTGGTGAAATCAAAGCTAGGGTTTTGCGATCTAGGTGGAGCACGCGACTAAGGTTCAAGGTCCACTAAGAACAATGTCCGGATCGATGTTGAAGATCGACAGGTTCACAGGAGGGAACAGTTTAAGTCTGTGGAAGATAAAGATGGAGGATTTGCTCAAATCGAAAGGTAGGCTTGTGGGAACCTTTGACCGCGGACAAGGGAGGCATGAATGTTGCATCAGCGGAGTTCAAGGCGATGGAGGAGAAGGCACACGCAACGATTATGCTGTGCTTATCGGATGACGTGATCATCGAGATCGCAGATCTGAAGGAAGCAGCGAAGCTCTGGCTCAAGTTGGAGAGTCTCTACATGACGAAGAGTCTCACTAGCAAGTTGATGCTAAAGCAAAGGCTCTTCACCCTGTGGATGCTCGAAGGTACGACTCTCAAGGACCATCTTGATCAATTGAACACAATTCTGTTAGATTTGCGTAATATTGGCGAGAAGGTGGAGGATGAGGATGCTGCACTTTTGTTATTGATCTTGTTACCTCCATCATATGAGAACTTCGTGCAGTCGTTCATTGCCAACAAGGACGACTTATCCCAAGAGGAGGTGAGATCGGCGCTCCATGCTAGGGAACTGCGCCATAAGGGTGCGGGCATAGGTACAGAGGACCATGCTTCTGGACTGATGGCAACGGGAGGAAGCAAGAAGGGTAAGAAAAACAAGAAGCAGTTCTTAGGTTCTAAGTTACCCAAGGATGTTTGTGCCTTTTGCAAGGAAAAGGGGCACTGGAGGAGAGATTGCCCGAAACGAGGTCAACCGGGGCAGAATGGATCCGCAGCCGTAGCAGAACAAGGTAACTCCTCTGAGGATGATTACGTTCTAATGGCGGATGTTGTCACGCACTCTCAGGATGCGTGGGTCCTTGATTCCGGAGCTTCCTATCATATTTTCTCTAACAGGGAGCTATTCTCGACGTACAACCAAACGGATGAAGGGTCTGTCTACATGGGAAACGGGGCCATCTGTAAGGTGATAGGGAGCAGCTCAGTTAGATTGAAAACGAATGAAGGGAAGTTATGTACCTTGGAGCAGGTCAGACATGTACCACTTATCAAGAAGAATATGATCTCCTTGAGTCTACTCGACAGCAAGGGATACAGTTTCAAAGGTGAAGGTGGAGAGATACAAGCCTGAAAGGGTTCTAAGGTGATTCTCAGGGGAGTCAAGAATGGGACTTTGTACATGTTGCAAGGTTCGACGATCACAGGTTCTGCTGGAGTTGTCTCAGCCGAGATTAAGGAAGCTGATCTAACTAAGTTGTGGCATATGAGGCTCGGTCATATGAGTGAACATGGAATGCAGGAACTTCACAACATAGGCTATCTCACCAGGCATGCGCCCACGAGCCTAGGTTTTTGTGAGCACTGCGTGTATGGGAAGCTACAGCGTAGCAAGTTCCCTAAGGCAGTTCATAGAACGAAAGGTACTCTTGATTATATCCATTCGGATTGCTGGGGTCCATCTCGAGTTGAGGCGATTGGCGGGTACAGGTATTTCCTAAGCATCATAGACGACTACTCCAGGATGACTTGGATATTCGCGATGAAGCACAAGAGTGAAACCTTCGCAAGATTCAAGGGGTGGAAGACACTAGTAGAGAATCCGGTGGGAAAGAAGGTGAAGAGGCTGCGCACGGATAACGACTTAGAGTTTTGTTCATCAGAGTTTGATGGATTCTGCAATGATCAGGGAATAGCACGACATCGCACCGTTCGGCACACACCGCAGCAGAACGGTGTAGCCGAGAGAATGAATCAGACACTTTTGGCAAAAGCAAGGTGCATGCTTTCGAATGCATGTCTTTCTAGAGGTTTCTGGGGAGAGGCAGTTTCCATGGCATGCTATCTCATAAATCGGAGCCCGCACACAGGTATAGGATGCAAGATTCCTATGGAAGTCTGGTCCGGTAATGCAGTGGATTACTCAAATTTGAGAGTTTTCGGTTGTGTTGCCTATTATCGCGTTGATGATGGAAACTAGAACCAAGATCTAAGAAGGGAGTATTCATGAGTTTCGGAATAGGTGTGAAGGGATACAAGATATGGGCAGACAACAAGATTATACTTAGGAGAAGTGTAGTCTTTGATGAGACTCATATGTTGAAGAACTCCGTGGAAGTGGAGCTTGGAGGTGCAAAGAAGAAGGTGGAGGGAGAGTTTGATCCTAATGATCCTAAGGATTCCGAAATCCTTACACCGCCGCCAGAAGTAGAAAGGAAGAAGAAGAAGAGTCTGATAGTGAGGATGCGTCTACACCAGAGGAACCGGTTCATCAAAGTATTGCTGAAGGAAGACCAAGGAGAGTCATAAAGCCTCCGGCGAGATACAGAGATGATGGTATGGTGGGATATGCATTACAGGTAGCGGAAGAGGTAGAGGACGAGCCATCCTCCTACAAGGCCGCTATATCTAGTTCTGAGTCAACACAATGGATTTCCGCAATAGGAGAGGAGATGGAGTCTCTTAGCAAGAACTCGACTTGGGAGCTCGTTAAATTGCCTGCGGGAAGGAAGATAGTCAATTGCAAGTGGGTTTTCAGAAGAAAGGAATGAACTGCATCTGGAGAGGGCATCAAGTATAAGGCAAGTCTAGTTGCAAGAGGGTTCAGTCAGAAAGAGGGAGTTGACTACAACGAGATCTTCTCACCGGTGGTCAGACATACTTCTATCCGGGTGTTACTAGCTTTAGTGGCACACCACGACCTAGAACATGAGCAATTGGATGTCAAGACAGCTTTCCTGCACTGAGAGTTGGAGGAGGTACATGAGCCAACCGGAGGGGTTCCAAGTTCCCGGAAGAGAGAACTACGTGTGCAAGCTGAAGAGATCTACCTACGGACTTAAGCAGTCACCGAGGCAATGGTACAAGAGGTTTGACAGCTTCATGTAGAAGATTGGTTACCACAAGTGCGAGTATGATTGCTGCGTGTACCACAAAGAGTTTCATGGTGGATCACGTATTTACCTAGATCTGTATGTGGATGATATTCTGATTGCAACTCGGGATATCAAGGACATCAGAGAACTGAAGAGGTCCCTTAGCACGGAATTTGAGATGAAGGATCTGGGAGCTGCTCGGTAGATATTAGGAGTTGAGATCTATAGATATAGGAAGAAGAAGAAGCTCTTCTTATCACAGCAGGGATACATCAAGAAAGTCTTAGAGAAATTCAGGATGTTATCAGCTAAAGCTATAGATACTCCTATGCCAACGAACAACAAGCTAGCAATGTACACCGTTCAGACCGAGGAGGAGAAGGAGTACATGTCCAAGGTTCCATATGCTAGTGCAGTTGGAAGTTTCATGTATGCTATGGTCTGCACTCGACCGGACATAGCATTCGCTGTTAGTGTGGTTAGTCGTTTTATGGCTCATCCGGGTAGGGACCATTGGCAGGCGGTGAAGCGCATATTCAGGTACCTTAAGGGTACGTCAGACATTGGCCTATGCTATGGGGCTTGTGAAGACATCTTGGTAGCTGGTTTCTCGGATGCGGACTATGCAGGGGATATTGACAGTAGAAGATCAATGACAAGCTATGTATTTGCTCTGGGAGCAACTGTTGTGAGTTGGAAGGCTATGTTACAGCCGACGGTGACATTGTCCACCACGGAGGCGGAGTATATGGCTCTAACGGAAGCAGCAAAAGAGGAAATTTGGCTTAAGGGAATGGTCAATGATCTAGGGCTACTTCAAGATCAGGCGATAGTCTACTGTGATAGCTTGAGTGCGATTTGCTTGACTAAGGACCAGGTTCATCATGAAAGGACCAAGCATATCGACGTCAGGTATCATTTTCTGAGAAACGAGAGCAGGATCAAGGTGAAGAAGGTGGGTACAGGTGACAACCCCGCGAATATGTTCACAAAGCGAGTTCCAGAAAGCAAGTTCCAGCATTGTCTTGAATCGCTCAACATCTTGAGCCAGTGAGGCCCTTAGGGGCATGTCGGACCCGGTGAGGGTCCATCGAGTCTCTGTGACGAGAGACATTGGGTGCGGAGAAGACGTAGCTTTATTTACGAGAAGAGGAGCAGCTGCTGTTGACGAGACAATTCAAGTCAAGGTGGAGATTTGTTGAGTTGGTGCCTTGAATTGGTCAAAGGCTGCCAAACTCTTTGCTTTGATTAGGAAACATTGGAAGTCAAAGGCGGTAGAGGATTAGTTAGGAAAAAAGTTGTTTCCAAATCGGATTTGGAAACTTTAGGAATTTCTTAGCACTATATATAGAACCTAGTAGTCACACTATTAGGTATGCAAAAACATTATTGTAATTGTTCCTCTTAAGTGAATAAAGAGTGCTTTTCTGCCGTGGAGGTAGTTAGCAAATATTTTGCTAGCGAACCACGTAAAATACTCGTGTTCTTCTTTATTCGTTCATTGTTCGTGAGGTGGTTTGTCATAACATATACAATGTAAGTACACGACTCCTTTCAACATAAGTACACGACTCCTTCATCAGCATACTTACAGCTGGTTGGTTATTCAATAAGGGCATACATAAAAGAACTAAAAAGTGAAAGCCTGAGAATAGCACAATTTCAAGGCTTGCAGTGGACGACGCGGATGGGAAGCCCTTGAACTGGCCTTGGATGGGGATCAAAAACAACTTTCTCATTTGGAATGACCAACTCCCATTCGAAGTTGGTAACCATATTGTGTATGAACACGAGCGTCAACAGCATTGTATACTCTTGTGCAGGACACATTCGAGGTCCTCCACCGAAAGGAACATAAGAATAAGGTGGGAATTCATTTCTTTCAAACCTTGATGGGTCAAACTTGTGTGCATCTGAAAAGTACTTTGAATCATTATGTGTGGATTGTGCCAACCAATGTATCTGCAAGACGCAAGACGAGGATATTTGTTGAATTCTTCATTGGTAATACGATTAGTGATTGGACGTGTAACATGTAACTTTATTTGTTCATTTTATGCAATCTTTGATATTAAATGAAAATGAACCCTAATGTGAAAGGATGTGATCCTACCTTGGTTCCTTTTGCAATAGTGTGACCATGGTAGGTGAAGTCTGTAATAGCCTCTCTGAATGTTCCTGCTACTGGTGGCATCAACCGAAATACTTCACAAGCAACATTCCACGAATACTTCATCTTGCTGACGTCCTCCCTGTTTAGCGATTCGCTTTCGCCTTTTGAATTTGCGATTTCCATTTGTTCTTGAATCAAATAAACACATCGTTAGGTTCCTTTCTGTAAGACATAGTAAATGAACAGAAGTGTTTTGAAAGCTCCCTATAAATGAAAGACAAATCTTGTTAATCTAATTGTTACAGAGGTTATCTAATTATTACAGAAGGTTACACAGCTAGTTACACACAACAACCTCATAGCCCGAAATAATCATGTAACTCAAAATAACATGTTTTACAGATAATAGTACCAGAATGCTGGAATGATGTGGGAACTTTACCTTTCTGGACCTTTTTATACACATCGGGAAACTCGGCGAGATACTTGACAATAAGTGTTAACCCTGATCTGGTTGGATCGAAACCAGCGTGCATCAAACCCATTAAACGGCTGGCCATGTGGGATTCAGTCAACATTGTCCCATATTCATCTGTTTCTAGAATCATGTGTGAAAGTACATCCTTCTCATGTAATGTGCTTTTCTTCAAAAGATCGATTCTCCGCTTCTTAATCATGTCTTCCATGATTTCATTTATGACTTTCCCTGCTTTCACTGCTCTACTGAAAGGAGTCCCAGGGAGATTTATGGGGATAGATAGAAGCCCTCCAGCTATATCCTTCATTAGGCCTTGTAGCCTTTCAATCCAACCAGGCTCTGACACGCCTAACAGCAACTGGCAAGCTACGTCCATTGTGTAACTTCCAGCCATTTCTCTGGCAGTCACTGTAGCACCATTTTTGAAACCCATGATCTGTTGTTTCATCAGCATGTCCATTTTTCCTATGGAACCTTGAAGGGCTGAAGGCTTGAGGAACATCAAGAGGAACTTGCGGAACATCTTGAGGTCCTCGTTGATTGAAATGTTGTTGTGTGTCCGTTTTGGAAAGATCTTCTCCAAGGAGTTTGGCAACCAAACACGGACTAGCCTCTCTTCGTTTGTGAAGAGAAGTTTGTTGCCTTCTGCCCCACATAGGATTGTCATGGGGTGCCGAATCAACGATGCGGTGAACACCTCCGATGAGTATTTTTCCCTTCGATATTGGACAAATTTGTCCATGGAACCATTTCTTAAGTTCGATAGGTAATCCAGTGATTCACCCACGACAGGCCAAACTGCTCTTCTTCCAGGAGGAGGTGGAAGAAGCTTTGGCTTTTGTTTGGTCTTGTTTATGAAGATTAAATATGCAGAAATTAGCAAAACAATGGCTAACGATAAATAAGGTAGCAAGAGATTTTCCATGGGTACAATCTTATCAAATAGTACTAATTTGGAATACAAAACAGAAATAGAAAATTAAAGGGGCCAGAAACAATGCAGATAAGTAAAGGGGAATGAGTTCGAGGCTTCATGTCAGGGTGGGTTTTTATAGTAAAAGTCTCCTGCCGTAATGACTGCACATTGCAGACCTTTGCAGCAATTAGGGGAGCAGCATCACGAATATGCATAGGCATCACCTCAACACAATTGTACAAAAAATGCTCTCGAGTCATAACCATCACACCAATTGTTGTAGTGCTCAGGTACGTGTGGCCTTGTGGGGGCACTCCGGTGCCATCCAAACACCTCCGTTCCCTCTCTTTGTCCACATCCTGACTTTTGTTACTATTGACTAGCTCACTTTGACCCGGTGATTTGGATAGCAATATGATGTAAATTTTAATGATTTTTCATTATATTGTAAAGTAAAGTTTACTCTATAATGCGGTAAAAAAATTATAAAAAAAAAAACCTCATCATTTTGCAATCCAAATCACTCGGTCAAAGTGACCCAATACGAATAAAAAAAGTCAGCTTGGGTACAAAGAGAGGGAACGGAGATAGTATTAAATGATCATCAAAACTCCCCTAGGCCTTTGTTGTACTAGTGATGGTATTTTGCTTAGCACAATTGTGACGGATAGTGATGGTATTGAAAGCATTAGAGATTCGTAAGACGTCTGTTTGTTGATGGGATTGAAAAGATGCTAACCTAAAATGACAATTATGGTCTTGTCAAATAGTATTCACCGCCATCACCATACAACAAAAAAGTAGCCCAAGGGGATTATTGATTAATGGCCTTGTACTAGGGTCAATGGGTCATAGCCAATACAATTGAATGTTTCTCATTGCTCAGAAAAAATTTCCGTAATGGCGGGTGACTGGTGTGGTCTGAAATGGGTGGATGTGGTCAGTGGTGAGGCAAGAGACGAGGGATATATTAGGTGTGTGGGACGGAAATTGAAATGACTACACCTAAACCTTAACAATACCTAACGGGGAGCAGACTGGCAGGTATGAATAGCTCCCCAGCCAGCCACATGAATAATCACCGTGTTAGGCCAACCCTCACCTCCAGACCCAATGCCCCTTTCTCAGGTCTCTTCTACCACACCAGCGTTCCTATTTGCATAAAATTATAAACACACCCATTATAGGTAGTGTCGTGTAATTATCTGTGTCCGACTGATGAAAGCACACTATAGAAGTACATGAATGACAGAAGTCTTTTACTAAAGCCCCTGTAAACATACTCTGAGGGCATATAGTGATTGTAAAAAATATGATGATTAGTTCTACCACTACCAAATATCATTTTCCTGCTCTCCGCTGCTCGGGAAAAGTTATCAAAATTTCAAGTGTACAATCATTATGATAAAAAGATGCCTTGCAATAAAATTACCGGACTCTTTTTTCTTCAAGCCACTGCACAGAATGATGGAATGAGACAGCTTACTAGACCTATTTCTTTCTTTCGGTATGTATATAATGAGTCACTATGTCAGGCTTCAATCAATCAAGATGTAACAAGAGCTAATAGCAGGCAGAAAGCTAGTGACTTCATGAATCTAATAACTTCATGAACTAAACCGTGAGACAACGTGTCACGCTTAAACCAAACAAGAATTGTTTATGCCCTATACTCACATGCGACTGCTTCAAAGAAATATGCAAATATCATCCATTTGTAAATACATATCTCTAATTACTTCATGGATCGTTCTTCCAGTTTTGTGAGGGTCATCCTGCTTTGATCAACGGACGGTGTTTCTACTGTTCCTTGACTACAGAAAAACGTTAGAAAGAAGAAATTATTAGTTTGTGCAAGTATATAAACAGTTAGTAATTTTTTAACTGAAATTCCAAGTACATATGCCTCTTTAGTCCCGAACCACTGCACAATGTCCTGCCACAGGGATTGTTCCAACCTATCAGGACAAGTTGCAAGTGGATCTGCATCATTTTCATATTTCTTGTCCTTCTTGAATAAATCCGGTTTCCAGTCCTGGCATTTCTTGCTCAGATTCTTCGAGTACATGTCTGTGAAATCGTACTCTTCCAGATTTAATTAAACTAGTGTTGATTTACGTGGTTTGCACGTGAATTAGTCTTCTCAGTGTTATAGGTTTGTTGTTTCATCTATATTGTTGTTGTTTATTGGTAGCATGAGGTTTGCATAAATAACAGACAAATCTTTACAAGTCCCCACAACTTAAGAGAAACACGTCATCGGTTGATAACTACTGAATCGAACAAAAGTGAGCCCAAATCCAAAGAAACAAACGAAGATTCCATCTGGAGTATGATAGAAAAACACCATATCTTCAGTGAGGCCGGCCGCATTAAAAGCTTCTGCGTTGCTCCTTAATTATGATGTTGATCCTCTTTTAAGTCCAACATAAGGCGTATTGAGTAAGTTTTCCTTTCTTGTTTTGTCTCGTCGTGTTGTTTTTCACCATTGGAAGATTTTAAACTAACTAGTAGAGTTGAAGAGGGAGTAGGTTGCGCGTGTTGGCTGAACTGGGGGGCTTTTGGCATAATGAAGTGAGGGATAATGTTCTTGTTTGTTCATCTCAACTGCCTAAGAAAGGCAGCGAGGTCCCAATCAAAGAAAAAAAATTATTTCTAAAAATTCACTACAATTGGAAGAAGGTATAGAGAATAGAGTGAATCTAGTTAAAGTGTGGGTTGCTTCTCTCCATTGGTCCTATTTTAAATTGTTATCAGGTGTAAAGATGAAAAATATCCTCATAATGAAAGAAGCCAATTATCATTTTTTTTGTACATAATGTATGTAGTTAACAAGTCCTGATGAATGCGTCTGGTAACATTTATATAGCAGATATAAGAAAAAATGAAGAGAACATGTTTAAACCTGACATTTGAAGAGAAAATATAGTGATAGTACTATGGTATTTTAATCGGCAAGCGAAGAAAACCCGATGTTTCAGGGCCAAAAGTTGAAGTCGGCATTGACAAATATTTTATATGTAGAGTAACTTATAAGAAAACACCCGGTGGGGAAAATGACATGAATCAACATTTACAAGTTACTTTTTTCGAATTTAGATGGTACAAAACACAAGTTAAACCAAACACAAGAAAAATGCTTATTTCTTAGAATTGTAATTTAAAGATCTAAACATTGTTCTAGTAACAAAATAAAATCAATTTGAAACTGTCTACACTAACGTCAAACGAAATCCAACCTGTGCTATTAGGAACTTGGGAACATTGAAAAAGAAAAGTGTAGAAAGAAATTCATCGGTCAAGAACAATCACCAGATGAGGACCAGATTGAGGAATGTTGGGTAAAGAAAATTTATCAACACCTATTTTGATTCATAATATAATGATTTGGGTATGGATAGAAGAACTCAATGCACTGTAAAGTTATGTTAGAGATACGAACACATAAAGTCAAATAAATAAAGATGCCTGCAAAACCCCCCATTCAGTGACCTATTTCTTAATTTTATGTAATCATAGAACACGAGTTACAAAGCATGGGCGCTTATCTGCTTTGTTTAAAAGAAAAAGAGTAAAGGAATCTTCAGTAACTACCTCAGATAGTTTTGACAATGAAAGAAACAAACAGCCCATATCCCTCTGCTTGTGTTCCGCAGATGGTTGTCTATGCTCTGCATTGATTTTTTGGAATCATAAGTATTTTCTTACCTCGCCATATTTGTTGGGAATATGCCTTGAATAGGCTCGAGAAGCTTGGCGATGAAATAGCCGACGAAGAGGGGCAAGGAAACAAGGCCAAACGGGGGACCAAGACGAAGAGAAGGAAGACAAATAAGTTGTTGTTTTTACTGTAGCACGTCGTGCGACCTACTGTAGCAGGTCGTGTGACCTAGTTCGGGTTGGGCAATTTATAATTGTTTCCTTATGTGTTTTTGGTCCGTTTTGGACGTTTCTTTGGGACCAAGCAAGCCTACTAGGTCTATATAAACGTTATAGGCATAGGCTAAGGTCGTGGGTTGTATTCGTATTGTTTCTCTCTAATAAATAAGGGTTTTCGGGTCGTGGAGGTAGCTAGCATCGTGCTAGTGAACTACGTTATATCGGGTGTGTTTCTTTCGTTCTTTTTTCATCTATTATCATCATTCTCTAAAATCTGCATCGATCATAACAAACTGGTATCAGAGCCAGGTCGGTGTTCCAAGATCAAGGTGGAGCTATAGGGCTAGGGTTTCACAATCTGTGACTTTCATACTTACGGTTCCGCGATCAAGGTGGAGCATGCGCTCGGGGTTATATATCTGGAAAAGGATCTGCAGAGAAGATGACTGAAGGAATGAAAAAGATCGACAGGTTCAAAGAGAGAGACAACCTCATGTGGCGAATCGGGATACGTGCTTTGTTGAAGCAGCAAGATCTGTGGTTGCCATGGGCCTTTGAAAAAGGGGGTGCGAATACAACCACCGCTGAGTTTGAGTCTCACCAAGAGGGGATGCGGCAAGGTGCTGCTTATGGGGGTTCGGAAAGTCAGGGCTTCGGCGCGATGATTGCGGCCATGAGAAGATACGGTGACGTCTGTTCAAATGGTAGAGAAAAGAGACACTGGTGGACGAAGGAAGAACTCATGATCTGCAGATTTGGCTGCAGGTGGAGGGTACCTCGGAGGATGGTCTACTTCTCTAGGCCCTGTTGGGGGGCATGGAATCCGTGCTCTTGACGAGGAGGCGGATTCGTCATGGGGCAGTCTCTGAAGAGGGGCAGGACACGTGTGAGACATGCAAGGGGGCGCGTATGAGGCTTGCAAGGGTGCGATATTGCAAGAATTCTGTGGGAATTGGAGAAATTTTGCAAAACTTTGCAGGAATTCGTTGGGAATTGCAACGTGCTGGGGGGTTTTGTTGTAGGGACTCGGTGGGAGTTGGAACAACAAACAAACTTGTTGTAGGAACTCGGTGTGAATTGGAACAACAAGAGGAGGATTCAATTGTAGGAACTCGGCCGTAGTTGGAGCATCTATAGGGGTTCGATTGCATGAACTAGACGGGGGTTGGAGCATCGCTGGGGGCACTCGGTGTAGGATCTTGGCGAAGATGGAACAAATTGTGAATTTGGGGCTATTTGAAAGAGACGCTAATTCAAGCGCGAGCGAAAGAGGGAATTCAAGGCAAGGTGGAGATTCGTTGGGAATATGACATGAATAGGCTCGAGAAACATGGAGAGGAGTTAGGTGACGAAGAAGGGAAAGGAAGCAAGGCAAAACGGGGGATCAAGACGAAGAGAAGGAAGACAAAGAAGTCGATGTGTTTACTGTAGCAGGTCGTGCGACCTAGTTTGGGCTGGGCAATTTAGAATTGTTTCCTTATGCGTTTTTGGCCCGTTTTGGACATTTCTTTGGGACCAAGCAAGCCTAGTAGGTCTATATAAACGTGTATAGGCATAGGATAAGGTCGTGGGTTTTATTCATATCGTTTCTCTCTAATAAACAAGGGTTTTCGGGTCGTGGAGGTAGCTAACATCGTGCAAGTGAACCACGTTATATCGGGTGTGTTTCTTGTGTTTTGTTTCGTCTATTATCATCGTTCTCTAAGCTCTGCACGGATCATAACAATATTAAATAAATCAATGAGTAACTCGAGATTACGAGAATCAAGGAATGAAAACATGTAGAAAGAAGAACTGAATTTACCAGATTCATTCATGACCCGATGATGCATATGCCCTACACAGAAACGAAAGAGTAGTCAACAATTAAACAACATACGATTTCGGACAAACAGTACACGAAGGTCTCCCATGATCATAAGACATATCTCATAGTACGGAACCACAACCAGATTCAGGGTTAAATATTAGTCAATCTCTGAATTCATCAGAAGAAGCAAACATACAACAATCCACCAATCATCTGAAATACACAAATCCTTTAAAAAAATAAATGAAAAGTCGTGGACATGACCAAGCATCAAAATATCTAAATCTCGTGAGTCGTTAGAACAAAACATAGATCATGAGAGGTAGAAGTTACCTAGGGTTCAAAGAGCGGAACTTCCTGTAATGACTAAACAACGTGAGAAAACAAGTAGGGGTCCATCGTTCGAAAGAAGAGACGCGTCCTTTGGTGAAATAGTTTGGTCACAATAGTGATAATACGACAAGGGTCTTTTTTGTGAAAAAGAGTAAAGATGGGGGGTTATTTTTCTAAATATACAAGTTATGTGGGCTGTTTTTAATATTAACCATCTTAGGAACACTTTTTTCATTAATCATGTTTTATAAGAGTAAAGATTTTATAAGAGTGAATATATGGAAAGGATCATGCCTACAATTTGATACTTAGATAACAATTCTAATATCATCTTTTTCCTCTGAACGGACTAATTCATGATCAAGCCCACAAAGGAATTAAGCCTAGCACAAGCTCTCAGCCAAGCCCAATAGAAGACCGTCCCAAACTTTCGAAAGGATTAAACAGACAAGTGGCCTAAATTTCAGGGGCGATCTCATAATTATTGTATCGACCATTAGATTAAGAGTTGCCCAATCTAACGGTCAAAAACACATATCTCTTTTATATATTGTTTACCCTTCACCGTGAGAAATCAATGAGTCTCATAGCTCATTTTCCTTTCATCATCATGTAACTTCTCCCTCTCTCTCTTCACGAATGTAATTATAGAAAAACTAGTCATCTCTTCACATTTCCAGTATGTGATTGGGATCCTTCAAGAGATTTGGTTATTTTATATGAAAAGTTCAAGAGAATTATTATATGTACGGTGGTTCAAAGTTATTTAAATGATATGAGTCAGTGGAGTGTGAATAGGATACTCACGATTGGAGTTGAGCGCCACAACGTTTTGTGTCTATAACGTTTCTCCCTTATTGCAACTTCATCGAAACTCATGGTGCCTAACAGGAGGGGAACTAGGAAATGCTAACTACTGGGCCACAATTGTACATTTCAAAAAAAGGTAGGAACGCATGGTAGTTGGAGCAATGTCTAAGCAAACCTGGTTCCGCATATAGCTGAAAAAAATCTGACTCTTCTAAGGCGTACTCGTTTCTAATTCTGGGAGACGATCCCGGTTAAGGTTTGAGGATAAAAATGTCAGGTTCCGGTTTTTGGTGGTTGAGAGGATTCGACAAAAGGTGGACCTTTGTCTTGAATCGAAGCAACCAAGAATCGAAAAAGATTCAGGTTGCTATGAGGTTTGAATCAAGGTGGAAATTTGTTGGGGGTAATTCAAACATACCTAGCTAGTGACTGCATTGAGTTGATAAAAGGCGGCTAAGGAGTTGTTTCGTAATCAGTTCTGGCAACGTTTGGCATTACTTTGGGCACAGGTCTGGACTCTGAGGTCTATATAAGTATATAGAACGCGGGTAGACTAGTGTGTGGTGTATCGGGTTGGCCGTTGTGGCCACGATGAGCATTGTAATCGGGTTATCTCTCAATAAAATATTGGATTTTTGGGCCGTGGATGTAGCTAGTTTCACAATCGGTGAGCCACCTTAAATTTGTATCTTGTTCTTGTTTTTGTTTCATCTTTTTTTTTTCTAGAATACACACATGTTATATCAAACTGGTATCAGAGCCGGGTACCAAAATCTAGGTGGATCCAAGAGCTAGTGTTATGTGTAGGAGGAACTCAAAGTTAAGGTTTCGGGATTGAGGTGAAGCATGCAATCCATATGTTGGTTTTCGAGATTCTGCCAAGAAAGATGTTTGGTTTGGCGATCAAGATCGATCAGTTTGTGAAGAGAAGCTATTTCCGTTCGTTGGCCCCTTAAAAGGGGGGCGCAGGTACAACCACCATATGTATCCCCATGGCAGGGGCTATCCGAGCTAATGTGGGAGCGATCTGGCGCGCATCTAATTGGCGTGAAAGGGATCTTGCGAATCCGGCACATAATGAGTTGTGGCGCAAATCTGGCGGTTCAGACGCATATGGCATTCTGGAAATTAGTGTTCAAGCGCAATCTGGCACCTATCGTGGAGCATCTAGCTTGTGCATTGAATCTGATTATGGCTCATCCATTGCAGGAACTCGTTGGAGTTGGAGCATTGTCATGGAGCCTCTTGCGCGTGAGTTTTCTGGGACGCACATCTGGTCCCAGTTCGTCCGCGCATTCTGCACGAGATTTGGTTCTGGCGTGCACCTGCTCTTGGGGTGTACACATGGTCTTGCGGCGTGTACACGCAATTGAGCTCACATATGGCGCAATCTGTTTCTCGCGAGCATCATGCACATCATAGGCAATTGGGGCGCAACCTAGCACGACAATTTCTTTGGGCACTCGTTATTGGTGCATCATGTTTGAGTAACATGCGGCACTTGTCGTGATGCATCTGTCTGGCATAATTGGGCGCATTGGGAATGTATTCGGTCCTGCCTCACTAAATTCATTCGAGTCTGGTGCATCTACATCTGGCGCATTCGTTGCAGGAATGCATGATAGTTGGAGCAACGTTTATGCGAATTTGCTTCTATATATGGCTGCCGAAATCTGGTTCTGCCAAGGCGTACTCGATTCTGATTCTGGGAGACGAATTGGGTGGTTGAGAAGATTCACCACAAGGTGGAGCTTTGTCTTGAATGGATGAAACCAAGACTCGACGAATGTTCAGGTTGATAGGACGTTTGAATCAAGGTGGAGATTTGTTGGGGTAATTCAAACATACCTAGATAGTACCTTCTTTGACTTGGGCCAAGGAGGCTAAGGAGGTGTTTCCTATTGAGTTTCGGCAAAGTTGGGCATTACTTTGCGCACAAATCAAGACTCTTAGGTCTATATAAGTTTATAGAACATGGTTAGTCTTGCGTGTGGTGTATCGTGGTGGTCGCCGTGGTTGTTGTGTCTACGGTGTGAAGTGTAATCGGGTTATCTCTCAATAAAGTATCGGGTTTTTCTGTCCGTGGATGTAGCTAGTTTCACAACTAGTGATCCATGTTAAATTTATCTCTTATTCTTGTTTTCGTTTCATCGTTCTTGCTCGAATACCCCCAGGTTAAAATACACTTTCATTAGAGTTTGGTTTCAATATCTAGGTGGAGCCAAGTGCTAGGGTTTCATGTTGGTGAAATCAAAGCTAGGGTTATGCGATTCAGGTGGGGGAGGCCATCCGGAGGTTGGGTTTTGAGATTCTGCCAAGAACGATGTCTTGTTTGGCGATCAAGATCGATCAGTTCATGAGGAGAAGCGGTTTCTGTTCGTTGGCCTCTGAACCAGCGGGCGCTGCTCACCCACCATCTGAATCTACTATTGGAATAGATGCCCTAGAGGCAATATAGTTTAGTATGAACAATAAATTGGCTAGAATATTCATTGTATTATTTATTGAGATATTTAATATAATGAAGCCCTTAGATTCACTATTGTGTTGTTTATCTTAAATATCTCTAGTCTACCATACTGATTAACAGGACAATCATCTATAGACCAGTATGGGGTTGGATTGATATGGAGATATCACGATCCAACACATGGGTATGCATTAGGAGTAATGGCATACTGGATTGACCCATTTCCGAGAAGGCTACATACACGTTATGTAAAGTCACAAGTAATTCTCGCGGTGACAACGGTATTGTCATCCTTAGGCGTGAAGTCACTAGATCATTTAGTTGTGGAGTATTGTGTTTTGGTAGCGTCTAACCCTACACTGTGACAGGGTAGTCATAAAGGCGCGTATCGGACACAATAGGAAGCAAATTCAGATATCGTAGTGATGTAGATAGAATTTGTCCCTCCCACATAACAAGAGCAAATATCCTAGGCCACTCGAGGGATAGTGCTTATAGAATGTCTAGCCAGACTCAAATAAATCAATATAGGATATTGATGTTATTTTCACAAATAAGGCTATTCCCAGGATCGAGGAACTATGGATTGGATATACGAGTAAGAATTATATGTCTCGTGTCCAATCCAGATATGGAAACAAAGGGATGAGACAACACTTGCACAAGGTTTGTCGGAGGACAATTTCTATTAGTTGGGTAGTATGGATGCCTTGCTAGAGACCGCTCCATATTAGTAAATAGTTACTACCAACCAAGTATAAACATATGGGGTCACACGACATATATTGAACTAGACTTGGGAATTAAATAATATGAAAAATTACTTAGAAGGATCAAATCGCAACAACTTGCGAACTTAGTAGGACTAATATGAAAGTTGGAATAATTCGAACTTGAGTAGGATTAGGAGAGAGCCTTTATGTAGTAACAAGGAGTTGTTAGACTATATAAAGGATGCTCCTAGCTTCCTTCCCTTATAACTAATGCTCATAAAATAAATTGAGTACGAGTGAAGTAAGGAGAGAGCAAGACAACAAGGAAGCCGAACACCCCCTTGCGGTCCGCCCAACCCGTCAGCCACAAGAGGACCCGGGCTCCTCTTTTGGTGCTCCGTTGCGTGATTTCTTCTTCCTCTTCAATTCTTCCTAGCTGGCACAAGGATATTGGAGGATCTATATCTCAATCCTAGGCGTGGATCAACAGTAGAGACGTGATACTTTTCGCGTTTGTAGTCATCAAAGGAGAACCACAAGGTACTTGTTTGATTCATTTACTATCGTTATGAATTCTCTTCCTGTGATCCTTGGAGGGTATTGAATGGATAAGTTATTGTTTATTCCGCTGCCTATCCATGATCAAAACCCTACAGTGGTATCAGAGCCACAGTTCGTAGAGCATAACGTAGTTTATGTGTTACGATTTTGTTGTTTTTCACCTATAATTGTTGGTTATTGCGTTAAAACGACAAATTAATCATATTAGATGCATGTTGAATGTGATTCAACCAAACAATATCTAATTTTTCATTGGATGTATGAATTAGTGATTTTGAGAAATTTTAGGATCTTAGATCTAGGGTTCGAGCACAAATTGGAAACACGTTCTAATTTGGAAACGCTTTGAACTTGGGGAACAAGGAAGGAGTTGTTTTGGAAACAACTCCAAGAGGTTTGGCCGCCCTAGGGAGACCGCCCCTTCTCCTTTCCGCCCAAGCAACCTAGGCCGAAGGCCTAGGCGTTCGGCCTACCCCACGGGTTTGGCCGACCGGCCTAGGCTTGGCCCGGGCGGCTCCAAGGGGTTCGGCCACTAGATTGTTGGGCCTCTTGGACTTTTTTTACCCTAGTAATCCTAAAATCAATTAAAATTGATTAAGCGCGTTAAAAATTGGTTTTAACTGGTTATGTGCAATGTTATGGTTATTAGATACGGCCTTAGAAGTGGTTTGTTGTGAATGTTTAATTTTTGTGGTTTGTTTACGGCATGCGAGCTGCTCAATTTGATGTAATAATTAATTTGGGTTTACGGCCTGCAAGCCGATTTTTTTCTCAACTTGTGAGATTTATTTATTTAGTTTAGTTGCTAGCTAGTACTAAATAGAATAGATATCCAAGACTGAAGAAAAGAAGCCCAACGAATTAAAGAAGCCACGACAAGGAGCATGGAGCATTCCACAAGACTATAGAGGATGGACCAAGAGATGGAGGTACATGGAGATGCGCTTGCTATTTTCGGGTTCATAGATATTCTCATTGGCTTGGGAATATCTCGATCTAGGAGGCCATATCCATATCACGTTAACTTTTTTTTGTGCATGTTACTTTATTGTCTTATTATTGTTTTTGGTGTATGGATGATGCATGCAATTTGATAATAATATAAAAACAATCCGGGTCTTTTATTTTATGAGTTAGCCCAAACTCAAAATAAGTAGATTAGTTGATATGAATCAACAAAACAGCTTAAAATTAAAAAAAAAAAAACCCTCATTTTAAATATTGTGTTTTTGCCTTCTCGTTATTTAAACACTCTTCATGATCATGATATCAAGCTCGTGCGTGCCAGAGGAGGGCGACTTGATTTGTCATGATTATGTTGTGAAGGAACAAGCAAGTAATGTGCATCTGTTTAAGTAAGAGGTTGGACGCAACTGAGTGATTTAAAAAAAATAGTGGAAACCAATTGGGATTTTCATGGGATGGATAAATAAGGAATTATTTGCCCAATTGAACCAAGAGTTTCATGAAGATGCAATTGTAAATTGATTTCCTACCTAAATAACTAATTTTGCGTGACTTGCCGATGCAAGCTCAAAATAAGTGAAATATGGATCTCGGCACCCACTAGAAAATATAATGATATTTTCCGCATTAATATTTGAGGGTTACTAATCCGTAAAAAATAGTGGGATCTGTATATAAATATCTAGCCATTATTAAATATAATTAATCATTCAAAATAATAAAACTTTCGTATTTCCTTTTTGTAGAATTCCGATGGCAAACAAGTCATCGAGTTCATCACACTCCCTACGCTCTTTCCTTGAGAAGGACAAGCTCTCTGGGACCAATTTTCTAGACTGGTACAGATACTTGAGAATCGTTCTCAAGCAGGAAAAGAAACTCTACGCTCTAGAGGAGCAAGTTCCCGAAGTTCCGGAAAACAATACTCCTGTAGCCCTAAAGGCGTATCAAAAGCGTGTTGCTGACGCTAATGATGCGGCCTGCTTAATGCTTTTCACCATGTCCTCTGAGCTTCAGAAGCAACATGAGAACATGAATGTAGTCGATATGATCGCACACTTGAAGCAACTCTTCCACGATCAGGAAAGGGTTGAGAGGTATTAAGTTTCAAATGCATTATTTAAATGTCATCTGTCAGAGGGAAACCCCGTGGGGCCGCACATGTTGCTTATGATCGGCTATCTAGAGTGCCTCGGCCGCCTATGGTTTCAGGTGGGTTAAGAGTTGGCCACTGATCTCATTTTGCAATCGTTGCCTGAGAGTGATGGACAGTTCATCATGAACTATAACATGAATGCTATCGTAAAACCTCTGTCAGATCTTCTTAATATGTTGAGGACAGCTGAACAAAGCATCAACAAGGTTAAGGTCAAATCCATAATGATGGTGCAGAATGGAAAGGGCAAAAGGTTTTCCTCTAACTCCAAGGGAAAAGAGAAAGCAGTTGCCAAAACCTAGGACACTTCCCTTAAGCCTGTTGGTGGAATTGCCAAAGGTGTGACTATAGGTAAGTGTCACTACTGCAGTAAGCCTGAACACTGGAGGAGGAACTGCCTAAAGTATCTGAAGGATAAAAGGCTTAGAATAGTGATTCCACAACCACCAGGTATTTTTGTTATAGATGTCAATACTACTTGCTCTTCATCTTGGGTATCGGATACCGAATGTGGATCTCACATTTGTCGAAATGTGCAGGATCTATAGAGATTTGGCTAAAGGAGAGATAGATCTGTGCGTTGGGAATGGAGTAAAGGTTGCTGCATTGGTTGTAGGCGTGTACGAGCTGTCTCTGCCTTCAGGATTAGTGTTAGAATTAAATAATTGCTATTTTGTGCCTGCTATGAGCAGAAAACATTATTTTTATTTGTTGTTTGGAAAAGGAAGGTTTTACTATGTCAATAAAGCACAATTTTTGCTCCATTTATTTTGATAGCATTCACTATTGTAGTGCGCAATTATTTAACGAATTATATATCCATGATCTAAATAATCATGTCTATAACATAAATTCCCAGAGGATTAAAATAAATGATTTAAATTATGCTTATCTATGGCACTGTTGTTTGAGCCATATAAACGAGAAACATGTATCTAGTCTCCCTAAGGATGGATATATATAATCATTTAATTTTGAATCATATGAGACATGTGAGGCTTGTTTATTGGGGAAAATTACAAAGTCCCCTTTCAATAAGAAAGGTGAAAGGACTAGTGAGCAACTGGAGCTAGAACATAATGATGTATGCGGGCCATTTGCCACTCTTTCCAGGGGTGGTTACGTCTACTTCATCACATTTACTGATAATGATATGGATTTGTATACCTTATGAAGGCCAAATACGAATCCTTTGAAAAGTTCAAGGAATTCAAGAATGAAGTAGAGAATCAGCCTGGCAAAAGTATTAAGGCTCTACGATCGGAACGTGGAGGTGAGTACTTGAGCCAAGAGTTTGAAGACTATCTTAGAGAGTGTGGGATAATATCCCAACTCACTCCACCTGGAATGCCACAGTGGAATGGCGTGTCCGAGAGGAGGAATCGAACTCTATTGGATATGGTTCGATCTATGATGTGTCAAACTGATCTTCCATTATCATTTTGGGGCTACGTTCTATTGAGTGCAGCTTTCACCATTAACCGTGTTCCACCTAAATCAGTCATGAAGACACCACATGAGATGTTGAGTGGGAATCGTCCCAAAGTGTCGTTCATGAAGATTTAGGGCTGCGATGTCTATGTAAAACGTTTACAATCAGAAAAGTTAGGGCATAAGTTGGACAAGTGCAAGTTTGTGTGATTTCCTAAGGAATCTAAGGGATATTATTTCAACAATCCAACTGAGAACAAAGTGTTTGTTGCTCGGTCCGGCGTGTTTCTAGAAAGAGAATTTTTCTCTAAAGAAGCAAGTGGGAGGACTGTAGAACTTGAAGAGGTTCAAGAACCACAAAGCATTGATCCTACTATGGAACATGAACAGGAACCACAAGAGGTTGTGGAGCAGCCTGTTCAAGTAAAACAAGAACTTCGTAGATATAGTAGAGTGCGCCATGAGCCAAAGAGGTATGGACTTCTCGTGACTGAGTCTGGTGACACGTTGATGATGAGCGTACTACCTATGAAGAGGCCATCAAAGGGCCGGACTCACAGAAGTGGCTTGAGGCCATGAGATCCGAGATGGAATCCATGTATACCAACAAAGTATGGACTTTGGTGGAACCACCCAAAGGGGCTCATCCCACAGGGTGCATGTGGGTCTTCGAGAAGAAGATCGACATGGATGGTAGTGTGATTACCTATAAGGACCGATTGGTGGCTATAGGATTCAGACAGATTCATGATATTGACTATGATGAAAAATTTTCACCATTCTCAATGACTAAATCAATCTGAATCTTACTTGCTATTGTAGCATACTATGACTATGAGATTTGGCAAATGGATGTAAAAAAAACATTCATGTATGGGAATCTCCTCGAGGATGTGTACATGACACAACCGGAGGGTTTTGAATATCCTGAGCAAGCCAACAAAGTCTGTAAGCTGCAACGATCCATTTTTGGATTGAAGCAAGTTTATAGAATTTGGAATCAACATTTTGATGAAGTAGTCTAAGAGTTTGGATTCATCAGAAACGAAGATGAATCTTGTGTTTACAAGAAGGTTAGTGGGATCTTGCTTTTCAGGTCTTGTATGTGGATGACATACTACTCATTGGAAACGACATTCCCATGCTGCAATCTGTTAAATATTGGCTAGAAAAGTGTTTCTCAATGAAAGAATTAGGTGAAGCAACTTATATACTCGGTATCAAGATCTATAGAGATAGATCTAAGAAGCTGCTCGGCCTAAATCAAAGTACATATATAGACAAGGTGTTGAAGCGATTCAGCATGCAAGATTCCAAGAAGGGATTCTTGCCCATGTCGCATGGAATCACTCTTTCGAAGAGTGGTTGTCCTTCCAGTGAGATTGAGAAGGAACACATGAGTAGGGTTCACTATGCCTCTTCCATAGGATCCGTCATGTACCCCATGTTATGTATTAGATCAGATGTTTCATATGCATTGAGTATGACAAGCAGATATCGGTCCAATCCATGTGAGAGTAACTAGATTGCAGTCAAGAACATCCTAAAGTACTTGAGAAGAACTAAGGATGCGTTCTTGATATTTGGAGGTGAGGAAGAGTTGCGTGTAAGGGGTTACACGGATGAAACCTTCCAAATCGACAGAGATGAATTCATATCACAGTCAGGGTTTTTGTTTTTCCTGAATGGAGCAGCAGTGAGCTGGAAGAGTTCCAAGCAAGATACGGTGGTTGATTCTACAACAGAGGCTGAGTACATTGCTGAAAATGGCGCAGCAAAGGAGGCTGTTTGGATTAGGAATTTCATCACTGAGCTTGGTGTGGTTCCTAGCATTGCAGATCCGGTAGAATTGTATTGTGACAACACTGGGGCGATCGCGCAATCGAAGGAAGCCAGGTCACACCAGAAATCCGAACACCTACTTAGGAAATTCCATATTATTCGAGATATTATCGTAAGAGTAGACATTCGGATATGCAAGATTCCTACAGATGATAATCTGCCAGATCCACTTACAAAACCGCTTGTTCAGAGCAAGCATGAAGGGCACACTAGGATCATTGGCATACGAGATGCACCAAATAGGCTCCAGTGCAAGTGGGAGACTGTTGGAATAGATGCCCAGAGGAAATCTAGTTTAGTATGAACAATAAATTGGCTAGAACATTCATTGTATTATTTATTGAGATATTTAATATATTGAAGTTTTTAGATTTACAATTGTGTTGTTTATCTTAAATATCCCTAGTCCATTATACTAATTAACCGGGAAATAATCTATAGACCAGTATGGGGTTGGATTGATATGGAGATATCACGATCCAACACATGGGTATGCATTAGGAGTAATGCCATACTGGATTGACCCATCTCCGAGAAGGCTACATACACGTTATGTAAAGTCACAAGTGCTTTTCGCGGTGACAATGGTATTGTCATCCTTAGACTTGCGGTCACTAGATCATCTAATTGTGGAGTATTGTGTTTTGGTAGCGTCAAACGCTACACCGTGACTGGATAGTCATAAAGGCTCGTATCGGACACAATAGGAAGCAAGCTTAGATATCGTAGTGAAGTAGATAGAATTTTTCCCTCCCACATAACGGGAGCAAATATCCTAGGCCACTCGAGGGATAGTGCTTATAGAATATCTGGCCAGGCTCATATAAATCAATATAGGATATTGATGTTATTTGCACGAATAAGGCTATTCTTAGGATCGAGACCGCTTCAAATTAGTAAATAGTTACTACCAACTAAGTAGAAACCTATGGGGTCACACGCCATATGGATTGAACTAGACTTAGGAATTAATTTATATGATTAATTAATTAGAAGGATCAAATCACAACAACTTGCTAACTTAGTCGGACTAATATGCAAGTTGGACTAATCCGAACTTTGGTAGGATTAGGAGAGGGCCTTTATGTAGTAACAAGGAGTTGTTGGACTATATAAAGGATGCTCCTAGCTTCCTTCCCTTATAACTAATGCTCATAACATAAGTTGAGTAGGAGAAAAGCAAGGAAAGAGCAAGACAACAAGGAGGCCGAACACCCCCTTGCCGTCCGCCCAACCCGTCGACCACAAAGAGGACCTGAGCTCCTCTTTTGGTGCTCTGTTGCGTGATTTCTTCTTCGTCTTTAATTCTTCTTATCTAGCACAAGAAGATTGGAGGATCTATATCTCAATTCTAGACGTGGATCAACCGTAGAGACATGATACTTTTCGCGTTTGAAGTCATCAAAGGAGAACCATAAGGTACTTGTTTGATTCCTGGGAGGGTATTGAATGGATAAATTATTGTTCATTCCGCTGCGTATCCATGATCAAAACCATACAGCTTCATGGCGAGGGGTGTCAGGGCTCATGTGGGAGCAATCTGGCGCGCATCTGATTGGGCGTGGAAGGGATCTTGAAAATCCGGCATGTTATGTGTTCAGGTGCGAATCTGGCGGTTCACACGCATCTGGAGTTTTGACAAATGGCAATCAAGCGCAATCTCGCTCCCCACCTAGAGCATCTGGCTGAATTGAATCCGGTTCTTTCTCATGAGCTGCAGGAACTCGTTGGAGTTGGAGCAACGTCATGGATCATCTGGAGCGTGAGATTTCTGGCACGCACATATGGTCCTGGTTCTTGCTCGTATTCGCAAAAGTATTGGTTCTGGACGTGAAGCTTATATCTCCTCTCAAAGGAAGTGGATAGATTTGGAGGGTTAACCCTTGTTGTCTTGTTGAGCTATAGGAACACAAAGAGAATATCACAGCATTATTATAAAGGTTAAAAAAAATAACGATTTTACCAATTAAAGAGACCTAAGGCTTATAGATGTGTTGGCAAGAGATGTTGGCAAGTTGAAACCACTGTTTTAATTAAGGGTATTCCTGACAAAGAGAAAAATGTAGAAAACGGATAATACACTCCAAATATTAAAAGATTTAGAACTCTTCAGTTTTTTATAGTAGTAAAGAAAAACCGCTCAATAAACATTATGCACTCAAAAATGTAAAGAATATTTGCTATTATTTTTTTCCAGTTTCTCATGCTCTTCTTTGGAACAGTCTTCAATCCATCTCATAACAACCTAATCTCTTGCGTTTATTGTGTTTGCTAACTTCATTTTTTTTTCATATGAGAGAATATTTGCATTCATTTTTCAGTTGCTTACCACTATTGTGATTTTATGTCACGAGGTTCCTAATTTGAATTTTGATTTTTAAATCGTTATCTATTAGAAATATGTTTGTCTAGAACTTAACTATTGACTCTTGGAAAGTATATACCTTTATGCGTGTGACTATTTTTTATTACATCTTGATTGATGAAATAGCTAATTGAACTAGAAATAATTTTGAATTATGCTCAATATATTCTTAGCTATTGTAGATGCTGGATCTACTTCCAATTCAAAGAACAACATAGAAAACGAAACATTATTTATCAAAGTTCTTGCATCGTTTTGCCAATAAAATTACCCGATTACTTTGGCCCGCTAAATAGTGGAAAGAAAGTAATTATGAAGTTTCAGGCAAAATAGAGGTTGTACCTAAATACCATTCTCAAAAGATGCAATCATGATTTTGTACGGTATAATGCAATAAACTTTTTTTTTTGAACTTTATAATGCAATAAACTAGAACCAATTTAACTAAGGTTTGTCCTGTCTTCAATTTTGTAATAGGATCCTTGATGAAAATGCTTATCGACCTTGAATTTATACTACTCATAGATTAGGAACAGAGAGCAATAAGATTAAAACAAAATGCCAAACTAATAACATATAACAAAATAGAAAATCGAACGACATAGAGTAATTACATAAATTACTTCTTCAAGCTTTAATGTTATCGTACTTAGAGCATTATAATTAGTAACCATAGCGTTGTTACCACATTTGAGATACATAACATCTTTTTTTCTTGGAAGATAAAATTTAAATAAAAATGATTGTGATAATACATTCTCGAAATTTTCCAACTAAAGAAATGCGAGAAGTAGCCAATTAAAAAGAAAAATCAAAGTGATTATGAGAATAAATACACATACATATAAATTTCATTTTTTTGAAATTATGAACATGTCTTATCTACAGTAGCTACATTCTTTGACTTTTAAATTTTTAACACAAAATATTTTACACAAAAATGAAAGATAACTACAAGAGATATCAAGCCAATAGTATTTTGGAGGGTTTACTTTATACGTGCAAAAGACTTCATAGTTTATCAAATATTGAATTTATAAATTGCTAATATTTGGGAGAAATAATATTTGATATTCAGATGATTGGATCTGAAAATCTCATAAAAGCTAAAGCTTATACAAAAGCTTCTTATTTCAAGAAAACTAGTTAATAAAAAAAATTAATCTCAAGTAATATCTCATCTAATAATGTTCCAAAGTAACGACGGGGTCTCCTATGATGTTTAAAGTATTACCATGTACTCTTATTGACAAAGTAATATGATGCATCTATAAATTAAAAGGAAATATGATGCATATATGAACCATATTTCAACTAAGACATATTTGTATCTTTTCCTTATAATTCTTTCTTATACGACAAATAGCGGACTAATCACTCCGAACTGTTGATATATTTAAAAAAAGAATATTGTTATATTTAAATGTTTAATCAAGTGATGTCTTTACTGAAATGCAACTAAAAATAGATCGTCCGCGCTTTAGCGCGGGGTACCGTGTAGTTACACTCTAATAGCAAGTAATCCAAGTAATAAAATTCGTCATTCTAAGTCATTGTAGGCCTCATGAAGTTCACCGGTAAGATTTTACTGACATTGTCGTCATCGTCATTGTTAGAGGACTTTAAATCAAAGCCAACGAGATCCGGCAAAATAAGGAAGGCAACAAGTCAAGAAAGGAGGAATTGAATCTGCAGCAATAAGGAGCTTCACGAACTCGCACGAGCAAGACCTTGCTAGAACGGACAGAGGGGAGCTCGCACGAGCATAGGAAGCTTGCACGAGCAAGGTTGAGCTCGCACGATCACATTAAGCAACTCGTGCGAGCAGGACACTAGCTGGGGTGGTTTTGGCCAACTTAGGCTGCAAGAAAACGTTTTCTTAGGCATATATATATAGATGTAGGTCGTGCCTAGATTTATTTGGATGTATCGGGCTGTAATCTATATAAAAAAAGAGTGTTTCTTCACCTTGGAGGTAGCTAACAGATGCTTTAGTGAACAACGTTAAATTCATGTCTCGATCTTGGTCTCTTTTTATTTATTCGTTCTTCTTTTTGACACCCTCGTTATAACAAACGGGTATCAGAGTCGGTGTTTCAAGATGCAGGTGGAACTAAGAGCTAGAGTTTCACAATATGGTGGAACTCATATCTGGGGATTACGATTTAGGTGAGCATTAGATCATGTGTATCGAGGTATGGTTTGGCGTTTCCGAGAATAACGATCTCCCGAGCCGTGAACAAGATTGACAAGTTTTAAAGGAGGAGCAGATTCAGCGTCCGCCACATGAAGATGCCTGCCCGCTTTGTTGAAGCTTCAAGTCATCTAGTTTCCGTTGGCAGTAGATACGAATGGCATAGATACATCCACCACTGAGTATCAAAAAATGAATGAGAAGGCGCATGCAGCAATTATGATGTGTCTAGCGGGCGATGTGATCACCAAAGTCGTGACCTAGTCTCCAAACTTCCGCTTGTCACTACCGCTTCAGTTTGACGGGGGTAGTTATTATTATTATTATTATTATTATTATTATTATTATTATTATTATTATTATTATTATGTTGCATAGATGTCTTTCCTTGTACAGATATTTGGTTTTTTTAGTCTACATATAGTAATCACGTATATCTCCCAATTCGCTTTCTCTCTAGGTTATGAATAATATGCGGGTTCTCTGCCCTGCCTCCTAGGTAACTTCCTTAAAAGGCAAGAACACGCCTTACAGTTCTTCAAATGATTGACAACAGAGGAGCGATTCAATTTGCTTTCGGAATGAACTTGAAAATCAACGTTGTTGAAATAACTCTGCAAATGATATAATGTTGATGTGGTTGACGTAATTTAGTTTTTACATAGACATAACCCCTAATCGCGGGCACGTGTTTTCTTTCCTTTTTTTTCACACTAGAGGACATGTTATAATTTAGCTTTGAATGAAGAAATCACCTAAAATCAATAAAGGAATACCCAGACCCATTTGTACGAATGGAGTAGTGCCTTGTGCATGTTCGTGTGAATTTTCTATGAATACCTCAAGCATTCACACGAATGACTCCTGGATGCGGAAACTTGGTTGTCTCCTTATGAGGTTAGGTTGAGGTTAGGTTGGTTCGTGGACTTTAGGGCATGATAAGTTTGACCCTTCGGAGTCCAATAGGGTTTTTGTTTTGATACGCAGCAGCTACGTCCAGCAGGTGGTAAATATTGTGTGATGTGGAAATTAAGCTCTTCTAAAAATAAGTGACTAGCCTAACTACAGATGAACGATATCTAATGTAACAAGTTTTCCTAGGAAGGACCAGGATTATATCGAACTCAAAGGACTGGAGGTTGGAGATTAACTGAATTAGAGTGATGGGGTTTTGATTTTTTTTGTTTTCTGTAACTACTTGCATAAAATTAAAAGATAAAATTAAACAACTGATTTAACAGATAAAAGATAGATGATTGGGGCGCCTCTTTGGGATTCTTGGACATGTTGGACCTTTGTTCATATGATTGTCTTTAAAAACACTTTTATTAATGCTTAAGATTCCTATTTACCTCATGCTAGTTCTGTGTTTTAGTTTAGCAATTATTTTTAAGCGCAGGATTACCGCGGCTATTTGGGGTTGTTAGTCCGCTTCCTCTACAATTACGAAAGTAAGCATGATAAAATAATAAGGATGTCTATCTAGTAGTATGATCGCAACTCAAAAATAGCCATTAATAAACATTTAATCTAGCTCAAGTGGAATGCTGAAAATCAATCAATCGAATAGATAAAGACATGTCCAAATCACCCAAATCAGACCACAATATGATGAGTTTAGTTACTCATGATGGAATCAAAACTCAAAATCTCATAAGAAAGATTCATTGTGAAACTACATAGAGTAAGAGAAATCAAACTATTGGGTCTCCAATGGATGAATCTATAGTCCTCTTCGTCTTCGCCAAAAAGTTGCTTCAATCATCGATCTTCAAGCTGATGAACTAACGAACTATGACTTCTTCTCTCTGAACTAAGGCAATGAGTGTCTCAATGATGGATTTTTCTCTCCAGTGCGATGACGGGCTAAAAATAATGGTGGCTAGGGTTCCCTGGTAACGTGAGAAGAGGATTGAAGAGCATGGAAGTTTTCATTAAATTGTAAAAATTGCAGTCTGACCCCTCCTAGGTGCGTTGTCCGTATGACAGCCACCATGGTGGGCATTTTGATTGCTATGGTGGCGGCTCCATGATCCGTGCTCCTCTTCTCTCCCTCAGCAAGGTGGTGTGCGGCTCTAAAATATCTCCGAGCGTGATGCTGTCACCCTTGTGGAAACATGTTAGCTTCAAATTCTTCATTTCATTAGTTCCATGCTTGGTTACTGAGCTACCTGTTCCATTATTTTGCTCCTCTAGTGCTTTCCAGAGCTCGTTCTCATGATATCACCTCATCGATGATGATAATTTCCTTATCCGGTATTCCTGAGAAACATGAACACATACCCAAAATTATAAAGTGGAAAGGAAGTTTCATAAAATAAAGTATTTTAGCATAAAATAAGTAAAAAACACTAAAACGCCCTTGTGCCACCACAAAGGTGAAAATTACGTTAAATAAGTCAAAATTAAGGGAAAATGCTCTAAAAGTAAGGCAAACCCTTAGTAAAACATGATTGAAAATTATACCAAATCAGGTGCTGTCAGTTATGTAATATTGTGAAATACTAGGTATTGCCTGTGCCTTTACAAAAAGAAAAGATGCTCAAAAATTCCCGAAAATAGTTATACAATTTGACCATTTAGTGTTCACTGAACAGAGAAGAAATGTCCATCGCAACTTCAACGTGAATGGTGTACAATATGTAAGTTGAAATATATGAACCTTGGGGAGTGTTTCACATTTTTACTCTCACCAACGTAGTAAGGAAGATGACACTGTATCAACAACTCTAAGGAAAAAACAATGGGGTGATGAATTCCTAGCGTGAACTGTTTAAATGAAGTGTCCAAAGTAAAACATGAGCAAAAAATTCCAAATGTATATTCATGTTGTATAATTTGAGGGGAAACCAACAGAAAAATCTTTCTCATAAGACCAACTGGCAAAAGGTGGACAAATAGGACACACATGATTGATCTTTTATGCATCAATCTCCATAGGAGACTTGGGGATCGACGATTCCCTAAATGCTAACTTCAGGCTAAAGGGACTAACTTTCAAATGAATTCTAATAGTAAAAATTTCGTTTTAGAACATCCAAACTCAGCGACGTAAGCCTATAATATGCATGGAGAGTTTTAACTTGAGGATCCGTGTAAAATCAGATTAAAAACAAACCATTAGAAAAATAAATGTGAAAATGTCTGCGATTAGACAAACTTGCACCAGCTAACATCCTGACATTTTCCAGTATGCCGAAACCATAAACTCCAACCTCCCACATCAAGGAAAAATGAAAATTGAGTGAACTATGTTAAAACATGATTGTCAACTTTGACGAAATAGATAAGTAGACCAACTGATCAATGTTATTACTTTCTCAGGTATTCACATGATCAGTAGGCCAAATAACTTTTTTTCTTTCCCATATATTCACATGCTCAGTAGGCCAAATTATTTGTAGTTTCATGTGTATATTAGTACTTTTTTCAATCTATCAACTAAATTTCTCTTTGTTCAATACATTGCTGAAAATTTCATATGTTATGAAGTAAACCAAATCTTCACCTCCGACTTACATTCATAAACCTCCCTGTAATAATCAGAGCAAGACCATCCTGAACCAAGTATATATGAAGGAATACTGGATTTACCTGCTAAAGTAGATATATCGACTTCCCAGAGTTGTGTGTCATATCTCGGGCAAAATGAAAATGTAACTGGAAGTAGGGCACCCCTTAAAATAAATCGGTCAATGTGAAAAATAAACCACTTTCATAAATATGTAACGTATGCAACTTAGAAAAAAAATGGATAATTGTCGCAAAATATCAACGACAATAAGAAGTTGAGAAGGTGTAGGAACATAAATTAAAAATAAATAATGAAATCATACTTACTTGTATGCTTGGATAAGGCGTTGCCCATATTTGATGTGCTGAAGGTCGTACATAAAGTTTGAGGGACGATCTCGTGTATTCACACGATGTCCTTAAGGCTTTATTCGTCCACCTATTAGGTGCTTACGGTATTTGAACGAATAGCCTCCACGGATAATCTTCCCTCTACCTGCACGAGCGGTAAAGCACTTGCCGTTCGTGCCCATCGAACTTAATTGTGTTGTGATATCTCTCTTGGAAGGCGTAGAATAAATTCCAAATAGTAATGGAAGTCTCAAGTTTGATTGCTTGAGGAACTTCTGACTAAGTGATAGCATAGTAGAAAATTAGAAGAGTAGGAGGAATGTTGGAATGATTCAAATGGGTGGAGAAGTCCTCTATTTATAATAGAGTAGGAGACCCTTCAAAGGGGTGTGACCTTTCATAGTATAACTACCAATAACTAACTTTGGTCGATAACTAACTTTGGTTAATAACAAATAAAATTTATTAGTAATTCCATGACAGCCCCTACTAGTTATACAATTACTAATTTGGGACTATACTTAATATCGCACCCAAATTTATGATGCGTCCATCAAATGACCTATTTGTACACCCATATATGACGACAATTTTCATTCACCCATTACTTATTTTGGACAATTATGAATTGTAGAATCAAGCTCTACATGATAATTTTGTCAAAAATTCAAAGTTTTCCAACAATCCCCCACATGAATGACAAATTGGCATAGAGCCAGAATAATCAAAGAGGAGATTTAGAGATACAAAATAGAAAGATATCAAGCGGATAGTAACCGCATTGGGTAAGGTGGCCAAGGACCTTGAAGCTTCCTCTAGTGGAACAATATAGGACATATTGGATTCTCAGTGGGCGAAACTCCTTGAACTGCTTTCCGTGGTGTATACCTAGTCAATAGTATCCCACAAATTTACTATCCTAATGCAGTTAGTTCTCACTGTTGTGTCCTTTTGGTCATGGAACACTTATTCCTGGTTTCATGAGTAGACTTAGAGGAGTATAGCCACGTCATCCTCCTAGAACCGGCCTGTTCATACTTACATAGGTGAGACATATAACGAGTATCCTTCATACTCTTCTTTAAGATATGGTCTCATTAAAAGCCTTTGTGCTTACCCTGTCCCTATCACTCGATGTTCGCCCATTGAACGGTTTTGGAAATCTTATTTCCGTGAGTGATGTATTTATTGGCAACTGGTAGTTAGGTTGTCCCTTTTGGACCTAGTTCTTGAAATCTCCAGTCTCCTAGGTTGGGTTTGCCGCTACGTGCAACTCTTACGAGATTGGCATCAATCCATTCCCCTTGACGAACTTATAGCTTGCTCCTTAGGGTACCCTTTCAATACAATTTAGATCAATCTTATAATATCTTCTTTAAAGCAAGTATTTAATGGAATTACGTATGTGGTGTTCATAAATATATTACCCTACCAATTTTATGACTAATAAAGTCTTCTTGGATCATCCAAGTGGTCAGCTTCTTCACCCATTACAGACTTTTCCGAAGTTATTTTCATGTTGTCATAAAATCAACCAAATATCTCTCACATTCAAAATACACGGGTGTATTCTGATGTACTCAAAAGACTAAGTACAAACCCCATTCTTCACACTGTTCGCTATGTTTTGTTTAAAACAAAATCTCAATGAGCGACTGAAACCAAATTATGAGCAAAGAGCTCATAAATCATTAATTATGTGAGATCTCAATTAGACTCTTACTAATTCAATATAACACAACCCATCTTCCATGAGTTGCGAAAAGCATGTCTATTACATAAAATGTAATATCAATACCTAATATGTCCTTTCCAAGAATCACTTCTTTTCCAAAACAATGATGTTTCTTTATGTCTTGCAATTGACGCATTTAGAGTTCTTGATGAGATGTGAGTTGGAAACTTAATTATTCTTATTGAATTTCTCAAGAATCCTTCCAACATATTGCGCTTGAGATAATGAGTATCTATTTATCATTCTAGATATTTTCATCCCCATAATAACAACCGCGATACTCATATTTCTCATATCAAACTTTGTTGTGAGCAGATTATCAACATAACCATCACGAGTGGTTTTGGTATAAACTCGTATGTCGAATTTATTGATATGAATGTCAATTGATATCATAGTGTTGTCAAATTTGACACGCCTGTATTTGTGCTTGTTTAAGTCTGTAAAGAGATTTCAACAAACGACATATCTTGTCTTCTTTTCCAGGAGCTTTGAATCCCTCAGGTGGTTCCATGTAAATTTCTTCGTCTAATTCACTGATCAAGAATGCAGTCTTAACGTCCATTTGGTGAATTTCAAGACTATTTATAGCTGCAATAGCTATAAGCATCCGAATGGATGTTATCCTTGTAACTAATGAGTAGGTATCAAAATAATCTATACATTTTTTTATATACTTTTTCGACGAGTCCAGCCTTATACTTGTCAATTGAACCATCAGGTTTAAGCTTTCGCTTAAAAACCTACTTACAACCCAACGCTTTATTTCCTCGTGGAAGACTAACCAATTACCAAGTAGAGTTCTGAAGTATGGATTCAATCTCCATATTCACCGCTTCTTTTTAATACAACGCATTGGTACTAGACATAGCTTCCTTGTAGCTTTGAGGTTCATTTTCTATCAAGTAGGTTAGAAAATTCGGTCTAAATGTTGTAGCAACTTTTTCCCGCTTGCTACGTCTAGGTTTATTTTCCTTTTCGGACTCTAGGGATGTGGAATCCCGAGCTCTTTTATTAGAATTGTGTTCATTCTTCTCTTTGTAGGGAAATACGCCTTCGAAGAATGAAGCATTACATGACTCAAGAATAGTACTTCCGTGTATATCTTCGATTATGATTCGATAACCAAAAATCGATATGCACTCTCAATAAAGACGCAATCTATAGTCTTCGGTCCAAGTTTCACCTTTCTAGGTACTGATATTACCACCTTTGAAATACTCCCCCACACTTTGAGGTATTTATATGATGGTGGGTATATTTTTCATAATTCATATGGAATTTTGCCAACATATTTCTGAGGTATCTTATTAAGGATATGATTGGCCGTTGATAGGGCTTCCCCCACATTTTCTGTGGTAATTCCAAACTTTGGAGTAATGCGTTAGCATCTCTTTTAAATTCCTATTCTTTCTATCGGCTACGCCATTTTGTTCATGCGAACAGGGTGTCGTAGTTTGTTGGATAACTCCACTTTCTATGTCATTAAATGTTGATTCGTATTCTCCACCACGATCGCTACACACCATTTTGATTTTCTTTCCCAATTGATTTCCCATTTCAAATTGCTTCGTCTTTACTTCGTAGAAGATAGACATATTAATATCTTGTACAATCATCTATAAGAAGTGACAAAGTACTCTTTCCACCTCTTGTTTGAAGAAACTTCAAATCAAAGATATTAGTATGGATTAGTTCAAGAGGCGAAGTAGTTTTATTTTCAATTGTCCGAAAGGATGCCGAAACACAAGTGACTCCAAAATTTATTATTTTGTATGCCTAATTCAAGTACATATACATTGATTAAATAAATCATAAGTTCAATAAAACTCTTGATTTATTTACCAATGTCCATGAGTACTTTGAAACTCTTGATATATGTACTCTAGTAAATCACCCCGGGATTTAATTTTATAACAAATCATAAGTACTATAAAAACTCTTGATTGCTAGAAACTAAATCGACAACCCATGAGTATTTTGAAACTCTTGGATTTCCATGAGTACTTGAAACTCTTGGTACGTCCAATAATTGAGCTATTGGTAAAGAGACCCCCACAAGGCATACGACAAGTTTTCGTTTTAAAACAAAAATATTTGAATATATAAATATTCAAGATTGATATGCTTTAAACTAATGGAAGACACCACCGTACATAGGCTAGTTTAAGTCATCTTAAACGAAACTTCTATTTTGACATATCCCAAAACATTGAATAATCACTTTCAATGAATTAGCGAATTGAGTCAAAATTAACATGGCGTGACCTACTATGCTATAGAGTATCACGTTCCTTTTCTTAAATTTGAACGTTCTAGTGCCTACACACATGTCATGCGGAACAACTACAACTTTTCCGTATTCAATACTAAGTTTGAATCCTTTCTAAGCTGTCACTTATTTAGAAACAAAATTCTTACGTGAAAACTTTCCGAATCTAATTACATAGACTATTCGGCTTGGTACGATATTATTTTAAGAAACTTTGACCATGATTTGGAACCGTTTGATTGTGAATCTCACATAAATACCATATCCACTGGATTCGTCTTCTCGAGATACACAATTTTCATCTACGACTCGCCTTGATCCGATGTATATAGCTCCAGTTATAATTCGAAAACCGAATTTTTTGAAAATTTATTGTGAACCAGCAACATTGACAAGCTATATATAGAGTTTTACAACTCCGATTGATGCATCGTTGGCTCCCAGAGCTTCACTTTTTCGTTGTCTACGACTTTAATGTTTTACAAAAAAAGATTCGAGATCGTTATCAATGCTTAAACGATGGAAACAAATTATGCTCCAATTTATACATGCGTATTTTTTCAATCTCCAATTACACACCTCGGAAAAAATAATTTTCCTGCAATGAGTACTACAAAAACTCTTTGCAATCCGTTGTGCTAATGAGTACTATAGAAACTCTTTAGCACCTCAAAATGTGAGTATTTTAAAACTCTAATATTACAAGACCAAATAAAGCCTTAAGATTGTTGGAGAATTAGTCGCAAAATATCAAGGACAATAAGAAGTGGAGAAGAAGTAGGAACATGAACTAAAAATAAATAATGAAAATCATACTTACTTGTATGCTTGGATAAGGCCTTTCCCATATTTGATGTGTTGAAGGTCGTACATAAAGTTTGAGGGACGATCTCGTGTATTCACACGATGTCCTGAAGGCTTTATTCGTCCACCCATTATGTGCTTACGGTATCCGAAAAAATAGCCTCTCAGGATAATCTTCCCTCTACCTGAACGAGTCGGTAAAGCACTTGCCTCTCGTGCCCATCGAACATAATTGTGTTATGATATCTCTCTTGGAAGGCGCAGAAATAAAACCCAACTAGTAATGAAAGTCTCAAGTTTGATTGCTTGAAGAACTTGTGACTAAGTGATAGCATAGTAGAAGATTAGAAGAGTAGGAGGAATGTAGGAGTGATTCAAATGGGTGGAGAAGTCATCTAGAGTAGGTGACCCTTCAAAGGGGTGTGACCTTTCATAGTGTAACTTCCAATAACTAACTTTGGTCGATAAGTAACTTTGGTTAATAACTAATAAAATTTATTAGTAATTCCATGACAGCCCCTACTAGTTACAAAATTACTAATTTGGGACTACACTTAATATCGCACCCAAAGTTATGATGCGTCCATCAAATGACCTATTTTTACACCCATATATGACGACAATTTTCATTCACCCATTACTTATTTTGTAAAATTACGGATTGTAGAATCAAACTCTACATGATAATTATGTCCAAAATTCAAAGTTTTCCAACAAACAAACTATAATTTACTTTGGTCAGGACTGTTAGCTCATAAAAGGGTACTGACTACTGTAGGTAGACCGCAGTTGAACCTGCAACATCAATTATTTAAAGGATTATGTCAATATAAAGTTTAAGACAAAGTCTGAAATCAGCAATGCCCAAACCAGTGATGTAAATAATATTTATGTTCATTCAGGAACAAAAAAATATGATGTTCCCGAATTGAAGAAGCGGATAAAAATTGGACATTTGAGCATATGAAGTGAGAAGAGGCAGAAAATATAATATAGCACAGGCTTCCCCCCAGAAAGCATGCATATCATAAGGGGTGGGAAAGAAAACGATTCAGATTTAACGGTGTGAGTAACATAACTAAAAATAAAATAAAATAAAATAAAATAAAATAAAATAAAATAAAATAAAATAAAATAAAATAAAATAAAATAAAATAAAATAAAATAAAATAAAATAACAGGTTAATGGTGTGAAACAATATGATCCAGATTAATTTTTTAACAGATTCAGATTAAGTATTCATTAAAGCCATCAGGGTTGGAAAGAAATGAAATATATAAATACAAAATGTTTAGATGGAAATGAAATCGAAGAAGGATACAAACCTGAGAAGCTATATAGGAAGACTGTCAGGGGCAAAAGTTCCGATGACGGGAAAGCCCTTGGCGGTAGAGTGAAAAGCAGGAGACCTGAAGCGAAACCCATATAAACCCTGGTTTTCCATAGGAAAGTAATCCAAAAAAAGTTATGATTAATGTGAAATCGAAGAATAATACAAACCTGCGAAGCTGAGAGGAAGAC
Source organism: Linanthus parryae (assembly GCA_023055425.1). NCBI lineage: Eukaryota > Viridiplantae > Streptophyta > Magnoliopsida > Ericales > Polemoniaceae > Linanthus > Linanthus parryae. Next base: position 23,400,823 of record JALGPY010000001.1, on the reverse strand, counting down.
TTCCAGGGGAGAAAGTTCAGATGAATTGAAAACGCTTGGCGGTAGAGTGAAAAGGGGGAGACCAGGAGCCAGGGGTATAACTTGAGCTTGAAGTTGAGAAGTAGCTCCATTCCCCGAGGTAGAAAATCTGGAAAAGAATTAACTTGCAACCCCAGTCTGAATTTAATTGCAACCCCGGACTGAATTTGGTTGCAACCCCAAACTTAATTTGAATGCAGAAATTTAGAATACAAAGAAAACATCAATCTCAGAATTTTAGTGACAAAGAGACTCTTAGAATTCTAGCAGCGGCGAGAAGCAAATCCAATACCTGAGCCTTCGTTCCAGCATAGAAAATTCCCATATTCATACACCGCTTCTACCAGTGTAAAGGGGGAAAAAGAAACATGACTGGAAAGAGGGGAAAAGAAACAATCAAAGAGGGGAAAAAAGAAAGAATGATCCACACGATTATGATACAGGAAACAAAACCATTGATAGAAACATGATACACATAAAAACACTAACATCTGACACTAAATTGCAACAATATAGTGGTACCAAACCATTGCAACAATATAGTTCTACGAAATTTGAACATTCCAGAGTCAACAATTAATATAAGTCATTTTTAGTATCATAATAGAATTATTGTATCTTTATATTTATGTCTACTTATCATGTAAGACTTAGTAGTGATCATGTACATTTTCTATATTACTATTTTGTAGGCTACCATGGCTTAGCTCTTTCTTTATATTGAAAGGACTGTAGCAGTTGAGGCCGGAACTCCATGTCAATGCGAGCGACACCTGATGCTTCGTCAATGGATGAAGCATATAAAATAATTTCAAGGAAATTGGCTCAATGCAATTGAACAACATCTTCAGCAATTTTCATAAAATATCCCATTTAAACATGACGGGTAGAAATTTCATTCTTCTATCGGTAAAGTAGGTATAATCATTTTTTCTCTATTATTACTATACACATATCTGCTTTTACTTAACAACATAATCAGCAATTTAAAGAAAATATCCCAAGTAAACATAACATAGCAGAAATTTCCTTCTATTGAGTTACAGTAAGTATTATACTTATTTTCTCAACCATTATAAATTTGTTTGAATTACAACATTCGGGTATCTTCATATCCCCCCTTCATGGTTTGTTTCATAATAAAATCTTGTATGGAACAACCCATGAAGGTAGAGATGAAGGTACCAACCAGGTCCATGGCAAAACATAACAAAGAAAAAAGACACATTTCGGTGATATCAGAAAGGGGGGAGAATTAGACGAGAGACGATGTAAAGGGAGGGAGTGATGGAAGGAGGAAGTGTGCTTACCCAAGAAACAGTATTTTCAGTTCAAGACCAGAACCCTCCTCACTGCCTGGATCCTCTTGATTTCCCTTCGATTCAATCCAAATGGAACCCAAAATAGAAAACCCAGGAACACAAAACAGATCAAAGGAGATTGAATAAGGAGATGATTGAGGCTTCACTGGCGGGAGGCGTACGATGACGAGGCCTATGTCCATTTTAAATTTCAAAAAGTTTTAGTTTATATTTTATCTTTAATCAATGGAAATCAAAAGGTCGCGCTGGCGTTGGAACCGTTGGCTCTGATACCAACTGAAACACCCTGGAACCCCGGTTCCTTGCTAGCACAACCAAACGATAATCCAAAAGCGCATTTATCAATGAAAAGGAGAAAATCCTCCAACTTAGTTTGAAAGAAAAAACATGACATTGTTTAAATCTAAAGTGTAATTCTTGATAGATAAATAAAATGTTTCCTAACAGAGATTCTTAGTCTTCAGCTCATGTGTGCGCGTTTCCACCTTATTCTTGACCGGCAATTTTAAATAGCGACAGCCGACAGCAGAAAAGTTTGATCAATAAAAGATGAGTAAGCATATACCACAACGCGTAAAACAGAGTTTTGACTTAAAGACCGAATCACAATATAACTGAAGTAACTTCACATTAAATCATTAGTTGAGCTAAGGCATATTCGAGCCCAGCGGTTAACGAATACCCACAGAGAGGTCACGATGCAATAAATAATAAATAGGGTACCTCTTGGGATATCACAGTGTTGGAATTGTGCCCTAGAGGCAATCAATTAATTGTGACATTTATGGATTTAAGATTCATTATGTTATCGATATAGAGATATGTTAACATCAATGAAGTCCTTAGAATATAAGTGTTGTATTCTTAATTATCCCTAGTCGATTATAATGATCAATAGGACAATCATCTATAGACTATTATGGGGTTGGATTGATATGGAGATATCATGATCCAACACGTGGGTATGCATTAGGAGTAATGGCATACTGGATTGACCCATCTCCGAGAAGGCTACATACACGTTATGTTAAGTCACAAGCGCTTCTCGCGGTGCAACGGTATTGTCATCCTTAGACTTGAAGTCACTAGATTATCTAGTTGTGGATTATTGTGATTTTGGTAGCGTCAAACGCTACACCGTAACTGGGTAGTTATAAAGGCGTGTACTGGATACAATAAGAAGCAAGCTTAGAGATCGTAGTGGACGTAGATAGAATTTGTCCCTCCCACATAACGGGAGCAAATATCCTAGGACACTCGAGGGATAGTGCTTATAAAATGTCTCGCCAGACTCAAATAAATCAATATGGGATATTGATGTTATTTGCACGAATAAGGCTATTCCCAGGATCGAGAAACTATGGATTGGATATACGAGTGTGACTTGTATGTCTCGTGTCCAATCCGGATATTGGGACAAAGGGATGAGACAATTACTTGCACAAGGTTTGTCATGATGACTATTCTATTTGTTGGCTAGAATGGATGTCTTGCTAGAGGCCGATCCATATTAGTAAATAGTTACTACCAACTAAATAGAACCTATGGGGTCACACGCCATATAGGGGTGAACTAGACATGGGAAATAATTAATTGATATGATTAATTAATTAGAATGATCAAAACGCAACAACTTGCTAACTTAGTAGGACTAATATGCAAGTTGGACTAATCCATGTATAGACATGATTAGGATATGCCAAGGTGGCCTAATTCATGTAGATACATGATCAGGATTAATTTGCAAATAGAACTAATCCATGTATTGACATGAGAAGGACTATTTTTTTGCAAAAAGGGACTAATCCGAACTTGAGTAGGATTAAGAGGGGTTCTATATGTAGTAGGACAAGGAGTTGTTGGACTATATAAAGGATGCTTCTTCCTTCCTTCCCACACTAATGCTCATAACATAAGTGAGTGGAGAGAAAAGGAGAGAGTGAGAAATCCCACCAAGGGGCCGAACCCCCCTTGGGATTGCCGCCCCACCCGTCGGCCTAAAGGGTGCCGCCCACCTTTGCTTGCCTCGTTTTTGCGTGATTCTTTTTCCTCTTCCTCTTTCCGGGCTAGCACCAAGGATTGGAAGATCTAGATCTCACCTCTAGGCGTGGATCAACCGTAGAAACGTGACACTATTCGCGTTTGAAGTCATCAAAGGAGAACCCTAAGGTGTGTTATTGATTTTTCCTTTACCATCGTTATGTCTCTTGACTTGTGATCCTTGGAGGATTTTGCATGGTTTATGATTGTTTATGCTTCCGTTGCGCATCCATGAATCAAAACCCAACACACAGTCCATCCCAATCTCCCTGAAATAAATATGAGACCTTAAGTGTCGACACCCCTATACAGTTTTGACCTACACAGCATAGGTAGTACTCTATAGCTTTCATGATATAAAAACACATATAGGGTAGGGTATGAAACCCGAGGAGGATCGTCTCACGTGCGCCTCTGGCCGTATCCTTCACACGCATCCTCTGTACATCGCCCCATATCATTTATCGTTCATTAATATATCACATGATCATTCTAGTAACTACAAGTAACCGCATACTTTCCAAAGAGACATGTGCAAGAGAGATTTCAAAATTTAAGACTTAAAAACAGCTGTACGATAAACAAGTAACACACGTCAAACATATTTTGATAGTTGAAGGTGTTGTGCATATAAACTTACCTTGATTGAAGAAAGCTCGTCACACGAAAGCAAGCAAAGTCCTAGTAATATGGATCCACCACAAATTCGTCGTTTACGAGCTCGGCGTCTACAACAATTATTCCTAATCAATGTATTTCTCATACTACAATCATGCGCACGAAATCCTATATGCAATGCAAGCGTACCCCCCACTAACCTCCCAAGACAAAGCATATTTTATTAATTATAAGTAGAATCTTAGAAATTAAGGTTAAATATATAAAACATTTGTTTATAAGTATAAGAACTAAAATGGAAATAAAGAACATCTTATTTACATATACAAGAAATATTATTCAAGTATAAGAAGCTAAATTTGTTTTATATAAATGAACACTGAAAATAAACAACTAGTCTTGTTGAGAATATATATTATAACACAGTATTCTAAAACTCATTCTTCTTTCCATATGTCCACAAAAAATTTAATCTACTTGTTTGTTATGAAAAACCATTATTATTTATTATATCCTACTTGTATTATAAAAAATGATATTTTAAAAAGATTACAAAAGATATTTTTATTTTCCCAAAATCAGCTAGCTTATTATTAGTATAAAAAAAGAAGTTAGTTTATATTCAAATAAACAAGAATTAAAACTAAAAATAATATCCTTATAATAACATAAACTTTTTTTAGTGAAGGGCATGACCCTCCAATTTCAAGAAACTACAATTATCACCCCTACAATTTATACAAAAGACACGCGGCTACACCATATATACATAGATACCCACAGTTCATCCCCAAACCAAAGCTAACTCTCATTCATTTTCTCTTATTCTCAATTCACCCTTCACCCAAACCCACTGTAAACAATGCTTATAACAAGTATTTGAATTGGTCTCGTCTTTAAGAAAGAATGAAATGATGTGGTGTGAAACAAAACAACAACAATAACAACAACAACAACAAAAAAGGGTTTAAATGATTACCAATTGAAGGGGACAGATAACAAGCAGGTCGTGCGGCGGAGACGGGAACTTGTGGTGGCCACTGGCTGCTATTGCAGTTCTTTGGAGGGGTAGAGAGACGCCGGAGGAGTGACGGAACCGCAGGGCATAGAGCGCGGCCTGGGTTTGGTCACACTCGGCTTCGTCGGATGGGTTTGCTCGGCAAACCGAGCAGAGAGGGGGAGTGCGAGCTCGGAAGCTTGGAGTCAGAAAGATGGTGTTTTGGGTTTGGAATTCTATTGCTTTTGAGGAGGTTTATATAGGCTGAGGGAGAGTTTTCTAGAGGGAGTAGGAGTTCGACGGGTGAAATTTTCGGGTTGAATTGAGATGAAACTTTGGTGAAATTAAGAACAGTAGACGATTTTCTTCTTCGGGTGAGATAAGGAATGTATTCGGACGAATTTCTGGCGGTGTGGAGGTTGAATTGGAGAAGGAATCGAAGTTTTTCATGGAGAACTTTATCTCCTGTTCGTGGGAGGGGTTGGAGAAGATGAATGGAGAAATTGTTGGGTGTGGCTGGTGTTGGAATAGATGCCTTAGAGGCAATCTAGTTTAGTATGAATTTATTTGTGGCTAGAAATTCATTTATTATTTATTGGATATTTAATATAATGAAGTCCTTAGATTTACAATTGTGTTGTTTATCTTAAATATCCCTAGTCCAGTATAATGATTAATGGGACAATCATCTATATACTAGTATGGGGTTGAATTGATATGGAGATATCATGATTCCAACCCATAGGTGTGCATTAAGGGTAATGTCGCACTGGATTGACCCATCTCCGAGAAGGCTACATACACATTATGTTGAGTCACAAGCGCTTCTCGCGGTGCAATGGTATTGTCATCCTTAGACTTGAAGTCACTAGATATTCTAGTTGTGGATTATTGTGATTTTGGTAGCGTTAAACGCTACACCGTAACTGGGTAGTTATAAAGGCGTGTACTGGATACAATAAGAAGCAAGCTTAGAGATCGTAGTGGACGTAGATAGAATTTTTCCCTCCCACATAACGAGAGCAAATATCCTAGGCCACTCGAGGGATAGTGCTTATAGAATGTCTGGCCAGACTCAAATAAATCAATATGGGATATTGATGTTATTTGCACGAATAAGGCTATTCCCATGGATCGAGAAACTATGGATTGGATATACGAGTGTGACTTGTATGTCTCGTCTCCAATCAGGATATAGGAACAAAGGGATGAGACAATTACTTGACAACCACTTGTACAAAGGTTGTCAAGATGACTATTCTATTAGTTGGCTAGAATGGATGTTTTGCTAGAAACCGCTCCATATTAGCGAATAGTTGCTACCAACTAGATAGAACCTATGGGGTCACACGCTATATAGAGTTGCACTAGATTTGGGAATTAATTAATTGGATTAATTAATTAGAAGGATCACTTTGCAAAACCTTGCAAACTTAGTAGGGACTAATTTGCAAGGAAGGGACTAAATTGAATTCTAGTAGGACTAGAATAAGTCCTTTAGGTAGTTGGCAAGGAGTTGTTTGACTATATAAAGGACCTTCCTTCCTTACCACAACTTATGCTCATAATTGAACATAACAAGAGTGGGAGAGAACAAAAGGAGAGAGAGCAAGCAACAAGAGGAGCCCGACCGCCCCTCTTGCCGCCGCCCGTCCCGTCGGCCACAAGGAGGCCGAGAGCCCCCTTTTTGGTCTCGTTTTGCATGATTTTTTTCTTCCTCTTCCTCTTCCGGGCTAGCACCAGGGACTTGGGAGATCTAGGATCAACTCTAGACGTGGATCAACCATAGAGAACGTGACACAATTCGCGTTTAAAGTCATCAAAGGAGAACCCTAAGGTGTGTAATTGATTTCTTCCTTTACCATCGTGATGTTTCTTGACTTGTGATCCTTGGAGGGTTTTGCATGGTTTATTTTGTTTCTGTTGCGCATCCATGAATCAAAACCCTACAGTGGTATCAGAACCACAGGTTGTAGAGCATAAACGTGGTTTATGTGTTACGTTTTAGTTGTTTTACACCTTAAATTGATTGTTTATCGCGTAAAACAAGACAAATCAAGCATGGGATGTAATTTGTCAATAATCCATCATAACAAGATCTAATTTTTGCATTGGATGCATGAATTGGTGAGTTTGAGAAATTTTAGGATCTTAGATCTAGGGTTTGGGCATCCTTGGGGAAGAAGGAGTTCTTCCAAGACAAGGAAACAACCAAACTTGGGCACCAAGCAAGGGAGTTGTTTTGGAAACAACTCCCTCAAGGAGGTTCGGCCCCCTAGGGGACCGCCCCTCTTGCTTGCCTCCCAAGATTGGCCGCCCTAGGGACCGGGCGGCCCTAGCCCGCGGCCTAGGCGTGCGGGTTATGGGCCGGGCCGGCCCTAGGGCCTTATGGTTCACCTTTTTGGGGCCCGGGCAATTTGATTGTTGGGCCCATGGACCGTTTTAACCCTAGAAATCTTAAAATCAATTAAAATTGACCAAGCGCGTTAAATTTGGATTTTAACTGTTTATGTTCAATTCGCATGGTGATTGGATATGGCCTTAGGATGTGGTTTGATGTGGATGTTTAATTTTGTGGTTTGGTTTTACGGCCTGCGAGCTGATCAATTAATTGTAATAATTAATTAGGGTTTTATGGCCTGCGTGCCAATTTTTTTTCTCAACTTCTGAGATTTGTTTTATTTAGTATAGAAGTTAGCTAGTGCTAGATAAAGTAGATTGTTAGCCAAGATTGAAGAAAAGAAGCCCAAAGCCAAAGAAGCCGCAAAAGATGGAACATGGAGCATGGAGCATTCCACATGACTATGAAGGATGGACCAAAAGATCAAGACGCATGGAGATGTGTTTGCTTTTAGGGTTCATAGATAATTCCATTGGCTTGGAATTATCTTAGTTAGAAAAGGCCATATCCATATCACGTTTAATTTCTGTTTTGTGGTTGTTTATTTTATTGTCTTATTATTGTGTGGTTGGTGTATGGATGATGCATGCAATTAGGATAATAAGATAATTAGACAACCCGGATCTATTATTTGGAGTTGTGCCCAAACTCAAATAGATAGATTAGTTGATATTGATCAACAAAACAACTAAAATTGAATTTAAAATCCCTCAAAATTCAAATATTGTGTTCTTGCCTTCTCCTTATTTAAACACTCATTATCATCATTATTTATCAAGTTCGTGCGTGCCAAAGCATGGCGACTTGGTTCATAATGATGGAATGCGATGGCACGTAACAATGTGCAATTGTTTAGATAAGAGGTTGAACACAACTGGGCTATTAATATGATTAAGAAACCTAGAGGCAATCAATTGGGATTATCCATATGGATGGATAAATAAGGAGTTAGTTGCCCAATTGAACCAAGAGTTGCATATGGGATGCAATTGGAATTGTTCCTACCTAAAGTAGCCAAATTATGGGTGACTTGCCAAAGCAAGCTCATAAGGAGGTGAAACATGGATCTTGGGCCACTAGAAAATATAAGGATATTTTCCGCATTAATATCTTGAGGGTTATTAATCCGTAGAAAAATAGTGGGAGCTATATTTGATAAACTAGCCATTATTGAATATAGTCAAAAATTCACAAATACTAAAACTTGCATATTTTCCTTTTGTAGAATTCCAAATGGCAAACAACTCATCGAGCTCACAACGTTCCCTACGATCTGTCCTTGAGAAGGACAAGCTCTCTGGAACCAACTTTCTTGATTGGTACAGAAACTTGAGAATTGTTCTCAAGCAAGAGAAGAAACTGTACGCAATAGAGGAGCATGTTCCAGAAGGTCCAGAGAACCAAACACCTGCTGCCCTAAAGGCGTATCAAAAGCATGTTGATGACGCTAATGATGCAGCCTGCCTTATGCTATGCACCATGACTTCTGAGCTTCATAAGCAACACGAAAACATGAATGTTGTCGATATGATCGAGCATCTGAAGCAGCTCTTCCAAGAGCAGGCAAGGGTAGAGAGGTATGAGGTCTATAAGGCACTGTTCAAGTGTCATATGGCAGAAGGGAACCTGGTGGGACTCCATGTACTCCGTATGATCGGGTACCTGGAGAATCTCGCCCGACTGGGGTTCCCGGTCGACCAAGAGTTGGCAACCGATCTCGTGTTGCAATCAATGCCTGAGAGTTATGGACAATTCATTATGAACTATAACATGAATGAGATCGTGAAACCACTTCCAGATTTACTCAATATGCTGAGGACAGCTGAACAGAGCATCAACAAGGGTAAGGGAAAGGCCATTATGATGGTGCAAAAAGGAAAGGTCAAAAGGTTTGCCTCATCCTCCAAGGGCAAAAGCAAGTCAGTTGTCAAGTCCAAGGAACCTGCCCTTAAGCCTGTTGGTGGCATTGCCAAAGGTGTGACTAAAGGTGAGTGTCACTACTGCAGTCAGCATGGACACTGGAGGAGGAACTGCCCAAAATATATGGAGGACAAGAGGCTTGGAATAGTGATTCCACCACCACCAGGTATTTTTGTTGTAGATGTCAATTTAACTGTCTCTACATCATGGGTATTGGATACTGGATGTGGATCTCATATTTGTCGAAATATGCAGGATCTAAAGAGAAGTAGAAGATTGGCTAAAGGAGAGGTAGATCTGCGCGCTGGGAATGGAGCAAAGGTTGCTGCGTTGGCCATAGGCGTGTGCGAGCTATCTCTGCCTTCAGGATTAGTTTTAGAATTAAATAATTGCTATTTTGTGCCTGCTATGAGAAGAAACATTATCTCTATTTCTTGTTTGGACAAGGATGGTTTTATTATTTCAATAAAGAAAAATTGTTTTTCCTTTTATTTAAATAATATTCACTATTTTAGTGCGCAATTATTTAATGGACTTTATGTCCTTGATCTAAGCAATCCTGTCTACAACATTAATACCAAGCGGATTAAAATAAATGATTTAAATCCTGCTTATTTATGGCACTGTCGTTTAGGCCACATAAATGAGAAACGTGTATCTAGACTCCATAAGGATGGATTACTAGACTCATTTGATTTTGAATCATATGAGACATGTGAGGCTTGTTTATTGGGAAAAATGACTAAATCCCCTTTCAATAAGAAAGGTGAGAGGACTAGTGAGCAATTGGCGCTCATACATACTGATGTGTGTGGGCCATTTGCCACGCCTGCTAGGGGGGGGGGTTAAGTCTACTTCATTACATTTACTGATGACTACAGTAGATATGGATTTGTATACCTCATGAGGGCAAAATCCGAATCCTTTGAAGTGTTCAAAGAATTCAAGAATGAAGTAGAGAAGCAACTTGGAAAAAGTATCAAGGCTCTACGATCGGATCGTGGAGGAGAATACTTAAGCCAAGAGTTTGACGAATATCTTAGAGAGTGTGGGATCGTGTCCCAACTCACTCCACCCGGAACGCCACAATGGAATGGCGTGTCTGAGAGGAGGAATCGAACCCTATTGGATATGGTTCGATCTATGATGTGTCAAAACGATCTTCCATTATCATTTTGGGGCTTCGCTCTATTAAGTGCAGCTTTCACCATTAATCGTGTTTCATCTAAATCAGTCATGAAGACACCATATGAGATGTGGAGTGGGAGGCGTCCCACAATGTCGTTCATGAGGATTTGGGGCTTCGATGTCTATGTAAAGCGTTTACAATCAGACAAGCTAGGGCCGAAATCGGATAAGTGTAAATATGTGGGGTACCCTAAGGAAACTAAGGGATACTACTTCTACAATTCAATCGAGAACAAAGTGTTTGTTGCTCGGACCGGCGTGTTTCTAGAAAGAGAGTTTGTCTCTAAAGAAGCAAGTGGGAGGAATGTAGAACTTGAAGAGGTTCAAGAACCATAAATCACTGAACCGATTATGGAACATCAACAGGAACCACAAGAAGTTGTGGAACAACCTGTTCAGGTAACACAAGAGCTTCGTAGATCTAGTAGAGTGCGCCAGGAACCCGAGAGGTATGGACTTCTCGTGACCGATCCCGGTGACACGATGCTCATAGATGATGAGCCTACTACCTATGAGGAGGCCATGAATGGCCCAGACTCTCAGAAGTGGCTAGAAGCCATGAGATCCGAGATGGAATCCATGTATACCAACAAAGTATGGACTTTGATGGAACCACCCGATGGGGCGCGGCCCATAGGGTGCAAGTGGGTCTTCAAGAAGAAGATCGACATGGATGGTAATGTGATTACCTATAAAGGCCGATTGGTGGCTAAAGGATTCAGGCAGATTCATGGTAATGACTATGATGAAACCTTTTCGCCAGTCGCTATGACCAAATCCATCCGAATCCTACTTGCGATTGCAGCATACCACGACTATGAGATTTGGCAGATGGATGTCAAAACAGCATTCCTTTATGGGAATCTCCTCGAGGACGTGTATATGATACAGCCAGAGGGTTTTGAGGATCCAAAGCAAGCCAACAAAGTCTGTAAGCTACAACGATCCATTTATGGATTGAAGCAAGCTTCTAGGAGTTGGAATCGACGTTTTGATGAAGTAGTCAAAGATTTTGGCTTCATAAGAAACGAAGATGAGTCTTGTGTCTACAAGAAGGTTAGTGGGAGCTCTATAGCTTTTCTGGTCTTGTATGTAGATGACATACTACTCATTGGAAACGACGTTCCCATGCTGCAATCCGTTAAAGATTGGCTAGGGAAGTGTTTCTCAATGAAAGACTTAGGAGAAGCAGCCTATATAATCAGTATAAAGATCTATAGAGATAGATCTAAGAGGTTGCTAGGCCTAAGTCAAAGTACATATATTGACAAGGTGTTGAAACGGTTCAACATGCAAGACTCCAAGAAGGGATTCTTGCCCATGTCACATGGAATCACTCTTTCGAAGAGTGGTTGTCCTTCCAATGAGATTGAGAAGGAACGCATGAGTAGAATACCCTATGCCTCGGCCATAGGATCTATCATGTACGCCATGTTGTGTACTAGACCAGATGTGTCATATGCCTTGAGTATGACAAGCAGATACCAATCCATCCGGGTGAGAGTCACTGGATTGCAGTCAAGAACATCCTAAAGTACTTGAGAAGAACTAAGGATGCTTTCTTGATATTTGGCAGTGAGGAAGAGTTGCGTGGAAGGGGTTACACTGATGCAAGCTTCCAAACCGACAGAGATGACTTTAGATCACAGTCGGGATATGCGTTTTTCCTAAATGGAGCAGCGGTGAGCTAGAAGAGTTCCAAGCAAGAGACTATAGCTGATTCTACAACAGAGGCTGAGTACATTGCTGCAAATGGCGCAGCAAAGGAAGCTGTTTGGATCATAAAGTTTGTTTCTAAACTTGGTGTGGTCCCTAGCATTGCGGATCCATTCGAGTTGTTCTGTGACAACACTGGGGCGATCGCGCAATCGAAGGAACCCAGGTCGCACCTGAAGTCCAAACACGTGCTCAGGAAGTTTCATTTGATTTGAGATATTATCGATAGAGGAGACGTTCGGATATGCAAGATTCCTACAGATGATAATCTGTCAGACCCGCTTACAAATCCGCTCACACAGTGGAAGCATGAAGGGCACACTAGGAGTATGGGCATACGAGATGCGCCAGATTGACTCTAGTGCAAGTGGGAGACAGTTGGAATAGATTCCCTAGAGGCAATATAGTTTAGTATGAATTTATTTGTGGCTAGAAATTCATTTATTATTTATTGGATATTTAATATAATGAAGTCCTTAGATTTACAATTGTGTTGTTTATCTTAAATATCCCTAGTCCAGCATAATGATTAATGGGACAATCATCTATAGACTAGTATGGGGTTGGATTGATATGGAGATATCATGATCCAACACATAGGTGTGCCTTAAGGGTAATGTCGCACTGGATTGACCCATCTCCGAGAAGGCTACCTACACGTTATGTTGAGTCACAAGCGCTTCTCGCGGTGCAATGGTATTGTCATCCTTAGACTTGAAGTCACTAGATATTCTAGTTGTGGATTATTGTGATTTTGGAAGCGTTAAACGCTACACCGTAACTGGGTAGTTATAAAGGCATGTACTGGATACAATAAGAAGCAAGCTTAGAGATCGTAGTGGACGTAGATAGAATTTGTCCCTCCCACATAACGGGAGCAAATATCCTAGGCCACGCGAGGGATAGTGCTTATAGAATGTCTGGCCAGACTCAAATAAATCAATATGGGATATCGATGTTATTTGCACGAATAAGGCTATTCCCATGGATCGAGAAACTATGGATTGGATATATGAGTGTGACTTGTATGTCTCGTGTCCAATCAGGATATAGGAACAAAGGGATGAGACAATTACTTGTACAAAGGTTGTCAAGATGACTATTCTATTAGTTGGCTAGAATGGATGTATTGCTAGAAACCGCTCCATATTAGCGAACAGTTGCTACCAACTAGATAGAACCTATGGGGTCACACGCTATATAGATTTGAACTAGATTTGGGAATTAATTAATTGGATTAATTAATTAGAAGGATCCCTTTGCAAAACCTTGCAAACTTAGTAGGGACTAATTTGCAAGCAAGGGACTAAATTGAATTCTAGTAGGACTAGAATAAGTCCTTTAGGTAGTTGGCAAGGAGTTGTTGGACTATATAAAGGAACTTCCTTCCTTCCTTCCCACAACTTATGCTCATAATTGAACATAACAAGAGTGGGAGAGAACAAAAGGAGAGAGAGCAAGCAACAAGAGAGCCCGACCGCCCCTCTTGCCCCCGCCCGTCCCGTTGGCCACAAGGAGGCCGGGAGCCCCCTTTTTAGTCTCGTTTTGCGTGATTTTTTTCATCTTCTTCCTCTTTCGAGCTAGCACCAAGGACTTGGGAGATCTAGGATCAAATCTATGCGTGTATCAACCATAGAGAACGTGACACAATTCGCGTTTGAAGTCATCAAAGGAGAACCCTAAGGTGTTTAATTGATTTCTTCCTTTACCATCGTTATGTTTCTTGACTTGTGATCCTTGGAGGGTTTTGCATGGTTTATTTTGTTTCCGTTGCGCATCCGTGAATCAAAACCCTCCAGCTGGAGCACCAGGCCACGCGGTGGTTCGTCACGAAAAAATTTAACTAAAACATAATGTTTTGGTCACGCTATAAACGTTATACGACACGCGATATTTTTCACCACTATTAAATCTGATAAACCACCAACCTTAATCATTTTAAAATAGTAAATATTAATTATTATATATACCCATATATATATATATTTATAAATATATATGCCATAAAAACTAAATAGTAAAGAAAACTACTTTTATAATTTCAAATAATGGCCGAGAATATTCAATAGACTTCTAGAAATACCCCCAAAATACCGGGGTATTACAGAAACAACTTCAGTCTATGGATGATTAAGATGTGTGCCATACTGAAGTCTCAAGGCATTTGGACGTCGTTGCGTAAAGACTAAGCGGGGATGGATTTTTCATAAGTGGAGTATAGATTGATGGAGGACACCGTACACTCGACGGTCATGTTGTGTTTATCGGATGACGTTACCACAGAGGTTATGGCTCAAGTTAGAGAGTATCTACAAGAGTAAGTCACTCACCATCAAGATGATTTTAAAAAAGTGGTAATTCAGTATGCGGATGATAGAAGGTATGGGTCTCAAAGATTTCCTTGATCAATTCCTTTTATATTTGCGATGTAACACCCTACAAATTTACGAAAGGATTAAAATGTAGTAATTTAAAATTTTGGGGTCACTGTGTAAATTTTATAATTTCTGTATCACCTGCCATCTTACATAATGGGCTTTGTCTTTTTCAAACCATGTGGGAATACTGTGATATCATGGGGTGGTTTTGTCAATTTTATAAGTTTAAAGAACATCTAGTTTTACCCTTAATTTAGGAAGAATCACACCTATGATTCCTATGAGTTGTCACCAAACTAGCACATCTAGGACACCTCATCAAATGAGGTGTCATGCTCCTAAACTTATCATAAGGGGGTGTGCACACTTAAGGTCTAGTTTGTCTTGGTGGATTGATTCGCCTTCCTTGTCGGAAGTGAATGTGGTCTTCACGACCCTATGGGTGGTGGGATTTGGGATCCTCCGTATAAGGCTGGTATTGTGATGGCTATGGATGTTTGAGGATTCCATGAGTTATAAGTTACTGTTTTTCTATCTGTGTTATATGTGGTAATGTGACAGGGTCCATGCTTGAGCGTCTGTAATTTTTAAAGTTGAGTCATTTCAGTATATATTTATATTATTTTCTTAGTACTATACTACTTGGCATATTTTCTTACTTGTGTGGAAATTTTCTATCTTTTCAGGCGAGTACGTGGGAATCTTGGGATATAGTCAATCACTTAGAAGTCCACAAAGTATAATAGTAAGTTTGATTTAAGTTTCAGTTTCTTTTAATATTGTCTCGTAACAGAATCGTTAGGGTTTGACTCCTTTCTGGGGCATTTTCGTGCCTTAGCGGAGGACACTCCCATGAGTCTGGGGGTCTTATAGTAGATTTCCAAGTTCTGAGATGTGGGGGTGTTACAAATTGTATCAGAGCTTTGGTTCTGTGAAAAGACAAAATTAGAAACTAACTTAATAGGTGTCTAGCATTTCCAAAATTAAAACTCGTTAGGAATCAAGACTAAAACAGAACTAGGAATATTTGGGGAGTGCACTGACGAGAGAGGTATATGTGAATATACTGGCCGGATAGGCCTGTGTTAATTGGAAACCCAGGATGAGGTTTAAAGTCATTGCATTACTATGCATAGAAGAGGAATGTTGTATATATGCGAGCATGAGCACAAGAAGTGGGAAAATATGTGGATGGTTTTATTACGTGAAAACAAATCAAGAATTC